>OY728133.1:958824372-961324372 GCA_963277665.1 Viscum album | reverse complement strand
CATAAAACACATTATATATTTAAACGGTATTTACTTTTTACTCAAAAACTTGATTGTCCCAGAAAATTATAAAAAATTCACCGTTTGATAATTTCGATGTCCTGATTCCAAAAATAACATTTATTTTATCTAATTTATTTTCTAAATATGTTAATTTTCACTTTTAATATAAAAACCGACATTTATCGAAAATTCACAGGTTTGGACAGAAATGGATTTCAGAACATAATATAAATTTTAATTGCATTCATAAAATTATAAGATCATTTATATTTAATAAAAATTAATTTATTAATAATAATTATATTTTTTTAAAATATTATTTAATTCAAAAATCCCATAATTTAATAAAATACAATTCTTAGGTAAATAATAACTAAAAACACAATTTGTACTTTAAAAACTATTTACCATGTATCAAAAATGACTAGAAATTGTATTCATTATTATTTACAAAAATTAATGTACATGAACATAGTACTACTTATTTATTACATAACCCCTTAAAACAGCTGCATAAGACCTCAGGGTAAGGTGTGCGATGGTGACAGACTCTTGGGGTGTCTCGGATAGCATAGCTCGAGTGGTAATTTCAATCAACTTCTACTTTTCCCGTAGACGGTCACGTTCGAGCTTGACAAGATGAAGCTCAGCTTGGGCTTGGTCATGGGAGAATCCCAAAGACACCACATCTTTTCCGAGCTTCAACATATGGGCTTCGTATGGAGAAGTTCTATTGGACGAGGCCATCAGTTCTTTTGTCTATGTAAAATTGGATGTGTTAAAGCGCTATATTTATACTAATCATGTGATCAATGTTCAATGGATATATTAACAACGGTCAAAATTCATAACATAAAACTAATGAAGTTGATATTTTATATAAACATATAGAGACATTTAATTATATCAATAGGCATTTCCATTAATGAAACTTTGGGTCGTTACACCATCCGTCTGAGGATGGAAGGTGGTGCTCAAGAGAAGCTGTGTCCCGAAAGCCTCCTACAACCACTTCCAAAGCTGAGAAATGAAACGAGCATCTCTATCCGAGATGATCATCGATGGAACACCATGAAGTTGTATAATCTCCCATATGTTAAGGACACATAGGATCCCTAGTGAACCCTGCTCTCCGATCAGTATGATGTGGGCCGACATAGTGAGTCGGTCGACAATCACCCTGATAGATTCATGTCCTATGGATGTACGTGTATATCCCATCACAAAATCCATGGATATCCTATCCCACATCCCATCTTGGACCTCTAAGGGCTGAAATAATTCTGCTGGAACCTGGTGCTCAGCCTTCACTTGCTGACAAGTGAGGCATCGTGATACAAACTCTACTACTGCCTTCTTCATACCTGGACACCACTTCTATCGTTGGAGTTCCTGATACATCTTCGCCACTTCTGTATGGACCACTAATGGAGATGTGTGGAACTCCATCAACACTTCCTCTTAATGTGAAATGGTTACCATGGTACATCCTCTGAAGAGAATGATATGCTCCCTACCTTCATAAAATCCATCAGGTGCCAACCCTTTGGATATCTGAGCTCGACTCCTCTCATAGTCAACATCTCCACGTTGTGCCTCCCTGACTCTCTGAAGAAGTGGTGGTGTGACTATATGAGACAGAAGAGAGTTTGATCCATCCCGATCCAAAAAGGATATCTACAACATAGCCATCTTCTCTGTTTCTTCTCCTAGAATATGTATACCACATCTCCAACTAAGAGAATCTGAAACAAGGTTATTCTTCCCAGGAGTGTTGAATATCTCAAATACATAGTCCAATAGGAACTCGAGCCAATGTCGTTGTCTCAGGTTAAGGTCATTTTACGGGAAGAAACACATATGACTATTGTGATTAGAGTAAACTATAAACTGATTGCTTAATGAACTATGGGTGAGTCTATCCAATTGTAAAGAACTAGACTACACCCATCTTCAACTACGTCCTACATGAGCTTCTAATATTTATCCTTTTCCAAAAATATAAATTCGGTCTCATCCCATGGATGAACCACATAATATTCCTAATACAGTCAATCCTGACATGAACAGTACTAATTCATGCCATGGATGACGTCGTAAGGCCTCAACTCTAATACCAATAGATCCAACTATTACTCTCGCCTCCAAGGGTTGAGTCACACTGTCGGCATTAGTTTTTGGTCACTGTGAATCCTCCAGTAGGAATTTCGAATGTGACGTTCAAGTCAATGGTTTTAACCAGAAGCTCTCTGTATCAACCACACAAAAAGAAGGAAAACAAACATCATAAGGACATGTGTCTTTAATTACTACAGATCAAATTAAAATGGTAAAAATATATCACAAACGATGACATCAACGAATATAGAAGCAACATAAACAATGGCCTCTATGCCTGGAGCTAGTTCCGCTGCTATCCACCTATTCTCGGTGCTTTAGGTGAACCGTCTAGTGTTGGTGATAGTAGTGCTCGATGACACTGACCACCATCTGTAGAGGGAATGGATCCACTGCCTCATCCACTGCTCTGCTGATTCTCAAGCTCCTGCCACTGCCTCTACCTCAGTGGCGTCTCTAACGCCTGCTGATCAACTTTGCTGGGAGTCTGATAGTCACACGCTATGTGACCATGTTCCCTGTAGGAATAATAGACCATTCTCCGTTCAAAGATCCCTCAGACTTGGGTTCCCCGCATCCCTGATGCCACATCTTGAGGTTATCTAATAGTATATCTAACCTATTTTTCCCCCGTGTTATCTGCCTACTGCCTGGGACAGATGTCTCGGCTATTGTCAGAATGCCCTGTGGCAAGTTCAACAGCTCTTGAGTACGCACAAATCGTAGATTCCAAGATACCAAATCTGCCCTGAAAAGACCCTCTATGATCCCCCATGTGAGGGTCACCTCGTCGTAAAACTAGAGCATCAGGCTCAACCACCTCTCAGCTACTCCCTGAAAGTGACTAATAGCTAGGTGCACCATCAAGTCAGTGGGTGTCCCAACTGTTTGGAAACTCTGTTCTACAAACTCTAGCTAGTACCCAACAATCTAAAAATCCATCTCTCCTCGAAACCATAGAAGCCTCTATCGCTCGATAGGCTACAATCGCATTTTCCACTCGGAAACTGATTTGGATGACTATGTGAAGACATCCTAAAAATAAACAGGTGCTCGACAATCAAAATTATACCTGGTGAGCTGACTCAAACTAATCAAAAGGAAAAATTTTCAAAAGAAACACACACATAATCCGTGTTTTCTGTTCACATAGTCGGAAATCAGTAGTCAAAGTCCTGGTTTATGGATACGTCTGCCGTCACACCAACACTATTTTCCCTAAACTAATAAACACACCCAAAACATTTAACACTATTCATATCAAAATAATCATTGTCCATGTTCGAGGGTAGAACGAACTCCTCAGATACTAAATTTTCACACCCCGTCCTTCGGAAACGTGTCGTGACTACCCCAAGCTCGCCTTCCATAGGATAGGTGCTGGACACCAACACCATTGGTGTAAATCCCTATGATGGGAAAGCATTGCCTTTATAAAAAGTAGTCACACACAATAATAGTACACAACTGGAAGAAAAACATTAAGTAAAAATGAATACAAAGGTAATACTGAAAGTAAGTGGGCCAGTAAACAATCCCAACTAAACAACAAGAACAAGTACAAGTAAAAAAAGAGAAAAATCTCTTGGATCATCCACTAGGAAATCATACCTGATGTGTATGTACATATCTTGAACAATTAAATCATGAGGTATGTCTCGTCTAGTCCAGCTCCAAGCAGCCTCCAATCCCTCACCCTCGATCACTACTGACCATCGTCTACACAGAACACAACAAGGTGCGGGTGAAGCTTGTGCAGGAGTGATTATAACAATACTTAGTAAGCGACCCTGAGACCTTCGAAGGTCTCCCAGATTCCACTATGGATAAACTATAGTAGAAAAATACAATCACAAAGTATCAACCATCCTTACTTAGGTATATTCCCATACATATACCTATGTTATCAATCATAAACTGACTCCTACTCTTGAGACCAACCACATTCCGTTCCACAAGTGTAGAAACACTCAACAAAAAATGTACAACAAAATGTGTATCTCATAGTTATAGCTCACAGAAGAAAGCCACGTGGGCTTAACCACAACATATTCACAAAGAAACATCTACTATGAAACATCCACCCTCACTTAGGTATATGCCCATACAAATACCTAAGTTGTCAAGACTACACATCTCATACATGAGGTAAACATGAAGGTAATGACTCCTCTCAAACCAGGTATACACAAATTAAAAGTGATTAAGAGACGATTAGTTGTATCCACTAAATCATATTTCACTATTATACTACAGATATCTGTAGAAACCTAAAATAGTAGTCTTTCGAAGTAGTTGATCCTATGTGGGGTCTTGGTATAAAAGTCATCGTTGTCGAACCCATGGAGGATCCAGGTCCAGTCTCGTCAGTGTCAAACCCACTGAGGATCCAGGTCCATTCTATTCACTGTCGAACCCACGGAGGATCCAGGTCCATTCTCATCACTCTCGAACCCACAAAGGATTGAGGTCCAGTCTCCTCACTGTCAAACCCACAGAGGATCCAGGTCTAGTTTCATCATTGTCATATTCACGGATGATTTCGATCTAGTCTCGCCACTATCGAGCCCACAATGAATCTAGGTCAAGTCTCGTCACTATTGAACCCACAAAGAATCTAGGTCCAGTGTCGTCACTGTCGAACCCACGGAGGATCCAGGTCCAGTACGCTCGATTCCGGGAGGGTCCGCTCCTCCAGCCAAGTTTCGATACATAAAATACCAAGAATTATCAATTTTATATATTCCATAGTTCTGTCTTATTATATGGAACCCAACAAAGAAGATGTCACATCAATGAGACGCCCGGTCTGTGAGTTATTGGCTTTTCCGTTCGAGGGGACCGTTTGGTTTTTAGGTTCAAGTCAACCCATTCGTACCCCAACATCATCCAAACCTCAAGTGGGGTATGCCAAAGGAAACTTCTCGCTCTAATATTTCCATCTCCATAGACATTCTTTCGATAGGACACCCATAGCCCATATTATCACGGAATAGGTGTATTCGGGTCTGACGGGTCCGGGTCCGATCTTACCCAGTCGGACCGTCCCGACCTGACCTAGGTCTGGACCTGGGTCCGACCTGGTCCGATGTGGCGGCCCTGTCCGAAGGGGTGGCCCGGCCCAAAGGTCCGGCCTGGCCCATGGGGGCGGCCCGTCTCGATGGCGGACCGTCCCAAAGAGTGGCCTGGCCCGATGGGGTGGTCCGACCTGCCAGCCCGCATATCCAGGCCCGGCTGGCCTTATGGCCTGACCCGGATGGGTAGGAGGCCCTGATAGGGTGGCCGTGGGGCCCGGCCTGCCTGGTCGTGCGGTCGGGCCGCGATGGCCGCGTGGCCTGGCCCTGCTTTCCATGGGGCCAAGCCTGGCTCGTCATGTGGCCCGGCCCGGCTGGCCATGAGGCCTGGCCTGGAAGGCCACAGCAGGCTGGTCGCGTGGCCCGGCGGCTGGCCGGCTTGGCTAGGCCTGCGGGCTGCATGGCCCGGCTGGACACACCGCATTGCCCAGCATGCCACATCGTGGGAGGGGGATGGGGTGCAGCGACCCACCTTTCTTTGTAACGGCCGACGCATGGCGCTGACCCCTATAACTGCGAGACCCGAAGGGTCCCGCCTGTATAGCTTTCACCATTGCCCTCCCCTGTCCACCGTGGCCTTAGGTCGTGGGTCTTCTCCTGGATTGCGCGATGGCTCTGCGCCCCTGCTCTCGCGCCACGCCACGCCCTTGTCGCGGTCCCACACCACATGCGCGGTGCGACGGTGCCTCGCCCCTACACCGCATCCCGCCTTGGTCGTAGCCTCCTGCTACCCTCTGCGTGGCGCAACGGTGTTGCATGCCTCTACTATGGCCCATCGTGTCCACGGCTCTCCTCCACATAGCGAGGTGGTGTCACACCCTCTTGGGGACCCTGTGGCCTTTGCGCCACCAGTTTCTTTCATTGTCGGCCTGTTGCTAGCCGTCGATGTTCACCGAGGTCCGTTCCTCCATCGTTAAAAAATAATATCAATAAAAGGGGGAGGTTCGGCTGTGTTGGTGTGGTCCGAACCCCCCATGTTATTTTTATAACATTCTTCATAATGAATACCAAAATATTAACAATTTGGAATGGGAACAAAACAACTCAAATCCCCCTACCTCATATTTGTCGTACGTTGACGATGTCATAAAAAGAGAAGGCATCAATTTGTTGACATGGGGAAGCATCCGGGGTAGGAGTCTGAGGAAGAAGCATCATTGGCGTTCATCGTGGTTGGCTCCTTCACCATAGGCACGGTTGAAGATCAAGAAATGTGTTCGTCATTCTTCGTTGATGATGAAGAAGCATTCTTCGCGTTCTTCGGTGGAGAGCTCTTCTCCCCCTCAAATATCCTTTCCAAGCCCTCCCAAAATTTTATCCCATCCCCTAATAGAAAAATAATAAAGTATCACACCTTACTAAATTGTTGGCATAATGAATTCAAATGGATTTGAACTAAATTAAACCATTCACATAATTAGTGTGTGGATAGTTGTCCAAATTAAATAGTGGGGAAGTTCAAGGGTTTCACAATTAAGTGGGGGTTTCAAGGGTTTCATCACCCAGTTGATCACCACCAAAGGATAACCTCCCAAGGGAGGTTATGTGTGGGTGGGCCCCACATCCATAACCTTTCATGGGAGGTTATGGTGTGGTAGCCCCCACTACTAACATCCACATGGAGATTTTAACCACCAACCATAAAAATAATGTTAACACTATATTTTTATTCAACTTAATTAAAAAACCCCAAAATCTAACTTCCACTCTCATTACAACGCTACTATGGTGAAGGTCTCAATAATAAATCACTGACACTACATTTTCAACGGTGCCCTAGAATTTCAGTTCCGTGCACCGATTCAAATGTTATAAAATCTTGCTCGCACGTTTACTGAACGTACCCATGAAAAACTTCAGAAATTGATTCTGGGAACATTAGGCCATAAAATCAAGCATCGTCACAAACTGCGGAATCCTAAAATTATCGTGTATTTAAAATGAATCCATTGGAAATCTGGGTCTTTAGATTCTCCCAACCTCAAGGATATACCTCCCTATAATCTACAACTCGAATTATGGGATCTAATGGGGGTACTGAGAACTCATCTGAGACTCCCGCTCCTATGTCCTCTATTGGAGGTTCAAGTGATGCCAACGAACACGTACTAGAGGTATTGAACATCCACATAGGACCCACTACTGTCGATCCTTGATCTCCATAGAGACCTCTGTCAAAGTCACCCCATCATCGATGTCCAGCTTTCTGTGGTCGATGATGTTAGAAAGGCCATGCAGGTATCTCCTCAGCTGAGATACATGGAAGACGTCATGCACCTGATGAAACAAAGGTGGAAGAGCCAAGCGGTAAGCCACCTCACCTACTCTGCTATGGACCTAGAACGGTCTAAATAATCATGGAGATAACATACCAACTTGGAAAAATCGTCGTAGATCTCTTCATGGTTAGACCCGTATGAAGACATGGTCGCCATCCTCAAACTCCAGAGGCCTCCGTCTCCTATCAGAAAAGGACATCTACCTACTCTGTGCAGTCATCATCCACTCATGGATGATATGCAACTTTCCTTTCATATCCTATAGCATCTCTTGTCCCATAACTACTGAATCCCTTGGGATAGTCCAGTATAGAGGCAATCTGTAAGGTCAGTCGTACAGTGCCTCGAAAGGTGCCATCCCGATGGAGGAGTTTTAGTTGTTGTTATATGAAGTATCTACCAAAGATAAATGATACTCCCAACTATGACCGAAGATGAAAACACAAGCACAGAGAACATCCTTCAGGGTCTGGATGGTCTGCTCTGTCTGACCATCCGTCTGAGGATGGAATGAAATGCACAAGAGAAGATGTGTCCCGAAAGCCTCCTGCAACCCCTTCCAAAGCCGAGAAGTGAAACAAGCATCTAGATCAGAGAAGATTTTAGATGGAACACCATGAAGCCATACAATATCTCGTACATAGAGGTTTCCTAGGCTCTCTAATGAACCCTGCTCTCTGATCATTAGGAAGTGGTCCGACATGGTGAGTAGGTCGACAATCAAACAGATAGATTTGTGTCTTCTTGATGTACGTGGAAGTCCCATCACAAACTCCATGGATATCACATCCCACTTCCACTCTGGGACCTCTAAGGGATGAACTATTACTGCTGGAACGTTGTGCTCTGCCTTCACATACTGAGACATGAGGCATCGTGAGACAAACTCTTCTCTTTCCTTCTTTATACATGGCCACCAATACTGTCGTCAGAGTTACTGATACGTCTTTGCCACTCCTGGATGTACCACTAATGGAGATGTGTGGAACTCTCTAAAAACTTCCTCCTGAAGTGCAAATAGTACCATTGTATGTCCTTTGAAGTGAATGATGTGGTCCCCATATTCAGAAAATTCATCAGCTGCCTGACCTATTGATATCTTAGAACATCTTGTCTCATAGTCAACGTCTCTATGTTGTGCCTTCCTGACTCTATGATGAAGTGGGGGTGTGACTAGAAGAGACAGTAGAAAGGTTGATCCATCACGATCCACAAAGGATATATGCAACGCAGCCAGTTACTATGTTTCCTTTCCTATTAGCTGTATACATGATCTCCAGCTGAGAGCATCTGCCACAATGTTTCTCTTCCCAGGAGTATAGACAATCTCAAAGTCATAGTCCTAGATGAACTCGAGCCAACATCATTATCTCAGGATCAGGACCATCTACGAGAAGACACACATGAGGCTATTGAGATTAGTGTAAACTATACACCATTCGCACAATGATATTTGGGTGAGACTGTCCAATTGTAATGAACTCAACTACACCCTTCGTTGGCTACATCCTGCAAGAGCTGCTAAGATTTATTCTTTGCTGAAAAGAGAAATCTGGTCTCATCCCCTAGATAAAACACTTCCATGGCCTAATATAGTCAATCCGGACATGAATGATAATAATTCATGCCATAGAGGACGTCGTAAGGCCTCTACTCTACTACCATGAGATCCAACTGTTACTCTAACCTCCATGGTTTGAGTCACACTGTCGGCATCAGTGTGTGGCTAGTGGTTATCCTCTAATAGGAATCTCAAATGTGATGGTCAAGTCAACGGTTTTAACTGGAACCTCTCAGTATCAACCATCCAAAATGAAGGGAAAAAAACTTCATAAAGAAAATTGACTCTTATTACAGCAGATCAATGTACAAAAACACAAAGAAATCACAAACAATGACAACAACAAAGCAATAAGCATCATGAACAAAGTCCTCTATTCCTAGAGCTAGTCCCATTCATATCCACCTGCTCTCAGAGATCGATGTGAACCATCTTATGTTGTTGGTAGTAGTGCTTGATGATTCTATCCACCATCCGCTGAGGGACATGCTCCACTACCAAATCCATCACACGGCTAAGGCTCGTGCTCCAGCCCCAGCCTCTCTCTCGATGGCTCCTCTAACGCATGCTGATCAACTATGCGGGGAGTCGGATAGTCACTCTCTTTGTGACGTCATTCCCTACAGAATAACATAACATTCTCCATTCAAAGCTCCCTCGTCCTCGGGTGCCCCACATCCCCGATTCCACATCATGGGTTCGTATAAAAGAAGATCTAACCCACTTGTCCCCCCATGTCATCTACCTGCAGCATGCTACAGATGTCTTGACTACTGTAAGAATGCCTTGTGGCAAGGGAAGCAGGTCTTGAATTCGAATAGAGCATAGGGTCACTGATACAAACTCCACCATGAAAATACCCTAGAAGTTCTCCCAGGTGATGGTCGCTTCGTCGTAAAACTGGAGCATTAGGATCTACCACCTCCCACCTGCTCCCTGAAAGAGACTAACAGCTAGGAGCACAATCAAGTCAGAGGGTTTCCCAACTGTGTGGAAAACTCAATCTATAAACTCTGGCCAGTACCCAGCCTTATGAAAATCTTGTCTCACCATGAAACCTTGGAGGCCTTTATCACAGGAACCCATGAAATGCTCTCATGCAGCACTCACCCTCTGCAACTGGGGATGGTAGCAACAGTATCCAAATGGTTTGTGGTACTGATGGTGCTTCCACTATGATGGGGCCCTCCACCGAGGCCTCATCACTCGGTGGGCTACCATTATGCTCTCCACTAGGAACCCGCACTGACTGACTATGTGAAGACATCCTGAAAAGAAACAGGTGCCCCAATAACAAAATTATACCTTGTGAGTTGAAAAAAAACTAATCACAAAGAAACCTATCAAAAGAAGCACAAACGCAATCAGTGTTTTCTGTGCACTGAGTCGGATATTAGAATTCAGAGTCCTAGTGTGTGGATACATCACCGCCGCACCAGCACTGGTTTCCCTAAACTGATAACCACACCCAAAACACTTAACACTATTTCCATTAAAGGAATCTTAGTCTATGTTCTGCGGTAGAACGAACTCCTTTGATAGTAATTTTTAACGACCTATCCTCGAGACCCGTGACGTGACTACCCCAAGCCCGTATTCCATAGGAAATGAGCTGGGGACTAGCACCAAAGGCGTAAATCCCTATGCTGGGAAGGCATTTCCATTATAAAAAGTATTCTCAAACAATCAGAGTACACAACTTGAAGCAAAGAACTATGTGAAACTGAATACAAAGGTATGGGTGAAAGTAAGTGGGCTAGTATACAAACCCAACTGAACAACAAGAACTAGCATATGTAAAAAGGGAAACAGCTCATGGATCGTCCATCGGGGAATCCTACCTGAAGGGTAGGTACAGATCTCAAACAACTTGTCCCTATGGTACGTCACGTCTAGTCAATCTCCTAAGAGCCTCTCCTCTGTCACCCTTAGCCCTGATCACTAATGATCACCGTCTACACAGAACACAACAAGGTGCGGGTGAATCCCGTGTAGGGGATAGTAAAATAATACTCAGTAGGGGACCCTGAGCCCCCCGAAGGTCTCCCATAATCCACTATGGATAAACCACAATAGAAATATACAATCACAAAGTATCAACCATCCTTAATTAAGTATATACCTATACATATACCTATGTTATCAATCAAAAAATGAATCCAACTCTTGATACCAACCACATTCTGTTCCACAAGTGTAGAAACACTCCAAAAAGAAAGTAAAACTCATGGTGTATCCCATAGGTACCGCTCATAGAAGAAATCCACGTGGGATTCACCAAAATATATTCACACAGAAACATCCATGAAGAAAGGTTCACCCTTACTTGGGTATATGCCCATACGTATACCTAAGTCATCAAGAGTACATGTCTCACACATGAGGTAAAAACTAAGTTAATGACTCTTCTCACACCAGGTATACACAAATTAAAAGAGAGTAAGAGATGATTAGTTGTATCCATTGAATCATCTTTCATTTTCGAACATCAGATATCCATAGAAACCTAAAATAGGAGTTTGACGAAGTTGTCGATACTACATGGGATATTGGTACAAAAGTCATCACTGTCAAACCCATTGAGGATCGAGGTCTAGTCTTATCACTGTCAAACCCATGGATGATCCAGTTCTAGTCTCATAACTATCGGACCCATGGAGGATCCAGGTCCAGTCTCGTCATTGTCAAACCCACAGATGATCCAGGTCCAGTATCATCATTGTCAAACCCACGGAGGAAGCAGTCCCAGTCTCTTCACTTTGTATCCCACATAGGATCCAGGTCCAGTCTCTTCAATGTCAAACCCACGGAAGATCCAGGTCCAGTATCGTCACTGTCGAACCCACGGAGGATCCAGGTCCACTACGCTCGATTCTGGGAGGTTCCACTCCTCAAGCCAAGTGCTGATACATCAATTACAAAAAAGTCTCATGTTGATGTATCCAATAGTTTGGTCTCATCATAAGAAACCCAACGTGATTTACTGCACGTCAATCAGACGCTCGGTCTATGAGTTATTGGATTTTCTAGTCTAGGGTCCCGATTTGTTTTTAGGATCAAACCAACCCATATGTACCCCAACTGCGTCCAAACCTCAAGTGGGGTATTCCAAATAATTCATCTCTCTCTAAGATTTATATATTTGTAGAATGTATGTCCATAGGACACCTGTAGCATGTGTTATTGGTGAATAGGCGTATTCAGGTATGATGGGTTCGGGTCCGGTCTGACTCAGTCAAACCCACCCGACCTGACTCGAGTCCAGACCAGGGTCCGACATGATATAAAGGGAAAGCCCAGTCCGAAGGGGCGGATCGACTCAACGGTATGACCTAACCCGTGGGGGTGACCCATCCCGAAGGCGTCCCAGCCCGAAGGGTGGCCCGACCCGAAGGGGTGGCCCGGCCCGGCCTGGTAGGCCGAGGGGCCCAGCCCGGATGGCCGCGGGGCCCATCCAGGTGGGCCATGAGGCCTGGTATTGCGGGATGCAGGCCGCGGGGCCCAGCTGTGGGCCGCGGGGCCTAGCCTACTGGCCATCACAGGCTGGCCATGACGTGGTTCCCGGAAAATAATGTAGTGGGGGGGGGGGGGGGGGTTCCACGACCCCCCTTAGTTTGTAATGGTCGGCGCATGGCATCAGCCCCTGTAACCGCAAGACATGAAGGGTCCCACCTTTGTAGAATGCACCGGTTTCTAGCTCAGCCTACCACTCTCCGCTGTCCACCGCAGCCTTAGGACGCATGCCTTCTCTAGTATTGCGCGATGGCACCACCCCCCTTCTCTCCCGCCACCGCCCACCCTGAATGCGGTCCTGCACCACCGGTGCGGTGCGACGTTTCCACGCCACTCCACTGCGGCCCGCCTAGGTCGCGACCTCCTGAAGCACTTTGTGCGGTGCGATGGCGCCCAATGCCTCCGCCACAGCCCATTGTGGCCATGACTCTCCTCTTCGTAGCAAGGCGGTGTCGCCCCCTCTTGGCGACTTGGTGGCCTTTGCCCCGTCGGTTCCTTTCACGTCCGACATATCACTGGCCACCATTTTCCACCATGATCCATTCATTTATCATCAACAAACATGATAAATCAAAGAGGGAGGGTCGGCCGTGTTGGTGTGGTCCAAACCCCCCATGTTATGTTGATAACATTTGGCATAACGAATACCAAAATATTAACGACGTAGAACTGGAACAAAACAACTCAAATCCCACTACCTCGTATTTTTCGTCCGTTGATGAGGTCAGAAAAAGATAGGATGTCGATTTGTTGACGTTAGGAAGCGTTCGGGATAAGAGTCTGAGGATGAAGCATCATTGGCATTCTTTACGGTTGGCTCCTTCTCCTTAGGCATGGTCTAAGATCAAGAAAGGTGTTTTTCATTCTTCATTGGTGATAAAGAAACATTCTTCGCTTTCTTCGGTGAAGAGCTCTTCTCCCCCTCAAATCACATTTCCATGCCCTCCCAAAAGATTATGCTAACCCACAAAAGAAAAATAATAAAGTATGACACCTTATTAAATTGTTGGCATAAATAATTCAAAAGTATTTTAATCAAATGAAACCATTCACTTAATTAATGGGTGTAGATTTGTCATAATTAAATGGTGGGGGGGGAGTTCAAGTGTTTCACACATAAGTGGGGGTTCTAAGGGTTTAGTCACCCGGGTGGTCCACACCAAAGAATAACCTCCCAATTGAGGTTATGTATAGGTGGGACCCACCTCCATAACCTCTCATGGGAGGTTATGGTGTGGTAGACCCCACTACAATCCTCCTCTTGGAGCATTTAACCACCACCAATAAAAATAATGTAAACACTTTATTTTAATTCAACATAATTAAAAACCCCGAAATCTAACTTCCACTCTCGTTAAAACCCAACTATGGTGAATGTCTCACTAAGAAATCAATGATGCTGCGAGTACAACAATGCCCTATAAATTCAGTTCTGATCACCGGTTCAAAATATTTAAAATCTCACTCGCACGTTAACTGTACATACCCAAGAAAAGCTTCTGAAATTGATTTCGGGAACACCGGGCCTCGGAATCATGCGCCGTCAAAAACTGAGGACTCGAAAAATTCCCAAGTATTTTAAAAAAAATTCAATGGGAAATCAGGGTCATTACAAATAATTGTTAAAAATAAACCCAATAAATATTTCATCATTTCCTTTTGTTAAATTTAAATTTAAATTTGAAATACATTCCATATAAATATAGATATACAATAAAAATTTAATTCCAATAATACTATATAAATTACTATAATTAAAATATGAATATTTGTCTTATAACTAAAAATTAATTTATAAATATTAAAAACAAATAACTTAATCAAAATAAATAAATTCAGAATTTTAAAACATTAGGCTTTAGATTTATGAGTTAATAAAAAATTACATCTAATTTATTTAAAAAAATTAACAACACTTAAACTAATTTCCATAAAATGTATTTATATTTATGAAGCAAGTAAATTAATTAAGAAATGACTAGTAATATTCAATAAATTAAAATATCAAAATACACGTCAAAATGAGCAATATTGACATTTCTAGATTCTCAAAAGCGGTAAAGGATAAACCATGAGAGTCAGCCTATCATGATGTTCAGTAGTCCATTATATACATACTACATTCAGAAAACAAAATTTGGATCAAATTATCATAACATATCAACCACATGAGAAAAAACATTCTCTTAACATACCAAATGCATGAGTAACGCGTCGTTTTCATGATAAAATGACACTCCACATGGGAGACACATAGATTTCATGAAAAAAATGGATTGTTGCATGAGAAAATCATTGGGATTTATGAAAAATTTATCAACCACACAAATAAATTACCATGAGTTATTTCATATTACCATGTTATAGTGAATAAATTGTAAGACTAAGAGATAAGGTGGAAATTCAATTAACCGTGAGAAGTCAGGTCACCATAAGAAGTCAAGTGACAGTGAGACAATTGTACTTATCCAAAATTTTAGTTTTAAATAGTTTTAGTATAAAATATATTGAATATATCAGAAAAAAATAATGTGAATAAATAAAAAATAAAAAATTATACAAAGACGTTATCAATGAAATTATAGTTAGAATATTTAGAATGTAATGTATTTTTATTATAAAAATATAATTAAAACAAGTTGATGAAGGAGGATCTAAAATATCTCATACTGTATCCCGCACATCTCAAGTCATCAAAAGATATGAATCTCACTCTACTAATATATGTCTATAAAATTACACACACATCCCACAAATCAAACATCATGTTCCAATATCTTCATTTCCTCCTCTTTCAATGAACATAGTTTTGAACTCATTTGTGACATGTTTTATCTGTTTTCAATAAGTATTGATGTCAATATATGTTGAGATAAGAACCCTCTAGGGTGTTATAAGTGAGAAACCATATGTATTTGGATGATAGAAAAAGATTTTATGAAAAATCTATTCAATATATGTTGAGTTATGAATATTGGATAATGATATGTTGATGAAACAATATTAAACATTAAATAGGTAATTAATTTATTATAAATTATTTTTTGGGATAATTTTAGTTTAATGGAGTTTATATATGTTATAAATGATTTGAATATTTGTATGAAATATTTATGAATATTTGATACTATTTTATGATTAATATTAAGTGATATAAGATGATTTTTAGTGGCAAATAATGATTGATGATATTTAGAGTTAGATAATGTTTTGTTATAAATTGTAGATTTTATAAAAATTGGACAAGTATTTTGTAATTAATATTAACTCAGGTTTCTAAAATAATAAAAAAAATTAACAACCAATACATTAGATTAGCACTAATTTTAATGAGATATATAAAATTAAAATAATGGAATCTGGGATATAAAATTCTAAATCAGAAACCATGTCAATGTAACTCCTTGGGATCATACAATACGTAAGAGTACCTTGAAGATATATGGGGCTATTTGGGGGTAAATCAATAACATGAAGGAAAAAAATATATTTCCACTATTATTGAATATTAAAAAGAATAATTTCAATTTCTTATGAGAAAAATTAGGGTGATTCATCATATTAGGTCAAAGTTGACATGACTCACATAAGAGTTACTCAAAGTTTACAAAATATTAACCTAATATTTCTAAGGGCTATATAACATGTCATAGAGTGTCATATAAGATTATGCAATGGTATAATAAGTTAATTTTAAGTCAAAATAAAAAATATTGAATCTATTATTCATGAAATGAACTAAAAAATAACATAAATTAGTGTCGATTCATGTTGAGAAACATTTATTATATGGTGAAGGATATTTCAATGTAAGGGAATCTTCACACCATAATGGATTCATGCTAGTGAGTATGAAAAAATTAGAAAAAAATGATTATGGGTTTGGTATAACCTTTGAAAAATAATTAATGTACGATATTTCTATATGTAAATGGAATATTAAAGGATAATATAAATGATTATATCATGATGAAATTAGTGTATAAGATAATCAACTATTAAAATGAATATCATGATATTGTATGAATGAGAATTATGTTGACGTTTAAATGAGATGATCTTTTTGTCACGAATGAAGAAGAATCAAAAGGATGGATTGACTTCTATTTAATGAAGTTTGAATAATATTTAATTAAGATAAAAAATAAAAGAATATGTAAATCATTATATTACAGGTTTAAAGGAAAATTTACAATTTCGAATATTATAAATAATATATTCCCTATAATATTATTTTTATAATTAATGTAGAAGAATAGAGGAAGAGATTGGCCATGGAGGATATCATAACAGACTAATAACTATTAATTATACTATTGTCGATGAATGAAAAAAATAGAGGCTAAATGATCATATTGTTTATATATTATGTATAAAATAAAAAGTGGGTAACCTAATGATTATATACCATATTTTCTTTATAAATTTAATAAGGATAATAGGGGAAGATATATGACCCTTTATAGGAATTCAATTATTTAAATATAATTCTACTATTTTTATAGGAATAATAAAATGTGAGAGCACTAGAGAGCCAATAATTCTTGATAAAGAGAGAAGAATGCATTTTTTACTATCCTATTTGAGGAATAAAATCCAATTTCGATTAATTTATTGAATAATATGATTATCATCATGATATATTTCAATGATGTGATAACATAATATTGTTATTACTGATTTAAAAATATTTGTTCTAGTCTCTATAATGTTATAATTGGTATCTTACTTCTTATGGATTATTTCATATAATGAAACCTGTTTAGTTCTTGGATAAATGCGATTAATTGAAATCCCTTTCCCTTTGTCTATTATTGGATATAAATGATCTTTCTTATGTTTTTGGGATATCAAAATCCATATATTAAGGACTAGTTCACATATTTTATGTTAATGTTATAAAATCTTAAGTTCCTTTATTCTATTTCATCAATACATTTTAAATTCATTCACACTAAAGGTATGATGATAATTAAAAATCCATTCAACTTTCCATGTGCTCCGGAAAGATAAAAGTAATTAATTGGGAAAAATCACCCAAAACGATTCACCCCCTCTATTACTGTGGTTGATATAATCCTAGTGGAACAATAAATAATATGGTAGATTCATGTTACACCGTGGTTGGATTAAAAATAATTATGTTTTTATGTTTTGATTTTTCTTATAAAAGTATAATGGTGTAAAATTTTTGATAAAATCATTAATCTACGAAGTGACATGTATCATTTTCCATCACGGCCTCTCATGAATATTTATATAGTTTGATTTATTATATATATATATATATATTTGTGTGTGTGAGTGTTTGTGTGTGTTTTTGTGTTTTTGTGTTTCAATGAAGTAATTATAATTGTTTAATGATAATAAATCATTTATTTTCTTCCCATTCTATCAGTCAAAAAATGGAATCATCGTCCATGCATATGTGTGGATTACCAGATCAACGAAGTGATGTGACTCATTTTTCGAATTCACCGTTCATAGATGTTTATAAAATAATAAATAATGTATATAAAGTATAATAATTTATTGATAAATATTCTAGAGATAATTTAACATTTAACTCTTTTACCATGGTCAAGACACCAAAGATATTTTGACATTATAAATGAACGTCGTCAGAACAACCGATGTGGACATAACCGAAAAAGTAATTATAATTTCCTTTGAAATTACGTAAATAAATGATTTAATAATAAAGTATTAAATGTATAAATGTTTCTTAAGTAATTAAATTATTAATATAATAAAATTATATAGGAGATAAATAACTTATATTACAATACAAATATAAGGTAACCGATTTGCATTAAAAATAGTTTTAAACATTTTTATATATTTATTCCAAATATTTTTCATCCATATACATATTTTTATAAATTATTTTATTGAATATATTATTTATTCATTAATGTTTTTAAAAAATTATTTTATATTTCATTTTATTTTCTTTGAAATGTTAAAAAATGAATCTTCTTATCATTTTCCAATTGAGATACTTCTTACTGAAGTTGTGAAAAGTATGTTTTGGTAATATTTAAAACATAAATTTATTTAATGCCATAATAAAAATAATTAATTATAAATATAATAATATATGTTTCCATTTTTTTAAGGAATATTCTTTTCTCAATATTTATGATATTATTATTAAATATTATAAAAATAAAATGATTTTTTCTTAATATTATTTGAAGAAAAAAATGATTTTGAATATGGGATAAAAAATATATTATGATTTATTATGATTTAAATGAAATATTCTCAATTATTAAATATAATTTATAGTCCTTGAAATTTTTTTATGATAATCAGTGATCGTTCAATATAAACTTTTGGTTAATGATTGTGTTCTCTATAGAATTATCTTGTAATTAACCTAGTAGGATATTGATATACAAAGGGTTCTTATATGAGTTCATCAAGGTTTAAAATAAATCATATTTCCCATGGATCCTACATTAAGATTATATAAATTATATTTTTTCTTTATAGATATATTTTTGTTGTTGATAAGTTAATCTAATGATCATTTGATTCAATGATTTATTATATCATTTAAGGATAAGAAATAATGTAGTTGCTGGTATAAAAAAAGGGTAAAAAATAATGTTTCGATGAAAAATATAATGATGGGTTCTCATCTTATATATAAGATCCCCATGATTATTATTTTTATTTCATGTTTTATTATAAAGTGTTTTATGAATAAAAATTGGGTTTTAAAAGTGATAACATGAATAAGTAAATGATTTTTTCTCAATGAGTATTATTTTGAAGGCCAAGTATCTTATATAATCTCATGGTTTTGAAGTGTACTAATGAATTTGTTTTCATTAATTTATATGTACCTTAATAATATTTTTTCCTCATCCCATATTTTCAATAAAAAATCAAAGGTTACTGATGGTGATTTGAAATAATGTTGAAGTCTAGTTGAAAATCATGAAGATTTTTCAGGAAAAGTTATTTTTTTCATTTTAAAATTGTTATATACTAAAAAAATATTATACTAAGAGGATGTTTAAATTTTATAATATATTGGTTTCTTATAAATGATTTTTAATATGATTAATAGAAACTCTAAACTATATTTATTTTTAAAAAGATATATAGTTAATTCTTATCAAAAAATTATGAGTATGTAATTATTTAAGGATAGATAACTATATGTATATTTGTAGGAAATTTTCAAAGTATTTAATATTTAATATTAAAAATAGTTTTTGAAATAATATAGATGATTAAATAGAGTGATGGAATGAGTAAAACTATTTTTATTGAGGAGAAAAATATTAATAATTTATCAAATATGCAATGAATCACTAAATTAGTGACTACATAATTTTAATTCCTTAGTAACATACATTATGTAAGATTATATTGATGATATAATAAAATAAAGTCATGTATATAGGCATAAATGAAGATAAACATATATAGTTATTCTACTACATCAAATATAATAAAATAATTTATAAGTTGAATAAGAGTAACTAGGGCGAAGCATCTTATTAACTCGAGGACATTAATTTACATTTCTGAGTAATATTAATCTTTTGGACGATGAATATAATGAATTTAGAAGGAATAGATGATATGGTAGAGTTTCATGTAATAGTAAAATATCATTTCTAGCTATATTTTAATACAAATATAATTATGTTGATTTCATATTTAATGTATATAACATCATAACAATAAAAATTATTCATTATTCAAGATGAGGTGTATATTTTTTTGAAAATGGAGATTTTTTAAAAAATATTGTTCACACCAAAATTTATTTTTGAATTTAATCATGAACACACATGATGTAAACATTATGTGTTTCATAGAGTTTTAAAATAATAGTTTGTCCCAAAATAATGGATAATTAATGATAAAACTTATATAATATTAATAAATATTTATTAGGTCTCTTAATTTAAAAAAAGAATTAATAAATAAATTTAATATTGTAAGGAAATGTTGATAAGAATAAAAAATTTAATTAAAATCTATTTAATTCAATAATTTTGTATATTTAAAAGGAATATTTGAATCTGCTGTATTGAAGATCCAATAATGAAGAAATAATGAAATCATTATGTTATAGTTTTCATTGAGTTCTTACCTTTTTTAATATTAGATATAATTATATCATCAAGCTATTGTTTCTAGTTTTTGTATTTATAATAAGTGCTAATGTGAATGAAGGGAGAGGATATGCCTACATTCCACAACCATCTTAATATTATTAATATTAATGTAAGAAGAAAAGAGAAATTAATCAATTACATTGAAGAATATTCTGTATATCATAAAAAAATAACTACATGTTTTTGTAACATATTTTCTTACACATTTTGTAATACCTAGAGGAGATAATACTGGTACCTTGGAATGTATTCCTTATATTTAACATCACTCTAATATGTTCAATGGAATATGAAAGTGTGAGAGAGTTAAAGTGACTATAACACATGAGAAAGAGAGAGGAGGTCATTTTGTTTATTGTAGTTGAGGAAAGAGATCAGACTCTAAATGGTATAGTGAATACATGAAAAATCTTAGTGATCTAATTCATGGAGGATCATGTTATGTCTAGTGATTGGTGAACCAATCTTGCTGGTTCTAGTATCTAAGAAGTTATAAGTTAGTGCTTTCTTTTGATGACTACTTCCATGAAGCTTAACATAGTTGTTACCAATATAAGGGTTCAAATTCATACCCAATAAATTGGATTATTAATTATTATAAAATATTAATCTTGTGTTTATATGTTAATAATAACCATAAACCATATACTAGATAACACATTTTCAGTGACCTTTGAAAATCATTGTGTTATGTTATTATTGTTATTTTATACATATATTATATGAATGAAAACTGGAGGTGGGATGAGAGTGTGAGATCTATTCACCGTAAATATTATTGTGATAAAAAAATTAATTAATTTTCAATCAAGATACCCATATATTTTTACCCCATCTCAATGTGGTTACAACGATCATGGTGGAACAAAACATTGCCTTAATGAAGTTTCTCCAAAAGGTAAATAAGACTCTTCAAATGAATACACAATATTTTATACTAGAATATTCATTTTTATTTTCAATTATTAATCCATTATCATAGTTTTTATAGATAACAATAGGGAATATAACCTCTAGAGAAGGACCTTCAATAGTTAGTATATAATTATTCATGCACTTCTCCTTATAAAGAAAACAATTATATCTACACACAATATTTATCACTACCCCTGGTGTCATTTGTAACATCAGCTCTTTATTTGGGTAATATTTTGATCATTATAGTTATATTATATATCTATTTATTATTATAGGCACATCATATAAACTACCACGCCTAGTATTCTACAAAACGGGTCACTCTCTCTAACACATTCTTGGTATGAGTTTTTTTTAAAGGTTGGGGTCGAAGTCTCTTTTTATTATTTAAAGAAAATACCTCTTTATATTGGCAAGAGGGAGACCCATTACATAGCCCAAAGTCCCAAGCCCAAGTGGCATGAATACTTGGCTTGAAAGCCCTTATTTGCCTCAAATAGCCCCTTGGTGAATAGTACTGCTACAGTACCTGGGCAGCTATAGTACCTGCAACATTTTCGACGCCACTATAGTTCCTACAACAGTGCCTCATCCACTACAGTGTTGTCGTAGCTACATTTCTTTGTATGAGTTAAATATCCCAAAATGTAAACCAATCAAATCACATACATAGATATTATAATTATCAATGATCATATTCACAGTAGGAATATCTCCCATATTTTCCTTATGTTTTAATAAAAAACACTAAGTTTAACACCAAACCATCAAATTACTCCCTCAAGAACAATGGTTAACATCCTCAGCATTTTTAGGAAATCCCTGGGTTTTTCTCACATACCCAATGGTTATCCTATAAAATGATTGATGAACATGTTAAATTTCATAAAAAATATCATTGAGATTACATTAAATAGATCCATGAATTCTGGAAAATTATGATTCAAAAAAATTATTTTAGTTTTGATTGTACCATGCTTAGTACATGAATATATAGTCAATAATAAACTTACTAGACATCTCGGCATAGACTAACCAACCTATTACACAAGACTAGTTTTAAAAGTAGTTGAAAACATTATTATGCATTATAATGATAGAAAGGAAAATTATAAAAGTAATTTTGAGTGAATCAAGAATCCAATTCTTTTTATATAGGGAACCATGAATTTAATTATAACACCCCACCCTAGAATCCTAGATTTGGTGCATTATATTATTACATTAGCATGATTATAAGGAATTATATCTCTAAAGCTAGTTTAGTTTAACAATATTGAAAAGCCATATTGCACACATGATACCCATTATAGATTGAAAAAAGAAAATAAAAAATTTTACATATTAAAATAAAATAAACTACATACATGAAATCTTATTGAAATTTTTCTTTCTTCATAGCTTGTGTTAATGAAACATGATAAGGGCGAGATAAAATTATCATTAAGGGTTAGTAAAATGGAGTCCATAATGAATCTATAGGAATAACTAAACAAGTAAATGTAAATAACGGGTATACAATTCTATAAAAATAAATAAATATATAAAAAAATATATAAATGTAATAAATTGATTCATATTTCATTTAATTAATAACCGGGAATATAAATAATCCATAGATATGTCAATGAAAAAATCACATATAAAAATAATAAATGAAATATCTATGAAGGAAATTCAAAATTATTGGGCATCATTTGTAAGGCATGCGAAAACCTATACGATTAGGAAAATTCAAAATATAGTCAAGAAATACTTATAAAAATCCATTTCATTTTGCAAAATAATTTATCTCATAAGAACATATTGACGCATTAAGGGGCTATGTAAAGTCCAGGGCCCACCAGTCATTACCTCAAAAAATCATTCCTCAAATAAATTAATAAAAATAACATACCTTATCAAAATCCATATTGAATAGTGAATAAATATTTATCAGTAAATAATCTGGGTTAGATAACTAAAATAAGTGTTTTTGATGTTGATTAATGGATATAACATTGAAATATCATTAAAATATTTCTGAGGAAAATAATCATTAATCATTCTAAAGTGTCTTATACCACATTGAAAAAATTTAATCATAATTCCCCATGAAGTAATAACATAAAATGAAACTTATAATGTCATGAGATTCATGAGATTCATGATATAACATGTAAAATATTATTATATAAACCAAAAACAATTATTGGTTCATAATAACAAATAAATCTGAATTGGATTAAAATTTAGATAAAATCCATTACATTGAGATCAACTTGTCACATGTTTCTTTATCTACCTAGAAAAAAAACTTATGATAATTACCAAATTTCTCCATAACCTTTTTCAATTTTATAAATAATTTTTTTTCATTTTTTACAATTTTCTGTACAATTACTAATGCAATTACATTTATGATAAGTTTTTTTACAAAATTCGGTTCATCTATTAAAAACAACTTTTGTAGGATTAATATGGTCAAGGGGTTATTATATAAAATTTCCAAAATAATAATGACTTAATTAGTATATTTATATATCAATTATTCTTTTATGACTAATTATTAAATATGGATCTGCAAAATATCCCAATGTTACAATCATGGAGATGGTATGTCGTACAAATACATGAGTAATGTTCCAATTTCCATTGATCATTATAGAATGAATTTAAGAGACATATATCATTATAAAATGATATTTATATCATAAATGACATATTTTTTAATCATATATCCTTATATATATATATGTGTGTGTGTGTTATTATTGTGATGTAAATTGAATCAAATCGTGTCAAGGATGCAGTATACCACACGTCCATAAAAAAAATTATAACTTTTTATGTGTCTGAAATGGTAATAAAGAAAATAATATATTATATTTCTTGAAAGTAAATTATTTCATTACAATCATATTTTTTTATGTATTATATGTTTTAATTAAAACCACGATTTATACATTTCATGCATTGTCTGATCAAAATGAAACACTTTTAGGAGGTGGCAGTCCACACTCCCATAATCAATGTTATAATATTTACCAAAAAAGGAATGTAAAGGGGTATGCGATATAAAATAATTAAAAAATTATAAATACACAGTAAATATCATAAATAACATATATAAACATATCTGTCATCATAATTATAAACCATGAATGGAGGTAAAAGAAAAAACAAATAATCATTTTATTGTAAGGAGAAAGCTCACCTTACACATAAACAGTATGTTTATCACCCATTTGATGAAATTTGTTTAACATTAGGACTAAACCATATAATAAAATCATTTAATTATACAGAAAATAATTTTTTTCATTTAATCATGGTAAAAGGATATTTTAGGGGTTGTATAATGGATATAAAAATAAAGAACTTAAAGAAGGATGTCACCTCTTAATTGGGTAACTCATTTTGGTTTGTACAAAAAGGCTTCTATAGATTAATTTTTGACCAGGGGGGATTATTGAATTAATGGATAGTTTTTATGATCAATTTGGGTAGATATTTTCAGAAATTAAGTAGATTGATAGGTGTAAGGAAGTGGGTGGGGTGGTGGCCTTTTATAAGAGAGGTAGAGGACACACTTGGCATTTTTTAAAACCAGTTAGGTGTACCCACGTTTTTACATAATAATTCCATCAAAACATGAAAACACAATATTTGAAGGTTTATGGCTGATTTATCTCCATAAAATGGATTTTTTACTAGTTTCTAGGTCATTTGGGCCCTTATGTTAATGGTTTAATCCATTGTCAAGCAAAAAATTTCATTAATAATTTTAATTTATTTTAATTACTTTCACTCGTATTTTTCTTCCAAAACTATGTTTACATTATTATAATATATAAATTATTATAATTACAAATATTTAATGAATTTACCAAAATTTTTATCACATAATTGGTATAAATTAATTTAAATTTAATCCCACAGACGGGGCGATAATACGAGTTTTTAAAGTAAAAACAACCCAAAGATTGTTATGTTTTCATACCCAATTTCAAATTTGGAATGATTTTAATGAACTAAATTATATTAGTTGATAAATTATTGATATAAATTGAATTTAAAGGTAATTAAAAACATTATTTATCACTATAAATAAATTAGAAAAAAGAATATTTGAATTAAAATTCATTATTTCTCACTATTCATTAAAAATGAAACTTCATAGAAAAAGAACCAGAAATCACCGTAAAATAATTTTTATATTTATATTTCAATGAGGAATATTATTTTTAAATATAAAATATATAATGTTTAATAAAATTTAATTTTAATAAGGTTATCCATTAAAATTCACTAAAAGCGTCGTATTTAAAATATTGATTTTTGTGTGCAGTATTGGTTTGGATCTATTATTTTGTATATATAATCAGTTATATGATTATAAAAAGAATTTTATTGAATATATTTTACATTAATATCATTCAATAATTATAATTAAATTATTTTAATAGTATACAATTTCTTTGTGAGTATTAAAATGGTTTCTAATAAAAATATTATATCTATATTCAAATAGTTCTTATATTCATTTCTAATCAATTTGTAACAATTGAATTCATTTAATATTTTTATAAACCATAGATTTAAATAATTTACATAGTCCTATCTATTATTGATAATTTGATAGCTATTTTATATCTTAATAAAATAAATAAGAATATTTAAATAATATATTGTTCTCTAAAACTCGGTCTTTCGTGTAATGCAAGCCATTGAGGAAACTTGTTGTTCATGCGATGTATATAAACATAGTGTTGTATTGATTAAAATATATAATGTATATTGAATTTAATTAAAATATAAAATTTATTATAAATTATAATTATATTATATTGCCCTACGTGATTGGTGTTTTGGTTCATCGACGATATCAAATACAATTACCCTATTAGAATTTTTAGGGTGTTATATTCCCCACACCTTAATTAAATTGTGTCCTTCAAATTTAAACTCGATCTTGGTAACATATTATTTGAAATTTTCTATGTTTAAATCCCACAATGTGGAAAGTGTTAATAAAATATCAATTATGAAACGGAGAATGGTAATTACGAAGGTTAAATGGACTAACCTATAACTATGTCTCTATGTAGGAGAAATTATTAGAATGTAAATGTATGTACATAGAGGAAAACATAAATATTTATAGGGAGTGATTGGTTTGATCACTAACAAATTTTTTAATGATAAATGTAAATGTTAGGGCCTTAAATCCATAAATTGTTGATGATTTAAAAGTTTATCTGTTCAAAACAAATGTATTAAGACAACATTTTCTTGATACTAACCTGAAATATTTCTAAAAACACAATATTCATCCTTTGTTTGTGCCTTGAAAATTTCATACTCATTTCATAGAAAAATTGGTACCATAGGGTGAAGTAATATATAAATCTCTAAACCCAAATCCAATGTAAAACTTAAACAATTTCATAAATGGTTCACATTTCCAAAATATTATGATTTAACACTTTAGAAAGAAGGTCACCAAATTTCCAAAATGAACATATCAAATAACATGAAGTGTATTTTAATATTCACATAAAACACATGTGAATATGGTAATATATATGATTACTTTAAAACCTTTTTAAAAACGTGCATTATTATTTATTCTTTATGAAATACACATGATAACATAAAAAACTTTTATAACAGATATTTAATGCATTAAAAGGTAGAAAAATCATATATAGTTTCCTTATCCAAACCAATAATTTATTTATTGGAACATAATTTAATAACTTTAGGATCATATTAACAGTTATATTTTCCCATGTGTTCTTCAAAAAATATATATAGCTTCCGAATAAATTTTCATGGCACCAATTAACATTATCATTTAAATAGTTGATGAAAGACTATTATCGTACAATATTAATACTTTATATAATACTTTTAACTAGTAATTATGTAAAAAAATATTATAACATTATTCAAGGTTCCAAATATAAGAAAAATTAAATCATTCCACTTTGGCTATATTAATAACATAATATTTACCTTCACCCCTTGGATTCTTTTATGGTATATTCACTTCACACTTAGGGATGTTTTTTCATAGTTCCCCATCTATTTGTATTTATAAAACTAAAAAAATATATATTTTCATTATTACCATTTCATTATTTTTGCTAATGACCCTTTTATCCACATATATAACAAACTCTTAAACCCTTCAAGCATCAACCTGGGTTATTGTTTCAATAGTTATCAAATTTGAGAGAATCCTTTTTCCATTATTTAACCTTAAATCATTACCTTTTTCTAGGTTATCATATTTCCTCTTTATGTCTTGGTTTTTCTTGAAAATATTGATTCTAGAAAATTATTTATCAATAAATATGTGAAATAGAACTATTTCGTCATATGAAGAAAAATGATGAAAAACTAGTGACCTTTAGAGATTTAGAATATAACCTTTGATGAAATGATCAATGGATCACAATGGGTTTCATATATAATTAGTATCATACCTTTATAACCTTATAGGGGTATGTTCATAATATGCAATGCAATATTATACAATTTACTTCAATCTTATAAACTTTTTCTGAGTCTCAATTTTTTTATCAAGAGGGAAGTCTTTATAAAAATATTAATCCTTAAATGAACTAAATTATATGAGTTCTATGTCATCTTACTCTGTATATTTTTGGATCAAGTACTTCCATTGATCAGTATCACATGGAGATAACTCACATAAATTGTAAACTTTTCCATTTAACTACATCCTTAGGATCAAAATATATTCCTCAGAGGATTAATCAATTTCTCAGCTACAATTTGGATTAGTTGTCCCTCTAAATGATATTGGATTCTATCAAATAAATTTATACATCATAGGATATTATCTCTATGGAATAGGTTTCTCTATTAGAGTAAAGTTAGGTGTCCAATCCAAATTAATCTTTGCAAAAATAACTATAACTTTCGAAGTTCCAATACAAGCTACATTGAAATTATATGCAGATAATCCTCTACATTTACCACACATGTTGACACACATCTTCCATCTAGGTTACATTTTTAGAGAATGGAATATTCTAGATTATCATACATAATTATGAAGATTGTATAATTCTATACCGAGCATAAAAATCAACAAAAATTGAGAAACGTATACATAGATTATCTCATAACAATAAACATTATTTCATTGGGGATCTTTTTAAAACATTTATAATGGTTTGTAATGAAAACATCAATTTTCAAAATTATATCCCTCGAGAGTGTCAAACCATATGTGTATTAATGCACGTTGTCATGTACTATGTTACATTTAGTTAGGCCCAAAAAACATTGTTGGAGTTTTTACTCCATGTGACATCTGTTCTATATCCATGTCCACCTATAGTATCCAAACATGGATGTATTTCTAGAATACCCACATAATCTCTACATCACTAAAATTATTGGATTTCTTTCTATACTAATCCTCAAAGTATATTTTATGAATATATTCATTGATCAATTCTTTATGATTATATTTTTTGATCAATTTTTTATAAGTCTATTTTCCAAGGTTTCTACTAAACCTCCTTTGATACCAGATGTAACGTCCAGACCCCAGAATCCCGGAGCTGGTGTATTATTATATTATATTATCATAATTAAAATTAATCAAATCCAAAACCACTTTTCAGTTTAGCAGTATTGAAAATACATATAACATACATGATACCCAAAAAACATTTTGAAATGAAAAAAAAACATGGTACATAATAAAATTAAATCAACATCATCCATGAAATATTATTCAATTTTTTATTCCCCATAACCTGGGGAAAGGAATCATAATATGGGTGAGCTCAAATTATTCGTAAAATTAATTAAAGTGGAGGTATTAATGAATCAATAGAAATAAATTAACATTGAAAGGTAAATAACTGATAACACATGTCATTCAAATTATTAGATAAGGAAAAATAGATATGGATAGGTAATAAATTGAAACACATTTCATTTAATCAATTGTATATAATAGAATGAAAACAATGATATTTCAATAAAATGTATCATGGATGAATAATAACTGAAATATCAATAGAATTATAGATTAATTATTATACATCATTCACAAGGAATATGAAAAATAATACCATGATGTCAATTCACAAGATAGTTTAAAAAACTATTTATATAAACCCGTTTAATTTGGAAACAGTATTTTTGTCATTAGAACATTTTGATGCATCGAGGGGCTATATAATGTTCAGGCCCCACCCATCATTACCAATCTAAATCTCTCCTCTTATCAATTAGTCAAAATAAATATCACGCCTTATAAAATATCCATCTGGAATAGACAAAAAATATTTATTAATAATTCCTAAGTGGAGGATAATTAACTAATAGCTTTTTTGATGTTGATTAATGTAGATAATATTGAAAGATCAATTAATATAATTTGTGGAAATAATGTTTAAACATCCAAACCGTCCAATAAATCATTGAAACATTTGAATCATAACTTCCCATTGTGTAATAACATCAAGTGAAACATTTAATATATATTGATATGAATGATATTCATGATATTATAGGTCAAAGGGTAGTATTTACAACATATGAAAATAAATTGGTGCATAATAAAAAACCTTAATTGAATATAAATTTAGATGAGATCACTTACCTTCAGCTCGAATGCCCATGTGTTTCTTTATATTTCTTGATAATAAACTTATGTTAATTATATAATTTATTTAAAACCTACACAAATTTTATAATTACATTTACTTGACTTGTTAGAATTTTTTATACAACCACTTAAACGATGAAGTTTACAGTGGGTGTTTTCACCAAATTCGGTACATGTGTTACAAAACATAAGGTTGGTCAACTATGGTCAAAAGTTTTATTATATAAAATCTCAAAAACAATAATCATGACATAGTTATCATATTTATACATCAATTATACTTTTGAAACAATTAATTATATTTGCAAATGAAATATGAACCAATGATACAATCATGGAGATGGTATGTCGTACATATGCATGAGTAACATTCCCATTTTTCAATGATCATTATAGAAAGAAGGTAAGTAACATAAATCTTTATAGAATGATAAATATATCATAAATACCATATTATTTAATCATATATACTTATATATATAATTATTATGATGTAAAATTAATCACATCCTGTCGAGGAGGATCAAGTCCACACATCCACAAACGACGATATCACTTTTAAATTTTGTGAATGTGTAATAATTAAAATGATATACTATATTTACAGAAATGTAATTATGTAATTATTATCATATATATTTTTTTATGCCTAATATATGTTTATTAAAACCATATTTTATACATTCTATGTATTTTTTGATCGAATCACATCAATTTTAGGAGGTGGTAGTCCAAACTTCCACAGATGATGTTATTATATTTACAATAAATGTAATGTACAAGGAAATGTGTTATAAAATAATTAAAGAAAAATAAATAAATAATAAATATAATATAATATATAACATATATAAACATATTTTGCATCATAATTATCAAATACGAATGTTGGTAAAGAAAAAATGAATAATCATCATTTTGTGTGGCGGTAGCTTGACGTACGCATAAACAGTATGATTTTCACCCATTAAATGTAAGTGTGTCTTAGTGTAGGTAGAAAAAATAGAATAAAATATCCTAGAATATTTGGTATACTGATTTTTATATTTAATCATGTAATAATAATATTTTAGGGGTTGTATAATATAAATAAAACTAAAGACATTATGGAGAGATGTTACCTCTTAATCATGTAACTCCATTTGGTTTGTACCATAATGCTTCCTTGGATTTCATACTGCACGTGGGGAGGATTATAGTATGAGAGGATTTATTTTTTGGGTCAATTTTTGTATTGATTTCATGAACATAACTATATTGAGCGGTGTGAGGATGTTGGAGGTGTGGTGGCCTTTTATAAGGGAGGGAGGGGACACACATGTCATTTTTTACAAAAACTTAAGTGTACCCACTATTTTTATAAAAAATTCATAAAAAATTAACTCTATTATTGAAGGTTTATAGACGAATTATTTCCATAAATTGTATTTTTAACACGTTTCTAGGTCATTTGGGCTCTAAAGATTAGGGTTTAGTCAATTTTTAAGCTTAATATTGCCTTCACAATTGTAATTATGTTTTATTTATTTCACTAATATTTTCAATCAAAAACTATGTTGACCTCATTGTTAATTATTAATTATGATAATTAGATACATGGAATCAATTTTCTCGAATTCTAATAGCATAGTGGTATAAATTAATTTAAATTTCATCATGGAGATGGGACGACAATGCAGGTTTTTAAAATAAAAACATCCCAATGTTTGATAAATTTTTATACCCAAATTCAAATAATAAATTATTATAATGACCTAAATTGAATAAATTTATAAATAATTAATATAATTTTCATAAAAACTAATATAAATATAATTTTACACAATAAATAAATTTGACTAAAACATGGGTTTGAATTAAAATTCAAAACATTTCACTATTAATTAAACTGTTAAACATCACAGAAAAATACCAAATATTCATCCTAACCTAATTTTCATTTTTATATTTAAAATAAAAATATTATTTTAACATATAAAATATATATAGGTTAAATTAATTAAATTTAAAATAATTTTTCCATTAAAAGGTGGTAAAAATCCCTTTATAATAATATTGATTTTTAAGTGTAATATATGCATTGTTCTCTTGTTATGAGTGTCAAATTAATTTTGTGATTATAAAATGTAATTTATTGAATGCGTATTACATTATCATAACTCTATAAATGTAAATATATAATTTTTTTAGTATAAAATATATTTATAAACATAAAAATAGATTTCTATAAAAATATTCCATTTATATTCTATTGGTTCTTATATTAATTTCTAATTTATAATTAACCATTGAATTCATTTTATATTTATGTAAAGAATTTATTTTCATATGTTAGTAAATATTATTTATAATCTATAATTTAATTAATGGGTAATATATGATTATATTGAATAATAATAATTTAATAATATATTGATCTGTAAAACATAGTCTTGTGTGTAATGAAAGCCATTAAAGAACCTTTTTGTTGCATGCGACATATTACAACTCAGTGTTTCATGAATTAAAATATATGATATGTATTGAATTTATTTAAAAGAGTTAATATATATTAATTCTTAAGATATTATATTTTCTTACATTCTTGGTGTTGTTTTTCATCCATGTTATCGAATACATGTTACTCTTTAAAAATTTTCAGGTATTACATTCTCCCCATATTAATGAAATTGAATCCTCAAAATTTAAACACAATCATGTTAATATATTGTGTGATATTTAATATGTTTAAATCCTACATCACAAGAAGGGTTATTAAATCATACTCTTGAAAATAGTGAATGTTATGTACAAAGTTCCCATGGACTAACATATAACCATTTCTCTATGTATGATAACAATAGTTGAATGTAGAGGTACATACATGGAGTAAAAAAAATATTTATAGGGAGTGATTGAGGACATAAATCACAAACCAGTGAATGTTAAATGGAATTTTGAGGGCCTCAAATGAACAAATAATATAATAATTAGAAGACCTTCGGTTCAACAAAATTAAGGTATTAGGACAATATTTATTTAATAATTTCCTGGTATGTTTCTATAATCACAATTTTCATCCATTGCGTGTTCCTAGAACTATTTCTGCATAATTTCTTATCACAGTTAAAATCATAGGGTGAAGTAATATATCAATCTCTAAAACCACATCCAATGTAAAACATAAAACATTTCATAAATTGTTATCCTTTCTCAAATTTTATGATCCATAAATTTAGACAGAAGGTCATTGAATTTCAAAAATGATCTTATAAAATAACATGATGTAGATTTTAATCATAATATATAAAAAATGTGAATATAGTAATTAATTTAACCAACATAGAACCATATTTAAAATATGAATTGTTCACCATTATTTATGCAAGACACATGTTATTGGATATTTCCATAAATCTAATAATGATGTAAACTTCATTAATCAAAGCATAAACCACTTTTCCAACAAATATTTACTCATTTCAAGGGTGGTATCACTTATCTGATTTACATTATCCAAACCAATAATTTCTTTATAAAAACATCATTACATAAATTCAGTAGAATATTAAGGGTTATCTTTCCTCACATGATTTCCAATAAAAATTAACAAGTTACTGAATCACTTTTCTTAGTATCATTCAATACAAGCCTTTAAAACATTTTTTAAACGGTATTGTAGTTCAATTATAATAAATTAGGTTACACATATAGATATGACTTATATTAAAAACTATTAAAAAATTATCAAGGATCTAAATTCAAGAGAAAATTAATCATTACACTTGGGCTATATCAATAACATAAGCTTTACCTTGATCCCTTAACTTATTCTGTGGTATATTACCGTAATTCTTGGGGAATTAATTTTCATAGTTCCACATGTCCTTATAGTTGTATCAATGAATATAATAGTTCCCATACTTAAATTTACATTATTTTTATTTTTTTCCCTCTTCTATTTACATATAAAAAATTCCCAATACCTTTATGAATTTACCAGGGTGATTCATTCCACAGTTATCACATGTGGGAAATTCATCTTTCTATTCTTCTACATTGACATATTCTTTTTTTCATGGTGATTATACGGCCTCTTCTTATCGTGGTTTCCCAGGAATATATTAATTATAAAAAATTCTTTCTCAGTGTTTATGTCACATAAAATTATTTCATCATGTGAAGAAAACCTATGAAAAACTGGTTCAAAAAGAATATTTGGCTCAAGAACTTCTAAGAAATAATCAATAGTGTGGTTTGTGTTGCAAAATTATCCCTTTAATATCTAGGTATCCCTGTAGAGGTAGATAAATAATCGAAAACACCACTTTCTTCTACTTTATCTAACCAAAGAAACTTTATCTCCATCTTGATATACTGATCATGAGGGGATCCATAATGAAAGAATGTATCCTTAAATTTTCCCCATTCCGTGAGTTCTATTTCATATTTCTCCCTAGTATTCTGGATCAAGGAAGATGGTTGATTAGAATCACCGTGGAGAAAATACATAGCAAGTATAACCTTTTCCATTTCACTCTATCCAAATGCTGTAAATATCTTCTCTAAATACCTAATCCATTGCTCATATAATGACGGATTAGTAGTCCCACAGAATGATGTGGGAAATTTTTGCATAAATTGATCTAGCACAAGATAATATCTCTATAGAATAGGTTGCTCTATATTGGATGGTTTATGTGTCGTATTCTGATCAATCATCCCAAATAAATCCATATGTTTCTCAATTACAATACCAACTACACTAACATTCTTAGTAGGGAAACCTCTATTTTGACCATGATTTTTGACACACTTCTTCCTTTTAGGATTCAATTAAAGACAATGGAATATAATAGATTAACTCAATAAATTATAATGTTTTTATAATTCTAAATATGGAATAATAGAAAACATAAATATAGAAACATATTCATAGATAATATAATAATTAGACACATGATTTAATTGGCAATATATTTATATCCTTTACAAGGGATTGAAAATAAAGAATGAATTATCATAAGAGTATTCCCCAAGAGTGTCAAACCAGATGTCTAGTAAGGCCCATTTTCATGTACCAGGTTACACTGTGTCTGGCCTGGCACACCTTATTAGATTTGTTACACCTAGGTACATATGTGCCAGAACCATGTCTAATTTTAGTATATATAAATGGACATATTTCTAGGAATACCTACTTAATATCCACCAAAACAAAATTATAGGATGTTCTTCTACACATATCCTCAAACACTATCTTATGGTCATGTTGCACAATCTGTGTATTCTAAATATTGTTTCCATGGTTTCTTCTAAAATTCCTTTGATACCAACTACAACACCCTAACCTCAGAAGGTCGAAGACCATGAATTATTTTATTATGTTAGCATAATTATAAATCATAAAATCAATATTATTGTTCAGTTTAGTAGTCTTTAAAACCCAGATTACATACATGATACCCATAATACTTTGGGGAAATAAAATAAAAATTGATACATAAAAAATGAAATTAACATTTTTGTTTAAATATTATTTAAAATTTAATTATTTATAACATTCCATGAAGAAATAATATAATTGTGAGCTCAAATTCTCAACAAGGTTAAGTAAGACTGATGCAATAATTAATTATTAGTAACAAAATAACATGATAATGTAAATAACTGATAACACATGCTAGTAAAATACTAGTTATGGAAAAATATACATAGAAAGGTATGATAGAGAAACACAATCCATTTAATCAATAATTGAGAATATAATGGATTCATATATATGTCAACGCAAAAATCTCATGGATGAATAATAACTAAAATGTCTAAGTAGGAAATGATTAATTATTCGATGTCATGTTTATGGCACATGAAAACATATATCATCAAGTCCTTTTAAAATATGGTTTAAAACTATATATAAAAACCAATTTAATTTTTCAAACAAATTTTTCCCATAATAACCTGTTGATACATCGATGGGATATTTAATGTAAGGGATCCACCCTTCATTATCATTATAAATCATTCCCCATATCAATTAATATAAATAATTAATATTCATTATAAAATATAAATATTGAATAGAAAATATAGATTTATCAATAATTCCTCAATGGAGGATACGTAATAACAATAGTTTTTGATTTTGATTAATGGAGATAACATTGAAATTTCATTAAAGCATTCTTGGGTGAAATAATTTTTACACATTCCAAAGTGTCCCTTACCCCTTTGAAACATTTGATTCATATTTTTCAATGATGAAATAACATTAAATAAATCATAAAACAACATGAGAGTTAGTAGATTCATGATATAACATGGAAAATGGTATTATATACACCATAAAAATGATTTTTTCATAAAAACAAATATGTTTTAATGGAAAAAAAATTGATATGAAATCCCTTACCTTGAGATCGAATTGTCAAGTGTGTCTTTATCTACATGGATAAACAACATATGTTAATTATCTAATTTATCCAGAACATTTTTCAATTTTATAATTAATTTTACTTCACTTCTTGAAATATTTTATTCAACTACTATAAAAATAATGTTTATAGCATGTGTTTTTAAAAAATTTAGTAAATGTTTTAAAAATTAAAATTGTCATAATTCAAATAAATGGGTTCTCAAAACAATTTTCAGAATATAGGAAGTCATAAAAAAAATTCAAGGGAAACTAGTGTTTATGGGTGATTTGGTCATATGGTCAACGACCACATTCCAATCAAACCATTATAACATAGAGTATTCAAAGACCATGTCCTCAAGTCTATATGACTTTCTAGACCCTATAATCTAATGGTGACCTCTAGTCTGACTTCCTTTTTGTATCCCAAGTGAAAAAAACCTCATGAATCCAAAAGACCAAGTAAAGTCTCTCTTCCCATGGAAACTCAAGTTTCAATCATGAAAGTGTTTTCCAAACACTACCCTATAAATTCACCCAATTTTATGACAATACTACTATATTTACCTTTACAACCCCAAGAAACAACGAGAACTCTAAAAATCAAGATCCCCTAAAGATTCAACCTGCTCAGATACCATTTTGTCATAAACCATCATGGGTCGACCCTGATCCAGTCACCGAATCTGATTTGTGACATGGCCAGAAGGGCATTTCTAATCCCCACTAGCTGGAAACTAGGGTCGGGAATCATCAGAATTTTAACAACCCAATGTTTTATCAATATAAATTCTTTTCATATAAAAATTTCATATAATCATAATAAATCATAGAAAAAGGAACAACTTTGTACTATGTTACCATTAAACATATGTTTCTCACTTATGTGATTGGAATTTTGAAAAAATGATTATATACAACTATGATCAGTGAGTTATTTGGTGTCTGATAAGACAAACATTATTTTTATGAATAGTAACATAACCTTATGAATAACAACATACCTTTATGAATATTTATTACTAGTAATGAATTGAAAATCGGCCAAAAAATATAAACGTCAACCATGAATGTATAAATACAATTTAGACTACATAAATGTGAAAAAACAATCATACTATACGAATTATTATTTTCGTATGTACAAAATATTTTATTTAAAATATTATTCTTAGTTTATTAATTTACAATGGAAATTTATTTTTATAAAAATTTATCATAAATTGTTACTTTGTTGTTTTATGATTATAATATTATTTTATAGGACCTTGATTAATTTTTAATGGTGTAAAAAAATGAGTTATTTTATAATGTTATTTTTGTTATAGAAAATATGGTTTTACTTAAAAATTAAATTAAAAATTTTTAGAAAATTATTTCCAGAAAAATTGATTTCATTTTTGAATTCTAAATATCAATAAATGGTTAGTATGAATTTTTGGGATTTTTTTAAAATAGATGATTTTTTCATGATTAGTACAAATAGAGTTTTGAGTTTTCAGTATGATTAATGACATCATAATAATGTAATAATTAATATAAAATTCTGGTCAAATTATGTATTGTAATATATGAAATTAGGTGTCCCAAGTGGATAATACCATGGGAAAGCCCATGGTTTTTCAAAAAACACTAGTGAGGAGTCCTTTGAAATTAATAAAGAACACTCTCCCTTTTACTATAAATTAACAATCATTCATTCGTTTTCTTGGTTTCCATATCAATCATCCTTGAATCACTGGTGGTTTTACCTCCTTATGAGACCTCCCAATGTGTCCTAAAGTCCCCAAGGTCCCAAACATCAAGTTTTATTATTTACTTCACATGGTAATGGAACCTTTCACCCTCCTTTATTTGCACTATGGAAAAGGGGGGGTTTTCACACACACATGTTCTCATTGTATCTAAAAACCATGGGGATATGTGATTTTTATAATATATACCAACATTTTTGTTATAAACATCGGTACTCCATCCCCAATTCCCCTCTTCCATCGTACTCATCCTCCCTCTTCCATCACGCACACACCTCCTTCACACTTCCATCACACTCCTCGCTTGAACCCTCACCTCCCGACCTCCGCCTCTTGGCCCTCTCGTCCCCTCCCTGACCACTATGTCCTAGCCATCCAACCTCTGCCTCCTAGCCCTCTACTCCCCTTCCCGAACTCCACCTCTCAGACATCCGACCACCACATCCCGACCATCTCCTCCACTCCCCATCCTCTGCCTCCGCTCCAATCCTTGACCTCCAGACCTTCGCCTCAACCTCAAAGTCCAAGCCTCTCCATCCCTTCCCCCATCTCTTGTGACACCCCCTCTCGGATCCCTCTATTCCGGAAACATCTCCTCTCGACTCCCTCTCCTCCTAACCGTCACCTCCACCTCAACTTCCCCCAGCTCCAGCAACGTCCCTTCCAGGCCTCTGCCTCCATACTCCTATCTCTTTCATCTAGGTATGAAATTTCTTTTTCATTTACAATATTTTATACCACTTCATTTTTTGTGTAGGTGTTCATACCGCCGATTTTGTTTAGACTATTAAATTTGTGGCGGGTCAATAAATTTTATTAAAAGAAATGTTTTTCAATGTTATAGCTCCCACAATAATATAGAAATAGACGAGTTAGAACTACTTGGTCACACCACACATGTTATTATGCATGCTAAAATTGGTTTTCTGAATTCTAACATAAATATGGATGTGGCCATTCTGATGGGTTTGGAAGTTATATTGGCATCATAAACATCCATATTCAAATTATATGGTGTCAAAATAATTGGGATATGAACTAAAGGATATGATTGAAAGAGATAATGTTAGACAGTTATTATAGTTTGATTTATACATTTTAAATTTAAACTAATCTAATTAAGGGGATTTCTGTTATTGGAAATATAGGATAACATATATAGAATCGAGATTAACAAGATTTTTAAGTTTAATAACTAGTTTATTTTTATAATATTAAAATATATTAATGAAATGTAATAAATGAAGAACCTTTTGTGTATATTATTTATGATTTGCAAATGAAAATGTAGATAACTATAAAAGAACACCCCTATTGATTGGAGTTACTTATTTTTTATGAAATATTTTTAAAATTGACCTGCATGTCATATCATTATTTCTACATCTTAAAAAGGAATGTGTGGGTGATAGAAATGGTTCATGGACCGTTGATGATTAGTGATATATTCCTAAATAAGTAATCTTATAGTATTAAAGTAGAAATTAATTTTCATATCAACACATTGTTTTTATGTACCCTATACAGGTGATCCAAGTAAAATTTTCATGTCCATGATATTTAAATTTATGAATTTGGTTTGGTTTAATGATAATATTCATGATTTCATTGATAAAACAAAAATAAGACCTATTTTTTATAAAAATTGAAGGTATTTTTTCACCCAATTTTACAACCACATTTGGGGTATTTAGGCACGACACAACAATAATGTGATACTGGATTGTATATAAATCCTATTAATCATTATCACATGATGAATAATGAGATCGAATATCATTTCATAATGGATAAAGTGGTGAAATATGTAGTAAATCTAGAACTCATTGGAACTCAAGAGGATGTGTCCAATATCTTCAGGAAACCATTTGTTTCCCTTAAATATAAAATAAAATGGCTGAACATTGGATTTTAACCAATTTTAATAAACAAGATGATCCAGACTTACCCCTATATAATTTTTACCTAATTCTATATCTAATATTTTTTTATTGTTGTAGGATAAATTTTATTAATGGGTGTTAATAAAAAGTGGGGAGATATTATCTAGGTGTAGTTTTTTAGGATAAGGGGTTATATTATAATATATTAAATAGATTTTATTCCTAAATAATTAAATTGTTCCATGCATCGATTGTGGTCTCACATAGTCTTATAGAATTTATTAATGAGACTTTGTTTTTATTTTAGATGGAATGAGATATTTTTTGTCCCATTTCATTTCATTGACAATATGGAAACAAAATTGAGGATACTAATCATAGTGGTTTGAATTTCCATGAAAATAATAGCGGGAATATTGGAACCATCTGTATGTATTTTGTATTAGAATTATTATTGTTTTTATTAGTGTTTATGGAATTCTAACAGAATTTGAAATTTTTTTGTATTTGATATAGGTTAGAAAACTATGATATTCTAGGGAAACTAGATAGAAAGGGGTTTTTTTATGGTGAATGGTATTTTATAATTCTATTAATGGTTAAATATTTTTCTATCATCATTATCATGGATGAGGATTTTCATTTAGTGAATGTATGAATAATTACAGTAGTGATAGAGAATTGATAATGTTGACATTGTAGTCATTTACTACAATTTACTCTAAATGATACGTATTTATCTATGAATAAGCATAAAATTATGTTTTAGAGGGTCAGGAATTATTATATCAAATTAAATCTAAGAGTTTACCTTTTTTTAATAAGTTTCCATTCCATTACATCAGTCTCTTCTATGGCAGGGTTGGATTTTACATATCGAATAAAAATCATATATTTTTTTAGTCATTAGGTGTTAACACCACATATAACATATACATCATGGAATTTATAGTGAGTCTATAAAGTATTCACCATAAAGATTTTTTAGGACACATCTCTTATATAAATTAAGAAAAAAATTAAATTATAAAATCCTATCCACTTTTTTAAGGACATTATAACTCAAAAAATTAAGTTCCTAGAGAATTATATTAGAATTATTGATGTATTCATTTATAAAGGTTTTAGATGTTCTATCGAATTCCTAATATTAAAAAATTATAATTTTATAGTGCTTATATATTTGGGAGATGATATAATGTAAAAAATGAAAGGAGGAGAATATGAGTAGATAATAAAGTTTGAATATCAAATTTTAAATTAAAAAATATTATTCATAAGATGATTTATGTTATTCAAAATAGAGTATCTGAAACATACAACATAGAATAGAGGGAAATTGATTAGTAGGTATTATTGGAGTGCAATCATTTTGATATTTAATAATGAAAAAGAAATATAAAAAGATAATGGAATGTATATTATTAATGTCATGGAAATGAAAAATTAGAGCATTATTAAATAACACCAGCATTGATTTGTGTTACTTATCTTTTTTGAAATTTTTATAAAATCAACCACTCTGTCATATCTTTATTTTTTCCATTTTAAAAGCAATGTGTGAAAGAGAGGAATAAGTTATAGACCATGTATGAGTTCAAATCTCTTCAATTTTTTTAATAATATTCTATTTAAGTCTTTGTAAATTTAAATATCAGCACATCATTGATATATACTTCTTGGAGTTTCCTTTTTTTAGGTGAACCATGTTAAATTCCATACACATTATCTTTACATTTATATATTTATTTATGTTTACTATTCATACACAAATTTTCATTGACAACTAAAATACACGATCCAATATTTTATAAAGATATGAATAAATTTTTTAACTATAATTTACCCTTTCTTATGATGTATTAAAGGACGAAGAAAAAATAAATTCGCATTTTTTAAATTATATAAATAATTATTAAAGGGATCGGCTTCCTGGATATTGGAGTATCCATATATGATATACTCTATTTAATTCTTCATTTAAGATCATATAGAGCATATTAAGGCTCTTTATCTCATATAACATGCCTCAAGACCACAAGAAACTAATTATAAACAAAATATTGTGAATAAAATAATTTAATCCAATAAAAACTATCGTTAAAAGCTCACATAGAAATATTGAAACATTGAAAACTCATAAAATATAGTACAATAGACTCATTATTTTATTTTGAAATTCCTATAACCAAAATTCATGTTAACCAACACACTAAAATTCACAAATTTCTAGTTAAAAAAATTCCCTGAAAAATCCAACCAGTGACAAAAATCTATTAACATTTTAACAAACAGTTAGCATTTGTACTCATTTAACATCCTTATAATATTACACAAAAAATAATCATTCAACAGAAATAATTCTTCCATGATATAATGAAATATTCCATAAAAACATATATGGATATTCTATCAATTATTATAAGGAAAATGTGGGGAATACAGACATGAGAAGGTAAAGGAACAAACCCATAAGGGTGAAGAAAACACTCCTTCATGTTAATAAATATTATAGGTAGAAGAGTACATATGGTATTGGGTATTATCTTTCTAATTCAGCCAAAATAATATTGTAAATCCATTGGTGGGAAAGAAATAGGGTGTTAAAATTCCCCCTTCTCCTCACTATGAAATTACAACATAGAACCACTATATAACCATTTCACCATTATTGGGTACCTGATGCCCCTATATTATGCTTATAAGGGATCCAATAGTCTTTTTCATACCAAATTTTAGTAATAGGATAACTATAGTCCTCCAACATGCTCCCTAGTGGACACTTCATGATCCTAAAGTTAACCATTATCCCACTATTACCCCAAAAACTACACAATAAGAGCTTAGATAAATTAAATTTCAATTAAATTAGAGAAATTATATAATCAAAAAGTATGAATAAAAATTTATTCCCGGATAACTTGGACTTTCCTCATACATGGGTTGGGAAGTCCCATGGAAAAGATTCATACCATGCAATCAAAAACTATGAAAACAATGAAAAATGGTCTTTATTATAAACATGGACCCAACACCCATGCTTAGTCTTAGAATCCATAAAATCGAAAACATTAGGTGCTTTCACAAATAAAAATATACAATATATTATTTATAACAACTCTGATTCCCAACATTCATGGTAGAAAGTCCTGGGCTTTATTATAACTCTGTAAGACTCAAAATATGGTGTCCCTGAAACATAAATTCAATTATAGTTCATTGAGATGTGATTTAATAATCAATTATTTATTATTGTATTAATATTTGAAAAAATTGTAATTTCATTTAAATTGTAATAAAAATATTACTGATGCTTTATCTCTAAAATGGCACACAATATCTGTTTGTATCTACTTTTTCCACAACTTGCAATTCTATAGTCATGGTACATGTTAAATTAAATGAATATGGGGCTCATTTAAAATATTTTTGATGATGGTTGAATTTTTTATCTCTCTGTTTTTAAAAGAAATAACACATGTTTAAGGGTATGTTTTCATGTTAAAAGTTGGTTTCTTTATGTTACACATAAGGGAGGAAAAACATTTTTATCTCTCCCATAATTAATCTAGGATGACTTATACCACTCTATCAGAGACATGAAACCATTATTTTCTTATTATGGTTTATCATGTTGATCATCCCTTTATAGGATAGAGGTAATAATTTTATCCCTGATTTTGAAAGGGTTGAAATTTGTTATAAAAATAAAGTCACCTGCAATAAAAATGTGAATTAACTGTTATGTTTTTATGATCTAATAGATTTATTTTCTATATTACATTTCCCTTTTTTAATTATGGTTTACATTTTTTATTGGAATATAACTTTCTTTTCTTTTTATAGAATGGATAGAAGCTAGATATATCGTACCGATAGGATTTCAACCCCATTTCAAAATAATTTGAAGAATTTTTAATATTTTTCAATTGAAAATGCTTAAGATGGTGGTTGTTAATAGTATCCATGCTATAAATTTGTTTTAAGGCCGTGGTTAGGTCGGGAAGAATTGAGCTACCATATAACAAAATTTGGATTTCAAATAAACTATTATGTTTGGTATCACCATGGAGTGTTGAGTAAATGTTCTACTATTCATGGAAAAAATTAAATAAGTGGCATGTAGAATTTGATGTTTAATCGGTTTCCATTTCTCCATCATCCCAAGAGAGATAGTATGCCTATGCAAGAATACAATGATATCAATACACATGACTAAAATACTGAAGATGATGATGAGAGAGTGAAATGATTATTGAATCATTCCAAACTCCAATATATATGGAAATTTATAAAATTACCATGTCGGAATTTTTAATGTGTTTATATCATGGGAGAACCATTTATGGAATTTCCAACAACACTGTTGATTATATTCTTACATTTTTGAAGGACTTTCTTCTTGATGGTGAAATTGTTTCCTCAAATCAATACAAGTCATGGATGTTAATTAAGAAACATGGATTTGATTATAATAATGTATATTCTTGTCCGAAAGATTGAAGATTATTTTGGTATGGAACACCTGACTGTAATGACTGTAAAGAATGTGGTACATCTCGATGAAAGGCAAATGCAGATGGAACACCATCTCGTGTGGCATAGAAATTCCAGTGGCTCATACCATTCATTCCTAGACATCAAAATTTATTCATGTCTGCAAAAATCTCCTCCAATATGTGATGGAAAGATGCTATGAGAATTAAATGTAATAATATGTTGGTTTATCCTTCATATTGATTATCATGGTGAAAATTTGATGCACAAGATCCTGATTTTTCAATTGAGGTGCCTAATGTCAAGTTGGATCTATCCTGTGATGGTTTTAATCTTTTTGGTTAGATGCTTACTTCTTATAGCACATGGATGGATTTTATTCATGATAATAATCTTCCTTCGTGGATGTGTGTGGAAAAACCTTTCACTTTCTTGAGGATACTGATATCTGGACCTTCTGATCCCCATAATGATATTGATGTATATTTGTAGTCTTTAATATGAGAGTTGAAACAACTTTGGTATTTTTCCAAGTATCACGATATCATTTCAGTGGAACCGATGTCATGAATATAGTATTAGTAAATATATTAAGGACAAAGCATGGTAGAAAATATGGTTAAGAAATTTTTATAAATTCATCTCTATAATATTGGTATTTTTTATGGAAATAACATGTTCATTACAGATTCGATTTAACTTCCCAGATGGAGAAGTTGCTATGACTGCAAGGTTGATGGACGTTGGGGAGTTCTGGCGCACATACAAGCATGACTTGTATTTTTGATGGAAGAGAAAGGTTGGTACCGACTTAGAGGGGGTACTAATATTCCCTGAATGTAAAAAAAGTCAAAATAAAAATTGAGTTCAAATTGGAACAATTCTACATTTAAGGTAATAGAAATATTTAATGGTGGGAATATAGAATTTAATTCTTATTACATTTATTGGAATTTTTAGGATGTGTTAGATCAAAACATAAAGAATAAGGATTCAATGACATATTTTCACACATTAGGACACACTACATTTCCTGGTTATGAAAATAATCATGTACTTTTACCGGGTATTGTGATTTTATAAAATATGTTCTACTGAAAATATTATTTAATGTACATAGTATAGAGTTTTTCATTTCTCATATATAGTTCTAATCTAGATTTGTGCATTTCTCATTTGCAGAAAGCTATGTTCGGTATCAAAGGTCATGTACCTCATACCAAATTATTTTTCTCTAGTAAAAATAAAAAGGATGCAAGTGAAGTAAATAAAAAGACACAAGATCAAATTGTAATTTTTTATTTATATTTTAAATATTTATAAAAAATTCAAAATTTAATATGTTTATAATTTAAAAAGTCTACATTAGAGGCCCTTGATGGTAAGGATGATGAAAACCCAGGGAAACATTATCATTAAAGTCAGGTATTATGTGAGGAGCACCTAAGGAGAGTATGATGTCGACACCAGGGAAAACATCATCCCCTCTAGGTATTTGTCGTCATTGGGCTCATCTCAACCCTCCCAGACCTCTGAGCTAGAAATCTCTCATGCTGAAGCAGTTGAGGCAAAGGAAACATCTTTAGAGGATCGTGAAAAAAGTAAGTTGATGATCAAAAATTTCATCAAAGATATGGCAGTTTTGAGTCAATCGCTTTCATGAGAGGAATTTTCTACTTTTGAATCATATATGGTGTCAATAAAATCTTTAAATGATGCATCAGGTGATGCCAATGAGCGACATAGTGGTGATGAAGGTGGTAGGGATATAGCTTTTTGTGGTGAGGATGTTGCTGATGCTTCTACTGGTGAAGCGGCTGGTGATGATGTTAATGATTATTATGATGATCTTGATGATGATGGGAATTGATATGGGTATGGGGATGTTGGTGATTAGGGGATATTAATCCTTTCCATTTTTGAAATGGTAGGGAGGATTATGTAAATACTTTATTAACTTGAAATGTTTTTTATGGATGATAATGGTTAATTTATTTTCCTATGAAATTTCATGCATAAATTTCCACATGAATTTATAAAAATATAACATTAGAATCCTTAAACATTCATATAGGTAAGTGATGTCCTTAATACCATTGAATACATAGATCTAAATGATATCTCAGATAGTGACATTGTATTATATTTAATATCTCATTATTTTTCAGAAATTAATGAATTGAAAAATTAAAATTAATGAGGGTAAAAATGGAATATATTCCTTATTATTTATTTCTGAAATTTTCATTTTGTGAAATTTAATGTTATTTGGATTGAATTTGTTGGGTTTTTTGAGATCCCATGCCCCTTAATGATATGATACATGTTAGAGATTTCTTTTGGGTTTATAGGTAGCTTTGTAATAAGGGTGTGACATTTCAATAGAGTCACATGTCATTGGTTCATGATAATGGAAAAGTTGCAACACGAACTTTTCCACCCATTCATATGTCTAAGTGGGGTGACATGTAATAATGGAAAATAGAATATTCAGCCAAAAAATCACTAGGGGTGTGGATGGGTGCAGGTGTGAGGGGGGGCTCGGTGCAGAGGTTGGGGTTGGGTGCAGGGGGGAGGGAGGGCTGGGTGTAGGGGTTGGGGTTGGGGGATGGGGGAGGGAAAAAGGGTATTGGGGGTACATGTGGGGGTCCAAGTGGGGGGTATTGGTGGTGCAGGTGAGGGAATGTGGGTAGTTTGGGTGAAGGGGGTTGGGGTTAGTGTGCAGGGGTGGTGGGGGTGAATGGGGTAAGGGTAGTGGGGGTGAAGAGGGCAAGGGCAGGGGCAGGGAGGTGGGGGCAGTTGAGGTGCAGGTGGGGGTGGGTGGGCAGTGGGGGTGTAGGTGGGGGCAGTGGGGGGTTACCCACTTATCTTGTATGGCACATCTCTGATAGTATTTAGTTCAATTTTTTAATTTTCACTGATTCATTTCTGTTTCTATTTTTAGTTTTTCTCCTCATTTGTCTATATTTTAAATTTCATCTGTAGGTGAACCCATCATGACGCACCATTGATGGTATTTTTTATATCATGAATCTTCGATGTCATAAACATATTTTCATATATATAGGATTCCCTAATTATTTAAATTAATGATTTGTAACTGCATTTTTTCTTTTATGATATGCTCTATTTTATTTCAATCTTATTATAATTATGAGATAGAAATATCCAATCACGTAAAAATGTGTGGTCGTACTAAAGAGGATAAAGAGTTATGGAAACATGATAGATTTTTAGGCATTATGTGCTCTAGATTCAATTCAGATAAATGTTATATAATCGATATTCATTTCTATAATAACATAATCAGTCCTAATTTTTTAATTTCTTTTTCTTAAATTTATTTTTTTGTGTTCCAGGGGTTGGGTACAAGAACATACAAGGAAAGGAATTAATACTTCAATGAGCTCCAAAATCACAAGAAGGAATATATTTGGGACTATGTTTAATATCGAAATGTAATTGGGCATTTATTCAGTAAGAAAAATATAAAAGCTAAAAAGAATTGGCTTCAGTAGTTTGAGGTTTGGAGTTGAATTTGAACGTTAATTTCTAGGGTAGTATGTAATGATCTTTTTGTGAAGATTAAACTTTTATTTGTGATCCCTGAAGAAGTCAGCTATGGAGTTCTATGTAATCACAATAGGCGGGTGACATTCTTGGAATTCCATCCCACCAGTAACGTCATTCTATTGTTTGGGGATATGTTTGGTTCTTTATTTTTCCGTTTGATGTATATATTCGGAGAAGTATATATTTTATGTTGTTAATTTATATATTTGTTGTTTACTTGTTTCCATTGAAAATAAAGGACAACTTTGTGTTTGGGATTAAAATAAGGTTTATGAAAATATGGTGTATAAAAACATACATAGTTTCATACTCAAAAATATGGGGTGAGTTATATTTTTAATATGATACTAGGACCACCTATATTTTTTTGTATAAGATGAACCTATATTTTTCTACCTAAGATGAATCATTCATGTGATCACACACACACATTAACACCAATGTCCATATAGCAGAAAAAAGACTAATTATTATTTCAGACCGTATCAAAAGTGATCATTTATAAGTGCTATAAGAATTGCTATCAAAAAGGGCCTTAATGATATTCCCCCCACATCACATGTTTATGTGCTGCTGAAAAAATGGTTGCATAATTTTTGATAGGTTTAACAGAAAAAATGATGGATCATTATATAGCACACCTTCTGATGGAACAATTTATTACACTGACTTGGAAACTGGAATGGCAACATCTTTCTTGGACCTTAACCCTAATGGATGGTAGGTAGTGTTTGCCAATGGGTTAAAAATTTAGTTTCACTGTATGAATTATTAACAACTTCCAATTCATTATATGGTTTGGGAAAACCACTTAACTAACCATCAAGAGTTATAGTCATATAAATTTACAATTAGTACTAATAGATTACTTTTTGGTAGACCCCAAGATGCTGGAAGGTGCTATATGGTTTGTATATTAACTTGGATAATGGTCATGTCCTTGTTTCTTATCATTTTCGATTTCTTTACATGTAAGTTTTCTGATTATATACTTTTTAGTTTTACATTTGGTTCTTTTTTAATAAAAACATTATAATTTACTTGAGATGTTATTTTAATTATGTAATTATATTTCCTTAAATACATCCTTAAAAGAATTTCTAAGTTATTTATTCTGTTGATTATATTCCAAAATTTTGGGCTCATTTAAATTATATTGAATGAGGCTGATGTTTAACCATGCCATGCATCTTTTTAAAGCTATATTTAGAACATGTTTTCTTGGTTTTATTACTCATTATTTTTTTTTGTAGATATATGAATCAAATTTTCAACCTCAAGTATATTGTGAACATGTGCAAGGTTTTATTACTCATTCAATGTTATTTATTGTTTATTATTCAAATAAGTTACATTAAGGTTATCATTATAATTAATATGATCCACTGATACAGATAACTAAAATTATTTGCTGATATGGGGGAGATTTAAGGTACGTTTCCATTATAATTGAAATGATTTACTGATATAGACAACTAGAATGAACTTTTAAGAGAGAGGGGCTATTGGGGGATTGTGTTGGGGAAGCTGGTGGGGGCTGGTGTTTGGGAAGAGTGTAGGGTTGTGTGCAAGGGGAGGGGGGTGGTGTGTGTAGGGTGAGGGGGAGGGGTGCGATGTGGGATGGGGGTAGTGGGGGTGTGCAGGGTGAGGGGGTGTTTCTGCTAGTATCCAGGGGTGCTGGTGTGGGGAACGAGGGCATGGGTTTATGTCAGGGAGGGGGTGTGAAGGTTTTGGGGGAGGGGTGTGCAGTGGGTGTTGGAACCATGGTTGTTCTATGTAGGAATTGGAGTTTGTTTTGTGTGTTTTTTGTCAATACGTAGTGGAAGTTAAGAATGTGTGCCAAAAAAGTGATCATACAGTTCGAGCATATAATAGTATTGAAGGTGGCGCTATTTCCCAATGTTGGACAAATTTTTGGCCCTCAAAATTGGAAAATGAAGACATGCATTGTCTGTAAATGGATGTGCGCACAAAGTGGAAGTGGTATGAAGAAAATAATGGCTAGGCATGAAATACTTGAGGTGGGCGCGAAAAACAGCATGGGCTGAGCAAAATATCTGGAGAGGTGTACGGAAAATGATACCTGCGTGAAACATTATTCGCCAGATGAGAGGTTTTCACGCCGAAGGGGTTTTTGTGCGTGGGGGTCTCAGAAGCCTATAAATATGAGGTGACCTCCTTTATTTTGTACGATTGAAGACATAGAGATGATCCAAGGTCTGATGCGCGAAAAATGATCGCGTAAAGGGGCTTGCGCGAAATATTCTGAGTTGCACGGAAAATTTCGGGATGTGAAAAAAATGAAGAGTTGTGCGTAAAAATTGGGTTCGCACGAAAAAGGGGTGGGGGGGTTGCGCGAAATATTTGTCAACGCGAAAAGTAATATTTGCGCGCAATAGGAAGGTTTTGCGCACAAAGGGTTGGTGTTGCGCGCAATTTTCAATGATGTTTGTCTGCACGTTCTAGTTATCTTGTTCAGTGTTCTGTGTGTTCTAGTGCATCAATTCCGGTCTTTGATGCAAGCAAAGTATCTTGATAAGAGTAGACAAAGTCTTCAATGCAAATCTATTGAAGAGACCTTCATGTCTATAAACAGAGTGTGACTTCACCAGGGGCAGTGAGCCAGGGGGAGTCAACGGGAGTGACCCAAGGGACACAGTGAGCTATCCCTGAACAATTGTAAAGGCAGTGAGCCTGAGGCAGAGTTACTGTGCCCGAACCATTGTAATCCCCATCTAGTGAAGATTATTGGAATTAGGTATGACCAAAAACTTGTCGGTGTATACTCCTTGGTCGTATACCTTAGTGGTGAACCAAGTAAATATTGTTGTGTCACCTCTTTTTCATGTTAATGTTTGATTTCTGATCATATCCATCATTCAGGTTCAAATAGTTCCTACCAACGTGGGAAAAAAATCCTTTAATTTAAAAGAAACATTTGACACCCTTATTCACCCCTCCCCTCTCAGGGTGTCCCGGGGTCCTACAGTGGGATGAGGGCAGTGGTGGGTGTGCAGTTGGAAGGGGGCTGTGGGGGGTGTGGAAGGTGTTTTCACAAGTATTCAGGGGGTATGGTATTGGGGAATAGGGCGGGGTTGTACAAGGGAGGGTGGGGGGTGGTGTTGGAGAAGAGGGAAGGGCGGGTGTAGGGGTGGGGGAATGGAGACGGATGGGTAGTTGGAAGGGTAAGTGGGGGTGTGAAGGGTGAAGATGGGGGTTTACAAGTATTAAATGGGGCCGGTGTTGGGGAAGAGGGTGGGGGTATTGGGGATGAGGGCAGGGGGTGCCATGTGAGGGGGGATGTCCAGGAGGGGGTGCTGAGGGGGGGGGGGCAGTGTGCAGGGAGTAGGGAGGGGGTTGGGGGTGCAGGGGGGCTGTGAATATATGTAGGTAAATTCGGCTGGGGGTGAAGGGGGCTGGGGGTAGTGTGCATGGGGTTTGGGTTATGGGGGGCCAGGGTGAAGGGATTGGCCAGTAGTGTGTAGGTGGTTGTGCGGGGGGATGTCCTTGAGTGTGGGGGCAGGGAGGTGGTTGTCCTAAAGTGTGTAGGGGGCGGGAAATGGGCAGTCCAGCAATGTACAAGGAGTGGTCAGGGTGTAGGGGTAGTGGGGGTATGGAGGTAAGGGGTTTTCCAAGAGGGGGTAGTGAATATATGCAGGTGAAAGTTATCAAAACAGAGTTTGGATTCCTGTTTTTTGGCTTCCTTATGGCTTTTTCTTTTCGATCATTTATTGATTTTGATGACATATATTTGTTTGTTGGATAGTGATTCATGCTATACAGATATCTAGAAATAACACATAGCTGATTAAATTGATTTTCTTCCATGACATGCTACAGGGATTGAAATGAATATAAAATTAAAGAGGTAATGGTTTTTTATAACATTTTTTGAAAGACATTAGTAACCATTTGTTGTGTTTTTAATCATATTGACTTGGCATACACCATTATTACAGAATTGATGATTTCAAGTTTTCTCCTATTTCTGTAATATTTAATCTTCTAGGCATTCATTTGTATCATGGTTGGATAGATGATCCCCAATTATGCATTTTGGAATCCTATACCATTAATTTTTTTTAGAAAAACTATTTTATACATTCTCTCATTTTATAGTTTTCCTTTTTCCTTTTTACATTATCTTCTTGTCATTTCATAATATGCATGTTTTCACATATATTCATGTGTAGGGTATCTATGGGGTGTTCCAGGGGTGTCTAGTGTGGGGGGGGTCTAGGGGGGTCAAGGGGGTTCCGAGGTGGTCAAGGGGGGTCTAGGGGGGTCCAGGGGGTCCAGTGGGGGTGTCCAGGGGGTGTCCGGGGGGTGGTGGTGGTCCAGGGGGTGTCTAGAGGGGGATGGGTGTCCAAGGGGGGTGTTAAGGGGGTCCATGGGGTTCTAGGTGGTGGTCTAGTGGGGGTTGTCCAGAGGGCGGTGTCCAAGGGGTGGTTTCCATGGTGATCTAGTGGGGGCGTCTAGGTTGTCCATGGGGGGGGGGGGTGTCCATGGGGGTGTCTAAGGGGGGTGTCCATGTGGTGTCCCGGGGTGGGTGTCCAAGGGGGTGTCCAGGGGGTCCATTGGGGTTCTAGGGGTCCAGGTGGTTTACAAGGGTTGTGTCCCGAGGGTGTCCAAAGGGGGGTGTCCAGTAGGGGGTGTCTAGGGGGTGCAGGTGGGTTAGGTCCAGGGGTTGTTCAAGGAGGTTCTGTCTAGGGGGAGAGAGGGGGGTGTGCCTAGGGTGGAGGGGTGTTCTGGGGGATGTATGTCTTGTTGTAAATGAGGGGTTTCAGGGGGTCTTTAGGGGAGACTTGGGGTGTGTAAGGGGAGGGGTGTGCTAGGGGGTTTGTCCAGGTGGAAGGGAGGGGCTGAAGGGGGTGTCCAGGGGGAGAGTGGGGTGTGGAAGGGGGAAGGGGTTGTGGATTTTTTTTTGCCTTCATGTTTGCACCATTAAGGTGAAATCAAGGTGGACATTTTCTATTTCTGGGAAAACTATCTATACCCACGTTTTGAAAAACCATGGTTACATATGTGGCTACAAAATTATCTATAGCCATGGTTAGTTGAACCATGGGTATGTGTGATGTGAAAAAACCATTATGTAATTCATTTTTACTTAATCGTGGTAATATTATTTCATCTGTAATAATGTATACATATGGTTCTGTAAACCGTTGGTATTGATGTATACCCCTAGTTTACCAAAACTGTGGGTAAGAGGAAATTTCAATGGGCAATACCCACAATTTCTACATAACTATGGGTATAGGTAAATCCTATTTCCGCAGGATCCAATGGTTTATCAAACCCTGGGTATAACCTATACCCACAGTTTGATAAGTTATACACACGGTTTAAAACCATGGGTATAGGAAAATTTTCTAGTAGTGATAGTCAACACTTATTTTTTTTCCATCTCTTTGAATTTCCATTTTCATATGATGGGGTTTGATAATATGTATCACTATTATAGTAATTTTTATTTATATATGATGAGGTATCCTTTTTTCTCTCATCAATTCATTTTATTAAATTTTTTACGATGTTGTTAGCTGCTAAATTTTAATAAGGGATCTCTCAACTTTTGTTTTCTTTTCAAGTTCATTTCATTTTTTTAAATGACCTCCTTTTATCCAAATTTTATGATAACTCTAGTATATTAGATGTACTTTAATTTTTTCATGATAACGGAATAATTCTTCATTATATCATCTTTCACATTCTTTTATACTAAAAATAAAAACACCATTTGAGATGTGTTCATTTTCCACATTAAAGGACGATGGGTTTTCTATTATAGTAACCGAATTAAATTATGTTCATGAAAAAATTTCATGTAGGAACTAGACCATAATATATTTATTATTTCTCATATATGGTTCTGGATTTTTTTTAACTCATAGTTTTGAGTTATAAATTTAAATGAGTCTGTTTTGTTCAAAAAAACCGTCAATTAACCCAAACAGTTATCATTAAATAATTTATATAATGATTCATCTCCACACCAAGTAACCAAATGTAATTTAAAATCATGTATCCTCATAAATTCTCACTAATAACTTATAACTCCAATTCTATATAACTATCCCCATTTTACATTATTATCCAATCATGAATATAAGTGATCCGATCGTTATAACCCAGGAAACAAATGGACCCGAACAATGAAATTAAACCTAATAACCAATCAATATGATATGAATGAACTCAAAAAGGTTTTAATAAATAACTATCATTTACAAGAGATTTTATAATTTTAAATTAATGAACATAATTTGATTATTCAGGTTATTAATATCATTTGGAGACCACTATCGATCCTATTGTAAGGGATTCTACCCGAACCACCTTTATTCCTTCAGGTTGCTCCAATGTTCTTTTTACCAAAATGAAGATGTACTTTATTTTTATGTAAAACTTTTAATCACTATTTATATGCTCCAAAATCATCTATCTTGATCCAACCCTCATTTTATTTTAGGGACATACATGTTTTTTAATTAACTCCCTCTTTAATTCATCCCGATAAGAAATCTTTTTTTTGGGAACGTCCTGAATTCTTACCTGATTTCAGGTTCACCCTATCCCTTATTTTAAGCCACCATTGTCATTATAAATTCATTATTTTATACTGAAAACATTATTTTTTTACTTCAGATTTTATATAAATGATTATTCCTTTTTTATTTTATATTCTCTTTAGTATTTTCGTTAAAACCACACAAAAATGTTTAAATACTATGAATCTCGTAAAAACTCTTCTTACATGTTGTCACTTCTGTTTTACGTAACATAGCATGATATATTTCTATTTTACCTTATTAATTTCCATGTATTCTTTTATTCCTTTATCTCATGGACTCTTTTATGATATGCTCATTCATTATGCTTTGTCACATGAATGTGATACCCATTTCTCTCCATGTGTTCCCATATATTTATGTATGATTGATTATGAATGATTATTTATTTGGAAAGAATATTCATGGATATCTTTAGATGGGTGCACCCAGATATTTCTCCAATAAATTGGGTAAATTTACGTATCCTGAGATGTTATGTGAGACAGTCTTGGCGGTTATCCTTGGCTTGAGTTACCATGTGGAACAATCTTGGTGGTTAGCCTCGACTAGTACTAAAGTCAAGTTTTATGTTGCTTCCACATTACTGTGATTACATGTTTATATGATCCTTTTATTATGTTATGATTTTATATGTTCCATTCTTTTGTTATCATTATGTCATGGGTTCTAAACCCTGTGCTAATGCCATATTATAATAAATAATCCCTTACTAGGGTTTTTAGGTCATCCCTATGTTCATGTGTTCCACTGGGTATCATATGAATATGTATGAGCAGAATGGAATATAGGAGCTCACTTTAGAGTTTAAATAAAAAGTATTTTTTTTATAATGTTTGATTATGTACCTAACTTTAGGATCCTTGTCTTGTACTCTAATGAATAATTATTCTTAAAAACATGTAATGTTATATGTAAAAGGATATGGTCTCTATAAGAATACTAAGGCAATGTTTTCACCCAATAATAAATGAAGAAAATGAATAGTTTAAAGATAAATAAAGCATCCCAATATGAATATATAAAAAAACAGAAAATATTTTATACAATAATCTGAAAATACAAAAAACTGTACAACAATCTCAATAAAACTATCCAACAATCAAAACAAAACCTAACGACCACAATGTCTCCATGTGACCCCGATGGTCACTCTGTGATACCAAAAACCAAACATCCCCAATGGAAATATAAACCATGTTGAAACTTGTACCACAACCTGAAAATAAGAATAAATTATAAGTGTGTGTCTTAAAAATCAGTAGGCTTTCCTGAATAATATACTCCTAATGCACATCCATTAAAATAAAAGAAACAAAAACTTCAAGTTTGTAATACAATATATATAAGTAAACCTTTTTCGTACATTTTCCACTTCAAAACTAATAATGTTCTATTGAATATTTCATTTCCAAAACCAATTTATTTTCCATTTAAGAAAACTTACCATTTTCAAGTGGAAAGTGATTCTTTTATTTCATAATCAGAATGAGAGAGTATAAATCATTGGCAAGAGAATACATTTTTATGATGAATTTAAAAAAACCACTCATAACATTCCAATGATGTGATCCAAAAATGATAGAACCAAAATAATCACAGTATAATGGAAATAGAAATAATCCCACAAGAGTAACCAACCAATCATGCATCTCAATAATCCACTGTAGGTAACTATGTTTCAATAGATATGGGAGGAACATAAGAGATCATGAATAATACAGAACATAAAAATAAATATTGATTCATCCAAAAAAATCATGACTCACTCGATGACATCAATGACACCCTCACATGTCTGACCACACACAACCTTGTACAATTCAAGGGGAATAATCACATAGCAATAATCAAGAAATATATCCCCCTACTATGGAACATAATCTAGTGCGTATTATAACAAGTGATGAAATCATTCTACAAAAACACACTCATTATTCAAGGTTCCCATGCCAAGAATTATAAAGAATATGTTGAGACATATGATGTGAACAGAGAATCAAATCACATGCACACATATAATAACTCAAATAATTAGAATCACCTGAATCACTCCAAGGATCAATCTCTAGTCACAAAATCTATAGATCTCAAAGGATTCCACACCGAGGATCTCCCATTCCACACTATATAAATGGATTAAAATGATTCCATAGAAATAACATCCCATCCATTCAAAATAACCATAAAAATAATATTATCCAAGCAGTGTTTTCACAATAACTATTTCCACCAATTCACAAAGTGCCAAACGGGCATCAGGATTCCTATTTCAAAGAACTAAATCCTACTTTCCAAAAAGGATTAAATACACTGTTTTTAATTTTAAAATTAATTATAAAAATACCATTTTAAGAACTCACACCATATCAAAAACAAAATACACTATTACTCAATTTTAAAATGGGCCATTAACCACCATCCCATGCCAAATAATTAATAAATGACAAATGCAACATTATTTTAAATCAAAAACCACTTTGAAAATCCGTTTAAGTGACCGTACTCATATTTTCACATATCCAAAGTTCATATACAAATCCAAACCATGATTTAAATATTAAAAAAACAATCATAACTAGAATGGGATATTTTATCTAATACTTGGTGTGAAACATTTAACAAACTATTGTATTTATCACAAAATAAGGAAGAAATCACTAATTTTCACACCAAACAAGCATTTCAAATATCAAAGATCAATGTCTCATATTTGAGGAAGTTTTTAAAAAAAGAAACCAAGGAATATTAATTAAAAAAAGGTATGTGCAAAGGGAAACCTTCCACAATATTGTGGTGCCTCAACAACGCATAACTAAAACCAGACCAAGAATGTTCCAAAAACCATTATCTACCAAGAGGGACCACCAAAAAGAAAACCCATCAACATAAATAATGTTTAAATGTGAAACCTAGGTACAAGATACCATAGGAGAAAAAAACCTCAAGAGAAAATGGAGGAATGGTGAATGGGGTGAAGTGGGTTAGAGATTAACTTGAGCGATCAAGTCCCAAACATGATGAATATCCATAGATCTACCATGGACAGTGCATGGGGGGATTGGTGAATAAGTGAGAAGAAACCCTAGGGATTCACAAACTAGGGAGAGGAGATAATTTGTGTTTTGGGAAAAATTCATGATAGGGTAGTTTGGGAATTTCAAATTTTCATGGATATGGCTAGCTCGCATATTTCGGCAGCACAGTTTAACAAACTGTGCACCAAACATGCGCCCCATGTTGAACACACCTGGGAACCAATATGGTTTCATTTGATGATTTAGTAAAATGTGTTCCAACCATGTATATTGATTATACCATGGGACAATGGGTTCCTGCATCCCTTAATCATTATTTGACTAATTGTTTTTGGGCTGTGCTCCTTCAACTATAAGCACACTGACATCTGCACAGTTTGCTTGCACATGCTACATGGTATATTTTAACCATACACAAATAATGTGCCTTCTACTTCCATGATCAAAATTAATATTTTCACAAAATACTCCCAAAAAACTATGGGGTAACCTAGAGATCAAAAATAGACAAAAAACACCTAAAAATTAAAAACCCATCACACCCAAAACTCAAGAGAAATTTTGATAACCATAATGAATTGGATAAATGATTAAAAAATAAAAGGATGGTGTTGTTGATGTTATGTTTGATTATATGTAGTTATTTTAAATATTAATGTATTTTTTATAATAGTTTAATTTTTTTAAAAAATTACTAATGGGATTATTCCCCTAAATTCTTATGCAATGTCGAAACAATTCTAGTCAATGTAGTAGAAAAAAATTAAGTAAATAATTTTGAAAACAAAATAATGTATTGTTTTTTGTGTGAGTAATATTTTAAAAATATTTTTTATGATAAATATAATGTATTATTTAATTGTTATGTTGTTATTGTAATTACATTAATCTTACTTTTTTTATTTCAATGGTGTGAATAGTCACAGAAATGACATTAATTGAATCTTATGTTAAATAAAATTTTATAATAATTTATAATTTCTAAAAAAAATTATCATACGAAAATTTAAGGGGATATATTCTATCGTATCCACCATTTTCACTTATGAGTCATTTTTCCTTTTGTAGTATCATTCTTTAACCTTAAAGTGTAAATAACTTTGGAATCATTGTATTCATCAAAGATGTTAATAGGGTGTTAATGCTAAGATATAAGGGTTAAAGAATAATATAAATTTATCTAAATTTTATTACATGATATTATTTATATTTATATTTATCCTATATTATAAATATATAATTTTTTGTTATGTAAAAATAAAAACTAATTTATATTAATTTAAAGCATTATGTAATTCCAAGGGTTCCCCTCCCCTTACTTATAAAAGGAAACCACATCATCTCTCTTCCTCACACTTATTAAAGAAATTAGGATAAGAACCTACAAAATCCAGTTTTTAAAATCATTATCTACATTCTATTTTTGATGTCCTTATTAAAATAATTTCTCTATTTTGTATGAGGATATATCTAATGGTGGTCATTCAAAGAGGAGGTAATCATATTAACTGATATTTTTCATTTTACTTCTAATTATACTTCTTTTAATTATAAGATAACCATTAAAGTATAATTACATAACTGTATTCCAAAACAGATATTTTACTATTCTATTCAAATATCCTTAATCATATAATTTTCTATCCTATGGGGAATGAAAACATCATTTGTGCGTATGTATTGACTGTCACCTCCATGAAGAGAAATGTTTTATTTTCCATCACCGCCTCTCATGGATATTTATAAAGATATATTTAATATATATATATATATTAATGATATTATTATAATTATTTAATTATAATATACCATTTATTTTATTACCATTCAATCTGTCCTAAAAGGGAAACATCATTCATGTGTTCTTGTAGATTACCACACCCATGAAGTGATATTATTCATTTTTCAAATACACTGTTCATAGTTATTCATAAAATTATATTTAATTTATATATATTATATTCATTTCATGATAATTATTCTTGAGATAATGTAAAATTTAACTTAATGACCATGGTTAACACGCTAAAGATGTTTTGAAATTATAAACTGAACATCCTCATAACAACTAATGTGGACATAACCAAATATGTAATTAAAAAGTTCATTTAAATTATTTAAATAAATTATTTAATGATAAGGGATTAATTATGTAAATATTTCTTAAGAAATTAAATAATTAATATAATTACATTACATAGGAGATAATGATCTTACAGTACAATCCATTCATATGGAAGTATATTTTCCTTAAAATTGTTTTTAACGCCTTTATGTATTCCTTATAACAATTTTTCTCCCATATATATATTTTTCATAAATTATTTTATGACATATATTATTTAATCATAATATTTTTGTAAAAATTTTAATATATTTCATTTTACATTCTTTAAAAATGATAGAATAAGATTCTTCTTATCATTTTCCAAAGGAGATACTTTTTACCAAAGATGTTAAAAGAATGTTTTGTTAACATATATAACATGAATTAATTTTCATTCCATAATATACAAAATTTAGTAAGTATATTTAGTTATATGTTTTCATGATTATTTCTATCAATATTTATTTTCCGGTATTTTGGATAATGTTATTAAATATTATAAAAATAAAATACTATTTTATTAATTTTATTTCAGAATTGAAAATTCATTTGCAGATGGGATCAAAAGTATATTTTTTGATTATTTTTTCATTTAATTGAAATTTTCTTTGTCTTGAATATATTTTGTGGTTTTTAAAAAAAATTATAACAATGGGTTACCATTATATTTTTATCTTATTTTTTGATTAATTATAATGTTCTATAGATATTTATGTGGTAATTATCCTAATAGGATATTCCATTTGTAAGGGTTCTTATAAGAGTTATTGAAAGGGTTCTATAAATCTTATATCCCATGGATCCTAAATTAAATATCTAATAATTATATTATTTCTTCATGAAAAACATTGGTTTTCATAAGGTAATTTAATGATCAATTGTTAAAAAAATTATTATAACATTTAAGGGGAAAAATAATGTTTTTAGGGAAAACAAATTACGGGTTCTCATGTTATATATGAGACCGCCTTGAATAGTATTTTCTTGTTATGATTTCCTATAAAGATTTTTGAAATGGGATAATGAGTTTGTTTTCATTACTTTATATTAACCTTACTAATTTTTTCCCCCATCCCACATTTCCAATACAATCATAGGTTATTAAGGACGATTTGAAAAAATGTTGATGATAAGTTTAAAATCATGAAGATTTTTCAGGAAAAGAAATGGTTTTTTATTTTGAAATTTATATTTTTTGAAAAAAGTGGATACTAAGATATTGGTTCAAATTTATAATATATGTGTTTTTTTTCAAATATTTTTGATAAAAATAGCTATGACCCTAAACTATAATGATCCTTAAAAGGTAAAAAAGTTAATACTTTGTAAAAATAAATATTAGTTAATATTTGTAGGATGGATCAATATATGTAAATTTCTATAAAATTTTGAAATTATTTAATATGTAATATTAACTATAGTTTTTTTATTAATATATATGATTAAATAGCATGAAGGTAAAAGTGATACTATTTTTATTCAGAATAAAAAATTAAAAATATAAAAGGCAGGGTATAAAACACTAAATTAGTAACTACATCAAATTAATTATTTGGGAAATTATAATATGTTAGATTATATTGATGATATAATAGGATAAACTAATGTATATCATCTCTAAAGAAGATAAACTTATAGATTTCCACTACTACATCATATATACTGAAGGAATTTTAATTTTGGTCAAGAGTAACCAAGGTGGGGCATCTTATTAACTTGAAGAAATTAATTTGCATATAACAACAACTTGAAATGTTTGGAAGATAAATATAAAGGATTTAAGGGAAAAATATGATATTGTATGGTGTCATGTAAGAGTAAAATACTTTTTCTAGCTGAATTATAATACAATTATAATGATATTGATTCCATTTATGATGTAAATAACATTATAATAATACTAATTATTTATTATCCTATTTGAGTTTTATATTATGTATTAAAATAGTAATTTTTTGACAAAATAAAGTTTACACCAAAATGTACTTTTGAATTTAATCATTCATTAATGTGATGGTATGATTATGGGTTTTAGAGTGTTTTTAAAGAATATTTTTACACAAAATAATAGAGAAGTAGAGAGAAAACTGTATATAATTTTATTCAAGATTTCCTAGGTCTATTAATTAAAAAAATAATGAATAATTAAATTAAATATTCCGAGTAAATTTTAATGAATAAAAAAATATCAATCATGAATGGGAAAATAGTTAATGAAATAATAAAGGACATTAAAAAGTAATATTTGAATTAGGTGTATTGAATATTCAATAATGGATAAATAATTTTTTCATGAAATTATAGGTTGTATTGAGTATTAACATTTTGTATTACTATATATAATTTTGTTTAAAAGGTAATATTTTTGGTTTTTTACATAGAGGAATTGATAAAGTAAATGAAAAGAGAGGATATTTCAACATTCCACTATCATCATTATATTATTACTAATAAAGTAAAAAAGAAAATAGAAACTATTCAATTATATTGATCAATATTCTATGTGTCATAATAAATGGAAACTATATGTTATTGTGTCATATTTTCATACACATTTAGTAATAACTAATGTATATGAATAAGATACCCTGGAATTCATTCCATTTATTTAAGATAATTCTAATAATATCAATTGAATATAAAAGTGTGAGATAATTAAAGAGATTGTTGTGCGTGTAAAAGAGAGAGGAGGTCCTTTTATTTTTTATAGTTGAGGAATGTGATCAGATTCTAAATGGTCTAGTGAATACATTCACTATAACAGTGATCTACTTCATGGAGGAACGTACTGAGACTAGTTATTGATGTAAAAATATTGTTGGTGAATGTCTCTAAGAAGCTATAAGTTAGTGCCTACTTATGTTTACTGTTCCATGAAGTTAAACTTAGTTGGTTCCATGATAAAGGTTAAAGTCCATACCTTATCAATTGTGTTTTGAATTATTAAAAAATATTAATATTTTGAGTATAGATTACTAAAAAAAGACACCATATAATAGATAATATATTGTGAGTAACCCATGAAAATATTTGTGTTCTATTATTGTTGCAATTTTCTACATATTTTATATGCATGAAAATTGGAGTTGTAAGGATAGTGGGAGATATATTCACCCTAAATATTATTTTTTTAAAATAAAATAATTTAATTTAAAACAATCTACCCATATAGATTTACCCCTATCTAGGTGGTTACACCAATCACGGTGGTGAAAAACATCACCTGAGCATAGTTTATCCAAAAGGTAAATAAGACTCCTCTTGGGAATATCCTATATTTTATACTAGAATATTCATTTTGTCTTCCAATTATTAATCCATAATCATAGTTTTTCAAGTATAAAAAGTGGAATAAAACCACAATGGGGTCACTTTAGCAGTTGGTGTATAATTATTCAAGTTGTTGACCCTATAAAGAAAATAATTCAGTCTAAAATTATTCTTTATCACTACCCATGATGTCATTTTTAAGATAAACATCATATTTGGGACATAATTTTATTATTATGGTCATATTAGATGTCTAATTAGTATCATAGGCTTATCACATAAACTCTCATTCGTTATATTCTATAAGAAAAATCACTCTCTCTAACACATTCTACATATACGTTAACTATACCTAAATAGAAACCAATCTAGTCATATACAAACATATGATAATTATTTATGATCATATTAACAGTTGGACTATCTCCCATATTTTCCATATCTATCAATTAAAAACACTAGGTTTAACATAAAACTAGGAGATGACTCCCTCAAGTTCGATTATCACCGTCCTCATAATTTTTATGAAATCCAAGGGTTTATATCACATTCCCAATGGTTATCCAATAATGTGATCAATGACCATGTTTAATTGAAAAATACACTCAATCAGATTCCATGATTTGCTCCATGAATTTTGGAAATGTAAGAGTCATAATCATTATTTTAGTGTTGATTACACCATGCACAGTACATGAATATACAGTTAATAAGGGTCTTACTGGAAATGTCAGCCAAGAGTAAAAAACCCATTACATATTAGAAGGTTTTATAATTAGTTGAGAAAAACAATTATAAATTATCAATATATATAAATAAAATATAAAAGGAATTTAGAGTGAATTCAAGAAACCATTGCTTTTAATATAGGGAACCACGCCTTTAAGTGTAATTCCCTGACCTTATAAGCTCGGAGCTAGTGCATTATTTTATTACATTGAAATGATTACAAGGAATAAAATCCCAAAGTACTATTTAGTTTCTTAATCTTGGAAGGCTATATTTCATAAATGATACCCATAATAAAATTTGAAAACAAAATAAAACATGATACATTTTGAAATCAAATAAAACGAATCCTTGAATGATTATTCAATTTTTTTTTCTTCATAACATGAGGAACAGTGAAAAAATAAGGGTGATATAAAATTATCAATAATAATAACTGAAATGAAATCAATAATGAACCAATAGGAATATCTTATCATGGTAAGGTAAATAACCAATAACACATTCAAATAAAATAACGAGATATGGAAAAATCAATATGGAATGGTATGAAACTGAAACACATTTTATTTAGTCAGTAACAAAGAATATAATGCATTTATATATATGTGTCAATAAAAAATTATCATGGATGAATAATAACTGAAATATCTATGAATGGAATGATTATTTATTAGATTTCATGTCTATGGAACATGTAAAATTATACTATCAATATCATTCTTAAGATTGTTGAAAATTACAGTTTGAAACCCTTTTATGTTTTCCAACTTATTTTTTTCATAAGAACCTTTTGATTCATCATGGTTCTATATAAATTCTAGGCCACACCCTTCATTACATTCTAAATCATTCCTGAAATAAATTAATCGAAATAAATAATATTACTTATTAAATATCCATATTGAATAGAGAATAATGATATATCAATAATTCATTAGTTTATTATAACATACAATAAGGTTTTTTATATTGATTAATGGAGATAACATTGAAATATCATTAAAACATTATTGGGGAGCTTATCGAAGAAGAAGAAATCTCCTATATCGATTATTCCAAACTTATTTCTTCTTCAACTTATTATTCTTATGTTGTATCCAATATAAAGTAATGGATAAATTATCAAATATATTATTAGAATTTACAATGATTATTTAATAACCACATTCCACCTTCTATTTTTCATACAAAAAATAAAATCACCACGTCTGTGTATGTACGACATATCGTCTCCTCACTGTGGTATAAATTGTTTTTCAACACCACCTTAATTGGATGGGTATATGGAAATAATAAATAAATATTATTATTATAACATTATATATATATTGGAACAAAATATATATCATCCACATCCATTAAATTTCAAAATTAGTGTAACGATATCATCGCTCATTCGTACATATGGTCTACCATATCCACGGTGTGATGTGATTAATTCTACATGATATCCATTAAAAATGATTTTATAACAATATATAATGAATAAATATTATATATATTATGTGAATATCATATTTTAATAATAAAAATATGACCTAATAAGTATAACTATAAATTATTCAACAAAACATGCATAATAAATTGAAGTAGTTAACACCCAAAAGAAGCGTAACAGTGATATATTATTAATAGGGTGTTAATATGATAATATATGATATTAAAAATGTAAATATGTTTTTGGAATAAGTCAGTGAATTAATTTAAATTATTATACACGAGTTTCAGATGCATACATGGGATATTGGACCTAGGTTGAGGGATAATTTTTCAATCTCATTATTTTCTGAGATTTTTTATTCTTAAGTATATACTAGGGTATATTTATCATCAATGTCCATATTTCCAATATATGTATTCCAAAAATATTATTTCTATCCTAATAAAAATGTTTAATGTAAATTTTATGAATTAGTTAATTTTTATCAAATATTATAAAAGGAATTTTTTTTTCATTTTCGATATAATGTAATTTTTTACTTTCTATGAAAAGTACGATGTGAATGCTTCCTTTTTAACTCATATAGAATGAGGGGATTTTTATGTTTTCATAACACCTTATTTCTATGAATTTTTTTTAAAATATTTCATGTTTATTTTCAAATAAGTTTTTTTATTTTAAAATTGTGTGACATTTTGATAAAAGAATATATTATTGAAGAAAAATGATATCTTCCTCAATAATTAATATCATGTGTTCTATAACACCCCAACCATACACAATACGCTTCTCTTTGAATAATACAATAGCTCGTGTTGTATGCAACTTTGAGTTCTACCACACCATGACCAATCAAACTAAACGTTATAAATAGTAATACCTATTTTTTGAAATGTTATAAATTTTAATTTTCAAAATGTAGTTAGTTTTTTGATTCAGAATATCAAAATTAGCTTAGCATGAATTTTTGGTATTCTTCTGAAAACATACAATTTTTGATGAATACTGAAAAACACTGCGTTATTGTTTAAAACTGACTTTTTATTTAAATAATTATTTATTTTATTTAAATTTATTTTAAGTCAAAATATATATATAATACCTATATTAGTTCAAAATAATAAATTGGAATCATTTTATAATAAGATTAGACGTATAAAATTTTATTGATGTTTTTAACATCTTTTCCCACCTTCTAAGCGCATTTGAAAATGTGCATAAAACGTAATTTCACGGCTTCTATTAATTCAAATTCAAAAATATGAGAGACAGGGTTTACATAAGTAATTAAAACATGGTTCAATGGGATGAGAATAATTTTTTTAGAATAGTATCTTTTAGAATTTATTTACCACGACTAAATGTAAATAGGTTAATAAAAGGTAAAAATTATATTCTAATTACCCAAACACATTTTTAATTCTGTTGGATATTTTTATTTTAACCAAAATAAAACTTGGTAATAAAATATGATTGTAACACCCCATGATTTTATAATATATATTATTTTTAATTTCTTTTATATCTTCTACTGTACACTACAGCATGATTATCTTGTACTATATGCAACACTGTATCAGTTTGCAGTATACGCAATGCTATTCTTGGATCGTGTTACACACAATTTCAAGTTCGCAATATTGAGTGAATATATATATGTATATATATATTCAATGTATAAATAAAATATGGGTGGATTCTGTTATACAAAACAACAAAGAAGTCTAGCACTACACGGAACCCTGACTTGGATTGCATTACACGCAATCGCAGTCTTCTTTGATAGTGCGTGTTGTACGCAATACCGGGTTTCACTAAACAACGATATATTATTATAATATTACTATGAACTACCCGTTATGAATAGTATTAACTAAATTTAGAATTTTATAACATTTTTATTCATTTTACACATTTTCTAGAACATGATATACGAACAAAATAAATTTTTCGCGTAAAATAAGTATTTTCCAAAAAATGCAGTTTTTCCGCCTTTTGATGGCGCACCCACTTTAAATATAGTTTTTGAAATGTTTATAAGTTCAATTTGAAAAAATAAAATTCTTCTTTGGAATAAGGAAATAAAAATTTACTTTGGATAAAATTTTCATATTATTCTGGTAACTTTCATATTTTGATGAATTGTAATAACATGCTATATTTTAATTAAAAACAACTTTTTTCATCACAATATTTTATATTGTTAAATTTTAATATATAATGGTTTTAAAGTATAAATATAATATATTATTTCCATTTAATATAATTTATGTAATCAACATTAATTTTACATTGAATTCTTAGGTAAAAAACATTTCAATCTTTTGCAATGTTTTAACTTTTAATACACGTTTTCTTAACATAGAGATTAATTTTAAATTAATTTTGGGATGTTTTTATATTGAATTTAGAAAAATTTATTCCATATTTGGAATAAGTGGGTCCAAATTATGTAAATAAGATACTTTTTATTTTTGGGCATTATGAAAATTAACTACGGTAAATTTTATTTACCATAGTAAAAGGTAAATAGGGTAATTAAGGTTAAATATAATATTATAAATTTACCCTAACACTTTTCATAATATAATTGGATGTTTATATTTCGTCCTAAGGCATATTTGGGTCGAAATGAAAACCATTGGAACCCACTTGGAGGGGATTAAGAACATTCATGTATTTTATATAAAGGAAAGTGAAATATGTCTCACTCAACTTTAATAATTAATTTATTTTTAATATAATTTTATACAGAATATAAATTCGGTTATAAATACTCATTTGAAATATAAAATGTTTTTCTTTATCATGGAAATTTATTTGTAATTTTAACGAGTTATTTAATGACCTTATTATCTTATACATTAATGATGCAGAAATTATTTATTTAGTGAAAAATCAATAATATAGTTTTTATTGAAATAGTAATACATATCAAAAGGCCCAAATATCTGAAAAAAACTTATTAGTAGTGTATATATAAACTCTAATAATCCACTGGAAGATTTGTTGACCATTTGGGTCCTTATTATGGTGATTATGACACTTATAATATTTTATTATAAATGATTCCAAAGTTGACACCTTCATAATTTAATAAGGATAACAATTTACATGTTGTTTTTTTAAAATGATAAATTTGAGTGAAATTATTATTATAAAATTTTATATATTTATATTCATAAAAGATTATTATTTTTAATTTTTATTTAAAAATATGTATTTTAAATAATTTTACAAAAATGTTGTACTAATTATTTTATTTAGAGATATACCAAATAAATGGTTTTAAAAATATAAAAATAAATATTAAATGAACTATTTAATGTGCTTCAAGAATTTTATAGACAAATTAGACATGTTATAAATCTATTAAATATTTTAGTTTGAATATATCCTCTTTGTGGATTTTATTTAAATTCAAATAAATGAATAGTGACAAAATTGACACTATTGTTAATTTATAAAAATAACATATTATTAAATTGTTTAAAAATCACAAAAATATTTAAAAATTATAAATTGAAATTTATATATTCTAAAATTTTATGAAGTATCCAATTATAGAAAATTTTCAACACATAAGTGATTATTTATAACCATTTAAAATTTACAATTATTTTACCACAAATAAAATTAAATAGATTAAATAAGGATAAATCAAAATGATATGGTTTTAAATAAGATAAAAACATTTCTAAATTGGATTGGTTGATTAGATTACAACCCAATATCATATAATCTTCTAAATGAGTAATTTTTTTAGGTTTTTTATGTGGTGTTTGAATTTATATTAAACTAATATTTTTGAGGATTCCAAAGGTGCCCCTCTCCACCATTATAGAAGGGAACCTCGTCCCTCTCCTCCTCACATCACATTGAGCCTTCAAGCTCGGAAAATCCCTGCCAAATTATCTTATCCACTTCCCTAGAGACATCTTAGAGGTCTCGGTCTACTTCAAAGACCAATCATAGTTCCCTAAGAGTAGGTTTCAAAGAGGCGTATCGAAGAAGAGGTAATATCCATTACCGATTCATTAAAATTTATTTCTTCTTCTGCCTTCTATTATTAAGTTGTATCAGTATATTGTAATAACATCAGTATCACTAATATATTTATATGTTATTATAAATAGGAAACAACCCCATTTCAGCTTCTATCCATCATAAGGAAAATGAAATCATCGCACGTGCGTACGTACAGAATATCGTCTCCACATTGTGGTGTAATATGTTTTTCCACCACCACCTTACATGGATGGGTATAATGGTGTAAAGAATAACTACATATATTATTATAATATCATACTGATTCATTGATATTATATCATTCACTCCAATTCTATTCAATAAATATGGGAATAATATCATCAGTTGTGCGTACGTACGGATTACCGTCTCCACGACGCGATGAGATAAATATTCCATGTTACAATTCAAGAATGATTATAAAGTATATATAATAAGTAATCATGAAATACATGACATAATAATTATACTGGATTTATGTATATATATATGTATTTCATCTAATTAATTCCATTCAATTCAATAAGGAAACAAAAACAGTGTTCATGTGTACAAACGGCCTACCGTCTCCATGAATGGTGTATTTCATTCCATTTATCGATATACTATATATATGTATATTATGGATATATATAAATCATGTTTTATATTATGGAATTAATTAATCATGATCAACGTTAAAATATAAATAATTACAAGTCAAAACACCGATGAAAAATGAAACGATTTTACCCAAAACACACATTAACATGGAATTTACAAAAGAACGGGTAGTATAAGTCATAAGTGAACTATATATGATATCATAACAATGAATATGATTCTTTAATAAGTCAATTACATTATTTAAATCATTATACATGAGTTTTGGATACGTACAAATCATATCGAACCTAAGGTAAGGGATAATTATTCCAATCTCATTCTTATCTGAGATTGTTTATTCGTATTTATTTACCGGGGTTATTGTTATCATCCATGTACATGTTTTCTAAAAGTGTTTTTATGTATGTTTAAAGTCCTTTTTACCCATTTTTTATTTTTACTACATATTATTAAAGGAATATTTCTTTTGTTTACAATACGAGTAAATTTTCGACTTTTCCGACAAAAGTACGAGGATAATATATTTTTTAACATATACGGCATGAATGGATTTTTTGGGTTTCATAACACCAAATTTTCATGAAGATTACCCTAGAAGATTTAGTGATTATTTTACACAAAATCGTTTTCATTTAAAATTTAATGTCATTTTGTGATAAGAAATTAATTTTATAGAAGAAAGGATATTTTCCAAAAGAATTCATTTCAAGTGTTTTGTCAAAACAATTTTCCAGCATAGATGACATTATTTCATATGTGTATGTTTTGTGTATAATTTCTCTATGATTTACATGGTTTCACTTTTCTTATGATGAAATATCCATTTGTTTTATATTGATTATGTGATAACGGGATGATGTTTATGAAACCCATTTTATTCTTTGTGTAATGATGAATGTTTTATGTTTATTTTGTGGAACAAGTAAGAATGATTTCATTATGACATGGGTGGCACATATATCTCCCTCCAATTTATTGGGTAAAGATTTTATATCTCATAGGATAGACATGGATGGAATGGTATGTTAATCAGGTTCAGTTTTAGAAGACTGAAATGAGGAGTGAACTCGATTTAGAAAGGGACTTTGTCCATTAAGATGGTCTTGGCAGCAATGCCCTTGCTACTATGGAAATCATAAAATGTCCTAAATGGGTTCCACAATTACATGTTCTATTCCCATTATATTTTATCAAGGTTTATGTTCCATTATGATATATTCCTCACGTACTTCCATGATTTATGTCTTTGCTCACGATTTTGATGTTTAAATTTCATGTTCATGTTTTTTCTTTCAAATGTTTATGGACAGTTTTATGTTCTCTATGTTTGTCCTTAATGAGCATTTCAGCTCACCCTTTATATGTTTTCTTTTCCCCAGCATATAAAGAAATGTTTTAGATAAAAAAAGGGAATATCTTTTTTGGAGATGTTGAAGATATTTCACCAAGATTAGAAGATTATATTCTGAGTTTCCAAAGACACTAAACAATTACGACCCTTGAGTGTCTGTTTTTGTTAAGTATTAATTATTCCCTAAATGTAATTTAATTTCCATTTACATCAAGCTTTGGGTCTCTACATTTGGTATCAGATGAAAGATTTAGTTAACCTTTCGAATCTAGGATGCGAAAACTTTAGTGAAATCCCTAGAGATATTTTAAGGTATGTCTAGGGATGTCCCTAAGAATATGGATACGTATAGATTATAGTCTTAGAATTACAGTAACGATCATATAATTAAACCTATTATGTTAGAGATTGAATGTACTCCCCCTTTATTATGTTGTTTTTCTAGTATGAGTTTTTCCTCTCATACTATTATTTTTGGGTTTTAGGAAATGGAAGGAAATAGGAGGATTCATGTTAATGGAGAATATGATTATAAGGCCCCAGCCTTAAACCTTACTTAATCTTGAGTTATTACAAGATTAAACATTGAGGATCTTTTCGGGTTTAGAGTTTTAGAAAATTAGATCATAAAACATGCATTACATTCCACATATAAACAAATTGGTTACATAAAGATAGTATTCTTCATTCCATTCAATGGAAACATATTTAAAATAAAACATGGATTCTTTCTTGAAACTTCCTTGACACTATCATCATATCATGTACCTTTCCCTTGACCTGTGAAAAACATTTCAAAAAAAAATGGGATGAGCATAAAAATCTCAGTAAGGGATATAAAAATATGGAAATGAAACATGGGTACATATATACATAAGAATGAAATCATACGTAACCTATAAAACATAAGAACATTAACACACCTCATCAAATCATGAATAAATCATATAAATCATAAGACCTAAAGGTAACTTGAGTCATTAATAACATTCTTACGTAGGGAGTAACCCTCTTGGTTACGTTTGGAATATCCATCACAATATATTCCCTAAATCTCTTAGGAGAAACCTTAACGTTTCACTCATTCACATTACCCAATGCGTTGGAGAGATATATCGGGCTCATCCACCCTTAGTTTATCACAGAACCACCCGTCTTCATAATAATGCCCAAGAACCTCAACATAATCGTATCACATAAAACATGCATAAAGGAAACATAACATTTCCACCTTTCAATCACAAGATATCGATACAACACATTCATATAAAAAAAATTCTGAAAACCATTTTCAATACCAAAATAAAAGAAAAGTAAAACATGGTGTTTATTTTTCTTTTAAAAAGAAGGTATGGATTGTAGAGGAATCCGAAACTCAAATAATGGTCACGACATCGGAGAATTCGTTGTCGCCACATACGTACGAAAAAACATTCCCTTTTGTCGTTTAGTAAAATTCTTCGTATAAAAAAGATTCCTTTTGGATAAACTTAAAAGTCAAATGGGTTTATACACCGTATAAAAGAAAGTTGTGTATAAAATAAAATATGCCTCAATGAAAGGAGATTGAGACGAAGTCCCATACCTTGGGTCCGACTTGACTCGATCATTCTTTAATGTCCTGAATAATAAACATGAGTTAATCTATACTTTCTTAAGAACATTTTTTCATGTTCATTATTCCTTTTATATCACTTATTGACATGTCATGAACACTATTTAATTATTTAAGTTAATAATGGTCGTTTTAACAATCATTGGTACTTGAGTAAAAAATAATCCCTTTTTAATTACAAGTTGTTCATGTATCCACTATATCAAGAATTATAATCATGATTTAGATATTATATATGTCATATATATCCAGTACATGCATTCAATTATAATATTACATAATCATTTAGAGGTAAGAAATTAAATGCACCGTTCATGGAGACGGTAAGCTGTACGTATGCATGAACGCTACTTTCATTTCTATTTCATATTTTATAGAATGGAATCATAATGATATAAAGTTATATAATAATTTCAGTATAATATCATATATAATATCATATTTTCATCCTTTATACGTCCCACATATGGTATTTAATGAACCAAATCACTTTGAGGGGCGGTAGTCTACACCTCCTTAAATGAATATATCGTGTTTACGCATAATGAAAACCATAAAGGTATTCCGAAAATGAAAAATACATAAGCTTAAGGAAAATATAAGAATATTATATATAAAATATAAATATAGTGACGTCATAATAGCCTCCTTTGAAGGTGTTAAAGGAATGTTGAAAAATCATCGTTTTGGGAGGCATAAATTCACCATCCACGGAAACAGTATGTTCTATAACCATTAGATTTAGGTGTGTGTAAGTGTAGCTTGAATCCTTCTTATAACAACATCCTAGTATATTGAAGATAATTTATTTTCTACAAAAGAAATAAATAAAAATAGTTTATGGGGTTGGAGAAGCAAAATAAAACAAAAGGACTCAAGTGAAGACATTACCTTAAAACCGGGTAACTCCTTTTGGTTTGAGCTCAAAGGATTCCTTGGGAAGACTTCTTCCCAAAGTGAGGCTTCAAGGAGTAATAGATGGATTTGGAGAGGCAAAATGGTCAGGGGTTGGTCGATCCAAAGGCTTTGGAAGTGTGTGTAAGGAGGTAGAGGTGGGGGCCTTTTATAAGAGGAGAGGAGGGGCACTCTTGCAAATTAAAGATAAGTTACATTATTTTTAATAGCGTTTCGTATTCAAAAGGTCCCACATTGATATAATTTTAGGGTAGGGTGACAAGGGTTATAAATCCACCCATATAATAGGTTTTGGACATGTGTAGGCAATATATTTTACATTATCTTCTTATTTTATTTAAATCCTTTATTAATGAGGTAATCGTTGCATCATCATGATGTCATAAATAATTTAATATATTTAAAGTCTAAAAATTATAAAAAAAAATACTATGATGTAGGAAATATTTTTAGATTTCCAATGAATATTTTAATCAAAAATATGTCTTGTATAAACCCATGTAAAAATTGTTTTAGTAAAACATTTCATGTTTGTGTCATTTTTACTTTAACATTAAATAAAAATATATTTATGTCATTTCCCAACCAAAGTTGCTCCATGGGGTCCCCAAGTTTACCCATTGATTTTCTTGGACGTCCATGACACATACAATGAGTGTATGACATGTTTCATGCTCATCTTATATTATAATAACATTATTTTTACCTTAAACTACACTAATTACCCCTAATCACGATTAAAAATATAAAAGTTACTATTCACAAAAAAATTATTTTAATCCCATTGACCCACATTTTACTTCTTAATGACAACCTTGTATGTCGGATTTTTGAAATTCAAAACACAGAGGTGGTAAAATTTCATTAAAACAAAAAATCACTTTCTTTAACTACCACTTAGTGGTTTCACTATTTATCAAAAATTGAAGTTTTTCAAAAAAATACCAAAACTTCACCCTAAGCTATATTTGATATTCTGAATTAAAAAATGATGTCTATTTTAAAAAATTAAAATCATATATGATACATTATTTAATTTAATAATTAATTCTCGTTGTCATGACAAATAGTGTGTTTTTATGAAAAAATAAGTATCAAAAGATTGACACCAGTTTAAGTCCAATTTCAAAGTGAAATTGATTCCAATGACAACTATTGGATTAAATGGTAAAAATATATTCTAATTTCACTTAAAAAACATTTCAAAAGATATTCTAATCATATAAATAAATTAGATTAAATAGCAGTTTTGATTTAAAATGCAGTATTTTTCACTATTCATTAAAAAAATGAACATTGTTGGAAAAATACCAAAAATTAACACAAAGTAAATTTTGATGTCCCAATAATAAAGAATAATTTATTTTTGACAAACATAGCTTATCAAATTGTCAAAAGATAGATTTAAAAATGGTTTTCCATCAAAAGACAGTAAAACAATCTTTTAAAAATAATAGTGTATTCCTTGCTTAAGATTGGATTTATTTTCATTTTAAGCCTCTAAAACACTATCTAATTCATTAATAGGCATAGATAAAAATATCTATTATTCATTACTTACTTGGTATTTTACATCCTTCCACCCTTTAGAAAATTGCATCCTCACAATTTATTTACTAATTGAATAAGTGGGGGTATTTATCCCTCATTGAATTTTCAGATTCCCATGTTCCCTCTTCCATCAGTGGTTTTTCCACAAATCCTTTACCTGATCATTCACCTTATTCGTAACACTTGCTCCCTGTGGTCAAAAATCCGGACCGGTTGTTCCTCATAAGATTGGTTATCTTCCAGCTGAACTACCTCTGGACTCAACACATGACATGGATCTGGCATATACTTTCTCAACATCGAAATGTGAAAAAAAGTGTGTACCTGAGATAAAATCGGAGGTAAATCCACTCGGTAAGCAACAGATCTAACTCTCTCCATAATTTCATATGGTCTAATGAACCTTGGACTCAACTTTCCTTTCTTACCAAATCTCATCACACTTTTCCATGGTGATAATTTGAGAAAAACATGATCACCTACCTCAAAAGGGAGATCCTTCTTCCTGTTGTCCGCATAACTCTCCTGCCCACTCTGAGCTATTCTCATGTGTTTCTGAATCAGGTGAACTTTTTTTGCCATCTCTTCTACCAATTCTGGTCCCATCAACTTCCTTTCACCCACTTCATCCCAGAAAGCTGGAGTTCAACACAGCATCCCTTATAACGCCTCAAATGGTGCCATCTGTATACTGGAAGGAAAACTGTTATTATATGAAAAATCAACCAAAGAAAGATGTTGGTCCCAACTTCCCTGATAATCCATTGAACAATCTCGTTGCATATCCTCCAAGGTCTGAATTGTTCGTTCTGACTGCCCATCTGATTGAGGATGAAAAGCTGTACTAAAATTTAATTCAGTACCCAACGACTTCTGAAGGCCTTTCCAAAAGTTAGAAGTGAACCTGGGATCACGATCAGATATAATGGATAGAGGAACTCCATGTAACCTGACTATCTCTTTAAGATACAAATGGTAATGTTGATCTAGGGAAAAGGTATCTCTTATAGCAAGGAAATGTGTAGGTTTGGTCAAGCGATCAACAATAACCCAGATTGCATTATTACCTCGAGATGTCTTCAGTAATCCCACAAAAAAGTCCATGGATACATTCTCCCATTTCCACTCTGGCACGGGTAGAGTCTCAAGCATCCCTTTCGGTAACTGCCGCTCTGCTTTAACCTGCTGACAAGTCAAACACTTCACAGTAAAATCAGAAATATCTCTTTTCATTCCATCCCACCAGTAATACATTCGCAGATCTCTATACATCATTGTACTACCAGGATGAACTAAAAACGGAGAACTATGAGCTTCACATAACAACTCTCTATTCAACTGTGAATCACAAGGCACACACTATCTCTTCCCAAATCTCAAAACACAATCATTATCAGTGCTGAATTCAGGAAACTTACCTTTTTGAACTAGCTCTACCTTTTTCTGCAACTCACTGTCTTGCTTCTATGCTTGCTTGATTCTGTCTGATAGAGAAGATTTCACTGATACCTAAAACAAAACAGAAGATCATCCTGCACCAACAACTTCTATGCCAAAGTTCATCAAATACTTAACCAAAGGATCACGTTCCAAACACAACATTGCTAATTAATCATTACTTTTTCGACTCAAAGCATCATCAACTTTATTTTTTTTTCCCAGATGTTAATGAATTGTACAATCATAATCCTTGATTAATTCCAGCCATCTCCTCTATCTAATGTTTAACTCATTCTGAGTAAATATATACATTAAACTTTTGTGATCGGTATATATTACACAATTTACTCCATACAAATGATGTCCCCAAAATTTTAAAGTGAAAACAACAGCAGCTAATTCCAAATCATGTGTAGGGTAATTTACCTCATGAGTTTTCAACTGTCGTGAAGCATAAGCAATTACCTGATCATTTTGCAATAGGACACAACCAAGTCCATTCAATGAATCATCACTGTAGATAAAAAACTCCCCATTCCTGGAAGGTAGTGCCAAAACTAGAGAATTCACCAATCTTCATTTCAGTTCCTGAAAACAATCATCACATTATTTGTCCAGATAAACTTAACACCCTTCCGAGTTAGCTTAATCATTGGACAAGATAATCATGATTTTTTTTACAAACCTTCGGTAATAGCCTAACAAACCAAGGATGCTACGAATCTCGGTTACATTTGTGGGTCATGGCCATTCTCTCACAACTTCTTTTTTTGCAGGATCAATCGTTATTCCATATTTAGAAACAATATGAACAAGGAAAGAAATTTGTTGCAACCAAAACTCACACTTTCTGAATTTTCCATACAGATTCTTTTCATTTAAGATTTTCAAAATAACTCTTAAATGTCTTTTATGCTCCTCTTTACTTTTAGAAAACACCAAAATATCATCAATCAAAACCAACCCAAACTCACCCAATAACTCATGGAAAATTCTATTCAATAAGTACATGAATACAACAGGTCCATTGGTTAGTTCAAAAGGCATTACTACAAATTCATAATGGCCATATCTTGTACGGAACGCAGTCTTCGGAATATCTGACTCCTTTACCTTCAGCAGATGGTACCCCGAACTCAGGTAAAACTTTGAAAAAAACTGAGCTCCCTGGAGCTGATCAAACAAATCATCGATATGAGGCAAAGGATATTTGTTCTTAACAGTGATGTTATTCAAGGATCTGTAATCAATGAAAAGTCTCATTGAACCATCTTTCATTTTAACAAATAAAAATAGAGCACCCCATGGTGATTTACTAGGTCGAATGAAAACTTTCTCTAATAAATCATGCAATTGCTCCTTCAACTCTAAAAGTTAAATTTGAGCCATTCGATAAGGGGGTTTTGAAATTGGCTTAGCATCAGGAACTAAGTCAACAGTAAACTAGAGGTAGAACAATAAGCATAGCAAGTAGGTTCTTTCCACAGATAAGGATAGGAAGATTCTTATAAATTCTTTTTGCCTCAACATTCCCCCCAGGTGTTTTTACCAAAAGTTCAGGAGTCATTTCTTGAGATGGTAATCCCATTTTACTAAAAACGTTTTCAGTGATGAAAGAATGTGTAGACCCCGAATCAAACAACACACTGGAATAATCTGAAAAAACAAACAATGTACCTGATACAACATCATTTGATGGACCGACATCTGCTGAAGTAGTTGCAAAGAATTTCACCACCCATTTCTGCTTGTAGTCTAACTGCTTCCCATCATTGAAGCTCTTTGTCGGACACTCATTTGCATAGTGACCCATCTCATTGCACTTATCACATTTCACTAACTGTAAATCAAATTTGGTCTTACCTTCACCTTGATCCTTTTCAGTGCAATCACGAGCCTTATGTCCCATCTTACCACATCAGTAGCACATTCCAGAATTCAGAAGACATTCCCCGGCATTCCTTTTTCCACATTTATCACAAATTGGAAACATAGTTTTCTTACCATCAGAATTTTTTGAATAATTCTTACCTTTCTCCTGCCACCTCAGTCTCTTCTTCTGTTGGTTGTTATAGAACACTTGAATATCGGAAAACTCCATTTCCACCTTCTCAGCACATTGAACAAGCTTTTCATAACTTTTATACTCAGGAGGAGCTAATGCCCTTCGATATTTTGTCTTTAATCGTGAGTAAAAACGATTGATTTTACTATCAAGGTCTCAGATAAAATTTGGAGCATACCTTGCGAATCGAGTGAACCTTTATTCATAGGTAGCCACTGAGTCTTCCTCTTGCCTCAATTCCAAGAATTGTTTTCCCATCCTAAGTCGAACAAACTTAGGAAAATACTTCTCAAGAAACATTCTTTGAATTCATCCCAGTCGAGAGCATCAATCTCATCATCGTCCCTGATATTTTTAACCATCGACCACCACTGATCTGCTTCACCCTCCAAACGATAAATAGCAAGACTTACCTTTTGATTGTCTGAACACCCCATGACATTGAAAATCTTCTCTACTGCTTTAATCCACTCTTCAGCTAACACAGGGTCAGATGATCCTCTGAATGATGGATGATGTTGCCTCATGAAATGTTCCACCACTAACATGTTCCTCTGCGGTTGATCTGGCTGATCTCGTGCATGGATACCACCACCATTTATCGCTTGAGTTAACTGTGCCATTACTGCAACAAACTGTTCAGTTCCAATTCCGACCATCTCAGGATTCTGATTCGGAAGGTTATTTCCTTCTGCATTCCTTCCTAGCATTGCTTCAATATTTCCTCTGCGGAAAACCATTCTGAACAAACATGTCTTAGATGAAGCAACATGGTAATCTTCAAATACTATATCACTTCAATTTGATGATAAAATATATATATATATATATATATATTTGGATAATCATTTAATAGAATTCTAACTCGTAAAGTTATATAAACTGACCTTTGATACCAACTATTAGGCCCCAGCCTTAAACCTTATTTAATCTTGAGTTATTACAAGATTACACATTGATGATCTTTTCAGTTTTAGAATTTTAGAGAATTAGATCATAAGACTTGCATTACATTCCACATATAAACAAAGTGGTTACATAAAGATAATATTCTTCATTCCCATCAATGGAAACATATTTAAAATAAAACATGGATTCTTTCTTGACACTTCCTTGACACTATCATCATATCATGTACCTTTCCCTTGACCTGTGAAAAACATTTCTAAAAAACATGGGATGAGCCTAAAAATCTCAGAATGGGATATAAAAATATGGAAAGGAAACATTGGTACATATATACAAAAGAATGAAATGATACTTTACCCATAAAACATAAGAACATTAACATACCTCATCAAAACATGAATAAATCATAGAAATCATAAGACATAAAGGTAACTTGAGGCATTCATAACATTCTTACGTAGGGAGTAACCCTCTTGGTTACGTTTGGAATACCCATCACAGCATATTCCCTAAATCTCTAAGGTGAAACCATAACGTTTCACTACTTCGCATTACCCAATGCATTGGAGAGTTATATCGGGCTCACCCGCCCTTAGTTTATCATGGAACCGCCCGTCTTCATAATAATTCCCATGAACCTCAACATAATCGTATCACATAAAACATGCATAATGGAATTATAATATTTCCACCTTTCAATCATAAGATATCAATACAACACATTGATATAAAAATATTATGAAAACCATTTTCAATACCAAAATAAAAGAAAAGTAAATCATGGTATTTATTTTTCTTTTAAAAAGAAGGTTTGGATTGTAGAGGAAGCGGAAACTCAAATAATGGTCACAGCAGCGGAGAAGTCGTTGTCGCCGCATGCGTACGACAATACATTCCCTTTTGTTGTTTAGTAAAATGCTTCATATAAAAAAGATTCCTTTTGGATAAATGTAAAAGTCAAATGGGTTTATACACCATATAAAAGAAAGTTGTGTATACAATAAAATATGCCTCAATGAAAGGAGATTAAGATGAAATCCCATACCTTGGGTCCGACTTGATTCGATCGTTCTTTAATGTCCTGAATAATAAACTTGTGTTAATTTATACTTTCTTAAGAACCTTTTTTCAAGTTCATTATTCCTTTTATATCACTTACTTACATGTCATGAACACTATGTAATTATTTAAGTTAATAACGGTCGTTTTAACGATCATTGGTACTTGAGTCAAAAATAATCCCTTTATAATTACAAGTTGTTCATGTATCCATTATATCCAGAATTATAATCATGATGTAGATATTATATATGTCATATATATCCAGTACATGCATGCATTTATAATATTACATAATCATTTAGAGGTAAAAATGAAATGCACCGTTCATGGAGACGGTAAGCCGTACGTACGCATGAATGCTACTTTCATTTCTATTTCATATTTTATAGAATGGAATCATAATGATATAAAGGGATATTATAATTCCAGTATAATATCATATATAATATCATAGTTACATACTTTATGCATCCCACATATGGTATTTAACGAAACAAATCACTTTGAGGGGGTGGTAGTCCTCACTTCCTTAAATGAAGATATTGCGTTTACCCATAATGGAAACCATAAAGGTATGCCCAAAATGAAAAATACAGAAGCTTAAGGAAAACATAAGCATATTATATATCAGATATAAATATAGTGACATATTAATGGCCACTTTTTAAGGTGTTAAAGGAATGTTGAACAATCATCATTTCAGGAGACATAAATTGACCATCCACGGAAACAGTATGTTCTATAAACATTATATATAGGTGTGTGTATGTGTAGCTTGAATCCTTCTTATAACAAAATCCTAGTATACTGAAGATACTGGAGTTATTACAAATGAAATAAATAAAAAGAGTTTATGGGGTTGGAGAATCAAAATAAAACAAAAGGACTCAAGTGAAGACATAACCTTAAAATCAGGTAACTTCCTTTGGTTTGAGCTCAAAGGCTTCCTTGGGAAGGCTTTTTCCCAAAGTGAGGCTTCAAGGAGTAAGATAGGGATGTGGAGAGACAAAATAGGACGGTTTTGGACGAGCCAAAGGCTTTGGAAGTGTGGGTAAGGAGGTAGAGGTGGGGGCCTTTTATAAGAGGAGAGGAGGGGCACTATTGGAAAGTAAAGATAAGTTACTTTATTTTAAAAAGGGTTTCAGATTAAAAAGGTCCCACATTGATATCATTATATGGTAGGGTGATAAGGGTTCTAAATCCACCTATACAATAGGTTTTGGACTTGTGTAAGTCATATATTTTACATTATCTTCTTATTTTATTTAAATCCTTTATTAATGAGGTAATCACTGCATCATCATGATGTCATAAATAATTTAATTTATTTAAAGTCTAAAAATTATAAAAAAATAATATGATGTAGGAAATCTTTTTATATTTCCAATGAATATTTTTAATTAAAAATATTACTTTTATAACAACATATAAAACTTGTTTTAATAAATCATTTCATGTTTGTGTCATTTTTACTTTAACATTAAATAAAAAGTTATTTATCTCATTTCCCAACCAAATTGGCCCCATGGTGTCTCCAAGTTGACCCCTGGATTTTCATGGTCGGCCATGACACATCCAATGAGGTTATGACATGTTTCAAGCTCATCTCATATTATTAAAACTTTATTTTTACCTTAAACTACACTAATTACCACTAATCACGATTAAAAACATAAAAGTTACTATTCATCAAAAAATTATTTTAATCCCATTGAACAACATTTTACTTCTTAATGAAAACCATGTATGTCTGATTTTTGAAATTCAAAACACAGAGGTGGTAAAATTTCATTTAAACGAAAAAACAATTTCTTTAACTACTACTTAGTGGTTTCACTATTCATCATAAATTGAAGTTTTTCAGAAATATACCAAAACATCACCCTAAGCTATATTTGATATTCTGAATTCAAAAATGATGTCTATTTTACAAAATTCAAATCATATAAGTTACATTAATTAATTTAAAAATTAATTCCCATTGTCATGACAAATAGCGTGTTTTTATGAAACAATATGTATCAAAAGATTGACACTAGTTTAAGTCCAATTTCAAAGTGAAATTGATTCCAATGACCACTATTTGATTAAATGGTAAAAATATATTCTAATTTCACTTCAAAACCAATTCAAAAGATAATCTAATCATATAAATAAATTAGATTAAAATACAGTTTTGATGTAAAATGCAGAATTTTTTACTATTCATTAAAAAAATGAACATTGTCAGAAAAATACGAAAATTTCACACAAAGTAAAATTTGATGTCCCAATCATAAAGAATAATTTAATTTTGACAAACATATCTTATAATATTGTCAAAAGATAGATTTAAAAATGGTTTTCCATCAAAAGACAGTAAAACAATCTTTTATAAATATTAGTGTAATCCATGCATAAGATTGGATTTATTTTCATTTTAATCCCCTAAAACACTATATAATTCATTAATAGGCATAGATAAAAATATCTATTATTTATTACTTACTTGGTATGTTACAATGATGGACAATGGAATATATTCTTAATGAGCAACCAAATGAAACAGGATTTGGATGTCCAAATATCGTTATTATGCCTAATCAGAAATATCATAATATGATCAATAATTTTAACTTTGGTAAGATTCATGACTCAACTAATATGATTAAGATGGAGTTTCACGATGATCATAGAGTAAAGAATGTTCATTTTACCTCATGTAAGTCATGTTGGAAGAGGCATCAAGGAAATGTTTCAAAGGAACTGGAAGATGCTTTGGGTGTGGAAAAGAAAGACACAAAGCTAGTAATTGTAATGGAAAATGATCAGTTAACAAAATGGATAGGGATAATGGTATTTCTAATACATCAAAAATTGTTAAATGCTTTAAATGTGGAATGTACAGGCATTATGAAAATCGATTCCCTATGGGAAAATCTCATGAAGAGAATCAACATTGTTGTATGGGTAGTATTTATGTTGATGATGATGAAGAGACTACAAATGATATGTGAAAAGAAAGAAGTGTTGAGGAAAAAAAATGATGAAGCTCGGTCAATGTTTTATGAAGGTAGTGTAATGATTTTATGTTTATAAAGAGTTATGTTGTATAGGTAATTTAATGGTACTATGGAATAAAGAAACATCTAATGATTGTTACACTACTGTTTTTCCTAAAGTATATGAAAGTATATGTTGAACGGTATTGGTAACAATGAAAGTTTATTCAGATGTTTTTGGAAAGAATAAGATATGTGCATGATGAAAGGATATGGAGAAAATAATATGTTTGATAGTATTCATGAGAACATGATTGATATAAAGACAAAGTGATATCATGGTTTGAGAATATAGAATATTTGGGATTTTTGGTATGTGGAAAGAGTTAACATTTAAAAGCATTCATTTTTTCACTAAGGTTCAATGAGTATTCATTTTTCAAGGTAATACATGATTAAGTTATTCACATGTTTGGAATACAAACAACAAGATATATCTTTCGATATATGGGGGATAAATGATGGTATTCATGTGAATGTTATTTGACCTTTCTAGAAATCATTTTCTTTATATAATGAGATTCGACAGATGTATTTTGGATAAGACTAATGATTTGAATGGATTATGTTGGACATAAGTCAGTATTGTTTATGGCTAGAACATTTTTCGATATATTTTCTGGAATGTTTTAATAGTACAGTTTTAGAAAAAGGACAACTTGTAGGACAGGCGACAATCCATCACGTCGGACATGGTTGCGGGAATCGAACCCACAACCAAAGCGCAACAGGCCTTTATCACCTACCACTGGCCTACAGGAAGTCCCTAGTTAGTGAAAAATAGTTTTATTTTATTAATCGGTATGATAGATGAAGTATAAGTTCATTTTTTGAATCATATATGATAAACCTCACCATAGATGGACATATGCATATTTGATAACATTGGCTAACCTTTTTTTGAGATAGATGGAATGACCTATCATTGTATTGCATGATCTTCCTACACTTCACGAATAACAAATTCAACTTCATTTCTTTAAGATATGAAGAGGAAATTGTTCAAGTCACGAACACCAGTGAGATTGTACCAAAAATCATGTGCGTATTTCTTTTAATTCATCATCTTTAGGGAAATGAATTTGAAAACCAAATATGTTTTCCTAGTTCCCTCATACTCGATGAATCAGAAGGTACCTTAGATCATCAAAAATTTATGGCTTTGTGATTGTTGTCTTTTTCGTAGCCATGTCCTCTACGACTCTTCATCGGAACATGATGGTTAGATTTTTCTCCCATATCCATATTTTCACATATTTTCTTCCTATGTGGAAACTCATTGATGAGTTACTTTGGGTAATCATTACGTTTCATACTTTAGTTTTTAAAATTAAGTTTTAGTATTCCTTTTTTATGATGTGGGTTTCTATGAAAGAAACTTTCAAGTAGTAAACCATTTATAACCCCGACGAATTTCAAGGGCGAAAGTAATTTTAAGGGGGGTAGAATGTAACACCCCAAGATTTAATAAGATATATATTTTTTAAATTATTTCATATCATCCATTGTACACTACACCAAGATTAGCTTGTACTATATATAACACCATATTAGTTTGCAGTATACGCAACACTATTCTTGAATCGTGTTACACACAATTTCAAGTTGGCAATATTGAGTGAATATATATATGTATATATATATATATATATATATATTCAATTTATAAATAAAATATGGTTGTATTATGTTATACAAAACAACAAAGAAGTCTTGCACTACACGCAAACCTGACTTGGCTTGCATTACACGCAATCGTGCCTTTTTTCGATAGCGTGTGTTGTACTCTATAATGGGTTTCATTAAACAATGATATATTATTATAATATTTTTATGAACTAGATGTTATGAATAGTATTAACTAAAATTTTAATTTTATAACATTATTATTCATCTTACACATTTTCTAGAACATGGTATAAGAACAAAATAAATTTTTAGGCTAAAATAATTATTTTTCAAAAAATGCAGCTTTGCCGCCTTTTGATGGCGCACCCACATTAAATCTTGTTTTTTAGATGTTTATAGGTTCAATTTTAAAAAATAAAATTCATCTTTGTAATCACGAAATAAAAATTTACTTTGGATAAATTTTTTATATTATTCTGGTAACTTCCATATTTTGATGAATAGTCAAAACACGCTATATTTTAATTAAAAACAACTTTTTTCATCGCAATAATTTATATGGTTAAATTATAATATTGAATGGTTTTAAAGTATAAATTGAATATAATTTTACCATTTAATATAATTTATGCCAGTAACATTAATTTTACATTGAATTCATAGGTAAAAACATTTCAATCTTTTACAATGTTTTAACATTTAATACACGTTTTCTTAAGAAAGGGATTACATTAAAATTAACTTCTGAAATTATGTGTATTGAATTTAGAAAAATGGATTCCATATTTGGAATCAGTGGGTCCAAATTATGTGAATAAGATACTTTTTATTTTTGGGCATTATGAATAGTAACTACGGTAAATTTTATTTACCATAGTAAAAGTTAAATCAGGTAATTAAGGGTAAATATAATATTATAAAATTACCCTAACACTTTTCATAATATAATTGGATGCTTATATTTCGTCCTAAGGCATATTTGGGTCGAAATGGAATCCATTGGAACCCACTTGGTGGTGATTAAGACCTTTAATTTATTTTATTTAAAGGAAAGTGAAATATGCCTCACTCAACTTTAATAATTGAAGTATTTTTAATATAAGTTTATACATAATATAAATTCCGTTATAAATACGCATTTAAAAGATAAAATGTTTTTCTTTATCATGGAAATTTATTTGATATTTTTAATAGTTATTTAATTACCTTATTATCTTATACATTAATGATGCAGAAATTATTTATTTAGTGAAAAATCAATAATATAGTTTTTATTGAAATAGTAATACATATCAAAATGCCCAAAAATCTGAAAAAACCTTATTAGTAGTGTATATACAAACCCTAGTCATCCACTGGCCGAATTTTTGACCTTTTGGATCCTTATTAAGGCAATTATTACAGTTATAATATTTTATTTTAAATGATTCCAAAGCTGTCACCTTCATAATTTAATAAAGATAGCAATTTACATGTTGTTATTTTAAGATGATAAATTAGAGTAAAATTATTATTATAAAATATATTATATTTATCTTCATCAAAGGATTTTATTTTTAATTGTTATGTAACAGATATGTATATTAAATAATTATACAAAAATGTTGTACTAATTATTTTATTAAGAGGTATACAAAATAAATAGTTTTAAAAATATTAAAATAAATATTATATGAAATATTTAATGTGCTCCGAGAATTTTCTAGACAAACTTGACATGATATTAATCTATTAAATATTTTAGTTCGACTATATCCTCTGTGTGGATTTTATTTAAATTCAAATAAATGAATAGTGTCAAAATAGACACTATTGTTATTTTATAAAAAATAACATATTATTAAAATGATTAAAAATCACAAAAATATTTAAAAATTATAAATTAAAATTTATATAATATAAAAATTCATAAATTTTAAAATTATTCAAAATTAACAACACAGAAGTGATTATTTATAACCATTAAAATTTAGAATTTGAGTACCACAAATGAAATTAAATAGATTAAATGGGGATAAATCAAAATGATAAGGATTAAAATAAGATCCAAACATGTCTAAATTTGATTGGATGATGATATTTCAACCCTATATAATATAATATTTGAATGGAGTCATTTTTGGAGGTTTTTATTGGGGGTATTGATTTATATTAAACTAATATTTTTGATGATTCCAAATGTGCCCCTCTCCTCCCTTATAAAAGGGTACCTCCTCCCTCTCCTCCTCACACCACATTGAGCCTTCAAGCTCATCCAAACCCTGCCAATTTATCTTCTAAACTTCCCTAGAAACATCCTAGAGGTCCTGGTCTACTTCAAAGACCAATCATAGTGCCCTAATAGGAAGTTTCAAAGAGGCGTATCGAAGAAGAGGTAATATCCGTTACTGATTTTTTCAACATTATTTATTCTTCTACCTCCTCTTCTTTAGTTGTTTAAATATATTTTAACAACATATGTATCAATAATATACTTATATGTTATTATAAATATGAAACAACCCCATTTCACCTTCAATCCATCCTAAGGAAAATGAAATCACCTCGCGTGCGTATGTACGAAATACCATCTCCATGTCGTGGTGTAATCGGTTTTTCCACCACCACCTTACTTGGATGGGTATAATGGGTTAAAGAATAACTACATATGATTATCATAACATCATACTGATTCTATGATATTATATCATTCACTCCAATTCTATTCAATAAATATGGAAATGATATCATCGCTCGTTCGTACGTATGGATTACCGTCTCCACGACGCGATGAGATTCATTTTCCATGTTAACAATTCCAGATTGTTTATAAAGTTTATATAATAAGTAACCATGAAATATATGACATAATAATTCTACTGGATATAGGTATATATATATATATGTATTTCATAAACATGATTCCATTCAATTCAATAAGGAAACAAAAACAGCGTTCATAAGTACGTACGGCCTACCGTCTCCATGAACGGTGTATTTCGTTCAACTTATCGATCTATTATATATCTATATTTTATGAATATATATAAATCATGATTTATATTTTTTAATTAAGTAATCATGATCTATGTAATCATATGAATAATTACAAGTCAAAACACGGATGACAAATGAAACAATTTTACCCAAAACGCTCTTTAACATTGAATTTACAAAATAACGGTTAATATAAAGTCCTAAGTAAACCATATATGATATCATAACAATGAATATGATTCTGTAATAAGATAATGACATTATTTAAATCATTATACAGGTTTCGGATACGTACGATGCATATCGGACCTAAGGTAATGGATAATTATTCCAATCCATTTCTTATCTCAGATTGTATATTTGTAAGTATTTACTAGGGTTATTGTTATCATCCATGTCCATGTTTTCTAAAAGTGTTTTTATTTATGTTTAATGTCATTTTTCCCATTTATTACTTTTACCACATTCTATTAAAGAAATATATCTTTATTTACCATACAAAGAACTTTTTTACTTTTCCAACAAAAGTACGAGGAGAATGTTTTTTTAACTTATACGGCATGAATGGATTTTTACGGTTTCATAATGAAAAATTTTCATGAATATTACTCTACATTATTTCATTATTATTTTACACAAAATAATTTTCTTTTAAAATTTAATGGCATTTTGTGATAAGAAATTTATTTTAAAGAAGAAAGGATATTTCCTAAAGAATTCATTTCAAGTGTTTTGTCAAAAATATTTTCTATATAAGATGACATTATTTCATATTTGTGTGTTTCAAGTATAATGTCTCTATGATTTACATGGTTTAAGTTTTCTTATGATGGAATATTTATTTGTTTTATATGGATTATGTGATGATGGGATGAAGTTTATGAAACCCATTTTATTCTTTGGGAATTGATGAATGTTTTATGTTTATTTTGTGGCACAAGTAAGAATGATTTCATTCTGAGATGGGTGGGACCTATATCTCCCTCCGATGCATTGGGTAAATATTTCATATCTCATAAGATAGACAAGGCTATAACGGTAAGTTAATCTGGTTCAGTGTTACAGGACTAAAATGAGGAGTGAACTCGATTCAGAAAGGGAATTTGTCCACTAAGATGGTCCTGGAATCAATGCCTTGGCTACTATGGAAATCATAACATGTGATGAATGGTTTCCACAATTACATGTTATATTCCCATTATATTTTAACACGGTTGATGTTCCATTATGATATATTCCTTACGTACTTCAACGATTTATGTCTTTGCTCAAGATTTTGATGTTTGAATTTCATGTTCATGTTTTTCCTTTGAAATGTTTATGCATGTTTTTATATTCTCTATGTTTGCCATTACGGAGCATTTGAGATCACCCTTTATATGTTTTCTTTTCCCCAGGATATAAAAAAAAAATTTTCGTAAAAAAATGGAATAACTTTTTGGGATATGTTGAAGATATTTCACCAGGATTAGAAGATTATATTCCGAGTTTCTAAAGACGCTAAACTATTACGATCCTTCAGTGTCTGTTTTTGTTATGTATTAATTATTCTGCAAAAGTAATGTAATTTCCATGTACGTCAATCATTTTTTCTCTAAAAGGATCCTTTTGATCCACATGGATTAGAAGAAGATAGATATTATTATTTTATTTAAAGAAGTGTTAAAAGTGTTACATTCAAATTTTAATAACTAAAGAAATTTTAATATAGGGTTATACATAGGATAATTTAGACTATAAATATTAATTAGAAATATAAAAATATATCCTACATAATGGTAGTTTATTGATTATTTTTAGAAATTAAATAATTAAATTTATTTATGACACAATGATGATGCAACAGTTATCTTATTAATGAATGATTAGTATAATTTATATTATAAATATTAAAATAAAAGTAAATTGAGACTTTTGATGAATTTTACATTTTTTCTAGTTTAATATGACATGTTAGGGTTTATTAAATTAATCTTTTTTTGAAGTAATAATGTTGTTATGACTTTCAAAAAAACCAAATACTAAATAGTGTCAAAATTGACATAAATTGGTTTTTAAAGGCAATATTATTTTTTTAAATATATATTATTTATAATAATATAATGTTTTTCCAATGAACTTATATAATGATATATAAGCCATTAATGATCCAAATGAGATTCTCTTGACATTTTATAGTATGTTTATTAACGATGTATTATAATAATAAAAGAAGACATGGTAAAAGTTAAACCATTTAACAAAGAGTTAAATCTAAAAGATAATGTTAATATGGTGACCTAACCTTGCCTAAGTCCAATTGGTTGAATGGTTTTCGACCCATAACCACCTTATAATCGAACTAAATCAATTGGATCCATTATAAAAAATAAGTTATTTTATAATAAAATAATATTTCATGCTTTTCCTAAAGTGACCCTCACCCCTCTTATAAAATGGTACATCCCCTTCTCTAAAAATCAGACCTCCAAATCCATTTGGATCAGAAAAACATTAATTAAATATCCCCCCAAATACCCTAACCTAAACTTATAGGGCTTACATTGATCATAATGATAACCAATGGAGCCCTTTTATTCGAATCAATAGGAAGAACCTGAAGAATTAGTCATTATTTCATCACCTATTTCAAAGTCCTTTTCTTCTTCAACTTCCTATTTCATTGTTTTTTACATACCAAAATAATAAATCCAATACATTTTACATATTGGGATGTTATTATAAATATGTTACAACCATATTTAATACTCTATCCATCCTGTGAATGACAAAGTCAACATACATGCGTATGTACGGATTACTATCTCCACGTTGTGCTGTTGTTTGTTATTCAACATGTAATTATTTGGATGGGTATAATAATTATTATAATTGATATAAATAATGAATATACCTTTTTAATTAATATTTATATGTAATATACAAATTATTACATATAGTTTCTCCATTAATAGAGTTATATTGTTGTTCGTGCATATGTACGGATTACTATCTCCACGAACGCGGTGAGATTCATTTCCCATACTAACCATTCAAGAATAATTATTATTTTATGATTAAAAATAATGTTTAAAGAACATAATATCATTTTATATATGAATAAAATACATATTATCCATAACAAAAATGACTTATATAACAAAACATATAAAGGAAAACAAATCAGTCAACAACCGAAACAATGATACTACTAAAATATTATTAATAAAAAAATATTGGAATATCACATATATTATCATATTTCTGTATGAGGTTATTGTATAATTTAATAAAAATGATTTAACTAATATACAGTAGATAAACATACCATCTTCTAGGAAAATTACAAGGTAAGGGTTAATTTCACAATCACTTTAATTATCTGAAGTAGTTTATATGTAAGTATCTACTGGGACTTCTTTATCATCCACATCTGTGTTTATTAATAATGCATTTCAAAAAAATATCTATTTCCTAGAATATTGGGTAAATTCATATATACCATTGTTTGACATTTTATAAAATGTTTTTAATGGAATCTTTCCATTATTTTCCAAACAAGGTACATTATGACCGTTTCGACAAATTAAGATACGAGTTTTTTTTTAACTTATACAGCAGGTGAGGATATTTTACACTATTTTAACACCTTCAAAGCTTCCATTTCAAGATTAAAACAATATTTTCAAAATAAATTTTTAATTTCATAATTATGTTCCATTTAAATGATTTTAAAATAGAAAGATATATTTCTCTAAAATAGTTTTGATTTAATATAAATCAACATCCATTGATGGATTTTACACTTATTTGAATTTGATTTATTATGATACAAACATCCATATTGTATTGAAGTTTTTGTGATATCTTTGACTATAGATGTGTTATTTTTATACAATTAATGGTTTATGTTTAATGTATTAATATTTTGTATGCTAGTTTTAATACACATGTTTATTTATGTTTCATCCTTTTCCTATGAGGAATGCATTGGACATAGTAAGGGATGGGTGGAGACCACTATAGCTCCTCGATGCATTGGTATGTCTCATTAGAAAAACTAGTGTCTTGGAACAATGCCTTGAAAAAATATTTTTTGTAGTCTTAGAATGAGGACTTGATTATGTGTTATGATATTCGGAATTATGCATTCCATAATTATGAAATTAGATATTGATATTACATGTGATTATTTGACTAGTAGAATATCCATTTTAATAAATAAATTGAATAATTTGATTTATATTTTCCATATTATGTTGAATATTATGTTTAAAAGGCTTATGCATTAGACTTATATATTTCCTTAAATGTTTATGTTTATCTACAAAATATCCCACTATATTTGTATCCTTACTGAGCATCTGATCTCACCCCTTTTTTATGTTTTATTTCTCCTAGGATAAGAAGAATTATATTACAAGTAACCTATAGGAATATGATAAGGGATAAGAGTGTGTTAAAAAGGGACACAATGTTGTTTTTTTCATTTTATAATGTAATGTAAAACTTATGTATGTATCTAGTAATTCCAAGGCTACTATTCTAATCGGTCTTCCAGGACTTGATCTCTTTTGATCATGCCAATGTGGTGTAATAATGAACCAACTATGTGTAACTGGGTTGAGGGCATTACAGTTGTATTAGAGATATTTTATTACGATCATTAGAACCTAGATTTAGAAAAACTCTTATTAGAGAATATTAACCTAAGATAGACATTGAGGATTAGTATAGAAGAACATCCTAGAATTTTGGTAATATATAGATTTTGTGAGGTTTCCCATAAATACAACCCTGTATGGATACGAGAAAGTAGAGGCATCTTTGAAATAGATATACCTAGGAGTGAAAACTCTGACAAGGAGTTTCATGCCTGACCCAGGGTATCCTGGTAAATGACAATGGGCCTTGATGCACTCTTGGTTACAACACACCAGGGGGATAATCTTAGTATAATTCACAATCTCCTTATAAACCATTATTAATGATTTATGAATAAATACCTCTTCAAAGAAAAAATTATTTATGATTGTGGATAAGAAGCATAAATTATTCAATTTATGTTAGGGGTTTTACTAGTTTAGAATTATGTATTGTGATTCATAAACTAATCTGATTTATACCATTATTTATAAATGGTGCCTATAATATGAAATATAAACTGTATCAATACACATAACCCATGTAGGTATTTCCCTCCTACTCAAGATAATTATAGTGGAGCTGGTGATGCAACTGGTACTGAACAACTTATAACCAAAGTAGGACAACCCACTCAGGTTATGAATAATAAATTTACCTGTATGGAGCACCATAATCTACAACATGGAAGATCAATGTTAGACCTATTCATGAGGATATAACCACCTACATTCAATGAGACTACAAATTCGATTGTATTTGAGTAATTGATACGTTCCTTAAAGAAAATATTTCATGCTTTGGGGAGTATTGAAAGGGAAAATGTTGTCATGGCAGTTTATCACCTCACAGGAGATGAAGATCAATGGTGGACATTAATTCAAAACTCAAATGAGGATGAAGAAGTATCAAACGATGAATAAAGTGAGTTTAAAAATATTTTCTATGAAAAATACTTTCCTTGTGGCCATCAAATGGATATGGAAAGACAATTTCTTATTCTGAGGAAAAAGGAGTATGAAAATGTTGCAAAATATGAGGCTAACATTACATGGTTAGCAAGGCATGTTGTAGATTATATACGTATCCCAATGAGTAATATTGATCAATTATTTTATGGGTTAAAACCATTTATATGTCGAGAATTAGTCGCACAATCCTTACCATCATATGAAGATGTTGTCTCATGTTCTATCATGATATAAAAGTAACTCTATTTGTCATACAACTTTAAAGCAAAGAAAGAGAAGAATAAATCTGTTGAACACTCTGGAAAAGGAAATAAGGGGAACAAGGGAAAAATTGAATTTCCATCCTGCAGTAAATGTGGGAAGAATATCCCCAGTACATGCCTAAAGGGAATGAGAGTCCATTAAAATTGTTGAGAAAAATTCCACCAAGCTCGTGATTGCAAAGGGATTAAAGAGGCTGTCAATGTTGATTTCTACAATTGTAGAGAAATGGGGCATTATGAAAATGAATTTCCTAGGAACCATGGAATCATACCTCAGAAAAGTCCAAGGGAGAAAGGCCAAGATTATGTGATCACTACTCTTGAGGTTGAAGCTCTGAATAATGTGGTAGACGGTAATTTAATGGTTTCCTCAAATTTATCCAACACTTTATTTTATTCTGGATCATCACATTGTTTAATATATTCTAAGTTTTCTAAGAAAATTATATATTTCCAATTTGATTTAATAAGGGATTTGTTGGTAAAAACTCATATGGTAAATATCATTGCATTAATGTTTTGTTAATCAGTCCCTATTGGAGCACATATACGTGATTTATCTATGGATCTCATCATCAAACCCATGAATGAATTTGATATAATCCTCTGTATGGATTGGGTTTTGGACCATGATGTGAATATTTATTGTATGAAGAAAGAGGTTACAATTTTTTAGGATGATAAGGATTACCTTATTTATAGAGAAGAAATGTCACTATCTGAATCTTATCAATATATACTTCTATTAGCTCTACTAAATTCAATTATTTGGGAGGAAGATAGTGAATAACTATGGGCGAGGAAATGAATTTTCAAATAGAGGATATACATATTGTGAAATGAATATGTTGATGTGATTCCAGATGACTCTCATGGACATCCTTTAGACTAAGAAATTTAGTTTTCCATTGATTTAATTCTGTGTTCAAGGCCCATATTAAATACCCCTTATAGAATGGGCACTATGTAATTAATGGACTAAAGAAACAACTAGGGGAATTGTGTAATAAATTATTTATTCTCCCTACTATTTCTCCTTGGGGAGCCCATGTTCGTTTTGTTAAGAATAATGATTGATTTAGGAGGTTGTGAGTTAACTACAAGGAGATCAATGCTATAACAATAAAGAACAAGTATCCCTTACCTATCATTGATGATTTATTTGATCAACTTCACGGAGCTCAATATTTTTCAAAGATTGACCTTCAATCTCTATATCATCGGTTGTGTGTGAAGAAGGAAGACATTATAATGATAGAATTTCATACCAGGTATGGGAATTACAAGTTTACAGTAATGCCTTTTGGACTGACTAATGCGCCCTCTATTTTCATGGATCTAATGAATAGAGTTTTCAAGTCATATCTTAATGACTTTTTAGTGGTATTTATTAATTATATCTTATTATAGTCAAAAATCTATGAATATCATGAAAATAAATTGTGCACTATTCTAAAGACTCTTAGAAGAAATGAATTATATGGTTTGTTTAGAAAGTGTGAATTCTAGCTTCATGAGATTTCTTTTCAGGGCCATATTGCCTCTAAGGATGGAATCTATATTGATACTTCTAAGACATGATAAATCAAAGAATGGTGAGCACTAATGAGTATAACTGAGGTACAATGTTTTCTTGGTTTAGCAGGTTATTATCTGTACTTCCTCCATAATTTTTCCCGATTGGCTAACCCATTAACCAAGATCATGCATAAAGCGGTTAAATTTGTTTTGACAAAAGAGTGTGAAGAATATTTTTTATTATTGAAGAAATTATTGTTAAATTATTTTATATAGACTCTACCATTGAAGAATTATGGGTTTGTTATTTATAGTGACGCTTCATAGAATGCTCCTAGTTGTTTCCTTATGAAAAATTATAGATTTATTGCATATGGATAATGACATCTAAAAATTCATGAACAAATATATCCCACCATGATTTTGAGTTACAATTTGTAATCTTTTCCCTGATGATATTGAGACACTAACTATATGGTGAAAAAATTTAGATATATATTGATCAAAATAGTATGATGTATATTTTATCAAATAATGAACCCAGTATGAGAAAATGTATATGGAATGAACTACTCAAGGAATATTAATTCACTATACACTACCACTTGGGGAATGAAATTAATGTGGTAGATGCTTTATGAAGGAAGGATCAGGGAGTTATAAACAAGATGTGAGTTCAAAGGGATACAACATTCATGGATTTAGTAAAGATGGATATAGGAATAATAATGGAAGGTGAAACATCGATACATTTTCAAATGTTTTCCGAACCATCTTTACTAGAAAGGATAAAAAGTTCTCAGACTAATTATTAGGAATTTCAAAAGAAAATTAAATAATTGATTGATGGGAGTTGGTTGAATTCTTATTTGAAGATGGAATTTTAAAATATGGGAAAAGACTTTGTGTTCTAGAATAGCTGATCTAAAAAGGGAATTATTGGATGATTCTCATAGATTCAATTTCTCTATTCACCCTTATAGCACTAAGATGTATAGAGATTTGAAGGAACATTTTTTGTGGGACAACATGAAAAGGGAGATTGTTAATTAAGTTCCAAGATGTATGGTTTTTCAACAGGTTAAGGCTAGATGACAATATCGTGGAGGAATAATGAAACAGTTTCTCATACCTAAGTGGGAATGTGATGATATTATGATGGAATTTTTCATGGGGCTACCAAAGACTCTTAGAAGGAATGATGCAATATGGGTCATTGTGGATCATCTTACCAAGTCATCACATTTTCATTCTATAAGAGAAGATTTACCACTTGAATGATTAGTAAGACTATGTATTAATGATGTTTTAAGACTTCATGGTGTACCCCTATCAATAGTTTCTGATTGTGATCCCTATTTTACATCAGGATTATGGAAAAGTATTCAAAAATCCCTAGATAATGAACTTTGTTTGAGCACTACCTACCACCCTCAAACCGATGGACAATCAGAACAGACTACTCAAGCCATAGAATACATGTTTAGATCTTTCTCACATGACTTTCAAGGTATGTGGGATCATTATTTACCTCTTGTAGAATTTTCCAATAACAATAGCTTCCATTTACGTATTCAAATGGAACCATATGAAGCATTATATGGAAAGAGATGTCACGCACTATCATTTTGTGATGATGTTAGTGAAAGAAAACTCGTATGCCCATAAATTGTTGAGAAAACAATAAAAAGGTGAATATTATCCAAACCCACATCAAAGCTTCTCAATGTAGGAAAAAGAACTCTAAAAATAACTGAAGGAATTATTTCTAATTTCATGTATGAGATCATGTTTTTGTGAAGGTATCTCCATGGAAGGGGGTTATACGATTCGGTAAGAAGGATTAATTAAGTCCAAGGTACATCAGACCTTTCAAAATTCTAGAATGAATTGGATTGGTAGCTTACTTTTTTTCAATGCCACCATGTCTCTCCAAAGATCATGAAGTGTTCCAAGTATGTCACGACCCATCCTCGGGGCTCGTGCTGTGACTACCCCAAGCCCTCCTTCCATAGGCTAGGGGCTGATGACTAGTACTAATGGAGTAAATCCCGATAACTGGGAAGGCATTGCCTTTATAAAAGTAAACAAAATACCACAGACTACAAGCGGATGTAAAACACTAAGTACAAAGAGAAGTGCTGAAAAGTAAATGGGCCAGAATACAAACCCAAAAGAAAGTACAATTACAACTGATCAAAGTACAACACAAAATGAAAATATCTGGAAGGATGGAAGCGGCTCCTGGGTCGTCCTCCTCGGATCCTACCTGAAGGGTAGGTACAGATGGCGCAGCTCCTAGATCATCCACCGCAGATCCTACCTAAAGGGTAGGTACAGATAGCCTCCACAACGCTCTCGCCCGTCATCCTCCTCCGAGTGTCGTCTCACTGTGAAGTCCACCTCCGGATACTAAATCCTTGTTTAGTCCACCTCTGGGTGCTGACTCGTCGTGTAGTCCACCTCCAGGTACCGTCCAATCCTCGAACACTCGGCCACCGTCAGCACTGCCCGTCCTCTGCGACCAACACAATGAGGTATGGGCATAGCCCGTGTAGGGGTGAGTATAACGATACTCAGTAGGGACCTCGAGACCCTCAAGGTCTCACTAAAACCAACATGGATAACCACAATGAAGATCACCACAGATAACCTTTACATAGGTATATGCCCATGCATATACCTAAGTTATCAAATAACCCATCTCAATCATGAGGGAAACACCAAGATCATGAAATCAACGGATAACCACTACCCAGGTATATGCCCATACATATACCTAAGTTATCAAGTGACCAATCTAAATCATGAGGTAAACACAAGGGTCAAAAGACTCAGCTCAAACCAGGATTTTTATTATCAAAACCTTAACTGCTGAAGAGCCCCGTCTCTGTAGTGTATAGTGGTCCTGTCACGACTTTGAGGTACTACTCACTATCATAAGACTGCTGAGGTAATCCTCCTATCGAGTACCACATGTAAGCCACCCAAACACAGTAGTGATTACCGCTGGGGTATGCCACTCAAAAACAGTACTGCACACCCCCTAGTAGCCTACAGAGGTACTCTCCAGACGAGTACCGCGGATCTGCACTTTCACACAGGTAGTGCTCTGTCCACCATCGATCTACACCTCACAAAGTAGTGCTCCGTCCACTGGGCCATTCGAATCACTCCATGTCGAGTTAGTCAAGCAGTCGTCAAGTCTCAGTCGGCTACACGGTCTCTGTACTCCGCACGCTCGTCTCTGGGAGGGTCTGCTCCATGAGCTATAGGTCGATACTCCAAGTATCTCAAATTCCCATGAAGAAGTATTTCAAAAGACCGCCTCGTCATAGGGGTCTCAACGCGACAGACGACGTGTCAATCGGACGCCCGGGTTGTGAGTTATTAGCCATTTCGTCCCAGCGGCCTGGTTGGTTTCGTGAGCGAACCAACCCGGCCGTATCTCAACTGTACCCCGAAATCTCATAGGGTATAATCATTGGGACCATTTTCAGAAAGATCACCAACACCTCTGACGGTTAGTCAAACAGACATCTGGTCTGAAAGATAACAGCTTTTCCGTTCCAAGTACCCGGTTGGATTACGGGTACAATCCAACCCGGCCAGTATCCAACAGCAACCAAAACTCGGGCGAAGTATGCCAAGAGTTCCTTCTCATCAATAGGAATTCAACGAGACAGATGGCGCATCAATCGGACACCCGGTCTGTTAGTTATTAGCTTTTTCGTTCCAGGGGCCCGATTGGTTTCGTGAGCAAACCGACCCGACCACACTCCGACGACATCCAAACCTCGAGCGGAGTAAGCCAAAAGATTCGTCTCACTTAGTGGAATCCATCAAAGTCGACGAAACGTCAATAGGACGTCCTAAGATCATGATATAAGCGTTTCTGCTTCGAGGGCCCGGTTGGTATCGTATCCGACCCAATCTGGATGAACCCAAAGTGTTCCGAAACTTTGAGTGTGATATACCGAAAAGACCGTCTCGATCCAAGAATCGCATCACCGCTGAAGGTGTGTCGGTCGGAGGTCTACAGATCTAGATATGGGAAAAAGACCAAATAGGGTCTGAAAACGTGGGGTCTGGGCCCGGACCGACCCAGCCCGACCCCCCTGGGTCGGCCCGAACAAGGTCGACACGACCCGACCCGGCCGGCATTGCCCGACCCGACTGGCCAGCAGCGGCTCGGCCAGCGCGGTCAGAAGGAAGCCACAGAGCGGGGTGTGCGACTCCCCCCCCACCCCTCGCAGCTAATTGAAGCTGGTGGTGAACCGCCGCCACCTACCTTCTGGCGGCGCGCCGCCGCCGCCGGTCGTCGGCGCCGCCGCGTCTGCGTGGGGTGCCACCCTTGCCTTCCGCCGAGCACCGGACGCGCTCCGGTGGTCTGTATATCCTGTCGTCTTCACCAATGGTCCTACCAGGACCAGACCTTAACTGTGAAGGGATTCAAATGCCATAGAGGTTTGCTTCGTCATCGTCCATTGATCCGCACAACGATTATCAAGCTGCGGAGGGTTGTTGTGCCGTGTTTGTTCGGCCCGCGTCCTCCGCGTTAGGTGTTATCAATTGGAAAAAAATAAACACATTATTTTAATCATTTAAGAGGGTATAATTTATCCAAAAGTAAATTATACCAACACCTTACAATCAAATACCCACGCAGGAGTGTTTAAAAAATTTGAATGCACGACGTGACGACGTCGCGCATTCTTACCGCTCTATCTCGTGCCGCGTGGCGATGTCGTGCATCCTTGCCGCTCAATCCCGCGAGGTGCGACGACACTGCGTCAATTTCATTCGATCCGCAAAAATAAGAAAAAAAATAAGGGAGGGGGACGTCCATGTTTGTGCGGTCCGGCCACCTCCCGTTAACTGATATCATGTGGTCCAAATATCACGGATAAAAGATGGAAGAGAATCACGTAAGGAAAATCACGTAAACCCCCTACCTCGGTTTCAATAGCAGAGTCGCTGAAATAGGATTTGAAGACGACGTCGAGGTGCGTCTGAGGAAGAATCGGCATCTCCTCACTTGTTGCGGTGAAGAGGAAGGAAGGCATTTCATCGTTCTTTGTGGAAGGATGGTGTTCTTCGTCGTAAGAAGAACTCTCCTGCAAATTCTCCAAAGGTTTTCCCCACCCAAAATAATTGCCAACCAAAAAATATAATAATTCCCTCCCATTATGTAACATTGCCATGCATTTTCATATTATTTCAAAATTTAAATTGAATTAATTATGGAATTTGTGTTGGAAACATAAATGGATGGGAGATGGAGAAGTTCCACAAATTAATTAAGGGGAGAGTTAAAAAACATAATGAAAAAGGGTGTTAATGGGGGAGTTCAAGGGATTTATGGGGAGACGAAATGTTTAGGGCACGTGTGGGCCCCACTTCATTAATATCCTCTCATGGGAGGTTATGTTGGTGTGGGCCCCATCTCTAACTCTCATTGGGAGGAAATAAATAACATTGATAAAATAAAATTTTATTCCACAATTTTATTTAACTTCTTCTAATTCCCCCCAAAGAAATTAACTCTCAACCCGCATAAAAAGCTACTTCGGAAAATGTCTCCTTAAGCAAAAACCGGCGCTGCAGTTTCATCGGTTCCCTGAGAATTTTTTTCTGAGCACCGGTTCAAATTTTAGAAATTCCCACTCGTTTGTTAACTAAACGTACCCGAGATAAACTTCGGAAATTGATTCTGGGCACACAGGGCCTCGGAATCAGGCACCGTCAAAAACTGCGTTGTTGTTAAATTCCATAGAAAATTAAGAAAAAAAATATTTCCATGAAATTTCCAGGTCTTTACATTACTCCCACCTCAGGGCTTTACGTCCCCGTAAAGCTTCAACACAAACTAGGGTCACAAAAACGGTATTGAGCACGTACCTGAGCCTTCCACTCCCATGTGCTTACCTAGATATTCCGTATTGCCAAAGAAAGCGCACCCGAGGTATCGACCGTCCTCGTAGGATCCGCTCATGTCAATCCTTGATCCCTACTGTAAACTCTGTGGAAGTAACCCCATCGCTATCGTCCTGCTCCTCATGGTCAATGATATGCGAAGGGTCGAGCACGTATCTCCTCAGTTGTGATACCTGGAAAACATCGTCCACCAGGTTCAACTGAGGTGGATGGGTCAAGCGGTTAACCACCACGCCTACCCGACTGAGGACCTAAGAAGGTCCGTTGGACCTCGGAGATAACATGCCACCATGGCCACATCTCCGTAAACCTCATCGAGGTGAGACCCGTATAAGGACGTGATCATCATCCTCGAACTCTAGAGGTCTCCAATTTCTGTTAGAACTAAAACTCAAACGAATGTTGCCACGAGGTTAAGGTTGACCGACTCAATAGTTTTTGGTCGCACCCCCCCTGTGCATGAGTTATCATGTGCTGCCTGGGGTTCCCTTTTCGCCGACCAAGGAAAACTCAACCTGACATCGTAGTTAAACCACAACCTTTTTTCCTAATACCATCAATTTGTGTATGAACTATGATTTCCCAGTCCATACTCAATCCAATGTCGTAAGGCCTCGACACTGCCACCAAGATATTCCAACCGAAACTCTCGCCTCGAGGGTCTGACGACAACGTCGGCGTAAGTGTGATTATCGAGTCTCCTCACATGGTATCTCTAGACGTGAGGGTCAAGTCCATGGATTACGAGAAACACTAGGTATGGGACAAGATTTGTTAAAGAAAGGAATGATTCATATTGACGTCTGCTATTACAGCATCTAGTAGTGGACACAGACTATCCCTTGAATCATTTTTAGAGCCATCGGGTCACTCTACTTGATTGCATGCATCTGCAGTCTTCCTCCGCCCTCTAGCTCCCTGAGCTTGGAGGGGATAACTAAGGCGGGTGGTTGTAGCATGTTAAGATGTACACCACCTCATGCTGCTGTCCTAGCTCTGCCTCCACGTCTACTGCTTCGTAGACTCATCTCTCCTTTAAGATTCCTCTTATGGAAACATTTAACATGAACAAGTCTCTAAGACTGGATCCAGTTTCCTGTTTCTTACTGCACTGTACAGTCTTCATCCACTCTTAGATGATCATTACCTTAATTTCATAAGATCTGATGGAGCTGCTAATATTTCGCCATTGCTGAAGAGAGAAACTTGGTCTCATCCCCTAGATGAACCACGCCCATTGCCTAATAAAGTCCAACCTGACATGAATGACGCATTCACTCCATGGATGACGTCGTAAGGCCTCGATGTAACTACTAAGAGATCCAATTGTCACTGTCGCCTCCAAGGGTTGAGTCACACTGTCGGCATCAGTGTGAGGTCACTGGGTCTCCTCCAGTAGAAATCTCGAATGTGAGGGTCAAGTCAATAGTTTTAACCGTGACCACTCAGTATCAACCAAACAAAATGACAGGAAAAGCAAACAATGATAAGTGTATTTTTATTATTTCAGCTCATAGTACAATGACACGAATACAACAGAAACATGGAAATAGATGTAAAAGGGACGTATCAACTAGTTCTACTCCTGTCTACCTACTCCCAGAGCTCTACTACCTTGTCCATTGCTCGGCTGTTGGTCAAGCACCCACCGCTGCTTCTGCCTCAGTGGCTCCTCCAAAGCCTGAGATCAATTGTATGAGGAGTCGGACAGTCACATGCCAGGTGACCCTTTCCGCCACTTGAGTAACACTATCTGTTTCTACCACGCCTAGCTCTGTCCACACCCCGAGTGCCCCGCACCACCGATCCTAAAACCCGATATTGCCCAACTGCTGGTCTGGTCCTCCTGGACCTCTGCATCATCTTTCTACTGCCCACAGATGACTCGTCTACTGATCTAAAAACACGCGGCAAAGGCAAAATCTCCTATACACGCTCGGGGTGTAGAGCTACTGGAACAAACTCTACCCTGAAGAAGGTCTCTATGTCTTCCCATGCAAAGGTCATCCCATCGCAAAACTGGAACAAGTGGCTCCACCACCTGCCTGCTGCTGCCTGAAGGAGGCTGGCAGAAAAGATCACCATGAAGTCTGTTGGCGTCCCCACTAGCCTAAAGACTCTCACTACAGCCTCCAGCCAAACCATAGCGGCCTACGGGTCCGTCTCTCCCTGGTACATGGGTGGCCTCGGGCGCTGGAACTCGTGCAGCACACTCATGTGGCGTGCATCACCTACTGCTGGGGCTGGTGGCATCGGTGGCCCAACGTATGGTAGTACCCCTGGTGGCTCTGCTGGTGCCTCAACTGCAAGAGTGCCCTGTACCGAAGCATCATCGCTCGGCAGGCTGTCAGTACGCACATCCCTCTGGGCTCTAGCTAGTCGTCCGTGAAAAGGCATTATGAAAGAAACAACGTGACATAGTCAAACGATTATACCTGGTGAGCTGACCTGTTTTGAGCTGACATTTAAAAACATCTGGAAATACACACACAATCAGTGTTTTCGTGCACAAAGTTGGAAATCAGTTGTCTGGGTCCTGGTGTATGGATATGTTGGCCGCCCGCACCAACATTGGACTCCTTGAACTGAAAACCACACTCGGTACTCTTAACATTATTGATTCACAGAAAGAAAATATCAGAGTTATAAGTTCTTCGGTAGAACCGACTCCTCTGATACCAATTTGTCACGACCCTTCCTCGGGGCCCTTGTCGTGACTACCCCAAGCCCGCCTTCTATAGGCCAGGGGCTGGCGATTAGCACCAAAGGTGTAAATCCCGATAACTAGGATGGAATTGCCTTTATAGAAGTAAACAAAACACCATAGACTACAAGCGTAAGTAAAACACTAATTACAAAGAGATGTGCTGAAAAGTAAATGGGCCAGAATAAAAACCCAAATGAATGTACAACTACAATTGAACAAAGTACAACAGAAAAAGACAACAGCTGGAAGGACGGAAGTGGCTCCTGGGTTGTCCTCCTCGGATCCTACCTGAAGGGTAGGTACAAATGGCGCAGCTCATGGATCGTCCACCACGGATCCTACATGAAGGTTATGTACATATAGCCTCCACAACGCTCTCGCCTGTCAACCTCCTCCGAGTGTTGTCTCGTCATGAAGTCCACCTCCGGATACTGACTCGTCGTGTAGTCCACCTCCGGGTACTGACTCGTCGTGTAGTCCACCTCTGGGTACCGTCCAGTCCTCAAACACTCGGCCTCCATCAGCACTGCCCATCTTCTGTAACCAACAAAACGAGGTGCGGGCATAGCCCGTGCAGTGGTGAGTATAACGATACTCATTAGGGACCCCGAGACCCTCAAGGTCTCACTAAAACCACCATGGATAACCACAAAGAAGATCTCAACAGATAACCATTACTTAGGTATATGCCCATTCATATACCTAAGTTATTATGTAACCAATCTCAATCATGAGGAAAACCCCATGATCATGAAATCAACAGATATCCACTACCCATGTATATGCCGATACATATACCTATGATATAATGTGACCAATCTCAATCATGAGGTAAACACAAGGGTTAAAAGACTCATCTCAAACCATGATTTTTATTATTGAAATCGTAACTGCTGAAGGGCCTCGTCTCTAGAGTGTATAGTGGTCATGTCACGACTCCGAGGTTCTGCTCACTAACCTAAGTCTGCTCAGGTACTCCTCCTGTCGAGTACTGCGGGCCAGCCACCCAAACACAGTAGTGCTTCCCACCGGGGTATGCCACCCAAACTCAGTAGTGCAATCGCCTAGTAGCCTATATAGGTACTCTCCGGATGAGTACCGCGGGTCTTCACTGTCACACAGGTAGTGCTCCGTCCACCATGGGTCTGCACCTCACAAAGTAGTGCTCCGTCCAGTGGTCTAGTCGACTCACTCCAAGTCGAGTCGGTCAAGCAGTCGTCAGGTCTCAGTCTGCTACACGGTCTCCGTACTCCGCACGCTCGTCTCTGGGAGGGTCCGCTCCATGAGCTACAGGTTGATACTCCAAGTATCTCAAATTCCCATGAAGAAGTATCTCAAAGGACCGCCATGTCATAGGGGTCTCAACGCAATAGACGGTTCGTCAATCAGACGCACGGTCTGTGAGTTATTAGCCTTTTCATTTCAGGGGCCCAGTTGGTTTCATTAGAGAACCATCCCGGACGTATCTCAACTATACCCCGAACTCTTATAAGGTATACTCATAGGGACCATTTCTCAACGTGATCACCAACGCTGATGACGGTTCGTAAAACAGACGTCTGGTCTGATAGATAATAGCTTTTCCGTTCCAAGGGCCCGATTGTATTTTGGGTACAATCCAACCCGAACACTATCCAATAGCAACAAAAACTCGGGCTATGTATTCCAAAAGTTCTGTCTCAACAAGACAAATTCAATGAGGCAGACAGTGCATCAATCGGACGCATGGTCTGTGAGTTATTGGCCTTTTCGTTCCAGGGGCATGGTTGGTTTGGTGAGCGAACTAACACAACCACACTCCGACGACATCCAAACCTTGAGCGGAGTAAGCCAAAAGATCTGTCTCACTTTGAGGAATCCATCAATGTCGATGACACGTCAATCGGACGTCCAGCGCTCATGATATAAGCGTTTCCACTCCGAGGCCCCAGTTGGTTTCGTATCCGAACTAACCCGGACGAACCCAAAGTGTTCTGAAACATTGAGTGCGATATATTGAAACGACTGTCTTGATCCAAGGATCGCAGCGCCGCTGAAGGTGCATCGATCGGGGGTCTACAGCTCAGGATATGGGTAAAAGACTAAATAGGGTCAGAAAACTGGGGGACTGGGCCTGGCCAGACCCGGCCTGACCCCCCTGGGTCGGCCCGACCCGGGTCCGACCCGGCGGGGCCCTGCCCAGCGCGGCCCGGCCCACCCGGCTCAGTCTGGTCCGCCGCGGCACGGCCGGCTCGGCCGCGAGGAAGCCGCGGAGTGGGGTGCGCGTCTCCCCCCCCCCCCTCACCGCTAATTGAATCCGGCGGCGAACTGTTGCCGCCAACCTTCTGGGGGCGCGCCGCCACCGTCGGTCACTGGCGCCTCCGTGCCAGCAAGGCGCGCCGCCACCGCCTTCTGCGGACCACCGGATGCGCTCCGGTCGTCCGTTTCACCGGCCGTCTTCACCAACGGTCCTCCCGGGTCCAGACCTTCACTACGAAGGGATTAAAACTCTATAGCGGTCTGCTTCGTCATTGTTCGTTGATCCGGACATCGATTAACATGCTGCGGAGGGTTGTCGGGCCGTGTTTGTTCATCCCGCATCCTCCGCGTTAGGTGTTATCAATTGGAAAAAAATAAACACATGATTTTAATCATTGACGAGGGTATAATTTATCCAAAAATAAATTAAACAAACACCTTCCAATCAAATACCCACGCATGAGAGTTTAAAAAAATTTAATGCACGGCGTGACGACATCGCGCATTTTTGCCGCTCGATCCCACGCGGCGCGACGATGTCATGAATCTTTGCTGCTCGATCCTGCACGGTGCGACGACACCGAGTCAATTTCATTTGATCTGCAACAACAAGAAAAACAATAAGGGAGGGGGACGACCGTGTTTGTGCGGTCCAGCCTCCTCCCGTTAACTAATATCATGTGGTCCAAATATCGCGGATAAAAAATGGAAGAGAATCACGTAAGGAAAATCACATAAACCTCTTACCTCGGTTTCAATAGTGGAGTCGTGGAAAGAGGATTTGAAGATGATGTCGAGGTGCGTCTGAGGAGGAAGCGGCGTCTCCTCACGTGTTGCGGTGGAGAGGAAGGAAGGCACGTCGTCGTTCTTCGTGGAAGGATGGTGTTCTTCATCGTAAGAGGAACTCTCCTCCAAATTCTCCAAAGGTTTTCCCCACCCAAAATATTTTCCAACCAAAAAATATAATAAGTCCCTCCCATTATGTAACATTGCCATGCATTTTCAAATTATTTCAAAATGTAAATTGAATTAATTATGGAATTAGTGTTGGCAACATAAATGGATGGGAGATGGAGAGGTTCCACAAATTAATTAAGGGGAGAGGTAACAGACTTAATGAAAAAGGGTGTTAATGGGGGAGTTTAAGGGAGTTATGGGGAAATGAAATGTTTAGGGAACGTATGGGCCCCACACCACTAATATCCTCTCATGGGAGGTTATGTGTGTGTGGGACCCACCTCTAACTCCACTTGGGTGTAAATAACTAACATTGATAAAATAAAATTGTGTTCCACAATTATATTTAACTTCTTCTAATTCCCCACAATGAAATTAACTCTCAACCCGCATAAAATGCAACATCGGAAAAGGAATCCTTAAGCAAAAACTGGTGCTGCGGTTTCATCGGTGCCCTCGAAATTTGATTCCGAGCACCGGTTCAAAAGTTATAAATTCCCGCTCGTTCATTCACTGAACATACCCGAGCTAAACATCGGAAATTGATTTCGGGCACACCGGGCCTTGGAATCAGGCGCCGTCAGAAACTGCGTTCTTGAAAAATTCCGTAGAAAATTAAGAATAAGAAATTTTCCTTGAAATTTCCAAGCCTTTACAAAGTATCACTATTGATAAAATACATGTATGTCCCAATGTATGTACTAATCTATGAAGAAATAGAATTGTAACCTGATCTATCTTTTTGTGAAGATCCTACCAATATTTTTATACTAGAGAACAAGTGTTGAGAAACCAAACGACTCATCTGGTAAATGTTCTATGGAGAAACCATAAGATGGAAGAGGCAACATGGGAACCCGAGGAAGTTATGAGAAATAACCATCCAAATCTATTTATGTAGTAATATTCTAAAAATTTAAAGGATAAAATTATTTAAAGTAGGTAAGAATGTAACACCCCATGCTTACACAGTACACCTTTCATTGAATAATTCAATAGCTTCTTTTGTATGCAACTTTGAGTTCCATCACACCATGACCAATCAAACTAGACATTATAAATTGTAATAGCCAATTTTTGAAATTTTATAAATTTTATAAATTTTATTTTTCAAAATAGATTTAATTTTTTGGATTTGGAATATCAAAATTAGCTTAGGGTGAATTTTTTGTTGTTTTTAAACAATAAATATTTTAGGAATAGTGACAAAAAATGCGTTATTATTTAAAACTGGCATTTTATTTAAATTATTATTTATTTTATTTAAATTTAGTTTAAGTCAAAATAGATACATAATACCTATATTAGTTCAAATTATTACATTGGATTCATTTTATAATAAGATTAGATGTATAAAATTTTATTGAACTTTTTAACGACTTTTACCCAACATTTAAGAACATTTTAATATTTTCATAAAACAGAATTTTATAACTTCAATTATTTGAATATAAAAAATAAAAGAGAGATGGCTGACATCAGCAAGTAAATTGTGGTTCAATAGGATGAAAACAATGATGTCCTGAATAGTAACTTTTGGATTTTATTTACCACAGTTAAAATTAAATAGGGGAATTAAAGGTAAGAATGTTCTTATAATTACCCTAAAACATTTCCTAATTCTATTGGACAAGTGAATTTCAACCAAAATCATCCTTTGTAATAAAATATTATGATTTTGATCTACATGGATTAGATTAGGACATCTGTTATTATTTTATTTAAAGAAGAGTTAAAAGTGATAAATTCAAATTTTAATAACTAAAACATTTTTAAAAATGGGTTATACATAAGATAATTTTGACTATAAATATTTATTATAAAGTTAATAATGTTTCCTAAATAATTGTATTTTATTTATTATTTTTAGACATTAAATAATTAAATCTATTTATGACACAATAATGATGCAGTAATTACCTTATAAATTAATGATTAAAATAATTGATATTATAAATATTAAAATAAATGTAAATTGAGTGTTTTGATGATCTCCATGAATTTTATAGGTTTATATGACATGTCATGGTCTATTCGATGATTTTTTATAAGTAATAATGTTGTCATGACTTTCACAAAAACCAAATACTAAATAGTGTCACAATTGACATAAATGGGTTTTTTAAACAAATATTATTTTATTAAATTATTTAATAATCCTAAAAATATAAGGTTCAGCCAAAGGACTTATATAATATTATTTATGTCATTAATTAACTAATTACGGTTCTCCTGTCATTTTATACAATGTTTATTAACCATGTATTATAATAATACAAAAAGACATGGTAAAAGATAAACTATTTATCTAAGAGTTAAATCTAAAATATAAGTTTAATATAGTGACCTGAAATTGTCTAAAACCTATTGGTTTAGATGTTTTTGACCCATACCCATCTTTTACTAGAAATAAATCCTTTTATATCTAATATAAATTGAAAATTATTTTATAATAAAAAATATGTCAGGCTTTTCCTAAACTGACTCTCACCTCTGTTATAAAACTATGCTTCCCGTTATCTCAAAATCACACCTCCAAATCCATTTGGCATGGCCAAAACCTTCTCCAATATCCTCCCGAATACTCTCAATTCATATTATAGTTCTTACATTGATCATAAATCCATCTTAAGGATCCCTTTTGTTCAAATCAAAAGGAAGAACCCGAAGAAGAGGTAATTTTTTCATCACCTCTTTCAAAGTTCTTTTCTTCTTCCACTTCCTCTTTATTTGATGCTTCCATACCAAAATAATAACTCCAATAGAATATACATAATTATATGTTGTTATAAATATATTAAAACCATATTCATTATTTTATCTGTGCTATGAATGACAAAGTCACCATATGTGTGTACATACAGCTTACCGTCTCCACGTCGTCTTGTAGTCTGTTATTCAACACATAATTATTTAGATTGGTATAAAAATGAGTATAATTGATATAAATAATAAATATACCATGTTAATTATTATTTATATGTTATATACCATCAAATTAAATATTATTTCACCTCCAATAAAATGATATTGTCGCTCGTGTGTATATATGGATTACCGTCAAAATGAACGCGATGAGATTCATTCCCTATCGTAACCATTAAAGAATAATTTTCATTTTTTAATTAAAAATAATGTTTAGATAACTTAATACCATTATTTATCTGAATCAAATACATCATATCCATAAAAAACATGACTTATGTAACAAAAAATATAAATAAAAATGAATCCGTCTACACACGAAACAATGATACTACTAAAATATTATTAACAATACAATATTAAAAGACCATATATGATATCATAATTATGTCTGTGGTTATTTTATAATTTAATAACAATTATTTAACTATTATACATGAGATTAATTTAACCTTGACCACGGAAAAGTACAGGGTAAGGGCTAATTTTACAATATCATTATTTATCCGAGGTTTTTTAGACATAAGTATCTATTGGGAATTCTTTATCATCCAAATCTGTGTTTCATAATAATGTATTTCAAAAAATTATTATTTCCTATAATATGGGTAAAATTCATTTATACCCTTTTTTACTTTTTATAAAATGTTTTGAAATTAATCTTTCTGACATTTTCCAAAGAAAGTACTTTATGGCCTTTTTTAAAAATTAAGGTAACAATGTTTTTTTAACATATATATAGGTGTGGATATTTTCCACCATTATAAAACCTTTTAAGCTATGCTTACAGGTTTATAAGAATAATTTCAAAATAAATGTTTTCTTTTATAAATATGTGACTTTTAAATGATTTTAAAATAGAAAGAGATATTTCTATCAAATAGTATTGATTTAATCTATGTCAACATCCTTTGATGGATATTACACTTGTTTTAAGTTTATTTATTATGATACAAACTTCCTTATTATTTTGTTGGTTTTTGATATGTCTGAATGTGGATGTTTTATTTTTATGTAATTTATAGTATATGGTTAAAGTATTAACATTTTTTATGTTATTTTTAATATGAGTTTTTATGTTATGTTTCAACCTTTTCATTTGAGGAATGCCTTGGACATAGTAAGTGACGGGTGGAGCCAATTATAGCTCCTCGATGAATCATTATTTCTCATGAGACAATCTAGCATCATGGAAAAAGTTCTTGAAAAAAATATTATTTTTGGTCTTGGCTTGAGGCATTAACTATGTGGTTGTGATGTATGGAATTATGCATTCTATCATTATGAAATTATCTATTGATATTACATGTGATTATTAGACTAATAGAATATCTATATGAATAAATAAATGAAATTATTTGATTTATATTTTATAAATTATTCTAATGTATATGTTTAAAAGGATTATGTTTTATTATTATAAATTTCTTTAAATGTGTTTGCTTATTTAGGAAATTTTATATTATATTGTTATCCTTACTGAGAATCTATGATCACCACTTTATTATGTTTTATTTTTTTCCGAGGATGAGAACAAGTATATTATGATTAACCTACAAAAATAGGCTAACAGATAAGAATGTGTTCAAAAGGGACACAATGTTGTTTTTCTTTCCATTTTATAATGTAACTTATAACTTATGTATGTATCTAGTACTTCTAATTCTACTTAAGTAATCATTATTTCAGGACATGATCTCTGGTGATCATGCTAATATGATGTAATAATTCTCCAACTATGGGTAACTAGGGTTGGGGCATTACATGTTCTATAAAATATACTTTATATAAAAGATGGAATTCATTAATTGGGTTATGTTTCTAGTATAATATCTATATTATTCCTATGTTTTATAATGATTATAATTGAATTGTAGATAAGAAATCCAGTTTTATTATATGTGTAATGTTATTATGGAATAATGATTAAGAAATTTATTTTATTTTATGGGTTATGCTATGATGAATGATTTATGTTTTTTTGGTACATGTTAGAATAATTTGATTATTAGATGGGTGGGACCGATATCTCTTTACAATGCATTGAGTAATGATTTATTTATCACAATATAGATATTATTGGAATTAGAAATGATCTCAGATTAGAAATATAGGGTTGAAATGATAAGTAAACCTGATTCAGTAATATAGAGATAGAGCAAGGACTGAACTCAGATCAGTAAAGGAATTTGTCCACAATGATGGTCTTGGAAATGATCCTTAGCTAATATGGAAATGATTTTTTTTGAATATGTGTTTTCTAAAATTCCATGTCTTATAATAATTTTATTTTATTATGGCTCATGTTCCCTTATGATTTATGCCTTATTAACTGCCAAATTTATTTCATGACACAATATTTTAATATATGTTAATTTTGGTATGATTTTTAAAAGTTATGGTCTTGTTTTTACATTCATATAATCATTTTCTGTTTGAGATTTTCTTTGTTTACCATTACTGATTATATGATCTCACCCTTTTAAAAAAAATTCTTTTCCCTAGGATATAAATAAAGGTTTTAGGCTGGAAATCCAAAGTGGTTATGGGATATTTTTAAGTTCTTTCACCAAATTAGAATAATGTGATCCATGTTCCCGAAGGAAATAAACTAATACAGTCTTTGGGGATTTTTTGTACAATGCAATACATATTCAATAAAATAATGTAATTTTCATTTAATGAAATATTGGTTCTTTAGAACAACACCTAGATACATATATTTTATTTTACTATAATAATAAAAAGGTTCAGTTGTTAAAAACTATACTTTCATAAGTTGTATCTTCAGACATTGATCTCATATTGAATTCCACTACGGTGAACTTCTCGTATGATAGATTTAATTCAATAATTACTTATTGAAGTTTTTTTTATAATTTTATACGTAAATCCATAGTCATTCCAACATCTTCTCAAGATTTAATAAATTTACTTCATATATGAAGATACTATTAATTAAATACATGGTTTCACGTTCTATAAAAAATAACTAAAATAATTTATATATTAAAATTCTATTATTGAAATTATAATATATATACTATGAATTTTTATAATGTTAATCCTTTATAATTAATATTATTAATACAATTTCTGTTCTAATAAATTTTTTATACCAATTACTAAATTAAAACTTCTCAAACTCATGTTTATTTTCCCCATAATTCCCATTCAATGGTATATATTATCTTTAGATTGTATTTTACATCATAAAAAAATAATATTTATAATATAATCTATGTTTTTAGAGTTTTACATACTCAAATTATTTATCTTTTTTGTTTCACATTACTACATATAAAAGTAAAAATGAACTTTTACCATTGAAATTTTATTGCATCATTATAATATAATAAATTATTTATTTATTTTATTAATAGAATTAATTCGGTATTGAATGGATCCTATATGTAGTTATAATAATTTAACATATGTTTCACTATTTGGTCTAACATATAAATTATATTGAGAAACCCAAAACTCATTTCATTCCATTGGACATATATATATTTATTGCATTGAAAATTGTCTCTATGTTGGATTCTGTTCATTTTCACACATATATTTACTATATTAATATTAGAAATTAAATATAAATAATAAAAATAAATATATAATATGACTCAATATAATTTTTTTTATTCTTATATATTAAAACTGGTTATATTTTAACCGTTTCTCTATAACAAGTTTTTGTCATCAAAAGTTTTAAATTTTAATTTATAAAAAATTAATAAACTTTTCTCTTATTAAATCTATGAAATATCTTAAATAAAATATTAAATATTATTCTAATATATTAAATAATTAATAAAATAAAATGAAACTTTATTAAATTCAATGATTCCAAATATATTAATACTAAGTTTATTTGGAACAAAACGTTTGATAAAAGATTGAATAATAATAAAATAATTTTAAATAAAATATATTCTATATCTTACAAAAATCTATTAAATACCCATACATATTGTAACCTTCAAAATATCTATGTTTTTTGGTATTTTATATTATATGAAATATGTGATCTAAAAATCCCAATAATTGTAACATAATCTCATAGAAGTGTGTGGATGAATATCCCACAAAAAATATGAGTAATATAATGATATCATAATAATCATTGGATAGATTAGTAATAATAATTATGCATATGTCATTAATGGTATATAAAAATTAAACAACATTATTTAATTACCTTCTATAAAATGGATGTAGTATAATGGGATCTTATGAAAATCCTACCTTCAATATCATGAAATCATAATCAGGGCTCTATATGTCTCCAGAGATGAATTATCATCCAAAATTTTTCTGTGATATTTAATTTTAGAATATGATATCATGTATGTGTTTTTAAATTAATTAAATACTTAGAATTAATTTCATATAAGATAACCTAATAGAAAACATTTACAACGTGAGATTAATAATCTATTGTGGTCCACTAGCAAGTAATGTGGGAGTTTATTTTTGGAATCACCAAATAAAAGTATTATACAGTAAGAAAAATATTTCTCTCATGGAGATAATTGATTAATTATAATTTATATTAATTGATAAATATATTCTCTTGGAGGAGTATCAATTTAAAGGATTTATGTGAATTTTTATCTTATAATTCATGAGTTCTCCATTCAAATGAATGATATTATAAAAAAATAGCTATATAGATGGATGTATTTTACAATGTATTATAATGATATAATACCAATGTGTTTATGGATATATATAAATGGAATAAATATTTTCTATACTATATTTTATTTCATGTTTGTGATATAGTATCCTTTATTGGGAAGTCATGGGCCTATTAACATCAATATAAAATGTTAACTTGGTAAAATATAAGGAGTTGTAATATATATCATGGTAAATGATAGAATATATACATTTTATTTATAAGTTATATATATTATCACTCTTAAAAATTATTTATCTATAGTACCATAGATACATTGCATTTATAATAATTTATAAAAAATTTCTTGAATGGTTTTTACCTATATAAATAATGAATTATTAAAGATCATTAAGATATCATAAAATGAGTATTGTAATGAGTAATAATAAAATATCATTAATATATCTTAAATTTAATTGAATAAAAATATATACATAGACATAATTATCTATGGAGTTCACATTTAAATGGGTGTTTAGAAATGGAATCTATTAAATAAAGAGAGTGATTAAAATAAAATATTTCCTTACTTATCAATATCGAGAAAAAGATTAATAAATCTATTAACCCTTTAGAATTTTCATAAATATATTTTAATGATATTTAATTAAGAGATTAATATATTCATGTAATTTTTTGTAATGATAAATGTGAGTAGAGGGAGTTATTTATAGTGAAACCTGGATAAGAGTTTACAAATTCTTGGTTTTGATTCCTCAAATCTTGGTTGTATAATTTTTTCACTTAAAATTGAATAAATGGATTTAATCCCATGTTTGTACACTACAATCCCATTGTTTTTTAATAATAGGATGTGATTTTAGTCACTCAAAAACAATATATTCACTTTATATTAAGTAACACCTTAAATGAAATCTTATAGTATGTTTATAGTATCATAGAATATATTTTATGTTTTCAAAGATAAATAATCGGTATAAATATAATTTTAATATTTAAAAATAAATTATTTAAAAAATATAACATATTTTATGATGTATCAAATGTAATTTCAATTAACACATTATTTGATCATCCTAATACACTGATATGATTTATGTATGTAGATACAAACTTTTATTATTCAACAAAAAATCCATAAATTTCTAAAAAATACTAAAATTCTATTAATAATCATTTTTATTTATGCTTTTTAAGTTTTTATTCTATTTTTTTTAATTAAAATTAAAATTATTTTAAATTAATTTTTAAATTAATAAAATTACTTCATACTAAAAAATAATATTTTAGTTGTATTATATTTTATTATCAAAAGCATTTATATATAAAAACCACTATATCATAGAGATATACAACGTAGTAATGTACTACCACCTATAATAAGGGTATAATAGGAAATATTGGTACTTAAAGGTGTTAATAATTACAACATAGACCTTATAGTTATCAGTTATTACTTTTTGTCCTATTTTATGTGATTCAATTTGATATTAACTTATTAGAGTTGGGATCAGGCTTGATCTGGATAAAACCTTATGGATATTTTGTACCAATGAATATTACAACATTTCAGTTCATGTAAAATTTTGCTACTACTTATGGCCATTTTTCCTCCCATTGACACAAATTTCCTAATGAAATTATTCTTATTTATACAACCTACACCCAATTTTTACCTAAAAGTGTTTCCTTACTAATGACCAAATAGTAGATAATAATTCCTTATACAATTTTCTTTTAATAACAATATAAACATTATAAATCCATATAAATTATCACTATTAAAATCCAATATCTAATAATAATGTTATATTTAATTATATAAAATTTTTATTCCATTGATCATATTATTTTTCTTATCAACCATGTTTTTTAACAATTTGATGTTTCTAAGTGACTATGAAAAAAAATATTTCCATCTTATAATTATAGTGTTAATATATATTTCCCAATTTTATTCTTTGATGTTATGTTGATTTTTTTTCATATGTACTGTTCAGTAATGAAATAATAAAATAATAACTATGTTTTAATATTTATTTATATCTTTGGTTTTTATTTTTATAGAATTCATTATCACTCTGTATCTTTTAATTAAGAATAATTGAAAAATTATTTAAATTATTCCATAAATATAAGTTAAATATATATATATATATATATTATATAATCTTGTTTTTTATAAAACAATATCCCTGTGGGGTAAGTTTAATCCTATAGATGTTCCAATACTTTGTAAGAGAGATAATTAGGGTGTGATTAATTTAAACTCAACTAAAAAAATTATCTATATTTAGGAATCTTATAAAATGATATCTGATGAAATAAAAACATCAATAAGGAATAAAAAATCTGGTAAAAAAATTACTAACCAATTTATTTGCCTCACCACCAATTTGAAGAGTACACTATTTTATATGAATAGTTTACTATGATCATTATTAAATAACTATAATTATAATAATAACTTATTTAAAATGAAGTTAATCTACCTTAATACACACAAACAAATATAATATTTCTCACTTATATAAATTATTCAATAAATATATAAATTATCAACTGAAATTCACTCTTAATATGATAATACAACTATAACTAGAGGCTATTTACATTGATCAAAATTAATGATGTGCATTGAAAAACGCTTGAAATGGTTTATTATCCAAATTATTTAAATCATTAATATAATATACATAATGAGATATCTCATTTTATGTTTATAAGGAACTATTAAGGTAAAAAGAATACATCTTTGTTTTAATGATTTTAAATTTTATAAATCTATGTTCCACATTAGTATACTACATTGATTAGTTTCTAAATCATAAAATTAGGAGGTCATGTATGACAAATTATAGCATTGATTATCTTAAACAATGACTATATATTTTTAAAAGGAAAAATTATCTTATGGTATAAAAAAACATAATAACAAGAACCAATATATACACAATAGAAATGGGTAATATATAATGAAAAAAATTATAAAATAAAAGTCATATGAGAAATAAAAACAAAAATCATGTAAAAAACTAAAGGAAACATATGATTAATTAATAAAAAGTGATATGAAATTATAGTATAAATAATTAATTATATATATTAAGTACAACTTCAACATCAAATTGAAATATTTCAAAACAAATATGGAATCGATGTATTAAGAAAAGATATTTGATCCATAAATAATTAAATAAAGTAATTATAAATGTACACTATTATTTAAGATTTTAAATAGAATATTGATAATGGTTTGTAAATAACATATAGTAAATTTGTAACAAAAATTATTAATATTATAAAAAATTAATAAAAATTACATAGAAATCAATATAGAAAAATTTAATATTAATTATGTTAGATAATCGATTTTTTTGAATGCATTAAAATTATCTTAAATTTTAATTTAATTATACTAATAAAAATATAGCAATCTGTACAATAGTTATACTCATAAACCAAAATATAAAAAATATGTTTTTACATAAATAAAACGTTAAAACAATGGATTAAAAAGAAAATTTCACAAAAGAGATCATATACTATTATTTTTTAATTTTTTTATAAAATGATTCATTAATTCCTCAAATAAGTAATATAGATCCTATTAAAATGCCCTATATTGGAACAATTTTATCAAAATCCTAATTCTAAACTAAATTTAATTTTATGTTCGACTAAATCGATCATACTCATGTATATTATAACACTTCCCAATGTGTGGTTTTTGTGTCCAAAGTTACCATAAAACACCCTGTGTAACATCCATATTTTATTTGTGTATTAAATTGATATAGAGAATGAATTATCTTAATCATTTATATTTTGGATTCTATATAAATTTTTTTTATATATTTATAATTTTTAATATTAACTATAGGTTATTTCCTATTTAAATGAGATTTATATAAGTTTATTTTATCAAATAGGAGAAACTATTATTGAATTTTGATATAGAAATGTTTACAAGAATTTTTTAATGAAAAAATACATACATTTAAGAGATTTAGGATAGGGTAGTTAATATGTACCACCACTGAAATTATAATTTACAAAATATTATAATTTTTAATAATAAAATTTTTTATCAACATATATTATAGTTTCACATTAAAAAAGATTAGAAGATAAAATGGTACATAATTTTAAAAATGTGAATGATTTAATATATTTCAACACCTATTTTTTATTAATATAATATCAATAATGATCTTTATAACACTTTATTGGTGGGGTATTTTATTTTAAAGGTTATTAAATTTTTTTGTAAGATAACAAAATATTGTATTATAATATATAGAACATATATTATAAAAATTTATTGTAGTGTTTAGTGAAGTTTCATTATCATAAAATCCTTAATGTTTTAAATTATTATTTTTGAGGTATTAATATTTTAACACCCTTGCCCAACCCATTGGATTGGGTAGGGTCAGAGGTTCTACAAACCCTTGGTCACATCCGCAAGACACCAAAGACTGGTGATAAATTATAATAGATTAATAATCTTTGGGGGATGATTTTCCATGAAGGGAAAACATAAACTATCAATATAAAAATAAAAACAACCAAACTAACTATATTATGTATGAGTATAAGTAATAAATCTCAATAAAAAACTAATAAGATAAAAACATCATAGTAGTAGTGACAATATAAACCAAACAACTTAGAACAACATATGTATGTCTTAATGTTGTAGCACTAAAGTGGTGTCAAAGCAATGAATCCAAAAGAGACTCTCTGTGATCCATCTCCAATAATTAAATGAAGTATCATAATGATGTACTATTAGAGAAGCACTAGTCCTTTCCTCTCCCTATGTAACAAATTATAGTATCTGGATAAATACTAAATGCATATTCTTGGGGTGAGTAATTATAACCAATTCGATTTACCCAAGAGAATTTACAGCATAAATAGTTGGTACTAAAAACAAGTAAAATCAATATTAATATAAAATAGAGGATGAAAATATGAAACTAGGTAACCAAACTATTAGAGATTAAAAAAAGTAAAATGAATTACATCAATTAATAATTATTTATTTTCACATGGAATACTCATCCATGTTCTACACTCAAACACACATGCAGGCTGAATGACAACCCTTTAATTCATGAGTGGAGATATAACCTTCACCAAGTCATCATAAGGTGATAATCCAATGTGCCTTTTGAGTTGATAAAGGGCACCATGTCTATCTAAAAGAAGCCGCATATAATGTAATATAGACATAATCCTCCTCGTATTCTAATACCATATTCTATTATTATTTTATCAAAAATTGAAAATCTTAAATGTTCAAAAAAATATTGAAATAATATTTTCATTTTCAAACCATTAAAAATAATTCTTCCATAAGTTTCTATTAAATATCATAAATTTTTTTCCAAACAAGTCATAAAATTTTCTTATAATCATGGAACTTATGATTTTTGAACTGACTTGTAAAATGATTTTTCTATTGAAAATAACTCAATGAGAATTTATAAATATATGGATTTTTAATTCTAGAAAAAAATATGTGATATAGACACCACTCACATCCTGAAAAATACAACTAAAATTTTTAGGGAGTGGGGGAGAGGGAGAGAGAGATCACAACACTAATAATGGAATTTTAGAATAAATCCATAAAATTAATAGCATGAATCATCCAAGGATTACCCTAAAAAAATATTTGAAAACACCCAGAAAATGATGAAATCCAAGGGATATAAGAGTCATTTTATGGTATAAAACCACATTAAAATTCCTCATAAGATGAATCGAAATGGATTCGAAATTAATTTTCCACGAAATGTACACAAATCAGTCATTTAGAAAATGGTCTTGGCCATAACCAAATCCTAGTAAAGCAACTGAAAATGTGGTTCCTTTGATCTGGTAACATATAAGATTTTTAAAATTTCATGCCACTACATCATACTATAGAAAACAAGGCCATTTTAGGGTTACCACACCCTGTACCTTGGTGTGGCGAGGCCACTCTATTCATGTCTCAAATTAGGTACCCCAAGGGTCCAAAACCCTAACCACACCCATCATGTCCCTATTTTGAACTCTCTATGTTGTATAGGAGCACACCGAGCATAACACTCCCACCACCGTGGTGTGTTTCAATATTTTGTGGACCTAATAATTTCTAAACACTTCCAAACAATCAACATAACTAACCAAATATCCCAAAACCCAAATAAAACAATAAAAATAGATTTACATTACTAGGAATATAATAAATACATATAAATCTGGGGGTGTTACATTCTCCCCACCATTATGATTTTTGTCCTCTAGATGTTACATATTGTCATTACTTTGGAAGAGTTCAAACAATTATTCTAGTGTTTCATTATAAAATCACCAAGTCTTATCTTAAATATGACCTTGCATCCTTAACAATCACAATAAATAGATAATATTTCCACATAACACTATCTCTTTTCTATCTTGAATCTCTAATGGCAGGTATATGAAAGAGGAATCTGGTGCAAGATCAATGTTCTCCCATTGAGTCACATGGAAAATATCAAGATTTCTCGTCTATAATTGAGATATATGAAATACATTTTGTGTGGAGATATATATCACTTGTAAATCTATTTTATAGTTTAAATCACCAACTAATTTATTGTATATAAAAAGGAATGATTTACCAAGGAGAAAATTTACCTTTGTTACCCAAATATCAATTCCCTATTCTTGGAGATAATTTCAAGAACACATAATCTCCCACATCAAATGATAACGGGCGATGAAGACGATCTGAAAAATATTTCTAATGACTCTGAGATTTCTACATCCATTTCATTATCATATTAATATTATCAGTTGTACCTTGAACAATGATAGGTCCCAATATGAGGGTTTTTATTTTACCTACCCAATAATGTAGATACTAACAAGGTTGACAATACAACACTTCAAAAGGATCCATATATATTGTCGCTTGGTAGTTTTTATATATGAGATCTTTAATAATTTTATATGATCTTCACATGAACCTAAAAATTTTAAAATACAATCTCAAAGAATGTATTTTAATATTTTGATTATTCATTACTATTTTCTATCAATTTTAGGATGATAATTCATTATCATGGTCAACTGGTTGCTAAAGGATTATTGTAAATATCACCAAATTTATGAGGTAAAATGAGGATCTCAATTGCTGAAGATTAAATTGGTATTCCAAAAAACATCATAACCTTAGGAATATAGTCTTTTTTATGTCTTACACCATATTGGATTTCAAAATAGGATGAAGTGGTATAACTTTGTGATCTGAACCACAATCACCAATATTGAATCATGATCCCAAGAAATTTTTGGTAGAACTTTTAAAAAATAAATAGTAATGTGATCCCATTTACTAATGGGTAATATAAAATATAGTAACATACTATATGGTCCTTGGTTTTTAACCTTGTTCTGTAAACATGTTAGGATTATGAAGACATAATCTACCACATTCCATTTCAATAAATCCCATCAATGTTTAGTTTCAATGAATTATACATCATTTGAATTCAAATATTAATATCTTATTTCATTATATTATAATCAGAAAGGAGTTATTCTTGAGAATACTGAAGAATAACTTTTTTCATAAAGAAAAAAAGAAATATAGAGTTCCCATATTTATTCCATCCATAAATGGTATCCCCGCTATTTTTTATTGATGTTATGGGAAAGTAATAGAAATCATAAAATTCAACATCCTTGACATGTTCAAACAGATCAGCAATAAAAATTTCATGATTGAAAATTGAAACTTCATCATGCTCAAGGGAATTCAAATTCATATCCACCATCACAAGAATAATTTTCCACTAATCAATAGCTTCATTGGTTAATTTATACTATTATTTTCATCTCAATGTATCTTCCATAGAATACCCATGTTTATGTTTATAATGTAAGTCCAAGATGAACATCTGGTGGTATTCCATCCGGATGATATGTCTCCTCTTCAAATATACTTTAAACAGGAACTATTTCAAACATTTATGAACTTTGAAAACAATGAATTTTTCACTATTTAGATAATGACACCATGTTTTCAAAGCATGAACTACCATAACCAATTCAAATTCACAGTTCATAGAATTATTTTCATGAATTTTCACTGCCAAAATCCTTAAGATACTAGATGATATAATTTCATGATTACTTAGTTTATTACAGATCTATTTTTATCAAAAAAAAGACTACAATAACCTTCCCATATTCTAAAAAAACAAGAATTAGTGAATATGTAATCCTTATTTTAGTCTCCAAAAAGAATCATTGATAATACTCACCGTAATGAAATGAAATTCCCATTATTATTAGTGTTTTAATTAAACAATTGATTCATAAAAGTTAATCAATAAAAGGAAAATTGTATCTTGCAAAACCAAAAAACTATGTGTCTCAAAGATGATATGTAAAACTTTTCAATAGATAATAACTTCTATCGTGGTAGGGTTTATTAATATAACATTCTCATAATGACATGGAAAAGTGAGTAAACAACTTATATCTGTAAACTTCATTTAGATAATTTTTCATACAGCCAGTTCTCCTAAAAAATGATCAACGCTGCCTCTAAAAGTTCTTCATGTTCTATGAATTTGAATTTACACCAGAATGTTATCTAGGAATACCAAAATTAACTAGTCTAGGTATATATGAAATATATGATACATCAAATCTATGAAATACACTAGGGTATTTGTGATACCAATGATAATTAACACATATTCATAATAATTATAACAACAATTGAAAGCTATTTTCAGAATATCTACCTTCTTAACCTGGATTAAGAGATACCCTAAAATTATATAAATTTTGTAAAACCTGTAGCCTCCCTTTAATGAATCAAAAAGGTTTTTAATACAAGGTAGTGGATATCAATTCTCTTTTGTGTCTTAATTTGTCTTATGATTTTCAACATAGATACATAAAAAACAACTTCATTAGTAGACCAATGTACCACTCTAATATTTTAGAATATATTTCTCTTCATATAGATTTAACTTCATAGATAGCATGTGTTACACACACCACCTTGTTTAAATGAACAGTGATATACAATTAAAATATTTATATATGGAAATTATAAAATAGACATCTAAATTGGTGGATTGAATAGGACTAATTTTTTTTGAAAATTATTTATATATATTTTAGATTATGAAAATATATTGGTGAATAATTAATTAATTTTTAGCAGTCTATATATTCTTCAAAAATACATGTTTTTATAAAATATTTTTTATTTATTTTTGTGTCTCATTAATGTAATAAAATTATGTAAATTTTATCAATCGAACTTTTATAAAAATTGTATCATTATTAAAATTATAATATCAAAATTATATTAGTTTAGAATTTTCAAATTTTTCTAAAAATATTGTGTTTCCATTAAATGGTGAAAAATATTAATTTTTGTAAAACTATCATTTATTTTCATTAAATAAAGTATGTTAAAGTTTTATTATATCTTGTATTATTTATTAAAGTGAAATATGATCCATTTTATTTTTAATAATTTAATTACATTCATCTGAATCATAAATTTTGAGGATTTTGGTATAATTCTTTTTTTATGTTTAAAAATGCATTTTTTTGAAAAGTATATTTAGGTGCAAAGAATTTTATTCATTTTAATTAATTAAAACAACCCATAATTATGAATTATTTGACCTATATATATATATGAATTGAAATTCATATAATTAATATTACTAGTCATAGAGTTAATGTAAAATAAAACTTTTCTTGAAAAATACAATTTTCTGAAAAACAATTTTTTATCACGCTTTTTGGGATACATTTAAAATTAATTTATAACACTAATTGTAACTGAATTTGGTAAAATGGATTCCATATTTTTAATCAGAATTATTATTATTATTATTTGATAGGTTCAACCTAATTTTGAGTCATAATGAATAGTAAAAATAGTGTAATATTTCTCAATAATATAAAATGGTAAAATAAGCTAATCTACGTTAAAAAAAATTATAAGATAACCATTTCTCATATTAAATATTATTTGATAAAGTTATTTCAGATATTATAAAATTATTATAGATATTTAATTTTTAATGGGACACTTTCCAACAATTGTTTCGAGTATAATTTTTTATGTAATGATAAATAAAAAATACAACTTTCTTAATTTTAAATATCTCTTATGTGTTAACATAAGGATAAAAGAAATTTGTGAATGTCTATTAATTTTTTTACAATAAAAAAAATATCCTGAAGGTAATTCATTTATAATTTTTATTGAATTTATAAATACACAAATTTTATGGAATATTGAAGTTTTATTTTATTAATTTATAGATAATGAAAAGAAATTATTTGAAATATTAAAAGTAATATAATTTTAGTAATTTATAACTTTATAAAATTTTTATTGAAGGTTATATCATATTAATTTTGTTTTAAAATTCTATATTTGAATTCTTCATTTTATTAATGAATTTAATGTCAAATTAACTGAATGGTGTCAAAAATGTAATTAATGTTATTTTATAGTAAATAATATTTCATTAAATGATTTGAAATTACTAAAAATATTATAATTATAAAATTTTTGTTTATATGTTTAAAAATATCATATATAGAATATTTATTGACCAATTACCCTTTTATAATATTTATCTTGACCCCTAAAGAGTAAGAACATCATTATCTTAGTAATTGTCAAAAAGGGTTGAAGTAGGTTAAAATAAAGATAATAGGGAAAAACCAAATCAAAAATTATATAAATTTTATTGGATTATATTATTTATACCCATAATCATCTGATATTATAAATATATCATTTATTATCAATTTTATAAGGATAGTTAATTTATATTAATTTAATAATTTAGGACATTTAAATATTGCCCTTCCCCTCACTTATTAAAGTGCGATATTATCTACTTTTCTTCAAACATAAAAAGAAATTTTTTCCACAAAATACCAATAAAAACCATTCATTAACTCCCTTACCATGTTATAGTGCAATTGTTTTATTATTAATCACTCCAAGGAAGGTATTTTTTTTAAACCTAAAGAGGTTGTACGAAGGATAGTTATTGTTCTTAAAGGAAAATTTTTGTTTTAATTATCCATCCAATTACATCAAATGTTATTAAAAAATGATGATATAATATAATAGGTATATAAAAGTAAATTATTTGATTTTATTTTATTATAATATCATATATCCATCTCTTATTCCATCAAATAGGAAATGAAACCACATTCGTGTGTACATCGGACTACCGCCTCGTGAACTGATATAATTAATTTTCCCTTACCACCACAAAATAAAGGTTTTAATGTTTTCTTTACTATATATATGTTATATTAATGACATATTTATCATTATAGAAAAATAATATATCATATATATTCTTAATTTTCCATTCATTTAAAATTGATAACATTGTTCATACATACTTGTGGACTACCACATGCACGAGATGATGTGATTATTTTTTCATAACCATAGCCCATGACATCTACATATAATTATAATTAAATAAATAATATTATACTTATGTTAAAAATTAAATTTTGTATGTATAGTATAATAATTATATTCTTATCATCATGATCGTTGAAAAATGGAAATGTAACTCATTAATATGTACGACTTACGGTTTCCATGATTGTAACATAGTTCATTTTTCATAACCATATTTTGTGGTATGTTTTAAAAATATCATTGATGTATAAAAAATTATTTCATGATTATTATTAATTAATTACCACTTTTTATAGAGTCAAAACACCAATGTCATTTTGGACATGTGAATTGAATATCATCAATATGGCTAATATAAACATAATTAATTATGTAAAAAAATATAACATTGTATTAATAAAAATAAAATGAGTAATAAAGATGAATTATTTTTTTAATAAATTAAATAATTAACATAATTTTATTATTAATGATTATAAATAACTTATGTGATGATTCGAATCTGAGAAATTATATTTTGTCTCAATTTGTATTCATCAAGGGATATATTAATGTTATTCACCTAATTTGTTTTATATGTTGTATATTCTAAAACTTGTACAAGTTATATCATGAATCACTCATTATTAATGGTATTTTATGATTCAATTCAAATTAATTTATCAAAGGGGATTTTTCTTGAATGTTACCAAGTGGTTAGGTGTTTCATAACGCAATTTATTTTCATTAGGTTATATAAATTATTCATTATCTTTGATATTCAATGATTTTGTGTGTAATGAATTAAATTATTTTACCTTTTATATCAACTTTTTTATTTGGATTTAAATTTTTTATACATAATAAACTCATTGATTAATTTTTAATTCAATGATATGATCTTTGTAAGTGATTTAATCTGAATTTCTACTCCATTGAGACATATTTGATATTAGGTGCGTATTTATTTTTATAAGGTGTATATAACACCCCTTTGATGAATTTTAACATGAATATATATATATTATTAGTAGTTAACATTTCAGTTGATGTTATTTATTTCAATGGATTTGTTATTAAAAATTTACAAAAGTTGTAAGGGTTTAATTCATATTCTCATCCTTATTCGAGATTATTTATGCTTAAGACCCCAATGGAGGAATTATTTGATATTTATATCTTAAAAAGAAATTATTTTATTCTTCAATGATTAATTCTAAAATATTATAGTGTTTCCATTAATTATACACTCTTTATGTACTCATGATACTGAAAACATGTTTTAATGGAAATCAATTTTTTTCTCAACATAGTTGGGTATATTTTTTTATATCAATATTTTCTTTAAAATGATTTCAATATTATTTTTGTTATTATAAAATATTTTTTTTAATAACATTTAACCGATGATTTTATTTTTAATTTTTTTTAAATCAATCATCTTATCAATTTATGAACATGGTACTTTTTGACTTTTTACTACAAATAGGAATAGAATCATTGATTTGACATAATTGTCATTGATGAGAATTTCCAACATTATAACCTTTAATTTCATTAAAAACACCTTTAATAATTTTGATGATTCCTTTGAAATGAATTTTTTTTCCTAATATTCTTTAAATATTCAATTTTTAAAAGTAGATTTCAATATGAAAATTATATCTTCCTCAAGAATGTTTTTAATGATATTTTTAATGTATTTCTATTCATAAATTATGATAACTGTTTAATATAATTATAATACACCAATGATATATTATAATGATACCATCCTTATTCTATCTTTTTATGGTTTATGATCAGTTTTACTGGGGGCATATTAACATATCATATGTCATTTTTTCAATATGAAATATAATACTGATGATGTATTGAATATGTATTCTCCCCTTTTATAATATAAATGCATTGTACTTGGTATATGATGGTTAGGGACGACTATAGACCCTTGATGCATCATCATATCCCATGATATAAACTAGATTTGGTATTTGGCTGAGGCCTTACAAATTCATTTAAGATGGTTGGTCATGAGGCCTTAATGGCAAGTTAGTGTTGTCCGATATTATGAGATACATCATTATGATATTAGTTATTAATTTACATGTGATTATTTTATATTTTATAATATGCATTGAAAAGTTTCAAGATCATATAAGTAGTTATATGGAATTATTTTATATTTATTTTCTCATTATATATTATTCAAAATCCTTAACTTATTGATTAAATATCATGTGTTTTATATTATTTACCTTTCCAAATTGATTATTCCTTACTCCTTTATGATAAATTTCATTGTACATAAACCTTACTGAGAATTTGAGTAAACATTTGTTTCCATCCCATAGGTTATGAATGAGTATTTGAATGAGTTCAAGGATACCAGATATCTACTTTCATTATGTTTTATTTTTTATTTAAATGTAATGTGATAACCATGTATGTATCAAGTTGACCAATACTACTAAAATATTTAGTCATTTGGGTTGCTGTCACTTGTATCTTAAGACAGTGTAATAAATTGACCACTATCTTTGAGATACTTGTGTATAGGTTGTTGTGGTTGGTAACAGGACAAGCTTAGTAGAAACCATGGAAACTAGATTTATAAAAACATTGGTTAGATAACATAACCATATGAAATACATTGAGGATATTCACTGAAGACACTATTTATGACTCAAATGATGATAATTTATGGTTTTTTGGTACCATCATTGGTTAATAAGTATATGGTTTATTATATATTTAATGTCATAGATACTATTATGAGGTTTTATGTGTAGGAAGTACCTTGGATTCATTTATTGAGATTCAGAATATGTTTTTTGTATGTGAAATAATTATTTATAACTTGTGTTTTTTGGAGAATTTTTTTTGAGGAATAACCTATTTTATTTTGTGGATATGTGTTCAGTGGTATTGATAACCTTTATGTTTTATATGATCTTTTGTGATGATGTAATTATATGTTTTTAAAATTTCAGAACATATGTTTTATAGTAAATATAACCATGGGATAAAAAATATATTTGATTATTAATGTTCTTTTATAGTATGTTCATCATATTATTCAGAAAATTATTGGAATTATGTTAATATTGATTTATAAAATGGAAAACTCAGGCATCGGGTGATAACTCATTGCATCTGGGAAGGTTGAAGGACTTGAACCCACGACTGAAGGGAGACAAGGGTTAAGCGCCTACCACTGGACTACATGATTTACAGATTAGTATGAAATTGTTTTAACATTAACAATATTACAAATAATTATTTAGTTGACTTTTTGTAACATATTATAAAATCAAATATTTATGAATATTTATGATTTTGATTGAATTAATGATATTTTAGGAGACATTTTATTAGTTTCTGGTAAATATAACCATTATTCTTAATATAAAATATTTGTTTGGAAGAATCCAATTAAATATTTAGGCATATATGTTTAAATTATTGATAACACATTTAAGGTGATTTTTTTTTAATGTTGACAATATTGATATTGATTGGGATGTGGGGCTATTTATTTATGGAATAATCTACGTTAAACCTTTGTTTAAAATTTTGAAGAAAAATTTATTATTTCTTCATATGGTGGTTTATAAATTTTTAATTATCATTCATTAAGTAAACCATTTAAATTTTGGTCAATATTTAAATAAATGAGGAAATTATTATTATTATTTTATTGATCTTATAATTCATAAAATGTTATTTCTAGTTCTTCATTAATAAAAAATTCATATTGGATATTCAATTCGTAGAGTAAGAGATGAAGTGGAAATTAATCGATGAAAATCCAAAGGATGAAATTATTCTTATAAAAAATTATAAATTAATTACATTTTCTTCTGTTCATAGTAATGATATTAGTGAAATTAAAAACTATAGGTAATTTTGACTAAAACTAAAATTTTATCCTATTACATTTATTTCTAATATATCTATTTACTTTTAACACCTCTTTGATTTATATTTTTGTACTCATTAAAATTCTTATGAACTTGTTCTTTATCACTCTATATTAGTCCTTTGACTTTCATATTATCTTCCATGTCTATAATTTAACTTCTGATCTATGTATTTTTTATCTGGGTACCTGAATTCATGATATTTTAGGTAACAATTATGATTTGCACTTTATTTTTATTGAAATGGTTTAGTATCCCTATGTATGATTTGGGTTTTCAACCAATGCTACACCATTCAGGAACAAAATATATTTTTTTGGAATAGTTTATTTAATGTTTTTAGAATAAAACACCATGAGCTCCTATAATATACTTCACTTTAAATAAATTTTATTTCTTAGATATATTGTTTTGTGCGCAACTCTCATTTTAAACGAACCGTGATATATAATTTAAATATTTAAATATGAAAATTATAAACTAGACCATAAAATTAAAAATATGAATATAAATAACTAACATAATAAAATTATGTATGAAAATTCTTGATATATCATGTATATTGGTTAATAAGTTCCCAATTTTTATTAAAGTCATTATTTTCTTCAAAAATATATTTTCCTCAAAAATTTATTTTATTGAATTATTTTAATTGATAATATAAATAGTTATTTATAATTTTGGTAGTGGTATTTTTAAAAATAATTGGTATCATTATTCTAATAAGCATATAAATCTTATCATAGGGTATATTTTCTGTATTTTTCATAAAACACTAGTTTTTCAATAAATAGTGAAAATTTAGATTTTTGGAAAACCATTCTTGTCAGTAAAAAATGAAATTTCATGTTCAATTATATTGTTCATTTAGAATAACAGGGACATAGAATACATTTTATTTTGTATAATTTAATTAATTTCATTTGAATCTGTAATTTTGAAGAGTTTTGGTCTGAATCTCTTTTTATACCTAAAAATATTTTTTTATATATATTCTTTATAACTGTATAATGTTTTTTAAATGTTAATTAATTAAAATAACATACAAAAAATATTGATTTAAATTAAATATATAAACTATACATCTTTTATATTAATTTATATTATTATATTGAATAATTATAGTCATAAAGTCCATGTAAAAGCATTTTTTACTTGAAAAAAATACATTTTCTGCAAAAAAAATCATTTTCCTGAAAAAGAACTTTTATTCACACATTGAGGGACTCATATAAAATTAATTTATAGAAATTAGAGAGATAAAATTTGGTAAAATGGATTCCTAATTTCCAATCAACATAATATATGTTATTTAATAAGGATAACATTATTTTTTGGTCATAATGAATTATAAGAAGAGAAAATAATTGTAACCATGTTAAAAATGTTAAAAAGGTTAACTGATGTTAATACTAAGTGATAAGGCCATCATTTTCCATATTTAATATTATTATATGAATGTATATCAACCCTTATCACCTTAGGATTTATATTAATTTTTTATTAGACACTCATCCATTAAAGTGACTAATATAATATTTTAAGTACTTATAAACGGTTTATGTTACTTTATTACATTTCAATATCTATTATATGTTCACCAAGGGAGAAAAGAAATATGTGAATCATAATTAATTATTACTTTTATTATAATAAAATTATTTTCAAGATTCTAATTTATTTATAATCTTTATTTCTTATATAATTACCATTAATTTTTACCCGACACCGACACAATATTTCATTTATTAATAAAAAAATAAATTAAATCATGTTTAAAATATTAAAAGAAATATATTATGTGTAATTTATAGTAATATATTTTTTTTAAGAAAAATATATCTTATTTTTTCTTGATAAACATATATATCAAATTACACCACAGTATCAATGAATTTAAAGTCAAATTAAATGAATAATGTCAAAAATGACATTACTGTTATTTTTTAATAAATAATATCTTAATAAATGATTTAAAATTACTAAAAATAATATAATTATCCAATTTATTTTTATTGAATAAAAATATCATCTACGGTAAATTTATGGGCCATTTTTTCTTTTATAGCTATTATCTTAACACCTAAATAGTAAAATCATCGTTATCGCAGTAATTGTCCAGAAGGGTTAATGTGGGACAAAACAAAGAGATTAGGGAAAGACCTAATATAGTCATATATACATATATTTTAATGAAATTATTTAAACCCATATACATTCTATATTCTAATTATATTAATTTTGTGACATTTATATATTATAAATAATGTATACGTACTTAATGCTTTAGAATATTCCAAAAGGGCCCCTCCCCTCATTTATAAAAGGGAACCACATATCCTCTATTAATCATATTTATAAATAATTGTGGATAAAAAATACATATCCATATATTATTATTAATTCCCATTGCACAATTTAAAGTCATTTATTTTATTCAAAAACCCTCCAAGGAATGATATTGGTGTAAACCTAAAGAGGTTGTATTGAGAAGAGGTATTTCTCTTTACAAAATACTTTTTGTTAAATTTCTTCTTCCACCTATTTCAAATAATATTAAACCATGATTATAAAATAAAATAAATATCTACCAAATTCTAAGATGTTTTATTTTTAATGTAATAACCTATATCTATATCCTCTACCATAAATGGGATACGAAACTATTATTTGTGTGTATACTGAACAACCACCTCCCAAACCAATGTAATTAATTTTCCATCACCACTGTTTATGGATAGTTTAAATGATGTGTTTGATATAAATATATATATATATATATATATATGTGTGTGTATATTTATATACATTCATTATTATTTTAACATTATAGAAATATAATATAACATATAATTTTTTTCCGTTACATTTAATTAAAAATGATATCATTGTCAGTGGATACATTTGGATTACCACCATTATGATGAGATGTGAATAATTTTTAATAACCAAATCACATGAATTCTGTATATAATTTCATATAGATAAATAATTTAATATTTATTTTATAATCACATTTCTTAAAATTTAAAATAATACATATGTTCTTTCCACAATGATCATTGAAAAAATGAACTCTTACTCATGTGTACATTCGTCATACTATCTCTATGATTGTAATGTTGGTCAATTTTCATAACCATATTTCATGGTCGGATTTAAAAGTATAAATTATGCATAAAAATTATAATTATTTCATAATTTTTATTCATGGGATGATTGTACAATGGATTATTTTACCATTTTCAAAACACCGAATTCAATGTCAACATTTTAATTTAATATCTTCAAAATATCTAATGTGATCATAACTGATTAATTAAATAAATATAACACATTTTAATAAAAAAAGAAATAATAAACATCAAAACATTATAAATAAATTAATAGTTTATGTAAATTGAATTTTTAGGAAGATAAATAATGCATGTAATGAGTCAGACCTTTGTTAAGGAATTTTTTCTCAAGTTTCCATCATTATGGAATATTTTAATGTTATGCACCATATTTATTCACTATGGTTAATATAGTTACACATTTATATTTTATAAGAGTAATCCTTCATAATTCATGGTATTTTGAGGTTCAATTCATATTATGCTATACAATTTAATTTAATTTGGAAGTTACCATGTGGTAAGGTGGATCATATATGATTTTCCTTTCATTTGGTTATATAACATCTCCATTATCTTTGTTATTATAAGATTATTTTTTATTGAATTTTGATTATATAATATTTTATTTTCAATTTTTTTATGATTATTTATATATCATATAAATAATCAATTCATTTTTTAATACTCACATCAACGATATGATATTTATATGAGATTTTCTCTAAATTTACACACAATTATTTTCTATTATACACCTATTTATTTTTATGAGCTGTATCATCCACCACTTTGATATTTTATTTTTCAAATATATTTATATTAATAGCATTTAATGTTTCATTTAAATTTATTTATTTCATGGGGGATATGATTAAAATTTTACTAAAGTAATAAGGGTTTATTTCACAAGCGCATCATCATTCAGGTTTATTTCTTTTCAAGTCTACAATGGAAGAATTATTTAATATTTATATATTAAAAAAATTATTTTATTCTCCAATGGATATTTTATGAAATTATAATTTTTCTATTCATTTTCCACTCTTTATATACTCAAGATACTAAAATCGTGTTTTTATGGAAAACAAACAATATTTTTCTACTCGGTCTGCAATAATTTTCATCCATGTACATAGTTTCCAAATATTTTTTAAATAATATTTTAAATATAATACAATTAATTATTAAATCAATACCCATTTTGAGTTATTAAAAATGGTTCAAAAATAATATTCATGTTCATATCTTAACTTTTTTATTTTTTAATGTTTAATAAAAATATGAAAGTAATATTTTTTTTAACAAACTCATCATGAAAATAAAAATATGTTATCTCTATCACTTATTTAATTGAATTTTCCTTCACAAGTTTCCCTGATTCTTTTCAATGAATGTGATTTCCTAAAAAAATTGGAACTTATTGGTTTTTAAATGTAGATAACAAAACAAAATGTGTATTTTCAGGAAAAAAAATTTTTAATGATATTTTTATAGAAAATATATTCATCAATAAACATAAACCATTATTATAATTATCAATATTGATATGTTGTAATGATATCATCCTTATTCTTTCTCTGTATGGTTAATGATCAATTTGAGTAGGGAAATATTAAAATATCATATGCTTGTTTTTCAATAGTAATGATTATGTTTATGATGAACTAAATATTCTTTATTTACTTTAATATGATCACTACATTGAACGTAGTATGTGGTGGGAGGGTCCCGCTATATCCCATCAATGCATTGGTAGATCTCATGCGACAAACGAGCTTGGTTATTCTAAAAATTCTTTACCCAATTATGTAATAAGTCTTGGAACAATTCCTTGATGGTAATATTATGATTTTTGATATGATGTATTCAATATTTATAAGATTATTTTTTGATTATCAAGCGATTAATTTAATATTTATGATATTTATTGATAAGTTTCAAGAACATGTGATTATTTATAGGGAATCATTTCATTTTCATTTACTCCTGATATATTAATCATGATGCGCATGTTATTGATTTAAGGGAATGTGTTTTCAATTATTTACATTTCCATATTTATTATTACTTACGTACTCTTAATAAATTTAACTATACATAACCATTATTGAGAATTTCACCATAACCATTATTTTTTTCCCCAATGTTGTGAAGAAGGAATATTTTCAAGAGTTCAAGGATGAATAATACTTACATTCGATATTTTTTTATTGTTATGTTTTCAAATGTATTGTTATATTCATTATGTATATTATTTACCCAAACAATAAACTATTCAATAATTTTATTTATGATCACTTGTAACTTAATCCAATATAATAATGTATCCATCAACTCTAGACTGCTGGTTTTTGGGCTGTTACACCCAAGGTTATTTACATGGTCTTTTAAAAACATTGCTTTAGAATTATAAAAATTGTATCATACACTCCATCAATTCGATAAGTTCCATTATATATGATGGTTGGAATAGGTTTTTTCCATAGTTTGATATCAATGAAAAATTAAATTTCCCTTTTAGATGTCAAATCAATGAAATTTCCTGGAATCATGTCTGTTTATTAATCCACATTGGTAGGAATAATTTATAGTTTCAATTATTTAATTTTTTGGTTATGTGACCACTACTAATTTATAAGAAATAATTTCAACCATTGGTGAAAGAGGTGATTCTATTATAGACATTATATCATTATATCCCTTAAAAATGTAGTTTCCCGTCAAGAGATATAAACATTACATGTTGAGAATAAAAATTGTTATGGGCCTTAAAATAAAGTAAAAATTGCATTAAAGTGATCAATTAAAAGAAATCCATGTTAAAAATATAAGAGTCTAAATCAAATTGGACTCCATTAATTATTATAGAATGGGTTTTAGATTTAAATCTCATACAATCTCACTGCCCGAGAGGTGTCGAGTTACTCATCACATGTAGCTTTATCTCAATAAGGAATTTAATTTCATCAGTGATGCATGAAATGAGAAAATAGTGGGATCCAATATTTTCAAATAGAACATTCATAATAAATTACTTAGGTAGAATGAACCGTATATATTCAAATTACTTGATTGGTCATCTGTGATAATCTGGTCATCAAAAAAAATAACAGAGTCCGTCCCATTATTCCTTTCATCAATATTATGGTTGAATTATTTTTTATAAATTAGGTGTTACTAGAATAAACCTACTTCTATTGATTCTGAGAATGAAAATTATTTTAACAATATCATCCTATTAATGCATAAAGTTTCTGAGTCAAATGATATGTATTTCTATAAAATGATTTTGGATCACTAATAAAATAATGTTGCAAATACATCATCTTATTGTTGTTCTGACATTATCTAGGTATTAACATAAAATCTCAATTTATATACTCAAAAGAACCACATTAGAAATGGATAGGGTTGATATTGGGTAATGGTGGAATGTTAACTAATTCAGTGATTTTATTATCAGATGCTCTATCATCTTTAATATAGGTGTAACTCTTCCACTTATTCCCAACATTAGAGTTCACACCTGTTCTCATAGAGACAAATCTAATACTCTCTCCAGATTTCATGTGACATCCATTTACATTATTTCCTCTCTATTAATTATATTATAATAATCAGTAATACAGCAGAAAACTATATTATAATTATTCTTCAGTCATTGTCTATACATGAAGATACATGCCCCAGAGATTCCCTTGCAGCTATTTTTAGGAAAAAATGACCTAACATTTTAAACATAGCTACATATTGTATCATTCGTTTATTTTCTTACTTTACGATGAAAAAATATTTCATTTTAGCTATATTTAAGATATTTAGGTAGAATTACTTATTGAAAAATTCCTAAAAGTACTCCCACATAAGACCTTTGTCAAATTTGATTTGGGAACTTAAATCTCACAACTAGCATGAAAGATCATTTAGAATTTATAATACTAACTTATCCTTTATATTAGCTGATGTTCGACGGAAATCAATTGTTCAATTTATTCTATTAAGACCCACTTATACATTTTTATGGTCTGAATACCCCCGAATATATTGGTGGATTCTATTTTTTAAGTAACACAAAAGTATATTTATTTCATGGTTCTTCATTCTAATTTCCCTTATCAACAACTTGAAAATATTGAACAATTATATAAATATGTTTTAGATTTACATGTGTTTCGGGTAAACCCAATTTTTTTTATCTCTTCATGATTGTTTCTACATTATCTACCTGGTCCCATTTCACTAAATATAGAGTAAAACACCACATAACCATTACTCGCATTAAACTGAAGCCTTGGAGTATTCCAAATAATAAAAGAACAAATAATCAAAACTGATTTCCAAATTCATCAAACATAATATGAATAATGAATTCATAGTGTTAAAACTCATTATTAATAAATGATATTCTACACTCACCTGCTAAACCAATGATGATTAGATTCCAACATACCAAAAATTATAACACTTATTATACCTGGACCACCCATGTAATAAGAATTTTAGTAAAAAGTGGGTAACTATATATTTTGATGCTGTAAATTTCATTTGTTGACATTTATACCATCATGATTACATTACAAGATGATAGAATATCGAAGAATAATATTATTTTTAATATACACAAGTATCCCATTTGGTTGGGCCGAGTTGGATGTGCTACTAACTTTAGGTGAAACCCACAAGACAATAAAGGATAACAATAAATGAAACTGGCTTAGTAAAACATTAGGGGATGATTGTATATATATAAAAATACATAAGCTATAATGATAAAAATAAAAATAACCAATCTAACTAAATAATGTAGGATTATAAATAATTGAACTCAATAAAAAACCCATGACATAATAATTTTAGAGTACTAGTGACAAAGTAAACAAAACTGCTCAAGAAAACTAAAGGATGTCTTGACAAAACAACACCAAAATGGAATCATACTGATTACTCCAGAAGTTAACCTCGAAGACCATACTCCAAAAACCAGTGGAATCTGAATCGTGAGGCTCCTCTAAAAAACTATGAGACCTTTCCATTACGTGTGTCATGAAAAAGAATCTATTCATATGCTCTAAAGTGAATATGTAGGGAGTGATTAATCAAACTCATTAATATTTCCCGAAGATATATCATAACAAAATCAACTTGTAACATAATCATGTTAGCGCTCAATATATATAAAATAGTAGATGAGAATATCAAACTAGTTTAAAATAATAAAATAATTTAAAAAATTAATTAAACCAAATAATTTGTTTCATTATTTATTTCCACTTTTCATACTCTTCTATGTTCCAAATCACATAAATATACATTCCTAATGAAAATCCTAATAATAATGAGTAGTGATTCTTCCTTCACCAGTTCATCACAAGTTGATAATCCCGTGTTACATTTTATTCACCATTTATTACTATATTTATTTAAACAATGTCTCATATAATGTAATATAAAAACACTCCACCATGTATTCCGAGAACATATTCCACAATTTTTTTATCAGTACCAAATAATTTCTTAAATTTTTACAAAAATATTGAAAAAAAATTAGTTACAAAAAATAAAAAACGTGAATTCAACAAGCTTATACAAAATTTCCCAAACAATTTAATAAACAAGGAGTATATTTTTTTTAATATCTTTCAAATGAATATTTCCTGCCAAAAATAAAAAATGGGTTTTCCATTTAAAATCAATATAATATAATCTATAAATATAAGCCTCCAATTCTAAAAAAATGTAGTGATAGTGAAGCCACCTATCTAATGATAAATTCACTAAAAATTTAATGATAGAACAAGACCACATCACCAATAATTAGATTCCATAATAAATCTATAAACTAGTAAAATGGAGTCCTTAAATTCTTAACCTAAAATTACTATTCCAAAAAATGCCTACTGAATATGAAAAAACATGGGTTCTAAGTGTCATTTTATATTCCAAAATAAAATTAAAATAATTCCCAAGAATATCTAACATGGATACATAACTCCTCACAAAAGATAGTCATAGAAATCAGTTATTTCAAAAATGGACATTACTATCACAACAACATGGGGAGCTACCACATCCGTGATTCCTTCAATTTAGCGACAAAAAGGATGCATGGCATGGCCAACCACTACTCCCTAGTGAACAAACATAGGCCATTTTTTGTCTGACCATACCCTAGGCTTTAGTGTGGTGTGGCCTCTCTGGTTGTGGTTCACAGTAGGTCCTCAAATACTCTAGGATATTGACCATTGTCATCAATACCCCATTTCATATTGTTCATGTTTCATAAAATTGCACCATGTATTACACACCCACCACTATGGGGTGTTTCCACCCATGGTGGACCTAGAATTGAAAACCACCCCTAACCGCTCCATGTAAATCATAATAGTTCTGAACACAACTAAAACCAAGAAAATGATTAAAAACACAAGGAGCATAAGGAACAAACCTCAAACTGGGGGAGTTATAAATATTATATTTCATAATATTTGGAACAGGTTAGTGCCATATAGATGAATTTCATCTTTCAACATTTCTCATTGTACAACTCAATATAATGTGTTACATGGGTGGTTATGTTTTGTAGAAAAATGATCATTCAATTCACTAGATGTTTGGTTCATTATTCTAGTGAGTTATATGAGGGGTGTTTCAATATATTACTATCCATGACAATTATAAGTGAGGGAATTCAAAACATCTTTTATAGCATGATAAATTAATTTTATGTATAAATAATGATATGTTATGAAATATTGGGGATAATGGTTTCTTATTAATATTGATATTATAATTAAATTTTGATCTTGTGGATATTTTTAGAACCATATCTAGTTAGGTGGATTGGTATGTCTTGATATTAGGATATCATATATATATATATATAAGATTTTTTATTAATGATTACTTATGCATGAATTGTGATCAATTATTATATTTAGGTTTGGAATCATAATTTGTAAGAAAATATTATTCACATTAAAATATTATTTTTATATCCATAATGATAGTTATCATATTAATTGGTTTAAAGAAAATATAATAAATTTTTTTAACAATTGATTTGATAAATTATTTCCAATAATGAGTTGGGATGACATATTTTATATAGTTGAATGATTTTTCAGGTATATGTTTTTTGTTAGATTTATTATGAAATTTATTTTTTGGATTTATTTAGGGAATTTTTTATTATTTAATAAAATCATTTGATTATATTTTAATTTAATTTTTTTATTAGAAATATTATCTATTTATTATATATTTTTGAGCTAAAATTTAAATACTAGGGTCATATAAAAAAAATCTTCAATCTTTCATTGGTCAAGGAAGGGTCAATGGTGTAAGTATAGTTGAGTGGTGAATTTTTTTGTAAATATAACTAGGTTAATGTTGATTAATATAATATATAATTGAAATATAATTAATTGAACTCTATTATATGTATTTACTATTAATAGAAAATATTTAATATTATTTTGGTGGATTTAATTGTTTGGCCTGCATATGTAGTGTATGAAACACCCTATGTTTATGTGGGATAAGAAATTCAAGAAGAAATTAAATTTTCATTTATGTGGATGGTTAATTTTTAAAAATTGTACTCATGATGAGTTTCTAAAATGTTAGAATGCCCTAAAATGTAATTTTGGATGAGATTTTAAGATATAGTTGGTGTTTTAGGAGTTTAGGATGATATCATAGAATAACTAAAGTGGATTGGATACTATAAACAGTATCAATAAACCATTTATGGTTTGAAATGGTTATTCAAGTAATTAAGGAATTTTATGGTGTGTTTTAGGCTATAAATAAAGAAAATGGGGTGAAGGGGAGTAATTTCTCAATGATTCATGATGTGACCACATGTGTCATGATGTGAGTCATGAAATCCTTTTAAAAATGGTTTAGTGATTTATAAATAATGAAATCCCATTGGTTTTCTTCTCATGAATGGTTCACACATTAGGGGATGTCATACCTCCCCCACTCATTCCTTTCATGTTGATATGAATTTATTCGTAGTGGTTCATCACACTAAATCAATGTGGGGTCTTCTTCTATCATATTGTTTTTCATCCTCCATCCCTCTAATTCAAATTCAGTTCATCTTGTAGTGTTCCAAGATGAATGATTTCACTAGAGAGTGGTGATATCATTATTGTTGATGGGGATTTCAAGTGAATCTCATGGATGATATCTAGATAGGCTTTAAACAAGTTGACATTTTTTTTATTTAAGGTATGTCATTGGTATATTTAGGTTTTCAAGTTATTTTTCATAAAAATTTCCATCTATTCAAATATAAAATTTAAATTTTTTTTCTCCTAGGATCAAGGGTGTTTCAAGAGTATAATGCACATATTTTATCCTAATTTGGGAGCTTTTTTACAACCATGTGAGTTCAAGTTTAGTTCATCCATTTTGGAAAAAAAAATTAAAAAATTAAAAAATTTAATGTTGTTTATGGATGATACAGGTTTACATAGACTCACTGGATGTTACAATGGTCTGGTGGTGATTTATTAAAATAATATTTTAGATAGGTGGTCTTGATAATTTCCCCTACACATTTATTAATTTGTTTATATGAATATTGTTTGTGGTCTCACCACCATAGGCAATCAAATATAATTATAAATAAAAAACATAATAGATAGTTATGTTTTTTAATTAGATTACTAATTAAACTGTGTTAGAAATGAAAAATATGATACCTTTATGTGAGATTTATGGGGACTTCATTAAATTCGTTGAAACAAGAAAATCACATAGATCCCCCAACCATTGATGTCTAGAGGCTTTAATAATTTGCTGATGATTTGTAAACTTTAGATACCTCTTAATGTGTTAATGGACTTGTTATGACCAAGTTGTACTAGTGTAGGAGTCTTTGGGAACCTCTTTATAGATGTGTGGCATGACATAAATGGAATGGTCTACAAAGAACATGTATGAAACATAGATAGACCTTAGAGATAATCGGCTCATTGAGATGGGTTAGGTGAGTGTACCACCTTAGTATAACCATTGAGATTGTGAGGATTCACAAGTTATATCTAGTGTGTTTCCTAGGAGGCTTTCCAAAATATTCCTAAGAGGTCGTCTAATTATCATAATAGAATTGTGATAAGTGATACCCCTGATTAATGATATTAAGGCTGGTATTTTTGAGGCGAACTATGGGGACTACATATAGGATTTCTCAACTTCATTATGGTACAAGGGTCCCAGGATATGGAATTCATGTTGTATGGTGACCATGAAACCCCCGTGTAGGGTTACCCTATTCTGATATGACTTAGGGGGGCCTAGTTGGTCCCCCAATGATGTGATTACATGATAATTTGTAGATATTTTTTGGATTTCACCTTAAAACTCATAAAGAAATTCTAATACCAAGGGGTTTTTTGAATATGGTGATGGTTTTAAGAGTCTATCCTACTCTTTATGTTCATTTATTCACTCTTTTATATATTTTGATGAATTTATGGATTCCCATATGTACTTATTAGTATATTTCATATGAGCATGATATGATTTGATAGTGGTGACATGGTTTATTCCCAAAGGTTCTTCATAGGATCCTTATTTTGTGCCTCAAATGACATGATTATATTGATGGGGATTCCCAAATGTTATTTCTATTACCTAGATTTATAGAATCATGTAATATTAATTGGATACTGATATGTGATTCAGAAGAGCTATCTGCTATGAAATGTAAATAATTCAAAAATATATTGGGATTTTACCTTGGATCTACATGGGATTCATTGATTCTAATGGTCTGTATGATACCTATAATGTCTTGGATCTATCCATATAGTCTTGAGAGATTATTATTATAATGATTATTATGGGATTCCCAAATGTATAACAAAGGATCTGACTGATGATCCTAATTAAGTTTTCATATACCTGATAGGGATTCAAAGGATGATCAAGATAAAAATGGTTAGAATAGTGAATTGGATGTGGATTTTCATATTTATTTACTATAATTTTTTGTAATTGACTTTTGTGGATTCATTATATTTTTTGTTTGGAGAGATGCTTAATAAGCCTAGGATCTGGCCATGGATAATTTCATGATGTGATACTCATCAATTTGAGGCTGAGATTTAAGAATTTTAGGGGCATGACAAAGGATCCTATTTTATATTTCTTGATGTATGTTCATGATATCCCAAATCTAGACTTGTATTCCTCATTACCGTTTTATTCTAAGTGACACTCTAACACTGGAGGATGTAGGTATGGTTGATCGAGGTAGCAGAGTTAAGGATGGATGATTTTTAATTTACTTATTTTTCTACAATTTTTTATTTATTTTGATAATAATTTCCCAAGAACATATCACTAAATTGATTGTATGGATGGGACCACATCATCTGTTCCCTACTATGTTATGTAAACTGTGGTCATGTTGCCATTACACATTGGTACCCATGTAGAAACTTACTTGGTTGCAACTACAGATTTGGATGAGGCCCTATTTTTCATCAACCAAGATATAAAATATTGTTAGACGATTGGAATTTGGGATTCATAGAGCCTAGGTTTATTTATCTTATATGATATTATGATTTCAATTGTTTTTGTGTTGTATTCAATATGATACATATTGTTTCTCATATCGGTATTATATGTCATTCTATACTTATTAATATCATCATTATTGGTTATTTATACTTACATTTCTCTCTAATATATGTATTATAGTCTCCTAACAATAATTTATCATATCTCCACTGCTATTTTACAACTACTAGTTGATGGGGATTCATTCTTAGGGCCTTGTGGCAACTCTGGTCTAAAGCACTGGTCAAGTTTCCACTTGGTCAAGATTTTAAAAAGTTGTTTCATATCTTTTTTTTCTTTTTTCTTAATATTTGGGATATGGTGGCACATATATATATGAACTTTTCAGAGATTTTGATGGATTTCAAGATAGAGCATCATGAACACATGTTCTAGTAGGAAGTACATGTTACTAAGGATTGGGATTTTTCTTCTAGGAATTCAATGTAACAATTAAATTATTTTAACATTATGTTATTCACATGGTTGTTTTAGGATTATGTTATATTTATTGGATTTTGTATCTTTTCCAATAGAGAAAATTTACATTACATGCATCATTCTCAGAACTAAGAGATTCAATGGTCATGTGTTTCAGTTTTTTATTTTTACCAACGACAATAAAGGCACAACTATATAAAGGATCACAATAAATATATAAAACATTTTACTATATATTTTCTTATTATAATAATACTCATTTGTACTACAGTGTATATATATTTTTTCATCTAATCATAGTTCAGGTGGATTCTATGTGGATATGTGGATGGTGATGGTGTTGATTTAGTATCTCTATGATTGTACATGTGGTGAGCCATATAGTTCAACATGAGAATTTAATGTTTCGATAATGAACCCATTATTGGTGATTATTATATAGGCTCAGTTATATAAAATTGTATGTAACAACCTATATGGTATTATTCTATAATTCATGAAATGAAATTATAATTAACCATGTGAATGACCATGTTTTCCATTAATATAGATCATCTATTATGATGTCATTGGTTACAGTAGTGAAGACTAATGAGATCAGGATTCTTAAGTCATATGTGTTGTATGAGGATGGTTGGTGAGAATTAGTACCCATGTATGATGATGACTTGGAAAAGGGTTCTAGATCTATGTGTTATATAAGACCCCAAAGTGGGTGTTTTGGAATTTTTTTCCATGGGATTTTGAGATGGGGGTGTGGATGATGTCTCATGAGCTATGACCTTATTAGTGTTTTCAATTTTGGTCATGGTGGAAGACTTATAGACCCTTTGATTCAGAAATGACCATAATGGGTTAGTGTTTCTGATGTATGATGGTAGCCTATGAGAGGGATTAACCTATACTTAGTAGTTCCATAAAGGTGGAAATCATGGGTACAAGCTATCTTTTGTGGTTGATGCATGAGAGGTTATTATGAGGTTTTTGTTTTTGGAATGGTGATGCATTGGTATTTTTTTATGGAATGTACTTAGAGCTCTAATGATTGGGAATGTGATCCACCGGGACTGTTATGGTATTGAAAATGGTTATAAAGGGATAGACCATTCAGATGACATATCGTATTGACTTCATATTCTATTTAATAGCATAGTGATACTGAGATTGAGAAAATTTGACCTAAGATGACATTAGGGGGTTTATAATCATTTGGTTGGCTTGAGGAACTAAAATTTCATGGAGTATGATTTTTATTTTAGCATGCAATCCTATTTTGACAATGCAATCTACATTAGAGAATGATTTGGGATGTTTTTTGTTATAGGTGTGTGTGTGACTCCTTATGAAATAACTTGAACTTACTGGTTTCATATGCTCTTTTAGAAGAATGGTGGGATCATGGTTAGGAATTGTGGTGTTAGGATGACACTGGTTGGTTTCCATCCATGTGATTTAATTTGGAATAATCATTTTCCTTATGATCAAGTGATATGATAGTGTATTTATGTTATGTATAAATGAGATATGGTATTCCTTTTTGGATAGGTATAATTCTAAATGAGTTTGGATTAGGGAGTTTCCATTGGGGGAAAGGATCGATGTGTTTTAAGGACCTAACCAGGGGCATTGTATCCTAGGATTATGGTGGAAATCAAGGCGTCCTGATTCATGCTCAATTTTACCCATGAGATGAAGGTAGAACGGTCCTTATAGTTTTTCTTGGGTTGTCAAATCTTTAGAGACCTAACTAGTAACCTATGGACACACACATTCTATGGAATGTTTTTGGCTATTATGCGGCCAAATTTGGGTTGATTTTAGATGGGTTTAATTTAACACTATATATCATAAGTGAATTCAAATTATGAGATGGGTTGATCCTAATTTATTACAAGGGGTGGATTAAATAAGTACAAAAACAATAAAAAGAAAATGATCACTCCACCGTTGTGTGAATAATTTCAGAAGGTTTGGTGGGAATAAATTCACACCTTGAACCAAAAGTATCAAATTGATATGAAGAACAATAGAATAAGAGGAAAAGAAGATCTTTTATTAAGAAACTAAAGTTAATTGAACAACTTGCATGTGAATGACAAACTTGAGACAACAAAATCGCAGCATAACATTACAATTGAACAACGCAACAAAGATGAAAAACTCTTCCACCACCACTGCCTTAAATAGGCATTTTGGAAGCCTTGGGTAGACCCTCAAATATTTCAAATCACCCCAATTGATTATGGTAGGCCTAAGGTGGTGGAATGCTTGTGTAACTTGGACATTTCCACACTTGACCCGAGGTGGCAGCCAGCTTTCATCCACCTAACAGATGCGGATGAAAACCTTCTAGATGGCCAAATCAGAGTAGTTTATAGAAGGATAAAATGGAACCCCGGATGTCTCCTAACATCTTGTAAAATTTGGGCCCATTTTTATTTTTGGATTATGAGATATGACTAGATTAGTGTACTATTTTTTGGGGCCGCAGAATCTGTCACAGAATTTTATCTCTAAATTGGGCTGCCTAAATGACCACAATGGAGGCCGAATTAGCACTATCTCTTGAATATTTATTTGTTCCAGTATATGTATTCTAGCCTCCCAAAATTTTTTGGCTTCATTGGATCTTTAATTTGGGCCCCACATTCTAATCAGTAGGATGGTGTCCAGTACGCCTTCTCTAGAATTTCTTCCTTTCATCACAAAATATCCTCATCTTCTTCCATGAATTCTCCATCGATCCCTGAATGAAACATGTTAATATTAATGTGTAGATCAATTTCATAAAATATAATATTAAAATATGGATAAATACATTCTTTAAAATCATATGAATCATTGGGTACATTAAATGATGATCCAAAATGTACCCAATAATAGTGTATTTTAAGAAGGAATTACAAAAATAATGTGAAATGATGCTCAAAGTGTAAAATGAACTAAAATGGTGTTTATGAATAATAAATTAAATGAATATTATATATATTAACTATGAATATTATCCTCATTCAGTGGCTAATCAAACCCCCCCAAATTGAGTTTTTCTAGTCCCGAGCAGAATTTATCTCAACAACAAGAAGTTTGAATTTCCTTTTCCACAAAAATATTATCACAAAATGATCACTAGAAAAAATTATAAAAAAAATCATGAAACCCATCAAAATATTTTAATACAAGATAGTATCATCAGTAGATCCCAATCCTGATCCCATTCCTTTGTTCAAATTCATTGCCATATTTAATCCAATATCAATTAAGTATGAGGATGTGTTGTGCATCACAGTAGACATGGGGGTTCAGATTTATTGAAGGGGGAAATTATGGAAGCGCTAGGAGGAATCATATTTCAATATTAATATAAGTATTCAATTTTTTTATTTTTTTATTTTTTTATTTTTTTCCAGTTTTTCCTTAGTAATTGAAATTGCACTCAAAAGAGTCATCCTCTGTAGCGAGACTTTCTCGATGACTCCTGGGATCAATGGCCATAGGGAACCAAGTGAATCCAACATACTCAAGCATCATCTCGAGTTAACTCAGTCAAAAAAAATCAAATTACCAAAAATAGAGATAAAATTACTAAATATGAGCTAGACAACTATGGAGTCACGATCCCCAAGTGCCAAAAGCCACACATTCGTTCATTTCATTGCTATACACGGACATTTATGGTTTTTTTTATATTTTTTTACTTTTTTTTTGAATACTCATATTAAAAGTAAAATGATCACCATACCTATGCTATTTGTTTGAGGGACCCCATGAACTCAATATAATACCCCACTATCCAAAGAACATGCATTGTGATTTTCTTATATTTGGATGAAAATATAAACCATGAAATATCACATTAGACAGCCACACTTTCCAAAATCTATGCTTTTGAAATTGTACATGGATTGAAATCAAAATCATGGCATGCTAAATTTTTTTATATTCAGTTTTAAAGAGTGCAATGTGTATTACCATGTTCGAAGTTAAAGGAATTTTTCCTTCCATTAACACATAGTTTTTTTTGAAATTATTCAATTTTTTTTGACACAAAGGCATTTTTTAATTTTATCTCCCCCCCCACTTCAAATAACATTGTCCACATTGTTTGAAGAAATTTAAATTTAGAAGGAGTAGAGGAAGGTAATGGAATCTCAAAAAGGAAATTGAAATATGAGGATCATGGAATGATGTCATCTAGTGGTTAAAGATGAAGTTATTGTTTTTCCAATTTAGTCCTTTGATATCCATGTCGCTTGTAGAGTTCCCTAGTAAAAAAAATGGGAAAAAAAGAGAAAAAACAATATATATATATGTATTTATATAATAAAGAAATTAAAAAATAAGTATATATAAAAAATATAGAATAATAAATCAAAAAAATCCATCGTTCAGTTGTATGTGTGAGCCCCTGTCTCCCTTCAGTCCTGGATTCAAATCCTCATGGCTTCGGCAGTTGTGATGGGGTTTTCCCCATGACCTATGATGTTTCATTTTTTTATTATTATAATATTATAATATTTATTTTGTATTTTTTTTAACCTACAAACACATAAAAATAAAATAAACGGATGATAAATTTTCTTCTATTTACATTTCTGGGTATGGTATTACTCAAGGACCACACCTGGTGACATAGATGAATATGGTGGTCCCCTTTCGTACCCATACATAATAATAATAGAAGAATAGATCAACAGTCTATTTTTTTTTAAATATCAAAATGATTAATAAAAGAATGATTCCAAAAAGATTGAAAACATGAAAACCATGGGTTTCTTCCCTTGCAGTGCTTTTTTTAACATCATTAGCCCGACATGGACCCCTAATTATTTAAGTATTTTTTACATCTAAGGTTGGTTCACACAAGTCTTCAATTACTTCCTGTTTATGAAATGGTTCAATAAATGGTTTGACTCTATGTCCATTAACATTAAACATTTGACCATTGGTGGGATCTTGAATTTCTACACCCCCATGGGGGTACACCTTATGCACTATTTATGCGCCTGACCATCTAGACCTCAACTTTACTAGGTGTAGATGAGGTTTTGAACTATACAAGAGGAAAAGTTTTCCCGATTCAAAATGATTGACCATGATATTCCTAGATTGTTAGGATTGAAGTCTATCTTTATTGATCCTTAAATTTTCATAATCCTTCATCCTTAGTTCCTCTAGTTCATTGTGATCTAATTTACTTTTTGTTCGGGCCAATGAGAGGTCATAATCCATTTTATTAATTACCCAAATGGCCTTATGCTCAATTTCAATAGGTAAACAGAATACTTTTCCATAAACTAACCTATATGATGACATTCCTACGATGGTTTTGAATGCTGTATGATATTCCCAAAGATAATCCAAAAGTTTCTCAGACCAATATTTCCATGAATGACTGACAGTTTTCTCAAGAATTTGATTGATTTCATGATTGGCTAACTCATCTTAACTATTGGTCTATGGGTGGTAAGCAGTGGACACTTTGTGAGAAATTCTATATTTTTACATAAGTGATAAGAATGGAAGATAGAAAAAATGAGTTCCACGATCACTAATGATAGCCCTAGGAATTCCAAATATAGGGAAGATTTTTTACTTGATAAATCTAATCACAATTTTTTGATCATTGGATTTTGTAGGAATGGACTCAACCCATTTGGAGACATAATCGATAGCTAAGAGAATGTAATGATATCCCCCTAGAGATTGGGAAGGGACCCATGAAATCAATTCCCCAATAGTCAAATATTTCAGCCACTAAGTTGGGAGTGAGTGTCGTTTGATTCTTTTTTGTGATGGACCATACTTGTTGACACCTAGGACATATTTGACAAAATGTGTAGGAGTCCCTTGAGAGGGTGGGCCAGAAGAGACCATATTGATGAATCATAGAAAATGTTTTCTTAGAGGAAAAGATACCTCCACATTCCTCACTATAACATAATTTAAGGATGGACGCTTGTTCAGATTCTGGAACACACCACCTAATGAATTGGTCAGGGAAGAACTTATAAAGGTATGTATCATCAAACACATAGTGTCTAACATCACAAAGGAATTTCATTTGTGCATGAGTCCATAAGAATTTTGGGATGACTCATGTACCTATGAAATTGGCTATGTCGGCATACCAAGGGTAGTCACTCACAGAGTATAGGTGTTCATTGAGAAATGAATCAGACACATAAAGGTGATTTTAGTTGTCTTTCAAATCCATCCTAGAGAGGTTATCAGATAAAAAAAATTAAATCCCTTTTTCTCCTTGATTGTGAGGACAAATTCTTGTAAAATAAGTACCCACCTAATCAGTCTAGCTTTAGAATCTTGTTTTTGGAAGAGGTATTTTAGTGTATAATGTTTAGTGATCACAGGGATGGGGTATCCTAAGAGGTAGGACCTAATATTATCTAAGGAAAACACAATAGAGAGTAACTCCTTTTCAGTGGTGGTGTAGTTGATTTGGGCATGATTTAAGGATTTTCTTTCATAAGCAATGACATAATGAGTTTTGTCACAACGTTTTCCTAACACAACTACTACAAAAAAGTCACTAGCATCACACATAAGTTATAAAGGAAGGTTCCAATTTTGAGATTTCATAATGGGAGGAGAGGTGAGAGCGGATTTTAGGGTTTAGAAAAAACCCTAACAACTTTCTGTCCAATCAAATGGCACATCCATTAATAGAAGAGCACAATGGTGATGAAATATTGAACTAATGACCTTGATGAATCTTCTATAGAAACCAGCATGTCCTTAGAAAAACCTCACTTCCTTGATAGTTTTTGGTGATGTAAGGTGACGAATGATGTCAACCATGGCTTTACCAACATCAATCCCCCTAACTTAGCCCAGATGTCCTAGAACTAGTCCATCATTAGCCATGAAATTACATTTTTCCTAGTTTAGGACCATATTGTTTTCTTCACATCTTGACAAGACTCTCTCCACATTCTGTAACATCCCTAAAATATATTCCCAAACATAGAGAACTCATCCATGAATACCTCTAGAAAATCCCCAACCATGTCTGAGAATATTCCCATTATGCACCGCTGGATGGTTCCAGGAGCATTGCATAAACCAAAGGTCATGCGTTTGAAGGCAAAGGTGCCGAATGGACATGTGACTGTAGTCTTCCCTTGATCCTCTCGGGAGACATCAATTTGATTATACCCCAAGTACCCATCTAAGAAATAGAAGAAGTCATGACCTGCCACTCTCTCAAGGACTTGGTCAATGAATCGTAATGGGAAATGGTCCTTCTTAGTGAATGATTTTATCTTCCTATAGTCAATACAGACTCTCTATCCACTACTCACCCCTGTTGGAAGAATCTCTCTATCCTCATTGGTTATCACTGTGATTCCGGCATTTTTTGGATCCACTTGGATTGGGATCACCCATTCACTCTCGGTTATGGGATATATGATACCATCTTTTTACAATTTAATAAGTTATTTCCTTACTACCTCCATTATATTAGGATTGAGTCACCATTGAGTTTGAAGAGATGGATTTGAATCAGATTCCAGAACAATTCTATGAGTCCCAATAAGTGGGCTAATCTCGGGAATATTAGACAGGGTCTAGCCAATGAATTTCTTATGTTTCCTAAGGACATCTAGAAGCATCCTCTCATGATTGGCTTCAAGAGAAGATTAAACGACAATAGGATGTGTTTGATTGTCCCCAAGAAAAGCATAATTCAATGCAGCGGGATGTTCCTTCAATTCAAGATCAGGTCGGTTCACAATTTCAGCAGAAGATTGGTACATTGGATCAAGATCAATTTTATTTCCTAATATTTTAGATAGGATTGATCCCCCACATGTAGAATTTTCATCCACTAGATTGGCTTGATAATATTTAGGGACGGAAGATGGAGTGGTCTCTATGAAAGTGGTTTCATGAAAGGTTTCACTGATTTTTGGACCTAAGACATCATCATAAGAACAATTTGAAAATGATTCAAGACAAGGAGATAAACATCTTTCATATGAACCAAGGAAATCAATATCATACTGATTTAAAAATTCAGCAAATATTCCTTGATGATCTATGTATTCATTATCAATTCGTATTATCATGTTTACTTCATGAATTTCCTCATCATCCCCTATTTGTCAGCTTGCATTACAGATGATCAAGTATAGAATCATGTATACAAAGGTGATGGTCATGATCCCATTTCGGACTCGGATAACAGAGTTTATTGTTGAAAGGAAGGGATGACCAAGGATAATTGGGGTTTGATCCTTATTTTCTATGTTTGGATGGTTTTCAAGGACAATGAAGTCAAAAGGGTACAAGAAGTGTTCATCCTTTCCCTGAACATCCTTTAAAATCCAATTTGGAACTGAAATGCTACAATCAGCAAGTTGAAGTGTGACAGATTTGGGTTGGAGTTCTTCTAGTCTTAACTGGTAGTACACAACATACGGAATGAGATTAATGCTACCACCTAGGTCACACAATGCCTTGAAAACATTGCACTCTCATAGTTCAGCATTGATGTAAGGGAAACCCGGGTCTTTCAACTTAGGAGGAATGGTCCCTTGAATGGTCGTACTCACATTAGCATCCAAAAGGACATGGTTTTTACGTGATTTTTTTAAATTGCACAAGTTCATAAGGTACATTGAGTAGGACAATTTAGTTTGGATGGTATCAGAAGGGGAATGTTCAACTTGACTTGTGAGAAGATTTCCCTTAATGTTTCACTAAATTCAAAATTGGTTTTCTCCCTCACGTGTTGAGTAAATGGTGCTGGTTGTGGGGTTGTTTGTTGAAGAGTTGTTTCTTTCATATTTTAATCAGTTTCCCCAGTTTGATCTTCTGGTTCATTTAAATTTTCATCAAATTATGAATCTTCCGATGGGTTATAAATTAGTTTTTTAGGTTTCATAATTGATTTCACACTTCTTAAAATAGTCAAAGCCTTTGGATGTTCATGAGTTGTTTGAGTGCAACCTGACTCTCCCCTTGAAGTTGAGGATGGAACCGCCTGAGTAGGCATGGGTACCTTTCCAGTTTTGATGGTTTGAAGTTCTTGTTTAAGGGAAGAGACTTCCGAGTTCATCCTTTCCATTTGTTTGCAAAATTTTTCTAGTAGGATTTGTGGAACAGTTTGGGTTGGTTCTTGAGAAGATTAGTTTATACCAGGGGGTATTTTGGAGGTGGGATGGTTTGTTGATAATGGAATGGTGGCTGTTAGTATTGGATATGTTGGGATTGGAATTGGTTATGGGTTTGTTAGTTCTATTTTGGGTAAGTATTTTGTCCATGTGGTTATATTGGTTGCTGGTTATCTTTCTAGTGGAAGCCTGGGTGGTCATTATCCCTTGGGATGAAGTTTTTTTAGTATTGAGGATTTTGAAAGTTCAAAGCATTTACTTCTACTAGGGGTCCTCCTAAAAGAACATCCTTGATGGATGGAATGGTTGGCTAGTTTTCTGTCTTATGGTCATGTTTGTCACAAAATGTGCAAACATGGTCACCAGTTTGGATTTCATGGCCATTCCAAAGGTCTATCTCTTCAACCTTCCTAGATAGTGTTGTGAGTTTAGCCCCAAGGATTTCCTCTTCTCTAATAGTATGAATTTCAGTAGTTTTTTTTCATTATAGAATAAGGTGAAGTTACCCATGTTTGGTTTTGTTCATAAAGTCTTTCTAGATACTCATAAGCATCATTTGGGGATTTGTTTTTAAAAGTTCCATTACACGTCATGTCAATAAATTGTTTGTTCCCCGGACCCAACCCTTCATAGAAAATTATAACTTGTCCAGGAATAGAAAAACCATAGTTTGGAACCATGTTTATAGGGTCTTTGAACCACACCCATGTTTCATAGAATGACTCTCCCTCTTTTTCAAAAAAGTTTTGTATAATCTTTTTAAGTGCAATTGTTCTGTGGTGGTGAAAGTATTTTTTGTAGAATTGTCTTTGTAGTTGGTCCCCAGGGTTTATGAATGATGGTATCAAATTTTTTAGCCAAATTTTAGCACGATCCTTTAAATAAAAAGGAAATGGCCTCATCTTATCATATTCTAGATGATGTGGGGACCACATGGTTTCTACAATATCATCGAACTCCTTAATGTGAGGGTAGCGCATCTCGAACTCCATTCCATGGAATATGGGAAGCTGGTTTAGGACTTGTGTTTTAAACATGTAGTTGAAATATCTTAGGGAGTTTTTTCTAATTCATGAGGCGGCATTATTCTAGGAATGTGTGAGGTAGTCATTCTTGTTTCGATCAACTGCATTCCCCACGTTTGGGGCTGCCTCATTTTGGATTCTATTTCGGTTTGCACCTGGGTTTATGAGTTGGTTTCATTGAAGGTAATTCAATGAAATGGGATCAATTGTTTAATCTGTAGTATTAGGAAGATTAGGATCTAATGTAATGAGTTCTCGTTGTGTACTTGACTCCCCAACCCAAGGACTATCCACCCAAACTAGACGGTTTGATTGATCACGGGTGTAGGAGGACATGCACCAAATGAAAAAAAAAGACAAAGGGGAAAGATAAGAGAATTTGGATGAGAAAATAAGAAGTGGGGGATAATATAAAGGGTGTTTTTATGATTTACTTGGGTCCCTATAAGTGGCACCAAAATTTGATTCATGCTCAAATTTACCCAAGAGATGAAGGTAGAACGGTCTTGGTAGTTTAGCTTCGGTTGTCGAATCCTCAGAGACCTAAGAAGTATCCTATGGACGCATACATTCTATGGAGTGTTTTTGGCTATTAAGTGGCCAACTTTGGGTTTTTTTTATGGTTTTATGTTAACACTAAAATTCTTAAGTGAATTCATATTATTAGAAGGGTTTATCCTAGGTTATTACAAGGGGTGGATTGAAGAAGTAATGAAAACAATGAAAAGAAAATGATCAATCCACCATTTTGAGTATAATTTCACTATATTTGGTGTGAATAAATTCCCACCTTGAACCAACAATATCAAATTGATATGATGAAAAAGATAATAAGAAGAAAATAAGAACTTTTATTAAGAAACTAATGTGAATTTAACTACTTAATTGTGAAAGACAAACTTGAGACAACAAAATCACAGCATAACATTACAATTGAACACAGCACCAATGATATAAAACTCTTCCACCACCACTGCCTTAAATAGGCATTTTGTAAGCCATGGTTCGAGACTCCAATAGTAAAATGCATCCCACTTGATTATGGTAGGCCTATGGTGGTGGAAAGCTTGTGGAACTTGGAGTTTTCCACACTTGATCTGAGGTGGAAGCCCGCTTTCTTCCACTAAACAGACGCGCTTGGAAGTCCTTCTAGATGGCAGTTCCAGAGTGGGTCATAGAAGAGAAAAATGAATCCCTAGATTTCTACTAACCTTATGTAACATTTGGGCTCATTTGAAGTTGGAGATTTGGATATATGATTAGATTAGTGGACTGTATTTCTGGGCTGTAGAATCTGGCCCAGAATGTAATCTCTAACTTGGGCCGCCTAAATGATCACAATAGAAGAAGAATTAGAACTGGCTCCTGATGACTGAATTGTTCGTATATATGTCTTCTATCCTCCCAAATAATTAGTGCATCATTGGGTTTGTAATGTGGGTCCCACTTTCTCATTAGTGGGTTGGTGTCCAATCTGCCTTCTCTAGAATTGATTCTTTTCATCACAAAATATCACCATATTCTTCCATGAATTATCCATTGATCCATGAATTAAAAATTTTAATATTAAATTGTAGATCAATTTCCCAAAATATAAAATTAAAAGATGGATAAATACATTCCTTAAAATCAGATGAATCATTGTTTACTTTAAATGATGTTCCAAAATGTACCACATAATAGTGTATTTTAAGAAGGAATTACAATCATAATGTGAAATGACATTCAAAGTGTAAAATACACTAAAGTGGTGTTTATGAATAATAAAGAACATGACTATTATATATATTAACAATGAATATTATCCTCATTTAGTGGCTAATCATGTCTTTATTTAGATAAGTGTCACCTTTAGTAGATTGAGTATGATACTATGAAGGATTTTAATTGGACCTAGAAAATATAATTAATAGTTAATGTAGTGATTGATAATTTCTTGAGTGGAGGGAGACATGTTTAATGATGAAACCTATTTAGGTGGTTCATGAGGAGATTTATAAAAAATATTGACTGTTGGGGAATCCACTATAGGATATTAAAGAGTCTGGCCCTCATTGATGAATAATTTTAGTGAATTCAGTGGTTATGACTAGACAGTTCATTAGATGGTTGTGGTGGTTCTTCTATGATGGGGAGATTAGAATAAAAAATATAGTCTCATATAAATACAAAATATGGGATTTAGATGGGGTATTTTATGTCACCGTGTGATGGAATCATGTTTGGAACATTATTGATAAGATCTATAGGTAGTTCATAAGGTCAAATGAAATCTATGATGTGACTAGGGGGGTGAATCATGGATCGTCATGTGGTTTATGGCATTAAAATGTGATTTGAGAAATAATTCATGGGATGAAGCAGTTTTATCATGTGATTTCTAGGGTGAATCATTTGGAGAAACATACAGAAGGGGACTTGTTAGGATGAAAGAGAAAGGGAATACTAGTGAAGTTAATACGGTAGTAATGGTACATTGTATTTGGTAAAAAGGAAGTCTTTTATATTTTGTCTTGGAGATTATATAAAGAGTTCAGTGTATGTGGGATCTTTGAATGGTTAGTGGATACTTGTATAGTTCTGTTTGTAATCATAATTGAGAGGTAGTATAGGATTTTGACTTGTGTTCTATAGCTACCCAAATATTTTCATTCATAGATATTTAATCTATTTCGATGAATATTCATTACATTACATAAAAACACATATAATGTTTATAATAGTTTATTGTATTTGGAGACTAGGTACTCAATCCTATAATTTAGTGAATGATCTTCAACATCTAAAATAAACATATTCACCTTTTTTAAAATTCACAAATATACCCTAAATAAATCCTTTATTCCTAACCTGGGGAAGACAAACATAAGAAATGTTGTTCTCATATTATCAGTAAAGGTACACAGGGGATTTATGTAATAATAACATAAACATAAGGGTATGATAATATGAACAGAACTTGAGAAAACCATACCCTACATATCAAAGATCATAAACTTGAGTTATTGATTAATGATTCGTAGTTCATAATAAATGAATAAAAAAATCAAAAAATATAAGACATGAGAGAATAATATTATCATAAAACATAGATTTTTTTATACATAATCATATAAAATATTCTGTGAAGGTTACCCACACAAAATTCCATAACATATTAGTCATGGGATAACCACCAATGTACCTACTTCGAGCACGGGATAACCACATGTGTATCCTCTTTTGTCATGTGATAAACTCATGAGTACCCTCTTTTGGGATTGTGATAAACATAAAAGTACCCACTTTGGGGCTTGTGATAACCTCCCATGTACCATATTATAGGAATGGGATAACCACCCATATACCCATTAAGCTCATATCTCATTAATCATTACCCAATGCATTGTAGGGCTATATAGTTCCCACATTTCACATGATGAAAATAAAACATACATTATCAAAAATATCATAATAATTTTATCATATCAAAACCATTAAAATAAATGGGTTTCATAATCATTTAATAATTTCCTAAAAGAATAAACCATAGAGAAACACGCGAGTTTCATAATAAATTAATCATTGTATAACCCTTGAACAAATAAGTAGGTTTCATAAACATCATCTCATTATAAACATAAAAAATTTAGAGAAATAAAAAATGGTATCCTTGGATCATATCCCCAGTGAGGAATAAATATCCTTAAAGGATTCCATCTTAGATGGAGAATGATTTTGAAGTAAAAAAACACAAGGAAGGATTCTTGAGGAAAATAAATTTTCTTTGAAAATCACCTTTTAAAACTAAACTATATAAAATATTTTTTATAACATATTCATTGAAAATAAACACTGAAAACTTATAATGGTATATATGAAGAGAAATTTAAAAAAAATCATCAGGAGAATATTCATTTCACATTCAAAGATAATTTTTTAAAAAATAAACAAAATCAAATACCATTTTTTTGAAATGACATTTAAAACAAATAAGAAATGTTCAAATAAAATAATGTTCATGATGATGGTAAATTACATTCATGTAGTGCATGTTAAAACAAATATTTCTTTCCCATTTTCAATAAGATCCAAGAGGGCCTTTTTTGGAAAATGGTATAAATATTCCTTTTTAATTTCTTTTAAAAAGAAAACCAATGGTAAAAATGAACTCAATAAATCAATTAGGGTAATTAAAACATTTTATAAAATGTTTCTAGAAAAAATATGCATATAATTGATAGTCTTTTTGACTGAAGAGAGAAATAAAGTTTGTTTTCTTTAAAAATTTATTTTCAAATATTGAGGGTATAAAGGGAATAAAATAAATAGAAAACATGTATTCTCATGAAATATATAGAGTATAATAAAATAATGAGTTTATTTAGATGTGTTTAATAATACTTAGTCATCTAAAAAATTAAGATAAACAATCTTGAAAAAAATTATATTGTATCATAAATGCATTACCACTTTGGTAACATTGAATCATAAGTATCATTTAAGGATAACATCAAATGAAACATTAAATATAATTAAACTAGGGATATTCAATATATAGAATTTTAAATGGGATTTATATACATCTCTTAAATAAATATAGTTTTTTAATATAATATATGTATCAAATAAGGGAAATTGAGACAATGATCCCCTACTACTTTACAAAATTTTCAATTGTATACCCTATAAAAGAGAGATCCTAAAAAGGATAAGTAAATCTAAATAATTTACATGATAAGAATCATGAATCAAAATAATGGGAATTAAATAAACCATATGAAATAAATAGATGGTGTATATGGAAAGTGTCTCATAGAAGTAGAAAGTGAGATGGAAATCTCTTACCTAAAGTCCTGACATCCTTTATACACATTCAAAACTCCTGGATAATAAATATAAGTTTCTTTTAAATTTATTATAAAACCATAAATATATATATCATACTATATTTGATTTTATTATGAAATTTTATTTCCTTTTTATTAAAATTCCATTGTTAATGTCACATTTCAAACAATAACTGTTTTCTTTTGTATGCTTTGATTTTTTATTTCAGTTTATCTTACATTGATCATGGTTCCATAATCTTTATAATTTTAATCATGATATTAATATAATATATATTCATTATACATATATTTATAGTTATCCATCAAATTTATAGTGAAAAATTAAATACACCATTTAAAGAGACGGTAGGCTATATATATGCATTAACGTTGTTTCCATTTTCACCATGAAATGAAATAATTAAAGGTAAATAATATATTACAAATACATATTCATTTTATTTCATATATATATCATTTGATCATTAAACAAACAATTATTTTCTTCATTCTAAAACTTGAATGATTCACATCGCTTCCTAAGGAGGTAGTCGATCAACTACTATAAAAAAGTATTTTCACAGTGCTAGAAAATGCATTTATCAGTGCTAAAAAAGCAATGATAATCAAAGTGAATTTAAAAGACTAAAACTTTTATCAGTTATAAAAAGGGTTGTTAATTGATCCCTTTAATAGAAATTAAAAAATCACTATTAAAAGGGTAATTTAACAGTGCTTTTTTAGTGATGTTAAAGGGAACTTTTAACAATACTTTTTTATCACTGTTAAAGGGTGCCTTTAATTTCATTTTTTAGCCATGATAATGGAATCATTATTAAAGGTGGTAAATATTTTATGGGAAACCTATACACATAAACCCTTTAATAGTGCTTCAAGGACCTCTTTAATAGTGCTTTTCACCCCACCACCCCTTTTATCTGTGCTTTGTGAATTTTCAGCCTCATGTGCGCCCACCTGGATTCGAACCCTTCACCTCTCCTTAAAAGAATGAAAGACATTACCACTACACCCTGTTATTTTTCTATCTGTTTAATGATATTTATGTTTATTTATATATATATATACTTATATTTATATAATTATTTTTAAATAAATTTATATAATATATATGTGTGTGATATATATTATATTTAGTTAAATATGTTATATATAATCATTTACCTATATTATATTATAATATATATATATATTTATTAATACACACATACGTATATATAATAATTATAAATATTTTTATAATATGTAAAAATACATAGTTGTTGTTTTAAATTCATTTTTAAAATATGTATTTATTTATATATATTAGAATATACAATTTTACGTAAATATATTGATATATGTATTTATATTATTGATTTTTTATAAGTAGAAAAGATTATATTTTGAAAGTTATATATGGGAATAATTTCATTCCCCACTGAAAAGGGGTAAAAATACACCTTTAAACAAGACTGAGAATACATATAATGTTAAAAAATCAAGGTACCCCAACTAAAAACTCAGTTTGAGAGGCCTTATGGGACTTTTATGGCCTCCAAAAATGTGAAAGAGGTTTACCTATGTCTCTAAAGGTTTATAGGTCATCAAAATATTCGATTGTATATGTCGTAGTGGTCAAACAGACACCCAGATCAAAAGTTATGGTTATTTGATGTACGAGTTATGTTTTCAACTTATTTTAATTTTTTTTTCATTTTTTTATTTTTTATCTTAAAATTGATTTTAAATGACTATTATTTAATAATAATAAAAATAATTAATTAAAAATATTTTTTTAGTTATTTTATAATATATTTTAAAAAAATATCTTATATATTAAGTGTTAATGTATATTTATATTGACTAAAACATATTTCAAAAAATATATATTATATTTATATCAATATAAATATATTCATTTATTAATGTTTTATTTTTAATGAAAAAAAATTTCATTTATATTTAAATTTTTTAGCAGTTGTAATTTTTTTTTGGAAAAGTGGGTTCTTTATAAGTGCATTTAAAAAAACGATGATAAAACCCCCACTTTATCAGTGCTTTTTTACAAGCCTTAAAAAAATAACTGATTTATCAGTAGTTTTTTAAAATTGCTGATATACGGTGGGAATTTATCAGTTATCCTAAATGATCATTGTTAAAGGAAATCATTAAAAACACTATTTTCAACACTAACAAAGGGGGTCTTTAATAATGTTTCTAGCTAGCACTGGATGAACCAGGTTTTGTAATAGTGGTCATACAAACGAATAACGTTATCATATTCCCTCAAAATGGAATATAAGAGTGAATTTGTGATATAATGATTTCAATAGCATAAAACTATCATTAGTATCATATATAAACAATAATTTCTTCATTATATATATTATTGATAGGTTTTAATTGAAAAATGTATGACATTGGTTCGCAAGGCGGTAGTCCTCCATTCACACGAATGATGATTTTATAGCCGATTTGATGGATGAGGATAAGAATTTAGGTAATTACCATAACATAAAAAAATTTCAGTGTATAAAATTTAATGAATTTATTATATCATAATGGTTTAATAATAATTTAGGGAGGTGGAAGAATAAAAAAAATTAAATGCTTGATTGGGAATGTCACTATTTCTTCCGACAACATCATTTAGTTTTCATCAAAAAGATTATTAGGATGGCTTTATGACCAAATGAAGGATTTTATTAGGAGAGGTGGAAAGTAAGGAATTTATTTTTTTAGGTTTTGGTTTAACTAAATGGGTTTTCAAGTGTTGATAGTAGAGGATATGGGTGCCTTTTTATAAGTGAGGTGAGTGGTACAGATGTATGTTTTAAAAAGATGTTATACCCAGGTTTTTACAATGCCACAAGGCTCTACAATGGACGCACATTGATCCTAAAAGATAAAAGGCCTAAATATTTTCATAAAATGGGTTTTGAACAAGTTTTTGTTCTTTTTTAACCCTTATCTTTAAACTTTAACCCCCAGTAACCCCATTGTTACCTTAACTTTGGTAAATTTCTTATTATTCATAAAATTCATTATCGAAAAAAATTACGATAAAAATATTAGTAAATAAAATTATTTTGATTCCAAATATATAATCCATTTTTTTCAATCCCATTCAAATAAGTGTATTTTTTAAATTTATAATTATCCCCACACACGCATCGAGAAAGCATGTTTTCCAAGAGAAAGTGTTCTAATGATTAAGAAAAATCATATCATAATTAAAGATAAAAAATGATTCCAATATACAAAATTGTATAATATATATATAAAAATGAATTAATTTCCTTTTTATAACTATCTTTAAAAAAATTCATTATAATCTTTCAAATAAATGAAAATTCTTAATAAAAGCCTGTATTTTTCACTATTTATCAAAAAAATTATCTTCTTAAAAATTTATCAAAATATCACCCAATGATAATTTTGATATGATTATTTCAAAATTTAACATTATTTTTTAATATAATTTTACTAAAATTTTCAATAATTACTTTTAAAACAGGTGTGCAAAAGGCAAAAAACTATTTGTTTAGAAAAAATATGTTTTTAATCCTAAAATTGGATTTATTCTTATATATTGTATAGAAGACACATAATATTAATGTTAATGTATTTACTGAATATATAATATATAGATTCATTAAAATAATTCATCGAAATTTATTTATTTAATTTAAAACATGGTTTTGACCATTAAAACAGTTTTCAGAAAAATATTCGCTTTATTTTCAAATGGTTTTTTATTTTTAGTTATAATTATTTGGTCACCAATAAATTCAACATATATATGTGGGTGTTTTTGTTTGTGTTTAGACCATATATTTTCATAATTTAGTTGATTATAATTGTACCTGTCATTCTAATGGCTCGGTTATCACTATCATATTCAATAATAATCTTCTTTTAGTAAGTCACAGTTTGTTTAAACTCGGTGTTTTGTGTAATGAAAGCTAAACTTAATTTTTCATGTTACGCATTCTAAACATGATTCTATGTGTAACATAAAATATCTAAAAGATTAAATATATTTTAAAAAATATATAATTCAAAAAATCTCAAGGTGTTACATTCTACACTACTTAAAAAGAATTTCGCCCCCAAAATTTGTCACTTTTGAACCAATAACTGAGGATACTTCTACCTCATTACATCCTCAGGTTTCCATGTATCATCCTCAAGATGGTGGTTTCACCAAAAAAAACATTGACCAATTGATCTATCTTCTTTCAAATCACATTCTATATATGATCTATAATCTTAACTCATCGTTCCTTATAAGAAAGATCATGCTCTAGTGGTACGACCTCTAAGTTTAGTACATGTAAAGTGCCTGGTATATTCATCCTTTGGATATGTACATGTAACACATCATGAACCTAAGATTAATTCATTTGATGCACAAAATGATAATCTAATATCCTGATATGATCATGTACTTCAAAGGGTCATATTTACCAAGGTATTAGTTTTTCATTCCTTCTTCCATGAAGAAATTTTTAAAGACCTTCTCACCAACTTCAAATTCTAGATCGCATTGATGATTATCAGCCTAAAATTTATGTAACATTGGGATTCACTTATATGTTTTTGAATGGATTCAATATTCTCTACCATATAATCATCTTTCTTAGGTCCAAATAGATTTCTTTATAAAACATTATTTCATTACATTATAGTTCTATACATCTTTACAAAAATGGATTTTTAAGGAGACATCAGAATGCATGAGTGGAAACTATTATTTCATGAAAATTTATCTTCATTAATGTAATATACCAAACAACTTTAAAATTCATAGAACATGTTCTTATTATATACCCTAGATTTTCAATTGTTCTTTCAGACTGTCTATCTATCATAAGATGACATGTAGTTCTAAAACTCAACTCTGAAACTTTTTCTTGAAAAATAATTCACCAAATCATTGATGTGAACTTCATTTCTCAATTAGATACAATTTAATGTTTAAATTCATGTATCCTTGCATCTTTATTAATATATATTCCAATAAGTTGATCTAGAGATAAATATTCTCTGATAGCAATGAAGTGTTCTGACTTCATAATGTGATCGACTACAACCTCAACATCTATGATTAGATAAACCCTATAGGTTACCAATACCTTTAATCATATGTCCACAAAGTTTAAAGGAATTCATCCTTAAATAATTTTTTTACTAAAGCATATACAAAACCAATGGGTTATATTGTAATTAATATGCTGTAAATATACTTAAACGTGATAAACTACAACCACATAAAACCTCCAAAGGGGTGTCAATGACTTTGATCTTAGGATCAAGCTCAAAATCATAAAACAATAATGGTATCCATACCGCATAATTTAATCAAACATGGATACATGTACACATATAAAATTTAATTCAACCATTATTCCTTATATAATCACTTATCTTATAAAAAATCATTTTCATTATAAGCCTATGTTTATCCGTGTACTGATAGTATAAAAAATGTGATTTCACTACTCCAAAATCAATGTATTGGGGGATAAGCAATTATCAAAATCACATTATATTACACTTATATTTAAATAATATTACTTTTATATCATTCACACCAAATAAAACATTAAATTCCTAACTAAGGAGGGGAAGATAATATTACTTAATCATCATGATTCACTTCATCTATTGTGATTCCATAATCTATCCTTTTTTCTATTTCCTTCAAATTCTGTTGTATTTTATCATACACATTATCCCATGGATTGGGTAATTGATTTGAATAATGCCCAAACTCCATTCACATGAGACAGTAGAGTTTGCGTGGTACCTTCTATGCATCTTTCTCTATATTTTTATAATTTGAAAACTTCTTCCTCAAATTACCAGTTTGGATATGCCTTACACTAAGGGGGTGAATCAGTTTTGGTGACTTTATAAACCAATTCCATCTTTTTATCCATGTACCTCTTGAACAATTAGGATCTTGATTCTCCTATTCTCATTTCCCTGTCTCATGAAACAATGTTAAAGCATTAAAAATAGCAGATGATATTTTTATATGGTTCACCACTTAATAAGAGTAGCTACATCCTTTCTATGTATGGGTATAAAAAATACATTGATTCGCTATAATAATGTAGTAATAGGATACAATGGGTTGACTTTGAAATCAAACCTTAAGATAGTGTGAGTCACTACACTTTTGATGGTGGAATGAAATAATTGTACTTACCTGAACATGTGATGACCATGTCGAACTTTCAGCTTCTTACTGGTTCTGTATAATGAATTTTAAGATAGTCTTATCTTTCGTGAATATGATAGGTTATCGTTTCATCGTCTTCAGTCCTATTAAATTGGTTACTTTCAAATCTATAGGGAATAAAATAACTTCTTCTTCTCTCTTCATCTTTAGTGAAAAAATGAACTACACTAAAACATTATATTTTTTCCTAGAATCACAAGCACCTGTGTGATTATTCAAAAAACTAGTATAATATCACCTAGGAATCATTAGAATCAACTTCATATCCTTTCTTCATTACATGTATGCATGAAATAATTCATGTATCATTTGGATGCTCTACTTATTTTTCTTCTTATTCTTCTTCACACACATGCACCCACTTATTTGGTTCTTTCATTATATACATTCATATATTCATGTGCATGTAATAGTGCATGCATGTGATGTTCAATGTTCTCAATAAAACTAAATACATTTTCCACTTCATCCTTTTTTTGCACAAACCCAATGAGTATAAGACTTTTAACAGGTTCACCTTCCTTCTTCGTATGCACGCAAACACAATGTCTTCTTTATTTTCTTCTCTTTTATTTCATTGGATGCAAACAAACTCATGTATCTTATATCATGAACATGAGTGCATGTGTATCATGTATTTTCACACCACCCCTGTATTCATATGTTCTTCTTCTCCTCCAAAGGATACTCCTTCAAATGGTTTAGTTTTTTTACATGTAAACAAGAGCATGTTAACCTTCATGAAAACTATGAGCTTCACGGTTTTATGTCTTCACAAAGCATAGTAAGGGTGATATAGAACTTGTTTTGTACCTATGAGATCTATTTCATGAAGCCAAAATTAGGTTTTTCTAAACTACTCACATTATCATGGTTCACTATCACACAGAAGTTTCAACTTTACTTCATGCAACTACATTTTTTACGAGACTTCCTTCTTCATTATACTACTTTGAGATTTCTTAACACCTGTTGAAGGACTTAGGACTTCTTGATTCTTCATGTATAAATAATAATAGCGAGTGCTCTATTTTTGGATCGATCCCACTCATGTATGTTGAATGATGGTACTTCCTAGGCCTGGTATGCCTCTCCTTGTATAGGTGTGGATCATATCTTTTCCTCATTCAAATCTCATTGGATAGGCTCTTAAAATATCTCTTCAAATCAGCCAAGATCCGCTCTTTGAATAACCGAGATCTTTAGTTTTAAATATCTTGAAACATGTGTAAATTATACAACAAGAATCTTGGTTGTTTCTTTTTCATGTGAGCGGCCTTCTCCATTTTGATGAATTGATCATGTTCATCCATTAAATATTTCATGTAATCCTTATTTAAATTCTTGCACAAATCAACCACATATCCTTGAAACATTTTTTTCATCGGATGATACTTCGTTCGAGTTGTCATCATTCCTAAAAGATATAGATTGCATGGATGGCCTCGGTTTGATCCAACGATCCTCATGCTGTTGGAAAGATGCTCCTTTTATAGCCTGAATTCAATGATTGTTATTCATACTTATTCTCTAGCAAGTTGCAATGGCGGTGTTGAGTTGTGGAAGGAGGAAGAGTGTGGCGTGACCTTTTAAAAATGTTTCCTGAGATCTTAAGGCCCTAGATCAAAAGAGGGAGTAGAAAGATCATAAGGAAAACCACGATCACATCCAAAATATGAAACATATGTTGTGTGTGATCAGATGGTTGAGCAGGGGGTGGGATGTGATGACCAACTGGGATCACTCTGAAGGACATACCACATTCAAATTAAAATGTTTATCACCTTCTCTTTATAAGAAAATTTGATCATCACTCATATTATATTACTCTCTCTCCCTCACTGGTACTGCCATATACATGATTCTGCTGTCAAGCTCTATGCCCACCCTCTCTGTGAGCCTTTGGACAAACCTATGTATGGTCATTCCCCAGTATTCTTCTATGGCTTACCCCTACATGCAGCCACTTGTCGGATGGCCTGGCTAGCCATCCATCGGTGAGTTTAACCCAGTGTCTTGCATACACCCTTGGTTTCAGCTATCCATCTATCATACTAAGCTTGAATTTTTTAATGTAAACATCATAAAAATACATGGTTAAAAACCAAGTGTGCAATTAAATATCAAATGAATTTCCAAATTTATACGTAGAATTCCAAGCCAATGTATGAACTTCTATTTTACTATACTTATATTATTTTTGGAACATGATTTTCAAAGAACTCTTTATCCAAATGTGGATAGTTCATCAAACACATTCAATATTGTAAATAATATATAACCTGTGATATATGTATTTCAAACTTAGGAACAACTAAATTTTTTTTGAATTTGAACAATATGGAGAATTTCCCAAAGGTGGAATCCAATGATATGAATCCATACCAAATATTCAAGAATCATGTCAACGAAATTCCATTATCTTTGGAACTTCTTCTTCAGTTTAATCAGAATTGAAAAACTTTGAAGACAAATTCATATCATAAAGATAAGTGGTCCCAACACATCCCATATCTTTTATATTAGATTGCCCAATGACCATCCCTTAGACACTTAAAACATTTACTTTCTTCCTTAAGGAAATTTCCTCCATGTTTCTTTCCACACTTTGATAATAAATTAAATATCATATTATTCTCTCTATGGTGTTATTATTTTCCTTTGAGTTCATTTTTCTATTATTATCAAAACCATGATATTGATTTGTAACTTTGACCTCCATTCCTAAACTGATATCACATCAAACATATCTTCATATCTAATGCATTATCTTTTGTCTAACACCATTTGGAGACTTTGTTTTAATCCACTAAAGAATGAATCCAACTTACATTAATGATGCAAGATTATACTAGAATCGTACATTAGAAGTCTTGAAAAAAATTCCCATTGGTACCAATGGATTTATCATCTTTTGTATTTAGCTCAAGTAAATCATCCTCCATATTCATACAAAGAATATGAGGAATGATCTTATTGGAAAATATATTCTCAAAATTATCCCAATACATGTATTAAATTTCATCTTATTACCCAATATTCTTGATAAGATCCCATCATTGATCCTCTTTACCTTTAAAATAGTAGACAACCAAAATGACATTCTAATGATCTGAACACTGGAGGACAGAAAATATCATTTTAGTGGTGTTGATAAATTACTCAAAAACTATCAGATCATAAGACCCACTAAAAGATGGTGGTCATTTCTTCATGAAGGAATCAACAAATTTTTTTCCATCTTCTCATTTGGTAGTCCATCAAGATTCGTAGATTGAGAATGTTGTGTGAGCATAAAAATGATATGTTTCATTCTATCTCCCATAAAATTTAGTTTTTTAGTAGGGAAATTGTTTCCTTTTCAATAAAATTTAATATTAAGCCAATTTCGTTGATATCCCTCTGTTGACTAAAACCAAAAGCATTGAATGATCAATATTAATCTTAGTGGGGAACCTAATAATCATGAAAAATAACTAGTAGGATATTTAAATCATGACCACTTAGTTTTAATATATGAAACCTTAGTTTTATCCTAGGTTATTCATAATGATTATCTATATAAATTTTTCATGATGGTTCGTAAATAGTTTTGGAATTTCCAAAGCATATCCCCAGGGAGTTTCAGGTCAGGTGTGTAGAATATATCATTTTCGATCATAAGGTGAATATTGAGACCATATCAATGTATCCTTCTCAGAGTTATTACCCCAATGTTTCTCTATTCTAAATCCACATCCACTTATTGTATCTATATAGGGACATTATTTTTCATAAACCTATCACTCTATCCTTTACGAAAAACTCTAGTACAGTTTCTGGTACTTTGACTCATACTTATAAGCTCCCTTAGACATTTACCTAGAAATATCCTTAGAAATTTCCCTAGAGACCCCACTAATGGTTTATAATCCTAGTTCATAATGGTTAAATAATCTTTTCCCCTGATAACCTCTACAAAAATTTATGATTTTCATAAATATATGTTATATATTTTTTATGAATATTCAATACATGACACAAACACATTCCTAAAGATCGTAATAGTTTATTGTATTTTTTGGGAAGGTAAAAATTATTCTAATTTGGTGAAATATTGTATAAATATTCCATAAATATCATCCAATTTACTACTCTCACAATCCTACCATACTTAAAACCTCTATTCATAACCTGGAGAAAGGAAACATAAGACATGGTTTGCTCAGATTCTCAATAATGGTAAACAAGGGAGATAAATAAGAATAACATGAACATGAGCATATATGGACATGATCAAAACATGTGAAAACAATGCCCTGCATATTAATGATTACAATATTGAGTCATGGAATAAATACTGGTAGTTTATAAGACATAAATCAAAAGGGAATCGATGAACATGAGCCTTGAGATCATAACATTGGAATAAGACATAGATTTATTAAATATATATAATCATATAAAATATTATGTCATGGATACCCTGAAAGACATTCATAACATATTAGCCATGCCCTGACCACCTGTGTACCTTCTTCAAACATAGTAAAAAATCTTACTTACCCTCATTCAGGCTTGGAATAACTTCCCAGGTTCCATTTTTTGTATTGGGATAACCTCTCATGCACCATATTTTATGCTTGGGATAACCTCATGTGTACCATATTTATGGATTAAGATAATCTCTCATATACCCTTTGAGATAATATAAAATTAATCAATACAGAATTCATTATAGGGAGATATATTTCCCACCCATTAGAATATAAAAATCATATATACATATTCAACAAGATCATAAAACATTCATCATATCACAACCCATGAAAATAAATGGATTTCATAATCATTTCACATTTATTCAAACCATAACCCATGGAAAAAGAAGCAGGTTTCATAGGAATTTTATCATGGTAAAAACTATGGAAAAAGAATTATGTTTCATAAAAATAATGTATTTGAAGACATAAATAATTCAGAAAAAAGTATAATAATGGAATATATAGACCATATTTCCAATAAATCATAAGTATCATCAATGTATTTCATCTAATATAGAGAATTAATTTGAATGAAAAAAATTCCCAAAATTTATAATGGAATATAAAATTTTGTTGAGAATTTTTTTCTAAAACTAAATATTATAAAATATTTTAGAAATTGTTTTCTTTTAAAACAAACATTGAAACATATAAACGATCCTTTAAATTCATTTAAAACAATTCTCGAGGAATGTATTATTTCCACTTTTAAAAACACATTTTAAAAACATAACAAATTTTCAAAATAGACTTATTTGAAAATAAAATTGAAAAAAATATAGTAAGAATAAATTAAAAAAATGGTCATGACTGTAGTAAATTACATTCATATTTTACATGATAAAAAAATATTCCATTCACATTTTTGGAATGATCCAAATGGGTTGTGTGTATAGAAATCATAAATATTACTTTTGAAACTTGTTTAAAAATTAAAAAAATGATAAATAAGACATCAATAATATTATATGATCATTAGATCATTTTTTAATATGTTTTTGGAAAACACATACATATAAGAGAATGGGTATTTGGCCTAAGAGATAAATAAATTCAATTTTCATTAAAAATATTCATTTGAGATCTTGAGTGCATAAAAAGAGGAAAATGAAAAATAATACATATATTCTAATGTGATAAATAGTTTATAGTAATGTTAATTATTTATTTTTGATATGGATTCTAATATTTCATCATCGAAAACAAAATCATAAACCATCACAATAAACGATGATATTGAATCATTAAAAAGTTGACACTTTAGTAACAATGAATTGTAAGTACCATAAATAAAGACCATCATATGAAACATTAATATTAATTAAAATAAAAATATTAATTACATAAAATGTCAAAGGTTCTCTATATACACCAAAAAAATTAATACTGGTGCATAACTAAACATATGTATCAAAGAAGAATAATTGAGACAAAAATCTCTTACCGGATTGGTAACATTTAAACTCTAAACCCTACAAAAGTTATGTCCTAAAATGGATAAGTAAATCCAAATAAAATTTAATATATGAATCATAAAATACATTCATGGGTAGTATATGCACCACATAAAATATTTAGATGGTTAATATGGCATGTGTCTCACAGAATTAAAAAGACAAATGGAAATACCTTACCTTATGTCTTGACTTCTATCATACATGTTTGAACATAATTTAAAATAAATATAATATTTATACATATATTATTGAGACATTAATATATATATATATATTATCATATCATATATGGTTTATTTATTATTTTTTACCAATTTATTTACAATTCCATGTTAAAGTCACATTTCGGGCAATAACTGCTTTATTTTTCATGAATGTTTTGATTGGTTTTTTTTTGTTCTCTTAATTTGATCATGGTTATATAATATCCAGAATTTTAACCATGAAATAAGTATCATATATATTAATTATACATTTATGTAGAGTAATCCATAAAATTTGTAATTTAAAATTAAATATGTCATTCATTGATATTGTATGTCATACGTACGAATGAACATGGTTACCATTTTCTTGATGGAAATAATAATATAAAGGAAAATATTATATTACAATTATATAATCATTTTTATTCCATATATATCATATATTTTTTTAAACCCATCTTTATTACCTTTCATGTAAATCGTGAACGAATCACATCCATGTGTAAAGCGGTACTCCTCTGTACACATTAACGATGTTATCATATTCCCACTAAATGGAATGTAATAAGTAACATAAGATCAAATTGTTCAAAAATAATTATAATATCATAAATATAATATGTAAACAAAAAATCCATCACTATATCCATTCATGAGATGTGTTAATGGGAAAAAAATGACATCGATTCACAAGGCAACAGTCTATCGTATATACGAATGATGATTTCATAACCCATTTCAGGGAAGAGGATATTGTTATACATAATTCACCTATCATATTAAATTTCCAGTAAATTTAATATACTATGGATATCATATCAGGATGGTTTAATAAAAACTAAAGGAGGTGGAGGATGTGAAAAAATGTTTGATTTGGGATGCTACCTCTTATTCGAAAAACGTCTTTTGGTTTGCACCCGAAGGATTCTTAGGTTGAATTTATGACCAAAATAAGGATTATATGAAGCAATAAGAGAATTATGTAAGTTATATGTACATTTATTGGGTGATTCCAAGGTTTTTATAAGTGTTAATAGTGGAGGATACGGGGTGGCCTTTTATAAGTGAGGTGAGTTGCACACTTGTAGTTTTTGAAAAGAAAAAGATACACACATTTGTTTCCCATGCCACAAGGCCCCAAAATGGATAATTATCAATCCTATAATATATAAGGACTAATTATGGTCATATTATGGTTTCTTGAAAAGTTTAGAGTTATTTTGTACCCTTATCTTTTTTGTTTAACCCCCGGTAAATCCATTTTTAACTTAATCACGGTAAATAGTATTTACTATTTTTACTATTAATTATGGTCAAAAATTAAGTTCAACATATTAGATAACAGAAATTATTATTATTGAAAATATTTACTCAATTTTTAAAAATTATATTCACATAATTTTAATAAATTAATTTTAAATTATTCTTGCAAATGTGTCGAGAAAAAAGGTTTTCAAAAAGAAAATGTTAAAATGTTTAAAAGGTTTTTATATCAATATTATATATTAAAATCGGACAATTACCTTAATTATATTATTAGATATTTAATTGAACTAATTTTTCTTTTAAATACATGTTACATTAATATGGATGTTTTTTAAAGCTTTAAAAGAAATGAAAATTCTTAATAACAATGAATAATTTTCACTATTCATCGAAAAAATTAACTTCTCATAAAAATATAAAAAAATCACCTTAATGTAATTTTGAAATATTGATTTAAAAAATGAAATTTATTTTGAAAAATTATTTTTTTTTTCAAAAATTAGTTTTAAAATAAGTGAGCAAAAGGCGACAAAACTTCTTTTTAGAAAATATAGTATTTACGAATAAAATTGAATTTATTATTATATTTTATCTTGGAAACACATAAAATGAATTTAATTTTTTTTATTGAATATATAATATAAAAATTAAAATAAATTAAATCATTAAAAGTGATTTAATTAGATTATTGAAATAGATCATGTTTGTGCGCATAAAAATAATTTTTCAGAAAATGACGCCCTTTATTTTCATGTGGTTTTTAATTTTCATTTATAATCAATTATTCACCAAGGAATTAATTATATATAAGTATTTAAAAAATAATTTTTCATAATTTATTTAATCCAATTCATACCCTTTATTTCAACGTCTAGGACATCACTATCGTATTAAAAAAATTCTTAATTTTGTGTCACATTTCGTTTAAACTCAGTGTTGTGTGTTACACAAGATAAACTCATTGTTTAATGTAACAAAAGCTAAAAATGGAATTTTCAATATTTTAAAATATCAAAAAGAATAACTTTATTTGAAAAAAATTGACAAAATATCCGGGTGTTACATATTAATATATTAATTTGGTTTCGGTGAGATGGGAACCTCAATGAGCTTATTGTTGGACAACTAATAATGTGCTGTGGTAGGTGGTTATAATGGTTGGGAGCACCATGGATTAGGATCATCCATTATTATATAAGACATATATTTGGGTGTCCCATATGATAGATGATATGTTTTTTGATGATAATAGAGTGTCCTAGGTTAGACAAGCACTAGTAAGAACCATCATAGTGTTTCAGTGATAACAATGAGTGGTAGATTGACTTTTTGTATATATTGTGCCTTTTGTATGGAGTTTTTAAGAGATTTTTCATTCATTATTTTTGTATTGAATGTGATGGATTGATAATTGTCCATGTAGGTCTATTTAATGGGATGAATAGTTCATGAGACTTCTTAGGGATGTGAACTGTTATTATTATGAGATTTTAGTACCCCATATCAGGCCAATCGATGAAATTAATGAGGAATTTTCAATTTCAATTTTAGATGTTTAATTTTGATAACATGGACTAAAAATGAGTTTTGAAAAGTTTAGTTGACCCTAAAATGTATTTCTGGATTATTTTTTAAGACTCGGGGGGAGGGGAATCTCGGGAATTTGAAATGATTTCAGGGAATAACTGGAGTTGTTATTCCATTAAAAACATTAAATATAGTAAATTCATGGTTTGAATGGGTCATTCATGTTAGGAATAGAATTCAGGTGGTGACTCAAGACATGAATTGGGGGAAACAGATGAAGGGGAGGCCCAACCAGAAGATTCACTATGTGAATACTTGTGTCACATCATGAAATAAGCTATTCTATTTTTTTAAGGTGGTCAAGGGATTTCTAAAAGAAGAATCTCCCTCACGTTTCATATTCCAAATAGTGCACACAAACAGGGAAGTTTAATTAACCCCTCTAGTTTCTTATTCCAAATAGTGGATGTTTTTAAAACCTTATTATATTCCTTTAGTTATGCCTTATCTTATGTTTTTAGTTTTCCTTTTTATTTGGGAACATTAAAATCTTCTCAAGAATTCAGAGGCCCTTCAGAACCAAATGACCTACTATTTAGGGATGTATGTTTCTTTTAATTAATTTATTCTATCTTTAAATGATTCAATGAATTTATAGGTTTTTCCGCAAGTTCAGAGAACACCAGAGTTGATTTTGGTCTTTTCTGAAAAATATTTGAAACTCACTATATGCAAGGCATTTAAACACAATTTAATAGTTACACATCATGTAATGGTCTCCAGGAATATTCCATTAATTATTTCATAGAGTGAAGGGTTTATAGACTTTGAAAATTTTACACATAGTTTAATCGTCAATGTCTATATTTTTATTAGTGGAGATGTGTTTTTCACTGTCTTTTTAATTCATGAAATTACACCCCATGTAATGTATTACAAGACATGTAATCCTCGAGTCCAATGGTTTTTAACATACAGATCTCTTAAATCATATTTATTATGTCTTCACCCCGTCCTCTAGAACCCTATGCGAACATGGAAATTTTTTCAGATCTCCATACCTTCAAAATAATTTGTTTGAAAATTGTTTGTCATTATGGTTTTCATTTATCTCTCTAGTTAAGAATCATTTTGTATCTTATTTAACTTTGGTAGCAACTATACTGTTCGTTATAGTTTTGGATCAGATATAAAATATATAGGGATTTTTAATCAATCCTTTGTAGTTTAATGTCTTGAATTGTCTTACAAAACCCAATTCATGGTTTTATGATCTTCGTTATCAAATCAGAATAGGATTTCATATATCTTGAAGTACTTGATTCTATACAGTGATTTAAATATTTTTATTTCATATCATTATTGTAAATATACTTTGGGATGTTCCTTGAATTTAAGTGTTTTTTTTTCAAATGACTTTTTGGAAATACAAATGTTTTTATTAAGGGTTTTTCATTAAAAACTAGTTCTTCCACACTCAGTTTTTGATTGAATACATTTGTGAGGATTTTGATTTGGAACTGTGATTTCAAACACCAAATCAGGTTGTCTATAATATGAAATCTTTTTATAAAATTTTAGCATGGTTTTGAAATGGATTTTGAAAAACATGGCACATTGGGAACCTTGGGTGCGTTAGTAAATAAACATGGGTAACCTTAGTGAGTGTGAAACCACTGGGGGTTACTTTTGGAATATCATGGATGGTGGTAGGACTCGATATTGGTTGGTAGAAATATATTCCCTTTTAGGATCTATTATGTCTATTATGTAGTTCCATAGGGCAGGGCCCAATAAAAAGTGGGTTTTTATTTAATAATAACAGATCACATAATGGATTTTGGCATGTATAGTTGTTCACATGATTTTATATGAGGTTGTATCACATGGATTTTCACAATTTTTATTTTATGGATATGTGTTTACATACATACCATATGTTTTATAGATGTGATTTAAAATTTTATCACATCTACTTTTGCTATTTATTACCTTTTAAACATGAAAGGTGAAACGTCCCGGTTCCAGGTGCTGCCCAGAGGTGCCCCATACCCAGTTGGCCACATGGCCTCATGCACATTTCCCAAAATACTAGAGGCTCTAGTAGTGAGGGCATTGGGTGCAATAGTGCGAAAACTATTCACTCATTGGTAGTGTAATGTAGCAAAAATAATCATATAAAAATAGTGGAAGCAGTCACAACATGCAATAAGTAAACAGTTTAAGGCATAAAGTAATAAACAACTAGAGATGAATCCCAGTTTGAATCCACCCATATATTGGTCCCATACTCTCTAGCTATACACTAGTGAAGTACCTAATGTTGAAAGGCACTTTCCATTATCTATAGTCTAGAAATAATATCTATTTGGGCCATAAATCATGGCCCAAACAGGATGTCAGATGAATCCCAGTAGGCAACCACCCGAAGATCTGTTCTTAATAGACAATGGATATATATGACAAGAAATAAGAAAAATGAAGCATTCAACCAGGAAGTACTCAAAAGTAAATAATCCAACAGTTTCAATTGCATTAATTTTCATATATCAAGTAAGAAGCTAATGAAAAACAAGAAACCATCTGAGAAGTACTCATAGAATAACCCCTCTGGTTCAACCAATCAAACACAAGCAACCCTCTTCAATGTTATCACAGTTTAACCCGTCTAGTTCAACTTTAGAAAAGACTCTCTGAGAAAGAACTCATCATCAATTCCCATGTGGTCTCATATAGGTATCTATAGACACTCTGAGGAAGCACTAAACATAATATTCCCCCTTTGGTCTTAAAACATGGAACTAAAGACACTCTGAGGGAGAAAAATTTCTACCCCCTATAAGCAGGAAACATAAAAGTAAATAGACACTCTGTAGAATCCCTCAGCGTCCATTCCCCCTATAGTCTACGACACCAGGTTCTCACAGCCCTGTGTATGTCAAATGTGCACAACAATGTTCAACAGCCAAGTAAAACATATGAACTACTTTTCTAACAACATTTAAGAACTAATTGGCTAAATAGATATAATCATATAACAACATCAGATAATATCACTCCATCCTAACAAAACTAGACATGGAAAACAATTATCCTAACTAGAAAATCTAGACCAAACAGGCAATATCAAAAAAATCATGAGAAACACATCCATAAAATGGAAAATAAACCTATTCACAATCAAACAACCTCAACTCCGTAATAGAAGGCATAAAAGACATTAACAGGGATAAAATCCCTAAAAACACAATACCCCTTTCAAGGATATTGGGTACTTTGGCACATAATTTTCAATGTCTTACTATGGAATGGAACAAACCACCTACCTCAGTGTTAATGGTCGATATAGTTTAATCACATCCTTTGATTTGACCTAGAACATTGTAGATCTATAAAAAAGTCAATAAATATCAACCATGGATATCTCACGAAAGATGAGAAATCAATAGAAGAGGCAATAGAAGACGGAAGAACACACCTTACTGATTACAATGCAATCGATGGTGGATGATTCAGAGAACAGACGGTAGTTTGGGGTCTTAGAGAAGAATCATTGTCTTTGGTTTATCTTAGATGATATGGTCTAAGAATAAGGGTTCACTATGAATGAGACATGACCCCAATCTGATATAACAAATAAAAAGAAAAGTACATGTCTTGTCTTTTAAAAGTACACACTGTGTATACGCCATTAATAGGCCCTGCTTGTGGTGTTCTCCAGGTCATCCCACATGACCATGTGCACGATGTGTACTCCTTAAATTTATAGATTCTCCTATTTCACTCAGAAACCCTAGAAAAGAAAACTAATACCTAAACAGATCGTCTGGATTCTTAAAAACATCCCCCTATATGGAAATTCATCCCTGAATTTCTATAGTAAGGCAGTGTGGAATAAGAATCCCCGAACAGCTCTAGCCATTGTGATCATACATCAGTCTTCTTCTCTCAAGTCTAGCCCTATACTAACCTATGCTTCCATTGCACTCGTACCAGAGGAACAGTCTGGCCACATAGAACCCTTGCACTGTGATCAATAATCCGGATAGGATGCTCCTCGAAGGATGCATCCACCTCCAACTCAACTTCCTTAGGTAAAAAAACAAAGGAATGATCTGAGAAGCAATGTCATAAATGACAAACATGGAAGACGTTGTGCATAGCCCGATACCTATAGGGTAAGTTCAACCGATAGGCATCCGTCCCGACTCTCTCCAAAACCTCAAATTGTCTGATGTATCTCGGTTAAATCATTCCCTATCTCTTAATCCACCTGTGTCCCAACCTTTGTGTGACACGTAGGAAAACCTAATCTCTAACCTCAAACACGAGAGCTCATCTCTATTGATCAGCATAAGACTTTTGTTGTGATTGTACAATATATGTCCTCTTCTAAATCAACTCCACCTGCTTTGTGCTCTCCTGAACAAAATTAGGTCCTAGCATAGACACCTCTTCTACCTCCATCCAACATAAGGGTGATCGGCATGAACTACCATACAAATCGTCATATGGTTCCATATGAATAGTTTCATGAACACTATTTTTGTAGGAAAACTCTACAAGATGTATGTTCTTCTCCCATGATCCTCCGAAATCTAGGAGGTGTGCTCGAAGTATGCCCCCAACACCAAAATAGTACAATTGGACTGTCCATCTGTCTGGGGATGGTATGTTGTACTCAGAAGTACCTATATACCCAATGCCCTCTATAGTCCCTGCTAGAACCAAGAAGTAAAAGGAGGGTCTCTTTCTGAAATGATGGACGGTGAAAACCCATGTAAACGTACAATCTCTTAGACGTATATAATTCCCTTCTCATCAACACTGATGTTATCCTTCATCAGAAATAAGTGAGAATCCATCGTGAGTCTTTCAATGAAAACTCATACTGCATCATTACCTCGAGGCAACCTCAGAAACCCTATCATAATATCCATCACGACATCGTTCCACTTCCACTCGGGAATCGGTAACTACTGCAAATTCCATGTTGGTCACTGATGCTCTGCCTTCACCTACTAATAGGTCGAACACCTCATAACAAACCATGAAAAATGTCTCATTATACCTAGCCACCAATATTGATAGTGTAGATGAAGATACATCTTCGTGACACTAGGATGAAATACCCAAATGGATGAATGGATGTCCCGCATTATATCCTCACATATATCTACTGATACCCATATGTTTCCATGAAAATGCATGATCTCATCCTCCCCTATGGTCCATCCAGGAATGGGGTCATGTCCTAACACACATTCCCATAAGAGTAGGCCTTCAGAATCTTATAGCTACCTTATTCGCACTCAATGACGTAGAGTATAGGTAACAGCCACATAAGAAAGAAACATCTGACATTTTCTGTCGTTCACCTCCAAATACCTATCAATGAACATAGCCATAAGCTGCCACTCACTGTTGGCCTCCTGAACATCCTATAACTGAGTACTCCATTTGAACGCATCACATGTTGTGTTTCCTTTCTTATGTGTGTAGGCAAGCTCAAAATCAAAAGACAAGAGGTAATCAACCCAACTTCGTTGTCTCAAATTTAGATCGCATTGTGTGAAGATATATTTGAGACTTTTTTTATTGGTGAAAGCCACAAAATTTACTACCATAAGGTAATGTCACCAATAGCGTAAGGCATGTTCAACTCCAAGTAACTTGAGATCGTGCATTAGGTAATTCCTCTCATGTGGCCTCAACTGCTGAGACCCGTATAGAATGACTCCTTCCCACATTATAAGCACTTCTCCTAGCACAATACCTGATGCATCACAGTAAACATTATAACTCTTACCCAGCTCTAGCAATACTAAAATTCGTGTTGAATTCAACCTCGATTTTATCACCTGAGAGGCTGAATCACAAGAATATGACCATAAGTACTTCACACCCTTCTTATCAGGCCTGTCAGTGGCACTTCTAAGTGTGAAAAGTCCTCTATGAGACATCTATAGTATAAAACCTACAATATAAAACTTCTGACATAAATTATGTTCCTCGGCTTCTCCTAAGAATGTACTGCTCTCACTTTCTCTGGGTCTACTGATACTCCTGTCTCTGAGATAAAATAACACAATAAGTGTATTTGGTCAATCCAAAAGTGGAATTTTGAGAGCTTATCATATAACTTATGCTCTCTAAGTGTAACAAAAATGATCTCAAGATGTGTTTCATGGTCGTATTGAGTGTGATAGTACACTAAAATATCATCCACGAAGACTACAATGAACGAATCCAAGTATGGATGGAACACTAGATTCATCAGTGCCATGAAAACTGTAGGTACATTTCTGAGACCAAACAGTAGAACCACATACTCATATAGACCATACCATCTTCGAAAGGCTGTAAGAGGTATATCAAATGGTCTAACCTGAAACTTATGGTAACCGGATCTCAATTCAATCATTGAGAACACCTGTGCTCCTCAAAGATGATCAAAGAGATCATCATCCCTCAGAAAGGGATAACAGTTCCTGACCATAAATTGGTTCAACTTAAGATAATCCACACAAATTTGGAGGGAACCATCTTCCCTTTTCACAAACAGGACAAACAAACCCAATAGAGAAGTACTGGGTCAGATGAAACCCTTATCATCTAACTCCTATAACTGCTTCTTAAGATCCGGTAACTCAGGTGTAGCTATCCTATAAGGAGGAATGGACACCAGTTCCGCTCCTATCACAAGATCAATAGAAAAATTCTACCTCTCAATCCAGATGAAAACCTAAAATTCTACTGGAAATACATCCCTGAAGTGATCGACCTCTAGAGGAAAGTAAAACTGTGAAGTCCACTGATCATCCAAGTATTGACTAGAAATATGGGTTGTAACTCCTACCAACCCACGTCATTTAACTCCCCACACACATGGTGTGTTCTCCCAAGAAATGGTGTGTACTTTAAACCTTTTCCCCTTCTCGAGATCTTCTACATAAATAACCCACACGGTTCTCCTAAAACAAGAAAACATGGCATGATCTCCCTTAACACAACATATACCACTTAAGTTTAATCTGCCTTTGTCAATAGACACATAATCAGAGACACGGTTTACTCAACACAGTAGGTTTGTGCCAGACACGATATGTACTATAAAAATTTAATTAACCTGTGTCGTTGGTCACACGGCTTGACACATAGTCTATACACACAGTGTGTACGACCGATACATGGAATGTTCCACCAATGATTTCCCAACCCCCTGTCTCATCTCACATAGGTAGTAACACGGTTAGAGACTACACGACGTATACCTAAAGTACACGGCGTGTACTTAATAAAAGCAGTTCCTTCCTTAACAGAAGGATACATGGAATGTATTTAGCAATACACACAATGTATTCTAGGTTTTTTCAGACAGTAAGCCTCAAAAACAACTCTGGAACCCAAAAAACACTGAAATGGACATTAAAGTGCCAAATTTCGATCTATGAGTTCCCAAACTCCTAGTGAATCAATGTTTTTTATCTTATTCATGTCATAAACAAGAATAAAAGTGTAATGTTACACCAAATCATGATCCATGTGGGCCTACAAAACCTAAGGAACCAATGTTTGGGGTTCATTCAAATGAAACCTTACACAATCCAATACCATATAAAATATTAGGTATTTTATAAAGTAATATATCACAACAGCATGCATATCTAGCACAAAATCTTTCACAACAACATGAAATCAGTAATTCACCCTAAATGGAATGGAATGGATGCATGAAATATGATCTCTTGGATGTACCTATATGATGTAAGGTATGGAATACACTCATCCTATCGGGTTGAAACAGAAATAGAACCTCAATATTATCAATGTTAAGAACACAAAACACATGAACCACCAAAACTTGATTTTACTTCATTTTCTGCCATTATTTTCATTTTATAATGTCACCATACCATTCTGGTAGCATTGTATAGGCACCTTCAATGAAGGGTGATCTTGACATATAATGCTCAATAAAATTATCATTGAAATTAGATATGAAAAGTAATATTATAATGGATTTATGAATACCAACATGGCATTACCAATTGATCCTTATTTGTACTATGCTTTTACAATGAATGTATATACTCATTTGAATACCCACTGATGTATTCAAAATAATAATCACCATTTCACTTTAATACACGAGATCTATTTTTGAATTTTAATATGATATTTTCAATAATAGATTATTTCTATACACTACCTACTCATATGAATTATTATTCATAATGAATAATTTATCACTAGACGTAGTGCATATAAAACTATCTCATTGGTTTCAACCTCCCTACGTAGTATGTGTCTCTGTAACTTTTTTTTCCACATGCATTTATGGAATTTGTTCCTATGGTAACTACTTATGTATCCTTTACATTAATTAAACCCAAGTCAATATGGCTCCCACTATCTCAAATAGATATTTTCACCCATTCATAGAAATATAGTCTATAAGTTGAATATATCATTTCTATCTTAGGGGTTTATTTAATATCCTTAGAAAACCTTAGGATTATTAAAATAGGTGTACAATGTGTTTTTACTTGATGCTTGTTTTTTTATATCCTAAATGGACTATTTACATCTAAACACATGTCTTTTTACATAATAGATTTTCATCATACTATCTCTTATATGATATCCGCTTTTCATTATAGTTGGCATATATTTATGGGATAATTCCATTACTTCCAAAGCATGTCTTGAAATATAATGGATGTTTTTGCAAGTGTCACCATTGATAATACTTATTTCATGACAATGATGTATAAAATGTGCAATTATAAATTTTTCAATTATATATTTTATTGATAAATTTTAACATGTAATAATCATCATGGATCAACCCTATTTAAATCAATATTGTGATGTAGATAAGGTAATGTGCATTTTGTAATTACTCAATGCTACATTATATTGATCCATGAATTCTTAGTCAAGATATTCATTGAAATTACATATAAAAACAACTCATATATTTTTACTAGGCATATATCAAACATCAATTTCATATTCATTAATCACTTAAATGAATATAATGAATTATATTTACAACTAGATTACCCTTGGAATAGGTCTTTCTCCCTTTTTTAACTAATTTCGAAAGCTTTGGGACATACCTTTATTCCAAGAGGATTATTTTTCCAAAAATAAATCATTATAAATGTTGATAACACCTATGGTGTTTAGCTCCAATAAGTCTAAATACCATAATAGTTATATCCTGGATGTCCACTTTTTTTTTACTTGACAAAGAATTATCTTTCCATAATATGGTATATAAGCCTTACATTTTATACTCATCATGTATTGCCTATGATTCATGTCTCACTGAACTATTGATCGAGATTGAAACACTACAAACAACATATATTCCTAAAATCGGAATAATTTATCATTGTTTCCAATGGAATTTTGAGATAAATGTTTTCTATTATACTCAATAAAATTTCAACTCAAATCATTAAACATGGAAATATAGATGTTGTGTGTTTCTCAACACCTACTTAGGAACCACTCTTTATCAACCACATGTAGAATAAACCTTACTTATTATAATTTTTCTATATATAATTGGTTGACGTATTTCTATTCACATATGTGATAAGAATATTGTATGAAATACCTAAGAAGTTAAACTGATACATTACATAAAATGATGAATATTCACTGAAGAAGAAGTGCGTACATTCTTATTAAATTTTGTTCATAGTTTTTTTCTTCCATATAATTATTTAATGATCTGTAAATCAAATAAACCCATGTATAATATCTATTCTTATTGCATTTAAGGACAATATTGATTTCCCTTTAGCGTTACACTTGACATTTTCCTTTTTTCCTTGTCTTTAATCTTGTTCACCATATGAATAAAATAATTATATGTCTTTAATATTATTATTTCTTGGGGAACCGTTACCTAAAAATAAATTGGGAATTTTCTCCATACTGCTCATTTAGTCATCTTAAATGAAAATATAGAAAATGGGTTAAAATGATATTATAATCGGATGTATTGATACATCATAATTTGCCTATGAGTTTACAGAGATCTAGTGTAATCATTACATATTCATATGTATGATTCTCTTTCTCAATACATGACTCTACTCTAATGAATTTTACATCATCTTTTTCTTAGGTAGCTTAATATGTGCAGGGATTCCATCACCTTGAATTTCTTTTATTGTAGTATTTTGCACAAGTTCCTATAAAACACTTGAAACTTAATGCTAGTTTGGAAATTTACATTGTTCAAAATTTATAATAGTGTATTTCTTGTTGTATAAGATGACATTTTTCAACAAAAATAAATTCTATATTATTAGTACTTTTTTATATTGATTAATGATTTAGACATTATTGATAAATTAATTAAATCATTTAATGTCTCCCATTATTTTTGTGAATTCTAGGAACTCTCTATACTATAATTTGAATACTCTATCACTTGAGTATTCTAGAATAAAATATCCTTTAACTCCCCCCTCAGAGTATAAAATCATTGGCTATGCCGCTGCATGGAGGGTTCAAGGTAGGTATTTAACTGGACAACCACATTATCTCATAGTTTCTTGATATGTTGAGTGATTTCCCAGCTTCTAAAATCATAAATATTATTTAATCAATTCTTTCATATAAAATTAAAACAAGGTATATTTAGATACTTATTTTTTGAATATATAATTAATTCAACTCATCACTGTCACAAACAACTCCCCAATAGTTATAGGAACCCTCATATTTTGCTGTTGATCATCCCGAACACCCATTTTTATTCAAATTTTAGTGATGTAATGGGTTTGCGATTTAATATTTTATTTAGGGTTCTATATTTTTACATGATGAAATGAAATAATTTTCTGTTTCATAAGAATGTACTATGTGATCACACTCACATTTGACCATACAATAATAGTAAAATATTCATTGCATTGCATGTTTTTTTACCTATGAATGCTTATTTATTATTCGATGTGAGCACGTGTAAACTAAACATATATATAATAATAAATTATTAATAAATAAAATGAATAAGTGATCATGAGACGATACTAATGGTTGATCCATAGAGCGAATAAGGGATCAGCCTAAACCATAGGGTAACACCTTGATTCTCCCCACATGCGACTTGAGTTGCAGAACACACCCATCCATTGCATCAAGCTCTTTCCTGGTGGGTCACCATAACTCATCATGATGTATGTCACTATTCATATTTGATAGTATACAACAATACTTACCCATATGAGAGGGGGTCTTGGGAGTACAAAATAAAGCCGAGATAATAGACACAGAGACCTGTGTAAATTTTATGATAAAGACGACTAGCATATCATCATTTATTAAACTAATTATTAAAAACCATTTTAATAAATTAATAAATGAATTAAACATATACCAGACATACATTTGACACTCTACAACTCATGATTAGTCGATACACATTAAAATCACGAATTTAAATTAAATACAAAAATAAAATTAAACATGAAATAAATTTTATTGAGGGATATTTTATTTATGTTCTTGGATGTTTTAAATGCTTCGATCTTTTTACGAACTTTGGGTCTTGTTACCCTTTGGCCGTTATGACTGTTTCCATGCCTTGTGTCTATAGGATGGAGTGTCTTGCATTACATGATTGTTTCCTTGTAGATTGTTTATCCAAGTAGCTCTGTAGGTGGAATTTGGTTTGACAAGTAGCTCTATAGGTGTACATGGTCCTTATAGCATTATTATGCACTGACTGGCATGGGGTTTAGTAAACCTGGTGTTATATACTATATAGGATAGGCCTAGTGAACTTCTCATAGAGTCTTGTCGTTATAGACTACAGGAGGGTAGACCTAGTGAGCTTCCTCAGTGAGTCTTAGACATTATAGGCCATGGGGGATAGAAATAGAGAGCTTCCCATAGTGCCTTCAGAAATTATATACTATAGGAGGGTAGACCGAGTGATCTTCCTCAGAGAGTCATACTTTGTTTTAATCTTTTTAAAAACCTTCCCTGACCGAGAGATCTTCCTCAGATAGTTTGTTGTATAACTGAGTCTATAGGAGGAATTGACCGAAATATCTTCCTCAGAGAGTCTCTGGACCTTGGGTCTAAGAGGGTTAGACCGCGTGATCTCCCTCAGAGATTCCCTGACTACCCTAGACTATAAAGGGAATTGACCGAGCGATCTTCCCCAGATAGTCTCATAAATTCGTATGACCAAACCAGAGGGGTTAGGCTGAGTGAAATGCCCATAGGTTTGTGGTACTTCTTTGATAGGACTAGAGGGGATGGCTGTGAGTACTTCCAAAAAGGTTTCCTTCTTGTTAGCTGTTTTACTCACTGCTATTATTGGGTGTGGATTGGTTACTGTTTTCTATCCTATTTCTTTACTGCTTACTATTCACTGCCTACTACTTTTCTAATACTGTTTACATCTTATTGTACTATTACCTGCCATATACTCATTGACTGTTAGGCACAGATTTTCGCGAGAATTCCTACTAGGATTTAGTCTCACACCCTGTTGGGGTCATGCTTTTGGGCCCAAACAGACTATGTTGTTGCAGGTATAGACAAGGGCAAGTGCCCTTTGACTTCTGATACATGATTCCTTGGAGTATGAGAGCATGTGACCATGCATTGGATTACAATGTTGAGGAGATGTATTATTTTATTTGGTGCTTGTTTTGGAACTGTGGTGTTTTCTAGCATTGTGACTTGATTGGATATTTTTCTATATATGTATCATGCATCATTTAATATATACATATGTGCACCAGTTTTTTGATTTAGTCTTCTGCTATTTATATTGTTGGTTATTATAGATTCCACTATTGCATGTTTATTTTTCTTCCTCTGTGTACTCTTCCAATTATTGCATAGTTTCCCCACTATCAAACCCAAGGCCCTCACTGCTAGTCTGCATCACCTGGCGTTTGGGGAAATTCTCTTGAGCCCATGTGACCAACCGAGTACGGGGCGCCTCTCGGTGGATTTTGGAACTGGGACGTTACACTTTGGGGGTGGAGTTTTTAAGGATAAGGATTTTCCAAAGTGTAAAGATGATTCAGGAAGAGGGGAATTAGCTATTTCTCCAGAAACATCACCCAATGTCAGTAGAGACACTCCAAGACCCACTCAATCTACTTGAGTAATCCTAACTAGTGTACATAGAATGTAGAGAGAAAATTGTTTATTTCTCACAAAATCAAATTTATATGTAGGTAAAAAGGAAAGTTTAGAGGGTGATTCATGTGAAGGTATAAAAACTTACTGATCAAACGTAATATTCTCCCTTATATACACATTGTCTGGGTACAAAATATCCCTTAACCTATGTGAAGTATATCCATTTTGATCAACTATTGGAGTTCCTAGAAGAGGTATCAATGTATTCTCTAAGTGATTATAGTGTCAGAGTTCCAAGTACGATTTGGTAAACCACTTATTTATTTATGGTGAATGGACATAGGAGGTGTGGTGAAGATTCGAAAATATCATAGGAATTTATATGATGGTTGACAATAGTGGTTTTTTTCACTACTAGTTTTATGGGGTGGAGGATAATAGTATTGATGGAAAGGAATGTTCCATCTTTATCTTGGTGGGTTGCTGGACAATTTTTAGTGCCAGATATAAATAATGGTTTTAATGTGTATATGCACATTTTTAGTTCTGTAGTCTCAAGCTAGGTTCTTAGCAGTGGATCTATGAATTGTCTTGAAGTGCTGGGATAATTCACCATCTATTAGGCTGGTCATGAATGGATGAAGAACTATTACTAGCTCTCTGAGGTCTATACCCAGATGATGGGTTCACTAGACCCCTCCTTACAATGTCCTCAAACTCAATATTGATGGATCCTACATCCATGGTATCATGAAAAGGGTTTTTTTTTGTCTATGACCCCCTTGGTTAAGTTATCATAACTTCTTTAAGATAATATGGTCTTGATGACTCAATTAATATGAAGGCCATTTAAATGATCAATGAGCTATATATTTTTTTGATAGGGATACTGCCCTCAGCAAAATTGAAAATAACACCTCCGTTATTTATAACTCCTTACGGTGAAGGTTGGAATATTAATTGTCCATTTTATATCTTATTATAAGATGCATGAATTTTATTTTTTAGGATATCTTGAATCACACATGGTGTGAGGGAAACATTTTTGTGGACTTCCTAAAATATAAATAAAACCAATGTGATTCTCTCGTTATTTATTCTTCCTTATGATCCCTTCCTCGTGAGTGTATTGATTTTTTTAGAGCGCATTCCCTTGGACTACATTATTTCAGGCCTTCTTAACTGAGTATGTCTTGCCGATTTTTTCATTCTATCTGATTAATAAATAATTCCAACATTGATCCTAGGATAATTGTGAATACATTCCAAACATGTTGAGAAAAATATCCTAAGAGATTCAGTAAATCTCCTTTCCTTGTAATACCAATAATAAACTTCTTTCATTATTTAAACTGATTATCCTACATGTTCATTGGATAACTAAGTAAAATTATTTCCTTACACTTCATAGAGGTATTAAATTCTTATCTCTTCACAAAATCATATGCTTCCTCTTCATTTTCCTCCTTGGATGAATCTTGATTTAAAATTTTAATTTTATCTAATGAAGGTCTTCAAACTTTTCCTATAAAACCTTGAAATTATTTTCCAAAGTACCAACCATGCTTTGCAATCCATTTATGGTAAAACATACATACTTATTCACTTCAAGAGGCACACATTGAACTTCTGAATCGTTTTATTTCAACAAAAATGATATAAATTTTCTATATTGATCAATTGATGCAAGAGATTCCTGAGGAAAAACTAGTATTCTTCTTACTTCACTACCTATATACTATTGAATAACTTGAATGATTTACATAGAGAAAATATCCAAATAAATTAAATAAATGGAAGAGGATAATGTGTCTATTTACTAAGAAAAAATTTATATAATTGAAATTATAACACTTTGATTCCTGATTTATATAAAGGATTGAAAAGATTATTTCTCTAGAATCGATTTAATCAACAACTTCACTTCATTGACTTCTTCTTTAGAAGTGGTACATTCTTGAAGATTCATAATCTCATTTTTGGATTCAACCAACTGTGTCTTCATAGATTCTATTTCTGGTGAAAATGTGGAATAACCCTTTTGACCTTTCTCAAAAACACCTATACTAAATTCAGAAACATTAAAATTTCAACCCACTTCATGATAAATAGAATGTCTATCTTCTTGGACTTCCATATAGTCACCACCAACAGGTTGACTTTGTTCACCATGGGTTAATTCTTCAACATGATGAGAATCTTGTAACTCATATATAATTCTTCTTGCATCAAAATATTCTAATTCTTTGAAATGAGAGTCATCAATGAGAGGTGAAGTTATGGGTCTCATTAAGATGGTATTATCTTGAAAAATAGAAAACATATGGGTGATAGTAGGGGCCATGATTTCTCTATGGACTTCCACTAGAACGGAAACATGAGTAGGATCTAAACTCTATTGATGAGTAGTTCATTCTGTACGTTAAACAACAACCCTAACTCTATGTATTTAGGAAAGGGACTCATTATTATAGTATTATCATATTTCAAAGCTTTGGGTTGGTCAGTATACCAAGACTTCTCTTTTATCCAGATAGGATGACTCCCCCTAATTTGAAGCATGAATAACCTCATCTTCTAGAGTTATGGGACCAGCTTGTTCAACAAGGAATTTCAGCACAAACTATTTATCCTCAAAAAACTTCTACATAACATTTTAAACCCATGACAATGAGTGGTTATAGTCTCGTCAAAATATACATCAAATTGATGAAAGAATAAAGACAATACTATAGAAAATGGAATGAAATTTTTACAATATTTCAATACATTATACATACAATTCATAATATACTATGCTAGATTAATGGTTTTTTCAATCAAAAACAAATACAACATAGTAACGTCTTAAAAAAAATTTCAAATTCACCATTGCGTTGTGTAATGTTGGAAAGGATGAAATTGATAATGAATTTCAATTCTAGGTCTAAATCATTTACCATCATTTTCTCAATGCAGGCAGAGCCAAACATATATTTCATAATATTTGGAGGACTAAATACATCAGTGGCATATAATGAGGTATTGAAATCAACATATACATCATGTGGGAATTTTAATACTTCAACTATTTCCAATGAAGTTAAATAAAAACTATTCTAGTTCTCTATTTTCATGAGAAATTCATAATTGTCACAAAAAAGAAACAATAAATTCATATAAAAATTACTAACATCCCTTTAGAATACAATCCATGTTCTTATTTCATCATATAAATATTCACATCCATGATATTTTATATCTTTATTGAGCAGTATATATTTCCCATCAAGCATGTTAAAATCTATTGCTCATCAATATAGTACTCTCCTAAACATTTTTTGATGCTTGATTTTAATTTATGAGGCATCATTGATTCTCTTTGTTTTTTCCATCGATGATGGATTTGAAATATTGGAATGTTAGGGAAACAGAGGTTTGGGTAGTAGAGAGAAAGAGGGTTCAAATGATTCCAAATCATTTTTCATGTAGAGCTAATAAAAACATCTTATTATTTTCTATAAACAAGGGGATGAGAATTGATGTGAAATGTAATTATTACTAAAATTGGATGATTTGGCCGGTTTGATATGACAAATACTCAAAATGGTGACAGAATAAATTCAATAAAATAAGATAAATAACGTATTTACTTTGAATATTAAATTATGAAAAATTCAATATAATATTAAGTAAAATTAAAAACCTAATTCTGATTTAATAAAATAAAATCAGTATGTAAGATAATGTTAAGTAAAAATTTATTCTAATCGATTTTATTTGAAAATGAATTCTAAAGAGGTATCATTTTTATATACATGATCTCTTATGAAATTATATCTCAAATTAATGTGATTAGTTCTTGAATGGTTTATTGGATTCTTTAAAATATTGATAGCAATTATGTTATCACATTTTACTAGTACACTGTTAAACTTCAATTCAAAATCTATTAAGGTGGCTTTCATCCAAAAAACATTTACACAACAACTACCAACTATAATATATTTAGCATTGATAATTGATAATATTATAGAGTGTTGTTTTTTACTCAACCAATATAATAGGGATTTTCCATGAAAATGACAGGTTCCTGAGGTGATCATCCTATCTAGTCTACAACCATTAAAATAAAAATACTAATATGGAAATAAATTAATGTCAGAACTCATTAAAAAAATAATATAAAGAGACATAGTTCCTATTATATATCATAAAATTATTTTTTATAATATTTAAATGATATTATTTTTTATTAGATCATAATATTATACCAAGATATACTGAAAACATAATATCTAGTGTATTTATTGTATGATATAACAAACATCCAGTGATTAATCTATATAACTTGTTGTCATCTAGTTTTCTAGATTTATCTTTATGAAGATCAACATTGGATCTCATAGGATTTGGGTAATTATATCTATTTTCAAGTCCAAATTTATTAATTAAATAAAGTATAAATTTTGCCTTTTTAAGAGGTTTCCATAATCCTTTTGATAAATTTGAAATCCTAGAAAATATTTTAACTCACACATCATACGCATTTAAATTATTTTTCAAAATTTTTGAAAAATCATTACACATTTTTTGATTTGTTGATCCAAAAATAACATCTTAAAAATATATTTTTATGATCATAATATATGAGGATTTATTTTTCTAAAATAATGTAAGATCATCCGTTCTTACTATAAAACCATTTTATAAGATAAATCATATTAACATTTCATACCATGACCTTGGTTGATGTATAATTCTATATAGAACATAAGTGTTTCTAAAAAAACATTTTGAAAGTGTGATTCATCAAAACAAAGTGTTTGATCTACATAAACGTAGCCTATTAAAAATATATTTAGAAAATAATATTTAACATCAATATTTTTTAATTTATAATAAATATATGATGAATACTCTAGAAGGATTCTATCTGCCTTTGACATAGTAATTGGAGAAATGGTTCTTCATAATCAATTCCTTATTTTTGATTTTATCTTTTGGAAACTAATATTTCTTTATTTCATATTATTACAATATGTACATATTTCATGATTATAAAAAAAATTTGTTCCAATTACAGGATAGTCTAAGGGTTGTTCAACTAATTTCCAAAAACTGTTTTGTTTAGATTGGTTTTACTCTTCTTGCATATACAATAACCAACATTCATCTGATAGATATTATTATGTAGATTTAGGCTATAGTTGGAAAAAAAGGAAAGGAATTCTACTATATTTATTATATTTTGATGGTTCTTTCACCTTCATCGAAGTTTCCTATAACTATTTCTAGAAGATGATATTATAGATTTCTAGGTATTCTAGGAAATACACCTTTCATTTCACTAGTATCAACCCTTACTAGATTTGGTTTAAAGTAATCCAGTTCCAAATCATCATCATTTTTTGTTAAAGAGGGGTTTAGGACTCATCCTTGAGTGAGTCACTTTTATCATTAGTTTGAATCATTTTTTGATCAAAAGTATCCTCTTCATAAAACATAACATGGTTTTATTCTTCAATAATATGTGACCATTTGTTGAAAACTCTATAGTATTTGAATGTAGTAGAGTAGCCTTGGAAGATACCTTCACCATCCTTTGGATCGAATATTTAATTATTATAATTTGTGTTCTTGATACAAACCTTACTTCCAAATACATTATTGTATCCATCCATTAGTTTTCTATTATTCCATAACACATAGGGTTATTTATTTAATATAACTATTATTATAACTCTATTAATGACATTTCATGTTTTGTTAATATCCTCAACCCAAAAATGAGTGGAAATGTTATATTCACAAGACATAGTCCTACCAATTTCGTACAAATCCCTCTTACACCTTTCAACAACTACGTTATGTTGAGGTTCCCTGGGAGTATATAATGTATGTTTAATTCCTTTATTTGAGAAATATGAATTAAATTCATAATTCTCAAATTCACCTCCATGATCAATTTTTAATGTCATTATTTTAGCATCCCTTTGGTTTTTTATAAGCTTACAGAAATTAATAAAAACTAAACATTCTTCACTCTTAAATCATAAAAAGTAAACCCATTTAAATATTCAAAAGTCATCAACTAACACATAAAAAATTATTTTCTAGATAAACATTCAGTTTTATTATGTGAAAACATATACATATGGATAATATCTTGAGGTATTGATATAGAAACCTCTTTAATTCATTTAAAATATGAGATGTGTTACTTTATCATATAATATGCATCACATAATTTATTTTTATCCAATTTAAGGTTAAAAAGTCAGAATTAAAAATTTCAATTAGATGATTTTTTTATTGAATGAACATTATATTGTCCAAGAATTCTATTCCAAATCCACGATTCGTAAAATTAATCATTCAAACAATTTACATTTTGCCTACACAGAGAATTAATATCAAATGTGTTAACATTATATGTTCTAGGTTCCTTAAAGATGATAAATTTTATTTAAAAAATAATCAAGAATTGTTATAAAAATCAAAATAATATCCATAATCACAAGTTTGAGAGATAATTATCAGGTTTTAGTTTAAGTCTTCATCATAAAGAACTTTGTTGGTGAGAATAGACTAAGGGTTTTCAATAGATCCAATGCCATCTATTTTTTCTTCTGCATTGTCACAAAATGTGGAATAGCCTCCATCAATCTTATATAGTGAGTGAAAATTTTAGAAATCACCACTCATACATATTGAACAACCACTGTCCATAAACCATTTTTCATTCTTATTCATGTGGTTTGTTCCCTCATCCGAATGTTCCATAAATCATATGTTTCTCTTTTAAATAGTAGATTGAGCTTCTGAATTTGATGATGGAATTCACTATAATCTTTAGAAGCACTCAAGGTGGACTTCATAACATTCTTATCATTGTTATAACCAACCTTATTGAAGTACTAATTTTCTATCTTATTATAATCCTTATGTTTTTGAAAATCATACATGATATTTCCTAGTTTCTTTCACTAATAGTATATCAACACTTTATAATTGTAACCATGACTTTTATACTTATTGAAGTGTCTCTTGAAGCCTCTTATCTTTTTTTAGGACTTTTTGAACTATCAGGAAAGTTATACAAGCTCATCATTACATCCATAATTTCTATAGGAGTCTTCTCCTTCAGATACTTTGAATATTTTTATGATTTTTATTTTCTTTTCATCATTAGAAGTAAAACCATTCAAGGAAAAATTTTCCGTTTTGATCATTATAGGTTCATTAGATTTAGATTATATTTAATCTTCATACATCATGTGATTTCCAATGAGATCTTTTATATTAAAATTTCTTACCTCTATATACTATATGATGGCACCTGAGATTCCAATCGAATTTAGTTGTAATACTCTGAAGACATTCATTGATTTCTCAAGTTCAGTGATAGGTTCTACTATAGTATCAATGTTGTTAACAATATTTGTGATCCTCCCATTCATTTGACTACTACATTCCCATTCTACCATTTTTTGGTATCAAAAATACATTTGGATGTTTCATATATAAGATCCTTCACATTGTTGGTACATTCATATGAAAATTTTATAGTCTTCAACATTTCACCTGTTGTTTGACATTGAGAAACTCTGTTGAAATTATCTTGAAATAATCACAAGATTATAGAATTCATAAATTTGTTGTTCATGTCAAACATTTATTTATATATGGAATCCCATGTTTCATTTTCTATCCTAGGAATGTCATGGGTATTTACATCATTAATATAAACATTCAAGCCAAGATTCTTCAGATAGATGGTCATGAGAGCTTTCTGGGTATCATAATTTTCACCATTGAATTATGTAGCTCAAACCATTAAAATTCATTCTCAGTTACCATCCATTGTGTCCATTTGGAAGTAGATATTTGGGCATCAAATGTCGATGGTTTGGAACTCAATATTCACAAGCTTTGATACTAATTGTTGTCCTGGATAATGGCTAGTTGAATAGTCTATAGGGGTTGAATAGAATTCCTAATATTTCCTTTACATAAAACCTCCCTCTTCAGGTATGATCATTTAAATATTTATTCCTCAAAAAATTATTGGTAGTGGAAATAAAAAATAGAAATGAAAGAGAATGAAGACATGAAATTTACAGAGGTTCGGGGTACAAAAATCCTCTAGTCCACTCCCCCAACACTCTACTCCACAAGTTTAGTGATTTTCATTATAACAGACCTTTTAGCAGGGGCTCCGAAATGATTACAAGAAGTTTTCACTTAATAAAAATGTCTATATGATTTAATCTACACTCCCCCTCTACATGAATTTTCCATGGTCTCAAAGCACACTCTTACACCAACTGTAAAAAATATATTGAAAAAAAATTGAATGAAATTTTTGTAGAAAGTAGTTTCAATCTGTAACTGGAAATAGTCAAATATTCGTATTGAGAATATGATAGTATTCAATATATAGCTCAGTGTTATATTTAGTGAAACTAATAGAAATGGTCAACTCAACAAAAGTGTATACATTTTAATTGTTTTCTGTACATGTTTTCAAGGAATGAGTGTTTTAATTATTCATTACATTCATATATATCATATATTTTGTGTCTTCATCCTTGTTTTTTATGAAATGAATAACTCCTTACATTTATATATCATTTTGATCTTAAGAATGAAATAATCCTAATAGTCATGTGATCCATGCATTGAGAACTTGATAAGAAAGTCTATAAAGGACATGCATTCATTTATATCAACTATATAAATTAATTTTGAGGCAGCAATGTCAAAAAAATCTTCTCATTCTTTAGATCATTCCATTAATGTGAAAAATTGTACAGATCAATCTTACCTTAATTTGATAAAACCTTTTTTTATATGCTCCAAAATAATGAAATGATATATCAGGGGATTAGAAACGTAATCATGAAATTTTGTTTAATACCTAGATATTCACAATATATTTGAATATAAGTTCTTTTCATTGTACGATAACTTCCAAAGATACTTCATAAGTAAAAAATAGCACTTCATTTTATTCATAAGAAATATTTACCTGGATCACACATTGGATAATTAATCAGCGCAAGATAAATATGTTATATTTGTGTAATACATAGTTTTCATAACTTCAATTACTCTCCTATGATAATATTTTTTGAATAACCTTTTCGTATGATAATGAATTTTTATTCTGACTAAGGTATCTGACATGAGAATTAAAAAACTCAACAATTATCTTTTTAAGATAATGTCTAAATAAACCTAAAACATAGTGATTTATAATTCTGAGTTGACATAAGATATTTTTCAATTTTCGTAAGATAATATCTTAGTGAAACAACTTAAGATAAATTATTTTGTTAAATAAAATGATAAACAATTTTGAAAATCATTTTATAATAAAATTAGGGGTTTTTTGAATCATAATATCAGATAAAAACTAAGATATTTTGGAATAACATAAATTTTCAATCATTTCTACCTATCAAGGAGGTGACAAAGGCGGAACACCATGATGACTTGTATATCTGAGATATTTTGAGACATCATGGGGTTCTATATATGGTTTTTTTATAGGTAATTGAGGTTCGCATATGGGTTTTGGAATGGTTTTCATGAGGTTATGGGTTCACATATAAAATTAATCTCAATATATTATCTACGGATGGATTGACAGATTGAGAGAGTTATTGGGGTTCTTGATGAATGTATCAGGGCACACAGTAATATCTGATTGGCTAAGGATTTAAAAAATTTCAGCTCAGATACAATGGAACATGTAGAATATAATGATCTAAGCCCCGAAACAGTCTCTAATATCTAGTGTGAATTAAAATAGCACTGAAAAATAAATAGAACGTGAACCTCATTCCAAATCAAGGGTTGGATGACTATAGCTTGAAACCAACAACTGTTTCTTGAAGGATCTAAAGTCAAACCCCTAAAGATCATCCACACATTCTTGATGAATCCTCACACTTCTTATTTGTCGAATTTAGGGTGCTAGTGCAGAGATTAGAAGAATCCCCCAACATCATATCAATCACCATGATCCCATGTCATCGATGAATCAAAGACACCTTGGATCAGTCACTTGAAGAGAGACTCTCTCTCTAGAAAGAAATAGGAGAGAGAATATATCGATCCTAATGAATGAATAATAATGGAATGAATCTCCTATCCTACATATATAGTGGTTTTCATAAAATACTCGAATAGGGTTCCTTGTACCCTGAAAAAAAAGACTACTAAAAAAGTAATTAATATATAATTATGACGAACTAAATTGAATCATAAATATTATTTAAATTTTATCAAATACCTATAATATATTTTCATTATATTATGTGATAAAACCAAGTCATTTTACTATATTATTAATTCCCGCTAATATTAAATGAACCTTTAATATTAAAATAATATTTGTTAGAAAAATATTATTCCTTGTTTTTAATTACATTTGTAAATAATTTTAATAAATAAACTAAGCCCTAATATTCTTTACTTGAATACTAATGAATTTAATTATTTATCAGTGGTCTATAAAACATGTACAACACTCAGACCTCATGGTGGGTCCTACCTATCTTATATACATATTCACCTGAATATAGAAGATTCATGAATGAGCTATTTTGTGTAACCCACTAGGAACTTATCTTAATATAATTAAAAAATACTCACATATCAAGAGAAGAGTCTAAAAACCCAAAAAGGCCTCTAAGGAGGTAAGGAATAGTCATAGAAATGACAACCAACCTACGAACACATGTTGTGAAATTTAATCTCTTGGTATTTATATATCTCATAAATAAGTATGAACAGTTGTTTTATCATCCTTTCGTAGTTTATTATTTTTTGATCTAGTTGTATGGATTTATCCTCAACTACCTTGGAGACAGACTTATGAAGTCACTTCCATCTTAATCAACCATGCCAGATATATAACATCTTCTACTCGTAAGAGAAAAATATTCTCTTGATCATTCAACCAATGTCATGCCACCATTGACACACCCAACACAAGTTACCTCACTATGATTTCATTATCATGATTTTTTTACTTTCATCAAAATACACGATCAAATGGAACACATTTATAATGATCTCAAGTTAGGATAACAATACACATGTCTGTAGATAGGAACAACTAATGAAACCTAAGACATGTGGTGTTTTTATTGGTGGTTCGGTCCTATTGATATCACCTACTAGAGATCACCCAATGTGAACTTCATGAGAATATGTCCCAATTCTTATGTTCCCCCGGAACTGGATAATCATACATCAACTCTATCCAATCATTATGATGTATCACTACTGGAAAATAGCTATATACACATAGTTTTGAGAAAAACCGTGGGTATAAAAGTGCCCTATACCCATGGTTTAGGAAAAATGTGGGAACCAATACCCACGGTTTTTGAAAACCGTGGGTATATGTGTTTATTTCAAGGCCTATCCACACGGTTATGTCAAAACCATGGGGATATAGTGTTTTTCGAAGGCCTATCCACACAGTTCTTGAAAAACCGTGGGGATAAATATATTTTTTTGAAGGCATATACCCACGGTTATTTAAAACTGTGGGTATAACATTCCCAGTTGCAAAAAAATGTGTTGGAAACAAAAAAAAATTCTAGAAAACCTATACCCATGGTTTGAAATAATATATTTTTGTTGATAGAAATATATAAACATATACATTATGAGGCTTGGTTGGTGAGGCGTTGCATATTTGTTGCAGCCATTGAGGTATCGAATCCAGCTGGATTCTTTTTTCGAATAGAGAGACACGGATTAATTTATTATTATAAATGCAGATATATATGGGCGTAGTCAATGCAGCATCGGTGGTTATGTGCTTGATGGTCTCTAAGAAAGATGCTGATTCAAAACCCGATGATTTTTTTCATAATACGGTCATAGATTAATATATATTTACAAATATATATATATATAAATATAAATGGATTAGCTGAAGTGGTTAGATACGTTGTAATGATGGTTCAGGTCGCGGGATGTCGCGGGTTCAATACCTGCTGGCTCCGTTTTTTCACTATTTTTACCCTAGGTTAAAAACCATGGGTATTAGACATCCACAACACAGATAAAGCTTTGACAAGATGGAATGAAAATAATAGTGGGTATAGGATGGGGCCCTATACCGATGCCATCAATGACCAAGGGTCCCAAAACGATGGCTATAGGTTATACGCACGGTTTTGGGGGCTATACCAATGTTTTTAAATCATGGGTATAAGTTATTTTTCCAGTAGTGTATCTAAATCATAGGAAATATATTTATGATTAATGTTATAGTATCTAAATTCTATCATTATATCCTAGTTTCTGTTATAACCTTTTGATAATAAAATTAATCTACGGACATTACCATTAAATTAGTGGAGGCATAAATGTATAAACTAAAATGGTAAGGGTACATCATGAATATCTAACTGTATTCATTAAATTGTAATCTAAAAGTATTGTTAAATCTGTGTCTCAGGAACCCACTTTTACAAAACTCCCACTTTCACTAGTTCCAACTAGCTAACCAGCATTTTTATCTCATATGTGACTAAGATCATATTTTTGTTGTCACACCCCAAATCGACATTCACAGTTATTTTATTTATTCTAGTGTTTCAATTAAATTTTATTCATTTTTATGTTTTCTTTTTTTAATAAAACAATTGGATTAAAATTAAAAAATAATTAATTGAAAAAATGAAAGCCTAAACTAACCCTCCCCCTACCTTGCATAGAACACCCTTTTCCCCCTTACCTTGTGACGCCGAGCCACCTACCCTTCCTCTAGTTGTGTGATGACCCCCTCCCTCCCGAACCACTGACCTCGCTCCCTCATCCCGAAGAACCTCCCTCTTTGCAGACTTCTCCATCCGGTGGCCTCTTCACATTGCATGACTCGTCAACACATCCTTTGGCAAGTATTATTTTAATTATATTTTTTTCTCAGTTGTACCCTAGGTTATGTGTTGACCGGGTTTGGATGATTTCTTCCCTTTAGGATGCGCAACAGGTCTTCTGAGTCTTCCTCATGCGGGTTTTGTCGTCTGCTGCTAAGGAGAAGCACCTCGGTCCATTCTGGTTCATCCGCCATTGTTTTAAGTTGATTTATTTTACCCTCTTAGTTTTTTAGTTAATTTTAATGCACTCTAATGTAATTTTTTTAGTGTGAAGTATGAATTGGTAGTGTTTTAACATGTATATGGGTAGAAAATAATTTTTTCCAAAATAAATGATATATGTTGTGATATTTTATTGTAATGCTTCCTGAATATTTTTTATGCCTTATTTTCAATTTTCACGTTATTTTTTAAATGGAACATGTGGTGCATGTTGGTTCAAAATGAGTTTTTATTGAAGAAGGGAACAATTTTGGAAAGTACGCCTTGTTGTGTATTTTTTTACATATGAATTTTAGATTTGTTTAATTTTGAAAATAGATTTTACAAGGAATTGGTTGTAAATATGTGCGTACATTAGGCATAAAATCATGTTTCACCTCTGTACAGGGTTTTTATAAATTGTGTAAATGGTTTATTAAATTTTTTGAGTGTTGCAGAATGCATTTTTGAAGGGTTTGGCAAGATTGTGTTTTGGGTTCGGGTTTTGTATCGAAAATTGGATATGTGTTGTGTGACTGTCTTGGTGTTGAATTTAATAAGGATTTTTTTAGGGTTATTTTGTGGGCGTGAACCTTTTTATAATAGCACTTAAGGTGCAGATGATTTTGGAATGATTTTTAAGGAAAATGAAATATTTGACATGAGAACATAATTTGTATATTTCAATATCAATTATAGATGGTTTTGAATAGTGAGAGTCATGTTTTCAAATGTTCTTGGTTTATGTAATGTTTTACAAGGGGGCTTGGACCATAGCATTGGTTGATTGATTGAAATTTTTTATATAGTTTCAATTTTATTTAGAGTTTTTGGTAATCTTCTATTCTCTTTCGGGTTAATTGGATTGTTCGATGTCTTCTCAAAGGATTGTATACACATACATAGGTATGTATACCTATATATATAATAATAATCCTTGCACATATTCCCTCATGGAATAGGGAATATATGTATTGGATTAAAGGGTATATATATAGGGGTGTATGTGTGCACAATTGTGGGGCGGTCTTCATCAAAGGCATCAGGTGACGAGTTTTTTGTTGAGGTCTGCTCCCTTATGAGGTAGGTCTCCATATGCATTTTACTTTAAATTTAAAAATAATTTATTTCATGGTCTTAGAACCTATTTATAATTTTAATTATTGATATATAACTGCTGTTAAATTGTATTCCTTGAATTGGAGTGTTTTATTTCTTGTAAAGTGTTGAAATAAATGGTTTGATCATGTTTTCACATTAATTGCCTGATGAAATGACCCTTTGACATCTGTGAACATTATTTAGATTTAAAAATTTGGTTTTGGTTTCTTAAATGGGGTTCAATGTGTTTTTAAGGTTTTTAAATTGGTGTGTGTGTGAGTCTTAAGAAATGGTTTGGCGTGCAAAATTCTTGCGAGGCTCGGTTGAAACTTTTTTAAAACTGTTTATCTCAAGAAAACTCTCCTTGGATGTGGTCCATTTTCTTTGGTTGAGTTATGGTTATGGGGGTCTTCATTGTAGGACTTCCCTCTGATCAATGGTTGAAAGGTGAGGGACATATTCCTTGGTCTGACGCGGGGTGAGACCTATCGTACAATATTACTATATATATTTGTGATTGGATGTTCGGCTTGAATCAGTTGGCTCACCCCCTTTTTTAATAATTGAGACATTGGAACGTGGCATATTGAGAGAATATTTTGAGAATGATTAATGCACTGGTAGGTTATGGTACTTACCAATGGCCGATAGTAGGTTTATATATTGGGTTTATTGCTATGGGATTTTCGCTCGGTCTTCCTGAGAAAGGATGGATGACCATTTTGTGTGTTTTGATTTCATCATTTGTGACATATAAATGAGGATGAGGTCACATGTATTGGTGTATTTTGGATTATTTTCAATCTTTTGGGTTCACCTATGTCTACTCAGATTTTGTTTCTTGGAGTAGTGCTTATGATGCTTATATGTATACCTACATTTCCCTTACTCTGTGATTTATTTTGTGTATTTTTTTATTTTTTTCCTTGGAAAGTGGTAAAGTGGTTTTGATTAGGTTTCTATAAATGGGTTTTAAATGAATGTGTTTAATCCACTTTGTACAAATATGAAAATTTAAACAACACTTTACATTTGAAAATACTAATGTATCACTACAAGATTGATTTGGGTTTTCAGAAATGAATAAGGGAAATGACTCATACATTGCTTTTGAGTAACATGTAGAAAGACTTACTTTTATATGTTTTAGTTCAAACCTGAAATTGATGATTCTCTTGTTTAAAGGAAATTCATTTGGGAATGGATTACTTCGGCACACCTATTGGGTTTAAATACTCATGCCTATACTTCATTCTTGTTTTTATTCGCAGGTGCAGGTTTTAGCATGATCTCAATCATTATGGTTAATGTTGTGTCTTGTGATCGGAGAGTGACCTATGTGGTCACATGGAGTTTAGTAGTCGTCAGGGTCGGTTAGTTTTTCTTTTCATTTCTTTCTTAGTTCATTTGTTCAGTTAATATATTTTTGGGCTACTTTATAATTTTTTCTACTGCTTCTGTTTATTTATATTAGTTGAAGTGGATCCCATCATTACTATGTTGATGCCCTTGTCACTTTTTTCCAGCCTAGTAGGATCGGGAACGCCTCTCAGGCCTTGTCACATGACGACTCGGGTGACCGGTTTATGGTCAACCCAGGTTGGTTATTGAAAAAATTGTATCACAACATAGGTTCTTTAGAGGACCTAGCTTTCAGAGTGCCCTTTGATATTTGGGTTGTCAAGGTAGATGGAGTTGGGCTATGGAAGCATGCGGTGTAGGTTCTGGGGAGTTTCTAGCTAACACTTTATGGTCTAAACCTTGATTTTTCGTGGGAATTTGGGTTTTTCTTGGTTTATTTGGTTCTTGTGTGTTTCTTGGTATTCGGGGAAATGAAATGATAGTTAGGAAAGTTGTCTCAGTGAGATTACATTGCCTGAAAAAAATTATTGATCTAGGGACATGGTCCCAAAAGACTATATGTGATGGTGGTGTGATTGGTATATGGTTGCCAACCATATGCCCAAGCCACCCATCGACACTAGTTCCCCTTGGTATTTTGTTCTAGATCCTTTTATGATTTTGTTATTTTTCACCTGCTGAATGGTAGGATTCTTTCAATTGTACCTAATGTTAGATAGGGCGGTTTTGGGGTGTCTTGTTTTGAATTTAAAATGATGTTTTTTTTTACCAAATGATGATTGGCTGGTCAGAAATGGGATTTCCAAAACAAAAACATTGAATGTTTTGAGAGTGAAATGGGTTTATTGATAATGGGGGTTATTTTGGAAAATGTTTTGGAGGTTTTGAAAGGATTTGTGAAATGTGAAATTGGAGAATGAATATGGGATTGAGAATATTTTCTTTGACGATGATGCGTGGTATGAAAATTGGTTGTGGTATTTTTATATTGGATTTGAAAGTAATAATGTTTCTTATCCGACTTTTGGTTTTCCTATGAGTGCTCAAATATATGTATACAAATGTATGTACATGATGAGTGGATTTCTATTTGTATGTATGGGTAAGTACTTAAGCTATACTAAGAGTGTTTGTATGTGAGGCTAAATGGAATACCAATAGTGGGTGTATGGTTAATAAGGCTTGTTATTTTTTCTAGAAATGTTCTTCAATAAGGGATATTTCAATGTTTTAAAATATGTGAGTGTGTGACGTTTCCCTTTGGTTTTTGGTGTTTTCCTTTTGGGTATTTTTCTTTAGTGTTTTGGAGGTGTGATTAAAATTGTGTTTTGAGTTTGGGTTGTTGATTTTAAAATTATTGGGGGAATTTTGATTTATGATATGTTTTGATTTGGTTTTGTGCTTCTGATTTTTAGGTTTTGTCCCAAATGAGTTCTAAGGGATTTTGAGAAGTATTTGTGGGTAGTTCTTTCAATGTGTGCCTTTTAGTTAATCAATTCATGTGTTAGGTGTTTGGTTTCTCCTTTTTGGATATTGGTCTTGATGGTTCTCAATATCAAGAGTTTATCCATAGGATCTAAGAATTGAACCATCCTCATTTTCCTGGGCATCTGGAACTAGGGAAAGCTGAGGAATGGCTATAAAATATCGAGGAGATCATTGTTCAGCTTGAATCTCTTGAACCACTCAAGTTGGAGCTTTCCACATTCACGTTGGAAGGCCTAAGATATGAATGGTGGGAATATGTTCTTCAGGCCGAACTGCAGAAGAATTTTTCATTGGAATTATTTAAATCCTTGTTCATCCAGCAATACTTTCCCGATGATGTGAAGAAACTTATGGGTTCAAGGTTGTATGATCTCGAGAAGGGCGATTCAACAGTGTTGGAGCATTCTAAGAGCTTCATTGATCTGGTGTCATATCTCCCAAACCTAGTCGGGGATGAATTTGTTAAAGCCTGATTCTTTGAGAGGGGTCTCTAATCGGAATCCCTCCCAGTTGTGCCTTCATTCCCTGATGATTATGAAGAAGTCATGATGTGGGTTGTTCATGTTGAAGCTTATTTAGCAGCGTCTAGCTAGTCGAGAAGAGGAACAAAAGGTTGTTGTTTTACACCCCCCAGATTCATCTGAGAAGAAGTATTGGTTGTGTTTTCAGTGTTGGATGTCGGGGCATATAAAGTTTTCATGTCGTGAAGCACCTATGATATGTAATACCTATGGCTGTTTAAGACATTTTCAATGCTTTTTCCAGGGAAACACCAGGAAGTGACATTGTGCTAGATCCACTCCCTTGGAGAACCTTTTTCCTCAGTTGGATGAATTTAGAACTAGAGCAAGCTCAATCGAAAGCTTCTTTTATTATGAAAGCTTTTGTTGCTCTAATTAATGTAATCTGTGATGTTGTCTTCTTTTGGGTGTGAAGAATAGTGTTTCATGTCCTTTTGGAACCTTGTTTTAATGGGAATGTCTTTGTAGTGTTTTTTAATGTTGTTTATGTAGAATGATGTTGCTTTTTGTCCCATGTTTCATTTCATAAGGGTTTATCTGGTTTTCGATTGGTTTGAAGAATTATTTTTTCCATTCAAAATCAACGGTGGTCTAGATTCCTATTATGGCGGGGAGACCACCATGGGATGAACATGTGATGAATCCATCTTCTAAGTGTTCTTGGATATGCATTTCCTTGTTTTCACTCCACTCAACCCCGACCATAGTAGTTGGTTTGCTGGGATAGTGGGATGTGTAATGGATTCTCGCAGAGATCCCGAACAGGTCATGACTGGTTTCTTCATTAGTTTTTTTTGTGTTAGGGGTTGGGTTGTTCATTGTTGAATTGTGTTTTGATGTGAAAGACTCGTCATCATCATCTCTTAATTTTTATTTGAACTATGTGGTCTTAGGTTATGTATTCCATGGATGTGTGGCTTCTTTTGAGGATGGTCTCATAGATTTTTTTTGGGAATCTGTGGTTCTGAGATCTGAATGAAAGTGAGTGTTGGTTCTTTGGTCATTGAGTTTTTAGGTTTTACATTGGTTTTAAATCATCCATTTTTTTGGTTTTTATCAACATAATCTCTTGGGAAATTCTAGGGGAAACAAGTTTCATGGCAGGGATAATTTTCACACCCGGACATGACTTTCATGGTTTTTTTATTTATTCTTGAGTTTCAATTAAATTTTATTCATTTTTTAGTCTTATTTTTTTTATTTAATCAAATGAATTAAAAATTAAAATATACTAAATTGAAAAAAATATGAAACCCTCAACTAACCTTTCCCCCCTTACATCGTGGCGAACCCCCCTCCTCTACCACTACCTCGGGATGCCATGCCTCCTCCCCTTCTTCCAGTCGCAATACGACCCCCTCCCTCCCGGACCACCAACCTCGCTCCCTCCGCCTGGAAAACCTCCCTCACCTTGGCCTCCTCTATTTTAATAGCTCGTCAACACCTCATTACATAGGTATTATTTTCCTTCAATTTTTCTCTCGTCCAAACCCAATGTCATGGTTTGACCGAGTGTTGATGATTTCTTCCCTTTTTAGGGTGTGCAGCGGGTCTTCCAGGTCTTTCTCGTGCGGGTTTCATCGGCCGCCACCGAAGGCGAAGCTCTTTGGTATATTACGGTTCATTTAATGTTTTTTTATGTTAATTTCATTTACCCTCATAATGTTTTAGTAAATTTTAATGTGTTTTAATGTGATTTTGGTAGTGTGATGTTTGATTTGGTAGTGTTTTAACATGTTTATGGGTTGAAAATGTGTTTTTTGAAAATTAATGAAATGTGTTGTGATATTGTATTGTAATGCTTCTTAAAAAGTGTTTGAGGCCTTATTTTCTATGTTTATGTTATATTTTCAATGTCGATTGAGGTGCGTTTTCATTTAAAATGTGTTTTTTATTTAATAAGGGAGTATTTTTGGCATGTACGCCTTATCGTGTATTTTTTTACATATGAATTTTAGATTTGTTTAATTATTAAAATAGATTATCGGAGTAATTGGTTTGGAAAGTGTGTGTAATTTAGGTATAAAATATTGTTCCACCTCTCCAAAGGGTATTTATAAAATGTGTAAATGTATTATTATATTTTTTGACTGATGCAAAATACATTTTTGAAGGGTTTGACATGATCTTATTTTGGGTTCTGCTTTTTGTATAAAAAATTGGTTGTGTTTTGTGTGAGTGTCTTGGTGTGGAGTTTCATGAGGATGTTTTGAAGGTTATTTAGTGGGAACTAACCTTGTTTTAATGTCACTTACGGTGCAGATGATTTTGGAAAGAGTTTCTGAAGGAAAATAAAATATTTTACATGTGAACTCAATTTTTATTTTTCAATATCAATTGTAGGTGGTTTTGAATGGTGAGAGTAATGTTTTCAAATGTTCATTGTTTATGTAATGTTTTACAAGGGTAATTGGCCCATATATTTGGTTGATCTCTTCCACCCTTTTTTTATATTGTTTCAATTTCAGTTAGTGTTTTTGGTAATCTTCGATTCTCTTTTGGGTTAAATAGATTGTTTGGGGTCTTCTTGAACGATTGTACACACATACATAGGTATGCATATATATATATATATCCTCATTCACATATTCCCTCATGGTGTGGGGAATATGTGTATTATATTAAGGGGTGTATATATATAAGTGTGTTTGTGCGCACAATTATGTGGCGGTCGTCATCAATGGCGTTGGGTACCGAGTTATTTGTCTAGGTTTACTCCCATTTGAGGTAGGTCTCCCTATGAATTTTCCATTAAATTTAAGAATCATTTATTTTGTGCTTTTCTCAAAGAGTTATAACAATAATTATTGATATAGAACTGTTGGTAAATTGTATACCTTTAATTGGAGTGGTTTATTTCAGATAATGGGTTGCAATAAATGGTTTGATCATGTTTTCACATTAATTTCCTGATGAAATGACCCTTTGACCATTGTGAACATGTTTTAGATTTAAAATTCTAATTTGGTTTTCATAATTTGGTATCAAAGTGTATTTATGGTTTTCAATGTGGTGTGTGTGTGATTCTTAAGAAATGGTCTGGCATGAAAAAATCACTTGAGGCCTTTTTCACACTTTTGTAAAACTAGATATCTATAGAAAACTCTCCTCGTTTGTGTTGAATTTGAATTGGTTGAGTTATATGTTATGGGGGTCTTCTAGGTAGGAATTCCCTATGATCAATGGAAGAAAGGTAAGGTACATATTCCTTGGGGTGACTCGGGGTGAGACATATCGTGCAATATTCTTATATATATTCTTGATTGGATGCTCGGATGGCATCGGTTGGATCACCCCCTTTTTAAATACTTGAGAAATGTGATATTCTCATATTGAGAGAATATTCTAAGAATGATTTCTTCACTAGTAGGTTATGGTACTGACCAGTGGCACATAGTAGGTGGATATATTGGGTTTATTGCAATGGGATTCACCATTGGCCTGCCTGAGAAAGGATGGCCAAGAGATTTGAGTGTTTTGATTTCATTGTGTGTTACATGTCAACGATGATGAGGTCTCATATATTGGTGTCTTCTGGATTATTCTCGATATTTTTGTGTCAACTATGTCAACTCAGATTTTGTTGTTTTCATTAGTGATTATGATGCTTATATGAATACCTATATTTCCCTTTCTATGTGATTTCTTTTATGCATTTTTTTATATTTTTATCCATGGAAATTGGTAAAGTGGTTTTTATTAGGTTTCTAGAAATGGTTTTCAATGTGTTTAATCCTCTTTTTACAAATCAGGAAAAATAAACAACGCATTCCCTTTGAAAATGCTAATGTCTCACTAAATGATTAATTTTGGTTTTGAGAAATGAATAAGGGAAATGACTCGTACTTTTATTTTGAGTAACATGTAGAAAGCCTTACTTTTATATGTTGTAGTTCAAACATGAAATTGATGATTCTTTTATTTAATGAAAATGAATTTGGGAATGGATTACTTGGGGACACCAACTGTGTTTAAATACTCACACTTATACTTAATTCTTGTTTTTAGTCACAGGTGTAGGTTTCAGCTTGATATTGATCTCCATGGGTGATGTTGTGTCTTGTGATCGGAGAGTGACATGTAGGGTCACATGGAGTTTACTGGTCATCAGGTTCAGTTAGTTTTTTTTCAGTTCTTTCTTTGTTGATTTGTTTAGTTTATTTATTTTAGGGCTGCTTTATTATTATTTTACTCAGCTTCTGTTTATTTATATTGTGATAAATCTCTCCCATCATCACTATAATGATTCCCCTGGTTCTTGTCGCCAGCCCAGGAGGATTGGGACCTTCTCTCGGGCCTTGTCACGTGCCAACATGGGTGACCAGTTTAGGGTTGACCCGGGTTGGTTTGTGACATCTGTTGAGCTGTGACATTAGTTTTTTGATTTTCCACATCTTCATTGTGTGCCTATTCTGCTATGTCCAACCTCATATCCTTGAGTAATAATCCTCATGAGATATAAAACACGATTATATACTTTTATTCATTGTCCAAACAAAACATCCTATATAGTACTAGTAATAAAATTTTCATCATTATAAAAATTTATTTAGTAGGTGTATTCCAAGAACTAAGACAAATTTTTGTGTTTTTACACTTCTTTTTAGCATCGTTAGAAGCATCAATGCACTCAGTATTTGTAGACATGGCTTCCACTGGATTATATGAGATAGTGTCACTTGTTACATTAGTCTGACTGTGATATTAGATCACACTGATCTATATAAGACTATTTTTATCCCCTCAAAACTAGTATACCTACCTCTCCATATACCATCTATTTATACTTTCTGCTTGCTATAGTATTACTGGATAGTTCTAACCTCTTTCCTTATAGTTCCTTTGGATATAATTGATATTTTACTAATATAATGTCTATCTTGGAAAAATAAAATTCTTTTTCATATCGTGGAACATGTGATTGATCCATCATATAAGCATATGGAATTCACCTCACCGTATTAATCTCTTTTTGTACTTATGCATATCTTCTTTGAGAGATATGTACCATGTGACACTGGTAATAATTCTCTCTCAAATTGTTCCAAAACACATTTTTTAATAACTTGAATGTATATGTACAATTGAATATGTCTAAGAAATGTTTAGATCTACCATAGTAAATCTTGTTCCCTAGAACTTAGTTTTCTACTTCATATAAATCTATAAAGAGATAAATTTATTTTGGTCTTAGATAAATGTAAGACTAATAGTTTTTTTCCTTATGTTGTCAAACATATATTACATGGAAAACATTGGTGCTCCCACAAACCTCTTGTAGACACATAGAAAAAGATTCATTCCAGTTTAATATTATATGATCTTGTAGATTACCTCAATCCTAAACTATATTTCTGTTACTTTCACCCTTTATTGGAATTCTATAATGTCTCCATCCCTTTATAGTTTTGTCAAATAGACACCTTCCGTGATTGGAGGTCTTAATATATAATAAATAAAAATATCATCATAGAAATTAGCTATGATAGGTTAAATTCTAATGGATTGAGGCATAACAACTCTGTATTACCAATATAGCCTTATTGGTAATTCGTGTGTACCATCCATCTATAGTCTCACTTGAATACCCATCATAATATTAAAAATAATAACCCCCCAATACTATGATACATAGAATCCATTATTATATTATAATTGATCTTGTCAATCATAGATAATTGTCATATAATACCTATTGTAGAAATTATTATTCTTAATTAATAATGTATCACCAATAAAGGTGATTATAAAACGATCACCATGGTTTTATCATTCTTATGTAGTACGTGTCTTTGGAACATACCTCTCCAATGAGATCTTGTGGAACTTAATCTTATGCAAACTATTTGTACATCGGTAGCATTGACTGAACCAAAGTCAATCATGGTCCCACTATCTCTAATACAGATATGCACCATTTTATTGAATTGTAGTCTATCAATTTACTGTATATTTTTTATCCAATGGGTTTGTATAATATCAAAAGAAACTTTAAGTATGATTATAATATATGCATATTTTTTTTAACGTAAGTTAATTTATATCATTAACAAACTCTTTGCATTCAACCACTATTTTGTTATGGCATAATGGATTTCCATCATAATGTAACTCATATGATATTCATTTTTCATGATATTTGGCATATGGTTATGGGATAATTCTTTTACTTGAGAACATGTCATGAAAAATTGATGTATCTGTATTGCATAATTTTTAACATTGATGCTCCATTTTCTTACATCATGAGTCTAATGTGTATAAAGAATAATGGTTTTTGGAATTTGTCCACACTACATTTTTGTTGAACAATGTTATCATCTAATACTTATCATTGATCCTCCTTAATAACCCTATTTTGTTGTTGTTGGTATGGTAATGTGCATTTAGAAATTACTCCATGAAAAATTATAATTATCGATGAATCCATGGTCAAGATATTATTCAACACGTGGGCCTGAATCAACTCATATCTTCGGAACATGCATATAGCTTCTGTTACATTCACATTCCTTAAAAACATAAATGAATCTTTTGAAGTATAGCAATATACGTCGATCTTAACCTTGGAATAGTTTACGCTCTTTAGCTAAACTAATACAAACTGTTTTGCAACTTACCTTTATTTATAATGGTATATTTTTCCAAAAACAATAAATATATACATCAATAATACCAAAGGTTTCTATCTCCACCGAGTAAAAATATTATACTAGGTATAATCTTTAGTTCCACTATTATTTATACATAACTAAGATTTATCTTTCCAAAACTAGGTATGTAGATCATACATTTTATATTCAATACATATTGCCCATGATTCATGTATTACTAATCTATTTTTTATGTATTAAAGAGCACAAGGAAAATTTATTCCTAAACTGTAATATTGTCTAATTACGTATGTTGGACACATTAGATTAATTTTTAGGTGATACTCTAAATATTCAAATGGAATAAATTACTTGGAAATTAGATGTCATGTGGTTCTCACCGCTGATTTAGGAATGACCCTTTCATATTCGAATAGAGAACACACCTTACATATAGTAACGTTTATATACTTACATGGTTATTATATTTAAATACACATATGATATAGGAATATTGAATTAGATACCAAAGAAGTATAACCAAAATGTTACATTTTATAATGATGAATATACCTGAATAAGAAGTTATTACATGGATTTTAAATTAAGTTTATTGAATTTAAACTTCCATATATTTATTTCATGATATACGAAGATGTATAAAACCACGTTCCATGAAAGAGGTTGTGAAGGTGTCTTTTGTGTCACTATTTCCATTTGTATTTCAACTTGTCATTCAACTTGTTCACCATAAATAAATAAATATTATATGTTCTTTAAGATCTTATTTTCTTGGATAACCTTACTCAAATGGTAACGAAGATTTTTTCTCTAAATTGTTTGTTTTTAGTCATAAATGAAACAAGAGTAAATGAGTGTAAATGATATAAAAGAGGCATTCTTTAAAAGATCATGATTCATCATTCAACTTACATATGTCCAATGTAATCATCACCTTATTCATATATATGTGTCTCTTTCACCTCTCAAGCTTCATAGAGATGAGACTATATCTAATATCATTTATGTCCTAAATAAGTATCCTCAAATTAAATTAGAAGTTGATGATATCATATTGACATAACAACTATATGAATCTTACACAAGTCACTCATAATCATTTTACACCCTCACTTCATGGGGTGGATTAACAAGTATATGGACACCAACACCTTGAATTTCCTCATAATATTTTGTGCAAAGGCCTACACTACTATTTGTAAACTCGTTCTAGTTTGGTGATTTACTTTCTCTATGATTATCACAGTGTATATTGTGGGATTACTTATCATTTTATAAAAAATATAAAATCTATAAGATTATACTATTATCTTGATTACCGATTTAGACATTATTGATTAATTAATTAAATCATTAAACTACTCCCACTATTTTTTCAAATTCTAGGAACCCTCTATACAATTATAGTAAACCTATTTCACTTGAGTATTATAGTGGAAAGGATCCTTGAGCATCCCCTTATAGTCTACAAACTATAGCAATGCAACTGCTCGGAGAGTTCACTATAGATGTTTCAATAGACAACAATATTAACTTGGGACTCCGTAATCTTTTGAGTGGAGTCCCATATTATAAAATAGAAAAAATTACTTACTCAATAATTTCTTATTAATTTTCAACAAGAAAGCTACGTCAACTCCTTAACTACCAAATTCAGTTATGTCAACACATTATTCTAATAAGAAGTCTAGAGTAGTTGGAGGCACCCTCAATTATGGTTTCCCAAGAACCCCGAACACCCGGTCGTATTCAAATTCAAACAACCGAAGTCATCTTGATACTTAATTTTTCATTGAGGGGATTTATAATTTTCTCGATGATTGTAATCCATTTCTATTGATCTTGTTCATTCTTTTTTGTCGTACTCACAATTTAACTTTAATAAAAAAAATTATTTCTTATTTATTCTTTTTTTCTTTATTATTTAGTGTGTTTCACACTATCATGAAAAATGAATAAAATAATAATCACCTGGATAAAGAGAATAAAATCATGACTGGTCTTGAGAATATAATATTCTTTGATCCATTTAAATTTAATAGATTGACCACAACCTAGGGGAATAATATCCAAGTCGTTGCTTGACTCACAATTGAGATCATCCTCCATCCAGTGTGTCCACATCTCGTCTGGATTTTTCCTTGACTGGTTGTGGTCTATGTCTTATACCATCCTCATCTTGTTACAAAAATAATCAGACGCAGGTGAGGGGGTCTGAGGAATTAAAATTAATGATACACACTTTTACCTTGACACGTAGACCCTTATACCTATGCAATGAAAATAAGACAGTGCGATGAATGCCAATAAAAGTAAATAATTATTTAAAATCAACTCATGCATATAAATAATTAAATAAATAAATGATTCATAAACAGGTTGGGTCAATTTCTCAAGACCAATAAGCCAGTAATATAAATGTGTGATAAAAATAAAATTGCAATAACATAAATATGATGGCCTTAATTTAATTATATTAAAATAATTTAATTAAAGATGATCCACTATTATTTATTAATTTAATTCAAAAAAATAAATCAATTATTTCATTTAATTCTAATTCCAAAATCAAATTATTTTTTTTGACATATTGTAAAGTATTTTCTTAACAAAAAATAATTTTAATTAATTTAATTTAACACTAAAATTAAATTAATTAACTTAATTGATTTTTATTATTTAAATAACTGTTCGGGCCCTGAAACACCGCGAGTTTAGTCTAACCCGCACATACCCATTTTTGTTCAAACGAAACCCATGTAAAGCTATTCAAGATGAGGCAGATCCGACTGGATCCATTTTGGGTTGATTATATCTCCCTCGAACCCATTGTCGGGCATGTCAGGTCAATCTAATCCCGTTCAAACATGCTGCACAGCAAATGCAGCGTACCACAGGTGCACATTACAATGATGGTGGGTATATCAGGGTTGGCAGCATCCAGAGGGGGCGAGGGGTCGATGAAGGCTGAAGCACTAGGCATTAGAGGTCTACGTGGGATGCACGTGTTCAGTGGAGGAGGGTCATGGCCGGGGGTGCCTCTCGGTGGGTGGCTCATTAGTTCGTCCTCTATGGCTGACTAGGAGAGAGGCAGTGTGTGCGGAGCCGAATGTAACCTCGCTGGCCATCCAGATCATGTGGCGAAGGGTGGTCTGGACAAGAGAGAGGCGGCCGACGTCGGGAGGCATTTGCTCAGAAGTGGGAAAGTGGGGCCCTGGTGGGGTGAGGGTTTCATGCAGGCCGGTTGGCCAGGTGGTGTCTGATCCAGAGGGGTGTCGCGGACTGGGTGAGGTGGCTCCCAACAGGTCACTAGGCGAGGAGGGCCACTGTGGATGACACTCGGTGGAAAGCCATAAGAATTCACCTATGCCAGGGTGGGGGCGCTCAGTAGGGAAGGTCCTGAGGGGAAAATTTTGGTGGGAGGGGTATTTTTTTTATGAAAATGGGTTCTCTATTTTTTTTATTTAGGAACTGGGGCACCGTAGCACCACTTAATGTGGCTCTAATGGCAACAAACATCATAGGGCCGCTTCAAGTGGCACCGATCTCCATCCCCAGCTGCAAAACCCCATCACCCCTTCATCATTCATCCATCCACTCTCCCATCCCCCTTCCCAAAACCTCCTCCCTTTCTCTCATTTTGGATAACAAATTTCCGATTGTCCAACCGCCGACCTTTCCACAAATTTGAGGAATGTTTTGATTTACATTTCTTTAATATTTTAAATTGTTTATTTAATTTTTTAGTTAACGTAATTAGATTTTATAATTTTTTTTATTAATTTATTTGATTAGTTAATAGACTAATTTTGAAAAATAATAAATTTTATGTAGATAATTAATTTATTTAATTTGGTTAATTATGTAAGTATAATTTGGTACCTAATTTTGTATAATTATTTAATTAATTAATTCTAATTATTTTGTTAATAAATTATAATTAGTAAATTAATTAAGTATACTTAATCAATCAATTAATTATAATTATTCAATTAATTATTTGTTATTAGTCAATTAATTATTTTTATGTAGTAAATTAATTAATTCTAATTTGTTCTAATTAGTTAATTAATGAATTCAAATTAGTCAATTAATTTATTTTAATTAGTAAATTAATTAATTATTAATAGTCAACTAATTATGTATTCATAGTCAATTAATTATTTCTAATTAGTCAATTAATTAATTATAATTAGCCAATTAATTAATTATAATTAGTCAATTAATAAATTCTAATTAGTTATAATTAGTGAATTAATGAATTTTAATTAGTCAATTAATTAATTCTATTTATTCAATTAATTAATTATAATTACACAATTAATTATTTATAATTAGTCAATAAATTAATTACAATTAGTCAATTAATTAATTATAATTAGTTAAATATTACATTCTAATTAGTTAAATATTGAATTCTAATTTGTTAATTAATGCATTTTAATTAGTTAATTAATGCATTTTAATTAGTTAATTAATGCATTCTAATTTTTTTATAGTTTCTTAATTAATTATAAGTAATTATCTAATTAATTGTATTTAGTTTATTCTAATTTGTTGGTTAAATTATAATTAGTCAATTAATTAATTAGAAATAGTCAAATAATTAATTATAATTAGTCAATTAATTAATTATAATTAGTCAATTAATTAATTAAAATTAGTCAATGAATTAATTGTAAGAATTAAATTAATTAATTCAAATTAGTTCTAATTAGTAAATTAAATAATTATAATTAGTTAATTAACTAATTATATTTATTCAATTAATTAATTATAATTAGACAATTAATTAATTATAATTAGTCATTTAAATATTTTTAATTAGTCAATTAATTAATTCTAATTAGTCAATTAATTATTTGTAAGTAGTAAATTAATTAATTCTAATTAGTTCTAATTAGTTCATTAATGAATTCTAAATAGTCAATTAATTAATTATAATTAGAAAATTAATTAATTATAATTATTCAATTAATTAATTACAATTAATCAATTGATTAATTATAATTATTCGATTAATTAATTATAATTAGTCAATTAATTAATTCTAATTAGTTAAATATTTCATTCTAATTAGTTAATTAATGAATTTTTATTAGTAAATTAATGCATTGAAATTAGTTAATAGTTTCTTAATTAATTGTATTTAATTAACTAATTAATTGTATTTAGTTAATTCTAATTAGTTTCCTTAATTGTAACAAGTTAATTAATTAATTCAAATTAGTTGATTAATTGTAATTAGTTAATTAATTGTCAATTTTAATTAGTTAATTGTAATTACTTTATTGCAATTAGTTAATTGTAATTAGTTAATTGTAATTAGTTAGTTGTAATTAGTTAATTAGATAATTAGTTAATTCTAATTAGTTATCTAATCAATTTTAATTAGTTAACTAATAAATTATAATTACATAACTAATGAAGTATAATTAGCGAAGTAGTTAATTGTAAAAAGTAAACTAATTATTTCTAATTTCTTAACTAATTAATTATAATTAGGTAGTTAATTAAATCTTATTATGTAGTTAATTAAATCTAATTTTGTAGTTAATGTAATCTTATTTTGTAGTTAATGAAATCTAATTAGGTAGATAATTAAAACTAATTAGGTAGAAGTCTTATTATGTAGTTAATGAATTCTAATTAGTTAATTAATGAAGTATAATTAGAGAAGTAGTTACAGTGATTAGTGAAGTAGTTACAATAATTAGCGAAGTAGTTACTGTAATTGGGGAAGTAGTTACTGTAATTAGGGAAGTAGTTTCAATAATTAGTGAAGTAGTTAAAATAATTAGAGAAGTAGTTATATTATGAATTGTTTATATAATATATATCTGCATTACATTCTATGTATGATAATGAATTTATTTTTTCATTTACCTTGACCTCAGCTTGTAATTGTAGTTATGAACATGAATTTAGTAGTTGAATATATTTTTTACTTATTAAGTGATAGAGTTATCATGAACTAAAATGCTTGCTTGAGTAAAGTATCCCCGTGTAGAGGGGATTTTGGTTGGACCACCTACTTTCTTGGAGGATTTCCTTGCCTAGGAAAGTGAATGGGTTTTTCTATATGTCGCTCCGGGTTTATTCATTTTGAAATTTTCAAGTTCATATAACTCTATGTTTTTACATGAGTTGTTTATGTATCTCATGCATATGATGCATGTGGATATGTATGAATATGTATGAGTTACTATTTTTGTGTAAATAAAACAAACATGTCGGTTGTGTAAAGAAAGTTACACATCAATATGGTTTGAACATATTGATTTGTTGGAGGGACTAGGATTCCAACATAAATTCTTGAAGCATGCAGACATAAATTGATTGTTTGATCATGTGCGATTAATAAAGAGGGTTTATTTAAGATAAAAAAGATGACTGCTTATATTTATTGCAATAAAAAAGTAATTGAGATAGAACAAGGATGCAGCTATAGTATACAGCCAGAAGCTATTGTAATGCTTGGTGGCTGTACAACTATGGGAACTCTTAGAAGGAAAATTTATCGACAGTTGAATGTGAGGAGAAACCAAGCGATAGAATCCATCACATATATGAATCTACAATATGTTGATAGGTTTTGGCTTGTGGCTTATCAAATAACTGATGATGAAGAATGGGAATACGTACTGTCATTGGTCCAGTTCCTACCTCCCAATCAAATGATGGAGTTGTATGTGACCATAGCTACAATGGAGGTTCCATTGACAATGGAACCTTCATCATCACAATGTCATAAGACTATGTCATATGAGCCTATTAGAACACATCGGGAACTTCCCTCTTAAATGGTACCATCATTTCCCCCGGCTACAATTTCAATGGATATTCTCCCGCATACTGTAGATGCATTGGTCGATTATTTGGAGGTTTATGACAATTTAGAAGATGAAGAGGAAGGTGAAGATAAATAGAAAGCGCATGTAGAAGAACAGTTAGTTACCACTTATCTAAGGTTTAACCGACCGTTGAACCATCCCCCACCATTGATATCATGGTCGAAAGAAGGAATGAATCACGTTCCAGAATTGGATTGGTCAATTATTACTCCTTCTTCAGAATTTCCAGGAATCATTGGGGGCACCAATCGAGTGAAAATTGTAGGCACATTATGTATATTGGAAGAGAGTTTGAGAGTAAATATGCAATAAAAAACGTGATAAAACAATATCACATTGAAAAACATTACTCTTATGTTGTAGAAGAGTAAATAAGATCTTATTTTTTATCCTTTTTGACAAATATTATTTGAACATTCAAATGCATCTGGGAGCTATAATTGATAACACTTTTCACATTTGGCACATCACAAGATTTACTCCACAAACATGTTTGAACCCATGCTTGTTACAGGAACACTCTTCATTAGATGTTGAAATTGTTTCATTATTTATTGTTGAAATTATTAGATCATTTGAAGATGTTCTTAATGTTCTAGTGAAGGAGAGAATCAGACAACTTTTTTGGTATCTGATCTCTTACTAAAAGGCATGGGCAGCATGGAAAGAGGAAATTGTGAAAGTGTTCGGTGATTGGGATGATCCTTATCATGTTTTACCACAACATTTGGAGCTTTTACACCACAATAATAAAGTGATCTATCAGTTACATACTATAGAATATGTTAACCCATACAACCAAGTTGGACAGTCAATGGTTGTTTTTCATAGATTGTTTTGGGCATTTTTACTATGTGTGGCAGCTTTTAGGCATTGCAAACAGTTTATACAAATAGATTCCAAATTTCTGTATGGAGATTATATAATAAATTTATTGATTACATCCACACAAGATGGAAATAGATCCCCTCTACCTTTCACATTTTCAATTGTGGAGAAAGAGAACTTCTCATCATGGAGTTTGTTTCGGGCATGTCATCGAGAGTGTGTTACGGGAGCGGAAGGGATTTGCCTTATCTCAGATCATCATCGTGAAATCAAGGAGGTAGGACAGTCTGAGGGAATTTCATGGAGACCACCATATGCTCATCATCGATACTGTATTTGACACATTGCTAGAAATTTATGGATGATATTCAAGAATGAGTCTATGAAGAAAGCAATCTTAAAAATTTGTATGAATATCCTTTTTCCTATTAAAAATACATGTCATAGTTATGATCCTATCTGTTTAGATTATTTATTGTATGATAGCATAGGAGCGTCACTAACAAATAATGGAGGAGTGACTTCAAGATATTCATAGAGATAATCCAGAAGTTTATGATTAATGATGCAAATTCCAAAATAGAAATGGTCATTGGAATATGATGATTGGAGGAGATATAGTCATATGATGACCAACATCGTAGAATGCATAAATGGAGTTTTCAAGGGCGTTCGAAAATTACCAATCACAAGTAAATATGAATATTTGATTATATATTACTCAGAAAAGCAGAATTTTAATATACTATTAGTATAATGACTAAAATATAAATTATAGGATTGGTACAAGAGACCTTCTATTGTAGTGTTAATTATTTTCTAGAATGATGAAAGAAAAATGAAGAGGGCTTGAACAGATGGATGCGATATGGACACCATTTCTAGCGCGATCTAGAAACAGTTCTTCAGGAAGCTAAAACATATCGTGTCACCACATTTAATCATCCAGATCAACCACTTGAGGTCGCTGAGTATGGCGAAGTTGTGGCTTTCATCCATGGTCATATCCGAGTTGTTTTATTGGAGAAGCATTACTATGAATGTGTTAAGTTCCAAGCATTGAGATATCCTTGTGGCCATGTGATTGCAGCCTATGCTTATGTATACTTATCTTGGGAGAAGTTTGTTGATCCAGTTTATCGACTCGACAATATCAACTCCTGCTATAATACTTCGTGGATGCTGATCTGAGAATATCAGAATTTTCAGCTCTCTGATGACACACCCATGCTTCTACCAAACAACAGTAGACATCGCACTAAAGGGAGGCCAAAGTCGACTCGTATTCGGAATGAGATGGATTGACCTAGTGAATAGGAACATGGATGAAGGTGTATCATATGCTACCAAGATGGTCATTCGAAAACATATTTCCCTAGACACATAGGTAAATCATCTAACGGTTAAAATTATTTTTGTACTCCATTAGTTACTGTAAACACATTGTACGTGTAATCAATATTTGTCCACCAATGAGTTCTGAAACAATTAATAGTTAATATATCATCATAATTTATATAAGTTGTTCCTGTTTTAAAAAAATATCAAGAAATTTTAAAATATATAAAATATAAGATTGAGGACTTAACATAATCTGAGAATCAATTAGAGTGAATACTAGTGATGAATAAATTGAGGATATAACAGAATCTGTGAATACTAGCCTAGAATGTGAAAAATAATGAAACCATGACATCAATGTTCAACCTGTAAAGCGTGATGATCCCACAGTTAAAAAATCCAAATATCCAAGGAAAATGAAGTGGGAATATATAAAAAAAGTAAATAACAATGCTACATTTTAGGAGAAGTTTAGAAATCAACCTGTTTCAAACATTATGCCCTCTCATTCATTTATTCAAAAGTTTTAAATAGTGTGATGATCCTAAATAATTGATATTATTGAAAATGATTAAAATAGTATGGCCCTTGTTTTTAACCATGGGACTGGTATTTCTCCAAAAAAAACATTTATTCATTCTAAAACATTGGCAATTCCCATCTTTAGTCGACTTGGTGAAGAACCAACATTCATATATTCATTCAGAGGTCATGAATATGTGAATGTTGGTTCTTTACTGTGTCGACTAAAGCTACAATGCAGAAGGAGTATGTTTTTTATGTCAATCATACATGGATCAATGGTTTTTCCATATTCCTTTTAAACGATGTTGATTTAGTATATTGAGTAGGATAACTATTTATTTAAAGTTTCAGAGGAAAGGGTGCATTGATTTTCAAGAAGAAAAATGTACATAAAATATTTTCAAATTCTTTAGGAAGATGATCCATGAGTCATTTTTGACATGTATGAACCAAAATATACGACAAAAAGTATTTCCTATAATAACATCATCAGTATTTGATAGACATAGTAGTTTGAATAATAAATCCAAAACATTATATGTTGAACATATCATAAACTCATTTAACAATTTTGGCCAATTATTGTGACGTTTACATCATTCAAAATCCAATGTCATCGTTGAATTTTGAAAGCATTCAAATTGAATATATCATCAAATTTATATGTTGAACATGTGATAAATTCCTTTATATATTGAACATTTCCTAAATTATTTTATTTAACTCATTACATTATTCTTTCATACATTACATGATAAATTTCATAACATAAATGATAAATGTGATGGATAACATGACATTAATGTTTTACTATTTGTACAATCAGATGGAGCAGCCACTATTACCTTTCTAGGAGACACATGTGTTGTGTCTTGTGTTGGCACGATGACCTGTATGACAACTTTCTATTTGGAAATCACATCATTATCATCACGATACGCCCCCCTACAACTATTTCTCCATACCTTAGACGTGTGGGATTTTGTGGAGTTGCAATGTGTGACTTCAAGACTATTGATCTTCTTTTGATTGCGGCATTTGTTGAGAGATGGCAGCTAGAGACACACACATGTCATCTATCGGAGGGGGGGATGACCATTGATTTAGAGGGTGTCGCTTACATGCTTGGTCTGCCCATCCATGGATAGGCAGTTATAGGTTCCATTAGTGGAAACTTGGCCGCCGTCAAAAAGTTAAAATTAGGCATTGATGTCGTTGGCGTACGAGGGGTCCTTCAGGGTTCTTAATTGCGCATGAAATTGCTTGACGAGCATTTCAATGTCATTCCTGATGACGCAGACAAGGAGATGCTTATTAAGAACACACATGAATATATTCTCAAATTCTCAGAGTCATTTTATGTGTTGACTACACCACCCTTTTGGTAAACATGATATAACTCCAATTACATGAGGATCTTGATCAGATAGCTAAATTCAATTGGGGATCCACTATATTAGCACATCTGTATTTATCCCTTTTTTCCAGTTTTCAGGAAGATTCATAGAAGACTGCTGGTTATATGGATTTAGTACAGATGTGGGCCTGAGGGTATTTTCCACACATCGCTCCTCGGGCTATCATACCACTTGTAGTGGAGCTATTTCAGGATTTCCCACGGGGAAGATGGTATGTTTACTTCATTAATTTCATTTATTTAGTAATTTTGTTTTAGTTATTTAAAAACATACTATATATTAATCTTTTGTTACCAGGTGGAGTCATTCATAGAAGCATGCACACAGACCGAGACATAGTGTGCACAACTTTCGACAGATATTCTATGCATTAGTGCCAGTTTATGTAATTAAAGAAATATTTGTTAATAGAAAAATATGTTTTTATCACTATATTACATTATTTCAATATAATATTACTAAAATTATATTTCTAATATGTCACTTACTTTTTCAGTATACATTTCAGGTTTCATGGACTCCATATACATGTTATTTCTATAAATCACTTCCACCATACTTCATAGCTATTATTGGAGATCATGCTGCAGTGGTTCCACTCATCCACTTCCATATCACTGAGTGGCACCAGCCAGACTAGGTCATGCACTATTTTTGTTATATACAACATATCTCGATGGCACTCGGACAACTTGATGGATTTCATTATATTGTACTTACATGTAGAGAATCGATGGACTGAAGGTAGTTTCATGCATCTCATATTGAGCTGTGGGAAGCACGTTCCTAGTATGGTATTTCTCGATATGGATATCCCACAACACAATATCAGTTTTCTGCCCTGTGGGATTATGAAAGCTAGTATCGACATCATACCATCATTCATCGTACGCGTCAGGGGATTGGCATTCAACAGATGGCATGTATATTATGGTATATTATTTTTGTTTAACTCTTTTGTGGTATTAATTGGAATTTCATTGAATTTGCAGACAGACAACATTGATCATATTTCACATATCACAAATCCTCAGGAGGAGGCGTATATTAGACATGACATAGTTCATCGAGATGTATTGGCTCTCTACGACCATCTCTGGACGATACGAGAGAGTTTTTATGATGAGGAGCCACAAATATATCCTAATCCATACCCTCCATCTAGAGCTCCTGAGGGTGATGATGTCCCTGCTATTCCTGCTGATGACGATGCCCCTCCACCACCACCACCAGCTGGAAGACGGAGACGAGTACCTCGAGAGGAGCAGAGGTGGTGAGATAGATATCCGAGAGTTCTTCCTGTAGATGTGGCAGCTCTACATAGAGATGATCCTGTCCATCTTATTGATGAGCTTTCATAGTAGGGAGACCCTAATTTACCTCATCTGTCGTCTCTAATAACTACTATGGACTATGAACTCGATCAGGTGACACAGATTGTGGCATCCCCCTCTCCTCCTGGCGAGTACTTATTATGTATTCCCTTACTACCATTTTTAGGAACCCCAAGACCATCTGGCACCACACAAGATTTTGGGAAATCATCCACGTATGATTTTGGGTAGTCATCCACACATGATTTTGGTCATCCCTCTACACAACATCATGAAGAGGCACTAGATGCACCAAAAGCGAAGGATCCAACTACAAGGACACCAGAGTGACACATACGTCGGACACGTGGTGGATGTGAGATTCAGACACGACATTTCGATGTCGGGGGGCATCGAAGTTGTTTTATTCAGATGCCAGGATGTATATTTAAAAACTGTATTCATTTTTACCAAATTATCAATCACATATAAAACATGGATGTGTTGTCCTTATACGACCATCGACGTTGATTTATTCAGATGTCATAGTAATCCTCCGAGTGATAGTGAAAGAATACACACATAGTGTTTTATATAAAATTCCACTATTGACAGGACAATTAATCATTAACTCACATTTCTGAGGTCATTGATATTTTCTTCCTATTAAAACAGGTTTTATTTACTTTTTTGGTATATATTATTTACCTTATTATATGAGTTAAGACTATTATTTATAGAATACAGTATGTGATATTTGTAATTTATTTTAAATGTTTAATGTTCCATTTAAGATGAGTCGTATAGTTTCTATTTTATATTCGTTCAAAGTTGCGTACTTCAATCATTTTTAAGTTTCAGGTTGGCAATTTTGAAAGCTTATAAATTTTTATTCATCAACATTTTTGATGAGATTCCTTTTTTTCTTCTATTTCTTATATTTTTAATTAATCATTCATGTTTCATTTATAACCGGGTTATAGTTTCTGTTTTATAGTCTTTCAAAGTCGAGTACTTCAAACATTTTTATATTTTAGGTTAATTGTTTTTAATGCCTATAAATTATTTTTCATCATCATTATTCAAGGAATTAGTTTTTTTCAACTATTTATTATATGATTAATCATTATTTAAAGTTTCATTTACATCTGTTTTATAGTTTCTATTTTATAGTATAGAAAAGTCGTATACTTGAAACATTTTTATGTTTCAGGTTACTAGTTTTGAAAGCATATAGATTAATTTTTGTAAATATTATTGAATAATGTTTCTTTATTTTAATCTATTTTTTAATTTTTTAATAAATTTTGCATGTTTCATTTATATCTGTGTTATAGTCTCTATGTTATAGTCTTTCAAATTCACGTACATGAAATATTTGTAAGTTTCAATTTGGGGATTTTAAACCTTGTAAATTATTTTTCATCAAATGTTTTTATGAAATTCATTTTGTTTTCAAATATTTATTATATGTTTAATCAATATTTAAGGTTTCATTTATATTTTTCTTATAATCTATGTTTTATTGTCTTTCAAATTGACTTACATGAATCATTTGTAAGTTTCTAATAGCTGTTTTTGAAAGCTTCTATATTATCTTTCGTCGACATTTTTCATTAAGTTCATTTTGTTTTTAATTATTTATTATATTTTTATTAAATGTTTAAAGTTGCATTTATATCGGTTTTATACTTTATCTATTATAGTCTTTCAAAAACACAAATTTGAAACATTTTTATGTTTCAAATATGTGGTTTTAATTTCATAAAAATTATTTTTCATCGACATTTTTATGAAATTTATTTTGTTTTCAACTCTTTTTTATATATATCAAATTTAATTATTACAATTTATTATAATTATAAATAATTATATTTGTAAATTAATTATAATAGTATATTAAATTTTAATTTATTACAAATTAATATAAGTAGAAGTTATTTTTATTATATATTAATTATAATTTATTAATTGTCATTAATTAAATTACAAATTATTTATTATTAATTTATGATTATTACAAATTATTATATCATTATATATATATATTATATATTTATTCTATTTATATTTATATAATTATAATAAATATATAACTATAAAAAATATATAATTATAATTATAAATATAATAAATATATAATTATAAATCTAAATATAATAAATATATAATTAAAATAAATAAACATTATAGGCATATATTTATTATAATAAAATATTTATTATAATTACAAATTTATAATGTAATAAAATATATAATGTATATATATAGAATTATATATTTTGATTATATATTTATATATCTATATATACATTATATATAAATTATATATAAATATAATTGCATATTTACAATGAAAAATATATATATATAGTGTATACATAAATATATAATTACATTTACTACATTTATTATATTTATTACATTTATTATTTTTATTATAATTCTATAATTATTATATTTTTGAATTTACTATATTTATAATTATTATATTATTATATTTTTTTCTTACTATGTTTATATATTTATTGTATATATATATTTATCTTAATTATTATTTTAATAATTATAAATTTATTATAATTCCCTATTCATAATTATAATAATTCTAATATTATAATGAAAATATAATAATCAAAATATAATTATAAATAAAATAATTATAATAAATTAAAATATAATAATCAAAATATAAAACGAACAATATTTCCTATTATATTTATTAAATTTATTTTAAATATATATTTACTATAATTTTTATATTTATAATCATAAATTTATGATAATAATATATTTCTATATCTGATAATTTAAATATTATAATGAATATATAAATATAAATATAATAATTATAATATATATAATATATATCTAATTATATTAAATGTAAATTAATAAATATAATAAATTAAAAAAAACTAAACCACCACTTGAAGTGGCGCTATTCGAAGAATTGTATAGCGCCACTCCACATGGCGCTAAAAAGACCCATTTCCCTAAATAAACTCTACCCTAACCCATAAAAATAAATATTTTTTGACCCCCTCCCCTAAATTTGACGTTCTGAGGTGATCAGATATGCGGAGGCGAGTGGGTGTCTCATTTTCAGATGATGGTGGCGGTCGGACGGGGCTCCTCTATGAGGTAGGGATGTGCTGCCTATTCTAGGTGGGAAGGATAGGTTGGAAAGGGCTGAGAGGAGGCGCACCTAGCGGGGATGGTGGATTGCTGGGGAAGCCCATCCAGACCAAAAGAAATCCATTTTTTACTTTTCTAAAAGTTTCCTAAAAATAATCTTACAGACCTTCAAAAAACATCTACCAAACATGACACTTTTTTTAAACGCGTGGGCCAAGCTGCCTCCCCCCAACCAAATTAAAACTAGGTATAACCGTGAAATTGGTGCACGATTCAAAGAAGAAAATTTCATTAAATGAAAACCCTGGGGACTTTACCCTGCAGCTTTCCCCTTACCCCCAAACCATTTCCACCCTACCACCAACGGTGGGGCACCCCCCACCAAATTGTATTTATGTAAATTCCATTTAACCCTATAAGTTAGGATGTTGGGAAAATAGATTTTTTTAACCTGCTGGAGAAAACTACTCTGACCGGAAACATTACCATAATCAATTATTCCATCAATAGGGGATTCTCACCGAAAAAACATAAAATATATTAGAAAAAAACATGATTATATATAAATATGATGTTCTTCAAGTTTTTAAACTTGAAATACCAAAAATGATCCATTTCAAAAAATTCGGATGGGCACAAATGGTCCGTCTAAAACTAGATTAATGTGTTGTCTATTACATTGGAAACAAAATTTAACCCTCTAGTTATTTTTATGAAAATTAATTTTTTCTGGGATTAGGAAATTCATGCAATCCCGATAATACTAATTGAAGGTACCGTGGTGCGCATCAGATTCCGGTGGAAAAAGGATTTAAAAAATTTCATTATCAGCACAAAAAATCATGTTGTCTCTAGTGATCCCATCCTCGATACAGTCATGAGGATCTCTCATGAATTAATAGATCACAAAAAATAATTAAAACATCCACCTCATTCTGAATCAAAGTGTGCATGATAACAGCTTTTCCCCGATGCTTGTTTCTAAAAGGATTTGAATTCGATCCATTTTAGATCATATACACACGCTACAATAATTTGTGCACATGTAGTTTGTTAAATTCCATGTTCTAGCATGAAGCTCTGATGAATCATTCGGTGTTGTGTCAACTACCACGACCTTGTTCCTTTGATACATCAGAGAGGCCTTGGATCGGTCAATAAATGATACTCTCTATCTCTCCCTCCCTCTAGAAAGTGGAAGGAGAGAAAAGATCTCATTCATGATTAATGAATAATAGTGGGAAGAATATCATCTCCTACATATATAGTGGTTTGCATAAAATACCTAGATAGGGTTCACAAAAACCCAAAAATTAAAAATCCGTTAAATAATTAATAAATAAATAATTATGAAAAACTAAACTATGTCATGAATATTATTTATATTTTATGAAATACCTTTAATGTATATAGAATACATAATGCAACAAAGTCGAGTCATTTTACTCTACTCGAAATTCCCTATAATATTAAATAATCCTGGAATATTAAAATAATATTTGTCTATATAATATTACTCCTTGTATACACATACACTTATAAATACATTTAATAAATAAATGCAACACAATTATTCATTACCTGAATAATATTGAATTAATTTTTTTACTGGTGATCTATAAAACTTGGACAACACTCAGACCCTGTGGTGGGTACCGCCATGTCCTACCCACCTATTCACCTGAATAGGATAAAATCTTGAAATTACTATTATATGCGTCCATCTAGGACCTAATCTCAATATCAAAGAATAATATTCACAGATCCAGAGCAGAGTCTAGCAACCCATCAAGGGCCCTAAAGAGATTAAAATAATCAAAGAAATGACAATCAACCTACAGACACATACTATGTAATATAATCTCTTTGTTATTAGATAGCTAATGAAGAAATATGCACACTTGTGTCATCATCCTTTATTGCCTTATTATTCACTGATCTAACTAGATAGATTTACCCTCAACTATCTTTTACATGGACTTATGAAGGCACTACAATCCTAACCAACCATGCTCGACATATAACTTCCTCAGTTGAAAATTGAAAAATCCTATCTTGGTTATTCAACCAATGTCATACCACTAATGATGCACCCATCACAAGCTATCTCACTACGATTTCTTTATCATGTTTTTCCTTGCAAAAAAGTATGAGATCAAATGTTACACATTGATAATGATCTCAACTCAGGAGACCAATACACACATTTTTAGATATGAATAACCAATTACAACAAAAACATGTGGTGTTCCTATTAGTGGGTCTGTCTGATTGATATCACATACCAGAGATCACAGAGTGTGAAATTCATGAGAATAAGTCTCAATGCTTTCAAGCCCACAATACCTAATAATCAGACATCAAATATATCCAGTTAGTATGATGTATCCAAACCATATGACATATATTTAAGATCAATTACATAGTTTCTCGAGGTTCCCATCAAATCATGGGGTCTTATACAATCTTTTGATATGACAATTAATCTATTGACATTGGCATTAAAATAGTGGATGTAGAAATGTCTACACCATTATAGTAATTGTATATCATTCATATCTAACTATATACATGACATGGTAATATAAAAGTATTGTTAATGTTGGTTCTAGGATACCCACATTTACAAAACTTGAGGATATTCTATGGCCTTGTGCGCTTGATTTTGGTTGCTCAAGGGAAATGAATTTCCCCTTAGTCAAGTTTTCTTATAAAAATAGTTATCAGGCCTCAACTAGAAAGACACCCTCTAAGGCATTGCATGGGATTCCATGTAGATCTCCCTTATGCTGGGAATAGTTTGGAGAGTGGTACCTAGTTGGGTCGAGCCTCATTTGGAAGATGACAAAGAGGGTATAGTTGATCCGAAAGGGATTGATTACGACAAAAAGTCATCAAAAATCTTATGCAGACCATCATCATTGGCCATTAATGTTTGTGGATGGTGATAATGTATTTCTTAGAGTTTCAACTTGCTTAGTATATCATCAGTTGGGTAATCAGTGTAAGTTATCACCAAGGTTTTTGGGCCCCTTTGAGATCATTAGATAACTAGGGAAGGTGAAATATGGGTTGGAATTACCATATCATTTGACTTATATCCACGTCATGTTTCATATTTTCTATTTGATAAGGTATATACCATATTATTCCCATGTTACTGGAATGGTGGATGTTGATATTAATACTAATATCATTGTTGTAGAGCAACCAATTCAGATTGTGGATCATTGAGAGAAAGTGTTTAACGGTAAAAAAGCATCCATTGATCCATGTACTATAGCCGTGCATATGGGATAACTAGAAGACATGGTAGAGAGAATTTTTGATGAGGGAGCATTGACTTTCACTTTTTTGAAGTCCATGAATCTGAAGAACTTCTAGGTACAAAAAGAGTTTATGTTCGGGTGATTGTAACACCCTATCATCTTCCTTGTGGTATTCATTTTATTTTTTTATATCCCTTTTTATTTGGGCGCATCACAAGTTTCATGGGAATAGAGATCATTTGATATGGAAAATGTCATATTGTTCTGGGATATATGTTTTTCTAAATTAATATAGTCCATTTATAATTGTGTCAAAGGCCTTATAGGGTTCTCCCCGAGTATGAATATCATCGGATGTGGTTTTAGTTTTTTGTGAGGAATCTGGGAAATTCATTTTCCATAGAGAATTTACATGTTATATAATGGTTACATGCCATGTTATGGTCACTACTCATATTTCGTGAATTAGTTCATGGAATGAAGGTTTTACGCACCAGGAAAATGTTACATATTGTCTAACAGTCGAATTCTGATTTTTATTTGATGTGGTGTATTTTTCGACATCTATTTAATTAGTTTGATCGCACTGCATGTAAAGGAATACATGACATGTAAACCTCATGTCCAACATTTTCTAACATATGACTCACCTAAATCTTCTTTCATTTTGTCTGAATCTCTTCCTATCACCCCCTAGGTGATTTTAGACAATATTGGTGATCTCCACCTTGTTCAAATCATTTTTTGGTGATTAATTATCATTTTTGTTGTGGTTTGTTTCTCCGAGTAAAGAATCCTTATGTTTCTATTTTACATTTTGTTTTGTATTTTGTGTTAGTTGTGGTTGTTGTTCAGATATGTGATCGATTGGTGTTTTTTTGACCCTATGGAATTTCTTATCAGGACTTGTCTTATATAGGCCATTCTATGGTATTTCAGTATCCATTATTGAAGGCAGATAGGGTTCCATTGTTTTTGGGATAGATGTTTCTATATAATGGGTTATTTCTATGAATGTCTTATCGTTCATGTTAATTTCCTTTTTTTGTTCACTAAATTGATGAAAATTGTGGTTTCAAAGGATTACATAAATAGTTAAATGTTTTTAAAAATCATTTTGGTTTAAAAAAATAGTTTTTGAGCATCAATTTTTTGATTAAATGCTTGTGTAGGGATTTTGATTTGGAAATGAGTTTTCAAACACCAAAGCGGGTTGGATTGGTATTGAAAATGTTTTATAAATTGTGATTATTGTTTTCACATGGATTTTGACAAATGTGGAATATTTTTGAACCTTGGGTACATTGGGAAATAGACATGGGTAACCTTAGTGAGTGTGGTACCACTGTGGGTAACATTTGGGATATATATGGACTATGGAAGAACACAATATTGGTTGGTACCAACATATTCCTAGTTTAGATTCTATTTTATCTAGTACGTAGTCCCATAGGATAGGTAAAAATATGGAATGATTTTCCATTATGACCTATTTATGACCATAGTTATTTTTTTCATAGATATTTTCTAAAAATGAATTATTTGATGTTGTGTCACATGGTTTCACATGATGGTTAGTTCATGTGTATTTTTTTACATCCATAACTTATGGATTATGGATATGATTTACTATTTTATGACTTCTAATTTTTATATTTCGAAATTTGTAATTATGAAAGGATTTTATGAAAAAAAGGAAAATTATTCACAAATGAGTTTGGATTTCTAAAAATTATTTCAAAAAATTATTATTGTTTTAAAAACTATAACTATTGTATTCTTGGTTTTAGACCTTGCATAGACGGTATAGTGGTATCCTACTAGGCTTTGCGCTCACACCATAATTTTCTATTTGAGTGGTTGTATATGTTGTATTACAGGATATATGTAATGGGAAGGACATATTGTATCATGTTTTCTTCTATTATTGTCACAACCTTTGGTTTGAGGTGGATTGGAGGGGATAGTTGGTCACATAGAGACTTGTTGGTCTTGTTTAATTCATACACTTCTTATTTAGCATGATTTTATCACTTTTAATAGATCTGGATGAATAATTTATCTTTTTCATTGTACAGTAGTTGTTTGTCTTTTTTTCATTATACAAGACTTTTTTTCTTTATATTAGTTATTCATCGTAGTGAAAAGCCAGATCAGTTGGCTTATCTAGTTAACACAGGATAGTTTGTTACATGGTTTTTACAGGATTCTGATAATTTATCATAACATCAGTTTTAGAAGGTGTTTTGGGTACATTCCCCTTGTAATTTATGTATTTTTTATAAGCATGGGGGTGCGTTCCCACCACCAGAGAAGATCATCCATAATTTCAAATAAATCACCTGATTAATTAAATGAGTAGTTAAATTATTTTACTAATAAAACAATGTAACTAATTAAAATTAAATGTATATGTGTTAACTTTAAAAGGAATCTATGGACACTATGGAAATCTGGACACAAGTTGGATTCCCTAGCCACTGATGGCCAGGGGCTTGAATAATTAAATGATTCATAGTAACCTTTTTATACCATTAGTTATGTGACTAGACTCAGTATGCCCTAATAGACATTATGAAATATCCTTTGGCCACCTCTTTGAAGAGGTGTGGCAACAAATAAATGTATCTACCTATGAAAAAATGTAAATAAACTAGATAGATCTTAGAGATTATTGTGTAGCACCTCGTTATGTTTGTTCAGGTATGCCATGTATTTTGTTTTTCGTTTCCCTCTTTGTTTGGGTGCATCGTTAGCTTCTCAAGAATGGAGATCCATTGATTTATTAAATGAGATAATGTTTAGGGATGTATTTTTATTATAATTAATAATGTCTGTTTATAAATGTTCCAAAGGCCTTACAGGGTTCTCCCTATGTTTAACGAACAACAGAGGTGGTTTTTGTCTTTTGTAAAAAATCTGGGAAATTCACTATCTAATGGGAATTTACACATCATGTAATGATTAAACATTGTGTAATGATTTCCTGGAAGATATATTAAATTTTTTCATGGTGTGAAGGGTTTACATTCAATGAAAATATTAGACGTCTTGTAATAGTCAAAATCTATATTTTTATTAGTGGTGACTTGTTTTTTAGCATATTTTTAATTTGTGGGATTATACATAATTCAAGGGAATAAATGATTTGTAATACTTGATTATAGTGGTTTTTAACATACAGATCACCTAAATCCTATTTCATTCAGTCTGTATCCCTTTCTTTCGAACCCCTAGATGTTTTGGGACAATTTTGGGGATCTATATTCCTTCGATATCATTTTTTTGTAGATTGATTGTCGTTATGGTTGTGGTTCATATCAGTGTGTAATAATCCATCTATTTCTTATTTTACTTTGGTTATGGATAAATTGTTTTCTATGGTTGTGGTTCAAATATGTGATCGACTGGTGTTTTTCATTGATCCTTTGCAGATTGTTTTAATGCATTATCTTAAAATGGATGATGTTTTGTTTTAAAATCTCCATTATAGAAGGCAAATAGGGTTCTATTGTTCGTGAGGTATGTGTTTCTATACAATGGGTTAATTATAATAATTTATTATCATTATTCTAAATTCCAAAAGGTTTGTTCATTTAATGGAAGTGAATTTTAATTTCAAAGGATTTCTTGGTAGGATTAATGATTTTTTAAAAGGGTTTTTTATTTAGAAAATAGTTTTTTAAAACTAGGTGTTTGATTAAATTGTTATGTGGGTATTTTTATTTGGAAATAAATTTTCAAACACTAAAGTGGGTTAGATGGGATTTTATTTTTTTTAATAAATTATGAGCATGGTTTTGAAATAGATTTTGACAAACTTGGCACATTATGAACCTTGGGTATGTCAGGAAATTGAAATAGGTAACCGGACTGAGTGTGGAACCACTAAGGTTATCATTTGGGCTATTAATGGAAAATTGAAGGAATTGATATTGGTGGGTACCAAAAAATTCCTACTTTATGATTTTTTATGTCTAGTACATTGTCCCATAGGATGGGGCTCACTATGAAGTGATTTGTTATTTATAATTTATTTTATCACATAATGGATTTTTTTATGGATATTTCCTCACATTTTTTATGATATTGTATCAGATGGATTCACAAGATGGTTAATTCCTGGAAATGTGTTTACTTTAATACCATATGGATTATGGATATGATTTAATATTTTACCACTTCTACTTGTCATATTTCAGAATTTGAAAATTTTGAAGGATTTTATGATGAAATAATGGAAAATGATTTAAAATTGGGTTTGGGTTTAAGAAAATGTTTTGAAAAACTATTTTTTATTTTAAAAGCAAACACTGGTGCATTCTTGATATTAGACCTTGTATAGACTCTATGGTGGTATCCTACTGAGTTTTGTGCTCACAACCTAATTTTTCTTTTGGGCAGTTGTAGATTTTCTATTATAGGATCTAGGAAAAGGGAAGGTAATCTTGTAGCATATTGTCTTATCTTGCTGTCACAACCTTTATTTTAGAATGGTTTCGTGGTGACAGTTGGTCACATGGAGACAAGTTGGTCTTTTTTGATTCATACTCTTTTAGTTTGGCCTATTTATATTACTTTATATAGATCTGTTTGCATAATTTTTCTTCTACATTTTACTTTGGTTGTTTTTCCTATTTTTCATTAGGCAATATTTTTTATTATTATCTTTGTTATACCTTGCTATTATGGGATGGATCTGATGGCTTATCTAGTTGACCTGAGTTGGTTCATTTCAAATTGGTTTCAAAGATATGCTTAGCCAAAACTGTGTCAACACAACCTGAGTTTGGTTCTATGTATTGGGTTGATAGGAGTTAGAACCATTAATATTCAGGTAGTAATTGTTGGAAAGGGGCCTAGACGTCTCACTTCCATATCCAAACAAATGTATCCATGAATGGTCATAAATTTTTTACTAGGTTTGAGACTTGGTGTTTGTGGTAATTTGAATGAATAGTATCTGAAATTTATTTAAATAGACCTATTCTTTTCTTAAGGTGGAATACATGTTTGATGGATTATTAATTTCTTTAAATTATAATCATTTTAATTCTTTAATAACATTACTATATACTAGCCCTATGATCTTGGAATCATCTCATGGATGATTAGTTTTTGTCTTATGATTTTTACACAATTCCTCCTAGAAGAGCTCTTCTAAACTTGAGATATGAAGCTGCGAGATAGTTTTCACATGAAGACCATATAGTGGACCATTATTTGGTAGAAATAGTTATTTTCACTATTCATACTTTGGTTCATGAAGGTTTTGAGAACTCGGGATGAGTAGTGGAACACCACTCGGAATTTACGATGCAACATGCATCTACCTTCTGTGGTGATAAAGGACCGCAAGAATATAAAGAGTGTATTTAATGTATTAATAGGATCATTATCTTTATAAATACACCCAAACACTATAAGGTGGGTTCTCTCAAGTATATTCTTAAAGGACTATGTAGGAGATTGTGGTACTCTACTGTGATTACTAAGTTGCATGAGGATAATATTTATGCTTCTATCAAAGAAATCTTCACTCAATAGATCTATCCAGAGATATTAGGTGTAGTGAAGTCTTGGGAGATTTTGAACTTAGAGTTGGGAGAACATATCATTATGGATTATTCCACCTACTTTGCTGAGATGGTGCATCATACACTAGATCTAGTTAATAATGATTACCAAAAGGATTAAAAGTTTGAGTTGGGATTATGGTCAGATATTCAGTCAATATTTATTCATGTGTGTCTTATTGCCTTCATGGTGGTGGTCTAATAGCATATTTGGATGAGGAATACATAGAAGGGAAGATAGGTTTGGGTGGAGCTTCAGTTGTTGAATTTATTAGCCAGGATGTATCTTCTGGACATAAAATGAAACACAAGGGTAGCCAGTTTTCTTCAGGACCATTTTCAAATGATTTTTCAGCACAACTGCATATTGTTTGCAATCAGTGTGGGTGACATATCCATACCAAGCTGAACTAAATGGATGATCCCAATAAATTTCATCATAATGGGAAAACCTATCATCTGAAGCATTTTTGTAATAGGATGTCCACAGAAAGTATGGTTGGATCCACATCCATGAAGGATTTTTAGGTTCATACCGATGCTTCAAAGGGTAGTGGGTCATATTCGTAGACTAAGGGGAATTTTCATTTGGCTAAGAAATATCATGGAGGAGCTGAGATAAGATTTCATTATGTGGAAAAGTATGTGCCAGTGAAATCTAAAGCAAGGCTGCTAATATTAGAGGTACGATGTTCATTTCATATTCTATCGTGTTATATTAGTTGGATGTGGTTGTTACTGATAATTTCATATCATCAAGGTTTTTTGACTTGTTGGGTTTGTGTTTGGAACTTATTCAGTTCTTTTTAGAGATTTCCATGCCTTTGGGAAAGGGGTCCAAACAAGGTTTCAAGTGTCTCACATGTCAGTTAATGATATCCAAATACTAGGTGATATGGGAATATTTTGGTTCTTGATATTGAAATATTTGTCCTAATAGTTGGAATGGATTATATGATCAACATTATGTCTCATTAGAATTTTATCATCCGAGTGTAGGTTTTATCTTCTGATGGGGCCACTCATGTTTTTCAGGGTGAGTTGGACTCTAGATTAGGATGAACATGGCATGTTGTTCTTTATGATAGGGTAATATCATTCCATTTGATAGAGATGTTTCATGATGCAGTTTAACCTTTCTTGGGAATTTTACTACTTGCAGTGATGTGTTCATACCGTGAGGTATTTCTGCATGATTTTTTTGGTTTACCACCCCAGAGAGAGGTTGAGTTTTCAATTTACTTTCTCCCTGGTACGATGCCCATTTCTATTCCATCTTATCGAATGAAACATGATGAGTTGGTATAACATGACGTATATATTTAGGATCTGGAGGATTAGTTAATTACTTATCCTAGAGTGTGGTTGTGTTCTGTGCTTGTGCTATTTGATAAAAACGAATACAAAATTCTCAAACTCTTCATGGATTATTGAATGTTGAATCAGATGACTGTTATGAATAGATATCATTTTCCTTGGATTTATAGTATCATTGATCATATTAGAATGGTTCTTTGGTTTTAAATGTTTGGATTGTGTCAGGGGTACCTCCAGTTGAAATTCCGACAAGGGGATATACCTAAAATATTTTTAGGAAGATGTATAAAAATTTGGAGTTTTGGTAATTCTATTCGGACTCACTAATGATCATGTGGTATATAGGGATTTGATATGATGGATATTTCATAAGTTCTTGGACTCTTTCATTGTTGTGATCGCACATGATATCTTGGTTTAATACAAGTCGTATGAGAAGCACATGTACCATTTGAATATCATTCTATGAACATTGAGAGAAAATAACATGTATGGTAATGTTTCTAAGTGTGAGTTTCAAATTCAAAAAATTTAATTTTATAGGGCTTGTTGTATCTGAGAGGGGTGTCTTAATGGATCATAAAAAGGTACAGACTATTATTTCATAGTAGCGGCCTAAAAATGTGTTTGAGATATGAAGATTTTTAGGGTTAGATGGTTATTACAAATGATTTGTTTAATATTTCTCCAATATCGTATATTTGATGAAATCATTAACCCTTAATGGTGAAATTTTTGAATAGAATATAAAATGTCTGAGGCCTTTTGATGATATAAAGGTGTGTATGATTTCAACACCAGATTAAATACTTCTAGAACTAGGATTGGGTTATGATGTTTTATTGGATTGTTCTATTATGGTTTTTTGATGTGTCTTGATGTAGGGGACATATGTGGAGTAATATGGGTCACATCAGTTACACCCTCATGAGAATAACTACTATACCCATGATCTTGAGTTAGAAGTAGTTGTCCATGCACTCAAAACATGGTGTAAAAATCTCTTTGGGGAGTGGTTAATTTTGTATTATGATCATAAAGGCCTAAAATATCCTTTTACAATGAGGGATTTGAACATGTTATAGAGACTTTGGGTGGAGTATCTTCAGACATTCAATTTTGAAATTTCATACACACTTGGGAAAGGGTTATGTTGTTATAGAGGAATTGAGTATAATGTCACTGAAGCAAGCCATGATGGAATATGATGAGGAGTGGCCTCTAAGGAGTTTTCTTGATGAGATGATCTATGGAGTGGAAGAGGTAAATGGACATGTTTTCTTGGCTTTGATGAAGGCTGACATATATTTTTATGATAATGTTTGGATCAAACAGGTAACAAACACTGAGTGACAAAGCATGGGTAAAATACTCTATTTTGGGGAGACCTCTTGTGAGTGGTCTCGATCTACCATTGGATACTTATGTTTTTGAAATAGTTTGGATGTTACTTTTTCCCTAAGGAAATAGTTAATGGGAAGTGGACACCATTCCAATTGGTTTTTATACCCAAGTGCTACTAAGATGTATCACGGATTATGATGTTTTTATTGGTGGCTAGGGATGAGAAAGACGAGTGCAGATTTTGTATCACAATATCTTAGTTGTTATAGAATCAAGGAGGATTTACAAAGAACTATTGTTTTTTTGCAGTCCTTAACTATTCCGGTACGGAAATGGGATTATGTTTCAATGGATTTCATCATTATTTTACTGTAGAATCTTAGAGGGAAGTATTTTATTTCGGTGATCATTGATCAACTCATGAAATCCATGAATATCCTACCTAACAAGAAGATGATGATGGAGGAATAAATTGGGGACCTATATGTCTAATATATTATGAGACATCATGGGGTTCCCACTATGGTTGATTTTAACAGGGAACTAAGGCACACATCCGGGTTTTGAAATGTATTACCAGAGGTGTTGGTTTCCGAGATAAAATTAAGAACAAAATATCATCAACAAATGGATTGAAAGAGATAATTAGTTATCCATGTTCTTAAGGATATGCAATGGGCTTGTGTATTTTAATTTTGTGGTTCATTGGAAAATAATTTTCCCTTAGTCACGTTTTCCTATAACAATAGTTATCATGTCTCGATCAAAGTGGCACCCTTTGAAGATTTTTATGGATATCCATTTATATATTCCTTATGCTAGGAAATGTTGGAAGAGCAGTACCTATTTGTGTAGAGCCTCGTTCAGGAGAAGATAGAGAGGTTGTAGTTGATATGAAAGAAATCGATCATTCCATAAGGTCATCATAAATATTATGTGGACCGTTGGTAGTGGCCTCTGGATTTTTAGGTGGGTGATTAGATTATTCTTATAGGTTTACGTCAGTTGTATGATCGTTGTTTGGCTAAGAGGGTAAGTTGGCACTAAGGATTATGGGTCCATTTATGATCATTTACATCTGTGGAAGGATGCATATCAGATGGACTTACCATATCCTTTAATTTTTATCCATGACGTGTTTAATGTATCCTGATTGAAGAGGTATATACAAGATTATTCATATTTTATTTCATTGGAGGATATTGATCATGATATTTATACTATTGTTGTTTATCAACCCGTTCATATTATTGATGGTCGTGATAAGGTGTTTCGTGGTAAGTTAATTCCTCTGTTCTGTGTACTATGGCAATGTAAACATGATAGACACAAGATATGGGAGTGGGAATTATTGATGACGTAGTAGTGACCTTTAGCTTTTGAGAGTTTTAGAATATAAGGACATTACGGGGATATAATGTGTTTATGTTTGTGAGATTATAACACCCTATTATATTTCTTATGATATTCCTTGTATGTTGTTTTTGTTTCCCTTTTTGTTTGGGTCCATCGTGAGATTCTTTGGAATAGAGAGCCTTTTCAGGGATAATGGACTAATGTGTTGGTATGTATACTTGTTTTTATTAATAGAGTCTGGGTATAAATGTGTCAATGGAATTACATGGTTCTCCCCAAGCTCAGAGAATTCTATAGGTGGTTTTTGGATTTTGTGCAGAATCAGGGTAATTCACTCTCTTCTTGGCATTTATATGACATGTAATGGTTACATTTTGAGTAATATTCATCATTAAGATAACATGAATTGACTCATGGAATGAAGGTTTTACACACCATGCTAATATTACACATTGTATAATGGTCAATGTTTAGATTTTTGTTGACGACACCACATTTACACCATCTTTTAAATATATGTAATTACATGTCGTATAAAGGAATACATGACATGTAATCCTTAAGGCTAGTGTTTTTTAATTTAAGTATTGAGTATATCATTTTTCATTCGGTCCAAAACCATTCCTCTCAAATCCCTATGTGATTTTGGACAATTTTTGGCTTCTCCACTTCTTCCAAATCATTCGTTCCACAATTTATCGTTATTTTCGTTGTGGTTCTTCTCTTCGGGTAATAATACTTTGGTTTCTTATTTTACTTCAGTCATGGATATTGTGTTTGTTTCCATTATGGTTTATATATGCGATTGATTGTTTTTTTCTATTAATCCTTTGAGGTTTCTTATCATTCATTGTCTTAAAAATTTTGATCCATGATTTTACAATCACTATTGTCGAATGTGGATAAGGAACCATTGCTCTTGAGGTAGCCATTTCTATACAATAAGTTAATTATATGAATTAATTTTATTGTTGTAAATTTTATTTGTGTTTTTCATTTAATATAATTATATTTTCAAGGTATTTCTTGTAAATTAAAATGTTTTTTAAAATAATTTTTCTTTAAAAATAGGTTTTTTAACCCCAAGTGTTTGATTAAATACTTGGGTGGGGATTCTTGATTTGGAAATGGGATCTCAAACACTAAAGCAGGTTGGATAGGCTTTGAAAATGTTTTATAAATTATGATCATGGTTATGAAATTAATTTTGGAAAACATGGAACAATGGTAACCTTGGGTGTAATGGGAAATAAACATGGGTAACCATAGTGAGTGTGGTACCATTGTGGGTTACAGTTGGGAGATCGATGGAATGTGGAAGCACTCAATATTGGTTTGTGACAACATATTCCTAGTTTATGATCTATTATGTCTAGTACGTGGTCTCATAGGCTAGGGCCCATTTAATATTTATTTTTAAATTATTATTTTTTTATCACATGATGTATTTTTTCATGGATAGTTTCTCATATGTTTTTAAAGGAGGATGTATCACATAGATTTACATTATGGTTATTTTATGTAAATGTGTTTATTTTCACACCATACAAAGTATGGATATGATTTTATATTTTATCACTTCTACATTTCATATTTATGGATTTGTAAATATGAAATGATTTTATGAAACCCTAAATTAAATTGATTAAAAAATGGGTTTGGATTTATGGGAATGATTTGTTAAATTTAATTTTTATTTTAAAAGTTAGAACTCTATAATTCTTTATATTAGAACATGGATAGAATCGTTGGTAGTACTCTATTGGTCTTTGTGCTCAAACTCTACTATTGGAATTAGGCAGTTATAGATGTTGTATTGTAGAATTCAGATAAAGTGAGGGGAATTTTTTAGCATGTTGGATTCTCTTAATATCACAGCCTTCGGTTCAATATGGTTTGTAGAAATTTTGATAGTCTATAAAAAGATGTCAATGTATGATCCAAGAGAACATATATCCATGGTTTGTGATCCAAATTTCAATGGTGAAAAATATGGGTGTTGGAAATCAAGGATTGTAATTTATTTAAAAAATCATAGATTTAGAGTTTATTCAAAGATTATTACAACCTATAAGATTTGTATGAAACCAAAAACTTGGGATACTACAACCGATGTTGTACTTGATACAAAATCCAAAGATATGAATGAAATTATCTGCAGTCTTTGACTAGATGAATTCAATCATGTCTCACGATGTCCTACTACTTATGAAATGTGGTAAATCATTGCAGTTTCATATTAAGGAATAAATAATGTATGAAAAATGAGGTATGCCACAACAGAACTGAAATTTGACACATTTATAATTTTTTTATGGGGAAAGTATCACTCAAATTAACATAAGTCTTACATATATTATCAATAATATTACAACCTTAAGTGACCCTATCAAATAATAAATTCATGATTTAAATGTACTAAGAGTACTACTTACTAAATGGAATGGTATATCAACTTCATTTTTTCAATCATCACCTATCAAAGATCTGAAAATGGGAGAATTAATTGGGACCCTGATGATGTATGAAGCTAAAATGAAATATGAAGCTGAAGATCATAAGTTATTAGTGAAAAAGGATAACACTTATCTAAAGGTAACATCTCAGAAGCATAATAGAAGAATACATAAAGAAGGAAAAAAATGAAAAGAATTGAAATTCATCTATGTTGGACTCAACTTTTTTTAATAATCACAAATCATGATTAAATATTGATCATAATATATTAAGTCAGTCTTTAATCCTTTTAATCTACATATAAAATTATTTTATTCTCAAAAATGTATATTATTAAGACTCGTGACTATGGTGCATCAACTTACAGTCCATATTTATCTAAATATAAGCTCACAATTGAAGGCTACTAGTAAGAGCCTTCTATTCAAAGTCACTGTTATAGATTACTATCACCTTAAGTCACTGTTTCTAGAAGATCACCATTGAAGGTTTACAATCACTTTTGGAAGCTACCGGTACACGGTTACTGTCACAAACATATTGATGATCTACTTATCAAAGCTCACAGACAAAGAGTTACTATCATAAGGTCACTGCTGTAATAAGGCATCCATTAGTAGTCCACTATCAGACTCTTTCTCAAGTATTCTTTTGATAAATTCTATGTTCAAGTCTACAGTTGGAAAGGTTACTGTTGAAGTAGTCTGATGTTGCAGAACTACCAATTAGAAGCTTACTGTTAAAGGTATATTGTTGAGCCTACTGATGGAGTTCACTAATGAGGATCCACTATTACAAAGAATTAACAGCTACTGTTAAAAGACTACAGTTGAAGTCTACAGATGTAAAGACTACAGTTAAAGTCTCCAGTTGGAAGGACTACAGTTCACAGTTAGAAAGATCATTGTTGAAGCCCTCAGCTGAACAGTGTACCAAAGATGTCCACAGTTGTAGAGATTGAATTCTTCCATGTGACATGCATCTTTTACCAGTCTAATGATATTCCATTATTTTCTTTACCTATTTTATTAATACTATTATAACGGTCATGTATGGACAAATTAATGCACCTAAAATTATTTAATGTTATTTGCAGGGATATAAAGAGACAGTATGATGTACGAGGAAGACCACACGTGGTTGAAACATGTCTCTTTTCAGCCCCTACTAGACAAAAAAAGACAAAAACAAGATACTATATAAAAGACACAGAAGAGAGACACAAAGGTGTGGTAGAACCCGAACATACTAGAAAGAAGAAGGGAACTGTAACACACTCATTCAGAAGAACAAGAGCATCATGAAGATCTTTTGAAAAGAACCTTCTACAATATGTATTAGTGTGTTGTAAAGTGTTTTTGAATCCAAGAAGTTGGTCATCTCAACATCTTGAAGTCACAACCTGGATGTTGCAAAACTCTGTTTTGGAGGCAACGTGCAGTGAAAGACCAAAGCTTAATTTAATTCATTCCAACAAGTCCAGAGCTGATATTCCAACATAATAGAGAATTCCAAACATATCCCTATTATCTTTAGCTCTACTATGTTTAAATACTTTACATTTGTGAGAAATGTGTATGTGTTACACACACTGAATTTTGTGCTTGAACTGAGGGATACTAAAAATTCTCATACTAAACAATCTTTACATTTGTTTCCCACGTATAACTGTGGAAGAAGCCCGGTGTGTCTTTGTAGTTTATTTGTTTACCCACATGGAACTTTGGTAGATGATGAAAAACCTGGATAGTTTGTGAATGCTGGTGTAAATCCTGATACATGTTGTGTATCACTTTTAATATAATTGCTTGGTGATAGGTGATCACCAAGTGGAGAGGATTGGGTCTTGATTTAAGACTGAACCTCCTGTTTAAATTTGTTGTGTTCATCTTTGATTTAATTTATTTAATATCTATCTGGTGTTCTTATATTTCCAAAGACAGAAATCACTTTTTACATTCACTCTGATAGTTAGTTCTGGTTAGTGTGTATATCTGAGTTGTTTAGTAAACTTGTTTCAAAAGTTGAATTAGTTCATATACTGATTCAAATAAAGAGTAATCAAACTTTGATAAACTTGTTAAAAAATAACTCACTTATATCTCCACTGCCTTAATTGACTGGGCTGTTCAAATTTGGGGGATTTTAATCCTAAAAGTTTTTAACAGAAATTTTAATTAGAACTCAATTCACCCCCCCTATTGAGTATCCACTCTGACCAACAATCTGATTCTGAAATGGAATTATCTCAATTACCTAGAAATATTAGAAAATTTTATAAGAAATATAAAGGATTTATAAATCATTCAAAAATTATGATAATAAATCAAGATAATTCATATACTATGAATTTATGAAATTGGGTCATATATGAACTGGTTGTTCTCAGCTAAAAGGTGAAAAGAGAAATATAAAAAAGAAATATAAAAAAATGAAAATTATGAACATAAAAGTAGAAGAAAAATGAAATAAACATGGGTTGTTTATGATGACTCTGACAACTCATCAAAATCTATTTCATAAAAAGAAGAATAAACTCTAAAATTAAATATGTGCTTCAGGGATGAATAAGATATGGTAAAAACCTATTATACTTCTAATTCTGATTCTAATTCTAGTAATTCAAATGATAAATTGGATACCTACCACACAATTATAGAAGAATGATATGAATATTTATTAATGAAGCACAAATCATTAAAGAATATTCACAAATAGATTTTAGGATAAAGATATACCTTACTTAAACAACATCAGGAGTTAATTGAAAAATTTAACCCATATACAAAAAATGTGCTGATCATGAAAATAATATTAAAGTATTACTAGATGAAGTAGAAACTTCTAAAAGTGATGCTCTCTTCTTTATGAAAGGGTTAAATATTACCAATGAAGTTCAATTTAAGAGTGTCATTAAAAAGGAATTATTTCTTATAGGCAATAAGGGTGTAAAATCTAAACAATATAATAATTATTTTTTTACCTACTCAAAAAGTGTTTCTTGTCATTTTTTTGGAACAAAAGGACATATAAAAAAATTATTATTAAAAAAATTCTCAAATAGGTGGAATTAAAAAACATTTATTTCAAAAAGTTTATCTATATCAAATTATATGAGTAATGAATAAAAAGAAGATCTAGATTCCCAGATCTCTGCTAGAAAACATTGCCGGACCGAAGAGGATATGGGTACCAAAACAAACATTTTTCTAATTTACATTGTGGAAAACATGTCATGTAAAAAAGAAAATCTATATGGTATATAGATAGTGGCTTCTCCAGACACATGATTGAAAACTCATCATACATAAATACACTAATGCAAATATATGGAGGTCTATTCACATTTGGTGATAATTCAAAGGAAAGATAATTGGACTTAGAACTATTGGAGACCCAAAAAATGTCTCAATAAAAAAAATTACTATATGTACAAGGTATGAAGGAAAAACTGATAATTATCTGTCAAATATGTGATGATGGATATTATTTTTATTTTTCTATCAATTCATACTATGTATTTAAAGATAAATTTCTTAATTTTAGAGCACAATAAACTGAAATGTTTATACATTGGATTTAAATTCATTGAGTAAATTGAATGTAAATTGTCTAACTAATATGATAAATGAATCATTGATCTAGAATAAGAGTCTTAGTAATTATAATATTTATTCTTTACAAATTTTTTCTAGGAAATAGTTAGTTTTTTATTTACCTAGTCTTAAATTTGATGGTGATAGATATTGTGATGCATACCAAATTGGCAAGAAACAAAAATCTTCCTTCAAGTATATTAAAAAAATTTCTACATCAAAAACTCTAGAACTTATCCATATTGATATATTTGGACCATCAAGAGTAGACATTTTGTCTGGTAAATTATATTTATATGTTTTAGTTGATGATTATAATCGATTTACTTGGGTCTATTTTCTAAAACATAAAAGTGAGGATTTTTCTATTTTGAGTGATTTTGTAAAATTGTTGAAAAATAAAAAGGATTTAAGACAATTTCATTAATAAGTGATCATGGTGGGGAATTTGGGAATCAAGAATTCAATTTATTTTGTTCAAATTTGGGTATTAAACACATCTTCTCTAAACCAATAACACCTCAACAAAATGGAATTGTTGAAAGAAGAAATAGAACCATTAAAGAAATGGCAAAGACTATGCTTAATGAATATAGTCCTCATACCTACTTATGGGAAGAAGATGCAGGCATAACCTACTATATCATGAAAAGAGTTTTATTTTGGCATATTTTCAAAAAGACACCTTATGAAATTTTAAATAAAAGAAAGCCTAAAGTAAAGTAATTCAAAGTATTTGGATTCAAGGTGTATATCCTGAACACCAAGGACAATCTTGGTATGTTCAATCCAAAATCGGATAAAGGATTATTTTTAGGATAATATAATATTTCTAAATTCTATAATGTATTTAATAAAATTTAAAGGATTGTGGAAGAATCATTTCATGTGATGTTTGATGAAACTAACCCTTTTATTAAGGAGAAAGTTCAAACTGATGAAATTACTGACTCTTTTGACAACATGAGACTTGAAAACCAGAAAAATGATTTTCAAAATATTATAAATAAAATTTAGTCTAGTTCAAAGAACATGAAACTAATGAACCTAAAAGTGTTTTTCATAGACTATATAGAACACTAAAGAACCATTCATTAGAAACTATTATAGGATACATAGACAAGGGAATAATAACTAGAAGAAATATAGGAAACCTAGTAGAATATATGCCTTTCTATATCAACTAAATCTAAATCTTATGATGAATCCTTAGAATATTAGAGTTGGATGTTATCAATGCAAAAAGAGATAAATAAATTCAAAAGAAATGATGTTTGGTAATTAGATGAAAGACTATCAAATTATCCAGTTATAAGAACTAAATGGGTCTTTAGAAATAAACAAGATGATCAATGGATTATTACTAAAATCAAATCTAGATTAGAAGCTAAAGGATATAATTAGAAACAAGGTATATATTATGATGAAATCATTTACCATGTATCTAAATTAGAATTATGTATGATTATTTTAACTTATGCATCTCTTATGAATTTTAAATTATAGAAGATATATTTTTAATCTTCCGTTTTAAATGGCTATTTAATGGAAGATGTTTATGTTTAACAACTTCCTAGTTTTGAAAATTTTCAAAAACCATATTCTATTTTTAAACATACTAATGCTCTCTATGGCCTTAAACAAGCACCTAGATATTGGTATGAAATATTAAGTTTTTTTTTTATTTTAAAAAATGTTTTTACTATTGGTGTGGTAGATTGAATAGTTTTTATGAAAATTGTTAGTTCTAACACATAATTAGTTCAAATCTATGTTGATAATTATATTTTTGGTTCAATTAATGAAAAACATTGTAATGGTTTTTTAGAACCCATTCAAAACGAATTTGAAAATAGTATGCTGGGAGAATTGCATTTATTTTTAGGAATTCAAATTTATCAAAGTGATTATTGAAATGTTTTTATCCAATGTAAATATATTATTGATTTTCTGAAAAAAATTTCTCTTTAGAACAACAAGACATATAAAACTCCCATGTGTACTGATATAAAACATAACTTGGATGAAGCTGGAAAACCAGTAGACAACAATTTTTATATAGTTATGATTGGTAGTTTATTATAGTTTACTACTAGAAGACCTGACATTATGTTTTTTGTATTTTTATGTTCGATATTTCAAAAAAAACCAAAATAATCCCATCCTATTAAGGTTAAAAAGATTTTTCGATATTTAAATTGAACTACTTTTCAATCTCTTTTTTATCATAAAACATATGATTTTAATTTAATATCATATTTATATTCTTATTTTGGAGGTTTCAGATTTGATAGAAAAATTACCTTAGGAACCTATAACTTTTTAAGAATATCTTTAGTTTCATGGTCAAGTAAGAAAAAAACACTGAGTTTCCCCATCAATAGCAGATGTATAATATTTATCTACATGCAGTTACTGTGCACAGGTATTGTGGATGAAAAACACACTAATGTTCTTTGGAGAAAAGTTTAATAGTACACCTATTTTATGTGATAATATTAGTTATATAAATATTTCAAAAAATCGATTAAGTCAGTCAAGAACTAAGCATATTGATATTAGACAACATTTTCTATGTGGTCATGTTCTTAAAAGGAAATATATATATAGAATTTTTCAACACTGAATATCAATTAGCTGATATTTTCACTAAACCGCTTCTCACTATAAGTTTTTATTCTATTAAGGGGGAGTTATGTTTATTTAATTTTTGAATAAATTTTAATATTTTTATCTTTTTTTATTGTTCTTTATTTATGTTAATTTTTTTTCTGATTACATTAAATAAAATTAGTTTTAAGGTTTTTATTTTTCTATCTATTTAGATAATTTTTTATTCTTAACATTATTTGAGCTCAATTTTTTTTAAAAATTTCATAATTACTCTATGTAATTATAACGAGAAACAAATATACGAAATCACCTATCAAAAAACATTTAAATACCTTACCCTCCATTTTTCAACCCATTTCACCTAACCCAAACCATTGTCTACCATCCAAACCCTAGAATCCAAAAAATATTACATTTTAAAATACATAAAAAATAATAAAACCAAGTGAACAGAAGAGGGTGAGTCTGGGAATCCGAATCAACAATGAGTTTCTGGAAGAATGGTTCTTTAGGGAAAAGTTGTAGATCTTTAATGGATCTACGAGACGAATATACTCTTAAAATAGGCTTTAGCATTTCATGGTCTAGAGTCTGTGTTTAGTGAATTGAACATAGAGTTTCTCTATGAGGTAGAACTAAAATATTTCTACAAAACTGTACAGTTTAGTTTTACTGATTATAAAGATATTCTTTTTGTGAGAATAGAAGATAAAGATTTTTCTGTTTCATCCCTTGATGTTTTAAAAAAATTTAAACGATCCTCATCATGAGGTCTTTCACCTTGATCAACGTTATATTAGAGATAAATATAAAAAGTATGAATACATTATGTATTTTATTTTTGGTTCATAAAATTTAACAAATTTTTTTTCCAAATATCTCAAGGCGGATCAGAAAATATTGGATAAATTTATTATTCTAGAATTTATCTAAGGATGCATGAATTGTAGAACATTTTGTATCGAGACATGTATATCATGATTCTATTTTTAAGTGAAATAAAGATGAATTTTCCAGGGTATATGTTCAAATATCTTCAATACTGATGTCAACCAGATGAAAGGATAACTTTTTATCCTTATGGTAAGATAATTTCTCAGATTCTATTTATGAAATATATGATTTGATTAACTGATTCTCAATTAAAATTCCATCAAAGTAATCTAATCAATGTGGAAACTCTAATGAAGTAAGGTTTATTTTGATAGTAATGTGAAACTGAAATTATTACCTATTGGTGTGAATGAGAAATGAGGTTCTATAGATTCATCTCAGAAGGTGCAAGGAACTATTTGAAAAGACATATTTTCAGAATCATGAACAAACGGTATTGCTAAGCCAACTAATAGGAGGCTTTGATATAATGATGATGAAGAAGAACAATATAGACAAGAATAATGTCGTGAGTTACTTTTCCTCAATCCCAAAAATAGTGAAGTTCAAAAAATTGATGAACCAGTGTTGGATTCTGAAGAAGCTACTGGCTCAGTTCATTTAGAAGAACTAGTTGACGAAGAATATTATCTATTAGATAGTCATGATAGAGAGATTTAGGATGTACCCATGATAATTTATCAAGTCAAAGATAATATTCAACAAAAGACTATTAAATAATAAAATTTTTAATAAGAATATTATCAAGAAGAAACACAAGTGAAGAAATTAGTAATTAAAGTTATAGATATTGATGAGCATTTGGCAGTGGAGAGATCATGGCCTGTCTATGGAGAGAAAATAGAATTTCATAATAATCAATCGTGCTCTAGTGAATTTTTTTTCGGGAATTCAATAGATAATCCTTTATTAGTTACGGTTGTTGATCATACATAGAATCCAGATGAATGAATATATGATTCTTTGACCAATCATGTTGATGAGTTTGTGATTATATACAATAAATCTCAAGAAGAATATTAAAATCTTCGACAAGATCATGATGTTTCAATGAAAAATTTTCAGGATATTAAAGATAATTCTATTTCCAAAAAAATGGATTTCGAAGCTTTCAAGAGATAAATGTTGGATGATATTGGAAAGATCGAATATGAAGATGTTTCTAAATCAGAATTTGTAGATCTAAACTGGTATTTGAGGAGAAAATTTGAGTTAATCAAATGTAAGGTCAGTCAGACCAGTATATCTACTAATTCTCCTTTAACATCTCTAGATTTGGTTGGAATATTTTAAATTATCACTTATATAATGAGCGATATGAATTAAAGAGTGAAAAAACATCTGTGCAATAGTAATCCTTTGTCAGTTCTGTTGGACAATCAGAAATTTCTAATTATCCAATTAACTCAGAGTGAACCTGTTATTATATTTGTGCTGAACAAATTTAGAGATAAGTTATCAAAATTATGCAGCTATAAGAACATTTTCATGAATTTTTAAAAGTCATTTTAGTTAAAATTATGTATTTTACTCAAGAATCAAGGATTTTGATCTGGAATATGGGTGATGATCTTATAGAACTATTGCATGCTCAGATGGAAGAATTTAGAGAAGGTTTTCAAGCATATCAGGATCTTATAGAACTTGTTCCTTCATCCATCTAGGACCAAATCCAATAAAACATTCCATTACAAGATTCTTAATATTGAATCCCTTTTCTAAAAACTATATCATTTACTGGTACGATTTTCATTAATAAAATTCATTTGTTATTTTTATTTTCATATTTTTATCTCTAACATCCAGAATCTCCGACATATCTGTTCATATAGTATAATAAAATATTCATTTAATGTTCATTTTCACTTTAAAAGTATTTAATCTTTTTCCTTATATTGTTTTTATCTCATTAAAAGGGTGAGAAAATCTGGTAAACTTAACACTTCATTTTACATTTTTTCACATTGTGAAATCATAATATTAATATTCACACTACTTTGATAAGGTTAATATTTAATGCAATGTGTTTACAAAACTCTATATTTTATGTTAAATATTTTTATGATTATATGGGTTTTGTGATCATCAAAAAGGGGGATAGTGTTAGGAGTGCATTTTCTATACAATACTCAATAAATATTATTGATTTTGATGCTCACAAATATCCTTGTTTGTTTTATAAATGATATTACTTTAAGTTTATATAAGGCAATTAATATTAATTATAATCCATTTTTTTGAATTATATTAAAGGTTTTTTTTCATGTTGAATATTCATAAAAATGTTCGAAATGTTCTTAATCATATTCTAGAAACACCGTTTGTTGTATTCTAGAAAACATAGTTTCTTCCCCTACATTGAAGAATGTAATGTAAGGAACAAAACCTGTGTTTTTATTAAAGATTATGTTCAATGGTCAGCATGTATGGTTAGTCAACACTTCATTGAAAGAAATGTATGGTTAAAGAACCTTATTTCTAGATGAAACCTTATATTTGATAAAGAGAAAAAGTATGATTAAAGAACCCTACGTAAGAATGGAACCCCACGTTTGAGAAGAAAAAGAATGGATCATGAACCATTCTTTTGTGATCAACCATATGTTTTCATCCATACATTCGGATAATGAATTCTACATAGTTGAACCCCCACGTTTGGTATTTTTCAATTTTATGAAGTAACCCTACATTTGACTTTTCATCATCAAATATTTCAATTTACAATTTTATCAGAGTTTCGTACATTGGTCATCGCAGAATATCAGGCCAACTGAAAGCTCATTTTCAACCGATTTAAAGCTCATTTTTTACTAATTCAACGCTCATTATGATTGATTCAAATAATCATATTTAGAGGAGAAATTCTCTCCCACTCTTCAGGGAAGTTACAACTACTTACATCTACTTTATGAATTTGAATTATCATGGTATATCTGGCAATTTTCTTAGATTTAGAATTGTAATGAAGGATCTCTGTTTTATTCATTATATGAGTGTATTTTTCAATATATATGTGTATGTGATTCATATAAAAAATAAACACATATTTCTATTCAAGTGCATTCATGTGAAGATATTTTTCAATTCTACTACAACAATCGATCATACTCTGTTATCTATAGAAGAGGCTACACTTTGGAGACATATATGTTTTCAATATCAAATTTACTATACGTCTAATGATGTTATTAATTGATGATTTCATTTAAAGATCTATTATAACAGGATAACTCCAGAACTATTATTTATTGAAGATATTATTTTCTGAATAAGATGATCCATATACTATATGGTGTTGTTACAACTATGAATTTCAATCAGAAACATTTAAATCAATATCTTTTTATTGAGAGTTTCAACTACTCGTACACAGTTTTGGTGGAGTATCAAGTTCTCAATATAATCTATGGATATTCGATTCTATGTAAAATAATGAGAAGGATCTTTATTTATACTTGTTTGTAAAGGTGTATAATGCATACACTCAGTTCTGAATTGGTATTATGATATGAGGGCCTGACTAGTGAAATTCACCAAGCTCCCAGAGAGAGTAATTGGTGGAGTTGACTAGGGGATCTTTGTGCCCCGAACCACTAAAAAATCTATGTTTTGTATTTCTGTTTTATCCACTACATAATATTTAATACATACATAATCACTGCTTATCCGCATAATCTTCATTTAATTGAAAAATCCAAAATTGTAGAAGATTTTGAAAAGACACAATTCACCCCCTCTTGTGTATATTTTTATATTCAGACATGGAAATTGATCTTTATGATGTTCCCTAATAAGTCATACAAGAAACTAAAAAGCATTATGAAATGATGGATAATGTCTTAGGAGGTCATTAAATTCATACACATTCCAATGAAACTCTTATGGGATCCAAAATGTCTAAATAAATGAAATCATATAAAATTCAATAAGTCTTATAAAAACATAATTCTTATGAAATCCAACCAAAATATACATGTGATTCACTAATACGTCTTACATGATGCAATTTAATGTCTTAAAAATATATCTTTACCACAAAAAGCCTTATGAAGTCCATATAACATCCTTCATGTACATGGAAACATATTTCCATTGGAAAAATTCATACCTTTCTAATGATTTTTGAAATCTAGAAGCCTAATGAAATGAGATTATACCTTAATTTTTTTATTTTCCAAATATATTATTAAATCCAATATGTAATGAATTTTAATTGATTATTTTTAATACACCACCATTATTTATGGAACGATCATCCGATGACTTTGTGATCTATTTTTAAAGGTCCTTTAGATAAATTATCATCAAAATCAACACAAAAAGTAATAATAAGTGATTTTTTCTAGCTTTGCCTTTGTAGACTAATTGTATATATGTGACAATCAAGGATCATTACTCTAAACTATATTTAAAGACTTATATTTTATTATTTAATGGTGTTATTATTAAAATTCATTCATGTAAAGGAAATGCTCATGATTTTTGATATGATGGGTTTATATTTATAACAAGGGGGTTTTATTGTTGGTTATTCTTAAATGGTGGATTATCTCATTTTATATTTTAAAATAAATGAATTTTTATTTAAATGGGATTTAACTTATTTTTTAATATAATAATAAGATCTATTCTAGATTTGTTTTTTGCACATTACTTTTTTTAAAAAAATGTATAAGTCTGGTATTGGCATTAATTTTTTGGATTACACTTTGATAGTATTTTTTTAGAGTCATTAGGGGAATCCTAATGAATTTATAGACATCATCTACATGTGTAATATAGTCAACATATAGAAATTTTTGGTCATCATTACGGGAAAATAAAGACTTCTGTTTTCATTGTTGGTGAGTCTTAAATCCACATATGTGTTAGTTTGAGTTTCTGTCTTGATATTAGATTCACTCTATTGGTCATCATGTTATTTTGATTCCATAAATATCTGTTTAGTAATACTAATTTTTACTTCATAGCGTGTTTATATTTTAAATGGGTTTCAAAAGCATTTTACATGTATGTTAATTTATCCTAAATTTTTAGTAATGTATTTTGGTAGAAAATTATTCCCAAAATAGTTAAAAATTTTCAATAGACACTAGTTACCATCATTGAGAGATCAAAGAGAATTATTCTAGTTATGTGGTGATCTAGTTTTTATCTCATGACACAAGTAATTTGGTTTGTTCAGTATACCTTTAGAGGGGGTTGAAAATGTGTATGATATCTTCTTCTTAATAAAAAATTACAAGATCATTCTCACAATTTATTTTGATCATGGAACTTGTGTTAGTGGGGTCACTATTTTGAGTTCTCTTAATTATTATGATTATTCTGTTCATTAAATGTCTATAGAAACTCATCCACCTAAAATTTAATGTAAATAAGGCATATATGATTTAATTTTTTTACCCACTATTAAACGACTCAATATATTAATATAGTTTTTCTTCTAATTAAGTAATATATATTTGATAGCTTTCTCCACAAGTAAGACCAAACTAAAAAAACCCTAATTATTTTACACCTTTAAAACCTAGCTATTGAATTAGTTTGTATTAATAGGATTAATGAAATAATGAAATATAATAATAATATATATATATACACACACACATATGTTTTTTTATAGAAATTTAAACAATCCATTAACTGTGGCATACTAGTTTCTTTTAAGGATTCCTCCATGCAGACAACCAGCTAGGGTTTCAGGTATGGTATGTGATGATAGCCCAACAAGAGACAAGGATTTAGTGTAGGGCCCTTTATCAGTAGGGGGCTAAAGGAGGCACCAGCGGTACCATTACCCCTTGGGCCACTGATGAAACTATCCCCAGCATTGTATAGTGCAAACCAAAAGATCATGTTTCACGTGTTCCAGCGCCAGGGGCCACCCGGGTTCAGGGGTGATATGGACCCAAAGGTGGCAGAGGATTGGCTGGAGGTCATGGTGAGAGTCTTCCGGCTGGTAGGGACACCAGGTAATCTCATGGTGATCCTTGCCACCATTATTTTATAGGTAGCAGCAGGAAGATGGTGGAGATTGATGCTCCAGGTTCATGATGAGGTGACACATCTCTAGGAAGACATTGAGAGATTGTTTCAGGCAGAGTTTGTCCCATTGACCCTTCGCGCAGTGCGCATACATGAGTTTCTTCGTCTTCACCAAGGAATTATGACTGTGGATCAGTACTCATTGAGGTTCACTGACCTCTAACGCTACTCCACTGATATGGAGTGGGACCCATTCTTCAGGGCCTGAACCGTCAAGCAGGGACTCAGGTGGGAAATCAAGGCTTCGAAGACTTCTCTCAGCATCCCGATGCAGGTAGGGGTGTTAGAGCGAGCCCTATTAGTGGAGAGTTTTCTTACTGAGCATACACCAGCAGCGACACCCACCACCAGATGTCACGTAGCAGAGTCTTATATAGATGGAAACAGACAGATGTCACAAATGTCCAAGAGGACCAGACCTACAGGTGGACGACCGCAGGATCCAGGGTCAGCTGTTTGGGGCACCAGAGATAGAGTCAGTCATGCAAGAAGAAGGAAGCGTTACACATGCGGCGGGAAGGGTAACATGGCTCATGACTGCCCGACCCGCCATACAGATGATCAAATGATGGTCAAAGGACCACCCATGAATAGAAAGAGGTTCGACCAAGGAGGACTGCAAGGATTAGGTGGACGCGGTGGAGGAGTTGGTCGTGTAGCTGGCGGTGGGTGATGAATCGAGGTGTTACCACTACCACCACCAGGTGGACCACCCTAACCAGAGGGTTCATGTGGAAAAGTTCAATCTCACCTCTAGGCAGCTGAGTCCTACAAACACGATGCTCTGGAGATGATACAATGTATGTTCTATATCTACTCCACAATAGCTGGAGTACTTATAGACACTGGTGCTGGACATTATTTTATTTCCAATTCCATCGTTCAGATCTCATAGATTACAAAGGAGACATTCGCTCGGTCATTATGAATAGAGAATCCTATAGTAGCAGATTCGATGATTACACACTGGTGCCTAAAGTGTGAGCTTAATCTGGGAGGTGAATGATTTGGCTAGGATCTCCTAGTAGCAGCGTCAAGGCCTTACGACGTCATCTTGGATATGGGTTGTTTATCTACAGTCCATGATCATATTAACTATATTAGGCAAAAATTTTGGTGTGCCTGCACTGATGGGACTAGTTTTACCTTCACCGGTGAGGATAGATCTTTTTCAGCACGGGATGGACTTACCCAGAGGAGTGTGCAGTCGATCACTCATCATTTGGCTTGCCTTACCCTCAGAGCGGTTGATGTGGAGAGTCTGAGTTATCCTGTAGTGGTGGAACAGTACGCAGATGAATTCCCTGATAATGTTTCTAGTCTACCTCCTCACAATGATGTGGAATTTTACATTGACTTGTACCCCGAGATAACACCGATATCTACACCAGCATATCAGATGGCTCTCGCGGTGCTTCATGAGCTGCAAGTACAACTATAGGACTTGACGGGGATGGGATTCATCCGGACCAATGTTTCTCCTTAGGCAACCCCGATTTTGTTTTCCAAGAAGGTGTATGGGATATTTAGACACTCTATTGACTATCGGTTCCTGAACCAGGTGACCATGAAGAACATGTACCCACTCTCGAAGATTGAAAACCTCTTTGATCAACTAAAGGGAGAACGATGGTTCATGAAGATAGACATTAGATTAGGCTATCACCAGCTCGGAGTATGATACAGGGATGTGCAAAAGATAGATTTCCGATGTATGTATGACCATTATGAGTTTTTTGTCTTGTCGTTCAGCGTGACCAATGCATCCACAGTGTTCATGGAACTCATGAATATAATCTTCCAGCCATACCATGATCTCTTTGTAGTAGTCTTCATCGACGACATTTAGATATACTTGGTTACTGAAGAGGATAATGCTTATCATTTTCAAATAGTTATACACACACACACACTAAGAGCACCGTCTTTATGGAATGCTCTCGATGTACCAGTTCAGGATCTGAGAGGTTCACTTTCTAGGACATGTCATCTCGGAGGCTGATGTAGTGGTGGATCTAGATTATATTGAGGAGGTACGTGCTTGGGAGCCACCCAGAAGTGTGACAGAGGTACGAAGATTCCTGGGTTTTACCGGATAGTAACGAAGGATTGTGCTAGATTTCTCTAGAGTTTCAGCACCTTTATCATCATTGACGAAGAAGGGGAAACCCTTATTGTGTTCCGAGAAATTCCAGCAGAGTTTTCAGAATCCGAGGAAGAGACTGACAATTTCCCCCATCATGAGGCTTCCAGAGGAGGGTGTTGGGTAAGTAGTCTACTATGAAGCAACAGGGACAAGACTCAGATGTGTCCTGATGCAAGAGTGAGCAGTTATCGTGTATGGTTCTCGAGAGCTGAGACAACATGAGAAGAACCATGCTACCCATGACCTGGAGTTAGTAGTAGTGGTCTTTGCCTTGAAGATGTGACAACATTACAAGATGGAAGAATTTTTTATAGTCTACTTTAATCAAAAGACTCTTAGGTATATCTTCTTTCAGTAGGACATGAACCTAAAAAAGTGACATTGGCTCGAGTTCCTCCAAGACTATGACTTCAAAATACTCTATACTCCTGGGAAGGGGAACATTGTAGCCGATGAACTCATGAGGAGAACTGGTATACAACTGCTATGTGAGGCAACCGAGTAGATGGCCACTTTATAGATACCCGTTGTAGAACGAGATGGAGTAGCTTTTCTTCATTCTCTTATAGTCACTCTCCCAATTCTTCAGAAAGTCCAGGAGGTGCAGCATGGGGACACTGACTATGAGGTTCGGCGTGTTCAGATATCCTTAGGGTAGGGACCGGATGGATTTCTAAAGGTGGGGAGAACTCTATCCTTCTTAGAGGACGTACCATGGTACCAGTGTCGCTTTAGGAGGAAGTGTTGAGGGAGTTCCACACATCGCCTCTGGCGATACATCCAGAAGTGGGAAAGATCTACCAGGAACTTCCAAGATAGCACTGGTGGCCGAGAATGAAGAAAGCAGTAGAAGATTTTGTCTCTCGGTGCCTCACTTATCTACAAGTAAAGGCAGAGAATTAGGTACCAGCAGGCTTACTTCTGCCTTTATAGGTCCCAGAGTAGAAGTGGGATGAGATATCCATGGAATTCCTGATAGAACATACATGTACATCTAGGGGTCATCATTCTATCTAGGTGATTGTTGATGGAATCACCAAGTCGGCCCACTTCCTACTGATCAAAGAGTAGGGTTCAGTAGGGAGCTTGGGACGCCTCTATGTGGATAAAATTGTACGGCTACATGGAGTACCCTTGACGATTGTCTCCGATCGTGATTCATGTTTCACTCCCTAGGTATGGAAGGGGTTGCATGAGGCTTTCGGGCCACAACTTCATTTGAGCACCACCTTCCATCCTCAGATGGATGGCCAGACTGAGTGGACCATTCAAACCCTTGAGGACATGCTGCGTGCGGGCATCCTCAAATTCGGTCGTAGCTGGGAGGATCACATGCCCTTGGTGGAGTTTTCTTACAACAACGACTATCACTCCACCACTGATATGACACCATTTGAGGCTATGTACCACTGACCTTCTAGATTTCCATTGTGCTAGACTGACCCAAAGGAGTTAGCACTCATTGGACCAGAGAAGGTACGAGCTATCATAGAGATGTTTCATATCATCTAAGAGCGGATGAAGACTACACAGAGTAGGAAAAAGTCATATGTAGATAGGAGATGGAGACCTATGGAGTTCAAGGATGGTGACCACATCTTCCTATAGGTCTCACCCGGATGAGGTTTTCATACATTCAGTTGGGGCGGCAAGTTATATACGAGGTTCATCACACCCTTTTAAGTCCTCAGTTGTGTTTGTGAGGTGGCTTATCTGTAAGCTCTTTCACCTTATTTACACTGATTGCAAAATGTTTTCCACATATTCTAGATGAGGAGATACGTGCACGACCCTTCACACATCATTGATCGGGGCGATCTGGACATCGACAATGGGGCGATGTTTATGGAGGTTCTAGTGGAGATTGAGGATCAACATGATAGAGACCTTCGTGAGTGATCGATACCATTGGTTTGATTACATTGGAAGTCGTGGAACCTCCAAGAGAGAACGTGGGATCAGGAGGCTTAGATATGTACCCAGTACCCCCACTTGTTCCCTTAGTTTGATTTTTGGCTTATAGGGAAACAAATCCATGAGGTGCGGAGGATGTAAATACCCGGTAATTCCATGTAATGTTTTTAATTATATATTAATTTTATGAGTCTGCGAAAATTGACGACGCGTGATTCTGAGTCCTGGTGTGCTCGAAATGAATTTTGGAACAATTTTTAAGTACGTTCATTACTGTGGGAGTCTGTTTTTGTAACTTTTTTACTGGTGGTCAGTATTGAAATCGGAGGACACCATTGAACTCACAACACTGATATTCTCATATGGTGACCTTATCATCGACCACAGTAGGCCTAGGGTGGAAGATAGTTTTCCACTTTTTCATGGAAGAAAAAAAATAAAATAATTTACATTTTACTTTTCATTGGAAACCTCTCATTTGAAATTATTGAGTTGGGGACAATCCGAGCTAGAAAACCCCAAATTTAAATTCATGGTGGTGGGGACCACCCCTACCCCTCTTAATGGGGAAAACAACTCAACTATTTAATTAATAAATTGAGCCAACTACAATTAATTAAATGTGTCATCTTTAATTAATATTTATACTTATTTTTAATAAGTTGTATCTTCATTTGTTTTGTTGAGTTGTAGGATTTTGCTGCCAAAGAGGCTTGGGGAGAACATCGTAGCAACTCATTCTCTCCAATGAGGAATTTTCTCCAATGATGAATGGGGAACTGACCTCATGCCTAGATCAGAAGCGCCTTGAGGAAGCAAGGAATGCTGACGATCTTCAACGACTTTGTCTTATTCCTCTAGATACCTCCAACAAACAACAAGGTTGGGATTGTATTTTTTTAATACCCCCATACATGTTCTTGATGTTATTCATGATTTGATAACATATAATCCACTTTCTACCGTTCTAACATGGCGGGTTCGGGCCAAATCAACACGACATGTCCTCTCCGCAACCTTTGTGGATTTTGGTGGTTTTAAATCAATGGTGACATCCCGAGGTGAGTGTGGATGTCTAGAGAATGAGGAATGGACTATAGGGGCACGCCCAGTGTCCTGAGGAACATCGCCAGTGACCCGTGCCTCTGACCAGCACCGGTGGGACTCAGGAGTGGCGGCCGTCACTCCGGTCGTCCGCGAAGATGGCGTCTGTGCAACCGTGCCGCCGGAGAAGGGTCGCAGCCTGTCATACGCGGTAGAGGGAGTGCGGAGGGTGAAGCATGGCCTACTTCATGAAGAAGATAAATGAGAACATCTACGTCACCCACTATGTTGGTTTCGTGGCGTAAGGTCGTGGTTATGGTGGTGGGGTGGCCAGCTTGCTGCTAGCTGCCAGTGATGGCGTGGTGCGCGACCGGGCCGTGCAGAGGGGGGTTGGTCATTTGGCCAGCTTCGATTCGATCAGACCGGCATTGCGGGCCGCACCATCTGCGGACCCAGAGGTCCGGGTCAGACCCAGCGGACAGGTTTGGTCCCAGTACCGGACCAGGTTCAGGTTGGCCCGGGTCGGGTTGGGCCGGGTTGGATCGGACCCATACTAGCTTCAAACCTTTCCCGCTCTATCTCCATATCTTGTGCTTAGGGTATTATTTTTGACGAACCGTATGTGGCGCCAGAATCCATGGATTGAAGAGGTCGTTTTTGGTAGACCCCATTTGGTTTTTGGATTAATTTGGTGTGTGGCTGGGTTAGATCAATCACGAATCCAACCGGGACCTCAGGACTAAAAGGCCAATAACTTACAGACCAGGCGTCTGACTGTCACACCATCTATTGCATGAAGACCCCTATTACTAGGATATTCTATGGGATACTTATTCATGGGTCTTCAAGGAAGTTGCAGTATCGACCTGTAGCTTGGGGAGCAGATTATTCGGGAATCAATTAATCTTAGTGCAAGAACCCTGTAGCAAGATGTAACATGAGAAAGGGATCCTTTGTGGGTCTATGATTTGGGATCATTTGTGGTTATGTGCTTTTGTATCCAATGTGGGTTTGTGTTTTGGGAACCTATGTAGGTCTATGATTGAAATTCCCACTTGGATCCGATCTAAGAAATCCCTTTGAGACTACTCTATGATCCTACGTGGGTCTGATGATATAGGATGTTATGTGGGTCAACCTCTTAACAGAGTAATATGATTCAGTAGTAACATCTAATCATCTTTACTATCATACCTATGTTATGTCTGAATTGAGATGAGTCTTTACCTTTGTGGTATTCTTTTATGTGGTGTATCTTTGTGGTACTTATCTTTGTGGTGATACCTTTGTGGTAATCCTCTGTGTGTTGTACCTTTATGGTACATACCTTCATGGTGAAACCTTTTTGGTATTATTCTATGTGTAGTTACCTTTATAGTACTTACCTTTGTGTTGTTACCTTCGTTGTAATCCTTCCTTTGTGGAACTGTTGAGCTTTGGGAATTTTAGTTGGTCCTTGTGTTTCCTCATGAATGAGATTTGTATACTTGATAACTTAGGTATATGTATGGGAATATACCTCAGTAGGGTTGTCAGTTGTGTCCATGTTTTTGTGGTTTATCCTTTGTTTATTTTGTGAGAACTTTGAGGGTCTCGGGGTCTCTACTAAGTAACATTATACTAACCCATGCACGGGCTATGCCCTCACCATGTTGTGTTTGGAGAAGTCGAGAGACAACACTGATTGAGCACGAGGGTACCAGGACTGGAGGTAACTCATAGGTGGACCTTAGACGAGGGGTACTTCATAGAAGAACGTTCGAGAGCTGTAACTACCCTTCATGTAGGGTCCTTGGCGGGTGTTCATAGGAGCAGTTTCTGTTTACTTGTACTTTCTAGTTTTCTTGTTCTTTCCAGTTGGGTTTGTTTTTTGTCCCCTTTTACCTATTAAACACACTCTTTTTACTATAAAGTTAATTTATCTTCGTATCTTTTTGTGTGCTTGTTTATGTATGTTACAAGATATAATGGCAATGCCTTCCAATTTTTAGGGAATACGCCTTTTGGTGCTAGTCGCCAGCCCCTAGCCTATGGAAGGTGGGCTTGGGGTAGTTACGACATGATCCCTAGGGGACAGTTTGTGACATTTATGCCGACCATAATCATTGGGTATATCATTAAATGGGTCTTGTACATGCCCACATTCTTTAAATCCTTCATTAATTGTGAGTATAATCCCCATTATTAATTATTCCATTGAAATGAAAAATTTAATATATATATATATATATTTGTCTGTATGTTCTAAAACTTATACTCAATAAATATCATGACCCATCCACAGGGGCCCATGTCGTGACTAACACAAACCCACCATCCCTAGGCCAGGGGATGGCGACTAGCAATAGAAAGGAATATCCCTAAAATGGGAAGGAATTGTCTTTTTAACCTGTACACACACATACTCGGTACACAGCAAAATTAAACCTCGTAGTAAAACTGCTGAAGAAAAAAGTGTGAACCGAAAGTAAAGGGGACAGTATATGATCCCAACTAAAAGATATAGTACAATAGAAATATAGAACAACTCCTTAGATCGTCCTCCAAGGATCCTACCTGAAGGGTAGGTACTTCTCGTCACTGCGACTCTCCATGTCAACTGGTCACATCCGTGCACCATCTAATCTTGGATATCTAACCTCAGTCAAAGTTGGCTGTCGTCTGCACAAGAAACAACAAGGTGCAGGAAAAGCCCTACAAGGGTGATTATAACAATACCCAGTAGAGACCCCGAGACACCCGAAGGTCTCCCAAAATTTCACAATGGAAAAATCAAAAAGCATGATCCCAATAAAAAAGCACAATTAAAAGACTCACCTCAAACTAGGTATACAACTTTATGAATATGAATAACGATGATTAGTCATGAAGCTATTTCATATTATTCAATTATGAAGTTCCCCTGCCATACCATGAAGAAGTAATTCCAATGTCGATCCACATAGGGTCGTATGTCACCGATCCACATGGGGTTGTAAGTTGTTGATCCACACAGGGTCATAAGTTGTTGATCCACAATTTGCCACTCTAAGGATATTCCTCTTTCGGTCATGCTTCTGCTGATTCACACAGGGATGTAAGTCGCCGATCCACACAGGTTCGAAAGTGGTCGATCCACACAGGGCCGTAAGTCGTCGATCCACACATGGTCGTATGTTGTTGATCCGCACAGGGTCATAAGTCATCGATCCAAAAAGGTTCTTAAGTTGAAAATCCATGACAGGACGATCTAAGACTTTTCCTTATCCAGTCATGCTATTGTTGATCCACACAGGGTCACTCTGACGCCGATCCACAAAAATTCTTATGCCACTTGACAACTAGCCATTGGATTCCCGCACTTGGTGTGCTTTAGTTACATAGATTCTACTCCTCAAGATATCAGTCATACCTCGGCCACAATGAAGTCCCACATAGAAGTAACATGAATATCCTCCATGTCATAAGGGTTCCAATGCAACAAACAACACATCATTCGAAATCCCGATCTGTAAGTTATATTCATTTTAGTGTCGGGGCCCAGTTAAATTCAAGTTTGATCCAATACATCCATACTCTAACCTTCTACAAAACTCATATGGATTATCTCAAAAGTACATCCTCATCTTGAGGGTTCTAGAATCGCTGACGGTTTGTCAAACAGATGTTCAGTTTAGGAGATATAGACCGTTAATTGAAACGGTGATAAAAAGGGTTTGGGTCTCGCCCGACCTGGTCGTACCTACCCAACCCTGTTCGCTGGGCCCGACCCGAAATGGCTTGGTTCAGCCCGGCCCGACATGTTGGGTCGTGGGCTCCTCCAGGCCCACCTGGCTAGGCGTGGCCCATAATCGGGGCATGGGGGTCGGATCGCCTTTCAAATAGACAAAAGTTCATTTGAATTTTCAATCAGCAGCGCCAGTTGGTGCCGCACCACTTGGCCGGTCTGCGTGGACCAAACAATTGTAGGACCTACGGGGCACAGGTCCACCCTCCACTATGGATCAGAGCCACGACCCTCCTCTGCAGCACACTGTTGTGGTGCTCCACCACCATCAACAGAGTTGGCAAAAACCGGCCGCCCTGGTCTACCGTAGCGCCTTCGGGTGCCGTCATCCTGCCACGGCCGGTGGGACCTGGCCACCGCCTCCTCTGATAACCAGTGCCACTGCGCTAGCGTAGTTTCTGCAGGCCTCTAGTGTATTTTTGAAGGATTGTTTTATTCTTCAACTACACCAACAGGCCTCCTGGGCCACTGCCATCACTAAATGGCCCCCATTTTCATCTTGTCGCCCTATTTGTCGATCATCTACGAACAACACAGACAAATAAAGTTCGGAAGAGGGTCTAGGTCTTGTTCTGTTCGACCCGCACCCTCCACATTAGTATTATTACATGGAAATAATATAACATCATCAAGGGTAGATGAATCATAATTTTTTTTAATGAAAACCCCTACCTTGAACTCATTGGAAGACATTATGGATGAGAGAGATGATCTCGTGCTTGAAGGTGTTCATCATCACTCGATGTTGTCCATTTAGAATCCTCCAATGGTCGTCAAAGCTCCATTATACATTGGTGGAAAATTTCATCGCACTTCATCAGAGGTTCCTCTCATGAGTCACCAAAACCCATTCCCGCGATGTTTTTAAATAAGAGAATATTATCCCAAATTTTGTTTAATGTTATGTTTCATTAATTAACCATAATTAATGAGTCAATTAAACACAAAAACATTGTCATTATATATCCCAATAAATGTTAGGATCAAGACATTAAAAGTCTCATATTTAATGTCTGATGTCGCACTGAGGTCCCACCATCATCGCTCAATGATTGTTAAAAAATGAAAATAAAATAACCTTTAGTTATTTTATTATTTTATTTCAAAAGATTCGAAATTTAACTTTTTCATCTGACTTTTTATGAATAATGTTAAACTTCCCTTAAGAGAATCCCAGTGCTGTGAATTCAATGGTACTCTAGGATTTTAAATCTGAACAGTTGTTCAAAAGTTATAAATCATCACTCCCACATTTATTGAACATGCCTTTAAAAAGATCAAAAATTTGTTTCGGGATCTCCAGGCCTCATTATTTTATGAAGTAAATTTTACAAGAATTGTAATATTTACATTTAATTAATAAAATTACTTGGAATTTACAGCCTTTAAATTCTCCCACATTAGGGTTTTCATCCCTGAAAGCTTCAACAAAATATAGGGAAACAGATGGGGGTACTGAGCTTATATCTGAGCCCCCCCCCCCTCTCATGTGTTGTCCTGTAGATTCCCGTACTACCAACAAACTTGCACTAGAGGGATCAGGTGTCCATAAAGGACCCTCTACTATCGATCCTCAATATATACTAGGAACTCTGCGAATATTTCCCCCTAATCCATGTCCAACATTCCCCAGTCGATATTGTGTGATGGATCATGCATGTACCTCCTCATCTACGACACAAAGAAAACATTATGCACCCAGTGCATCTGTGAGGGAAGAGCTAGGCCGCACACCACCTCTCCTACTCAGCTAAGGAATTTTAAAGGTCCAATGAACCTCAAGGATAGCTTTCCACCCCATCCAAATCTCTAAAATCCTTATCGGGGTTAGAACCATAGGATGAAAAAGACTCCCTCCTAAAACACCATGAGTCTCCGTCTCATGTTGACATGACATTTCTACCTACTATGTGCAGTCTTCATCTACTCCTGGATGACCTGCACCTTCTTAGTGTTAGCCCGTACCAACTCTACACCCATAAGTGCTGACTACCCTAGGACTGTCCAACATAGAGGTGATATTCATGGTCGCTCGTACATGGCCTCAAATGGTGCCATACCGATGGTGGAGTGATATCAGTTGTTGTATGATAATTCCACTACGGTAAAGAGATCCTCCCAACTACAGCCAAAATCAACGATGGAAGCATGAATCATGTCCTCGAGTGTCTGTATTGTCTGCTCCGTCTGACAATCTATCTGATGGTGAAAGGTGGTGCTCAAGTGTAGATGAGTCTCGAACACCTCCTGTAATCCCATCCACAACCATGATAAAAAATGAGCATCATGGTCTGAGATGATCATCGATGGAACCCCATGAAGTCGTACTATCTCCTGTAGATAGAGGCTTCCAAATCCCTCTACTGATCCCTGATCTCGGATGGGTAGGAATTTGGATGAATTGGTGAGTCATTCATTGATCACCCAAATAGAAATGTGGCCCCTAGACATACGTGGTAGCCCTGTCATGAAGTCCATAGTGAATCCATTCCACTTCCACTCCGACACCTCAAGTGGCGGAGTCAAGCCTAATAGAACCCAGTGTTCAGCCTTCACTTGCTAAAAAGTGAGGCATCATGAAACAAACTCTCCCATTTCTTTCTTCATCCCTGACCACCAGTATTAACATTGGAGGTCTTGGTATATCCTTCTGTCACCATGATGTACCACCAAAGGGGATGTTTGTGACTCCCTCAATAACTCCTCTTGTAGAATCATTGGTACAATAGTGAATCCTCTGAAAGGGATGGCGGACTTCCCACATTCAAATTATCCTTCAGGATCCCATCCTGAGGATATCTATGCATGTAGAGCCTCATTGTAAATTTCCCCAAGACGTGCCTCCCTGAATTGATGAAGGAGTGGGGGAGTAACTATCATGGATTGGAGGAATGTTTCTCCATCATTATCCATGAAGTATAACTAAAACATGACTACCTGCTCTGTCACCTCACTCAGAAACTGTATCCAAGACCTCTAGCTGAGTGAATTAGCCACTATGTTCCCCTTCTCAAGAGTGTATACTATCTGAAAGGCATAATCCTGGAGGAACTCCATCCATCGTTGATGTATAATGTTAAGGTCATTATGGGAGAAGATATACATGAGACCATTGTGATCAGAGTAGATGGTAAAACATTCACAAATCAAGTAGTGCCACCACATCTTCAACGCAATGACCAATTATCCTAACTCTAGGTTATGTGTTGCATTTTTATTCTTGTTTTTCCTCAGTTGCTGAGATCCGTAGGAGATCACTGCTCTCTCCTTCATCAGGACACACCCTATTCTAGTCCTCGATGCATTGTAGTAGACTACATAGTGAATTACCTCTTCTAGTGGCCTCAAGATGGGGGGTACTCATAAACCTTATCTTTATCTCCTTGAAACTCTAATGGAATATCTCAATCTACAAGAAAGGTTATCCCTTCTCTGTTAAAGTTGAAAAGGGTGTTACAACTCTAGAAAATTCAGTTACGAATCACTGTTAGTACGAAGAAAACCCCAGGAGACTCTGAACCTCAGTCATGCTCCGGGGTGGATCCCATGAAAACACTTCCTATGTCTTCACTGGATCCACTACAACTCTATCATCCAAGATAACATGTCCTAGAAAGTGGACCTACCATATCCAAGAACTGGCACTTCACGAGCATACCATAAAGTTGGTTCTCTTGAAGTGTATCCAGAACTATCTATATATTTGTATCATGCTCCTCCTCCGATGTCAATTATATCAATATGTCGTCAATTAAAACCACCCTGAAATGACCGAGGTAAGGCTGGAAGATTCTATTCATGATCCCATTGAATAGAGCAAAATTGTTGGTCGTGCTGAAAGGCATCAAAAAGAACTCGTAGTGGCCATACATGAATCCATAGGTTGTTTTCTGCATATCCTAATCTAGTACCTTGAGCTGATGATATCCCGATTTGAGGTCCATATTTGAAAACCACTAAGCTCCCTTCAGCCGATCGAAGAGATCATGAATCATAGAAAGTTGTTACTTATTATCTTTGATCACAACATTCATGCACCAATAGTCCATGAAAAGCCTCAAACTCCCATTTTTCATTCTTGGAAAACAAAATTTGGGCTTCCCATAGAGAAACACGGGGCCTTATGAACCCCTTACACTGAATGTCCTCCAGCTGTACCCTCGACTCACAAAGCTCCGCAAGGGCCATCTGATATGCTCGTGTAGAAATCTATGATGTCCCGGGGTACATGTTGATGTCTAATTCTACCTCTCTACGAGGGGGTAATCTCAGAACATAATCAAGAAATACATCATAATAATGTTCCACCACTACATGATAACTCAAACTCCTCTTGTCTACTGCTCTGAGTGAAAGGCTTGCCAACTGATAAGTGATCGGCTACACCCTCCTCTAAGAAATTCCATCCTGAACTGCATAGGTTCCCTTCTCATTGGTGAAGGAAAACCTATTACCATCATCATAGTCACACAAAAGTTTGAGCCTAATAAAGTTGATATGAGCATGGACTGCAGATAACCAGCCCATACCCAAGATGACATCATAAGGCCCTGATGCTATAGTAGGAGATCTCATATGAAGATCTCAACTCCTAGAGTAAGGTCACACTACCGGAACCAATGCACAATCATCAAATCCTCTCCCATAAGTGTCTATAATCGTTAGGATAGATCTAATGGATCTACCAGAATCTTCTATCTCTGAATGAGAGCCATGAAAACAAAAGAGAGTCTGGAACCTGTGTCTATAAGAACTTTAGCTATGGTAGAGTAGAAACAAATCGTACCGTGGATCATCTACTTAGAACTGTGGTCATAGGCCTAAGCTACCTGACGATGATCTCGTCCCTGTCCACCTACTCCCATAGGTCGGGGTGGACCATCTGGATGTGGTGGTAGTAGAACCTCAAACTTTCTCCGACCACATTCTACACGACCTACTCCTCTGCCATGTATGCCACCCTATGGACCTCCCTGATCGAATATTTTATTCTACCTTAGAGGTCTCTCAACCATCTTATTTTTGTCGATGTGAAGGGTTGGGCAGTCTCAAGCTATGTGACCCTGCATTCTACACGAGTAGCATAGTATGATCCTCTGCTGACATCCTCTGTCGTGTGAGCTCCGCACCTCGGACCCTACATCTTGGTGTCATCCACCAGAAGGTATGGCCCATTTTCACCCTGTTTCATCTACCTACATCCTGTTGTAGTTAACTCGACCACTTTTCATCCAGTGATGGCTCTCACTGTTGGTGCATGCTCAGCTAGGAAGCTCTCCACTAGATGTTCTCACTCTAGCACTCAAACCTCTGTTGGTATGTTGAGAAATATCATCAATTCTCTGATCTCCCATTAGAGGCCCTGCTCAATGGTCCAATCCATGAATAAAGGGTCTCATACCATGATATTGGAGTAGCGGGAGAGGTCAGTGAATCTCACAGAGTACTGGGCTACTTTTATGTTTCCCTGCTGTATGTTTAAGAGATTTTGAATATGCAAAGAGCGTAGAGTCTGTAGAACAAACTCCTCCCTGAAGAGGTTCTAGAAGTCCAACCATTTGAGATTATCCTCATCGTGTGTCTAGATCTTCTGGATCCACCATCTCCCTATTGTTCCATGGAAGATTCTACTAGCTAGGATCACCATATGGTCTATTGGTGCCCCAAAGAGGTAGAAAACGCTAGCCACTACCTCCAGCTAGTCCTCACTTATATGTGGATATGTCTCACCTCAAACCCTTAGAGGCATCTATCGCTAGAACTCATGTGGTGCACTTAGTCAGCGTGCACCATCTGCTGGTGGTGCTAGTGGAAACTGATTCCCTACAGGAAATTGTGTTGCTGGTACACCAGCTAAAGGTACCATCATCGTAAGAGGTCCCTACTTTGAATCCCCATCGCTTGGTGGGACATTATTGGAAACTCTCTCTGGAATCCTAGATGGTTGTCTACAAGGAGAAATTTTGTAAATAAACATATGTGATACAGTCAATAAGTTATACGTCGATATCTAAATGAAAATACATCATAAGAAAAACATTATAAAAAACACACACAATCAGTGTTTTTGTGTATTGAGTCAGAAATCATTTCATAGGGTCCTGGTGTATGGATACGTTGGCCATCACACCAACACTGGACTCCCCAAACTAAAAACCATACTCAAAACAATTAACACTATTGACCCATTGAAAAGATCATAGTCTTAGTTCTTTGGTAGAATGGAATAATCTAATACCACTTTTTCACGACCCTTCCATAGGGGCTAGTGACGTGACTGCCCCAATCCCTTGTTTCTTAGTCCATGGGTTGGAAACTAGCACTAGAAAGGCATATCCCTAAAATTGGAAGGCATTAAATTTTTAACCTATACTCACAAAGACTAGGTACACAACAAAATTAAACCACGTAGTAAAACTACTGATGTAAAAATGTGTGAACTAAAAGTAAAGGGGATATTATACAAGTCCAAATGAATGAGATATTACAACAGAAATAGAATGTAGCTCATGATATTTTCCACCAAGGATCCTGACTGAAGGGTATGTACTTCTCATCACTTTGGATCTCTACGTCAACTGGTCACCTTCGTGCATCATCTAGTATTGTCTCTCTAACCCCAATCTATGTTGTCCATCATCTGCACATGACACAACAAGGAGCGGGTGCAGCCCATGTAGGGGTGAGTATATTAATACCCAGTAGGGACCCCAAGACCCCCGATGGTCTCCCAAAATTCCACAAAGGAAAAAACCACAAAACATGATCCCAATCCTAAAACACAAGTAAAAGACTCAGCTAAAAATAGGTATACAACATTAAGAACCTTAATAATGATGATTAGTCATGAAGAAAATTCATCTTATTCTTCTAAGAAGTCCCAACGCTGTTCCTCAAAGAAGTCATTACAAGGATGATCTACACAGGGTCATAAATCACTGATCCATACAGGGTTATATGTCTCCGATCCACACAGGGTCGTATGTCATTGAGACATTACGTGTCGTTTTATGGCAGGTCCTCATCAGGTGAAACTACTTTTGATCCACACATGTTCATAAGTCACCGATCTCCGTAGTCCCCTAAGTCCTCGATCTACAAAGTATCATAAGGCATCAATACACACAGGGTCATAATCCATTAATCCACATACAGTCATAAGTCTCCGATCCAAACAGGTTTGTAAGTCACTAATCCATGACGGGCCACTCTAAGGATGATTATTTTCAGGTCGCACAATTATTGATCCATGCAGGGTCAATTGGATGCCGATCCAAAAAGAGTCATATGCCACTTGACAGCTAGCCATTGGATTCCCACACTTGGTGAGCTTGAGTTCCATAGATTATACTCCTCAAGATAATGGTTGTACATCATCTTCCACAAAGTCCCACATAGAAGTAACCTTAAAACCTTTATATCATAAGGGTTCCTACACAACAGATGACACATCAATCAAACTCTTGGTCTGTAAGTTATTAGAATTTTAGTTCTGGGGGCCCACTTGGATTCGAGTCCAATCCAACCTGGCCAATGTCCATCCTTTTCAAAAACATAAGTGGAGTATCTAAAAAGGATCACATTGTCCTACAGTTTCTTGCAATGCATACAGTTCATCAAACGAATGTCTGGTTTAGGAGATAATGACCTTTAATTGAAACTGGGATAAAAAGGGTATGGGTCTGCTCCGACTCGATCGGACTGACCCGACCCAGTCTGTTTGGATGGCCCGAACCGGCTAGGCTCGGCCTGCCAGGCTGCAGGTGCAGCCTGGCCCACCTAGCTGGGTGTGGCCCGCCGAGCCGATGGACCATCTCGCCCGACTAGCTGGGCATGGCCCGCCAGGTGGGCACGCGAGTCGGATCCACTACCGAGCAGATTATATATTGTTTGGATCTTCAAACAATGACAGTAGTTGGCGCCACTCCACCTAGCTAGTTAGTGTGGACCGGTTAGTTGTGGTACCTGTGGGGAACGAGTCCACCCTTTGTCGTGGTGCACTCCCATGGCGTGATCTACCATCAACACGACTAGAAAAGGGTGACTGTCCCTTTCTGCCATAGCGACTTCAGGCACAACCATCCTTTTGTGACCGGTAGGAGCTGGACACCACCCCCTCCAATCGTCAACGCCTCAGCGCCGGCAGAGCATCCACGGGCCTCTGGTAAAGCTCTAGAGGTCCTTTTCATTTATGACTGTGCCTATGGGCCTCCCAAAATTCTATCATAACTTTAGGGCCCCCAGTTTCATCTTGTTGTTGTATTGGTAGGTCATACATGAAGAATGGAAACAAAGAATGTTCGGAGTAGGGTCTAAGCCTTGTTCGGTTTGGCCTGTTCCCTCCATTTTTGCGTTATTACGTGAAAATAATTTAATATCATAAAGGGTAGATAAATCATAAAATTATAAAGCAAAACCCCTACCTCAAACTCATTGGAAGATGTTGTGGATGAGGGAGATGAAACCACTCTTGATGTTGTTCGTTGTCACTCAACGTTGTCCGATTCGAATCCTCCAATAGCCGTCGAAGCTCTATTCTACATTGGTTGAAAATACCATCCGCACTTCTTAAGAGGTTCCTATTGTGAGTCACCAAAACCCATTCCCATGCTCTGTTTAAATAAAATAATAATCTTCAACGTTGTGTTTAATATTATGATTCATTAATTAACTGTTATTACTGAGTCAATTTATCACACTAGAATTGTTGTTATGAAACCTAAGAAAAAAGTGGTTCAAGACATCAAAAGCCTCTTATTTATTGTCAATAGTTGCACTGTAGTCCCACCACCATTTCTCAACGGTTGTAACAAAAGCAAATAAAAAACCTTTAGTTAACTTATTATTTTATTTGAAAATTTTCGAAATTTAACTATTATGTCTGACATTTTCCGAATTAATTTAAGCTTCCCTTTTTAGTAAATCTCAGTGTTGTGAATTAAATTGTGCTCTCATATTTTTAATCTAAGAAACAGTTCAAAAGAAAGAAATCACCACTCACACGTTTACTGAACATAACTTAAAAAAGTTAACAAATTAGTTTCGGGCAGTCTAGGACTCAGAATCACATGTCGTCAATTTTCTTAGCCTCATAATATTTCCATTTAATTAAAAAAATTACATGGAATTTTTGGTTCATTACAACAACTTCATGAAAATCTAATTTCTATTTTACAATATTGTAAGAACACTATTTGGGTCATGAATGTATTTTTTCATTATTTTAAAAGATGTTTTACTTATGTTTTTAATGGTAATTGGAAATTTTCTTTGTAACCACATTAGAGAGAATCATCTAATAGACCATGAAACATAACGATTTGGGTAAAAACCCGGCCAAGAAAATTCACATGGTTAAATAAACTACAAATAATACTATACAAAAAAACTCAATATTCATTTTACAAAATGAATTATTTTTATATTATAAATACGATCATAAAAATTCAAAATATCTAACTCAATAATCTCAGTAATTAATATTCATATTGAATCCTCCCTTTGACTGCCTTCATCCTCTTGACCCGTATTAATGATTTTTCATTAATCATGGGTGATTTCCCTAGGTCTAATCATTTAATAGTTCCTCTATATTCTTCCATATTCTTATTATTCATACCTTATTCTCTAATTTTTAAGGTGTTCTAAGATTTTTTTGTGATTTTAAATTAATTACGGGATTATTAAATTTAGCTCTTGTAGTAATATTTTAATGCTTTAATATTACCCTCTTTGGAAATTATAGACATTTATATTGTAATTTACAGAGGTTACAATTTTTGATTATATAAATTTTTATTTATTTAAAATACTATGAATTAGTAGGTATTTTTTTTAATTATATATAATATTAAAAATATGAAATGGTTTTTGATAAGATTTTATCATGTATTTAAGAATATTATATTACATAAACGTAGAATTTTTGTAGAATTGTTTAATTTCATAATTTAATATATATTTTCAATCCATGTATTTTATGAAAGGAAAAAATGGATATTATTATAGAATAATAAAATATTATGAATAGTATTTTTTATTATTGATATCAAAAAGTGTATTTATTTGAAAATTATTTATTATAAAATTTTATTAGTTTTTTAACTTTGAGTAAATATTTTATTTTTTTATTTACAACATTATTTTATGTGAATTATTATTTGTTATAAATGATGAAATTAAAACAGTTTGGGTGATGGATAATGATTTAAAATGGTTTTTTCTTATGTATGTTGTACGGTGGATATATGGGATTTTATAAATTTTAATCTTGATTTGTTAGTGTTTTTATTTAAAAAACAATATTTTAAACCATATCTAACTAAGTGGAAAATATAAGAAGAGTTATACAATAATATACTATACATAACATGTTCCATTAACTAATATTATGAAATATATAAGTTTTAACCCCCATAATGAGTCCAAACTTTTAAGGTGCATAGTATTTCACGATCACTTCAGTATTTTAGAATGTTGGTTCTATGAGATAGTTCATTTGTTTTCTCTTTAGGCCCTAGGTCATTATCCCATGATACATAATACATGATAATGATTCTTTACATTTTAAATTTCCTTTTTTGATTGTATAATTTATTAATGTTTTGATAAATAATTTTTATTATAAAGAAAATAAAAAATTTTGGTATTCACTTTCATAGCAATGTAAAATAAATTTTGACTGTGTATATATTTTTAAAAAAAATATCATTTTAATGTTTTATTTATAAATGGATATAGGTAAAATAATTGTGGTATCTTATTTTTTTTCATGATTATACCAAAAATACATTCTTAAGTGTGTACTTATACTCGATATCCCATAATATAGGTAAAGGAAAAGATCCACTTCAATATAGTAGGGGATATTCATGTTGTTTGATGAATGAAGGGTGTAAATATTAGAGGATGCTCACATTTAAAATTTATATAGGATGTATTTAGTTTAATTATAATTATGTATTTCTATTGGAGTATGAATAAACAATTCATTAAAACTAATCAATACCCTCACAATAAAAACTAGTCTAACCACAATTATACTTTTAAAAAGAATTAAAAAATTCATAACGTTATTCATAATTAAAAAATGGATATAATAAAAACAAAAAAATTAATCAACATGTAGAAAATAAATTTTCTTGAAACTCACACTAAACCTACAAATATTATCACGAACCAAAACTATTTCATAACAACCATCCACATAAATGATTTAACAAAAACAAATAAACTTAAAAAAACATTAGCCATGGAAACATTAACAATTCTAATGAATCATCACCATCAAGATAATGGTCAAATACTGATAAATATACTAGGTACCTGTATTAATTTATTTTTACCATATTTTGTTTTATACTATTAATGTGTCATTCAAGGTGATTTATTTGTGATTATTTAGTTTTATAAGAATGCGTATTGTTTGTGCATGGTTAGGAAATTGTTTTCATTCATAGGGAACCATGCCTATTATGATCAATTGGGATAGTAATGTTTCATATGTTTGGTGCATGATTACAAAAACCATGTGACCAAAATGTAACTACTATAGTTGAAAAAATATATATTTAATGTAAGTGAAGGGTTATCCAAACCATATGAAAAAACATTGAAGCTTTTCCAGTGTATAAAAAATGACCACATGGTTTTCCAAATCATCCGGCCAAATCCTATGATGGGAAACAATTTGTCAAAAAATATATTTTCAAAACCCAATGAATCTCTAGTTTACGTCATTTTTTATCCTATATCTGATGTTCTCAACAATATGGATTACAATTGTAGATTTTAGAGATACATGACATTTTATATAGTAATCTCAATGTATTGTGAGGCATCAGATCAGTGAAACTCAAGGTAAGAGTCCATTGTCTATTGTTATTCAAAATTTTCAAGATTTTATCTATTTGAAATGAAAATATAATTATATTAATGTGGTTATGATCATATATATTGGTTGTGCCTTAGTGTAATTGGTATCTTTATAGTTTAATTGTGAGAATATAAGGTAAAGACACGATCATTATAGTTCGTTTGAGTTTCTTTCAGAATTATCATAGTATGCGATTTTCCTCATATGTATTGATCTAAATATTATTGAATCATGGTTTGATGATATGTATTTCATGTTTTATATAAATTATTTACTTTATATGATGTATTTTTACAATGTGTGTGGATCATGTTTGGTTATTAAGTGTGAGATGTTTTTATGATTGTTTGTTTTATAAAAACGAATTGTTTTATGAACTTTTATGTCATCATCACTACAAATGATTCTATAAATATTTTGAAGTCATGAATCACTATATTTAAAAATATGGTTGTATTGGTTAAATTTATGATATTAATTTCCCCTTTTATTATATTTAATTAAAATTTATTTCAAGGAACGTTTGATTCAGTTTTATGGGTTGTTTGATTATTTATTTATAAAACCCCCTTGAATGATTTAAGACATTAAATGAAAGGCACAAAGTGAGGGATGTTTGTGAAATATAAATCCTCAAAGTGTGGGATATGTAACATAAGAAACTTGGGAACTTATAAGGGATATATATTTAGTACAAGAACTCTATAATGGTTTGCAGCTTCCTAACATGGATTTGTGCTAAAATAATGAAAAACTATTTCATGATTGGGGTTTTGTTTTTGGTGTTATATACCATGAATAGAATAAACTTTTTATGTTTTTATGAAAACATCATCATATGTTCACTAAGGTGTGAAGATCATAGCGAACCTATAACTAATGTATCAGATGACTTAGTTTATTTATTTCCCAATTTTGATGTGGTTGTTTTTGAATTCTTTGGAAAATTGGTTTAATTTGGAAATTTTTTAAGAACACTAATGAAATGCTAAATTTACATGCTTTGATTAATATTTTTAAAAACTATATTTCATGAAATATATTTCTTTAAATTATAATAATAGTTTTTATTATAAATACATCTTATGAACCAAATGGTGGGATCCTACTTTACTTATTTTTGTCACACCCTAAAAGCACCATTGGTTGTGTCAAGATCTTATTTTATGAGATTTAGTAATGGAAATTAGTTTTATGGTTGTCCAATGTATCAATGATAGAAATGTGTGATTTTTTTGATGAAATCGTAAAATATTGTCTCTTTGATAACATAGATATAGGTTATTTTTGGTCTATGTTATCTTGGTTTACCTGTTATGAATGGGAATTTTTATTTTGTTTTTTATATTTCTATTCCACTATATGAATTTATACTTTATTTTTGTATTTATTTTATATATTCTTTATGTTTTTTTAATTTTTCAAGAAACAATCACATATGTTATTCTTGATTCCCACGAATTTTTTACAGTGAGTGTCTATATGACTCACATAGTAATTACCAATAAAATACTAGGGGATATTTGGAAGTGTGTCACTAATTTAGAGTATTAACCTAATATCTGTTAGTTTCTTATGTTGTCTTAGTTAAAAGTAAGATTCCTCTAATATCTAATTTTCATCCTTCTTTATTTTATGAAATACCATTCCCCCTAGAAGGCTTCCCAAAAATCATTAAGTGTGTTATATAGATGATATTACATGAAGAAACCTTCTATTTAGTCATAATCTTATTGATGTAGTAATTTGAGTTGTATAGAGCATGGACTGGGGTGTTTTACCCATCTTGGATCAAGATACAGATGTAACAATAAGGAATGGAAGAGATAATTAATGGGACCAAGAGTTTCTCCACCATAATCCACCATCTTTCCACTAACCAAATTATCATTTGGAAGTAATGGATTTTTTTAGAGAAGACCAATCATATTTTAAAAATTTTGGAGAGTCTGGATTCTGTCAAAGTGAAATTTTAAAATTTTATATTCAAAATCTCCATAAGGGTATGGGTGGTCATAGTGGTTCATGAAAGGAAACATTATAGTTTGGAGTGGAAATACCTCAAGACTATATTTTGAAGATGTTTTTAATTGAATTGTTAATTTTTTATAAATCCATAGGGTTACTCACACTTCAACAAGGTGATCAGGCTATAATGGAATGCTCCAAATACAATTCTAAACCGGTTCATTTCTTTTCTGAGATTAAATTGAACAATATATTGAAGGCTTTGAGGTTTTATATGGGTTTGAAGCTAGATGTTATATTGTAGGTTTTTATCTATAATCTTAACCCAAGGATAATGATGTGGATAGATCCATTAATAAATAAAATCGTAATGAAATTTGAAGCTAGTTGGGATTACTATTCTACCTAATAGTGGTTTTAAAAACTACTTTAAAAATATGTATAGGTGGAATGAGATTTTCAAGAGAGGTGGTAGGGGATCCCAACAACATACTTATACCACACCATTTGTAATAATAAATAGTGGACCACTGACTTATTACATGTGTAGAATGATATATAGAAAGAGATATACTTTCCTAGAAAATCCTAAAATATGTAACTAATTTGGATGCAAATGTAACTTATAGAGATCATTCAGAATATTTATACTCAAAATTATAGCACAATATCGCCATCACCTAAATGTTCTATGGTGAAGTTAGATGATATAAATACAATATGGTTCTAGACACATGCCTCTAGAATGATGTAGTTTCACGCCATGTAAGAGAGTCTTTTGGTAGTTGATGTAGGCACTATATCTATTAGTGGTACTATATTTATTTTTTGTGAAAAAATTATTTTATATTGGTTCATCTCATTACTTTATAAAAACCCATTTCATGGACCTTTTAAAAAATCCAACAACAATCATTTCTTTTTTATAGAGATTAAAGCACCACTCTGAAGGTTAATAGATTAGGGTTTCTAATGACCCTTTATTTAATTTTCTATATGATATGGTAAACTGGTTTGGGATTTTTAAATTCATGACATGGATCTATTTGTCATTATCATTTGGATAGATTGGTTAGTTTCCCATAAATAAAATATTAATTTTTAGGATTAGTCAGTGTTCCTTAATACCTATAAAGGATGAACCTGAGTGTTTTTGGGATAATTGTATATTATATTACATATATTACCACTTAAATTAATGACTCAAATAAAAAATTACATTACAAATCATTACCATGAACTTTTACATTTAGTGATTTATTGAATTTAGACAAATAATTAACTAAAAAACCCGTTTCCATTTTCGTCTAATGGATATTTTTCCCCCTACATGAGAAATTGATTAATCTATAACAATTATAAAACATATCCCTCATATTATCTATAAAACATTCTCTTCTAGAAAAATCAAAATATCACAAGTATTATTTTTATTCATAGACTATGAAAATGGAATCAAAATAAAGGGGTGGGATCTGATACTTAGTAAGGGTATACATAATAAATAATAATAAAATGTTATAATTTAGTATAATATAATCATATAGGTATAATCATGATACAAAATAGATTCATACCAAATATATCATAGATTATCAACCATTTCATATGTCCAGGAATAACATAATACATTAATTGAAGTAGTATGGAAACATGATTCAACAATCTGAAGAAGATATAGAATAAAATAAGAATAATAATAACCATAAATGCATGGAATATCATTTAGAAAACTTGGAAATATAGTACATATAACATCCCACAGACATGAATGTATAGATTACATGACATAAAGAAAATATTTCATATCAATACATTCCCAAAACCAAGTAGGATTATAATTTTGTGAATTAAGGGAAAAAGTTAACTAACAAATCCCATCTCTTTTAAAAGTAATGGTTATTTTACCACCTATATAATCAAATTATTTGTATTGAACATATTCTATAAATTATTCACATAATATACCCTCATATAAAAATCAAACATTACTTGTGAAAAATAAATAGATGATAGGTGAGGTATTAGATCCTTGATATGGGTAAACATATGTGATAAAAATAAAATATTATAAGTGAGAATAAGTTGATCATATGGGTAAAATAATGATACGAAATAATTTAAAACCCAAAAAACATTGGAAATAAATCATGAAATAATGAAAAGGTCATGAATCAATCATGTGTCGAATCATTATCCAATAAACATCATCAAAGATAGAATAAAATCATCATACCTTACAAATATAGAACAAAAATTATTATAGGGAATATTAATTTCATGAGGCACACCGTCATTGCCCAAAATTTCAGACAACTAAAAATACACTCATGATAACATATCTTATAAGATATAAATCTTAAAATAATGAATTATTGGGTATTATAGGACCCCACCCCTAATCATTCATACCTATGTGCTCCAAATAAATAATACATCATTATATAATTAATAACCCATGGAAGAAATAGCTTTCACATCACATTATAAAGGAATCCTTTAAGAAAATCATTCATAATACCATCAATATTTGTAACATGACATAACTATAGAAAATAATCATGTGTCCAAATATGTTTAGTAAATTTCAAGGTAAATACCATTAAATTAATATAATTGAGAATTTAGTATTTTAACTATATAGATAAAGGGTATAATGTTAAGTCAATAATTTTCCTAATCAATCATTTTATAGAATTCTGTTGAACACTATTCAATAATAGAAATAAAATATTGGGTATTTACAATGGAATGTAATTGAATGAAAAATAATCATCATATTCTGAATATTGTTAGGAAAGATGAAAATTGGGATGGATCATCCTAAAAAAGGATTCGACATTACACAATTCATCTAAAAGATAATGTGGATAGTTATATTTTAAAAACATTAATGATCAATCACAAGATATGTCAATGTAAAATTAATTAGATGAAAAATAATTTTAAGGAGTTTAGGATAAATCACATTAGAAATAATAAATTTCTTTGATATTTTAGAATAATATCAAAAGTGTTATTTTTTAAATATTTTAGACCACAAAATTTCTTTTTGAAACCACGAAAAAATAGAGAGAATGTATAAAATAAAATTCCAATGTTGTAAGAAAGATTTATTCCCATAGAAAATGTAAAAATAAATTTTTACCAATATAATCATAATGTTTTGATGTAATTGGTAAATTTCAGAATGTTATTTTAAAAAAGGTGAAGTCAAAACATTGGGCAATAATTTCCACTAAAACCAAAACATCCATAAATTATTCCTTGAAAAATCATAATGATTATCAGAAGAAATTTGGGGTGGAAAATATTTCGATATAACTTTGATTGAAAACCTACATAATAAAAAGAGTATTAGTTTTTTATTTTTGAAAGTTATAAGGCGAAAATAATATAGATTAGTTTTCTAACAAATATTATAGAACATTATAGGGGTGGATAATTTGGACTTGAAAGAAAAATACAAATTATATAATGACGTAAATTATTCATAACATTATACTTTTGGGTGAGAGAACAATAAATTTGGAAGAATAGAATCAAAAGAGACATTACCCTTAAGAATATAAATAATAAGATATTGAAATAAAAGTGAATTTTGAAAAAATGCTAATGGGGATATATGTTAACAATGTAAACATAAAAATGGTATATAACTATAACACCCCTTTATTATATTTATGGTACTTTTATTATTTGGTTTTTATCAACACTTATTTCAACATTACTCTAGTAGTTTTAGATGGATTTTTTTGGTTTTTGAGGACACTAGGCCTGAGCACGATTGGTGCAAGGTTTGTTGAAACTGTATGTTCTAGACCCAGAAACCATGGTCCTCATAATATGTTCAGATGTAAGGCCCATATTAAGTGAAAACTATGCAACCTAACCCTCATTACATGTTGTTTGGGATAGTAGTTCATTCGTAGTTATTGCATAATTTGTCAAACTGTGAAAACAAACTGTGAAACTCCCTTTAGAAGAGATGTTAGGGCATATAGTTAGGTTCATATTCAGTTCTAACTATGTATAATATCCCAGGAATCCATGTTGTGAGAATTTAATTATAAAATACTCCCAATCTAACCCAATTTGACCCTCTTGATTTTGGAGGCTCTCTAGAGTCTATTTTGGATCCTCCTACTTATTTTGTTTTTTTGGATCAATGTGTTAGTGGATGTAATTTATCCCTCAACAAAATGCATAGCCTCTATGATTGGAAATGATCCTTTGTTCTTCTCTCAACATCATTGAGAGTGGTGGATCCTATTATTATTGATGAATTGGAACCTTGATCTGATGAATTATAATTCTAGAGATTATTCTTAGATATTTATTTTTTTAGGTACTCCATTAGTGGTTCCCATTTTGTATGATTCATTTATCATGTAACTAAATGTTGGTGGTTCCATTACGATTTTTTACAACACATTAAACCTTGATTTCATATTCTATATAAAATAAATTTTGAATTTATTTTATAATCATGAATTGAGAATATTTGATGCTTAAATTCATAAATACATGGAAATGTAAAGTACAACCCCTTTTCAAAGTTATCAAAAATATTGGGTGGAATTTTATAAGATATATCTGTATATTAAAATTATTTGATGATGATTTTTGAAAAATGGATTTGAAGGAAATATGATTTTAAAAGTCATAAACATGATACAAACCTAGGATTTTGTTTTGAATCTAAAATGGGATGTTGAATCAATAAATTGGGAATTTAAACTATGAATGATGAATTTAATTAAAAAGAATGATTTTACCATTACTAATTGATTGATTGGAAGAACATGTGGGCCTGAGTAGTTAATCGGTGACTATGAAAATCAAACTAGGACTCCAAACCCTTAACAATGGATTGATGATGATAACTATAATTAAAAATAATTTGGATTTATTTCCCTAATTATTTGTTTACTGATTCAATCATGATATCCCAAGCCTTATGTATTTGTTCACAATTTGACCCATGATTTATTGACTGATTATGTGATGATTCTAGATCTAGGTCCTAATGAACCTTAGGGTATATGACCATGGTTCTTTATTTAGATCTAATTATTGAATGAAAATTTCCATTAAACTATACTATCCATGCAATTCTAGTTTATAAAAATATTCCTTTTAATATTATTTTTGATATAATTACTATCTACTTATTCAACTTAATATAATTATTTTATATACTATACTTTCTAAAATGTGAAAATGATTTTTCATGCCTCATTTTTATTTAAATTGAATCATAAATGATTTATTTGTTATGGAATTTCAATAGAAAATTTTAGTGGATGGAGGAAATATGATCCACTAAAAACACAAATACTATTGGAATTTTTATTGATGGATATTTTTTTTGTTTATTTATTGATGTATGATTTTTTATTTTGTTCTTCTTCTTATGGTGTTCTTCCCCATAATGTGTTTTTGGTATACTAACAATTATTTGATTTATATCTTGATATTCTATATTTCTTTTTTATGTTGTGAATATTTTCCCATTTAATCTTTAATTATTCCTATATGCGAGTCCCCATCCTCTGGTTAACAAGAATTCCATTTGGGTCATGTTAGTTCAAGTTCTAGTACTGATGTACCAGAGTATTCATGTGTGTTAGTGAAATCTTTATATCAATAAATGAGGTTGTCAGTTAGTACATGATGTCAATACATAGTATGAGATGTCTTAGTTGACAGTGGGATGGATTTTTAAGAATTAAGTGTTAATTTATGAGGGATTTTCTAGCCATATCTTATCATACTATGCCATTAGTCAACATGTGTTATCTATAGAAGAATCATTGGGGAATAAATTGATCTTATTCAATAATTTGACCAAATATGATATGAATAAATGAATTCTATCTAATGGAATTAATATTCATGTATATATTGATTGATTTTATTATCTGAGTATCCATGATTGTGTTTTCTAGTTTTATATTAACATTTTTTAGTACCATGTCACCTAGAAAAAAATTTAATATCCCTTAGGAGGAAGATGCTAATGAACAAGAACAAGAAAACCCTCTAGTTGATAAGAATATTATTGAGATAGTGGTGTGTATAGTTAATTATCCAGGAAAGGTAGTCATTCCCATTCCCATGTAGGATCTAGTAGTGGAACCTAGAAGAGATAAAAAAATAGATAATGATTGTGAGTTTCTTTAGCAAAAACCACGATCTTTCAAGGGTTGAATAATCCTCAAGAGTAAGATGATTTGTTATAAAATATATAAATATGTTTTCTGTTCATATATATGATATATTTAATAAATGTGAATTTGTATACATTTAATCATGAAGGGACTAGTTGTAGGTGGTGGAATTTGGTGGTTATGATAATGAATATGAAGGAATAGAGTGGAATTACATTAGAGATATTTTCATGGTGTAGTTCTCTATATAGTTTAAGGTTTTATGGAAGTTAATAGAATTTATCAACCTCTTTTAAGGTGATAAAATAATGAATTCATATAAAACATTCATTTATGAACATGCTTACTTTTCTCTAGAGGTAGAGTCAAATGACGAGAAGAAGGCTCAATGATTCAATATAATTATTAGATTTTATATATGATATCAGGTTTTAATGCCAATGTAAAGCTTATATAAATGAACATGATAGAGATTTTGAAGATGATATTGACCTTGTTGGTAATTTAGTTATGATGACAGTTCCTCCTAATATGTGTTGTTTTTCTGTAAATTCTTTTGAAGGAAAAGGGAAGTTAAATGATGGTCTTGGTCGATCATGATAGTAGACATCCACCAAACCATATGTAGTGTTTGGAAAATCCCATTAAAACTTCAACGGATTAAGATCAAACAATAAAAAATTATTTTTATAAAGGAACCAAATATTTTTGGTTCATGCGTTCACTATGGCCACCTATATATGTTCTGTCATGTCTTTTACACCTTTCACATTGTCATGGTCTCATCATCACAAAAAGGTAATATAGTGCATCTAGATGATTTAATATTTAAGTGGTTCTATCCACATGAATCCAAAATGAGGATTATTCATGAATTTTACAAGTGTCAAAAGTAAGATGATTCCATTCCAGTGTTATTGAGTGGTTCCAATATTATAGATTCATTTTTAGAGTTTCATCCAATTCATACAGGTTTATATTATTATGTCTTTTTGACTCACATTGTGAATCTATTAATCCTTCTTATGGATATTATGTATTTTGTGATGGATATTGTTACACCCTTAAAAAAATTAGGAGCAAGGTCTAAAATTCCCATATTATTAAATATCATAATTTGAGATAGTGTTCATTTAGAATTTTCATGTTCTTTATATAAAAACTCTGAATATCATTCTCATTATTGATTAAATGATTTCTTAAAAATACCAAACTTACTATTATCTTCAAAGGGAATACATTACTACCACTGAATTGGTGTTTCATTTTTTCCATGGATAATGGGACCAACGGATGATTAGAGTACGAACACCTCTTATGTACGTGTGTAGGATGGCATCTATATTCACCATCAACCTAGTGTAGGAATCACTGAGTTAATATCTCCTTATAGTTTTTATTGAGTTTCCTAACATACTTCAAAATGACATTCCTTGTTTACTCTTGGTATGGAATGTAATGTTTTCTATTTATTCTTACTAGGTAACCAAGCATATATCTATTCCATCTTACCATATGGAACCAAAAAAATTGAATGAGTTAATGACCCATTTAGTTGATTTTTTAAATTAACGATTTAGTCACCTGAGAGTGTCACCTATAGTGGTTCCTACTACTTTAATAAATAAATAAAATTAATTGAATACCTATTAATATATTATTGAATGCTCAATACGGTCATGATAAAGAAAATGTATCTATTTCCTTGTGTTGAACAAATGAATTGATTATTTAAAAGGGGTTATGTAGTTATCAAAGATTTATGTCATGTATGGTTATCAAATGATGAGAATCAAATAGTATAATATCATTAATATTATCTTCTAGTGTACATATGACCATAATGAGTACCTTTTTATGCCTTTTGGTCTAAAAACACTCATATAGTTTTTATATTATTGATGAATAGGATCTTCAATGAGTATGTCAATTTATTAAGGATGATATTTATGGTTTGAATAATGGTTTCCTTTAATACATAGTAAGTCTATGAGAACCATATAGGAGCAGTTCTAATTATTTTGAGAGATCACAAAATTTATGCCAAATTATTGATGTGTTATTTTTGGATTCAAGAAGTGATCTTCTTGGGACACATGGTTTCAGAATATGAGGTTTTAGTTGATCCTTATATGTTTGGGGATATTATGACATTTGAATGACTATAAAATGTTTAAAGATTTTAATATATTGGTATTATATGAGTATTATTATATATTCATTAAATATTTCTCAAATTTATCATCACTAATAACTTACCTCACCCAAAAAGAGTTATGATACTATGGGATTTTTAATTTTATTTTTTTATTATTTGATGTTCTTTTTTAATTTTGCTCTATTTTTTACACTTCCTTAGTAGGGAAAGACAATATGGTCTTTTTTGATGCTTCGGGTTTTGGTTTGGGTTTTATTTCCAAGTAGGGTGATCATATGGTGACCAACGTTTCTGAAAACGTAAGGCACATAAGAATAACTATCCTACGTATGACCCCAAACTTGAATATATAATTAATTTTCATAATATTTTTTTGAATTATCTTTTTGGAGAAATTTCATTATTTATTATGATAAAAAGGTCTAGAGTTTTATCTTCTCATTAATATATTTTAATATTCATTTAAGGAGATGGTTGTAACACTTGAAATTTTTCTATTTGAACATTATCTACATTCCTTGTAATGGGAATTCCATTTTCAATTTATTGAATTGGAATCTTCTAAATTATATAGTAAAATAATCATTATAAATGTTTAATTTGATAGTTTTATTTACCTGTATGAAATTTGGTGTTTGGTAGGATGAGACTGAAATTGTTTTGAAAATAATTTTTTTGACCTCTTCATTTCTCTAGATGATTCTCCAATAACAATAGATCGACGATGAAATCAATGTAATTAGTAACTCTCTTTATAGTGGGGATACTATCATCAAGTTGTCTCTATCATATGAGGGTATCCTATGATTCCAGTGCCAGAATATTGTACCTTTTCCAAAGATAAAATATGTTATGGGAGGTTTCCATAATTCCCATCAGGTGGTACACCCTAGATCAATAAATAAGTTTTATGAAATGTGGAAATTATTATTCTAGACTAGTATGAGATAAGATATCATTGATTATTTTCACATTGTTATACCTATTAGTAAGTTTAGGTTTAGAACTAGAGACATTCAGGTATGTTTCGTTCTCTTCTTGTGATTACATAGAAGGGGGATAATATTTCAATTTATTTATTGGTTATTTTTCATAAACCCCTTAATTGAAGAATGCGATATAGGTGGTGAACAAACAGATGACCAAATCAGGTCACTTTATTCCCATTCATGATATGACACAATTTTCAAATTTAATAAGTCTTTATTTGAAGTATATTTTCATATTTCTTACAGTTCCATCTTCTATAGTTTCTGATAGAGATCATTGATTCAAATATTTTATATAGAGATTCCTCTATAATAAGAGGTGATTTAATGTTAGTTTGATCACGACATAACATTAATAGATGGATGGTGAGACAAAATGAGAATTACTGATCATATAAGTCATGATTCATGCTTCGATCATCAACTTTGGAAGATTTTAAGATTGACACGTGGGACTAGTTGTGTTTTTCTATAACAGAAATTAATATTCTTCTATCAATATAACAACCATTAAGGGAATCTATTTACAACATTATAAATCTGTATAGTGTTGGTCCGAGATTAAATTAGAATCTTCATTTAGACCTAGTATGGTTGAAGTGAAAATAAAAAAGATTCAGTTGATTCATTATTGAATTATAACATAACATACCCATTATAAATCATATGATTCAAATTTTTGACACCCTTTTAAGTTTTTAGTTGGTGACCATGTGTTGTTGATAGTTTCACCTAAGTTTTGTCAACAATGACTTAGAAAATATGGAATAATAGTATCGAAATATGTCAGATTATCTGAGGTCATTTATAATATTATTAAGGTGGATTTCCATTTGTCTTTTCAACATATGTTCTGGTTTATTCATTACATGTTTCGTGTGTCACAACTTATAAAATATATCATTTACCCATATCATGTCTTGAGTTAGGAGAAACTTAATATCAATCTATATTTACCCTTGACATAGTATCCGGTTTAGTTTGTTGATTTTGAGGTGAAGGTTGTTTGTGGAATGTTCATACACCTAGTTCTAGTTCTTTGGAAGAATGGTTCTGATTCACATGAAATTTTGGAGTTTGTGGAATTAATGAGGGGTTAGTCGCCTCATATCTTTGATATTAAGTCTTCGTGGAAGGATTTATTGGGGGGATAATGTGTTTATGGTGGGGGAGATTGTAACAACCAATCACCGTATTTCAGGTAGTTTTATTCTTGGGATATTATCATCTATTGTTTTAAACATTCCTCGATACTTTTTGGGTGTATTTTATAGTTTTTTTCATAGTCTAGTCATTAGTAGGGTTGGATCATGATTAGAGAAGACCATATAAGCCCTCCTAAGATACCTTTATCCTTTTTTTTTTGGGTTTTGTAGGCTGGTTCATGGTTAGTGAGAACATTAATTCATAACCCACATATGATTATGTGTGGGAGAGTAGAGCACACGTAATTGGGGAATTAATTACAAAATCTTGTGTCAAAACCATTTAAATCTCTCCAAAATCCCACAAAGGGTGAACTTTTATTGTGAACCATGTAGGCAATCATAGGAAAACATGTAAAGGGAATTTAATTTTTTAAATTTTTTTAATGAAATTATCAAAACGCATATTTAAATTAAAAACTCCCTATAGTCAAAATTAATTAAACCATATCAATTTTTGGGATCCTCTATAGTAAATGTTGTCCCCTATAACCTCTTTTCTACTTTGATAATAGTTCTATTGGATATGATTGGTCCCTCTCTTTTTAGTGAAATATTTTTGATTTGGAATTTTTCATTATCCAGATATCAACTTATTTGTGAGTGGTGAGTCCCATCATTATTGATGGATTAGAAATATGATTTAATGAATTGTAATTAAAATGATTTTTCATTGATCTCTATCCACTTTATCTCTCTTTTGGCGGTTCATGTTTTGGGTGATTGATTGATCGGGTGACTAAACGTTGGTTATTTTGTTTTTATTTTGCCTAAACATGAAACTTTTTTTCTTTATTTATTTAATTTTTTTAATTTATTTATAGCTATTGAGTTGATAATATTTTATTCGTGGACGAAAAAAGTCATGGAATTGTGGAATAAATACCCTTTTAAAAGGCTTTGAAAATATTTATTGGATTTTGAGAAAATATGGATTGAAAATAAAATTTATTTGATGAAATTATTTAATTCCGATTAAAGAGAAAATGGATTTAAATTAATGATTATTTTTAATGGAATGAACTTGATAAAAACCTATAATTTGGTTTTGAAGATGAAATGGAATGTTGAATATTGAGATTGAGAATTTGAACTATTAATGATGAATTTAATTGAAAATAATGATTTTAGCATGAAATATAGATTGACAGAAAGAACATGTTATCCTTATTAGTTAATGGGTGTACGGGAAAATGATTAAAGGACTATAACCCCTAGCAATAGATTGAGGATGAAAATTCTAACTAAAAAAATCAACATTATTTTCCCCAATGTGGTGTGGACTGATTCTACCATGATGACCTAATCCTTAGAGATGTATGAACACTTTGATCCATTATAGATTGATTATGTAGTAATAGGATCACATATCTAAAAAATAATGAACCTTAAATTATATGACCACAATGTATTGTATCGATTTTATTATTACATGAAAGTGTTTATTGAACTATTCTCTTCAATCCATTGTGTTTTATCAAAAATTTCATTTCATACTATATTTTTATAAAATTTCAATCTACTTGATTTTTAATCTTGTTTGACTCTAAATGTGAATATGATTTTCCATGCCTCATCATTATTTAAATGTAATCATTATTATATTACTTTTTATGGATTTGAGTATAGAAAATATAGTGATATCCTACTAGAATATTTTTATCAAAAACAAAATTTTCCTTATAGAGTTTGTTGACTCTATTATACCATTTCTAAGAAAAGGGAAAGTGTCACATGGATGTTTTCAGTTTACATGATTAGCGGTAGCATGGATGATGGTGGTGACTAGTGGAGCTATTATCTAGTCATTACACAGAGACTCCAGGAATTTATCTTGATATATATTGATTCATTTATTACTTGATGTAACATTTTATCTTTTTTATAAATTTTTGGTATTTTCCCTCTTGATTATTATTTTGAATACTGACCATTCCCTGATTTATCTTATGGTGTTCTATATTATTTATTTTTTCTTGTTGTGAAACCTCTAATTTGATACTTTGTTAATTCTCAAGTGATAAAAGTTAGTTTTTGGTGATTGATAATTCCCATTGGGATTTGTTAGTTCTAGATGATGTATCAGTGTACCTGAGAATGTGGCTTGTCTGATGATAGTAATATAAAAATTTCTAATGGAATTCAAATTTGAGACAAATATTTCCTTACAACCTGCGAACCATTTAACTCAAAACATCTTGAAAGAGAGATAGAGATTTAATGAGAAAAGTAATTACCTAGAATACCTGATAATTTTTTTATATAGACATAAATTAGGAAGTATATACACAAAATAAAAAAAAATTATGTTCATAAAAAAACTTGTTTCAAAATAGTGTAATTTGAGGTGAAACCCTATTATATTCTTCCAAATTCATTCTGTGCAAACACCAAAATTCCAAAAAAATAAAACTATGTTTATTGTATAAATTATTAGGAAATTTATTTATTTATTAAATTTAATAAGGACCATTTATTAATATATTATATTATATTTATTATTTATTTATTTTATATTTTGTTATGAAAATAGAATTGGTGTCGGCTTATTGTAAAAATTTCAGAGATCCAAGATGATATTTTAAAAATAATTTAAATATATAATGAAAGTATTATGGAACAAAAATTCAATCCTTAATCTATTATTAACTTATAATAACATTATTATTTATTTTCCCTTATTCTTCCTTGATAGAGTTTTATAACATTATTCAAGTGGGTCTTTAAGGAAACCCAAACATGAAAATTGGTTTAGTCGATGAGTTAGTATTGGTAAGGAAGTGTATTGTGACACCCACTAGTTCAGTAGTATATCTAAGTTTTGTGTTATATTTAATTTTATGGTTCCTTTAAGGATTTATTGTGCACCAATGTTTGAAGAAGGGTTTTTTTGGGAAGACAGACCATGGGGAATTATTAGCACACAATATTTCTAACTATTGGGTAACCATACACGGGTAATAAAGTTGGTGACAATTGGGGGGGGGGGTGTTCACAATTTTGGAAATGTTTTTAAAAACATATGACACCTAGGATTAATACTATTGACTGGAATATTGGGAGATAGTAGCTCCTCACAGTTGACACATGGTTTGACTAACTGTGCGGCCAAGCCAAGTGGACTTTTGAGGTCACCCGAAAATGGAATTTTTATATTTTAACCCTATTTAGTTTTAAGGGTTTTGGCCCTCATTGTCCATACCCATTGATTGAATATACTTCTCTTGGTTGGTGGAGCATCCCTTATCCCTTGGTGTAAGATTTCTCAATGGATTATTTTTTATTTGTCTTGAGGTAATCCCATTTACTTCTTGGATTCTTCTTCTTTACCACTTTTTCAAGATTTGTATTCCTTCTACATTGAAGTATGGTACCATAGATAGTAATTATGGATGAAACTATAGTTTTTTGAGGTATTTTTTTGTTTTCATGGGTTTTATTTGGGTGATTCCATGATCTTTCTTTTTTGTGTTGTCATCATCAAAGGCGATGTTGTTAAACATTAATTTGGGGGTGGTGTCTCTATTTAAGGGTATTTTCAATGGATTAACGTTAAATTATCAATCTCCATTGGTTTGTGTTTTTTTAATTTATGAAAAAATGTATTTATATTTTTTTATACCATATTAAATATGGGTGACAGATTGTTTTGGAAAATTGGGAGTTTAATGATCGTTTTCAAAATAGAAGTTGAATTTGTGCATCACATGTGTTTACTGGAATGGATCAAACGGGTTTTATGGCGTGAAAAGATTTATAAAATGATTTAAGAAATTATTTTACGTTTTAAAGGTATCATATAAATTGATATTTTTTTGTGAATCTGTCTTATGAAATTACATTTGATTATATAGAACTTGTTTATGGTAATGTTGGCATAGAGTCTCATGTGGACTGACCAAGGTGTGAGCAAAGGGTTTTCTAAGGAACCATGAGACAATTAATGGAGGAAGATCAAGGGATATTCCATTTTGGCTGACAAGGGACCATGATATATATTTTTAGTAATACCATGGGAGTTCTATTTGGGTACTGGGAAAACGTGAGAGCTATCGAAGTTGGGTATCAGGAAGATCGTGAGATATTCCATTTTATTTAACTGGTAGAAAACATTGTTTAGACTCACTCACATTAGAACATTATATTTTGAGTTATTATTGAAATTACTCATGAAATGTTCGATTATATTCTTATTTCATTTTATTATATACATTTTTGTAGTGATGAGATTTTTTATGAACATTTTTGGATTTTGGATTATTTGATGATGATGTTATGCTTTCTTTTGTTGTGTTGGTTATGTTAAGAACGTTATTCCTTATCTAATTATTTGACCCATGTTGAGAAATATTTTTTGTAAATTTTTTTAATTTGAAATATAAAATGAAATTTAATTCAAAGAAATATTTTAAAATTATATTTTTTCAAAGTGGTTTAGTTTTGAGAGTTGTTTTTTAAAATAGTTTATTGATTTTAATGGGTAAAATACATCAATAGACTAATGGTTGTACCTTACTGGGCTATTTTCTTCAAAACACACACAGAAATTTGGACATAGGTATAGTTTAATAGTAAATATGTAAGGGTAGGGGAACCATGTACCTAGTTTTGTCTACTTGATTATAATTATATGCATTATTTTGAAGGATATGAGGTCTCAATTGGTTGGCTTTAGGAGGATCTGTTTTAGGTGTTTAGTACCCGTTGTGATGATTTTTTTGTATAGCTGGGATTTGTTCAATTTTTTTCATATTTTGATTTAGTAATTGAGCTACCATTTTCAAGGACATTTAATTCTTAGATTGTATATGATGTTTAGTTTTGTTTATGGTTATAATGTTTTTTTGGGTGTACCTTGGTTGATATGTTATGATTTGTTCACTCTGATGATATTGTTGTGGATATCCTATTTCATTGATGGTTAATGTTGGTTTAATAATAGTTAAACTATTCACAAGATAATTTTTGTTGTTCTTGGTGTGTTTCTCTATCTCGTGGTGATCAAGAATTCATTTTGGGTCCTGTGATGGGCTATCTCAGATAACTGGTTGGGTCATTCCTGGTCAGTTCATTACAAGTATAATGTCATTATAACAAAATAATATTTATATTAATGGATTAGTATAACTAATTAATTCAATAGGTTTATAAATGTGATATATAATTATAGGTGGAGAAAAATAAAATAGTTTAATGAAGTAATTTGATTTTTTGGGTCTGTCATGAAGGGGTGGAAGTGTCCCCTTCTATAATTGAATCAAAGGGAACTTTTGAGGACAAATTTAAATTTTCAATGATATTATTACACTATTAAAGGATCAAAGACAAAAAAATATAGAAATATTAGACTGTGGGGTGATATTGTTCTCAGAAAGGGTCAACCTTGTATTTCCACGTATGTTTTAAACATAGTGTATTCATTTTTTCTTCGGTTTTTAATTTTACCTTTTTTTACTTTTGTGACTAGTTTTTAACTAAGTAATTTATATTTACTAAAATTTTAAAATAACTTTGATTAAAAAAATTTAATTTTTATAGACCTTAATTTAATATCCATTTAATTTAATTCAAATTATAAATAATTGAAAATGAACTTTTAAATGAAAACATTTTATATAAAGGTTTTTTTGAAAAAAATAGTTTCAAAGCCATTATTTGTTCTTAATGTTATTTAGAATTGGTTACCAATACAATTTGTGTAAATATAATTATATATGTGTTTAAACATAATATTAGAGACATTTTTATAAAATTTATTAAATAAATTTATTATAAAAAAGTATTTTGTATAAATAAAACTATTCATTGAAAATAAAAACTTTACAATTATCATTGTCATTACCTTTTTCTGATTAGTCATACATTTATGCAAAAAATTTAAATTGGATCAATTATATTATATGATATTGTTGATATAAAATTTGAAATCCATTTATTTATTTATTTATTAAATGAGGGGAAAATAAATTTTTAATATAAGAAAATAGAGAAAGTTTTTTGAATAAGATATTACTTATGTGTCCAAAATCATATAAATTGGTTTTAAAACAAAAAAATAGTAATTTTAAATCATGTATATTACTTATAAATATATATATTTTATAAAAAAAGTTAAACAAATATTTAGTTTATTATCTTATTAGAATAATTTCATATATGTGACAGTTTTTAGAAAATTCAGTATCTTTATTATTCACCTAAAAAATATTTTTTAAAAACCAAAATTCACAATCACTTCAATTTCTTATTTTAAATTATTAAATTATTGTTAATTTTTAACATAAAATTATAAAATTATAAAACTTAAATATATAATAAAATCAGAAGATATAATGAAAAAAAAATATTTTAAAATTACATTTGAAAATATTAATAGTTAGTATTTTTTTCATATCATTTAATAAAAAAATTGTGTTAAATAATAATTAATATAAACTTTTTTTATAATAAAAAATATTAAATTTCATAAAATATAACATAATATATCATAAAATCAATTTTTAGGAAAAGGTTTTTCTATAAAATTAACTATATTATTTGTCATTTAAAGTAAAAAAAATTGATTTCATTTATATTAAATTTATCCTTTATTTTAGATATTCATATATTTTATAAATTTAATACTCATATTCATTAAATCTAATTCAAAGACTCAATTTTAATGGTCATACTTTAATATTTATATTTTATCTAAATATATTCCAACATTATTTATCGTTGGTGTTGAGTGTGGAGAAATATATCAAACATATTTGGATCATTAAAATGATACAAATTTTATAATATCTGTGTTTAACATTCCCCCAAATTAAATTCCATCTTCAAAATTTGTCTCATAAGATTAGAGTAATTTTTATAGTGGACTCTTAATTAACCATAAACTACTAGATGATCATGGTTTTATTTAGAATGTTGAATGATATTTATCTACACAAAATTTTTTTATTATAACTTTATAAAGTGAGATAACACATTACTATATTCAAAATAAATTTTACTAAGGGAAGAAGATCTAAAATAAATTTAATAACTTCCCCAAAACCATGAAATTTACTTATATGATAATCATACCCCTATAAGGTTTTATTTATAACTAAATATCTATTAGATGGTGGAAACAGACATGATATAGGAAAATGACAAATCTATAGTAAAAAATAATTATTTTATACATTAATAATATTTTAATAGTATTTTCCTTATTCTTAGGGTTTTGGTTTACAATTTCTATCATAGAAACATGGATTGGGAAATTGAGTCTCATAATTCACAACTCTCTTATAATTAAGGAAATAAATTATTTGTAGATTATCTCTTTCCATTACACTTTTTAGTTTAATTACCTTAATATCAACAATTTTAGAATTTATTTTTCTATTTAAGTCTATTTTATAAATGTTTCATCCCATATTATATATATATATATATAATTAAATATTCTTTACTTCATCATCTTTTTCACTCGAATTTATATGATATTTTATCCATCTTTTCGTTGATGTGTTTGGGACTTATAAAATGTTTTTGTTGTTAATTATAATTAATGAAAGATGGTTCGGAATAATAAAAATATTTTTTACTCCTACACTTATTTTATTATGAATTTTAATTGGACAGTTTCCATATTATCCATCAAATACATTGTTACCATGGTTCTATTATGCTTTATCAATTACTAAAACCAAAATAGTTATCATGAGTGATGATCATTATAATATAATTATTAAAATCTGTAATGTTTATCCACAAGGTGTATCACTTTATAAAATTATATCCTTAGAATATAGTTCTTATAACTCAACTTATTTCAGGATTAGTACGACCTATACCACCATTTGTTTATCCTTTATAAATCTTGGTTCAACTTAGGTTTTAATGAGGTTGTACTTCTCACACTTCATAAACTAACCCATATAATAGTTATCACAAGTTACTATGACCATTCATAAAATATTCCAATACTAAAAATATTTGAAACTTGTCCTCTCAAAATCCAATTTATCCCTCATTGATTCGTACCTGTTCTGGGGTGTGGAAAAAGAAAATTTCTAGGTTTTTTTTTTGAAAAACAGTAGTTGACTAGGGTCTTCTCACATGAAGATATTCACAATTGTTTACTTAATTATTCTAATTTAGCTAAATTTATTTGTTTTTGTAGTTCTAAATATTTATGAAATAAATCAAATATGATTTAAGGGTTTTTGGAAATAAATGAAATGAAAAACTAAAATAAACTAACTACAATGTCATATATGATTATAAAATAAATGAGTATCTCACAATATTTTTATAGGGAGAACCTTCATTGTCTTCTTTTGAATATAGTTAGGGCATAAAATCAAACATATGTGTACACACCTTAATATATCCCAGTTTTAATGCACATTGAACTTAATAACTACCAAGTAAACTATAAATCTACCTCCTAAACAGAGGGATAATGATTATAAAATGAAAATTTAATCATTTTATAACCATAGTGAGGATTAAACCCACTATAAACCGCACTTAGATTAACCCAATAAAGAAGTTAAACATGGAATTCGGTTCATTCACCATATTACTCCCCTGAGATGTTCCATGGGTTAGTCACTCATCATTGAGAGTAAAATAGATCACAATGGTTCAATAATGAGTGAAGAATAGAATAAAAATAAAATGAATAAGAATTAAGGATTTAGATAGAGAAATATATAATTAATATAAAATAATATATATTAAAACTAAGAAAATAAAATGGACAATTGAAGAAGAATAATAAGAATAACAAGGATGTTAAACAGCTATAAAAGAAAAAAGATACAAGAGTTACAAGTAAATTAAAATTGAACTAAAAAAAAATTAAAAAAATGAATTAAACATAACAAAAAAAGAAAATAGAAGTAGCATTGGGATTCTCCTCCCTTTGGTGTATAACCTCCCTTCGATGTAAAGAACATTATTTTTATTGAGGGAGTGGTCTTTGTTTTTCTCTTCCCTTAGTATATTCATTTATCATTGGGTGTTTTAATTATTTAAAATAATAGTTATCACCAAGAATCATGTGGTATTTAAATTTACACCCAAAGATCATAGGTGTTTCCTTCTTTGGTGTGGATAAAAACTACATGGGGTAACAAGTGTGGAAAGTGTTTCTGAGCAGTGTCTCCTCCCGCATGCATGGTGTGAATGAACATTGAAAACATGAAAGTTCCTCTAATTCTCCTTTAGGCTCCATGTAAGGAAGCATTATTGAATCCCCAACTCATCCATCCTTCAATGTAGCTATATTAACCATTGAAAGAGGTTAATGATTGTTAGACAAGGTGGTAGAAGTAATTCACGGTGGCTTAGAGTGGATATATTGGCAGGAAGCATGATCCTGAGATCTCATAATGCTCCAATGGGGGTTATCTAGTGATTTCAGATCATGAAGGTGAAGTAAGAAGGTGGAGAGCATCAGAGGAGTGGCATTGTTGTGTGTCCATACATAGGGGTAGTAGTGTTGAGGAGAAACGATGCCATACCAATTAGGATCAATAATACCCCAACATGGGTAGTCTAATATAGAATATAAGAATGATCTCCAGAAGGATTTAAATGAAATCAAGATACATCCTCAAATCAAAAATCCTAATCCGACGATAGGATCTTGCTACAAAAGCAAAGACTCATACTACCATGGCACATTCATGCCTTGTACCAAATTATACTCCTCAAAATCTCCTCCCCACATGCCTTATACCACACGAGCCTGATCCCCATGTAGTTGAAATCCCTTCATGCAGGATTAGGCCTTCCCAAAGCTGGTTTAGTCGGCTGGCCCACCTTGTGGGCTGACTATATGGAGGGTTGGCCTTGTCGAGGGCTAGCATGACCATGACCCGACTTTTTAACTCTATAAAACGTTAAAAAAATTTAATAAAATATCAAAAAAATTATTAAATAAAATAATTCATTTCAAATTCTTATCTAAATAAACTTTAATTCTATCTTAAAAATTTCCCATTTTTTTATTAACCATTACATTAAAAGGGATTATTCATTTAAAACAATTGAAAATCATTAAGAAATTACTTACAAATACACATGAAATATAAGTACATCAAATAAACTCATATTTAATCCATACATATCCACATGATTTAAATATCAACATGGAATTCAAGAGGTCACCAATTATACCAATATTCAAATTTCATAGAAATTAAATAAAATAATTAACAATGTAATATCAAATTTTAATGTTCATCATAAAATATCAATTTAATTTTTCACTTTTTAATAAAAAAATAAATCCCTTTATTTTATATTATTGTTTTGAAAATGGTGGAAACTCACCATTAATGCATTCATGTTCCTCAATTTATTAAAATTAACCTTTTCGTATCATGATTTATCTCACTTTTAAATCTTTTCACTCATCAAAATGGATGAAAATTTAAAGAGAGTTATGATCATATCATTATATCATTCTTCTTATCCATAATCTTTCAAAGGATGTACTTTCTACACTTTGTAATAAAAAGTGTCACAAAAAATTACGAGGGATTAAAGTAAAGGTTCTAATGACTATAAGGCACAAGGATAGTAGGAATTGATGTATAAAAAGTAAGGCTCGTAGAAGGAGGTTAACATATTAATGAATAAATAATGATATCAAAATTTAGTTCTCAATGAAATTATACCCTTAAAATTATGCCAACTCCCATTTACGAAGATAAAATTATGGTCCAGAATAATGAAATAATTATTTATAATGTTATCCTTGTTGAGTTTTCCTATAATTTTATTCTTTTTTAATGTAATTTTTAATTTATTTTTTTACTTCTTTTAAAGTAATACATAGAATGAATCTCTCACCTACTACCTGACAATATATTGTTAGATCGAAATGGATATGATATGGCACAAATATAATAGGGGTTTAATTGTATATTTATTTATTTTTAATTAAAACCATTTTTGGTTCCTAACATGAATTAAAAAAATTCGCAAAGCCTCTTATAATAGGAAACAAATGTTCATACTAACCCTGAGTCTGATTAAATTGTTATGTCACCATAGGTTATGAAACAATTATAAAATATTAGAGTATTATAAATTGTAAACAATTATTCCATATAGTGTATAGAGTCAATACTAAATGAAAAGGTTGTAATTAAAAAGATAAAAAATAATACAAACATAATGAATAAATAAAATGATTCTCTTTCTATTACTCTATGTTGTGAAAGTAAAATGTTTTAAAATAATTTTATCCCAAATAGTATGATATTCTTTCACCTAGTATAATAGGTCTCCCATAAAAACACCATCAATCCCATGATACAATTATCGACAGATCCGTATTGTTATCCATGATATCCCTCAATTTTATAGGTTATCAGAACCACTGTCTTTAATGCACTTCAAATCCCTCGATACGGTGATTGGATGCACTAACTGCCTACCCCAACAACCCTTGATCGTTATCACCTAATTGGATGCACAACGAAAAACAAATTACTCATCGAAATAAAATAACTAAGAACGAGTTGTTCACGTTTTTTCAATTTCATGGCTTTCACACAAAGAAGAGAGAAGTCACACAGTCACTCTATAGAACTTGGAAGTATATGAAATTGTTCAAGTTGTTATCTCTGCTTCAAATGACCTCTTATTTGTCGGCCTCAGGTTACAATGGTCAAATTTTCCCTAATTGTCATATTTATCCAGAAAACTTGGAGGGACTTGGACACTTGGAATTGAAATGGTCATATTGAAACAGAAAACAGAACATCATTTTGAGTAGTTTATAACAAACTTCACGACATAATTTTTGTTAAAAAATTAGGTATATGAAAATTAAAACATGAGTACAATAGATATAGTACTTGTGTTTTGATAAATGAATAATATCATGCATGTGATAAAAGTATGACATGTGTACGATTGATATTACTAAGTGAAAAATACTGATATGATGCAAAGTCAGTATGATGCACAATGTGAGTATGATAAAAATATTCAGTATGAAAAATGAATTAAGTAAATTGGAAATAGTCAGTAGTATAGGCATATTTATAACGATAGATAGAGTCAGTACGTTTGATAGGGTAAGTACGATAGACAGAGTCACTATGATAGATAGAGTCAGTACGATAGATAGATTCAGTATGATAGTCAAAGTCAATGTGATAGATAGATTCAGCAATATATATAGAGTCAATACAATAAATATAGTTAGTCTGATAGTATAAAGAAATTTGCGATTTCTAAAACAAAAGACATAAATGTAAAAAAAGAATACTTTTGACATAACAATATCCCCGTTTTTGGAAAGTAGATTACAAAAAATAAATCTAGAAATAAATAATTATTTCCCCCTAAGTAATGAAAACTATTCTGGATAAATAAATGAATACAAATGACTCCCCCTTAGGTATATAATTTCTTAAGGATTGAATTAATAAAGATTATTTTTCTCTTGATTATTATTTTCATTAATGTACTACTTTGGTGTAATAAATTATTGATTATCCCCCTATGTAAACCTTTATCTTTTATAAAACATTCTCCCCCTTTGTGATTTACAAAATTAATGGGGTAGTCATGAATTTCCTGAAAATTTTATAGAGGAATAATTAAAAACAATGGAAATGAAAATATACAACTCATTGTATTTTCAAAAGTTAATAGAACATTATTTGGAAATCATGAAATAAAGATACAACAAAACATTTTTTATTTTATCTTTCTTTTACTTTCTTGATCAAATATTAGAGATTTGATATTATATTCATAATATATTTCTTTTCATCCGTGATAGAGACCCCCAGAGTTTTGAGAAGCTCTTGTTGTCATTCAAAAAGTTTATCTTGGTTTTTGATGGGCTCTTCTTGAATTCTGATTACTTTTTCAAGAGTATCAATTCCTTCTTGAATATTCTTATTTTTTTCAGCCAACAATGTGTTTTTTTCTTTTAAAAAATTATTTAATCATTGAAATATGAAATCGTTAAAAAATATTACAAGAAAGAAGTGAACCTTTATTGAAACTATTTCACTGAATGAGAATCAATACCATGATTTTTTGGAATCTGATTCAACCTATCAATGATTTCCTCATCGATCACATTGAATGAAAAATCAAGGTCTTTTGAAACCCTAATTAATTATTAAATTGATTCCTCATGTTCATTCACTAAGCTTTATATTTTGAATGATCAATTTTTCATCTTGTTACAAGCCTTATTATGATTAAAAAACTATCACTGAAAACTTTTTCATTGATCTCTATTGACATTACTCTATTTCTGAGCTATCTTACTGAATCAAATTTATTCCTTTTATTCTCTATAATGAAATCTATTTTACCTTTAATTCTAGGAAAATAAGGAATATTATTATCAATCCTTTTCAAAACATGATCAATGTAATCCCTTTTCTTCAATGAAATTGTGGGCTCTGAATGTGTATCATCATAGTACGATTCCAGGTCATTGGATCGTCTTGAATCTTCATCATTCTATTTTACTTTTCCATTATTCTTTTATTGTTCCAATATTTATTCTTCAACTTTGTCCATGATGATAATCAATTTCTCTTCTTGAGAATTTTGATCCATTTGCATGATAAAATAAATAATTATTTCTTATTGACTTTTTAAAGATTGAACTGGTACTTGGTTGGAATTAGGATTCTATTGTGGAATTCCTACACTTTTTTTAAGAGAATATTATTCTCTAATTTTCATAGAACTCTGGAGATATTACAAAATAAAGTCATCTTTCTTTTCTTCTTAACCTTCCTATTGTGAAGCTGATTGAATAACTTTATATACTATTTCCTTCCCTTTTCCTTTCTCTCAAAGAGTCTTAATGACTGGATCTTGTTGAATATATTATATTAGTTGAGCTCTTTCTAACTCAAAAAAATTTATAATTTTGGAAACATCAAAATCATGAGCTATTATTTTAAATTTTTTTCGTCTTATCATCATTTATAGAATCTTCTTTTCTCATCTTCTCGGTTAAATCTCTAGGTGAATCAAGAACAAATTGGGTATCACCATACTTTATTTATTGTTTATCTTTTATCCACATAGATACAACTTCATTATTGTATTTTGTTTTCATCTTAGTCTTTAAACAGATTTAAGGATCAATATTTTTAGAAACTAAAACAACGGGTGTTGATTCTAGTAGACGTGGTGCAGATTGATTTGGTTCTCATTCTTCCACATCTTTGACCATGATTTTTGACTTTTCATCAAAGCTAACATTCAATTTCTTTATCAAATTCCTTCATATCGATGAACCCTTCAACCATATCTATTCTCGTTTTAATGTAATATTGAAAAACATCAAAGATTCTTGAATAAACATTGTGAGAATGGTTGGATACATGATAAGAGGATACTTAATTTCTCCAGACTTCACATTCTTGATAGTTTCAAAAATGTTACCAATGAGATTTTCCTTTCTAATATTTTCAATTTGTACTAACATAAAGATATCATAAACCTTAATAGTTTCTCATACCCTTTACATGTAATAAGAAACCCTTGCATCCAAAGAAAAATAAACGGGTTCTATGTAGAGAGATGGGTTACATTTGTTTTATCCTCATTGATAAGAAACATAGACTATTAAACTATTTCTTTATTAAACATATTAGATTCCTCGGGTAGCTTATGTGAAGGAAAAAAGAAGTCACCTTCAGTATAGACATTGAAAAAGTGTGCAGCTTTTTATACTGATATAGAAAACATTTTATCGTACAAATAAATATTAATCATATCATTATCAAATAACATAGTATTATAGAATTTTTTAGCCTCATCCACAAGAACCAGATCTGATGATATTGGTTTCTTGACACAAATATGTTCCCAGCCTTGGGACAAAATAATCATTATGATCTCTAAGTCATAAAAATCAAAGAAATCTTGTGAAACTAACCTCCCTCTAAAGAAATACATTTATAAGAATGTCTTTGACAATATATAAGAAATATTATTGGTAAAAGAATGAAACAAAAATATTATTGAAAAATGAAATGATTATACGAGTCATAAAATGAGGAGCAGAGCTTCACCTTGAAATCTGATGAACTAGTGAGGGTTTAAGGAGGGGGTCGTTTATTTATAGGTTAATTTGGGTGACCGTTGGATTTATATGATCGAGATTATAAGATAGGGAGTCCAACAATAAATAATAATGTAAAATAAAAAAATATATCTTTATTTGAAAAGTTTTTTTAAAAAAATATTTGATAAACAATAACACAAATGAAAAGCGATACAAAAGGAAAAAAAGTATATACCTATAGAAGAATTTAAGTGAGTTGTTGATTTCATAGTATTATGGAAGTAAAAACATAATACAATACAGGAAATAAATAGTTAAAATAATAAAAGGATAACATTATTATATATCAAACAGATGATAATGAAATTGAAAATGCTCAATTGTCAGACCGACGGAAAACAAAGACCTTACCATAGGTTGTCAATCCAATGGAAAACAAATTCATTACCACAGGTAGTCAAGCCAATAGAAAAAAATTCAGTACCATAGGTCTTCATGCTGAGGGAATACAAAGTCATTACCATAGGTTGTAGAGACAATGGAATATAAAGTCATTACCATGGGATGTGAAGCGGATAGACTACACTATGTATGACCAATTAACAGATTTTCAAATCGATAAAACAAATTTCAAACCGAAAATGAATCCTAATAACATAAATAAAACAACTAAGGAAACAATTAAAAAAATAGAACTAAAAACATAATGTTTTAAGATAAAATACAAATTATTAAATATTAATCAAAATAATATAAAATAGATAAAACAAAGAAAAAAATGTCGAATGCCCCCCCCCTTGAAGTGGAGTGTTTTAATGTAAGGATATTTGTAAAAACGAGAAGTAGATAAGAATGGTTATTTGAATTTAACAATTACATGCTTCTATTTAATATTTTCAAATATATCCAAAGGTAATGGTTTCGTAAAAATATCAGCAAGTTGTTCTTGCATTCTGATGAATTATAAAATAATATCTCATTTTTGTGTGTGATCCCTAAGAAAGTGATTCCTATTATCTATGTGTTTTTCATGAGAGTGATGGGCATGGTTTTTACTTATGGAAATGGATCCTATGTTACCACAAAATATTTGAGTTTTAGTAAAACTCATACCATATTCTGTGAGTGTGTGTTCCATCCACAACACTTGAGCACAACAACTTCTAGCCGCCACATATTCCGCTTCAGTAGTGGAGACTGAAACTGAGTGTTGTTTATTTTCATGACCAAGAAACTCTAGAATCTCATAGGAAATGAAAATTTCCATAAGTATTATTTTTATCCATTATACAACATCCAAATCCAACATCTAAAAAAAAAATTAATTAAAAATAATTTCCAGAAGAATAGAAAAGGCTGAAATCCAAAGTTCCTTTTAAATATTGGAAATTAATTTTCACAGATTTTGAATGGGATTATTTTTAATTTTCAGGATATCTAGATTATTATCATATAGAAAACATTACATTTGTATGACTAGTAGTTATGTATTGTAGACTTCTAGCCATACCTCTAAAAGTTTTTTGATCAACTGGTTGCCTAACTTCATTATGATCAAGAGTGATTGAGGTTCCAATGGGAGTAATAATACTTTTAGTATTATCATATTCATAATTTTTGAGTAATTATTTTATATACATTTGTTGAGATATATAATCACCTTATGGTTTTTGGGAAATTTGAAAACCAATAAATAATGTTAATTTACCCATCATACTCATTTCAATCTCGAACATAATTAGATTCACAAATGAATCTATTAAAGACTTTTATGTTGATCCAAAATTGATTTAATCAACATAATTTTGAACAATAATAAGATTTTTGTTTTATTTTTTTATAAAAAGAGTTGGATTAGATGTTCCCTTAATGTAATGTTTTTGTAAAAAAATCCTGTTAACCTATCATACCATGCTCTAGGGGATTGTTTATGTCTATAAAGGTCCTTGGTAAGTTTGTAAACATATTCAGGATGTTTTTTATATTCAAAACCAGGGGGTAGATCTACATAGGCTTCCCCATATACATATCTCTTAAGGAAAGTACACTTGACATCCATTTGAAAGATTTCGAAATTAAACAATGTTGCAAAGGATAATATAATTCTAATATATTCATGTCTTGCTACTAGAGCATAGGTTTCTTTATATTATATGACTGATTGTTGATTATAGTCATTATATAAAATCTTGATTTATTTAATACAATGATACCATTTTCACCACATTTATTTTTGAATACCCATTTTCCTCTAATAACAGTTGTATCCTTAGGTTTTTCTACCATGATATTGACTTTAAACCTTTTGAATTCATTTATTTCATCATGCATTACCTTAATCTAATAATCATCACCTAAGGCCTCACATGGAGTTTTAGGTTTAAATTGAGATAGAAAATCAAGATATTCTATTTCATTTCTTAATGAGTTTTTAGTCCTTACTAGTTGATTTACATCACCAATGATGTTATCACTTATATAATTCCTAAGTATTAATTGATTTGAATGTTTAAAATCTAGTTCATCAACATAAGAGAGAATATATTTAGGTGTAAATATCTCAGAAATAATCTGTTGAGTATTTACACTGTTTAAAGAATCTTCTATCATAGGTTGATAATCGGTTTCAGAAAACACTTCAGAAGAAATATTTTGAGGTTGTTTGAAATTAAAAGGGTTTGTTTCATCAAACATAACATGTTTTTTTATTCAAAAAAATGGGTTTTATTTAAAAATCTATAAGCCTTATAAGTAGTGTAATAACCTAAAAATATTCCTTCATCAGATTTGGCTGGAAACTAATGGATGTTATCTTTTGTATTTTGAAAAAAATACTTTTCAACCAAATACATTGAAGGATGGAACTTTTTGTTTTTGGCTGGTCCACAATTAATAAGTGGTTTTATTAATAAAATGTCAAATTAAAACTAGATTTGTTATATAATAAATAATACTAACAGAATCATCCAAAATATTATTTGTAATTGAGTATTCACTGATCATGGTTCTTGTTGTCTCTTGAATAATTATATTTCTTATTTCAACAACCCCATTTTGTTGAGGAGTTCTTGGTGTATAAAATTTGTTAGTAATAACTTTTTACTACAAAATTTTTCGAAATCAGAATTTACAAATTCTCCACCATGATCACATCGAATAATTATCAATGGTAGGTTGTTCTAATTTTTTACTTTATCAAAAAAGTTGTAATGAAACAAAAGTCTTCTAATTTTTTTGCAAAAAATATACCCATGTATATATAGTATAATCATCAACTAAAACAAATGCATAGTAATTTTCTAGAATACTAATAGTTTGTATAGGACCAAAAAGTTCCATGTGCACTAATGGTAGTGCATCAGTTGTTATGACTTCCCTGACTGATTCAAAGCTTAAAATATGTGGTTTTCCATATTGAAAAGGATCACAAACTTTAGAAGAATCAAAACTAAGATCAGGTATGTCTTTAACAAGTCATTTCATAGAGAGTTTATATAATTTTCTAACATTACAATGTCCTAGTATTTTATTCCAAAACCAAGATTTAATTCCATTATACTTAGAAAAGGTAATTAATGGCTTCTAAGGTCTTCTATGTTTAATGTGTAAACATTCACATGCCTTTGGGTAGATAAAATGAATTCATCCTTGGAATTGTGAAATATACTTTATCTTTCCTTAAATTTTCAAGGTAACCTTCATCACATAATTTACATATGCTAATGAGGTTGTTCTTAAGACCATCAACAAATAAAACATTAGAAATAAATAATTTACTAAGGAAAATAATTTTACATATACCAATAATCTTTCCTTGATCATTTTATACCAAGATAACTTTTCGACTTTTGTCTTGAAATTTTTTTTAAAGAAGATTATATTTTCAGTCATGTTCTAGGGACAACCACTATTCATGTACCATGTATTGTTATTGTTTCATGTTTTTTTCTGAAACAAAAACAATTATGCTTTTTGGAATCCAAATAGTTTTGGATGAAGAAATATTAGAAATAATATTTGTAGAAATATACATTTGTTTTGAAAAGTGAGCTTTGTGAAATTTTTAAGATTGAGTTTCATTAAGAGAAAATTTTCATTCCCAATGTCCAAACCATTGAAATTTAGTGATGAATTGAGCACATTGGGTAAAAACAAATATTAATAAAAACTGGTTGTGAATGAGTATAACCAATTCCTGAACTATTCTTTAGAGGAAGAATTTGAGAATACATTTTATCAAACACTTTTCTTATAGTAGTAAAATTAGATAAAAGTTTCCTCAAATAAAATATTTCATATTTTAGTCTAATGACTAAATTCTTTTGTGCTTTTGTATTAGTTTTTGAATTTATTTTTTCTTCTAAAAATATTTTCTCAAAAATTATATTATCTAAATATTTAGAAAGTTTGTTCTTTTTAAAATTCACATTTTCATTGTTTTTTGAAAGGCTTTCAATATCAATCGTTTTAGAATAAATATCTTTATAGAGATCCTATACTTATTATGATAAAATATCAATCATAGTATTTACATTCTCAAGTTTTCTAGATAGTCTACAATTTTCATTTTCTAAATGTTTAGAAAATCAGGAAACTTCTGTATTAGAGGGTAAATAATTATCAATCTCTGATGAGGATGTTTCCTCATCAGAAGAAAAATATTTATCTGTATAATTATTACATAAATACATATTAATTGGAGAATCAAAACATTGTACCTGGGACATTAATCAATGATAAAGAGTTATATAAAGGATACCAACACTCTTGTGGTTTGAGATATCACTATCAAAAGAGTATTTAGAATAATCACCTTCACAAGCACTCCAAGAGTCATTTAAATTTATGACTTTATTTACCATGGACTTCTATTATTTCATATTCTTCTCTTAATGTATTTCCTTTATATCATTTATTTTGATCATGGGGAAATCAGTTTGAATGTGGCCTACTCTTTTACATTCATAGAATGTGGCTTTAGAATATTTCTTTTCATTATTACCTTTAAAATTATTTTTTATATATATATTGGAAATACTTATTTACAAAAAAAATCATTCTTCTATCAAGATTTTCAAGATCATTCTCTAACTACTCAATATATTTGGGATTTGATAAGACTTCAACATTCCTATTTCTTGACTTAGTTTTCACATGTGATTGAGACATTGTATGATTCGATGTAGTAGTTAATGGTAATCCACCATTCTTCTTTTTCACTTTACCTTAATCTCTCTTAAGTATTCCTTCATATTTCATTAAATTTCCAAAGAGATCATCAAGAGTAATATTAGTAATATTTCTATAATATTCAACTACAGTCCTCTTAGATTCCCATTCATTTGGCATAATGTCTATAATCTTCTCAAATAAGAATTCATCTTCTACATTTCTCTCACCCATAGCTTGAAGGATGTTATCAATTATCATAAATATCTCTTGAATGTTAACTATAGGTTCACCATAAGGAAATTCAAAAGTGTGATAGTCAGCTCTTAATATATCTCTTCTTGGATCAACCAATTTGGAAGTACCAAAATGTATAATCCTTAATTTATTCCATATACTATTTACAACATCACATAAATATATTTGACTATAAATTTTCCTAGTCATAGAACATAATAATGTATTGCGAACCTTATATTTTATATGATATTCAAGTTTTTATTGAGTAGTAAAAGTCCCGAGTTCTTTCTTGGGGATCTAATATTCACCAGTGAGTATAACAAAGTTATCTACACTAGTGTTTATGATAAAAGTCTTCATTGGATCTCTCAAATATTAAAATAATTACCATAAAAAAATATGTGGTCTTATAGAATTATGATTTTCAATTAAACCAACATTCATCATTCCTGTCGTCATAAATAAACTATATCCTTTTTCCACAAATACATGTTTGTGTATAAAAAATATAGCTTTAGAATATAAAATGTAGAGAAAAACCTACTGTAATACCAATTCTTGGATCGAAATGTATATGATATAGAACAAATACAAGAGGGGGGTCAATTGTATATTAAAAATTTTATATTAAAACCTTTAATGTTCTTAATATGAAATAAACCAATTCACAAAGCATCTTATTAAAGGAAATAAAATGTTCAGACTGATTCTTGGTCAATAGAAATTCTTTGGATACCACAGGTTATGAAACAATTATGTAATATTAGAATAATATAAATTATACATAATTTTTCCATATAGCATATATAATCAATTCTAAAAGTATATGCTTTAATTGAAATAATTACAAAATAATACAAATATAAATAAGAAATAAAATGATTTTATTTCTATTATAATAAACAGCGGAAAAGTAAAAGGTATTACAATTATTTTATCCCAAAGTGTAGTGTATACTTTAACACATGATAATAGGTCTATCATACCCACACCTTTAATTCCTAGATATGATGATCGAAATGTCTTTATTTCTATTCCTACAAGCCCTCGATTTTATAGGTAATCAGCTCCTCTGTCTTTCAAACACTTGAAAGCCCTCAATATGATGATTGGTCACACTGCCTGCCTATCCTCGAAATCCCTCGATATTTATCACATTATATGAAGCACAAATAAAAAAATAACTTATTGAAATACAGAAACTAAGAAGGATTTGTTCACATTTTTTAATTTTGAGTCTTTCGCATAAATCATAGAGAAGTCACACAGTCTCTCTCTAGAACATAGAAGTTGCTAAAGTTGTTCATGTTGTTAACTCAACTTCAAATGTCCTCATATTTATAGGTGTTAGGTTCCAATGGTCACATTTACTCCAACATTCATATTTCTCTGGAAAACACTGAGGGACATGGACGCCTGACATTGCAACGGTCATATTGAAACAGAAAACACGACATCATTTGGGTTTGATTATAACTATGTCCATGACATCGTTTTGGATTAAAAAATATGTATATAAAAATGAAAAAAGGAGTATGATTGATATAGAACATGTGTTTTGATAAATTAATCAAATAATGCATGTGATAAAAGTATAACATTAGTACAATTAATATTACTTAGTGAAAAATACTGATATCATGAAAATTGATTAAGATGCATAATTTGAGTACGATGAACATGGTCATTACGATAAAAAAACTAAGTAAAATGGAGAGAGTCGGTATGATAGATAGAGTCAGTATGATAGAAAGAGTCCATGTGATAGAGATAGTCAATACAATAGATAGAGTCAGTATGATAGATAGAGTATGTGTGATAAGTAGAGTCAATATGATAGATATAGTCAGTACGATAATATAAAGATATTTGTGATTTCCATAACTAAAGACATAAAAGTTAAAAGAATACTTTTTTACTTAACACATATGATAAAAATCGTCAATCTAGTAATGATTATTTTTTATTCTTCAACGTCACAACCTATTCCAATTTTTAATTTTTTTAAAACAAAAAAAAATATTCAATTTATGAATCTAAAACATTTCTCAATTATCATAGTAGCACCCAACAATTTTTTATTTTAATCTAGTGTATCACTTTCATTCGGATTTCCCCAACCACCAAACATAAACATTAAAATAACATGAAAAATAGTAAGTGGAGGGTAGGAATGAATGAAAATTTATTAAAATACAGATCATCTCTATAAATGAAATTTACGGTCTCTATGGGCTGAACAAGGATTTATGTAAAGGTGGTCTCAAGGATAAGGGTATATCAAAATATGCCTCTATGGTCTAAACCAGGATTGATGTAAAGGTGGTATCAAGGATAAGGACATGTACCAATACTAATTAAGAAAAATTATCACAATAAAAGTGGAAATATTTTTTCAAGAAATCTTATAGGTAATGTGAAATATAACATTGGACAATCACTCATGCAAGTTATAATAATAACAAATCAATTTACATTAATTTTATAAGTTCAAACCATGAAAAATGATATAAAATGTTTATTTATATAAATTAAATTATTTCCTCAAATCATGAAGTCTCATTTTAATTATCATGCTTCAATAAAATCATTCAGTTCTCTATATTAATCATAAAATCTCAGTATCATTGAAATATAAATAATAGAATCATAGGATTCACAGGAAAAAAATCTATCAAATATAATTAAATTAATGAGAATATTCAAGTATGGTCATAAACTTTTCTTTTAGAGAACTAAAACAGATTAAAATAATGAGAGTAAAAATTTAATGTGGAATAAATAATTCATACTCTACTTAAAATTAATCTACAATTTGAATTGTAAAGATTCTTATTTTTCTTAGGTTTTGAATCCATTTCATGATGAGATTTTTTATTCATGGATAGTATCTATATCACCTTTATAACGTGTATCACTTTCATGAGGTGATTTCAATTCATGATGTGTATAATTTTCATTTTTTTAGTATCTACTACTTACATTTAGTTCTATATGTACTTAAATACAAAATAATACCACTTTTTTATGAACAAGGATCATTCCAATTAAGTTAAAAATGATATAGGGATCAAGGATAAATGATAAGATAATCCAACTAAATGAAATTTAAACTCTTAGAAATCACATTGATACATAAATCTTGGATTAATCATCAATGTGGGCAATAGATTTTTACTGCCTCGAGAAGGGAAGTAACATAACTTATCCACAACCACTTGGTGGATTGTTATTCTTTGAATTGAACCACCAAATGTGTATTTTCATAGCTTTCACTTCTTTTATTAGTGAGGAATGAACCATAAAAAGTTCATACCAAATATATCACACTCACAAGTAGGTATAGATTGCATGGAGGCGGTAGGATGAAGTATGGATCATCCCCCATCTGGGTTACTACATGTACAACCTTCACTTCCTTGTCCATTTCTTTCCCAAGTTAGGATGCATGAATTGAATATTTAAAGTGAAAGTGGGAAGGTAGTTGTACACAAACAAAATTTAACCATGAATAATAATATATATTCCCCCTATCAATATGAGTAGTTTCTATCTTGTTTTTTAGTCTCAACTAATTGAACTTCTTTATGGGTTTACTCAAATACATTTTAATCAAATATAGGGAGCTCTATGTGTTCCTCCAATGTTTCATGTTCTTCTTTATAATATTAGTCTAAGGAAAAATAAGAATTGTTATGAATTTAAAATTTTAAAATAGTGATAGTAAATTATAAATTTAAATCGAATAAAATCAAATTAAATAGATTTTATGAAAATATTATCTCCCTCACTAGGTTTATATTCAATCTCTTTATAAGTGGTATGTTCCACATCAAGATAGATCTCACTATATGGAAGTAGGTATTTATGAACCTCTATAATTTCTTAAAATTCAATCACTTAGGTGGTTTCCTTGTATTGTATTGATAGAATAAGGTAGTTAGGTGATGATTCTTCAAAATTTTAGATGGTATGATTTCATTGAATATCATATTCTACCTAATTACTCCAAAATTGATCTAAATATTTTCCCATATTTTCAATCATCGTGTGATTATACATCATTAATCTCTAGATCTTCTTGGTATTATTGAAACATGATCTCAAAATGGTTGGGTTGTTGATATTATTTAATTATGCCCTTAACCTCTAAAGTGTATTTAAAAAAACATGAGAATACTAAGAAAAATTCATGTAGTTTATGTTTAGGTTTCTTGAGGGATATATAGAAATACACATTTATCCAATACATTTTCCTTGCAGACCGTCCAACTTCTCTTCAATATGTCGCAATTCATATTTTATTTTTTTGTTAGCCACTTGTTCCTAATATTTCACCTGGGAATTTTCTTCAGAAATTCTAGGAGGAAACAAGGAGGTCTCTTCTCGTGTCTTGGATCATCCTTGATAGTACTCTAGTAAGTATTCCTAGAGTTTAGTTAATTCCGTAGAAAATCCATCAACTAATATTTCTTTGAGGTTATATTTAAGATCATAATTGAGGTCCTTGAACTCCCACCTATCTAATTTGGCTTTCGGATCCCTTGATTTGTCTAGAAAATAATTCAATACCATAAACTATATTCTATGTTGATTTGAACAAGTTTTTTATATTTTTAATAAAAAAATTAAAAACTATCAATATTTTGAAAATAAGAAAAGAAAGTAAACTACTGATTATATCTATGAAAATAATGTCAGTTTTAATGCATTATTATTGTGGGACGTGATGAAATAATATTTCTATGTTTTTTTAGTGCCAAATATTACCTTAATAGTGTTGTATAACATAAGGGGATTCATAATTGTTTACTTACTTATTCTAATTCACATAAATTTAACTAATTTTGTTATGTCAGTTATTTATTAAATAAATGAAATATCTGTATTTGGTTTTTGTAAATAAATGAACAAAAACTAAACTAACATGGAATGGAGTATGTGATTAGAAAAGAAAGGAAGTTGTCCTATGATATTTTAGGGAAAACCTTCATTGTCTAGTTTTAAATATACTTCTTGAATATACTCCACAATATGTGTGTACACAAGAATATACCTTTTTTTAATGAAAAGTTATCTTAAAAATTTCCAAGTACACTTTATGTCCACCTCCTCAACCGAGTTATATTAAATATAGAATATTAATGGAAAAATTATATATCTATAGTGAGGATTTGAAAAACTTTAAATCATATTTTGATTAACCCATTGAAGAAATTAACATAACATAGGGTTATAGAACCAAATTACTCTCCTATTATATTCCTCAGTTTAGTTACTTATAATCACAAGTATAAGAGATCAGAATGGTTCAAGAAAAAATAGAATAATAGCATAAAATAAAATGATTCCGAATTATAGTGAGAAAAAGATATAATAAAAAAATAAAAGGGAATAAAATTTAGAAAATAAAATGGATAGGAATATAAGAAGAAGAATTAAAAGAACATATATGGGAACAATTATAAAAAATTATCTGTGTGTTATAAATTATATAAAAGAAAAATAAAAAAAATAATAACTAAACATAACAAAAAATTGATAAAACATTAGTAGTGTCAAGATTATCCTCCCTTTGGTGTCCATCCACACTTCGATGTGACGGTACACTTATTTATAGAGGGTGAAATAATTAGTATTTAATTCTATTAGTATTTTATCATTACATTAGGTTTTTAAAATATTTAAAACAATAATCATCTCTAATACATGAGGGGTCTTCAATGTTATACCTGAAGAGGTCCGGTTCTTAATTATTTGGTGGTAAAGAAATCCTTATGGGGAAACTTTTGTAGAAAAAGTGGTTGAGTAGTGACTCATCTAACCTTCAGGGTGTGCATGGATTTCACATCCACATGGAAGTTATTTAACTTCTCAATAGAGATATATGTAATGTAACAGTGTTGGATCCAAAACTCATACAACTTTCGTAGTGGTTGGATGAATCAACGAAAGAAGTTCACAATAGTTGGCCAAGGTCACATAAGTGATCCAAAGTGTATTGGTGTGGGGTTAGTGGAATTCATCCCAATATTGGTCTCTCCTAACACTAATATGTTGGTTATCTAGTGATTTCATATAGTGGTTGTCGAAGATGAAATTGGAGAATAGTGGAGGAGCAATAGTGTCATGTATCAGAGCTTGGGGTAGTTTAGGCAAGGTGAAATAGTAGCATATCAATTAAGATTAATATTAACGATCCCATATTGTTCCAAATAAGAAGTGATAACAATATCCATGAGTGATTAAATGAAATCAAGCCACATCTCTAGTTCAGAAGCTTTCTCTAGGGATGGGCACCTGGTACACACGCACACACTCGGGCCGCCACAGCCCATGCGAGCCTTGTCCCAAATTATACTCCCCATGAGATCCTTCTTGTGGGCCTCATACCATATGGGAATGATCCCATATGTAGTTCACAACCCTAATAGCTTGTGAAAGACTTCCCAATGCTATCTTGGCTAGGGATCCCCCCTTATGGCTTGGTTATGTGCTGGGCTAGCTTGGTTGAGAGATAACTTGATCCTAACCTTAATTATTACCTCCAAAAAATATTAATATTTTAATAAAATATCATAATATATTCTTAATTAAAGTAAATGATATATAACCATTATTTAAATAATTTGTAACACTTTTGAAAAATTTTGCATTTTTCATTAATTATTATATTACATGGAATTATTCATTGAAAACCATTGAGAACAATTAAGAAAAGGCCTAACAATATGGATGAAATATTATTCTATCAATTATACAGAGAAGAACATTTCAATTATTATTGACCTAAAAATATGAATCATTATGTTTCAATATATTTTATTGATGTTCATTTTCGTAATAGATTATTTAACCCAAACTAATTCGAATACATTATAATGGTTCATAAGGAAAATGTTATTCAATCAAATCTTATCCGCTAGGAGTTTCAAAACCGGTGTGAAGTTATGCTTATTATTGTACACAAAAAAATTATTGAGTTAGTACCAAACCCATAATTTTCTAGGTTATTACACCTTGGTACATTTTTTCTTGAGCCTTAATCTACATGTAGTATCCACATATGTAATTTATTTCCCTGAAAACCAAATTTCCTCTACATTACAAAATTTTCAAGATGTTATCACATACTTGACCTTATCCATTAGTCTTATCCCTGATTTTTTTAGTAATATCGTCTTATACTAATCCCCATAATATTACCTTAATCAACAATGTGGTTATCTAATTCATTAATAATTATAATAAATATTAGCATATCGATACTTGATGACATTTATTTCTACCAATTTGTCTTAAACAAGTATCCTTATAACCTATAATGTTATGTAAACCCTAATATGATTCCATCTATAGTTATTCTAATATGTTACCATACCAATTACATGGAACAATTCAAAAATTTCATTTCAATAAAATACCAAGACCGTTTACATTTAGTGTTTTAGAAAATGAAGAAACAATTTAACTAAAAAACTCATTCTTTTACAATTAATGGATATTTTTTCCAGTACATAAATTTCTACTTTGTCTTCAACATAAAATATAATGTTTTTAGATATGATTCTCTTATAGACACATCTCATGTATCCTTGGTAAAAATAAACATAATAATGTTGTGAGCTCAGATTCTCGGTAAAGGTAAGAATATGCGATGAAACTAAAATTTCAGATGTGATCATAAGATATACATATGGGTATAATTAAGAAACATATGAAAGTTACACCCAAAAATATTAGGTAATAATTCATTAAATAAGGAAAAATTCAAGATCCAAAAGATTGTGGATACAATTTCATAAAAACATGATCCATGAGATCCTGAAATAAATATACCTTAGAAATATGGATCACAAACTAGTATTGGGAACATTACTTTTATGAGTCAAATAATAAGTTCCCATGATTACGAGATAGTGAAATATACATGATATTGCTTATATTATGATATATAAACCTTAAACCAATGCATTGGAGGGAGATATTGGATCCCACCAATAACCATCATTACATATGTGTGTTATAATAATAAGTTATCATCATATCATATAGAAAATATTTTATCAATATGGATTTCAAATCCCTTTCAAATGAAATCAAATAAAGAAAAAATTCATAATTATATTGATAATAACAACATGATATTCTAGTGAGAAAAGTTGTTATATAAAGATATTTCATAAAATTCTTGGTAAATACCAATCAATCATGATAATAGGGAGTATGATGTTTACACTGTATAATGGGTATACGATTAATTAAATAATATCCCCAATCAATACATGTTAGAAATCTAGGTGAACACAAATTAATTAATTGTATAAAAAACAGGTTATTCAAAGAGGAAGTTCATTTGATGAAGAATAATAGTTATACATAAATGGTTATTAGGAAATACAATGATAGTGATGGATCATTTCTCTAAAAGGGGAAGAAATTTAATTATAAATCTATAGATATAATTTTTATTAGTATATTCTAAAAACATACAAAAAAATGTATAAGATATTTTAATGGAAAATGACTTGGGAAAAAAATAATTTTATCAAGTTTTAAAAAACTCAGTATAGTAATAAGAAATATCCTTGATATTCTGAAATAACTTTAAGGGATATATATTTTAATATATGAGCAAATATTTTATTTTAGGAACCATAAAAAAATATATAATGTTTTAAATAAAACTAAAAATGATAAGAAATGATGTGTTCCCATAAAAAATATAAAAGATATCATTCTATGTATATTGGTAAAATTATAATGTTATGGGTAACTTTGAAAAGATATTTCCAAAATGGAGAATTGAAAATTTTAGAAAAAATTACCTTTGAAAATGAAACATCTAAAAATTATTCCTTGAAAAATAATAAGATTATTAAAATAATATTATGGTGGAATATATTTTCAAATAACTTGTATGAAAAAACTCATCATAAAAGAGGTATTATATTTTCCTTTTTAAAAGTTATAAATAAATGATTTATAATGAAAAAAAATAATCCATATTATCTTACCGAAAAATAGAGTAAAACATTATTGGGAAGGAAAATATCCACTTTCAATGAATATTTTATAAGACAAGGGCGTTTTTTCTTGAGAGCCTTATACTTTTAGGTGTGAGAAAAGTCTAGATAGATTATTTGAATAAAAAGAGACATTCTACTCGTAAAGAAAAAAAATAATTAATATATAATTGAATTGTGAAAAAATGATAATGGAGATGTATTTACACCATGAAAAATAAAACATTATGTATAACATAAACATGTCTCAAGAAATTAAAATTTATGTCAAAGAACCCTTTACATCTTCAGTTTCATTTAACAAAAAATCAATTGGAATGGATATATATTTAATTAGAATAGAAATTAACATTAAAAAAAGATATTAAATGATATACACATAAATTATAAATTATATACCCCACATAAATAATAAAATCAATATTAAAAAACATGTTTCAAATAGAGAAATTGGTGAAAAAACCCTTACATTGTTCCAGAATAATTCTATACATGTGCCTAACTTCAAGAATAATAAAAATATGTTTAGTAGATACCATATTATTAAACATATTCTTATATAATCAATTTAATATCAACCATTTATTATTATATTCAATTTATTTATTATGTAGTTTGTTCTTATGATTGGGTGAATATTTAATCATTGTCAGCTTATTTTCGTAATTTTCACATTTGAAGACGTTTTAATTAATATTAAGTAAAAAATATAAGTATTCTAAAATTGAAATAAAATAACTAATTTATTATTATCTTATAATAAAATTTTTATTTATATTCCCTCAATCATCCATGATATATTTTTATAAAATTATTGAAGTATGTGGTTATACTAACACAAACATGAAGATGCTATATTTGAATGGGAGAGTACAGTTAATAAATTGTTTAATATAATTATAAAAAATTAATGATGATATTATTTTGAAAATTTATGATGATGAATCATATTTTCCATTATTTTATAAATAATTATAATAATTATGTAAATCTAAAAATGTTACTTTATGGAGGTGGTAGTCCACACAATGAATGGGTAACAACATTTTGTTTTGCTATACTGACAGAAATAAATAAATTTTGTTACATTTGTTTAATAAAAATTCAAAAAACTAATTCTACCGATGTTACCATATTATTATGATATATATATGTTTGTATAAAAATTATAATTGAAAAAAGGTTAACTATTATGTCATACTATCATTGTGGCTTTGAGATTTCTCATGAATCCCTCTTTGGAAATGAATAGATTAGGCTAAATAATTGAGTTCAAAGGATTATGAAAATTATATTGGATTTTAGGAGGATATAAATTTTATCACTCTAAAAATTTATTCAAAATAATGGTTGTGGCATAAATTTATATAAGTTTCCCCTCTTATATGTGAGGAAAAGGGAACTTTTGGGCATACCCTTTAATTTTCAACGATATTATTGTAGTATTCATTGATAAAATACTCTATAAGTGAAAATTTACACAATTTGGTTTGATAAATCTTTAACCATATATGTCCACCTTCTTTTTAAATATGTTATAAGTCATTTGTTCTTTGTTTTTTTTTACTTTTTCCTTTTTTCTATTTTTACCTTGCTAACTAGATTTTACCCAAGTAATTTATGTTTTACTAAAATTATAAAAAAACACTAATAATAGACATGGGTGTTTTGAAGCTAAATTTAACCTCCATTTAATCAAATTCAATTTATAAATAATATAAAATTTAAACATAAATTAAAATAGTTTATATATAAAAAAATATAATTTTATTAAAAAATTGTGTTTTTACCATTATGTGTTCTTAATATTTTTGAGAATTGGTAACCAAATAAATTTGCGTTAATATAATATTTTATAATTTTAATAATAATATTATTCTATCATTTAAAATATTTTAATTTAATTTATTAGATAAAAATTACAAAATTTTTATAAAATAAATCTATAAAAATAATAGTTTTATCATTATCAGGATTATTGGCCTTAATCATAGTAATCATACTACTATTAAAAAATTTAAATTAACCTTATTATATAATCTGATATTTTTATCAAAAACATTAAATTAATTTTTAATTATTTACTTTATACAAGTGATGAAAAGTAGTTTTTAATATAGGTGAATAGGAACAATTTTTAGAATGAAATATTAATTACGTTTCCAAAATGATATTCACGGGTTTTATAAAAAATAATATTTTTAATGATTTATATTACTTATAAAAATACATATGTTTTAAAAAAGGTTTCATAAATTTTAATACATTCTTCTGTTATGATAATTTCATAAAAGTGACAGTTTTTAGTAAAATTTGTATTTTATCACTTAAAAAACTGATTAATTTAAGAAAATATATAACATAATTATTATGTTAATATTGTTTTTATAAATCCAAAAACTATGTTCAATATTTTTAATTAATATTCTAAAATTTAGAAATTCCATTTTTAACAAATTCATTATATATAATGAAAATCTATTTTTATTGGAAATTGATATTTTAAAATATTTTATATTATTATTCATATTTCATATCATTTAACAAAAACATCTTGTTTTAAAATTATAAATATAAAAAATCAATTAATAATCACTAATCATACGTATCATGAAATAGAAATTTAAATCACATAAAAATGAAAATATTAGAAAATAAAATTTTCTACACAATAAATAACCTTATTAGTCTTTTTTTATAATCTAATTGAATCTCATCCAAATTAAATTTTTCTTTGATTTTCTTCATACATATACTCTATTAATAGGTTACACATATTCTTTCCTACTAATTAAATAACTATGTTTTAAGATTCATATCTAAATATTTATATTTTATCTAAATATATCATGGTTTTGTTAAAGTTTTGTATTGTGTATAGAGAACGGAATCAAACACATTTAGACCATTTAAACAAATTTATATATTAAAATATTGGGTTTTTATAACATAACAATAAGAATAAGAAGACCTCTATGAGAAAAATAATTATACCCACACCCGTTTAAACAAAATCATTATGTTTATTGTAGAAAATGTGACAAAACTCATTAGGCCCACACTAGTTTTAACAATATCATTATTTACATGTTTGGATATATCATAACATAAAAACATAAATCCATTCATTTTAGGTTTATATAGGCTCTCACATGTCATTATCCATACATATGTGTGTCTCATAAATCATCATCATATCAAAAATAAAACATTGAATGGAAATGGGTTTTATATCCTTTTCAAATGAAATCACATAACATGAACATTCATACATCCATTGATAATAAAAATATGATATTCTTCTAGATAATAAAAAGGTACCCAAATATGTTATGTAAATTCAAATTTAAATTAAATCAAATCAAGATAATAATTCATATGTTATTTACATGATATAGATAATGGTTATATGGTTATGTCAATAATTTTCCCAATCAATCAAAGTATGTAATTTAGGTAAATAACACTTAATAAAAAAAATGGTAAAAATAGTATTCAAAAGGGAAATGAATTTAATAAAATATGATATTTATAGAACATTAAGGACTAGGTAATTATAAGGTACTTATAGACCATTCCTATGATAAAAAAATACATTTCCTATAATATTCAGAAAAAGAATGGGGATGGTATCATTTAAAATATATCATTGAATCAAGAATTAAATTATCAAATGATAATGACATAGTTTATAAAAACTTTTAGGTGATTTAGAAAGTCTACTTATGGAATAATAAATGTTCAGGATATTTCAAAATAATTTTCAAATGAATATTCTATAAAACTAGGAGAAAAGTAATTTGTTTTAGAAACCCTAAAAACATATAAAAAATTTCTTATAATATAAAAAACTTAATAGAAATATTTTCTCATATATAAAATATTAATAGTGGGTTTTTGAAGACATTTTTATCATATTCATAAATGGATATATTTAGAGGTCAAATTCAAAATATATTTTCAAATAAGTTATGTGAAAACACTGGAAAACGTTTAACTTAAAAAATATAAATTAATAAATAGTTTTATAATTATTCATAGTGAGTATGAAATAAAATTTGGCGTGGAAGGTAAAACATTTTATATTGAAATTACGGAAATCCATTTTTTTAAAATACATTTATTTTCAAAACCCACATTATAAGAAGTGTATTATATTTTAATTTCAAAAAAGTGTAATTAGAATTATGAAATTCAAGAAAATAATCCATATTAGATTTACTAAAAATAAAATATAATGTTGGTGGGTGGAAAATGTGTACATGAAATAAAATTTTCATTGTTAAGTATAAAAGTTTTTCTAACTATTGTTATACCTTTTTTATGAAAGATGTAGTTACAATTGAAGATATATATTTTATGTAGATAAAAAAATAAATAACATATAAAATATGGGAATGGTAGGATCATATAATTCTTGAAAAGTGCATTTAGGTTATAAACACTATAACCCAATGAATTGTATATTGAGTCGATGAAACTCTTTTGGAATTAGTATTGTAGGAATCAAAGTAGTTTTTTATGAAGATCATAAAATGGACATTAAAATATATTTAAATGGGATAAATTTTTATATTTGAAAACAATTGGGCATCGAATACACCATATAAAATAATTCGTGGTGTACAATATCAATCAAGTCCCATGGAGTATAAAATGAAGCAAAGAAACCCTTGCCTTTTTTGGTACATAGTATAATGCACCCTAAGACCCTTTATAACAATAATAAATTATTAATCACATATTTTAGAACATTTTTCATATATTATACATTTTATAAACATTATTCATAATTATTCTCGTCATTTATATTAGTTATTTATTATAAAATTTCAACATCGAGTGTGTAATCTTGATCGTTTAGAACTAATTTCATCATTATGGTTTTTTTATTCATTTTTCTAAAAAACATCATCATTGAAAAATTATTAAAGAAACTAAAATTGACGCATCACAATTACCTATAATATTTTATTTTCATTTTATAATTATTTTAATTATTATTCATGATAACAAAGTCAATGATGATCTTTTTCAGTAATTATAACAAAAAAACGATGATGTCTTAATTAAAGAGTTAAATGTTTATATATTAGATTAAAATAACCTGAAAATAATTATTTATTAGTTAATTTAATGTATTATTTTTTCAATTTAATCCTTGATTTAAATTTATAACATTTTTCATGTTTGTTGCTAAATTTACCCATTGAGAACATGTTATGATATATGTGTTTGTATGTCTAAAGAATTAGATCCCTTTATTATATTATCAATATAAAATTTATAATGTCATTAATTGGATGATATCAATGTTTAATCATAATATTTATTATTTATAAGAAGAAGGTATTTTAAAAATGAATTTCCACACATAAATAAATCACATTCCCTCATAGTTTTCCCATTCTATGTGGATTATTTTAAAATGATATACTATTAATAATATTACATGTATAGTGAATTTAGATAAATGTGGATGGCTTGAGAAGGGTGGAATTGAGATCCATTTATAATGGGAAAAGAGGGACAAATCATTGGGAAAGAATGTTAGGTAATGGGTAATAATAGAATTGCATGGGAGTTTGATAAGTTAGGTGTGGAGAAGATAGGGAGACTTTTATGTATTACTTTTAAAAATAAAAAATGTATTGTAATATGTTTAGGTGTCATATTGACTTAGTAAAAGTACTGCCACATTATATTACCAAATTTAATACTTATAGATCTTGATTATATTTTTGCCATGATAATTAATTTTTCACAAAAAATATAAAACGACCCTTTATAACAAATATAAATGTGAGGAATATGAATTTGAACTCCATTTAATTTAATTTAAATTATATAAATGATAAAATTATATTCATAAATTAAATGAGTGTTAATTTTTTTACGCGATTAAAGATCATATTAAAGTCCTTTTTTAAGACAGGATAATTTAATATAAAATCCGACTTAATAAGAAAAGTATCATACCTTGAAAAATTACTATTTTACCATGTTACCTAGTATTTATCCTAGAAACTTAATTATATATAAAAAAATAAAATTAAACTTATTAAAAAATATTAAAATATTTATCAATAATATAAAAATAATTGTATAAAAGAAGATTTTGGAGGGTTATAAAAGTTAATTTTAGTTCCATTACATAAATGCCATTTTTAGAAAATGTGTTTTTTAGTTTACAATTTATGCATATTGTAAATTTATCAATTTCATTGAATTTCATGATATAAACATTTTTATTATAAAAAAATAGGAGTTATATTTTTTTTAATGAAATCCAAAACATAATGATACCATTAAAATATTAAACAAATTAAAAGATGGAAAAAAGTTTCTAAATTAGAATAAAATGTTAAATATGTTCTAAAATTTAGAAAAATGGACTTTTAAGTTCAAAATAATATTTTATAAGCCAAATATTTACTCATAAAAAAATACATAATCAATAAATTGGTTTTATAAATGTCTAGGTCTTTTTCATATATTTATAAAGTCATAAAATTTATAATTTTGGTAAAAACTATAGTTTTTACTATATATTTAAAAATTAATTATTTTAAAAACATCTAAAAAAGAATAAAAAGAACATATTGATATGATGTAGTGTAAAATTAAATTCATTTTACAAATTTAAAAATATACAATTTTTAAATTTTACTTATAGATGAAAATATATTTGATAGAGAAATAACAATTTTATTGAAATATGAACATTTGAAAAGTTAGGTGGTATAAACCCTATTTTTTTAGAAATTTATATTTGATTATAATTTTTTTATTTACTAAAGGTTTTATTTTTTAATAAATTTTATAATAATATTCATAAAATATTTCATGGATCATTTTAGGTTAGTGATGTGTGTGAAATAATCTATCATAAAAAATATATATTTTAGGAAAATATATTGTAAAATATGAGTTCATTACATCCGCCTAAAATAAATTTCATCCACAAAATTTTAATTTTACACAAATAATGGAATAGTTATGTGAGATCATAAGATGGAAATTACACTAAACTAAAATTACCCCAGATATTTCATCATCGGTATCTTTGGTTTGACTAGTGTTGTCACATTTTCCCTCATAATGGGAAGAAAACTACTGTTTATTTTTTACCTATCATTTTATACTAAATAAACCAATATAATGTGTATAATTTTTCAAATAGAGTATATAGTCATCATTATGTTAATAACAGATCTTGGGTTGATGTTTAAATGTGGTTTTCCTATCATGAAAATTATTATTTTCAAGAGATACAATCCATGCCTAATATCACATAAAATTTTAATAAAGGAAGAATGACAGTCTTTATAGGAATAAAATTACTATAATCATATATTTTTGAAGAGCTTTGTACATAAGATACAATAACTGTAGAATGATATTTTTTTATAAATAAATCGTCATCTAGTCATCAGACTGGAAATTTGATGTTCTTAGCAGACATACAATGTAAAATAGATTCGGTTGAACATGATTCAATTAAAACACTCATAGTTCTTAATTGGATGATCGATTTCCTTTACTTTGCATCATTTTTTTAACTTAATTTAGTATTTTTGGTAGTATGGGATTTTTGTTTTTCCCTTTTTCTCTTTAAATTTAGAATTAATATCATCTTCATCATCCCTTGGTTTAGGAGATTGGTTTTGATATAGCCAAAGTGTCCCAATTTTATGAAATTGAACTATTAATGGTTCCTTTGAGTGAAATGTTTTTTTCCTTTCACTATGTCCACTGATATATTCAATTTTCCTAAATAAATAAGATTTTTATGCCCACCTCTTTCACACTTATGTCATATATATGTTCTTTTATGTGATTTTACATGGTCCTCCTTCCAAATTTTTTATATATAGGAAATTGAACATTCATTCCTTCATAATCTTCATCACTGAAATATTTCTGAGACTCCATTCTTCACTTCATTAAAATTTTTAGTATTTATAATATTTTCACATTATTATCCACAGTTCTTGATAATGGTTTATCATAATCATAAAATTTTTAACACCCATTCTTATCCCATTAGTTTTGTCATTGGGACAAGCTCTTGTTGTCCATGGAATCCATTGTTAAATTTTTTCCTTCAAGATTGAGTCATGACAAAAAAAATATCATAACAAGAGTGATGAATAAATAAAATCATAATGGACCTATCATGAAAAATTTCATGAAAATATTTCATTACAAAACAATCCCATGATCATTTAGGTTTATAGTATTAGAGAATTGTGAAAAATAATTAACTAACTAAATCGATGTCATTTTCAAATAATGAATATTTTACCCAATATAAATGTATCTTATTTATAGCTAAATGTTATTAAAAATTTCCCAAAAATTCTATATGCACGATACTCTTATAAAAACGTATATTGTATTATATTTCTTCATAACTTTGTTAAATAGATACATAAGAAAGGGAAATCAGATGCTTAGTAAGTGTAATCATAAGAAATAACAATAAAAGATCATAAGTGATAATAATATGAGTTCACGGTTATAATTAAAATATATATGTTAATTATACTCACGAAATAAGATATTATTAATCATATCATATGGCTTTGAATAATATAATACTTTAATCAAAATATTTTAGAAAACGAGTCCACAAATATGATCCAATATTGCATAGCAATGGTAAAAGAATAACCACAGGACTATGAAATATAATGTAAAAAATATATATAAATGGAAAAAATCATAATAATATGGAAATATTTGTGAGAAAAATAATTATTCATTTGCTTGTGTGAATAGAATAAATATTTCCATGCCAAAAAATTTGAGAACACTCTTTATGGAAATTACATTGTGAAAAAACTAATTATGTCCATGTATGACTATGTCATGAGATATAAACCTAAAATAATGAATTGGATGGTGATATAGGAACCATCTTATCATTACCCATATGTATTTGTTCCACATAAATCATCATCATATCATAAATAAACATTAAAAAGAAAATGGATTTGTTTAACTTTTTAAATGGAATCATATTAGTAAAACATTCAAATATACACCAATAATCATAAAATGATTTATACATGGAATATAAATGTGTATATAAAGATATTCTATAAATTCATAGTTAAATACCATTCAATCAAGATAATACAACATATTATATTTTCACTGTATTGATAAATGGAATATGGGTAAGTACACAAATTCCCCAATCAATCGACGTATTTAATATAGGTTTACAACATTTTATCAATTAAATAAAAAATATGATTTTCACATTTTAATGTAATTGGAATAATAATTAGGTTAATTATGCTTCAATGATTATTCAAAAGAAAGGATACCATAAATCATTTCTATAATGGAAAATAATATTTCTGAATCTATTCATAGAAATAATGTTAATGATATCATTTTATTAATATCCATGAATCAAGAATAATTTGTATTAAAGAAATCACTTTTTTGGAATATAAGAAAATGCACTTTGGAAATGAAAAATGTGTTTGATTTTTCAAAATCATTTTAAATGAAATATTTTATAATACATTGGGATAAATAATTTAATTTATATACAAAAAAAAGTGATAGGGTTTAATATAAAAGATAAATGTTGGTGGAATATTATCTCATATATAAAACACAAAAATATATTTTGAATGCATTTTAAACATATTCGTAAGATGAGAAAGTTATATATCACTTTGAAAAAGTTAAAACGAAAAATTTGGAAGTAATTTTAATTTTAAAAATATATTTCAATAAATGATTCCTTGAAAATTTATATATATTTTCAAAAGAAATGTGTGGTGGAGGATAAAATAATTAATTTTGTAGACATTGAAATCCCATTTTTAAAATATTTTGAAATACCTCCAGTTGAAAACCCACATCATAAAAGGAGTATTGAATTTTGATTTTTAAAAGGTATAAAGTGATTATTAAAATTATAGAAAATATTCTTTTTTATCTTTACCAAAAAGTGGGGATAAATTTGGAGGGAAGAAGGAAGACATGGAAGAAAGGATTCAATATTATAAATGTGAGTTATTCTCACAAACCTTGTATTTGTATTTTGGAATTGTTTATCAAATAAGTGGATGTTGATGGGGTGAAGTAGTTTTCATAGGGAAGAAAATAAAATATCAAATATGTCAATGATATGGTGAATGTAGGCCTTATAAATATATTCATGTGATAATGCTTATAATCAAATGAATTGAAATTGTGTTGATTAAATTGTAATTGAATTGGCAACATAATAATAAAAGGAGATTTAGAGGAAGGTCATGAAATGGAAATTAAAAGATCATGAAATGTAGTATATGTATATATGTTAAATAAATTAAGAAGTTAATACACCATATAAATGAAATTATAGTGCCCAATACCAAACATGTCCCATAAAGTTGAAAATAATTTAAAAAACCCTTACCTTGTTTACCTACATAGTCGAATACCCTCCAACATCATATATAGAAAACATAAATTTCATAATCACCCATTTTAGAAAAAAATCATATACATATACATTTATTAGAATCATTTATAGTTAATATATTCATATATATTAGTTTATTATTATTTATTTTCAATACCATGTGTGAGTAATCATGATTATTTAAAACAAGTTTCATAATCATGGTGTTATAATTCATTATTCCCCAAAATATTATAGTTATAAGATCATGAATGGAAATTTAATTTATGATTAATAATTATATATAATGTTATTATTTAATTTCATTTGTATTATTCTTACTATTAAAGATGACGAAGTCGATGAGGAGCTTGTTTTGATAATTTATAATGAACAGATGGTGTTGTATTAAATAATGACTTAATTATTTATGTTACCATTATAAATAAAATTTATATACTAACTAATATCTAATATCAGGTTTCTAAACCCATATTCAAGATAAATTTATAGAATTTTTCATGTTGGTGGTTAAACTGAACCAATAAAAATATGCTACGATCTATGAGTGAGTATAGTTATGAAAGAGATACTTTTTATAATATCATTATCAAAAAATTATAATAAAAATATTTAGATTATATCAAGGAGAATAATCAAAATTAGGATGAGTTATAAGAATAAGGAAATTTAAAAATAGTTTATACTTATAAATAAATCTATTTTCCACTTCGTATTTTTGTTTTAGGTTGTTAGTTTTACAATAATAAAATATTGTCGATATTACTTATATAATTCCTAATTTATAATATAAGATTATAAATAATGACATTAATAACATGTATATTCTCTAAAAATATTTATAGATACATCCTTTAAGGGTGGTGATAAAAAAGAAACATGTTTTTCATAAAGCTGGTAGTCCACACACACATAGGAACAATGTTTTAATTCTGTTCAATTGTATGAGAGGGGAATAGATAAATTCTATATCATTAATGAAATAAAATATAAGTATATTATTTATAATGATTTAATCTTATACATATGTTTACCATGTATTGATGGAGGGTGTCTTGGATTCATAATGAAAGAATGTAAAAGGGATAATCGATACATATGTTGAGAATTTAGATATTCTCTTATGGTATCATTTATTAATGAAGGATTTGGGGAAATTTCTTGAGCTTAGAGTATAATAAATGTGTTGAAAGTATTTTGACTATGTCAATTTTGTATATATTCATGGGAATTTCAAATAAGGGATATGTTTAAAAAATGGTGTAATCGGTCACATATTATATGTTAAAAGAGGGAAAATTATTTTGAAATGAATGTTATCTAAGGTATAAGAATATAATTTAATGATATCTTGGTGAGTAATGTTTGAAAATTTTGTAGATACATATAGATATGACTTTACAGAGTAAATTTTGTTTATTGGATTTTCAAAAGTCGCATTAAGGATATGTGGGAACCCGAAACAAAATTATCCCCATTACATATTTCAAAATCCAAAATCGTCAACAATACATGATAATCACCATACATAACCCTCATCATAATCATGGGTACCTATATTGTCATCGCCATCCATCACCAAATCATCATAACCATCCTACCACCAAACTAGATACCACAATTTCCAATGTTATTCAACATCATCACGAGTACCCCTATTTTCATCGCCATCCATCACCACATCGTCATCAACATCCTACAACAATATTAGACACTAGATACCATCAGAGACCACTAGTTCCATTGTAAACATCTCTCCATATCATCGAACCCCATCATGCCAGTAACAACCAAATCACCCAAAAAATCAAGAACACCACACCAAAAATCAAAATTAACTGATACACCACCATTGATAACCAAAAAAACAAAACATCTCTGAAAACATGAGGAATAATACCAAAAAAACAAATAATAGCATTGAAGAGACCTGTCTGAAATGATGGTGGATTCCAAACCACACCTCCCAAAACAAATTTTTTACAACCGCTCTAGCTAAGACATGGTAAAGAGAAGTAAAAAATTCGGCCATAGTGGTTGTTGAGCAGTCGAGAGTTCTAAATAGTGTCAATTAAAATGAGGAGAAAACTAGGAACAAAATAACATGTGAAAGCAACCCATCACCTTGAGATCCATTGACTGCCAAACAAAAACCTGAAAACCACCTAGAACCATCGCTCCATAACTGACCTAGAGAGGTATAGTGGAACATGAGGTTAGATCTGCAGAAAGGGAGTCTGAAGGAATCCATAGTAGACAACCAATGACAGAACCCTAGTACCTTCTTGTAGAATAAGCTATCGTCATGAAGAATGGAATCATATCATGATGAAATAGGAGAGACCTGATATGAGAGAGATAAAAAACACTGAATGAAGAGAAAAGAGAGGGGTAACCATATCTAAAGGATAAGAAACCCAAGAATAGGGAGATTTAAATTCAAGAATGATGAAAACAAGGAGAAAAAGCATGAAATCCAATACAGAAGAAGAAGAAACCATAGGAAGGGGTGAAAGAGATGTGAGAGCACCGAAAGAGGAGAAACCTGATATGAGGGAGATGTGAACGCACCGAAAGCAGGGAAAAGAGTGGGGGAAAATCAATGAAGGAAGAGTAACCCAAGAAGAGAGTGGTGGAGATGCATGAGCATCGAAAAGAAGTGGAAAATGAGGTGGAACCAATGCCAAAGGAGAAGAAAACCAAGGAGAGGGTGAATGATACATGAGAGTTCCAAAGGCCAGGGGATAATGGAGCCATCATGGAATGGATTTTTTTATTCTTAGATATGAATTTACGACCTAAAAAATGTTTTCTATAAGGTTTCAATGTAAAATGATTTTAGTAATATTAGAGCCCCATTTTATTACCCATTTTAAGACTTATTAATATTGATTAACTTTTAACCATGGTAATTATTTTATTCAATAAAATTATAATGTAATTTAGAATGAAATATAAATTATGTCTCCAAAATGATATACATGGGTTTTATAAAAAATATTAATTTTAATGATTTATTTTACTTATAAACATACATATGTTTTATAAAAGTTTTCAAAAAAATTAATACATTCTTTTTTATTCATAATTTCATAATACTGACAGTTTTTAACAAAATTCTAATTTTATCACATAAAAAAACAGATTATTTCAGGAAAATATTTTACATTATTGTTATGTTAATATTGTGATTATAAATCCAAAAACTATGTCAATATTTTTAATTAAAATTCTAATATTTATAATTTCGATTTTTAATAAATTCCTTATATATAATGAAAATATATTTTTATTAGAAATATATATATTAAAATATTTTGTATTATTATTCATATTTCATATAATTTAACAATTTTTTTTAAAATTATAAATATAAAAAATAATTAATAATAACTAATCATGTGTATCATGAAATATAAATTCAAATCATATAAAAAGGAAAATATTAGAAAAAAACTTTTCTACACAATAAATAACCATATTAGTCATTTTATATAATATATTTTAATTTCATCTAAATTAAATGATTCATTGATTTTCTACATACATATATTCTATTAAGAGGTTACCCATATTCTTTCCTGCAAATTAAATAGGTATGTTTTAATATTCATATTTAAATATTTATATTTTATATAAATATATCATGATTTTGTTAATGTTCGGTATTGTGTATAGAGAAAGGCATCAAATACATTTGGACCATTTAAATGAATTTATATATTAAAATATTGGGGTGTTATAACATAAAAATAAGAATAACAATAACTCTATGAGAAAAATAATTATACCCACACCCGTTTAAATAGAATCATTATGTTTATTCTAGAAAATGTGAGCAAACTAATTATGCCCACACCGGTTTGAACAATATCATTATTTAAATGTTTGGATATATCATCACATATAAACATAAATCAATTCATTTGAGGTTTATATAGGCTCTTATATTCCATTATCCATACATATGTGTGTCTCAAAGATCATCATCATATGAAAAATAAAACATTTAAGGGAAATGGGTTTTATATCCTTTTCAAATGAAATCACATAATGTGAACATTCATACATCCGTGTAAAATAAAAATATGATGTTCTTATAGATAATAAAAAGGTACCCAAATATATTAAGTAAATTCACAGGTAAATTACAACCAATCAAGAAAATAATTCATATGTTATTTACACCATATAGATAATGGTTATATGGTTATGTCATTAATTTTCCAAATTAATCAATGTTTGTAATTTAGGTAAATAGTTTATTCAGAATCGCATCACTTGTAACTCAAGGAATTTTGGTTACCTAATGAATATGTTCCTAAAAATATTAAAACAAAGAATAAATACCTACATTGTTTATTCCATTTGTCCTTCAATAAAAAATTCAGATGCTAATGTCACGACCTTATCTAAATGGATTGGTTTTTCAAGAACTCATCTCTCATGTTTTAGATGGAAAACTGGATTGGAACTCCTATGACCACTGAATTTCATCCTCCTAATTCCTCTTAAAATTCATAGATTACCATTAAATATTTCTATGGAGATTTTCCATTTTATTTATTGAATTATGTTAATAAAATCATTAAAGAATACACCTTTTCATCGCTAGATTATGTACTTATTTGGGAACCAGGGAAAAGTGGCATTTTGATTAGTCATCTTTTTAATTAGTGTATTTTTTACTCCAACTTGTATTTTTTACTAGATTATTAATTTTAATAATTCATTGATTAGGCCATCATGATTTACTAAGGTTTAAATATTATACATAATCATATTCCAATTTATGTTTTATTACAACGTTTTGGTGTTTATATGTATTCTAGGTGTTGACTATGTAACAAGCATTGGGAATATTCTTATCATATATTTCTCAATTGTTCCACTTCGTCTACATTATCGAATGTTTTTTGACCTATTTGAATTTCTGATGATGAATGGAGTCTCGATCTTCACTTTACATCAATATGATATGATATCTCTCTCATGGAAACTCACTCTCTTTCTCCACATTTCTTCGGTGGAAGGGATTCATCTCATCTGGAATAGCCTAAATGTGGTGGATCACTCTATTTCCATTTTTATTTTTCAATCATCCATTGTGAGATTAAATATTTAAATTTGGGATTACATATCATTATAATGTGTATTATTGTTATAACATAATTCTTGAATTCACCATTAGGTGAAGGCTCGGAATTACCTGGATCATCAATCCGCCAGTTGGTATGTTTTATGTCACCAAGAATCCTCTATTTCAAAACTAGATTAAAATTTGTTATTATTATTGTCTAAAGGGAATTAGGGTCTCTTTGGTTTCAACATAGTTTATCACGATCATAATGGTAAAATCCTTGGATGATTTTATTATTCAGATGGCTTTATTAAATCTCTTAAAGTTGACATGTATGGTGTGATCAAGTATGTCCCCCTTGCTAAATTAATGGTTGTAATAATTTATGGTTGGAAAGTGACTCCACTACTATTTATCATGCAATTAGAAATGGTATTATACATCACTCATGGAAGCTCATGGATCGATGGATGGAATGCATGAGCCCTATCTTTCGTATAAATTATATAACCACACATACTTATCAAGAGAAAAATAGTGTGTTGGAATTTATTTCCAATAAAGACTTATGTATTAATTTCACATGGATGAATATACTTTATCTTGAATTGATATATATTTCTGATAGTGTTTGTTATAGAATCCCATAATTCAGACTTATGTAGTTCTCTGAATTTTTAAATACATTTTCTTTCTCTTATAATGCTGAGGATCCTTTGAAAGGAAAAATATTAGAGTCTTTATTTTAAAATTCATCAATTTAATTTATATTGATAATATTTTTAAAAAGTACAATCCCTTAAAAAATAACTATTTTATCATGTTAATTAGTATATATATATATATTGGTAACTTAATTTTATACCTAAAAATGTAATTATACTTATTAAATTATATTAAAATGTTGATAAAATATATTTAAATAGTTATAGCAAAACTAAATTTATAAACATTATAAAGGTAAATTTTAATATTAACACATTAAAATTGTTTTTAGAAAAATATTTTTTCTTAGATGAAAATTTATGTGTAGTATAAATTTATCAATTTCATTGAAATTCGTCATCTAAATTAGTTTATTATTAAAAATTTACATCTATTTTCCTTCTAATAAAATCTAAAGATGAATATTTCTTATAAAATATTTAATTAAAAAAATTCAGAAATCAATTTCTAAATTAGAATGAAATTCTAATGATGTCCTAAAATGATGAACATAGGATTTCAAAGTTAAAAATGAAATTTTTAAATACATAGTTTTAATACATAAATAATCCCTTAATTATTAATACATTTTATAAAATTATATTCATTTCTCATATATTCATAAGGAAATTAAATTTACATTTTCAGTAAAAATTATATTTTTCATTATTCACTTCAAAATCATTTTTTTACAAAGGTCAAAAAAATAAATCTTAAGACAATATTGATATTCTGACATCAAAAAATAAATGCATTTAATATATATTAAATTTTAAAAACTATGTGTTTATCTTTTAGATGAAAATACAATATATACAAAATAACTTTTATTATATAATTCTATTTTAAAACATTAGGAGTCTTTACTCTTAGTTTTTATGATTTTATAATTGATTAAAATAATTTTATTTACTATTGGTTTTATTATTATTATGTTTTATTAATAATAGTCCTCTGATGATTTATCATTTTAGTTCCATATTCCTTGTGATGTAATATATTGATCATAATATTTATTTAAGGAAAATACATTAATAAATATAAGGTCACTATAAATGGGATTTGAGATCTAGTTAATCAGAACGTCATTTATTAAGACATGGGCTATTGATATCTTATCGTAGAGTTGAACTTGAGGATGAAACCTTAGGTAGTTTTTTTTCACTAGTGTTCAGAGAGTTTCTAATGGTATTCCTCGTTGATATCATTGGTTTGCCTCTAGAGATTGAATATGAGTATTTAATTGATATGGTGTCACGAAATCAGATGATATCCATTAGACAATGTTGTGTTTCTCCATTAGAGTTTAATTACTTAAGACTTTTGTTGAATTATTTGAAAGTTAAGAGAATCATTTTTCTTTATGTGCCACCTTGGGTAGCCCCTATTATTTTCGACAAAAGGCTGATGAGATTATACTTTTTGTCAATTACAAGAATCTCAATACAAAAATGAATAATAAAAAGTTTCATTTTCCATATATTTATACACCAATGATCAACTAATGGTAGAAAACCGGTTATTTAAAATACAACATATCTTTTGATATTATCTAATCTAGTATAATTAGTCTAGTATTCTAAAGGCTTCCATCTGGAGCAGATATGGGTACTTTGAATAACTTATGATGATTTTTGTATAACAGAAGCTATAATTATTTTCATGGGGATGATGAATCAAATTTTACATCGGTACCCTGATTACATTGACATGGAATTTTTGGCTGACGTCATGATCATCTATATAACTGAATAAGAGCCTAACATTCACCTAGAATATGATAAAGAAATCATGAGGTATCAACACCACTATTTTAAGTCCTCTAGATTCTATAATTTTTATGGATAATTCACTATTTACTTCATCTGTTTTCTATTTTATTTTTCATGATAAATATTGATATGAATAGTTTATAAGTATTAATAACTTATTAAATTATTGGGAGACATTTGTCAACTAGTATCTCTCCCTATTTAGAATAACTTGTTTCCAACCCCATATTTCATTGCTTCATTTTTTAGGAGGGTTATCATGGAATATTTTCATTTTTCACAGTGTTTTTTTCATCCTAGTAAAAATAATATGCACTATGATATAAAGAATTTGTATTAGATTATATGATTTAAAAGATACATAGATGATTTTGTGACTCATTTCTATACATATCAATATATCAAGGATGAAAACAAAAATAATTCTTGATTTCATTATCCTATCCCAATTTCTATATAGATTTGTTATAAATTATCCATGGATATCATTATTAGGTTACAAAAAAACTCCCCAAGAGATGAACTCCTTTTGGGTGGTCATTGATTCACAATCTATCTATCCAATGTTAAGAATTATTTATTAAACAATGAGGGGTTGAGCCCAAGCATGTCAGGGAGGTCTAAAATATTGATTACCTAGAGAATCACCTTGGACTAGACTAACACATATTGGGTGAATATATCAATGAGTATTAAAGATGATACATAAACTGTTAGAGGAGGCATAAGAGGATAATAATTTTGCTTCATTGTTACCCTCTCACTATGTGTGGGTAATCATTATGCGACTGTTGAAAATAACTTTGCATTTGTGGACACAGTAGGTGATTTTCAATGTGATGAGGATATCCTTATGTAAGGCCTTGTGAATAATGGTGTAGTATGTCTCCACCTAATCAAAAGAGAGTCTATGAGAATAAGACTACTCTATCCCCTTGAACCGGGAAGAGGTGTCAGGTGTGAGTTTATCCCCCCACACACAGAATATGTTAAATGATAGAATAACTAAACTAGATTGATCATCCATAGATCTTCCACCCAAAATTTCACTATTATTTCATAATTCATCAATGTTTAGTTTAAGTCTAGTATTGGGGGGATCCATCAAATCCACATCTCTATCATTTCCAGTCTTTGGTACATTTGGGTAGAACTATAACCGTCCATGATGAACTAAAATAAAGAAGAAATATTCCACTACTTTAGAAAATAGAAAAGATAAACTTCCATAGACCAAAACCTAACCATCAGTGACATCCATGAACCAGTTAAAACTTTATGTCGGTCCATGTTATGTGATTTAAAATGATCCAACATCCGTCCGACATAAATAGTGCTTTTACCTTATGTTCATGAATATTATCCACCATAATGTGAAATTGGTCAAGATGGAAATTTTCACCATAATTTACTTGAACATAGGTCTCAGTAAAAACATTGAATCTTTTCTAAACTAAGGAATCCAACTCTCCTTCTAAGAACATGTCGTAGGATGACTCCTCATAGGAATTGTTACATCATGTACACTTTGAAAAAATGCAAACCCCCTTGTGACACGCCCCATCATTGGTAGGGAGTGTGTGGTTTAATATTATCTAGATAAAAAAGTTAATATTTTTGTAATTTTTATTTAACTATGGAATATCTCCCTATGCATCATGATTTGAGTTTGTGTGGATATCCCTAAGGTACACATTCATTGAGAAATGATCAGATGAGGAACTTGTGAAGACAATCCTATCAGGATCAGATTTGATCAAAATAACATTAAATTCCTCTAGTTTTTGGTGATTATGAACTTCCCAGATATTAGATAGAAACCCTTTATTATTATTAAGGAAGAGATCATAAACTGGACACCTGAGGAAGGCCCTCACACCCCCAACCAATTCACACTCCAAAGGTTTAGCATACCGCATCCCATGATCCATATCGAGTGATCTTGTCGAATAAGTATGTGACGGAACATCAGATACCTTGTCTTGGATCTTATCCCTCTTAATCTATATGAATTTGTCTCATATTGTTTCTCTAATGAACCTTTCCCATAGGTATCATCCATCCATGAAATCCCATTCGATCTTATACAAGAGTAAATTCATGGTTAGTGAGACATTTCTAACCTCAATGCCTCTATCCTCCACCTCAATGGACATTCAATCCCATGAGGCCCAATGATGCATTCTATAACTTTTAACATCCCATATAAATTATTTATTTATGCTCTCAATATTTTAAAAAATAATATTGGTTATATTGATTACTGATAAAACATTCATGATTATCATAGTAAGTACACTGTTGAAATGGGTGATAGACACCCCAAAGAAGAGAAATAGGGTTATCAATTTAAGAATATAATTTTAATTTTTACCCACCATGCTATCAAAATTATATATTTGTATTATACCTAGAGATAGGGGAGACCATAAAAAATTCATGGGAAATTCTCTATGAGAATTTCCATCCTCTATTCAATCCTCTTTTGTCTAATTTATGAGTTGTACCTGGATAACAAAACACTGGTCTTACCTTGGTTATTAAATCAGAAAAATCCATTTTTTATATGTTTCAAGGACATGATTTATATTCTTAATGGAAATATTTCCACCATTGGTGAAAATTATAAAATGTTATATAAAGAAGAGATTCAGGACCTCAATGTTATTCAACCTGCAAAGGTAAGGACAAACTTGTACCTCATTCATGGGTTCATTCATATAAATATATAAGGAGTCTTGAACCATGATGAATATATAGAGGGAATAAGGATACCCTTGATGTATCACTCCGAATTACAAAAAGAAGACATATATTTTCTCCACAAATGCGACTAAGAACAAACGAGAATAGATGTATCTAAATAAGATATCAAACACCGTTTTGGAGAATCCAATAAATGTCATGACATTAATGATGACAATATACAATTTTAGATCATGTTCATTGTTAATATCATCCTTAATGGAAATTTCATACCCTATGAATTTATTATTGATATCTCCTACAATTTTCCAAGCCATGGAAATGTCTATTTGAGTAGTCTTACCCTGAATAGAACCTTCACACTCCTCATAGATCCACTTATGTTTGAAAACATCAATAATTTTTTATGACTATATAAAGGATATTATATGGAAATTCACATATAATTATTTAACTAAATTTTATAAGAGAGAAATGATCCTTTTATTTAGGCATCATAATAAAAGTGGTGGAACATGCCACACTATAATGGATTACCCAGATAAATAGTCCCTAATTAGTTCCAAAAGATAATTTTAAATGTTGTCCCATGATTTATTATTTAATTATCCCATTAAACCATTGTTTACGAGATATATTTTAGAGGTTACAGTTTTAACTTCTCTCCGAAACCCATCCTCCCCTAGTATGCTTGACAGAGCAAATTTACGTGCATATTTTATTATCAAATAATGAGTATTTATTACTGTTTTTAAATGATAAAACTCATGTATTTAATTGTTTTATAAAAATAATGGGTAATTTGAGTTTTATAATGAAAAGTAGCAAAATTGTGAAAAATGACTAATTCTGGATTTTGACAGATTTTTACATCGAGGGTATTTTGGTCATTTCCTGAAACATATAATTCAAAATTTTCTGATTAAATTTTTTTTAAAATAATTATCTTATTTCCTTCATTTTTGTCTGCTGGACCAGAACCTGATTCGGCCATCTAGCGGGTCTACAAATTCATTGAAGTTCGACATTTTTTAGGGAGGACAGCATGTACAGCACGAATGTAATGAAACCCAAACCCCGCCTACACACATCCAAATGAGGTGTTTACACATCGGATAGAACTAGGACATATAGGACCGGCCCTACACCAAATTTTGTGGAGTTTAAAATGTAGGACCCCGGGACACCCTGAGAGGGGAGGGGTGAATCAGGGTGGCTACTTTTTCTTCTTTTAGTTGTGGATCTTGTTCCCATGTTGGTAGGAACTACTTAAACCTGTATGATGGATATGATCAGCAATTAAACATTTACATGCAGAGAGATGACACATCAATTTTTACTTGGTTCACCACTAAGGGCTATGTCCAAGGAGCATACGCTGACAGGTTGTCAGTCGTACCTAATTCCACTATGCTTCACTAGCTGTAGATTACAATGGTTCGGTTACAGTCACTCAATCCCAGGCTCACTGCCTTTACAATTGTTCAGGGATAGCTCACTGCGTCCATCGGGTCACTCCCATTGACTCCCCCTGGCTCCTGGCCGTTGCTGAAGTCCCACTCAGTTTATAGACGTGAAGGTCTTTTCAATAAATGTGCATTGATGTTCTTTGTCTCCTGTTCATCATGAGACTTTGCTTGCATCAGGGTTCAGAGTTTATGCTCTTTATAGTTCAACCTTTCTTCTTTAGTGCAATGAATGAATGCACTAGATCCCCTTGTCTTCATTTTCCTGAATCACAATCACTTATGTGATTTCTCAATAAATGATGTTAAGCTTACTCGGCATTAGTCAGAATCAATTCAACATGTATGAATGAGATCATGCATGTATCATTTAGATTTCTTCTTCAATCTCTCTTTGCACCGAAAGTATCAGGCAATCTTTAGCTCTTGTGTAGCTCCAGAAAGGCGGGCGTGCTTCAACAATATTTGGCTCTCCTTTTCAAGCCCGGCACGCAAGTCTCCATCTGGCGCGCAAGTCTTAGGCACGCAAGTATAACCTGGCACACAAGTGTCTCCAAAGCACTTGCGCGACTCTTCCTTCTTGATCTTCAAACTTGCGTGACTCACTTCCTTCCTTGCCTAAATCACCCGGGGCGCTCAACCATCAGTCGGTGCGCAACCTCTACTTGCGCGAACCAACTACCACTTGTGTGGTTCAACCACCTACACGACGAGAGCTTGAAAAATCTCAAAGTCTTGAGCTCCATCAGAAATGAGGAGGTGTGGTCCAGTATTTATAGGCAAACTGGACCACCTGCGTGGCGGCGCGCAAGTCATCCATCGGCGCGCAAGTCTCGGCCCCTGCTAGGCACTTGCGCGATCAACATCCAAAATTGCGCGAACATCTTTCCTTTGCAAATTTGGATCTTCTGATCTTGAAAAACCATAGGCGCGCAAGTTATAATGAATTCAAGGCGTCGGCGCACAACTCTCTTCCCGGCACATAATTCACCTGCGCGACCTCACCAAAACTTGCGCGACCCTTATCCCTTTGTCATATTTTGATGCTCTGATCTTCAATAACATATGGCACGCAAGTTTCCTATCCTCTTAGAGTACGACACCACCTTGTATCTGCTCTTTTTGTACCGCCTCCAGATCATCCATTCCTCTGTCGATGTTCTTGAATCAAACATAGATTGTTGACCACAACTCTTTAACTCAACATGTCACCATTGAATATCATTTGTCAACAAATTTGTATGTCGTTTGTTTTCTTTGTCGACAAGCACGATCACCTCAACATCACTTCTTCTTGGTGATCTGTATCCTTTAGCAACTCTTTTGCTTTTATCACAAACTCCACAATTGTGATATGTATTCTTTGATGGAACAGCTGTAGTACCATCCTCTTCTATGACAATGTGATGTGCATGACCATTTCATAAGTCAACTCATTGGCGCACTGCCTCCTTCATCAACTGTCATGATCAACTTCATGCAAACCATGTGATTCAATCAGTCAAGAAGTCTCTATCATGGTTCTCATGCAATCATGAGTAATTGCATGGTATTCATCAAAACCCATTGTTCTCATGCAATAATGAGGAATTGCATGGTCTTTATCAAAGCCAATGGTTCTTATGCAATAATGAGGAATTGCATTGTCTTCATCCAAAAACACCATCCTGCTTTAATCATCCTTGGATGGATTACTCCTCACATTCTTCATTGTTGTAAACAATGTATCATCTTTGACACATCTTCTTTGAACTTACGATCAGCACAACAATCGTCTGAATCACTACTCCTCTACTTCATCGGAGTACATCATGATCTACTTCATTGTGAGCTTCCATTCCTCCATTTTATTGGAGTACTTATTGATCTCTTTCAGTTTGATATTCCATTGACACCTATTGAAAAAAAATACAAACCTATACACAAAGAGGTTCCAACATAAAAGTCATTAAGGTAGCCATTGAACGACATACGTTTGGGGGAACCTTCCTAGAAGCTTCGTCCAAAAACAGAGTCCTTCAATGAAAAATTCATAAATCTTTCATCTAGTGTCAAAATGTGATTATATATATAGAGTGAACGGACAAAACATTTATGAACAATATAGAAGAAGGTTTCCACGCGTGAATTGGCCATTTATGAGTCCAACAACGCTCAATCTTTTGGGGGACAGAAATATGCCTATAAAAGGAGGCCCTCTCCTCCTTCCATAACCATCAGTTCGGCACCCAATGCCAAGAAGGCATCCTACCAGGGCACAGGCCGCTCCTTCTATTCTATTTCCCCTTCATTTATTCTTTTTTTTTATTTTTAATTTTAGTTTTTATGTTAGTTTTATTTTCAATTTTAATTAAAATTCTAGTTTTATTAATCCATGAATTTGTGTTTCTCCTTCCATTTTTCTTCATTTCTCTCTCTCTCTCTCTCTCTCTTCTTCCACCCACTCCACCAAGTAATCTCATACTCTAGGAAATGAGAGACTAATCCAGAGGCTTGGATCTGGGGGAGGTTAATAATTTCATGAGTTTTCTTTAATGTTTATTCTAAATTTTTGATAGACTTGAGTTGTATTCTTAGGCGAGGCGGATGTCCCCGATTGGGTGATGGTTCCCAACGACATGAAACTCAAGATATTTCTATTTTGCAAATGAATATTGATTAAAAAATGATATTTAATTTTTGAGTTATAAAATTAGAATCAAATATATAATGGAGAATAATGATTGAATCCCTGGATAAACCCCATACCATGTACATTCTTCATAACTTAATTCTGTTTAGAGTTGCATCTAAGTATAAATTTAGAATTCTTACTTTTCAATTCACTGTTTTAAATAATTAAAAAACCACAAAAAGAGATAGATTAGGTGATATAGAATAATGTAAGTGAACCAAATTGAGAAGGCTCCTCAAGAGAGATAACCCTGGTTGGCCACTGTGTTTCACTAGGAAAAATATAATTGTTTTTGTCCATGCCCCGCGACAGGCGTGCTTCAAAACTGGCGACATTGCTGAAGAGCCACCAGTTATTCATTTACTTTTTCTATTTTCACATCTTATATAGATTTTATTTATTCTTATAAAACTAAAAAAAATTTATTTCCAAGATAAATTACAATGATTATTATTCGACATGGAATGAAAATTACTGACAGGTGAAAGAACACGAGTACACTGAGGAGGCCCTCCAACGAAGAGCTGATGCACTAATGATAATGGTCAAGAATATGAAAAGAGGCAGTAAAACATGGATCTCACCTAAAGACTTGATGGCTATGGTTGATGAAATTCAAACATACTTAAAAATATTTGAGGCCAAGAAGGAAGTTCCACTTGTCTTCCAAGAATTCACAAGAAGATATCCATGAACTTGAGACCAAACTCGAGGTGGAGGAGCCCGACTACCTACCTTCACCTTTTGCCAGCATACTCCAAGATGCACTTACCACTGAGGTAGATATTGAATCTGATCCAACTCAGGGAGTGGAACCTTTATTTAACCACATCTCTTCTGATTTTATTGAAACAAATTTGTATATCACTCCCTCTTGTTTTGATTATACAGAATCAGACATTCTTTGCAATGCCTTGGAGGAAGATGGAAAATATAGTGGACATGCACATGTTGAGGAACACATAGAGCTCCCTTATTTCAATGAACACACATTGGAGGAGCCCCATCAAGAGATCCAGATAGCTGAGCCTAAGAAAATCAAACAAGAGGCTTCTCTTCAAGCAACCCCCATGAAGCCCGCACTGGAAGATAAGAAGGTTTCACAAGTAGAAACCAAAAAATAGGATGTTCCATACTTCCTCCTACCCCCACCATTCAAGATATACATAATTGAGAAGGAGGAGGATCTGGTGTACTCTATCCATGGATCATAACTCACCCATAATGATGAAGCACATGCTGGGAAAATCCACATGTGGTGCTTCAAATAAAATAAGCTTTATCCACCAACTAACATTGGATAATAGCTGGTACTTCCCTCTGGATGAAGTAAAAATTCCGAGCCCACTTGGGGGATCGTACCAATATTTATCTTTACATTCTTCCTAAGAATTTAGATTTAAATTTATTTTCTTAGATGTAGTGCAACATGAATCCCACTCCCTCAATCTTTTTGAGCTTTAATGTCACGATCCTTGAGTTTAATTGAGTTTTTTTATTTTATAGGATCGTGATATTTGAAGAATGCCCTAAACATCGAAGGATGAAGACTGAAGCCTTATTTTCAAAAGGGAGTTCATTTTCATTTTCTATCTTTTAAAACTCTCAGTATTGTAGCCCACAATATGTTTTGAGTATTAATGATAAAATTTCATGCCCACACTTGAATTCATGTTTTACTCGACTTATCTAGGAGACATGAGTTTCGTAGGAACCCAGTGATTCCATGTTTTAGGTTTCAATGTTTATATGATTAAATGATTAAAATGGAGAATTGAATTTTTAAATATGAAGAATATATATTGAAATGATGACTCATGATTTGAAGGAAATAATTAATTCATGTAAATGAAATTTCTCAATCATCTTTCATGCTTTGAATTTTGGAAATTTATGTGAATTGATTTATTATTATTATTCGTGACATGAGTGATTGTACAATATTATAATTCTCATCCCCGAGAGGATTTCTAGACCAAGTACGTCCTATTTATTCTTGAGTGATCTTGGGACATGTAACTGACCAGAACATGTATTGAAACTTGTCAAAGCGATGACTTTCCAAAAACACATTTAAAATGATTGAGGCATCCGTTGAAAAGCCACTTATCCTTAAAATACAGCCTTTACATCAATCCATATTTTTTCCCATAGAGTCCATGAATGAACTTTATAGGGATTAGACATGTTTCAAGACATTTTTATCCATTCCTAGCCTACACTTGGTATATGCATGATAGTTTATAGTTGAAGTGTGGCGGTAAAGGGAATCATGGTGGACATGATAATACGCATTATGAGGAAGAAGTGTGGGGGTGTTATTGTGGGAATTGTAAAAGGTTGTGAAATAATTCATTATACTCTATTGTTTTCCCCTCTTGAATTAAAAAAATGAAAAAAATTGAAAAAAAGAAAAAAATAGAAAAATGGGTTTTGATTTTGAAGAACCAAAAACCACCATTTTCCAGATCGACAATCTTATGGTCTTATGTGGTTAGGTGGTGGATTTGAGGTTTTATCTAATCATAACTTTTGAAAAAAAGTAAAAAATAAAAAAAATTAAAGATGCTGTACAAATCATCCATTATACATACTTGATCATAACCTTTTCTTTGAGTTTTGGGAAGTGGGTGTTTCTATTTTCAAGGGGAGAATTTAATTACAGTTTTAATTTTAATATCATGCATTTTACTTCAGAGATTAGCCTCCTCCTTGAGCCTTAATTTTTACATCATGAAATCCATCAAATCTTAAGCCTCAGAGTCATTTGAACTGTTATTGCAAGTCCTTATGATTTTACGTGTCTTTTGAATTTATAATGTAGAGAAAGTAGTTCATTTACAAGCCTATGGATAATGTGCATGTTCTCATGATATGAGGATAACTCTACATGAATAGTATCATCAGTGATGAGAGAAAAAAAGTGAGGTAAATCAGGACATGACATGTTTAATAATGATGAATCAAGGAGCATGAATGAATGAATGGCAATTTCCATTAATTTTCAAATGGGAAAAGTAAAATATGTGAATTAATGGTTTCTTTGAATAATGGGATATTAAATTTATATTTTATGCAGATTTTTGAAGTTTTATTTTATATTGAAAATTGTTTTTTTTATGGCATTGAAATTTGAATATTGGTAACATTGGTGTCCTCGGATTTCCATGTTGAGATTTAATGCTTGAGGACACGCATGGTTTTAGTGTGGAGGTATTTGACAGAACAAATTTATGTGCATATTTTTATCAAATAATGAGTATTTATTAATACTTTTCAATGATAAAACCCATTTATTTCATTGTCTTATAAAAATAAATTTTAATTTGAGTTTTAGAATGAAAAGGAGCAAAATTTTGAAAAATGAGTAATTCTGGATTTTGACAAATTTTTTACATCAAGGGTATTTTGGTCATTTCCTGAAAAATATAATTCTAAATTTTCTGATTAATTTTTTTTTGAATAATTATTTAATTTCGTTCATTTTTTCTGCTGGACTAGGATATGATTCAGCCATCGAGAGGCTCTAAAAATTCATTGAAGTTATAAATTTTTCTGGGAGGACAGCATGGACACCACCAATGTAACGGAACCCAAAACAGGCCTACACACATCCAAATGAGGTGTGTCCACCTGGTATAGAATGAGTACATATAGGATCATCCCTACACCAAATTTTATGGAGTTTAGAAGTCATTAAGACGGCCATTGAATGACATCCTTTTGGAGGAACCTTTCTAGAAACTTCATCTAGAAACAAAATCCTTCAATGAAAAATTCATAACTCCTTCATCTGGTGTCCAAATGAACATAAATTTGTAGGGTGAACGCTAAAGATATTTATGAACTATATTGAATAAGGGTTCCACATGTGAATAAGCCATTTATGAGTACACCAATGCACAAACTATTGGGGGATGGAAATATTCCTATAATAGGAGGCCCTCTCCTCCTTACAAAACCATCAGTTCGGCACCCAAAGCCAAGGAGGGATCCCACCAGGGCATGGGCTGCTGCTGCTCTTATATTTCCCCCCCCATTTTTTATTTTTATTTTATTTTCATTTTAGTTTTTTTTAGTTTTTTTTCAATTGTAATTCAAATTCTATTTTTATTAATCAATGAATTTGTGTTTCTCCATCCATTTTTCTTCATTTCTCTCTCTCTCTCTCTATCTTCTTCCATCCACTCCACCAAGTAATCTCATACTCTAGGAAATGAGAGACTAATCCCGAGTCTTGGCTTGGGGGAGGTCCACATGTTCATGATTTTTCATTAATGGTTGTTCTAAATTTGTGATACACTTGAGTTGTATTCTTAGGCGAGGCGAATGTCCCCAATTGGGTGACGGTCCCCAACAACATGCAACTCAAGCTATTTTTATTCTGGAAAATAATAGTTATTCAAACATGAGATTTCAAGTTTGAGTTATCAAATTTGAATAAAACATATAAAGGAGAATAATGATTGAATACTTGACTAAACCCCAAACCATTTACTTTCTTCATAACTTCATTCTGTTTAGACTTGCATCTAAGTATAAATTTAGAATTCATAATTTTCATTTCATTGTTTTAGATAAATAAAAAAACCACAAAAGAGATAGATTTGGTGATATAGAGTAAATTATGTGAACCAGATTGATAATTCTCTTCAAGAGAGACGACCCTGGTCAGCCACTGTGTTGCACTAGGAAAACTATAATTGTTTTTGTCCACGCCCCGCGACAGGCATGCGTCAATGTTCTTCAAAAAATGACTAATAATTGGAGTGATCATGTGAGGAATGGCTATAAAAATTTAATCATGATCACTTGGTCATCCATTCTGACAACAAGGATTAATACCTTCATGTAAATAGTTAATGTATGAGTCAACCATAAAACCACAAAAATACATATTATTGGTTAAGGATTCATCATCAAGAAGGATATTTGGGGAACTAGAGCACTTCCTATCCCTAATGCATGCTTTGAATAATGTATTATTATTATCCCCCTCTTTTAATTTGGTCACCCCAGACTGATCCCTAGAATCCCTTTCATTTAAAAAATTGACTCATCTAATTGAGTGTTAATTCTAACCAGGTTATAGAACATTTCATCGTCCCATCTTGCTTTATGTTCCAATTTTTCATACTCTATGATTTATTAGATTACTTTCAAATCAGAGAAGAAGGAATTTCTATTATAATCACACATCTTTAGATATTCCATTATGTTTATTAAAGAATTTTGAAAACCAGCCCAAGATCCCTCATCCATTATTTAATTCCATGAATTTTTCACCCTTAGACGGTAGCTGGGGTCATCCACCCACCAGATTGAATAGAAAAAGTGGTCACTCTATGTAGTAGTACCGCCATGGAAAATGAGAAGTGGGGAATCATCTACTATTATTTTAGAGTGGGACCTATTTTTACCTCTCATTTTTAGAAATGACTCTATGTGGAAATGAGTTATCAAGTTAAATTGAGTATACAATAAAATACTTTGATAAACAAAATAACTAAGTTATGTATTTTAGATTTTAGAATATATGCTCACTACATGCATCAAAGAATTTGTATACTCTTAGGATATAAATTTGGGATTACATAAGCTCACTTATAATATTTGTCACTAGTTATCCATTAGAATATATATTGTTTTGGATTTTATGGTTGACCACATAAATCACCCATTTGTTGGTCTATGGTGGGTTTAATGTATTTTGTGGAGAAAATACTTATTCAGTAGACCTCAGAGAGAATTCAAATTATTTCTCAATGATTGGAGATGTATCAATGTCAAAATAGATCATATAAATATTTTCACTATAATGGTATAAATGTTTTAGTTGGAGGATTAGTGTTATTGATTATTATTATTTATTTGGGTCACTATCATCTTAGGATGTATGGGAAATTAGCTAGGAGATATATGAGACCCTAAGAGACCACTAATCAAATTATAAAGATGGATTATCAATTATATTTTCTAAATCATTACACATTTATCAATGATTTTCCAGGTGTCTCAGATTAAAAAGTATCATCAATATGATTTTCTTGTACAGAACTAAGAAAATCTTATTTTGGAAACAGATATATTAGTATTCGAATAACTAGACCAGGTTGTTGATTCTCATAAAAATATTTTTTTTATGTTAAATATATTCCATTAGTTAAAGTCTTTTACCAGTATAGAGTATAATCCCATGAGATATGGGAGTGATAATCAATGTTTAGTGATTAGTGATAATATCTTTTCTTTTATTAGAGTTATTTTACATTACCTTCTTAGGGAATATACTAATATGTTGGGATAATTTACACACCCCGGTGTAACTTTTAGGTTCATGAATTATTTTAAGTTGACTATATTATTTTAAACTGTTGTCTAGTTATTTTGTATATTTTAAGAGATATTGTAATTTTTTGGGAATGTGAATGGCATGCACATTGTTTCGCGAAACTGAGAAGAATACCTAAGAAAATATATGAACTGTGGGGGTTTAATATAGCGACATTTTAGATGGATGGAACAATATTAGAAAGGATGTGGGACCAAATTGTCTTATTACTATTATTTACAAAACCATTCTCCAAATTGGGTTATGATTAGCTAAATAGTGTGACCAAACCATTAATATTTTTAGCGTATATAATCAACCATATGGTTTCATCATGGTCTTCCAAATCATTTCAAAAACCATGTGATGAGAGATAATTATCACAAAAAATTATTTTAAAACTCGAAACATCTCCCACTGAGCTAAATATTTCACCTATATCTGATGATCTCAACACTATGGATTCATCTTGGATATTTTATAGATCAAAACCATTCTAGAGAGTTATTCTGATGGATCTTGTGGAGTTTGATCTTGGAAACCCATGGGAAGATCATGTTCTTCATTTCTATTCATTATTTTTTTCGACATTCTCCCTTTCTTCTAAAATGAATGAAATAATAAGAATGTTATGGACATATATATTGGCTGTTTCATGATATAACTATTTACATATAAATATATTATTATAAAGGAATGTATGTATTGGATATACCTGGATAGTTTCTCATTTCAATTGGAATAGTCATGATAAGCGGTTTTCCATATATCTGTTGATATATATATTATTGAATAAGTGTTTTATATATGGTTATAATGGTTTAAGACTCTTATTTTTTATTAAAATAATCCATTACTCTTGGATAATGTTTAGTTCATGGGTGTACCATGTGTTTGCGGTAGGTTTTTTAATAAAAAATGCATTTTTATTAACCTTTTGTGCTTTCTCATTAAAAATTTGTTTCTAAATATTTTTAAGGTAGAAATAACGATTTATGAAATTTTGGTTATTTTGGATACTTTTATGAAATTTATTTATCATTTTATTATATTGATGAAAATCGATTTAAATGAATGTTTTATTTATTGTTAAGGGTTACTTGATTATTTATGTGTAAACTATCTTTGAAATATTTATGTTGTGAAAATGAAAGCATCAAAGTGTGGGTTTTCTCTGAAATTAAATTCATACAAGTTTTTGTTATAGGATATGGGAACTTGAGTAACTAATTTTAGTGATATTTTTGTCAAAATTATTCCTAGATGGTTTGTAGAAAACAATAATGGATTTACAATATAATTGTAAATGAACTATTTTATGAAAATAATTATAATATTGGGGGTGTTTTTCAATCCCTATGATCATTGTTCTATGTATTTATGAACACATAATCATATGTTCATGAATGTGTGAGGATCCTAGCTTACCCATGCCTAATTTATCATAGGGCACAACATCCACAATAATCTATACTTATATTGTTATTTATGTATTATTTTGATTACTTATTTTATTTTTTTGATTTTTATAAAATGTAATGAAAGGGTGGATTTCAATGTTTTTTTAATGAGAGAAAATATATTTCATTAGTTTTATTTATTTAAATTAGAATACATGTTTTTATAAATAAATATTATGAAATAGTTGGTGGGATCCAAATGGTATTTTATTTCTCATACACTGCACAAACCTTTTTGTGTGTGTATATTATATTTTCTCTGATACAGGAATTGTAAATTTACCGTACTATATTGATGGGAATATGTATTAGTAAGTAATAAGTGTTTTGTGGTTACATGTTGTGATGTTGGTCCTCATATCAAATGGAGATGGGTTGTTTTGGTATTCACTATTTTGGTTTACCATTTAATGATGGGAACTTGAATTTGGATATACTTTTGACTTCCACTGGCTGAAAGTGTACTTTCATGTTATCATTATTTTATATATTCCATCAATGGATTGTTTTTTAATATGGTAAAAATATCTCCCAATTGTCTTTCTTGAAACCCACGCACTTATCGCTATAATATGGGGATTTGTAACACACTTTCCCCTTTATATAGACTAGCTCCAGTGTTTGGATTAGGGAAAACTGAGGTTTATTCCTAACAAAAACAATGGAAAATTATATTTACACATAAAATTATTCAATTTAAAAAACATAAATTACTAACAAAAACATAGAAAACCAATAAGGAAAAAATAATTTATTTATTGAAAAAATATTATAACACCATTAAAATGTATTAAAAGGTAAAAAATAGTTGAAAATATTAAAATTGAAGAAGAATAAAAAGATATCCATCAATCACATAAAACATTTTTAGAAGACTTAGTGAATCTGTGATGCCCCAAAACCACACTCCCATGTCCAGTTCAATAAAAACATTGTTTAGAAAGTATCAATGATAAAAAGTAATGTGAAACTATATCTATTTTACATAATTTTCAAATTTTAAACATTAGATCACATAATAAAAATAAAATCACAGGAATGAAATGTTTAGTGTCTTTGATTATTAGCCACATAAAGAAATTATATAATGATAAGTGTAAACATTTCTCCCTAATTGATCCACACTAGACATTGTTATAGGATTCTAATAAGTTATAATCAATATCAAAAACTAGGGAATATAAACTGAAGGAAGAAGTGATCTATAATTCTTAACAAGAAAAAAATATCAACATTTCATAACAATTAATATCATTAGAATATGTGAAAATATTAATATTTAAAAAAAACTTATTAAGAATAAATTTGAATAATAAAATTTATTTATATGTTATGACAGATGGACATGTAATCCAACAAGAACAAGCATGTAACATGGATCAAGAGTGAGAGATAATAAAAATGACCCATCGAGAACAATCCTATGCATCACTCAAAGAAAAATGGAATGACATTAAATCATAGAATAGATAAAAAATTATGGAAAAACATATGTGCATAAAAACATCATATTATGATAAAATAAAATAATTTTCTACCTTTATTTTGTACAAAAATCCTACCATTTCTACCCTTTAATCTAAGAACAAAATCCTATCATGAACACAAATTATGTTGTGAAAAAATAAAAACCAGTTGAAGCATTATATTGTCAACAAATTTAATTATTTCCACACTTTATATTGTAAAAAAGTATAATCATTTCCACACATTATATTATGAAAAAATCCAAGAATTTCCACACTTTAATATTTTATGAGATATAAAAGAATAATAAATGAATTAGAGGGTGATATAGGACCCCACCATTTATTATCAAAACTTATATCTTCCAAAATATATTAATTTTAACAATATATCCTTAAACAAATGAGAGGAAAATGGGTTTCACTAATCAAAACCTAAACTACTAACGGAATGAAAAATGGGTTTCACCACATTTCATGATGTTATCAACAATATTGACCACAATAATGTAAATTTATAAAAAAAAAATTCTATCACCCCAACAGATAAATTTTTAAAAAATTTTAATACCGACTGATAAATTTATTTTCTATGTAAATAAATACTTTAGAGATGAAAAGAAAAATAGTTGAAAAATTCAAAATTATTTTTCAGAAAACGTTCTAAATATTATCACAAAATAAAAAGATATAGATCACATTAAAAGGGAATTTCTAAATTTGAATTGAAAACATTAAAAAAATAACATTTAAAATTAAATTTTAAAATAGATCCTTCAAATGTTATAATGGTTATCAAATTGAATTGTATAGTGGATAATAAATATTTTTATAAATAATTAATGTAAAACCATTATAGTATTTTAGAATTCTATTTCTGAAAACCCACATCATATAAAGAGTAAAGAAAATATCCTTTTAAATATATGATATGGGTAATAAAAAGGTGACATATGGGAATGTATAATTGGGTCCAAATATAAAATATAAAATTAATGGGAAATGAAAATATAAATAAGGATGAGAAACCATTATAGTTGGGGATGAGAATTATTCTCAACAATGATATAAATTTTGGAATGAAAATATCCAAATAAATTATTTAAAAAAAATTACACTATCGCAAGAGGAATAAGACATTATAATATCATTAAATAATATATTTAAACAATAATCCAAAACCATACTAAATAATGAACCATTACAATACAAGAAAAGTAATTGAGTCAAAAAGAAACTGTTATATTATAATATCCCAGAATTTCAATGGATTTTTTTTAAATCATATGGAATTATTTCGATACCACAGACTTTGATGGAACATGATTCTGAGGCTTAGTGAGCCCAAAATAGAATTTTGACATTTTTTATTTTGTTTATGTATATGTTAAAGTGGGTTTTTCTATCTTATTAACCGGTGCTGTGATAAAAAATGTAAGGGAACTATTGAACTAAGAACACCGAGATTCCACTATAAATGACCTAAGTTCGATTGACAAGGGTCAGATGAAAAAAAAATTGGACCTCTAAAAAAAAGAAATTTTATTTTTTCTTCAAAACCGTTGAGTGGAAGACAACAGTGATGTGGTGCGGTGACGAGGTGCTGTAGTGTGGTGATGAGGAACTTTAAATAAATATCATTAATAGATCATTTTTGTGAAGCGTAACAGATACAATGTTTGATAAATAAAAGAGTTTAATGAAATGATGTCACATCATAACAGAAGTGATGTAACATGTTTTATTTTTATAGTCTAACACATTGTAGAAACAGGAATTAAACCATGTAAATTCTCTAATGAACCTACGAAAATGTGTCCCTCCAACAGAAAATGATGAACACCGGTGGGATTTCTATCAATGTAGATTTATTACGAAGAACGATACCGGGAAGCAACGAATGACAAAAAATCTTAAATCCTTGAGGGTGGAGAACTTCAATGATGAATTTCGATTCAGGTAGGATTTTTCTTTGTGCTTGAGTTTCCTCATTCTTTATTCTGAAACAATGAATGTGGATCAACCCACAAGCGGGTTGATCCACATATCGTACATTCTTGTAGGAGGGTGTCATTATTTGGTTTTCTATCCTAGATTTAATTATTTTGTTGATATAACCATAATCCCAAGCCTCCCCTATCTTATATTTCTAACACATTGGGTGAATACCAACATGAAGAAGTCCTGAGACCATTTACCTTTTGATTTCATCATGGCCAAGAATTATAAATGTTAGTAAGAGGACTTTGAGGCCATCGTAGGAGGATGGAATTCCCTGATGGTCGTTGGCACAAGTGGCATAAAGAACAGATCACTGGAGGGGACCTAATGGTCCACAGAGTACCCTGTTGGTAGTAGTTACTGGTGGGTGGTGGTGATTCATGGCCTAGTCAGGATGCTACAGAGCGATAGGGACACTAGCTATGCTAGTGGAAGGTGGACGTGGACGCATGTGGGTGACAACATCGGTGGAGTGGAATATAGTCATGGGCTGTAGTTTTTCTAAGTACGAGGTCCCCTAAATATGTACGGACCCCCCGAGGTGCCCAAATTTTACCGAATGCGTGACAACCCAAGATGCGCCACACATCTGGGATTTGGGAAACCAGTCTGCCAAAGGAAGACCGGGCAGTAGGTGGGCCGGACCCCACCACAGCGGGCTAGACGCATCCCATTGGGCTAGACCCCGTGTCTGCAGGCCAGACCTGGTGCTAATGGGGAAGACCCACTCCTAATAGACCAGAACTATGCCCAGTGGGCCGGACCAGTAGCCAGCGGGATGGACCCACCCCCTTAGGACTGGGCAGGCTGAGAATGGGTTGCCAGGAGACCCGGTGAGCTAGACCCTCAACCAAGTTGGGCTAGGTCCAGCGAGGCCCAATGGGACAGACCAATTGGCCAGGCCGGACCAGACTCACCCATACCCAAACTGATTCAGGTTGGGTCATTTGAATTAAATCGGGGTAGGTGGGGCCCCCAGGCTGGGTTGGTCTGGTCGGCCCCACTGGGTCGGACTAGGCTGAGATGCAACTGGTCCCAGTTTATTAAAAAACCAATAACATTTAAATCATGCATCTATTGGAACAGTAGTTTGCAGTGTTGGAACACTCATGATGAGGTGTATATATTGGTATACACTAATGTGTCTTTAAAATAATTTGAAGTATGAATAATGGATTGGGGAGTGGTTCTCCCGATATCAGGCATGTTACGTTCAGAAACCCTACAGTTGGTTGAGACCTAGAGACAACTGACAAGAGACCCTAGGTGCATCGTCTACTATGGCCCAGTGGGGAGAGGATTTTATGTGATCCAGCATTCCCACAGTGGAGATAAGCTTCTGTGTGACCCTTCAAACACATTGTACACGACCGGAGAAGTAAATCAGTATGGCGAAGGTGGGAAGTAGTTTCTGTGTGGCCAGACATACACATGGTGGGAAGCGACCTTTCTGTGACCCAGCATTCCGATGTTACTCATCAGGGATGGGTACCAAAACATTCCTTTGATAGTGAGAAGAATCTTCTTGTGTGACCCGATAGGCACACATTACTCATTCATGAGGATTTCTCCAGAAGCCCATGGTGTTAAATGGTAAGACTCATGGTATTACTTTCAAACTCTTTAAAATACCTGGTGTGAGATGTCTTGAATGGTGATAATTCTTGGTGATCATGATCCGTGGTTTGTTTGTGGATTTTATTTTGGTCTTTCCTTATTTTTTTGGGGTCCCGAATAAGATTTTTTGTTAATCAACCATGCACGGTCTTCACCAGCACGTGTTGTTTCTAGTGTAGATGACCTCCACCTTGACCAAAGTCTTAGTTGCCCAGGACCCAGTGGTGCCTAGTGAGACCAGGAAGGCGTGACATACTTCTACAGATTCTAACAGATATTCTACACTTAACCATTAGGTGGGGGTTACTGTAGATATATTTCATCATTTTCCTTGTACTTTCCCATTTTCAGTTTATCTTTTGTTGGGTTCGTATTCTATCCCATTTGACCTAAACATTTTAATTTTTCACAATGGTTGTTTTGTGGCATGCATTTTTTAATATTCCAACTTTGGGAAATGTTTTTGTGTGGGGGGGTATAGGTACTCTGTAAAATGTCTCCCATTTATAGGTTGATTCCTTTGATGTTAGTCGCCAACCCTTGGCCTTCGGGAGGCAGTCATGGGGTATGTCACAGTATGGGCCCCAATGGATGGGTTGTGACAAAGTGGTATCCATGGTGGTTGGTTCTCTCTCAAAGACTAGGAATATATTTTTATGTGGTTGGGTAATAGTGTTAAATATTTCTAGTTCGACATTCAGACTTGGGGAGTCCAGTGTTGGGTCGGTGACCAACATACCCGTACAATAGGACCTTGAATTCTTATTTTAGGCTCTATAAATGAAAAAAATGGTTTCATAAGTGTTTCCTTATGATATTCTTGAATAATAGTCATCTCACTAGGTATAATCTTCTAACTGTGTTACATCATGATCTATTTCAGGATGCCTCCACATAGATATCCAGTTATGATTACAATATGTGATCATGTAGACAACATGCGTAGTGATGATGCATCAGTTCAGTGACTAGTGATAGATATGTCCCCTCTAAGTGGTGCACCGATGGTTCCACCACCCATTGATAAGCTGTTACTACTGGAATTACTAGTAGAGGATGTATACAGACTCAATGTCTTGCATGATTTTCAGATGATGAGACCTCCCATGTTCAAGGGAGAGATAGATCCTCAGGTCATTGAGGACTGGATAGAGGCAGTGATGTGAGTATTCCACAAATCGCGGACACAGCTTGACTATATGGTGATATTGACTACGAGTTATCTTAAGGGTTCAATAGAGAGAAGGTAGATCTAGAAAATTACGACTCACAATTAGGTGACCCTCTCCTGGGTTGACTTCGAGTGGATTTTATATGCAGAGTTCTTCCCCGTGACCTTGTGCTCAGTGCACATACAAGATCTGATTCACCTACATCAAGGAATCATTTAATTGGTTGAGTACTCATCAAGGATTACAAACCTCTCTTACTACTTGACTGACATGGTTCATGACCATTTCATTAGGGCCCGAACCATTGATCAATGACTCAAATTTGAGTTAATGGAATACATGTTGTCTCTCAGTATCCCCACTCAAGATGTAGTGCTGGAGTGAGACCTTCTTGAGGATATCATAATATATGAGAAGGAAACAATTGTCAGAGCCACTGGCACACCTTAGGTGGCATAGTCTTCAGTAGTGTGCAGGCGATAGCAGACTCAGGGACCAAATTAGTTCAAATCGTTTAGGGGATGACCCTTGGGCTTGGGGTCGGTAGTGGATGGTTTCCAAACCAGAGGGAGTCAGCAGGGAACCATGTTGTGCCTCACATGCAGTGGGTAGGGACACAAGGCTTGTGACTTCCCGACCTGCTACACAGATGATCATCAGACGGTGGAGGGATCACCAAGGCAGAGGAAGAGGTTCAAGCAAGAGGTTCCATAGGGAAACAAACATGGAAGTGGAGAAGTATGAGTGGTATTTGGTAGAAAAACGTTTGAGGTGCTACCCCCACCACCCCCATGTGGTCCGACACGGGCTTACAGATCCATCTGATAGGGGTGAGGCCTATTTCTGGTGATGTAGGCATACAACCACGGTGCTCTAGAGATGATTAGAGGTATGATCTATTTATTCTCTGCCATAGCTGATGTTCTTCTAAACATTGGTTATGTTCACTATTTCCTTTCCCTGAACCACATTCAAGGATTGGATATTCCAGTGGTGTTTTTGGATCGATCATTGTGGTTAGAGACTTCTTCGGGAGGGGGTTTGGTGATTACACACAAGTGCTAGTAGTTTGATATTACTCTAGGAGGTGACAGCTTTGGATTGGATCTTATAGTAGTGACATTGAGGTCGTATGGTTTCATCATTGGTATGGACTGATAATCTATAGTCCCTAATGATAACAACTATATTAGGCACAAAGTGTGGTGTGTTGACGAGGATGGGACCAATTTTTCCTTCACCGGAATGAAGGGAAATGTTGCAGCACATGATGGATTTTCTCGTAGGAGGGTGCTTCCAATGACTCACAAATTTCCTAGTCTCACCCTATGTACGATGGATGAGAGGATTCTAATCATTCTATTCATGGTGTATGAGTATGATTATGTCTTTCTAAAGGATGTCCCTGGACTACCTCCTCGCAGGGAGGTAGACTTCTACATCAATCTGTACTAGAGGACAACATATATATCCACATGCATTCCATTTGGCTCCCACGGAGCATTGTGAATTGAGGGTACAACTATAGGACTTCTATTAGAAGGGATTCATGAGACCAAGTGTTTCACCATAGACATCCCTAGTGTTGTTTTCCAAGAAGGCAGATAGAATCTTGAGGTTATGTGTCGACTTATAGAACCTAAACAAGGTAACCATGATGAACAAGTATCCACTAAATAGAATTCATGACCTATTAAATTAGATAAAAGGGGTGAGGTGGTTCTCAAAGATAGACCTCGAATCAGGATATCAACATATTTGGTTACGGGATGAGGATGTATTGAAGACATCTAAAAAATTCATGTCTAGACACTACGCGTTCTTAGTGATTCCCTTCAGCATGATCAATGCCCCAATGGTGTTCATGGGACTCATGAATTGGATTTATAGCCTTAACTCGATCGTTTTTCGTTGTCTTCATTGAGGACATCTTGGTGTACTTGGAATCATAGGATGAGCAAGAAACATGCCTAAGGATATTCCAAGATACAGTTAGAGATCACCATCATTACGGTAAGCTCTTGAAGTGCTAGTTCTAGATTTGGGAGGTCCACTTTCTAGGACGCATCATCTTGGAGTCTAGAGTAGAAGTGGTTCAAGTGAGGTAGAGGATGTTCTTTCATGGGAGACACCTAGGAGAATTACTAAGGTAAAGAGCTTTTTGGGTTTGGATGGATACTACTAGATGTTTGTGCCTGAAGTTTCCATAGTATCATCACCTTTATCATCCTTGACATGGAAGAGAAAACCCTTCACGTGGAAAGAGAAGTGCCATAAATGTTTCGAGAAGCTGAGGTGGAGACTCATGAGTTCCCCCATCTTGAGACTAATAGACGAGGGCATTGGGTATGTAGTCTTCTGCGATGCATCAGGGACCAGTATACATTGTGTCCTGATGCAGGAGTGTGAATTGACTGTCTATGGCTCCCTACTTTTGAGTAAAAATGAGAAGAACTACGTGACCCTTGACCTAGAGTTAGCATAAGTGGTCTTCACATTGAAGATTTGGCAGAACTACTTAATGTGTGATTGATTTACTATCTACTCTGACCATAAGAGTCTCAGGTATATCTTCTCATAGAAGGATTAGAACTTGAGACAATAGAAATAGATGTAGTTCCTTCATGACTATGACTTTGAGATAGTCTATACTTATTGGAAGGGGAACATGGTTGAAGAAACCCTTAGCAGGAGGTATGGTTTACATTTGCTAATTGACGAGATGGAGCATCTAGAAACTATGTAGATATCCTTCATGGATGGCGATGGAGAAACATTACTTCAGAAAATTATTGTTACTCCAACACTCTTAAAACGACTTTGGAAGGCACAACCTGTGGACAATGACTGCAAGGCCTGACATGCTCAGTTATCCTCAAGACAATATCCCTGATGGATTTTTGATATGTGGTGGAGCACATCATCCTGTTCAGAGAATGCACCATAGTACTAGTGATGTTACAAGAGGAGGTATTGAGGGATTTCTGTACATCCTTGTGTGGAAAATATATACAAGTACCTACGATGTCAGTACTGGTGGCCATGGAAAAATAAATTGGTTGTAGAGTTCATTTCAAGATGCCTCATTTGTCAGCTAGTGAAGGATGAGCATCTGGTCCCAGCAGGATTGGAACTTCCAGTTGAGGTACCATAATAGAAGTTTGATTGTATATCTATGGACTTCATGATGTGGCTACCAAACACATCTATGGGCCATGATTCTATCATGGTGATTGTTGAGAAACTCACCAAGTCATCTCACTTCCTACCCATCTAAGAGCAGGGATTTGTAGAGGGATTGGGGCACCTCTATGTCTATGGGATAATAAGGATTCATAGAGTTCCTTTGATGATCATCTCAGACCATGATACATGCTTTATATCCTGTTTGTGGAATGGATTGCAAGATTCATTTTGGATTCAACTGTGCTTGAGCACAGCTTTTCACCCACAGAGTGATGGTCATACTGAGAAGACCATATATACCCTGGAGGACATGCTTTGGGCTTGTGTCCTTGATTTTGGTCATATTTTAGAGGACCACCTACCTCTGGTGAAATTTTTATACAAATTGATATATCACTCCACCATTGTAATGAAACTATTTGAGGCCTTGTATGAGCAGCCATGTAGATCACCACAATGTTGGACAGACCTAGGGGAGTCTGCACTCATGTAACCAGATTTAGTATGGGCTATCACTGAAAAAGAGCATATCATCCAGGAGTGGATGAGGAATGAAAAATGTAGGAAAAAATCATATGTTAACAAAAGATAGAGACCCATGGAGTTCAAGGAGGGAGACCATGTGTTCCTTCGGGTCTTACACCAATGGGGTTTTCAAAGATTTGGGTAGAGCGGTAAGTTATATTTGAGGTTCATCGAACATTTCCAGATTCTTAGCAGAGTTGGTGAGGTGGCATACTACCTAGATATTTCCCCACAAATGCATAGGGTGGATGTTGTTTTTCACATGACATAGTTGAGGAGGAATGTGTATGACCGATCACACATCATCTACTGCGGAGACATATAAATTGATGATGGGGTGACATTTGCTGAGTTCCTAGTGTTTATAAAGAATCAATAGGAGCATGTCCTTTGTCGATGGTTGATTCCTCTAGTGCATATTCAGTTGAAGAACAATAACCTCTAGGAGATAACATGATAGTATGAGGCTTCGAATTGTGCTCAATACCCCTATTTGTTTGATTAGCATTTGTTTTGGCTTTTTGGGACATAAAGACCTAAGGTGGGGATAATGTAATATATCATATTTTTCATATATATTTTTTCAAATTATGTGGAATTATTTTGACACCACACACTTTGATGACATGTGATTCTGATGCCCAATGAGTCTGAAAAGGAATTTTGAACTTTTTTTAAGTTCCTTTATGTAAACGTGCAATATGGTTTTTCTATCATTTAAACAATAGCTCGGATAAAAAATATGAGGGAACCATTGAACACTGAATGTTGAGATTCTCCTAGAAAGGACCTTACATCAACCAGAATGGGTTGAATAGAAAAGCCAATTTTTTGAATTTTAGTAAAAAAATAAAATAACTTAAGAAGATATTTTATTTTTTTCGAAACTTTTGAGTGGAGGATGGATGCACTATAATGCAGTAAAGAGGATCTTTAAATTAAGATCATTAATGGGTCATTTTTTGAAGCATATCAGATATGTCGTTTCATAAATGAAACAACATAATGGTGTGGCATCGCAGTGTAACAGAAGTGTTGTGATGTATTTTATTTTAATGGGATAACACATTGGAGATACGACAATTAAATAGTAGAAATTTTTTACTGAAACTAAGAAAATGATTCCAACCAATGTTGAATGATGAAAAATGACAATATTTTTAGAAACATGTATACTTTATGAAGAACTAGACATGGAAGCGATGGACGCCAATGTAGATTGAATTCTTGAGGTAAGAGTGCTTCAATGATGAACATCGATCGAGGTAGAGGTTTCCATTATGCTTGAGTTTCTCCATTGTTTATTCTGAAAAAACGAATCCAGATCCATCAACAAATAGGTTGATCCCCATATCGTGTGTTCTTATTGGATGGTTTATTTCAAGGGGTTTATATCTAGGATTTAATTGTTTTATTGATAGATCTATAATCCTAAGACTCCCCAATTTTAAATTTCTAACGTGGAGGGTGTGGGCTGAAATGAACAAGGCCTGAACACTATTATTTGTGTGTTAATCTTGGTTGAGCATTCCAATATACTAGAAGTGGGATTCGAGGCCATCAATGGAAGGATGGAATTCCTCGGAGGATGTTGGCAAAATCGGCGCGAAGTACGAACCACCAGAGTGGACCAAGTGGTCTACAGAGTACCCTGTCAGTGCGCTGGAACCAGTGCCAGCGGTAGCTAGTTGCATGTTGTAGTGCACCACAATGGCATGTTAGGTGGAGCGATGCAGCTGGCCTAGTCCGTGGTGAAGTGACAGGGCCGGCGGCTGAGCCAGTGTCTAGTGGAGGTGGATGCGGCCAGGTGGCCACATCGGAGGAGTGGCCCACAACAGTGGGATACAATTTCCCCAAACACGCAGTCCCCTGACTGTGTGCGGACCCCCCTGGGTAGTTATGTTTAATCGGCCATGCGACATCCCCGGACACACCACCCATATGAGTAGAGGGGAACTGGTCTGCCAAAGGCACACCTGGTAGGCGGGGGGCAGGACCTGTCCCATTAGGACATACCTTGCCCCATAGAGCCAGACCCATGCCAATGGGATGGACCCCGCGCCAGTATGCTGGGGCTATCCCCAACATACTGGACCCACACCCTTCTGGACGAGGAGGATGAGACTGGGTCGAGAGTGACCCGGTGGGTTAGACCCTCTACTATGCTGGACCGGGTGCAGTGAGGCCCAATGGGCTTGAATAAATTTCCTAGCTGGACCTGACCAATCCAGACCCAAACTATGTCAGGTCGGGTTATTTCAATAAAACTGGGGAAGGTGGGGCCCTAGGGCCGGGTTGGTCGGGTCAATCCAACTTGGTCAGACCGGGTCTAGATGAAACTGGCCCCTGTTTACTCAAACACCAATAACATGAAAATTGGTTGTCCGATTGATGATCTTTTTACAGTATGGGAACCCTCACAATGAGGTAGAAATTTTGGTATACACATAGGTGTATTTCATGGTAGTTGAAATACAAATAATGGCTTGGTGAGAGGTTCTCTCAAGATCAATTGTGCAATGTGCAAAAACCCTGCGGGTCGATGATACCTAAAGACTTCTGACAAGAAACTATGTATGGATCGACTAATTTGGACTGGTGGGAAGTGACTTTTGTGTGACCAGACATTCCCATTGTGGAGAGCAGCTTCTATGTGATCTGGAAGACCCACTATACTTGATAAGAGGATTACATCAGTCTGTCCAAGGTGGGAAGCGCCTTATGTGTGACCCGACCTGACCACAGCGGGAGGCAACTTCTGTGTGACATAACATACCCACAATACTAATTAGGGATGAATACCACAACAGTCCTAGGTTAGTGGGAACTAGCTTCTGTGTGACCCGGATGGCCCATAATACTAATGGAGGATGAGTTCTCCAGCATTCCTTGGTGTTCGGTGATATGATATATGGTCTTACATTCCTTTTCTAAAATATACCTAGTTTGATCTTTCTAGTTTCATGATAATGGTTGGTGTTCATGATTAATGGTTTGTTTATGGATTTCTTTGTGGTATTTTCTTGTTTTTTTGGGTCCCTACTAAGTATTTGTTTTCTCACCCATGCACGGTCTTTTCCCCATGTGTTGTGACAAGTGATTACGACTTCTACCCTGAAGGATGACTTGGTTACCTAGGACCCATTGGTGCCCAGTGAGACCAGGTCGGAGGGGAATACTTCTACGGCTTCTAGAAGCTACTATAAAATTACCCATCTTGTGGGGTTTCAAGATAATTACTTTATTCAATTTCATTATACTTTCTTATTTTCAGTTTATCTTATTTTGGGTTTGTATTCTAGCCCATTTGACCTTCAATTTTTACTTTAACTCAGTTATTATTTAGAAGCATACATGTTTCTTTTTCTAGCTTTGGGTTCTGGTTGTCTGTGTGTGCATACAGGTACTTAGGAAAATTCCTCCCATTTGCAGGTTTACACCTTTGGTGCTAGTCACCAATTGCTAGCCTTTAGGTGGTGAGCATCAGGTATGTCACAACACCGCCCCCAGGGGATGGGTCATGACAAATGACATCATTTGCTTTAAAATTTAAAACCCATGATTGTTTTAATATGAGATTTATTTTTTAAATCACATATATTTGTTGATAAATTATAAAAAAATAACTCTATCACTAATATATACACCAAATAAATTAAACAAGTGGTGAATGTGCTTCATATCTCAAAGAATAATAATTGATATGAAAAAATAATTACAATAATGGTAACATAAGAATAAAAAGAACATAAGAAAAATACAATAAAATGATCATTAAAATATCACTAAATGAAAAATATTCATTATACATGAAATAAATTGGGTATATAATACACTATATAAATGAAAATACAGGTTTTGACATTAAACATGGCTAATAGAATTAAAATTAGGGAAAACAACTGTTACAACCTTGGTTTCCTTTTAATCGAAATCCATTTAAATAAAGAACATTATATGGATATTTAATCCCCATGAATTACATGAATATGTTTATAGACATTTATTAAGTAGAAATTATACCGTATCATAGATATCATAGTGCATAATATGAAATATGTTTTATTAAATTTAATTTGAGATAAAGAACCCCTTAACAGAATTCATGAATCCAATGATAGTGATAGAATATCATGAATAATGATCATAACAACCATAATTAGTAATTTATTAGTTTTATTAAAATATATTTACATTCTTACACATCATTTACAATGATCTATTATAAATATTTTATAATGTTATATTGTATCTTTTTCATCTGATGTTTGGATTTTTTTGGACTATTTGTTTCATACAAGTTCCATGGTGATGGGGTAAATTTTCACTCAGTGGTTTAATGTGAATAATTCCTAAATTATTCAATATATCATAATAATAATTTTCTTATTTTTCATAATTTCCCATTTTATTAGGTGGAATACATAGATATGGTTCATTGAAAAAGAAAATGTATTGACCTAGTTTATGTGTGTCTGATGGTCTAAATTTTGTATATTAATAAATATATAAAAATTAATATCTTATTTCTATAATAATTAATGTGTTTATATGAAATTCATTAAGAATCCATGATTTAAACACAATATAATCATTTATATAGGTGGGAAAACAATCTTAAAGGAGAGCATGTGCTAATGATTAAAGAAGGATATGTTCTTATATAAGATTAACAAAAATTTTAAAGATAAATAAATATTTTAACTTATAATTTACCTTTATTAAATTCATTTTTTGTCCATCCATTTATGGTGGCGATGTCAAATAAGATTCGTCATTGTGGAGGTGGTAATCCACAAACACATATAATTAACAATTCCATTTCTCAATGAATTTTATGGAACAATAGTATATGATAAATTTTATCAATGATTTATATTTTTTAAATATACAAAATATTAATTATATAAATAAATCCTTGTTACGAACCATTAAATATGGTTTCGAAAAATTAACCACAACACTTTTTGGAAGTGGTAGTTCACATGTATGCATAATAAATGTTTTTTATAGAGCATAGAATGGACTAAATAATATTTTTAAAATTAATATATTAACATTATAGAATATTAATAAAAGATATTGTTTTATATTCATGTGGTTATAAAATTGTTAAAGGGGAATATTAAAAAGAAATGACTAAGGATTAAGGAATACAGAATACTGACATTGAGAACAAGAGATTTGTCTACGAAATAATTTTGTAAATGGAGGATTTGGGTTAACTAATTGATATTACAGTCTTATGAATATGAGATTGGATTATATGTGGATTTTTTTTTATTGATTTATGGTTATTTTTAGGGGATATTATTAGCATGAAGTGGTGGAAGTGATCATGTTTTATATATGATGATAATTGTATTATTCTAAATACCCATTATTTTTTCATTGATGGGATGGAACTAATCAAGGTTAAATAAAAAAAAGGTAAAAAAATAATTACTTTAGGTTTTGTATAAGGTTGATAAACCCTCTTATATTCACTTTCACATTTATTTTTAACTTTTAGTTTCAAGTCTTTTACCAATAATTTTTCACATATATTCATTTCTTTTTTGGGTTTTTACCATTTTATTTTTTACCCATGTAATTTATATTTGACTAAAAAATATAATTTTACCCTTTTTAAAATATTTTTATGTTATAAACTTAAAAATAATTTTCATTATATATAATTCAATTTCTAAATAGGATAAAATTAACATTATATTAAAATGTTTAATATAAAAAAAATTTATTTTAAATAAAAATGATGTTTTCACCTTTATGTAATATTAATCTTATATAGGATTAATTTTCAATTAATAGAGTGGTAATATTTTTATATAAACATGAAAAAATTATATATAATTAATTATTTAAAATAAATAAATAATTTATTTACATTTTAAGGCACACAATATTAATGAAGAATTTAATTGAATATAACCCTTTCCCCATTATCATGGTCAAAAACATTATTCTTATTAATCATTCATTTATGCGTAAAATTTAAATAATCCTTATTAAAAATATAAACATGTTTATTTGAATTATAAAATCCATTTATTTATTTAATTTTTATAAGTGAAGTGAAATAATTTTTTATATAAGAGAATAATATAAGTTCAAAGAGAAAAAAATTACTTATATTTTAAAAAATATAAACATGGGTTTTATAAGCTGAAAATTGTATTTTTTAATTATTTATTTTAATTTATATAAATATATATTATAAAAAATATTTGATAAAATTTATTACCATTATATTATTAACATCATGTCATAAAGTTGCACCATTTGAAAAAACTATATTTTTCACTATTAACCCAATGTTTATCATTTTCAAAAAAATATAAAAAAAATTATCCTAAGATAAGGTTGACATGATGGATTTCAATATTATTTTAATTTTTTAAAATTACTTATAAAAAAATTAGTAGTTTCGTTTTTATAAAAAAAAATACAAAATATAATGAAGAATAATTTCATTAAAAAAATGAGTTTCTAAACATCATATGATCTTTGTATTATCCCACATTAATTTATAATTTGAAAAATTTTATTATTTTACCCTATATATTATAATATTATATATCATCAAAATAATCATTTCATAGTGATTAATTTAATTTATAAATAATTTTAATAGTTATTTGAAAATGGACGTTCATTTTAATTATTTAATCGTATTAATCATATACCATTAAATATAATATTTTTTAATTTTTTATATCTTATTATTTATTTTATATTTCTTATTATTATAATTTTTTAAAAAAATATTGCTCTAATATGTTGTGGCTCAATTTATTTTGGTGTTACATGTGGGGAGAGCTATCAAACACATTATATTTATTTAAAGAAATGTTATATAGTAAAATTATATAGTATTAAATACCAAACCATTAAATAAATTATATCATTTCAATTTTAATTCAGATTTATTAATGAATGAAGCTAAGAGATCCCCAAAAATCTCAAGACACACTTTCTACTAATATTTGAACCACAAAATATTATATACTTGGAGACTCATCATTTCTAGTATAATAGACACGTATTGATATTTTTCCATTATCTCTACAATTTGTGCCAAATATGATTCTATTATTCTTTATAGGAGTGTCTCAAAACAAAATGTTCATAAATAATTTTAATGACCCAGTCTTATAAAAATACTTAAAATGGTAATTATAAAATCAAATAAAAATAGAATAAATTATCTTTTGTATTTGAAAACTCTATCAAAATATGTCTTCTCCAATGAAACCATTAATCAAACCTATCATAATTTCACTTAAATAGTGTCAAACATGGTTAATTCTATATCTATTTTGGTTTAACATTGGTTATCCATGATGATATTATTTTTTGGGTTTAAAAAATAAATATATGAAAATCCATCCTAATGGTTCATAATGTGTGCGTGAATTACCACTGAATATACCATTTCAGTATATAACTAGGTGTGTAGTCTTCAGACCACTCATCATGAACTATGTGAACATTGATTTGATACTCAACCATTTTTTTAGAGTTATTACACCTAGGTTCATATATGGAATAGCCATATCTACTTATTGTATCTAGATATAGATCTAATTGGAATGAAACCCACATAATCAATATAGTAACAAATTTATTGGATGTTATCCAATACTTAGATATATCTCTTGTGTATTCAATAAATTCTATCACCATAATTCAAAAATAAAAACAACTCTAATCCCAAAAAAACTAAACTCTACTCTGATAACAACTTTGGAAACCCATACCTACACTCTTGGGTTTGGTTCTAAAAAATATCTTTAAACACATTCTTTGATATGATGTGAGATGAATTTTTTTACATAATATACATAAGTTAATCACTACATTTCATAATAATCATATTTTTTGAAGAATAAAATATTTAATGCCTCTCAGGAATATATTCATAAGATTTTTAATTTATAATACTTGTTAAACATTCTCTATATACCCTTTTCTAATTCACATAACCTATAATACCCTTAATATTCTAGGGAATGGAAAAATTAGAAATGAGTGAGATCAAACATCAAATAAAGGAAAAATTATCAACATATCATCACGAGTTATAACCTAAGAATATATGAAAACATGAGTAGTTGGGAAATAAATTATCAAAAATTGCACTGAACTATAAGAGTTCTTCACATGTCATGATAGGAGGACATGTAATATAAAATGAAAAACATTTACCATGAAAAAAGAGTGTGAGATAATATATACGATCCATGGTGTATAATCATAGGCATATAACATATAAACATGGAATATAATTTAGTCATAGAATAAATAAATTATTTCATAAACAGAAGCATATAAAAAAATTATATTGTAAAAAAATCCTTGTATTTACACTCTGTATGTTGTGAACAAATTAAATCTTGTTCACCCTTTATATTTTGAAAAAAATAAATTGATTACAAGCATTATGTTGTGAAAAAATCCAACCATTTCTATGAAATAATTTTTGAAAAATATATAACTACGTATATTCTATAGGATGGTAATAAATCCAATTTTTTCTATAGTTTATGTTCTAAATAAATCCAATTTTTTCTATGATTTATGTTTTGAAAAAATACAAGCATCTATACAATTTAATATCTCAATATATATAAATTTATAAACAATGAATTGGAGGGAAACATGGGTTCCCACCCAACATGTTCCATAAATATATATATTTTAAGATATTAATCCCTTCTACATATAATGAAATCCCATAGGAATAAAATGGGTTCATTCAACACACTATAAATAACCCATGGAAAGAAAAACGTTTTTCCAATATTTCGAGACGTTATCCCCAAAAATGTCATGTATAATGAAAATGGTTGATATCAAAAATTAAATCAACCTAGGAGATTATTTTATAAAAATATTTTCATGCTAACTCAATAAAAAAATTCAATGGAATTAAATAATTTATATATTAATAAATAAAATGATATAAAAAACATAAAAGTGTTTTAAGAAAAACATTTTGATCTTTTTATTAAAATAAGAAGTTACATGTCACATTAAGACTTAATTTTTTAAAAGGATGTGGTAACATAGAAAAAAAATCTTTAAAAAAGAGTCATAATAAATATATCCTTGAAAATATATAAGGGTTATCAACTGTAAATTTGGACTGCAAGATCAAACAATTGATTGTGAAATAATTTTAATCCTTTTTAATATTTTCAAAAAAAAATTATGTAATCCAATATCATAAAATGGGTACCACAAAATTCATTTTGAAAGTAAATTAAGGGTAATCTGAAGGTTTCCTATGACAAATTATAATTTTTTTGCAAATTTTAAGGATATATTTGGAGGGAAATTAAAATAAAGGTAGTGAGGGGAAACGTTAATCCTATAGGATGTGAATTATTCTCTACAATGATTCTTTATTGAGAAAAAAATCCATCCAGGTAAAAATTTGAATTGAAAGTATCAATTTCCCTAGAGATATTATTAATTATTGTATGACCATATAATATAATAAAACCAAATTTTAAGACCGTAGTCAACTAGGAATTATTTTTAGTCAAGGAAAGATGTTAAGTCAAGAAGAATCCCTTATATTTTCATTACTTTTGAATTGAAAACCCATTAAAGGTAGAATATGATATGGAATTGAAAATCACTCATATTTAATCAAGATATTGATAAATAAAATCCATGGAAATTATTGACAACAAAAATTAAATAAATAGTTAATATCTGTTATATACTAATGAATTAAAATTGAGATTAAAAATTCATTACTGTAATGGTAACGTAATAATAACAATTCCAGAAGAGGGATACTATAAAAAAAACATAAAATATCATGAAATGAAAGATATTAATTATATATAAATGATATAGGGTTCTGAATATTCTATATAAAAAAATATGGTGAAAAATATCAAACATTTTTCATGGAATTGAAATTAGATATAAATAACACTTTCAACCATGATGTTATTTTAATTAAATTCCATTTGAAATGTAAGAAAATATTTCTCTTTAAATTTCATTATTGAAAAAAATATGGTAATGTAAATCAATTCTATATTAAGCATACCATATAAAACATATCATGGTGCACAAAATTAAATATTTCTCAAGAAATTATATCTGAGTCAAAGAACCCCTTACCTTAATTTAGGACTTCAATGATAGTGCTCGATGCTCATGAATAATGAACATAACTATCAAAATAACTAATTTTATATCCTTATTCAAATATATTACCTTTTATTAACATAATTTACAACCATAAATAAAAATATTTTATGCCGTAATAATTTATATTGATCATTAGATATTATGAATTTTTTATTGTTTGTTTCTTACATGTTTTATGTTGATGATGGTGATTCTCACTTATCGTTTCAAAGTTTCTCATTATTTGATTTTTAACGATAGAGTAATAATTATTTCTAATGATTTATTGAGTCCAATTTCATAATGTGAAATCCAGGGATATGGTTCGTCAAAAAGGAAATTATGATAATATAGTTTTAGTGTGTTTAATGATTGAATGGTTATAGATTAATAAATATATTATACATTAATAAAACCATTACAATATATTTAAAATATTTTAATTAAGATTTTATTATGTGATATTATTAGTATATAAAATTCCTCAATTATTCATGATATAATAATTATAAAATCATTCACGTAGGTGGTAAACCAATACAAATGAGAGACCGTTACAATTATTTAATAAGTAATGATATATTTTAATAATTATTATTTTATCTTTTATAAAATTTTAAAAATTTCAGAAATATCATTGACCTTTATTAAATTAATTTTTAGAACAATCCATCCAAGTGAGTGATGTAAAATGGAATTTGTTGTTCGTGTAGGTGTTAGTTCACACACACACATGATAAACCATTCTATTTCTCAAAAAATAGGTTATAATGAAACTATATAATATATTATCATTTTATAAATATATTTATGAAATATTAAATATATTAATCTATAAAATACATCTTTTATACAAATCAAGAAATGTAGTTAGTAAAAACAAACTAGATTTCTTTCTGAAGGTGGTAGTCCACAAGTATCTATGATCGATGTTGTACAAGTGGAAACCAATACGTTAACCTCGATTTTTTTATTTAAATGATATATTTTTACTAATTTTATGGATTTTATTTCTAAAATTCTTGTTTCTATGTCGGTTTATAAAAAAGGACCTTCAATGTTACAATAAAAATAAGTAAATTCTGAAGAATATTCCATTTTATATGTTTTAAAAAATTGAAATTGAAAGAGGCATTTCACATCGGTTTATATATAAAATCGATTTAAAAATCCACAAAAATATGTATTTTTTCCCATTAGATGATGGGTTTATCAGAAAAATGATGTCGAATGTTCTGATGAAAACTTATTAGACTTCTACATTATTTATATAGAGTGATTTGGAAATCTACTTTCGACGTCAATTTTAGGTAAAATCTTATATCGAAAGGCAACATTTTTCTCATAAAATGAATTTATTTATATTAAATTATGTGTAAAGATATTTTTTTTAAAACTATAAATATTTACTTTCCCCAAAACATGAGAAATGTTTTATAGTAAAAAATATCAATAAATAGAAAAAACTATATTTTTTTCTCTAAATATTCATTATTTAAACTTTAATTAAAAGAGAGACATACATGATAGTCATTCTATAAATATAAAATAACTAAAAAATAGTTCCCGAAAAAATTAAAGGTTGGTAAGTTCATCATATATATACGGCACGACATCATTGAAAACCCATAATAATAATGAATGTTAAATGATTAAGAAATATAATATTTTGATATAAAACCTAAAAGCCATAATAAAACTAATGTAATTAAATTTAGTTTCCTTCCATGTTGTGATGATCTCAACTATGAATATTAAAACATAATAAAAAATTGATAGTTTCTTTTTTTGATGGTGACACTATTCTTATAAAAATTTAACATTATGATGAAAACTAATATATATATACATGAAAAAGAAAATATTATGAAATTTAAAACATAGATATATTTTAATAAATTTAATCTTATGGATACATTATCATTAAGTGAAAATCATTAAAAATTTTACATGATTTTTATTTTCATATATTACCTATAAAAACATATATAACATGATGATTTGAGATTAAAGGACATATAAAAATATATAAAACTTAGTTTCTTGATAATGTACCAATAGTTTTATGAACTCACCCTAATAATGAGAAAAACTAATATATTATGCATTCAGGTGGTTAAAATAATCCCAATATACAACAACCACAATAGTATAAAATGTTTTAAATTAATGACACTATAATAGATATTAGTACTTAATTATTAAATTGGTCTTATTACAAATCAAGGAAAAGAAAAAAACACCCAATATTAAAATTTTCTAATCATTCAAAAATATATGTTACCATAGCTTCATAATTAAGATATATTATAAACATTGAGATGTAATATGGATCCATAAACCCATAAATGGTAGATTAATCATTTTGAATGTAAAGCATGTTGAGATACCTGACTAAATAATTAGTAAACTAATTAAATTCAAGACATAATTTTTTAATGACACAGATAACATGAAATTAAATTTAAATTACATAGAAAACAATTGAAACACAAATTTAGTGTGATAATAAAAAATAAAAAGATCCATGATATTTTTTTATATTATTAATGTATATTTTTTTTATATATCAAATTTAATTGGAATCTCGTAAAAAGGATCAAAAAAAATAAATATGGGATAATATTTTTATCCCATCAAAAATCTTATAATATTCTGAAGGTATTGTTTAATGATCATATCTTTTCTTTCTTATATTGATTTTAGATAATCCCATGAAATTTAAATATATGAAATTTTTATAATTAATTTTCACTCAAAAATTAAATAATATATAAAAAACACAACTGACATGTACAATGATAAAGAAGGATATCTATATTGAGTAAAAAATGACTCACATAATCACCAACTCTGGTAACCTCATTTGTATGAAATGAAACAAGAGATTATGGATCGATAATATCCTATATCAATAATCATACCTAATCCAAAAACAAAGGTTGGTGATATATATAATCCAAAAAAATTTATATTACTCAATTGACTATAATATGTATATGGGGATCCCTAGAATAAAACTCATAGAAAACGTTTGGGTCTGAATGAGGTGGTAGAGGATCTAAATATGCAGGCTACATAGACTATAATTGTCTAATCATTTGTTAAAACATAGAATGGAAAATTAATTTAATTTGATATCACATTGAATATTTTAGGTAATCCTTCTTAAATTTTATGTAATATATTTATATCTCCCTAATTTTTATATTTGGATGGACAAAAACATTCTTAATACTAACACCTACCTCCAGTCATCTTACATGGTTAGGGTGTTCTAGCATTCCAAATATAGTTTCTTGAACAAATATCATATACTCAAGGATAATAGGCCACTGAATCACTTATTCAACAAGTCCATCCTTAAATGATATTTTCATATATAATAATAGTGATATTAATTTTAAAAATAAAAAAAAGAAAAAAAAATTATTATATTTATTCAAGATTCTTATTTATATAGCTCCAAAATAAAATTTTCATTTTCTATCATTATAATATTTTATATAATACCTAGAAATTGGATTCATTGGGGGGGGGGGGTGGCCAAACTAGACCTCTTATGAGCTGGTACAAGATTTATCTCTTAATTCTTCAAAAATTTCAACAGTCATTTTCCCCTCTAATAAATGAATCCCTCCGCATGATAATGTATTGTGGTATACATTATTCTATTAAATATATTCATGATATTTCCAAGAGGCTTGTTATATGAAATTAAAAGAATAATTAATTAGGTAATATACACAGAATTTCATAATATATAGTAGTTGTCTTACTAAAAATTCATTATCATGTCTGTTGGAGAAAAATTTTGTCTATGTATTTTTATCTAAAACACCATACTTTATACAAGGGTTTTCATTTTGTAACTTCCCAAAACATAATATTCTACAATTTTTTTAAATTTATCCATTTAAATTCATCTAAATATAGACACAATTTATTAATTTCATTTATTTCCTGAATTTCAAATGTCATCTGTTTGAATACATTAAATATTAAACATATAAAATATATAATATTTATATAATTGGATAAAAATAAACCGGTTGATATATTTAACCATTATGTAATCCAACAAACAGCTCTTTCATCCTCTTGTTGGTAGAATTACAATAAATATATTAAATTTGAATCAAGTATTGGCTCTACATGGTGACAAAAAACCGAAATTTCATTTCAATTAGGCAATTTGGGTTATTATCATAATAAAATTTAATTCAGATAATCCTCTCACCACGAGGAAGTGAAAAATTTCTTAAATCTTAAATCCCATATCTACTAACTCTATGAATCATTTTCTCTAGAGAAGAAGAAGACAACTCCAAAATTGGTGGCCCAACAATAGTCTTACAAAAAATTAGGTTTTTATTTGTCACAATTAAACCATTTACACTTCAATAGTGTTAAATTAAATTTTTTATAATCAATTTCCCATATATCCTAAAAACTTTAATATATGTTATTGAATTTGAAATTCGGTTTTTATCTTTTTCATAAGAAAAATTTGGTTCCCTATCGAAAACAATTACACTACTATTTTGAAATTTACTTATATCACCATGTCTTTTTTTGTAAAATTTGTAATCATTAATGTCAAACACAAGACGATTTTATCACATTAATTAGTTATTCCCCAACATGCTATATTAATGATTTTAATGTTGATAAATTGGTGTTTAATTTCTCTTTAATCCATGAAAAAATTTCTTTTATGCTCAATCTTTAACCATTTTTTATTTTTTCTAGATATCATACCATCATTAATATGTGATGATATATATGGTTGAACCACATGTATATTGTTTAAAATATATAAATATTCTTATATTACATTATCACATAGAATTAAATTTACCTTTAATCCATGAATCTGATTACCATCACTATCTGTTGCTAAATATCAAGATATAGGGAGTCTAATTTCATTCACTTCATGAAAATATTTAGTAAATAACTCAATAAACCCTCTAGAATTATATTTTTTAATAATAAAGGCTTCCATTCGATGATAATTTTTAACATTTCCATTCAAAATGTTCATATATATTTCAAATAGAAAATCCAATATAAATAAATAGGCCCACATTTTTTACACTATCACTAATTGAATAATTAGATAGACAATTATATCAGTAAAATTTGGATGTAAATACATTTCTTGTAGATAAATTTTTAGGGAATATTCTTTCTCCAACTCATATAAAAAAATTGGAACAACAAATTAAGTCCAAAGGGATTTTAAAAAATAAAATAACTATATGACATAATTTTTGTAGATATTTAAAATATACTATGTAGTGGGAGTGGTAGTAGTTACAACATAAATACATGATAATCAAGAGATTACATATCTATTAATTTCAAATCCTTCAAGGAAACATAATTTTTCTAGTTTTAGGAATATGAAATGGGTACTTTAATATCTTGTTGATAATTAGAAACATTGATCATATCAATATCTCTCAATGTGTGATATAGATGTGGTTATTAATTTCTAATTTTTTTCATAGTGTGATATGACTTAAAACATATTACCATAGATATTATGTCCAATATTCGATTATATTCAACTTTGTTTCTTGTAATTTATTTTTAAAAATGTTCTGATAAAACAGTCATATGTTCTATTTTCAATAATCATTATATAAATGTATGTTTTATCTCTAAAAATCACCAAAAAAGATACGTAAATAAGATATACAATATTTTCCAATCATTTGTTATGACTATAACATCATTTCATTATATATATAATCAACATTTTTCAGATTTTCACGATTTTTTTTCATATAAAAATGTGTTTTGGGAGATATTGTACACTTTTAAACCATTAAATATATTTTTCAATGTTTTATAAGGTTGATCCATTGAAATAAAGTTATTGATATACAATGTGAACTATCCTTATTCTATTCATCAATTTATAAGACTAAGTCTCTTATTCACAAATGGGATATGCATTTTGTCCCTTAATACTATATCAAAATAAGTGTCCATATGTTGGAAAGTATTTTATATAGAACATTATCATAACATGAAGAATAAAATATTCTTTCTTGTGTTAATCAATATTTATAAACCTTATCATGTATAGAAATATAAAATCATCCTTATATTGTAAAAAATACACATCAAAATCATTTCCTGTAAATTTATTTCAAGAAATAATTAAGCTCATCATAAAATATTTTTTATTCATAAAAATATATGGGAAAATGTTTTAAATTAAAAAAATAATATTCCATTATCTATGTTGGATATTTAGGATATGATACAAATTCATTTTATTTTTATAGAATCATATTCTTTGATTTTTATCTTCAAATCCAAAATCATGAATTTTTTATCAAATTTTGTCCACTATTGTGAATTATTAGGATAACATAAACATCCATCAGATATCTGAAAATATATATTCAACCTTAAACTTTTGGAATAATTTGAATGTCTAAATAGAGGGTCTAATAGATGAATTATTGTACGATATAAAATTTATTTTTTAGGAGGTTTAGTTTCAGTACTTGAGAATTAATTCGAGTAAAACATTCCATCCATATTATATCCTCATGTCCCAAATTTAATACATTTTAATAAAAAAACATATTAGTTTCCAAAAAGATAATTTGTTAATTAATATATCTTTTTATACCACTATCCCATTATGGATAATAGTTTTTTTAATTTTAATTGAAATATATAAGCCTATTGTCTTATTGAAGAAAATCATTTAAAAGTTATAGAAGTATAGAGATACCATTAACACTCCGACTATTTTTTTTCACTTTATATATTAACATAAATACTGATAACATTATAAATTTAGTGTAACCTAATAACACTGGCTTCTTAGTATCTCCATTCAATCTTTCAACAATTTCAATTTTTTCGATGATTTCAAGGCCTACATCATGAATTAGTTATTCAATATAATCCACTATCTCATGGAGAATATTTTCAGCCACATTTGTTTTTGACTATTCAATTATATAACTATTCTAGATTAAATATTTTTAAATAATATTAAAACTGTAGTAAATCATATGATCTTCGATTTTAATTGAATTTAATTTTATCATGTTCAAAAAATTTACACATTGATAATAAAATTAGATCATTGCCTCAAATATATCATTTAAAAATAATAAGAAATAATTAACTACCTTTTCAAATTCATAAATGGTTCTTCATAAATTTAACCATTTAAGATCAATTAATTACAAAATATCACAATATAAAAGTTCAATATATTAAAACATATAAAAAATAAATAAATATATATATAAATAGATAAATTTAAAACATAAAAACATATAATAAAAATAAAAAATAACTATTTATTGATATCTATTTAAAAAAAATTTTAAAAAAATAATCAATTTTTTTATACACACACCATCAATGATTTTTTGAAATTCAATGCAATGATAAAATATTTGCTTATTCATCAATATGATCTAACAATATCTAATATCAACACATCTAAAATTATCACAAATTATATATTCATTATTAACTTAATATCAAGTACCAAGATGATTTAAAAATTCATAATATCAATACATCAAAATCAATCATAAAATATATATCCTTCCATAATAATAAAAACTGTTAAAAGTAAAAAAAAAGTAATAATAATTTTTTATAAATATTAAAAATTATAAATACAAAGTATTTTAATTTTAATCTACTTATATCAGAAAAAAATTTATATCACAAAGAAATTTGTACTATGTAATATAACCATAGTAAATTATAATTAACAAAGATGTATATATATAAAAAATAAATGATTATAATTTAGAACGAACATATGCTGACCAAATGATCTAGAAATAAATAAATAAATATTATGATTCAAAATATAGATATCTCATATTAAAATAAGTGATAGTGAGAACATAATGGTAATTGTTGATCTTCAAATCAAAATAATTTAAATAATATGCCTCAAAATAGAGTCAAACTAACGATGGTGGAACATGAAAAAGATAAATAGAATAGATATTAGTGGGATGAATAATTTTATAGACTATCTAGAAGGATGTGATGGATAATGAAAATGAAAAATATGAAGTACACATATAGATTAAACTAAGAATATTGAGGTTGATGAAGGAGGGTTGAGAACCAAAATCACACATATTAGAATTTCTTGTAAAATGAACATCGGATAAAGAATGGGTAACTCGTGAATATATATTTTTAAATGATATTGAATAATTTTTTTACTAAAATTGATGTTAATGTTTTTTAATAAAAATTATTTAGGGTTAATGTTTATTAAGAATGAGACTAAAAGTTAAAAAATGACATTTAATGTCAATTTTACTAAAAAAGACATCGAATGTTAATCAAAAAACATTTTGTGGTAGTTTTTCATAATAACTGATGTAAAAAGAAAATTAAGAATATTTTTATGGTTTCTTATTTTTTAATAATGTAAAAAATAATTTTTAAATGAATTTTGAATTCTAGTTTTTAGAAAATTATATAAATTACATGATGTGGAATCCTATTTTTCTACTATAATTGTTTTTCTGTTTGTGTATGGAAAGGATCGAATATTGTTTGTTCTATTAATATAATAACATTATCTTATATTAATAATATATATTTCCTTATATTAGTTTGGATAGAAAATTTATTGAGGAATATGAATAATAAAAAATAGATAAGTAGTATAAAATACTGACGTTGAGAACAAGATATTTCTCTTAGAAATTTACAAGTAAATAGAGGCCATAGGTAAACTAATTGAGACCATAATATTTTTAACATGAGATATGATTATATGAGGTGTAAAATGGAAACGTTTTTGGATAATTTTTAAAGGTATATATGTATCATGATATTTTGGTTGTGATCCACCTTTATAAGAGAATAAAATGATTTTTGTTTGTAAATAATCATTACATTTTAATGATAACAAACTATTATTCAGTGGTAAAAATCACAATAATTAGTAATTGATGAATATTGGGGTGATTTTGGATCTATAAATCATCTAACATTCATTTATACATGTTTTTATAACATGTTTGAAGTCTTTTTTCACTTTTTTTTAGATTTTACAATTTTGATTTTTTACCATGGTAACTAGATTTTAACAATGTGATTTATATTTTATCAAAATTTAATTAATCCCCTAAAAGAATGTTATAACTTTATAACATCACATTTCATCCCAAGATAATCTAATTCAATTTACAAATAAGTTAATGTTAATTTTTAAATTATAATATTTATTATATAGAGAATATGTTTTGTAGAAAAATATAGTTTTCACAATTAACTCTTCATTAATATATATAAAATTAATTACTAGATAAATGAATTATAATATATTTTAAAAAAATTTAAAAAATTATATAAATATCATTATATGAAAAATATCAATTTTATTTAAGGGAATAAAAAGTACATAACATTACTAAAATAATTCCTTGAAAATAACCCTTTCACCATTACCATGGCCATTAACTTTAATCTTATTAATCATTTACATATTATTTAAAATAAAATTGAACATATATAATAATATTAAAAAGTTGTTCTAAAATATTAAATGCATTTTTTATAGTTATTTTATAAAAGTGATGAAAACTAATGTTTAATTTAAATATATAAAAAATATTTTTACAGCAAAATATCACTTAATTTTATAAAAAATTAAACATATATTATAAAATTCAAAAAAATATTTAAAATATGAATCATTTTAATTTATAAAAATATACTTTTTTTAGTGTGATGGTTTTATAAAAGTTCTATGAAATTTTTTGTTATAACCATATCACAAAAGTGATAATATTTGAAAAATATGTATTTTTCACCACTCACCAAAATTTAATCATTTTCAGATAAATAGAAAAACTTATCCGAAGATAATTTTGACATGATTAATTAAAAAATTGTTATTTTTATCTAATTAAAAATAAAAATTTATAAATTTTTCTTGTAAATTAAAATTATAACTGTCACGACCCAACCTGTATGGGGGCTTCAGCCATAACTACTCCAAGCCCTCCTCCATAGGCTAGGGGCTGGTGACTAGCACCGAAGGTACAGAAATTTACGGGGGGCCTTTTCTTAAGATACTATACACACACATGCATCCAACTTAATGAGAAAATGTAGAGGATAATAAAATCAAGATACAACACTACTATATAAAGGAATCCAAACATGTATGCATCAATCTCTAAACAGTACAAGTAAAACAAAAGTAAAGTTGAAAGGGAAAGGGAAAAAATACACACCTAACTAGAGAAGTGCTGCAACCCGAAAACAGGTGAAAAAATAAAATAGTTGGGAGAGTCCAACTCATGATTCCCAAGATACTACCACCACACATAGTCCAAGAACCCCATATCCCTAAGCTTCTCTGATATCACAATCAACATGTTCGTCATTTGCAAAGGAAACCCAAATGTGGTCAATGTCGAAGAAGGGTTGAGCATAAGAATACTTAGTAGGATGCCCCGATGGCTCGGGGGAGTAGCAAGAGGGGTATTTAATAGGTGAGTAGTAAGATAGAAAAATTTACAGTAAGAGTGAATAGAAATAGTACAAATCCACCCAATAATAGATATGATCGCTCAATGAAACCCAAACGATAGAGTAAGGGGATCTCCATGTCCCAGCTCAGCCCATGAAATTGAGTAAACCTTAGTCCCAAGATAAAAATCATATGCCATTCCCTACATCTCATCACATCTACCTAGGAGGCATAAGTCAAAGGGTCTCAAATAACTACACACCGATATTATCCTCTTTGGGAGGCACTAACTTGCCTACACTGTTTTAGGTCACGTCATAAGAATGTGCCTCAGTGCGGAAAGCGCCCATGTTTCTCGTGTGTCCTTAGATAAATCAAACAACACCTCGACATTGTGTCACAAAATTGAGGGTCTTATCGGAACCATCAGAGACTATGATTCTTGGACCAACGACATGGTAATCCTGATATCTCCTCGGGGACTACACTCTGGGTCAACCCGGTATCTCCTTTGGGACAAATCTTTGAGTCAGATCGGTATCTCCTCGGGGACCACACATGGGGTCAGCACGATGTCTCCTTGGGGATATGCTATAGTTCATCCAGATATCTCTTCGGGGACTACTCTACCCGGCTCGGTGGGAGGGCCATCTTGGAACTACTCTAGTCATCCTTGCTGGACTATATCTCTCATGAAGCAATGAGGAACACTAGTCATCCATACTTTATTATGCCTCTCGATAAGCACTAAGGAACATTGGTCATCCATACTGGATGGTACCTCTCAGAAAAATCATCGAAGAACTCTAATCATCCTTGCTTGATGGAACCTCTTGGAAAAGAATCGAAGAACCCTGATCATCCATGTTGGATGGAACCCCTCTGAAAAAGAGTCAAAGAACTCTGATCATCCCTATAGGATGGAACCTCTAGAAAAATTATTTCGGAACTCTAATCATCCCTTATGGATGGTACCTATCATAAAAACACCATTTCAATAATTTTGTGCCACCCCGAATTAGTGTCACAGCTAGAACATCTCGCATCCTACCTCAGAAGCCACTAAAGATGTCACCATCACATTCTACGTGGAAAAACACTCAGGATAGGCTACTCATATGCCAAAGTCTGAATCCAAAAATATATATGAGAGATAGAAAATTTTTAAGGTGATACATAGTGCGTGTGGGGCCCACACATCATGAGGCCCTACATCTTCGCCTATCCTTATACCTATTTTTACTCGGGTACTAAACTGAAAATCAAGTGCCCCTAATCATGCTTGTGTACTCCTAGAGTTCATGAAATATCTAACCAAAAAGGATGACGAGCGCACATTTCCCATTCTTAAACCGAATAGGAAAATGTACTTTTATTGGAAGTCCTCCCCAAATGGAACTAAATAACTAGATGGATCACACTATTCCAATCCTTGGAGAAAAAATGCCAATGTTAAACTATTAATTCACCCTAAATGAACGTCTGATGGAAAAGTCAGATGTCTCCATATTACGGACGAGAGGCATCTCGTGGGTCCCATTCCTTGGTCACGAAACAAAATATATGGATCGATTCATTATGATCCACTCAGAAAAACACACAGTATCAACTACTCATTTTCCTAGAATGGATACCTAGTGATAAATTCACATTCCACATTAATGCATGCAAACCAACTTCATGGGGTCCACACCACAACATTAGTTTAAATAACTACAATTAGTCCTGAGAAGTCTGAATCAATGTGTGGTTCATGATGCTAATGATGGATCTCCAAATTTTATATTGCAAGGGAGAGTTCAGACTGTTGAAATATTCCACAACAACAACAATAATAATATTATTGGGGTGTTTCGAGGGCTCGAGCCACAAATCCGAATTTTATATTCTATATTGGACTTTAATTGAGCGTCTTAATGACAGGGTCATGTCACTGCTGATGGAATGTCAATCAGGCATCACACGTAAGAGTTATAGAGGGTCGAAGAATTAATAATAATAATAAATCCGTTATTTCATTATCGTTTTGATTACCTAATCTGAAAACTTAAAAAATGAATCCAATATCAAACTCACAATATCAGTCTCGAAGCCAGGGTCACACTTCCACTGATTGTTCATGAAACCGAGGTTCCATGATGAAGTTTTGGTCGAAACACGGTTCCCCCCACAAAAATAATAATAACATTATTTTATTATTATTTTTTATTTACATCCTCAAATCCTCATATCCAAAATGACATGCACAAAAAAAGGCGCCTACATGGATTTGACTCCTTGTCCACCATGCCCCACTCATATAATTTAAAAAAATTAATATATAATTATTATTAATTTAAAATAATATAAGATAATGGGGGACTCAACTCTTTCAGTACCAACACAAGTCACCCCCACCATGTTTTAAAATTTTCACACCGCACCCCCACTGGCTGCGGTTTCATCTCCATTTTTTATTCATTTAAATCTACTCTATATCTCCCATCATCTCCTACCATGAATTTTTACTACAACCTTATCTCCCATCCTACTTTAACACTCCAGAACCAAAGAAAACATCCCCTACTCGTACATGACTCGCCCCAAATGGTGCTCCTAATTCCACACACACATGATTCGGAGGTCACGCATGCAGACCACCTTTCCCAAAATCGAACAACTGACTCTTCCACATCATACCACCAACAACACTTCATCATCATTGGCCACTAATGATGTTACCTTGCCATTAAACCTGATCAACAACGTCTGTCACCCTATCGGACTCACCACACAACCTAATGCACCAGCTCCCCTAGCACTGGCTGCGTCACGCGGCTGCTCCACATTGCCCTCACCTGCGGCCTCTGCATGCCTCTCCATTGACTGATGTGCCACGAAACGCCTCATACCATTTTCATAATCACACCACCACGTCTCCCATCCCATGGGCCACTATAGCTTCTTTATAAGTCCAAAATTGTGATGAATGCAGATTTTTGGTCCTCAGTTCGAGATATCTACATCAGTATGACGCGCTCAACAAATCATTGATTTTTTGAAGCACGTAATTATTTGGAAACTAATAACGCGAAAAGAACGTGCGAAGAATGAAATTGAAAATATCATGGTCTATGTGTGGATCTATGGCTGTGTTATTTTCGACATCGTCATTGAGAATAAAGAACATAGGGAATTGACAAATACATTTTTATCATACTCCAATATTTTCAATTTCAAGATAACCAAGAAGATATTTATTCATCCAATTGTTTTTTGATTTGAAAATTAATTCATTCTTTTAGTTCTCATTCCTCATGAAAACTCAACAGGGGTAACGAATACACACAGATAAGTCCTACCTCTTATTTTAATCGATCATTGATGAAGATTGCATTGGTCGAGATTGGTTTCTCTCCTTGTTCTTTGATCTGCCTAGATCCAAAATCTCCTTGTTCGTTCTTCGTTTTTCATCAACCAGGAGGAGAGGAGGGGATTTTTTATTGTTATCCAAATTTAATTATGTGGCTAATCCCTCTAAATAATGAATTTGAATTCTATTATTATATTAATAGGTTTTTTAATCCAATAATAAAATAAATAATCAATTAATTATTTAAATATCTTCCCACGATGGTGCATAAGCTGATCACACGACGCTGAAAAGGGTTATACCCTACCTAGTGTAATGCATACATTCTGAGCTCATCCTTGGTCTAAGATTTCATAACTGATTACCCATTTGAGGGATATTCATGTTTGAGATATTAGATGAATAAATTAATAATTTAATTCATCCATTTAACACACCACCAATTATTGATGGGTCCGAACGTCCTAAGACGAATTATTTTATGTTGCCCACAGGGGAAAAACCATGTTTCAGACACAATAGTGGTCTCAGATTTCTAATCCAATCAACTTTTTATGATATATCTAGTTTCCAATATATACATAGTATAAAAACAGTTAATATTTTTATGAAATTATATTTGGGCACACTGGTCCTCAGAATTACATGTCGTCTCAGCACCGAACTCTAGAAATATTCTTAACAATATTTCCAAGTCTTCTTAGTAAAAAACTAGGTCTCTACATTATTCCCTCCCTCAATATTTTTTTCCTCAAAATGAATAACTTGGGAAACAACTCGGCATACCGAGCCCACACTTAGCTCCCCCACTCCTAGGGAAACACGTATGTTTATGTGCGGCCAAAGAATGTGGACCAAAGGGATGGTTCACCCTCACAACTCTTTCTTTAATTGATTATGTGGGTAGGAACACACATGGGTCTCCTTAGTTGCAACACATGTAAGACATCGTGTACCCAATCCAACTATTTAGGGTAAGGGAAGACGATATGGAACATCGCAATATCCTTACAGAGTCTCGATTGAACTGATAGAACATGGGGGATATTTTTCCTCCCCTGCTGAACCACTACATCCCATGTCACAACTGGAATCATTTTTTTCACCAGAATAGGGTCTCATGATTCCCTCCTTCACAATATCCATATGGTGAAACACCCAAGGATATATGGTCACACAAGATTTCACAGTCGATACATTCCAACTGAGACTCCCTTTGACATTTGAGAAGCGATGGATCCAACAACGTCGACTGAAGAAAAGTTGCACCCTACATCTCCACAAGGGTTTGCTGTAGGAAAGTTAACTTCTAAATATTTCCTTCACTAGGTGAGCATGGGACTTCCTGCTAAGAGAATATACCATACAACCATTATATGATTGCACAAGTCAGAGGTACTCTTCCACAATGCTTCTACTGTGTTGTTTAAGACCCATATGACCACCTGCCTATGACCGATCATGAAAAGGTCTCATGTGATGATATATTCTCAACATATGTATAATAGCTGTGACAGATGTCTCAGCTTAGTTGCACTCACTGTTATAAACAACTGTTGGTCTTTACAAGAAGCTCTCTACCACCGGATCTTACACCAGCACCCTATCATAGGTAGGGATGAACAAGGGTACTATGATAGCATGGATCACCCTACGAAGTCTTTTATCATACTTCATTTCTAAACAATTTTCGTCATTGATCATGTCTAGAGAGTATAATGAATGGTCTATGAACCTAGTCACATACTCAATCACCATTATCCCCCACTGCATAAATTGAAGGAGCACCTGATGTCGAACAGAGCACAAGAAAGATGGGTTGAACTCTATAAGAAACAACGGCTGGAAGTCATCTCGTGATAGTGCCAACACATCGTGTATCTAAGTAACCAAGATCCACCAGCATCCAGCTACTCCATAAAAAGGACAGCTACGAAAGACACCGCCTGTTCTAAAGGTGTCTATACAAACCTGAAGATGCATATCACCGACTCTAGCCAAACCTCTATTGTCTGAGGGTTTGGCTCAATATAGAACCACAATGGTCTCTGGCAATGGATCTTGGGAAGTGTGATCAACCTATACACATCCTCATCCCACTCTTCTAGGGATATCTTTTGCTCAACATGTAGGGTTTCTTCTACCTACCTACCAAGAGGATGGATCACATGATGGGTCCTGAACTAAGGAATCGTCACTCATGAGATCATAGTCATGAACCGTAGAAATTATCTTGGTAGGAATTCATCATAGAGACATCATAAAATATTTCAAGGAGTATCGTAGTCTGATGACAATATATATATATATTTATACTCACAATAATGAAAGTGGGGATCTAACTCAAGAAGAACAATCAAAGACTCAATTCTATATGATGCTTGTACCATTGTTCCCTATAACAAATTTCTTAGTGTAATGAGTTGACAAGCATGTAATCAGGGTCCTATTGAATGGATATATAGACCATTTGTACCATCACTAGACTCCCTAGCCTATGAGACAATCTTGATACACTTCAACATTATTTCCCTAAACCCAACTAATACCTTTTTAGGGAACCATCTGAAAAACATCCCAAGGTTTGAACCAGCTCTGATACCACATTATCATGACCTGACACATATCGGGGCTTGAGCTGAAACTACCCCAAGGCCATATACATATGCCAGGCGATGGAGACTAGTGCCAAAGCCATAAAAAACTTGGGAAGACCTTTTCCTAAGAAACTATATACACATGCAACCAAATCAATGCAAAAGTCAATAGGAAAAGAAATAAATATAAAAAATTTCTATATAATGGAAAAAACATATATGTATTAAAGACTAAATAGTAAATTTATTAGAAAATTAATGATTAAAGGGAAATGGGAAAAATACAAACCTAATTAGAAGTGTACCACAACCCGACAATAAGTGAAAATGTAAAACAGTTGGGAGAGTCCCACCCCAGAACCCAAGCTACGACGACCACACACGGTCCAAGCACCTAATATCCCTATACTCCCATGATATCATGATCAACATGTCCAATGTATACATGGGAGCAATAAATATGAGAAAATACCAAGAAGGGGTGAGTATAAGAATACTCAGTAGGATAACCCAAAGGCCTGAGGGAGTAGGATAAGAGGTACTGTAGAGGGGATTAGTAAGAGAGAACAAGGTACAAGGGAACTGAAAGAGTAAATCTCCACCCAATAATAGATATGCTCACTCAAAGAAACGAAAAAGAGAGAGTAATGGGATCTCCATCTCACAGATCATCCCAAAAAAGTGAGTAGCCATCAGTTCTAAGATAAAATTCATCTATAATTCTCTGCATCTCAATGAATCTACCTAGGAAGAACGAGTCAAAGGGGATTAAATCCCCACACTTTGATACTATCTTCTTTGGGTGGGACATACTCACTCTCATTGTTTTAGGTGTCATCAAAAAATGCATCTTGGTGGGGAAAGAACCTATATTTCTCCTGAGTCCTTAAATAAATAAAATCAAACCTCGCCATTGTGTCACATAGTCAAAGGTCTTCTCTAAACCATCAGGGACTATGCTACCTATCCCAATGGGAGGGTCAACCTGATATCTCCTCGAGGACAACACTTTGTGTCAGCCTAGTATATCCTTTGGGACTACTCTGTAGGTCAGCTCGTTATCTCCAACGAGATTACAATTTTGGTCAACCTGGAATCTCTATGGGTACAACACTCTGGTTTAGCTCGATATCTCATCGAGGGGTACTCTTCTAGACCCGGTGGGAGGGTCAACCCGGAATAACATGGGTCATACATGCTGGATTGTACCTCATAGGAATCCCTAAGCAAATCTGGTCATCCATACTAGATTGTACCTCTCTAGAAGCACTGAGGAACACTGGTCATCCCTGCTAGATGGTACCTCTCAGAAAAATCATCCAGGAACCCTGATCTTCCCTAGTGTATGACACCTCTCAGAAAAAGCACCTAGGGACTCTGATCATCCCACCAAGATAGCACCTCTCTGGAAAATCGTCGAGGAGCTAGGATCATCCCTACTGTCTGACACCTCTAGGAAATTAATCAAGGAACTCTAATCATCACTATTGGAAGAAACCTCTCAAGAAATGCATCAAGGAACTCTAATCATCCCAACTGGATTGTACCTCTCAGAAAATCATTAAGTTACTCAGATCATCCCTACTGGATAAAACCTCCCAAAAACACTGTTTCCGTCATAAAATGCCACCCCAGATAAGTGTCACACCAAGAACATCTCACATCTTATCTCAGAAGACATTAAAGGGGCACCATCAAATTCTATGTTGAAAAAAATTCAGAATAGTATAATTAAATTCAAAAGTTTTAGTCCAAAATGAGATACGAGAGATATAAAATTCATAAGGTGGTATACAGTGTATATGGGGCCCACATGTCATGTGTCCCCACCTATTTTCCCTGTCATGTATCTATCCATACTTAGGTTCTAAACTACAAATCATGTACCCCTAGATATGCTAGTGTACTCACATAATACATGACATATCTAGACATAATGGATAATGAGCGTCCATTACTCATTATTAAATCAATGTTCGGAAATTTACTTTTACTATTAGAACTCCTCAAATGACATTAGATAACCAGACTGATCACACCATTGAAATCCTTGTAGAAAATTCCCAAGATTGTCTATTCATTCTCCTTAAATATATATCTGATGGAAAATTCATATGTCACTGTAATACACTAGAGATATTTCCCATGGGCCCCACAAACTGATCATTAAGAAAAATATATAGATCGTGCCATTGTGATCCTCCTATAAAAATATAGGGGATCAACTAATCATTCACCAAGAATAGATACCTAGTGAAACAAGTCACATTTCACAATAATTCATGAAAAACTACTTCATGGGGTATGCACCTAAATTTTGGTTTAACACCATCAATTAGTCCTAAAATGTCTTCCTCAATGTTAGGGTCACGACAACGCTGACAGATCACCGATCTGATTTTGTAAGGGAGAGTTACAGCCGATGCAATATTCGGAAATAATAATAATAATAATTATAATAATAATAATAATAATAATATTGGGGTGTTTTGAGGTTCTGATCCACGAAACAAATTAACATTCAATGTTTGACTTGAATAGACCGTCTTAATTACAGGTTCACATCACCAATGATGAAAAGTCAACCAGACATCACACGTAGGAGTTATGGCGGGTCAAATATTTAATAATAATAATAAATATATTATTTCATGATCATTTTGGGTACTCGATCTGATGACCTGAAAAAGACATCCAATATCAGACTCGGAATGTCTGTCTCAAAGTTCGGGTCACACTGCCACTGACGGTTAGTAAAACTGAGGTCACACGAAGAAGTTACGATCAAAACACGATTTCACTCAAAAAATAATAATAACATTATTATATTATTATTAATTTTAATTTACTTCCTTATGTCCTCATATCCAAAATTCTACACACCACCAAGAAAAGGTTCCTCCTTTTATTTGACACAATGGCCAACACACCAAACTCATATCAGTTAAAAAAATTAATATATCATTATTATTAAATTAAAATAATATAGGGGAATTAGGGACTCAACCCTTTCAAGGCCAGCACATGGCTCACCAACCAGGTACCATTATTTTAACATAGCATTGTCATTAGCTACAGATTCATCTCCTTTTTTATTCATTTAAGTCAACTCTCTCTCCCCTATCATCTTCTTGCCACAATTTTCTTCTAAAACCCCATCTCTCAACCACCCGTCACACTCCAACAGTGAATAAAAGGACCCATGCTCGTACACGACTCCTCCTCGAATGATGTCCCAAATTTCGTGCACATGGCATCTTGAGATCACGCATACAGACCGCCTTTACCAAAATCGACCAACTGACTCTTCCACATCGGACCACTACCATCATTGCATCGTCGTTGGATGAAATCAGCATTTCCTCGTCGTCCAACCCGATTGGCGTCATCCCTCACCATATCAGCCTCACCGCAAGACTTAATGTGATAGCTCCCCTAGAACCAGCTTCCTCACGTGGTTGATCCGCACAGCCTGCACCCACGACCACCGCCTGCCTCTCTACATACCTTTGCGCCATGGACCGCCATGCCACAGACCACTGTACACCCTCATTGAAATCACACCACCACATCTCCCCTCTTGCAGGACATTTCTTCTTTGTTCAATTCCAAATAATTGAGAAAACTACAAATCCACAATCCTCTGGTCGAGATCTCCATGTTTCTATATCGCACTAAATGAATCTTTTAGTTTTTGATGTGCATATTTATTTAGAGATGATGAATTCGTGAATAATAAAATATTAAAGATCCTGGTCTATGTGCGGATCGATGACCATGTTTGTTTGACCATCGTCATTGAGTATCAAGAACATGAATAATTGAAAAATAGATATTTATCATGTTTCAAGATTTCAAATTTCACGATATGCAAGAAGATGTTGATTCAACCAGTTGTTTTTTGATCTACAAATTTAGTCATTCTTTTAATTCGCGTTTATCTTGAAAATTCAATATGGGTAATGAATTCAAAAATATAAGTCCTAACCCATTTTTGGATCGATCTTGGTTAAATATCGCATTCATCAAGATCTTTTGTGATCCATATGCTTTGATGCTCTTGGATCCAAAGTCTCGTTGTTCGTTCTTCGTTGTTCGTCAATGGGGAGGAGAGGAGAGGATTTTCTATTTTTAGAAAGAATTGAATTATGATGCCAACACCTCTAAAAAATGAATTTAAAACCTCTCGTTCGGTTAGGGTTTTTAATCAAATAATTAAATAAATAATCATTTAATTATTTAATTATTTAATTATTTTCCCACAATGGCACATAATCCGAACACCCACCACCGACAAAAGTTATACCCTGCCTAGGGTAAATCATACATTCTGAGCTCATCGGTGGTCTCAGATTTTTAATTTGAGTACCCTTTTGAGAGATATTCGGGTTTGATCTATTAAAAGAATAAATTGAAATTTTAATTTCTCCATTTAACACACCACCAACGAGCGAGGGGTCCGAACGTCCTATGCCGATCAAATATTTAAGATACATCCCATTTTCGAAATGTTTAAAGTATATAAACATATAATATTTATATAAAATAAATTCTGGGCTCACTGAGAATTTTAATTTTACGTCTTCTCAGCGCCCAACTCTGAAGATATTCTTAAAAATATTTTAAAGACTAATTATAAAAAAATTGGGTCTCACCAATAATTATAAATAAAACAATTATTGCTAAAAAAATAATTTTAAACCTCATGTGTTACGAATATTATTTCATAGCTGTTTATAAATTAAATAATTTTATATTGATATTAATATATTGAAATATAATATATTATCAAAAGAGTCATTTAAAATTTGATGATTTTATTTCTTAAAAATTTTACCAGTTATTTTTCAAATGAATAATCATATTTAATATTAAATCACAGTAATTATATGTCCACTAAATGTAGTAATTTTTAATTGGTTATTAACTTTTTATTTACTAGATATTTTATTATTATTATAATTTTTAAAATAATAGTATTCTAATATGTCACTACTCGTTTTATTTTGGTGTTTCATGTGGAGAAGGCTATCAAAAATATTATATTTATTTAATGTAATGATATATATTACACTCTAGTGTAATTAAAAAATATTATTCTAAAACATAAGGATGAGCCATTTTTTAAGAACAACATTCCCTCCCTATTAGAAACAAAGATGATTTGAGTGGTAGACCTCTAAATTTTGGTGAAATATCTTATTTTAATTCATAATTTGAATCTTACAGACCAACCCATATTTCAAACCTTATTTGTAAGAACCCGGTTCTTTTTTTTTGAGGTACGAGTTTCTTATTTTCTCTTTTCATTAACTGTTTTTCATAAAATAAGGAAAATGGAGAAAAATCCCAAATTTTGGAAGTACACCCCGTGTACGTTTTTCCGTGTGTAATGATTACACAGGGCATGTGGCCATGTCAGAGATAATGGGTGTAGAACCGACTACACCCCATGTAGTGGTCCTTTACACACTGTGTAGTCAGTCAGCATGTGAATAGTAAGGAAGTTTCCATCTGTGTGACAGAACACGCCGTGTACTCAAGAAGAAAAGTCGTGTAGTCATGTCGGCAGATCAATAGTGCCACGCTGGCGGGAAAACACCAGAGGAACAGTTAACAAATGGGATGTACAAGCCATGTACTTGAAAATAAACACCGTGTAATTTTTTTTGGCATAAAATGTGCAGTAACCAACCTTGTTCATAGGGAAATTTTAGAACCAGATGGGATCTCGAGATGGGATGGATGAATCTTCGTGGATCTCCAGATCGAGCGTCCAGAATCTGTTTTCACCTCGGACGATCAAGCTTGAACCGAATGCGTAATCCATCCCATCTCCTTGTTTAGTTCTTGCCAATCATTCTTTTATGGGATGTTATACACGTTTAACAAATTTTCCATTCACCTCAGATCTACCTCATTCTAGGACAATTCGCAGAACGTTGTTTGAGTATACTGATCATGGGCGTTTAAGGTAGGTGGATTGGTGTTTATATTCCAACTGTTGTGTGTTATTGTGTACCGCTGTGCCACAGACCCATGTTGGGGTGTCGTGTGGATGAGGCCATGTATATTTTAAATACCTAGAAATTAATAGGTAATTAATTGAGATAATAAACTACTTTTTGGGATCATTTCTTGGATCCAGGACCACCATGTGGGTGCGTTCCTCTGTATAGCTATTTGGCAAGGTTACTCGAGGGTATGCCTTTATAGTAATGATTGTAGAATTTCATTGCGAGTAATTTCTTGTGTACTTCTTGTTTAAATGTTGGGTATGGCCCGGTTACCTGTTTATCTTGGGGGAAAAGTTGTGATTAGCCCGTGGGAACTGTACTATTTAGCATGTGGGAAACTTCTTCCATGCATATGGGCAGTTGACTCTGTGCCTGTGGGCGACACTTCTTAAGCCTGTGGTCAATATTTGTATGCCTATGGGTAGATTCTTGTGTTTAGATGCTCTTTACCTGATGGTAGGGGTTTACGTGTATGAGGAAATTGGCTATTTACTTAGAATATTCATTATGGTGATATTTTAAACTAAATGATTAAATGGATATTGAAAAGGAAATATAACTTGTTAGGTTAGTTACATTTCATTATTGCTTACTTTATTTCATTTTTACTACTTCACACTATTGTTTCATATTTTCATACAATTGGGAAGGGCCTTTGGTGGGTGCCTACTGGGATTTATTTCTCACACCCTGTTTGGGTATTGCTTTTCGGCCTAAGAAGATCACATTTATGCAGGTGTAGATAAGGGAAAGTGTCCTTATATAGGTACTTGATTGCTACTGAGGAGTAGGTGAGCATGGGACTGAGCTTAGGCTCGTGATTCTACAAGCTGTTTTGTTTGGCTTTGTTGTACTTTTCATTGTATCGTACTGCTATGTAACATGTTATGGATGTTTTCATAGAACTTGAGACATATTTCATCACATCTATATATCTAGTTGGTTATCATTAAATGTAGTTTCTACATAATATGTGAATGGTTTATTGATTTCTCTATTGTTGTATTCTTTTTATTTTATTCTGTTGTGATACACATTGAAAAATGAGGGCATAGTTTCCCCACTATCATACATGGGCCCTCGCTGCTAGTCGGAAGCCTCTGGCATTTGGGGAAATGCGCTTGAGGTCATGTGGTGAACTGTGTTCGGGGCACCCGTTGAGTGACACCCAGAACTGGGACGTTACAAAGTGGTATCAGAGGAGTTTTCTTTTCTTTGACATATTATTTGGAGCCTTTTTTAGGAATATGACAGAAATGGTTGTTGGTAATAAGCTGTGTCCGGTCTTAGCTAACCCGTGTACATGAAAAAACCAGTCTACCTTGTATTTTTGTAATTCTTTTTATTTTACAAGTTTTACAGTGGATTTTATTTCACTGTTGGGTGAAACACTTATGATTGTGCTATTTATATTTTATCCATGGGTTATATTTTAGGTGAAACCTGATGAGATGAGGGTATTCCATCTCATGCATCATTTAGGCACATTCTAGGAATCATATTCTTTGATTTTTATCTTCAAATCCAAAATCATGAATTTTTTATCAAATTTCGTCCACTATTGTGAATTATTAGGATAACATAAACATCCATCAGATATCTGAAAATATATATTCAACCTTAAACTTTTGGAATAATTTGAATGTCTAAATAGAGGGTCTAATAGATGAATTATTGTACGATATAAAATTTATTTTTTAGGAGGTTTAGTTTCAGTACTTGAGAATTAATTCGAGTAAAACATTCCATCCATATTATATCCTCATGTCCCAAATTTAATACATTTTAATAAAAAAACATATTAGTTTCCAAAAAGATAATTTGTTAATTAATATATCTTTTTATACCACTATCCCATTATGGATAATAGTTTTTTTAATTTTAATTGAAATATATAAGCCTATTGTCTTATTGAAGAAAATCATTTAAAAGTTATAGAAGTATAGAGATACCATTAACACTCCGACTATTTTTTTTTCACTTTATATATTAACATAAATACTGATAACATTATAAATTTAGTGTAACCTAATAACACTGGCTTCTTAGTATCTCCATTCAATCTTTCAACAATTTCAATTTTTTCGATGATTTCAAGGCCTACATCATGAATTAGTTATTCAATATAATCCACTATCTCATGGAGAATATTTTCAGCCACAATTGTTTTTGACTATTCAATTATATAACTATTCTAGATTAAATATTTTTAAATAATATTAAAACTGTAGTAAATCATATGATCTTCGATTTTAATTGAATTTAATTTTATCATGTTCAAAAAATTTACACATTGATAATAAAATTAGATCATTGCCTCAAATATATCATTTAAAAATAATAAGAAATAATTAACTACCTTTTCAAATTCATAAATGGTTCTTCATAAATTTAACCATTTAAGATCAATTAATTACAAAATATCACAATATAAAAGTTCAATATATTAAAACATATAAAAAATAAATAAATATATATATAAATAGATAAATTTAAAACATAAAAACATATAATAAAAATAAAAAATAACTATTTATTGATATCTATTTAAAAAAAATTTTAAAAAAATAATCAATTTTTTTATACACACACCATCAATGATTTTTTGAAATTCAATGCAATGATAAAATATTTGCTTATTCATCAATATGATCTAACAATATCTAATATCAACACATCTAAAATTATCACAAATTATATATTCATTATTAACTTAATATCAAGTACCAAGATGATTTAAAAATTCATAATATCAATACATCAAAATCAATCATAAAATATATATCCTTCCATAATAATAAAAACTGTTAAAAGTAAAAAAAAAGTAATAATAATTTTTTATAAATATTAAAAATTATAAATACAAAGTATTTTAATTTTAATCTACTTATATCAGAAAAAAATTTATATCACAAAGAAATTTGTACTATGTAATATAACCATAGTAAATTATAATTAACAAAGATGTATATATATAAAAAATAAATGATTATAATTTAGAACGAACATATGCTGACCAAATGATCTAGAAATAAATAAATAAATATTATGATTCAAAATATAGATATCTCATATTAAAATAAGTGATAGTGAGAACATAATGGTAATTGTTGATCTTCAAATCAAAATAATTTAAATAATATGCCTCAAAATAGAGTCAAACTAACGATGGTGGAACATGAAAAAGATAAATAGAATAGATATTAGTGGGATGAATAATTTTATAGACTATCTAGAAGGATGTGATGGATAATGAAAATGAAAAATATGAAGTACACATATAGATTAAACTAAGAATATTGAGGTTGATGAAGGAGGGTTGAGAACCAAAATCACACATATTAGAATTTCTTGTAAAATGAACATCGGATAAAGAATGGGTAACTCGTGAATATATATTTTTAAATGATATTGAATAATTTTTTTACTAAAATTGATGTTAATGTTTTTTAATAAAAATTATTTAGGGTTAATGTTTATTAAGAATGAGACTAAAAGTTAAAAAATGACATTTAATGTCAATTTTACTAAAAAAGACATCGAATGTTAATCAAAAAACATTTTGTGGTAGTTTTTCATAATAACTGATGTAAAAAGAAAATTAAGAATATTTTTATGGTTTCTTATTTTTTAATAATGTAAAAAATAATTTTTAAATGAATTTTGAATTCTAGTTTTTAGAAAATTATATAAATTACATGATGTGGAATCCTATTTTTCTACTATAATTGTTTTTCTGTTTGTGTATGGAAAGGATCGAATATTGTTTGTTCTATTAATATAATAACATTATCTTATATTAATAATATATATTTCCTTATATTAGTTTGGATAGAAAATTTATTGAGGAATATGAATAATAAAAAATAGATAAGTAGTATAAAATACTGACGTTGAGAACAAGATATTTCTCTTAGAAATTTACAAGTAAATAGAGGCCATAGGTAAACTAATTGAGACCATAATATTTTTAACATGAGATATGATTATATGAGGTGTAAAATGGAAAAGTTTTTGGATAATTTTTAAAGGTATATATGTATCATGATATTTTGGTTGTGATCCACCTTTATAAGAGAATAAAATGATTTTTGTTTGTAAATAATCATTACATTTTAATGATAACAAACTATTATTCAGTGGTAAAAATCACAATAATTAGTAATTGATGAATATTGGGGTGATTTTGGATCTATAAATCATCTAACATTCATTTATACATGTTTTTATAACATGTTTGAAGTCTTTTTTCACTTTTTTTTAGATTTTACAATTTTGATTTTTTACCATGGTAACTAGATTTTAACAATGTGATTTATATTTTATCAAAATTTAATTAATCCCCTAAAAGAATGTTATAACTTTATAACATCACATTTCATCCCAAGATAATCTAATTCAATTTACAAATAAGTTAATGTTAATTTTTAAATTATAATCTTTATTATATAGAGAATATGTTTTGTAGAAAAATATAGTTTTCACAATTAACTCTTCATTAATATATATAAAATTAATTACTAGATAAATGAATTATAATATATTTTAAAAAAATTTAAAAAATTATATAAATATCATTATATGAAAAATATCAATTTTATTTAAGGGAATAAAAAGTACATAACATTACTAAAATAATTCCTTGAAAATAACCCTTTCACCATTACCATGGCCATTAACTTTAATCTTATTAATCATTTACATATTATTTAAAATAAAATTGAACATATATAATAATATTAAAAAGTTGTTCTAAAATATTAAATGCATTTTTTATAGTTATTTTATAAAAGTGATGAAAACTAATGTTTAATTTAAATATATAAAAAATATTTTTACAGCAAAATATCACTTAATTTTATAAAAAATTAAACATATATTATAAAATTCAAAAAAATATTTAAAATATGAATCATTTTAATTTATAAAAATATACTTTTTTTAGTGTGATGGTTTTATAAAAGTTCTATGAAATTTTTTGTTATAACCATATCACAAAAGTGATAATATTTGAAAAATATGTATTTTTCACCACTCACCAAAATTTAATCATTTTCAGATAAATAGAAAAACTTATCCGAAGATAATTTTGACATGATTAATTAAAAAATTGTTATTTTTATCTAATTAAAAATAAAAATTTATAAATTTTTCTTGTAAATTAAAATTATAACTGTCACGACCCAACCTGTATGGGGGCTTCAGCCATAACTACTCCAAGCCCTCCTCCATAGGCTAGGGGCTGGTGACTAGCACCGAAGGTACAGAAATTTACGGGGGGCCTTTTCTTAAGATACTATACACACACATGCATCCAACTTAATGAGAAAATGTAGAGGATAATAAAATCAAGATACAACACTACTATATAAAGGAATCCAAACATGTATGCATCAATCTCTAAACAGTACAAGTAAAACAAAAGTAAAGTTGAAAGGGAAAGGGAAAAAATACACACCTAACTAGAGAAGTGCTGCAACCCGAAAACAGGTGAAAAAATAAAATAGTTGGGAGAGTCCAACTCATGATTCCCAAGATACTACCACCACACATAGTCCAAGAACCCCATATCCCTAAGCTTCTCTGATATCACAATCAACATGTTCGTCATTTGCAAAGGAAACCCAAATGTGGTCAATGTCGAAGAAGGGTTGAGCATAAGAATACTTAGTAGGATGCCCCGATGGCTCGGGGGAGTAGCAAGAGGGGTATTTAATAGGTGAGTAGTAAGATAGAAAAATTTACAGTAAGAGTGAATAGAAATAGTACAAATCCACCCAATAATAGATATGATCGCTCAATGAAACCCAAACGATAGAGTAAGGGGATCTCCATGTCCCAGCTCAGCCCATGAAATTGAGTAAACCTTAGTCCCAAGATAAAAATCATATGCCATTCCCTACATCTCATCACATCTACCTAGGAGGCATAAGTCAAAGGGTCTCAAATAACTACACACCGATATTATCCTCTTTGGGAGGCACTAACTTGCCTACACTGTTTTAGGTCACGTCATAAGAATGTGCCTCAGTGCGGAAAGCGCCCATGTTTCTCGTGTGTCCTTAGATAAATCAAACAACACCTCGACATTGTGTCACAAAATTGAGGGTCTTATCGGAACCATCAGAGACTATGATTCTTGGACCAACGACATGGTAATCCTGATATCTCCTCGGGGACTACACTCTGGGTCAACCCGGTATCTCCTTTGGGACAAATCTTTGAGTCAGATCGGTATCTCCTCGGGGACCACACATGGGGTCAGCACGATGTCTCCTTGGGGATATGCTATAGTTCATCCAGATATCTCTTCGGGGACTACTCTACCCGGCTCGGTGGGAGGGCCATCTTGGAACTACTCTAGTCATCCTTGCTGGACTATATCTCTCATGAAGCAATGAGGAACACTAGTCATCCATACTTTATTATGCCTCTCGATAAGCACTAAGGAACATTGGTCATCCATACTGGATGGTACCTCTCAGAAAAATCATCGAAGAACTCTAATCATCCTTGCTTGATGGAACCTCTTGGAAAAGAATCGAAGAACCCTGATCATCCATGTTGGATGGAACCCCTCTGAAAAAGAGTCAAAGAACTCTGATCATCCCTATAGGATGGAACCTCTAGAAAAATTATTTCGGAACTCTAATCATCCCTTATGGATGGTACCTATCATAAAAACACCATTTCAATAATTTTGTGCCACCCCGAATTAGTGTCACAGCTAGAACATCTCGCATCCTACCTCAGAAGCCACTAAAGATGTCACCATCACATTCTACGTGGAAAAACACTCAGGATAGGCTACTCATATGCCAAAGTCTGAATCCAAAAATATATATGAGAGATAGAAAATTTTTAAGGTGATACATAGTGCGTGTGGGGCCCACACATCATGAGGCCCTACATCTTCGCCTATCCTTATACCTATTTTTACTCGGGTACTAAACTGAAAATCAAGTGCCCCTAATCATGCTTGTGTACTCCCAGAGTTCATGAAATCTCTAACCAAAAAGGATGACGAGCGCACATTTCCCATTCTTAAACCGAATAGGAAAATGTACTTTTATTGGAAGTCCTCCCCAAATGGAACTAAATAACTAGATGGATCACACTATTCCAATCCTTGGAGAAAAAATGCCAATGTTAAACTATTAATTCACCCTAAATGAACGTCTGATGGAAAAGTCAGATGTCTCCATATTACGGACGAGAGGCATCTCGTGGGTCCCATTCCTTGGTCACGAAACAAAATATATGGATCGATTCATTATGATCCACTCAGAAAAACACACAGTATCAACTACTCATTTTCCTAGAATGGATACCTAGTGATAAATTCACATTCCACATTAATGCATGCAAACCAACTTCATGGGGTCCACACCACAACATTAGTTTAAATAACTACAATTAGTCCTGAGAAGTCTGAATCAATGTGTGGTTCATGATGCTAATGATGGATCTCCAAATTTTATATTGCAAGGGAGAGTTCAGACTGTTGAAATATTCCACAACAACAACAATAATAATATTATTGGGGTGTTTCGAGGGCTCGAGCCACAAATCCGAATTTTATATTCTATATTGGACTTTAATTGAGCGTCTTAATGACAGGGTCATGTCACTGCTGATGGAATGTCAATCAGGCATCACACGTAAGAGTTATAGAGGGTCGAAGAATTAATAATAATAATAAATCCGTTATTTCATTATCGTTTTGATTACCTAATCTGAAAACTTAAAAAATGAATCCAATATCAAACTCACAATATCAGTCTCGAAGCCAGGGTCACACTTCCACTGATTGTTCATGAAACCGAGGTTCCATGATGAAGTTTTGGTCGAAACACGGTTCCCCCCACAAAAATAATAATAACATTATTTTATTATTATTTTTTATTTACATCCTCAAATCCTCATATCCAAAATGACATGCACAAAAAAAGGCGCCTACATGGATTTGACTCCTTGTCCACCATGCCCCACTCATATAATTTAAAAAAATTAATATATAATTATTATTAATTTAAAATAATATAAGATAATGGGGGACTCAACTCTTTCAGTACCAACACAAGTCACCCCCACCATGTTTTAAAATTTTCACACCGCACCCCCACTGGCTGCGGTTTCATCTCCATTTTTTATTCATTTAAATCTACTCTATATCTCCCATCATCTCCTACCATGAATTTTTACTACAACCTTATCTCCCATCCTACTTTAACACTCCAGAACCAAAGAAAACATCCCCTACTCGTACATGACTCGCCCCAAATGGTGCTCCTAATTCCACACACACATGATTCGGAGGTCACGCATGCAGACCACCTTTCCCAAAATCGAACAACTGACTCTTCCACATCATACCACCAACAACACTTCATCATCATTGGCCACTAATGATGTTACCTTGCCATTAAACCTGATCAACAACGTCTGTCACCCTATCGGACTCACCACACAACCTAATGCACCAGCTCCCCTAGCACTGGCTGCGTCACGCGGCTGCTCCACATTGCCCTCACCTGCGGCCTCTGCATGCCTCTCCATTGACTGATGTGCCACGAAACGCCTCATACCATTTTCATAATCACACCACCACGTCTCCCATCCCATGGGCCACTATAGCTTCTTTATAAGTCCAAAATTGTGATGAATGCAGATTTTTGGTCCTCAGTTCGAGATATCTACATCAGTATGACGCGCTCAACAAATCATTGATTTTTTGAAGCACGTAATTATTTGGAAACTAATAACGCGAAAAGAACGTGCGAAGAATGAAATTGAAAATATCATGGTCTATGTGTGGATCTATGGCTGTGTTATTTTCGACATCGTCATTGAGAATAAAGAACATAGGGAATTGACAAATACATTTTTATCATACTCCAATATTTTCAATTTCAAGATAACCAAGAAGATATTTATTCATCCAATTGTTTTTTGATTTGAAAATTAATTCATTCTTTTAGTTCTCATTCCTCATGAAAACTCAACAGGGGTAACGAATACACACAGATAAGTCCTACCTCTTGTTTTAATCGATCATTGATGAAGATTGCATTGGTCGAGATTGGTTTCTCTCCTTGTTCTTTGATCTGCCTAGATCCAAAATCTCCTTGTTCGTTCTTCGTTTTTCATCAACCAGGAGGAGAGGAGGGGATTTTTTATTGTTATCCAAATTTAATTATGTGGCTAATCCCTCTAAATAATGAATTTGAATTCTATTATTATATTAATAGGTTTTTTAATCCAATAATAAAATAAATAATCAATTAATTATTTAAATATCTTCCCACGATGGTGCATAAGCTGATCACACGACGCTGAAAAGGGTTATACCCTACCTAGTGTAATGCATACATTCTGAGCTCATCCTTGGTCTAAGATTTCATAACTGATTACCCATTTGAGGGATATTCATGTTTGAGATATTAGATGAATAAATTAATAATTTAATTCATCCATTTAACACACCACCAATTATTGATGGGTCCGAACGTCCTAAGACGAATTATTTTATGTTGCCCACAGGGGAAAAACCATGTTTCAGACACAATAGTGGTCTCAGATTTCTAATCCAATCAACTTTTTATGATATATCTAGTTTCCAATATATACATAGTATAAAAACAGTTAATATTTTTATGAAATTATATTTGGGCACACTGGTCCTCAGAATTACATGTCGTCTCAGCACCGAACTCTAGAAATATTCTTAACAATATTTCCAAGTCTTCTTAGTAAAAAACTAGGTCTCTACATTATTCCCTCCCTCAATATTTTTTTCCTCAAAATGAATAACTTGGGAAACAACTCGGCATACCGAGCCCACACTTAGCTCCCCCACTCCTAGGGAAACACGTATGTTTATGTGCGGCCAAAGAATGTGGACCAAAGGGATGGTTCACCCTCACAACTCTTTCTTTAATTGATTATGTGGGTAGGAACACACATGGGTCTCCTTAGTTGCAACACATGTAAGACATCGTGTACCCAATCCAACTATTTAGGGTAAGGGAAGACGATATGGAACATCGCAATATCCTTACAGAGTCTCGATTGAACTGATAGAACATGGGGGATATTTTTCCTCCCCTGCTGAACCACTACATCCCATGTCACAACTGGAATCATTTTTTTCACCAGAATAGGGTCTCATGATTCCCTCCTTCACAATATCCATATGGTGAAACACCCAAGGATATATGGTCACACAAGATTTCACAGTCGATACATTCCAACTGAGACTCCCTTTGACATTTGAGAAGCGATGGATCCAACAACGTCGACTGAAGAAAAGTTGCACCCTACATCTCCACAAGGGTTTGCTGTAGGAAAGTTAACTTCTAAATATTTCCTTCACTAGGTGAGCATGGGACTTCCTGCTAAGAGAATATACCATACAAACATTATATGATTGCACAAGTCAGAGGTACTCTTCCACAATGCTTCTACTGTGTTGTTTAAGACCCATATGACCACCTGCCTATGACCGATCATGAAAAGGTCTCATGTGATGATATATTCTCAACATATGTATAATAGCTGTGACAGATGTCTCAGCTTAGTTGCACTCACTGTTATAACCAACTGTTGGTCTTTACAAGAAGCTCTCTACCACCGGATCTTACACCAGCACCCTATCATAGGTAGGGATGAACAAGGGTACTATGATAGCATGGATCACCCTACGAAGTCTTTTATCATACTTCATTTCTAAACAATTTTCGTCATTGATCATGTCTAGAGAGTATAATGAATGGTCTATGAACCTAGTCACATACTCAATCACCATTATCCCCCACTGCATAAATTGAAGGAGCACCTGATGTCGAACAGAGCACAAGAAGGATGGGTTGAACTCTATAAGAAACAACGGCTGGAAGTCATCTCGTGATAGTGCCAACACATCGTGTATCTAAGTAACCAAGATCCACCAGCATCCAGCTACTCCATAAAAAGGACAGCTACGAAAGACACCGCCTGTTCTAAAGGTGTCTATACAAACCTGAAGATGCATATCACCGACTCTAGCCAAACCTCTATTGTCTGAGGGTTTGGCTCAATATAGAACCACAATGGTCTCTGGCAATGGATCTTGGGAAGTGTGATCAACCTATACACATCCTCATCCCACTCTTCTAGGGATATCTTTTGCTCAACATGTAGGGTTTCTTCTACCTACCTACCAAGAGGATGGATCACATGATGGGTCCTGAACTAAGGAATCGTCACTCATGAGATCATAGTCATGAACCGTAGAAATTATCTTGGTAGGAATTCATCATAGAGACATCATAAAATATTTCAAGGAGTATCATAGTCTGATGACAATATATATATATATTTATACTCACAATAATGAAAGTGGGGATCTAACTCAAGAAGAACAATCAAAGACTCAATTCTATATGATGCTTGTACCATTGTTCCCTATAACAAATTTCTTAGTGTAATGAGTTGACAAGCATGTAATCAGGGTCCTATTGAATGGATATATAGACCATTTGTACCATCACTAGACTCCCTAGCCTATGAGACAATCTTGATACACTTCAACATTATTTCCCTAAACCCAACTAATACCTTTTTAGGGAACCATCTGAAAAACATCCCAAGGTTTGAACCAGCTCTGATACCACATTATCATGACCTGACACATATCGGGGCTTGAGCTGAAACTACCCCAAGGCCATATACATATGCCAGGCGATGGAGACTAGTGCCAAAGCCATAAAAAACTTGGGAAGACCTTTTCCTAAGAAACTATATACACATGCAACCAAATCAATGCAAAAGTCAATAGGAAAAGAAATAAATATAAAAAATTTCTATATAATGGAAAAAACATATATGTATTAAAGACTAAATAGTAAATTTATTAGAAAATTAATGATTAAAGGGAAATGGGAAAAATACAAACCTAATTAGAAGTGTACCACAACCCGACAATAAGTGAAAATGTAAAACAGTTGGGAGAGTCCCACCCCAGAACCCAAGCTACGACGACCACACACGGTCCAAGCACCTAATATCCCTATACTCCCATGATATCATGATCAACATGTCCAATGTATACATGGGAGCAATAAATATGAGAAAATACCAAGAAGGGGTGAGTATAAGAATACTCAGTAGGATAACCCAAAGGCCTGAGGGAGTAGGATAAGAGGTACTGTAGAGGGGATTAGTAAGAGAGAACAAGGTACAAGGGAACTGAAAGAGTAAATCTCCACCCAATAATAGATATGCTCACTCAAAGAAACGAAAAAGAGAGAGTAATGGGATCTCCATCTCACAGATCATCCCAAAAAAGTGAGTAGCCATCAGTTCTAAGATAAAATTCATCTATAATTCTCTGCATCTCAATGAATCTACCTAGGAAGAACGAGTCAAAGGGGATTAAATCCCCACACTTTGATACTATCTTCTTTGGGTGGGACATACTCACTCTCATTGTTTTAGGTGTCATCAAAAAATGCATCTTGGTGGGGAAAGAACCTATATTTCTCCTGAGTCCTTAAATAAATAAAATCAAACCTCGCCATTGTGTCACATAGTCAAAGGTCTTCTCTAAACCATCAGGGACTATGCTACCTATCCCAATGGGAGGGTCAACCTGATATCTCCTCGAGGACAACACTTTGTGTCAGCCTAGTATATCCTTTGGGACTACTCTGTAGGTCAGCTCGTTATCTCCAACGAGATTACAATTTTGGTCAACCTGGAATCTCTATGGGTACAACACTCTGGTTTAGCTCGATATCTCATCGAGGGGTACTCTTCTAGACCCGGTGGGAGGGTCAACCCGGAATAACATGGGTCATACATGCTGGATTGTACCTCATAGGAATCCCTAAGAAAATCTGGTCATCCATACTAGATTGTACCTCTCTAGAAGCACTGAGGAACACTGGTCATCCCTGCTAGATGGTACCTCTCAGAAAAATCATCCAGGAACCCTGATCTTCCCTAGTGTATGACACCTCTCAGAAAAAGCACCTAGGGACTCTGATCATCCCACCAAGATAGCACCTCTCTGGAAAATCGTCGAGGAGCTAGGATCATCCCTACTGTCTGACACCTCTAGGAAATTAATCAAGGAACTCTAATCATCACTATTGGAAGAAACCTCTCAAGAAATGCATCAAGGAACTCTAATCATCCCAACTGGATTGTACCTCTCAGAAAATCATTAAGTTACTCAGATCATCCCTACTGGATAAAACCTCCCAAAAACACTGTTTCCGTCATAAAATGCCACCCCAGATAAGTGTCACACCAAGAACATCTCACATCTTATCTCAGAAGACATTAAAGGGGCACCATCAAATTCTATGTTGAAAAAAATTCAGAATAGTATAATTAAATTCAAAAGTTTTAGTCCAAAATGAGATACGAGAGATATAAAATTCATAAGGTGGTATATAGTGTATATGGGGCCCACATGTCATGTGTCCCCACCTATTTTCCCTGTCATGTATCTATCCATACTTAGGTTCTAAACTACAAATCATGTACCCCTAGATATGCTAGTGTACTCACATAATACATGACATATCTAGACATAATGGATAATGAGCGTCCATTACTCATTATTAAATCAATGTTCGGAAATTTACTTTTACTATTAGAACTCCTCAAATGACATTAGATAACCAGACTGATCACACCATTGAAATCCTTGTAGAAAATTCCCAAGATTGTCTATTCATTCTCCTTAAATATATATCTGATGGAAAATTCATATGTCACTGTAATACACTAGAGATATTTCCCATGGGCCCCACAAACTGATCATTAAGAAAAATATATAGATCGTGCCATTGTGATCCTCCTATAAAAATATAGGGGATCAACTAATCATTCACCAAGAATAGATACCTAGTGAAACAAGTCACATTTCACAATAATTCATGAAAAACTACTTCATGGGGTATGCACCTAAATTTTGGTTTAACACCATCAATTAGTCCTAAAATGTCTTCCTCAATGTTAGGGTCACGACAACGCTGACAGATCACCGATCTGATTTTGTAAGGGAGAGTTACAGCCGATGCAATATTCGGAAATAATAATAATAATAATTATAATAATAATAATAATAATAATATTGGGGTGTTTTGAGGTTCTGATCCACGAAACAAATTAACATTCAATGTTTGACTTGAATAGACCGTCTTAATTACAGGTTCACATCACCAATGATGAAAAGTCAACCAGACATCACACGTAGGAGTTATGGCGGGTCAAATATTTAATAATAATAATAAATATATTATTTCATGATCATTTTGGGTACTCGATCTGATGACCTGAAAAAGACATCCAATATCAGACTCGGAATGTCTGTCTCAAAGTTCGGGTCACACTGCCACTGACGGTTAGTAAAACTGAGGTCACACGAAGAAGTTACGATCAAAACACGATTTCACTCAAAAAATAATAATAACATTATTATATTATTATTAATTTTAATTTACTTCCTTATGTCCTCATATCCAAAATTCTACACACCACCAAGAAAAGGTTCCTCCTTTTATTTGACACAATGGCCAACACACCAAACTCATATCAGTTAAAAAAATTAATATATCATTATTATTAAATTAAAATAATATAGGGGAATTAGGGACTCAACCCTTTCAAGGCCAGCACATGGCTCACCAACCAGGTAACATTATTTTAACATAGCATTGTCATTAGCTACAGATTCATCTCCTTTTTTATTCATTTAAGTCAACTCTCTCTCCCCTATCATCTTCTTGCCACAATTTTCTTCTAAAACCCCATCTCTCAACCACCCGTCACACTCCAACAGTGAATAAAAGGACCCATGCTCGTACACGACTCCTCCTCGAATGATGTCCCAAATTTCGTGCACATGGCATCTTGAGATCACGCATACAGACCGCCTTTACCAAAATCGACCAACTGACTCTTCCACATCGGACCACTACCATCATTGCATCGTCGTTGGATGAAATCAGCATTTCCTCGTCGTCCAACCCGATTGGCGTCATCCCTCACCATATCAGCCTCACCGCAAGACTTAATGTGATAGCTCCCCTAGAACCAGCTTCCTCACGTGGTTGATCCGCACAGCCTGCACCCACGACCACCGCCTGCCTCTCTACATACCTTTGCGCCATGGACCGCCATGCCACAGACCACTGTACACCCTCATTGAAATCACACCACCACATCTCCCCTCTTGCAGGACATTGCTTCTTTGTTCAATTCCAAATAATTGAGAAAACTACAAATCCACAATCCTCTGGTCGAGATCTCCATGTTTCTATATCGCACTAAATGAATCTTTTAGTTTTTGATGTGCATATTTATTTAGAGATGATGAATTCGTGAATAATAAAATATTAAAGATCCTGGTCTATGTGCGGATCGATGACCATGTTTGTTTGACCATCGTCATTGAGTATCAAGAACATGAATAATTGAAAAATAGATATTTATCATGTTTCAAGATTTCAAATTTCACGATATGCAAGAAGATGTTGATTCAACCAGTTGTTTTTTGATCTACAAATTTAGTCATTCTTTTAATTCGCGTTTATCTTGAAAATTCAATATGGGTAATGAATTCAAAAATATAAGTCCTAACCCATTTTTGGATCGATCTTGGTTAAATATCGCATTCATCAAGATCTTTTGTGATCCATATGCTTTGATGCTCTTGGATCCAAAGTCTCGTTGTTCGTTCTTCGTTGTTCGTCAATGGGGAGGAGAGGAGAGGATTTTCTATTTTTAGAAAGAATTGAATTATGATGCCAACACCTCTAAAAAATGAATTTAAAACCTCTCGTTCGGTTAGGGTTTTTAATCAAATAATTAAATAAATAATCATTTAATTATTTAATTATTTAATTATTTTCCCACAATGGCACATAATCCGAACACCCACCACCGACAAAAGTTATACCCTGCCTAGGGTAAATCATACATTCTGAGCTCATCGGTGGTCTCAGATTTTTAATTTGAGTACCCTTTTGAGAGATATTCGGGTTTGATCTATTAAAAGAATAAATTGAAATTTTAATTTCTCCATTTAACACACCACCAACGAGCGAGGGGTCCGAACGTCCTATGCCGATCAAATATTTAAGATACATCCCATTTTCGAAATGTTTAAAGTATATAAACATATAATATTTATATAAAATAAATTCTGGGCTCACTGAGAATTTTAATTTTACGTCTTCTCAGCGCCCAACTCTGAAGATATTCTTAAAAATATTTTAAAGTCTAATTATAAAAAAATTGGGTCTCACCAATAATTATAAATAAAACAATTATTGCTAAAAAAATAATTTTAAACCTCATGTGTTACGAATATTATTTCATAGCTGTTTATAAATTAAATAATTTTATATTGATATTAATATATTGAAATATAATATATTATCAAAAGAGTCATTTAAAATTTGATGATTTTATTTCTTAAAAATTTTACCAGTTATTTTTCAAATGAATAATCATATTTAATATTAAATCACAGTAATTATATGTCCACTAAATGTAGTAATTTTTAATTGGTTATTAACTTTTTATTTACTAGATATTTTATTATTATTATAATTTTTAAAATAATAGTATTCTAATATGTCACTACTCGTTTTATTTTGGTGTTTCATGTGGAGAAGGCTATCAAAAATATTATATTTATTTAATGTAATGATATATATTACACTCTAGTGTAATTAAAAAATATTATTCTAAAACATAAGGATGAGCCATTTTTTAAGAACAACATTCCCTCCCTATTAGAAACAAAGATGATTTGAGTGGTAGACCTCTAAATTTTGGTGAAATATCTTATTTTAATTCATAATTTGAATCTTACAGACCAACCCATATTTCAAACCTTATTTGTAAGAACCCGGTTCTTTTTTTTTGAGGTACGAGTTTCTTATTTTCTCTTTTCATTAACTGTTTTTCATAAAATAAGGAAAATGGAGAAAAATCCCAAATTTTGGAAGTACACCCCGTGTACGTTTTTCCGTGTGTAATGATTACACAGGGCATGTGGCCATGTCAGAGATAATGGGTGTAGAACCGACTACACCCCATGTAGTGGTCCTTTACACACTGTGTAGTCAGTCAGCATGTGAATAGTAAGGAAGTTTCCATCTGTGTGACAGAACACGCCGTGTACTCAAGAAGAAAAGTCGTGTAGTCATGTCGGCAGATCAATAGTGCCACGCTGGCGGGAAAACACCAGAGGAACAGTTAACAAATGGGATGTACAAGCCATGTACTTGAAAATAAACACCGTGTAATTTTTTTTGGCATAAAATGTGCAGTAACCAACCTTGTTCATAGGGAAATTTTAGAACCAGATGGGATCTCGAGATGGGATGGATGAATCTTCGTGGATCTCCAGATCGAGCGTCCAGAATCTGTTTTCACCTCGGACGATCAAGCTTGAACCGAATGCGTAATCCATCCCATCTCCTTGTTTAGTTCTTGCCAATCATTCTTTTATGGGATGTTATACACGTTTAACAAATTTTCCATTCACCTCAGATCTACCTCATTCTAGGACAATTCGCAGAACGTTGTTTGAGTATACTGATCATGGGCGTTTAAGGTAGGTGGATTGGTGTTTATATTCCAACTGTTGTGTGTTATTGTGTACCGCTGTGCCACAGACCCATGTTGGGGTGTCGTGTGGATGAGGCCATGTATATTTTAAATACCTAGAAATTAATAGGTAATTAATTGAGATAATAAACTACTTTTTGGGATCATTTCTTGGATCCAGGACCACCATGTGGGTGCGTTCCTCTGTATAGCTATTTGGCAAGGTTACTCGAGGGTATGCCTTTATAGTAATGATTGTAGAATTTCATTGCGAGTAATTTCTTGTGTACTTCTTGTTTAAATGTTGGGTATGGCCCGGTTACCTGTTTATCTTGGGGGAAAAGTTGTGATTAGCCCGTGGGAACTGTACTATTTAGCATGTGGGAAACTTCTTCCATGCATATGGGCAGTTGACTCTGTGCCTGTGGGCGACACTTCTTAAGCCTGTGGTCAATATTTGTATGCCTATGGGTAGATTCTTGTGTTTAGATGCTCTTTACCTGATGGTAGGGGTTTACGTGTATGAGGAAATTGGCTATTTACTTAGAATATTCATTATGGTGATATTTTAAACTAAATGATTAAATGGATATTGAAAAGGAAATATAACTTGTTAGGTTAGTTACATTTCATTATTGCTTACTTTATTTCATTTTTACTACTTCACACTATTGTTTCATATTTTCATACAATTGGGAAGGGCCTTTGGTGGGTGCCTACTGGGATTTATTTCTCACACCCTGTTTGGGTATTGCTTTTCGGCCTAAGAAGATCACATTTATGCAGGTGTAGATAAGGGAAAGTGTCCTTATATAGGTACTTGATTGCTACTGAGGAGTAGGTGAGCATGGGACTGAGCTTAGGCTCGTGATTCTACAAGCTGTTTTGTTTGGCTTTGTTGTACTATTCATTGTATCGTACTGCTATGTAACATGTTATGGATGTTTTCATAGAACTTGAGACATATTTCATCACATCTATATATCTAGTTGGTTATCATTAAATGTAGTTTCTACATAATATGTGAATGGTTTATTGATTTCTCTATTGTTGTATTCTTTTTATTTTATTCTGTTGTGATACACATTGAAAAATGAGGGCATAGTTTCCCCACTATCATACATGGGCCCTCGCTGCTAGTCGGAAGCCTCTGGCATTTGGGGAAATGCGCTTGAGGTCATGTGGTGAACTGTGTTCGGGGCACCCGTTGAGTGACACCCAGAACTGGGACGTTACAAAGTGGTATCAGAGGAGTTTTCTTTTCTTTGACATATTATTTGGAGCCTTTTTTAGGAATATGACAGAAATGGTTGTTGGTAATAAGCTGTGTCCGGTCTTAGCTAACCCGTGTACATGAAAAAACCAGTCTACCTTGTATTTTTGTAATTCTTTTTATTTTACAAGTTTTACAGTGGATTTTATTTCACTGTTGGGTGAAACACTTATGATTGTGCTATTTATATTTTATCCATGGGTTATATTTTAGGTGAAACCTGATGAGATGAGGGTATTCCATCTCATGCATCATTTAGGCACATTCTAGGAATCATATTCCATGCATAGTTTCCATTCCATTTAGGTGCATCAGAAAGTGCATGTTCTTGTGATAGTGGTTGTGCTATAAAAAGCATGTCGTTGTGATATCTTCTTAATAAATACCTACTATGTGATAGGTTATTTTTGTATAAACATGTTGAAAGAATGGACGCCAAACTTTGGTATTTGGGGAGTATGGGCCCTCATTGACTGGAATTTTGTGGATCATTAGTCTCTTCCCGTGTCACAAACCGTGTGGACGGAGACACGGGGAAGGCAATAGCTTGGGTGAACACACCTTGTAGATGCTACACATGCCGTGTAGTGTTGACCCGGAGTCCTCCCGTTTAACTAACAACACGGATGAAGGAGACCTTAATACACACACGTTGTTTCCACTATGGAACACGCCTTGTAGTTTGACCCGAGATCTGTCAATGTAACTAACAATACGGTTCAGTGTAATCCTCTAGAGTACACGCCGTGTGTGTATAGAACACGCCGTGTAGTGTGAGCCGTGTTTCCGGCCGTGTAACTAACAACACGGGTCGGCGAAGCTCGTCTAGTACAACCTGTGTACCTGTGGGACACGCCGTGTAGTCTTGTCCGAGAATAGACTGTGTGGACCTAACTGTGTGGCTGGGAAACGGGGTGGTGTACACGTCGTGTGCGTGTGTAACACGACATTTAGTGTCATGCCGAGTAGTCAGCCATGTCTCAAACAACACAGGTAGTTAGAAAAACTACACCATAAACACCGTGTAGATTATATACACGCCATGTAGTTTTTCTGAATAGGATTCATGTGGCTTAGCCATGTAGAAGGACCTAGGCCGGGGAAAAGAAGTCTGGTACAGACTGTGTAGTGATTATACACACTGTGTAGTCTTGTTTTACAAATCATGAATTCCTTCTTCCTCTTTTTCACTTCTGGTTCATTCGTTTTTAGTCTAGATAATATTGAATCTAAGGCGTGTTTTGACCTTATAGCGGCATGCCGCCTTGTCATTCACGCGTTGTTTTCCAGGAGAGTGACAATGACTATACTCTACATATGGTGGACCATGGGCTACCAGTGGATCCACCAGCAGAGCTAGATGTGGCACCAACTATTATATCGGACAAAGGCGTGGAGGTGCAGTTCCTTGAGGGCATTATGCGGTTCATACAGACCTTTCAGGGAGCATCGTCGGCTGCCACATCTATGGCTCGGCTGACTCGTATCTTCCAGCAGCATCATCCACCTACATTTTCAGTGTATGGAGGACCACATGCATCAGAGTCTTGGCTAGGATTTATGCGGACTATTTTCAAGAATCTTGAGACGCCTCCAGGGCGGAGGGTCCAGCTCACAACTTATATGCGACGTGATTCTACTAAGAGGTGGTGGGATGTTACCACCTAGTCAGAGCATTATAAAGACATGGCGTGGGAGGATTTTCAGGTAGTCTTGTATGAGTTCTTCTTTCCAGAGACGCTGATGGAAGATAGAGCTCGAGAGTTCATGAATCTACAGCAGGGCGCTATGTCAGTGATGAATTATTCTGCTAACTTTACTGAGCATCAGTGTTTTTCACCCATTATGTTGGTTGATGAGACATTGAGGGCCAGGATATTTGATGATGGACTCCAATATGACATTCGAGCGCTGATGAATGTTTTTAGGTTGCCTTCAGTACATGATATTTTGAATCAGGCACTGATTATAGAGAGGAACCTACGGAAAGCTAGTGGTGTAGGACATGACATTTCATCCCCAGTTTCGGGTACTATTTCTATGGGTAAGAGGAAGAGACAGATGGAATTCGCTCATGGTTGCAGTACCAGCCATAAGAATGATTTAGGTGGCAAGGTCATGTGCTACCGTGTTGTATAGAGGGGCACAAGAGGCCACAGTGTTCACAAGACCCAGTGGAGTGCCGAGCTTTCGGAAGGATGGGTCATCTGGAATGCATTTTTAGGGTGTTTCCACCATTGGCTAGTGAGAGGGGTTCTGTGCAGAGTCCGCGTGCGGGAGCAGAACCAGCATCTTCTTACCAGTCGGGAAATTGGAATACGTCAGGGCATGTAGGAAGAGATGGTGGTCATGGATGTGGTAGCCAGAAACTAGGATCTTAGAGGTAGTAGGGTGGGACATCTCAGGGTACCCAGGCTATGTCGTAGTGCCACGACACTGGGCAAGAATATACAGTGCAACAGACCGATTAGGAGTAGGATCCCAAACCGTCGACAGTCAGAGGTTCTATTCTCGTAGCTTCTTTCTTATCTTCATTACTTTTCGATATGAAGCTACACATAGTTTCATATATTTACCCTTTTTCGAGAGCCATGGTCTCTGTGTTTCTTTTTCCCATGATATCATGATTCTAGACACACCATTGGGGACTATAACGGATGTTGTGCATTAGGGAAAGGAGAGCCCCCTTGAGGTTGGAGGGTGTCTCTTTCTTTGGGACCTCTATGTCTTAGAGATGACTGCTTGTGATTTCATTATCAGGATGGACTGGTTGGTTCCCTTTCGAGGCATTGTAGATTGCTATTGTCGTAGGGTGAGTTTCACGTCCCCAGAGGGAGGAGAGTTTCTATATAAGGGTGAATGGGATGTTTAGGCGAGTTGAGATAGACTAGACCATCATGGGTGAGGTGGAGTCACAACCCATATTTCTAGCTTATACCTAGATGATTAGGGGACTTGTAGGTTAATTTCCCTCTTGTGGTTGATCATTTCAGGGATGTCTTCCCGGATGACTTTTCATGTCTACCTCCGGAGTAAGAGGTCAATTTATCTATTGAGCTTGTTCCAGGAGATGCACCAGTGCCCATTCCTCCTTATTGGATGGATACAACAGAGTTGCAGAAGCTCAAGATGAAGTTAGAGGAGTTACAGAAAAAGGGTTTCATCGGACCTAGCACTTCTCCTTGGGGTTCTCTAGTCCTTTTGTGAAGAAGGCGGACGGTACCCTCATAATTTTTGTGGATTATCAGAAGTTTAAACTACTGACGGTCAAGAACTGATATCCAATGCTAAGGATTGATGATCTTTTTGATCAACTTTGTGGAGTACAAGGGTTCTCAAAGATTGACTTGAGGTCATTATATCATCAGCTGTGCGTGAGACCATCGAATATACCACTTATATCTTTTTGGAGTATATATGTTCTGTATTAGTTCTTGGTTATGCAGTTTGGACTCACGAACGCACTAGCAGTTTTCATGGATCTGATGAATCGCATGTTCCATCATTATCGGTATTCATTTGTGGTAGTATTCGTGGACGACATCTTGGTGTACTCTCACACACGACACTACCATTCCAACCATCTTGAGATTGTATTGAGTACACTGTGAGAGCATAAGCTATATGCTAATGTCTCAAAGTTACACTTTTGGTGGGCCATATTCACTTCCTAGGTCATATCATCTTAGAGGAAGGATTTGCAGTAGACCCAAGGAAGGTGAGAGCAGTAGTTTCCTGTGATCAGCCTAAGAACATTTTTGAGATACAGAGTTTCTTAGGGTTGGATGGTTAATACAGACGTTTCATACATGACTTCTCCATCTTAGCAGCAACATTGATGGGTTTGACTAAGAAGGGTGTGAAATTATTTTTGTCGGAAGCTTGCGAGACAACATTTCAGGACCTGGAGGGAAGGTTGACATCAACACCAGTCCTAATACTCCCAGAAAAAGGGAAGAATTATACAGTTTACTATGATGCATCAGGTATTGGGCTGGGTGTAGTATTGATGCAGAGCGATTGAGTTGTTCCATACAGGTCTTGGCATTTGAGGCCACATGAGAGGAATTACCCGATACATGATCTCGAGTTGGCTGAAGTTTTTCATGTCATGCGTTGTTTGATACATTATATTTTGGGAGAACGTTTTGTGGTTTTCACCGACCACATAAGTCTCAAGTATATTTTTACTCAATTTCAGTTGAACCAGGGACAAGGAAGGTGGGTCGAATACCTACAGTACTTGGATTTTGAGCTTTCCTACACACCTGGTAAAGGTAATGTAGTAGCTGATGCACTGAGCAAGAGGACTCAGATATAGGATATGTAGGAGGCCAGTGGTGAGTGGAAGCTTATGGCTTTGTTCTCTCAGATGAATTTGGAGGTGCACGACTATCAGGGGGAAACATTTCATTCATTGTTATTTGTGACTTATACCCTCCTGGATAGAGTGAGGGTGAGAGGGCTATCTGATTCATAAGGCCTGGTTCTACAAGAGATGGTGGCAAGTGAGGACCCTCCTCCCAGTTGGGCGATAGGCGATGATGAAATTCTGCATTTCCATTGATGAGTATGGGTTCCATGTGATATATGCGAGGAGCTGATGCTGGTGTTTCATGATTCAGCTTGGGAATTTCATCCCGGGGTTACCAAGATGTACCGAGACTTGAGACTTCAGTACATGTGGCTGGGTATGAAGAGAGAAGTAGCTAGTTTTGTTACGAGGTGTTCCACATATAAGCAGGTGAAGGAGGATCATTAGAGGCCAGTCGGTTTGTTACAGTAGTTACCCATCCCGGAGTAGAAATGGGATGATGTCACGATGGATTTTGTGACTGGTCTGCCGAGGTCACCTCAAGGAAATACTGTCGTATGGTTTGTTGTGGACAGACTCACGAAGGTAGACCATCCGATCAAGGAGTCCTTCGGTATTGATGAGCTCGAGATGTTGTATATCTGAGAGATGGTACTTCTTCATGGGGTACCTCGTTCTATTGTTTCAAATAAGGATTCCCATTTCACGTCTAATTTCTGGAAGAGTTTTTGAAGGAAACTGGGTACACAGGTGCTTCTGAGCACAAACTACCACCCTCAGACCGATGACCAGTTAGAGCGTACGATACAGGTGCTTGAGGACGTGCTACGAGCATGCATCCTAGACATTGGTGGATCTTGGGAGAAGCACATACCCCTACTTTAGTTTTCCTATAACAATATTTTTCAAGAAACTGTCGAGATGGAACCATTCGAAGATTTATATGGTAGGTCAAGCTGATCACCTTTATGCTGGATGGAGGCACGTGACGTAGCTTTACTGGGACCACGTCTCGTGCAGGAGACTTCTGAGCAGGTCCAGTTGATTCAGACGCGGATGGCTACTGCACAGTCTCGTCAAAAGTCTTATGCTGATCGCCGTAGAAGACCTTTGGAGTTCATGGTCCGGGATCATGTCTTCTTACTTTTTTTTCTGAGGTTGGGACATAGACAGATCAGGAGATATGGTAAAATTTCATCGAGGAATGTGGGGCCATTTGAGATTCTGGAGAGTGTTGGGCCGGTTGCCTATCAGTTCAGTTTCCACAGAGGTATCGGGCCATGAATGATGTCTTCAACGGATCTCAGTTGCACCGCTATCATTCAGAACTATCTCACATCCTTCAGCCCGAGGAGTTTGAGCTTCAGATAGATGGGTAATTTTAGGAGCATTCGATTAGTATTGTTTATAGGAGCACGAATGTTCTCTGAGGCCGGTCATTTCCTCTCGTACGGGTGCTATTGCAGCATGGCCGAGTGTAGGAGGAAACCTGGAAGAGGGAGACCAACGTACATGCTCAGTGGATAGAGCTGTTCTATGCTTTATCTTTTCCCCCATTGGAAGGGAAATTCGGGGACGAATTTCTTTAAGGGGGATGTTTGTTAGAACTCGGTTCTTTTTTTGAGGTCTGGTTTTCTTCTTTTCTCGTTTCCTTAAGTCTTTTTCATAAAATAAGGAAAATGGGGGAAAATCCCAAATTTTGGAAGTATACACTATGTACTTTTCCACACACCGTATACTTTTGGCCGTGTGGAATGAGTACATAGGGAGTGTGGCCATGTCAGCGATTAAAGGTGTAGAACCAACTACACGTCGTGTAGTGGTCCTTTACACACCATGTAGTCAGTCGGTAGGTGAATAGTTATTTAATGGACATCAATGTGACAGAACACACTATGTACTCAAGAAGACACACTGTGTAGTCATGTTGGTAATTGAACAGTGCCACACTGGTGGGAAACCGTCAGAGGAACAGTTAAAAAAATGGAAATTACACACTGTGTACTTGGAAATACACGCCGTGTGCATTGTTTTTTTTATTAAAATGGGCAGTAGCCAACCCTATTCGCAGGGAAAGATTAGAAATGGATGGGGGCTCGGGAGGGTATGGAAGAATCTTTGTGGATCTCCAGATTGAGCATCAGGAATCCATTTCTGCCTTGGACGATCAAGCTAGAACCACACGGGTAAACCCTCCCATCTCCTTGCATAGTTCTTGATAATTCTTCCTCTAAGAGAATTTATTTTCATTTATGTGAGTTTCCTTTAACCTCAGATCTACCTCATTCTAGGATGATTCACAGAACGTCATTCGAGTAAACTGATTTGGGGCGTTTAAGGTCGGTGGCTTATTGTTTTATATTCCAACTGTTGTGCGTTTTTGTGTACTGTTGTGCCAAGAACCAATGTTGGGGTGTCATGTGGCTGAGGACAATGATATTTTAAATACCTTGAATTGAATAGGTAATTAATTGTGATAATAAATTGTTGTTTGTGATCGTTTCTTGGATCCAGGACCACCTTGGGGGTGTGTTCCTCTGTTTATCCAATTGGCTAGGATACCCGAGGGTATGCCTTTAATGTAATGATTGTAGAATTGCCTAAAGAGGAATTGGTTGTGTACTGCTTGTTTACATATTGGGCATGGCCCGATTACCTGTTTACCCTGAGGGCAGTGTTGTGATTAGCATGTGGGCACTGTACTATTTAGCATACGGTAAACTTCTTCTGTGCCTATGGGCAGTTGACTCTATGCTTGTGGGCGACACCTATTTCTCCCGTGAGCAATATCCGTATGCATGTGGGCAGATTATTCTGTTTGGATTCTCTTAACCTGAGGGTAGGGGTTTACAGTTCTGAGGACATTGGCTGTTTACTTATAATATTCATTGTGGTGTTATTTTAAATTAAATGATTAAATGGATATAGAAATGGAAATATAACAAGCTTAGTTAGTTACTTTTCCGTAATGCTTACTTTATTTCATTTTTACTACTTCAAACTGTTGTTACATATTTTCACACAGTTGGGCACATGCCTTTGGTGGGTGCCTACTAGGATTTATTTCTCACACCCTATTTGGGTCAGGCTATTTGGCCCAAACAGATTACATTTCTGCAGTTGTAGATAAGGGCAAGGGTCCTTATACAACTACTTCATTGATACTAGGGAGTAGGGGAGCATGGGACCAGGCTTAGGCCCACAATGCTACCGGCTATTTTTTTGCTTTGTTGTACTCTACATTGTATCGTACAGCTATGTAACATGTTCTGGCTATTTTCTTAGAACATCAAACATATTGCATCATATCTATATAGCTGGTTGGTTATATTTTACTACATTTAATATATAAAATGTGTATGGTTTATTGATTCTGCAGTTGTTGTGTGCATTTTATGTTATTCAGATGCGCTACACTTTGACAAATGAGGGCATAGTTTCCCCACTATCAGACCTGGGCCCTTGCTGCTAGTCGGCAGCCTCTCGCATTTGGGGAAATTCGCTTGAGGCCATGTGGCGAACCAGGTTCGGGGCACCCATTCAGTGGCACCCGGAATAGGGACGTTATGTTATTATAACCCCTATAAATAATTTTAATCAAAATTTTTGAAAGAATAAATAACCAACTAAACCTAAACCTATATTTCTAGATATAATTAAGAAAAATGATTTTAATATTACTTTTCAAGATGTTGTGAAGAAATTACCAAAATATACTATCTTTTAGAGGAAATTATCACTAATAAAAGAAATATAAAAATGGTTAAAAATGAATCGCATCATATAATACATTTTTAATTAAAGGATTCTAGTTTATTTAACGATGATTGATCTTGATTATTCAGTTAATCTTATTTGAAAATTACAATTATATTTAATCCAAGGAACATTAGTTTCACTTTCATTACAATAAACCATTATTATTTGGATGATATAAAAATAAAATCACAACAAAATAAACTAGTTTTATTGAATATATATATGGATATTTATGGTTTAGTGTTTCTAAATAATCTCTAAACAATAGACATGGATTAATAGTTTTCTAAAAAATGGTTCCCTGAGCTTTGGAAAACCCTTACTTATGACCATTTAAAAAATATTGATTTATAACATTATACTATAACTAAATAAATTTGTAATAAAATGGTAAAAATAAAAATCTTATATTCCATGATTCCCACATTAAATAATAAACAATAAACAATAAATAATTTTTTATGGCTGATTTTTTTAATTTTAATTCTAATAAGGGGTGTTTTATTTTCAATTTTTTGTGATGATTATATCTTTTATGAAGGTCACATGTTTATCAATAATCATCCTTATAATTTATTAGATAAAAAAATGAAAATAATATTCTTAAAGTCCCTTTCTGGGAATAATTTATTAGTAATTTAACCAATTCTGATGGATTTTATTATATAAACAGTAAAATATTTTTATTTGAGAAACATCAACCACTATGTTATAGAGAGAATTCACATTATTTTATTTATTTATTTAGATCATGATTAGAATCCTAAATTTTAAAATATTAATGATTTAAATAAGCTCTAGAAACGTAACAAAACAAATATACAACATAATGTCTTTGAAAATTATTTAGAAATACTGTTTTCACTTGTTCGATATTTTTTTCATAATAGGGAAAACTAAATTTGATATTGAAATCATTTAAGATGATAATATAAAAAAGTTTTAATGTTTCTTTAAACATCATATTTATATTTTTAATATTTAGTTTTCAACAAAAATAAATATAGTCAACATTCTTGGTATTTTTTTAATATTAGTTATAAAAAACGATGTCTAAATAATTATTTTAATAAATATTTAATACATATGACGTTAGTTATCAAAATAAACATTCTGTAACGTGTTATAATTTTTTAAATATTATAATACACATTACTCCCTTGGAACAAGAGACTATATAAAAGAACTAAAAAAACAAAAACCTAATGGAAATAAAAAAATCACAATGATTCTATTTTTTGTCCTTCCATATAGTGGTGTCATTTAAATATAAACATTATTTAATGATATTAATTATCATTAACCTAAATAAATTATGAATCATTAAAAACTATAGAGATTAATGACTTTTTTAACATTGGGAAATAAATTTCATTTGAAATATTAATATTTTCTACTTAATTATAAGAACTCGTAATCATCATAAAATAACTTTAAAAATATATATGAATAATAGATCCTTAAAACATTAACAATAATTGAATAATTTTAAATACCATGCTAAAAATTTGAAATGAATAATATGTGGAATAATGAATTTTTGGATAGAAAGGGGAGTAGATCATAAATACATAAATTTGTAGAATAAAATATTATTGATGGTTCTTGAGAAATTGTGTCAATTGAACAAGAAATTTTATGTGAAATTTTAAAAAACAATTCGTGAAAATTGTGAAAAAATTGATAAATTATTAGAAAGATATATAAAATATTAATTTTAACATCATTTAATATATAACTGATGTTAAAAAATACCATGAAAAGGGTATTTGAATTTTTTATTTGTAATAAATAATATAAAAACACAATTAATGTAGGATTCGATATAGAATATATAATAAACTACATTAAAACCCATGTTAATGTGGGTTTTAATAATAGTTATATATTAACTAATGTAAAAAAGGGGTTTTAACATTGGTTTATATATTATAAAGTGTTAAAACCAACCATAGTAAGGGTTTTAACTGTAGTTATATAAATAACCAATGTTATAAACATTTTATTTTTTGTTTTTAATCAACTAACCTTAAGACCCCAATGCGAATCCTACATTCTCTACTAGTAAAACCACTTATTATATGTTAAGTAGAGAGAAAACTAACATAAATGAAAATGAGAGTGAATCTGAGGTTGTGAATTGATAAGTAGAAACTAGTTAACTTCTGACAAAGGTGGAGGGATTATATCACAATGAAGATGTTGGTGGGGAGTAGTTCCAAGTTTTTAGTCTGGGTTGTATGTAATGTTTTAAGCCTACGAGAAGTGGATTCTTCTACAGCCTAGGGGCTATGTAATAATTATGCCTCTGGGCCTTTTAAGGGTCCACCTCACCCCTTGAAATGTGGATTATCAAAATCAATAAAAAAATGAAGGCCTTCGGGAAATTAGAGGATGAAAATAAAAGTTATGTAGTTATTATTATATTTCATTAAAATATTGAATAGGAAAATAAACTCAACAAGATATTGGGATTAAATTAGATCTATATTAATAATACTTTATCTAATATTCCTATTATTAATATATCATATTTCATTTATGTGATTTAATTATAAAAACAGTCTAAACTGGTGAGGGAACCTCAATAGATGTCGAATAATCATATGTTAGATATTACTAAAGAGTAAGTCTCTATATTATTATGGGATAACATAATTTACCATATTTTAGATAGTATGAGGGAGAGTCTGGATTAAATAGTTACTTAAAATAGTTTCATGTATTTTGAAACTAATGAGTAAGGATAGATAATACTAACTAAATATAACAAAATTTGGTAGTTTTCATAGATTATAGAATATTGAATGAGGTCACCAAAAAGGATCACTAGAATTTTTTATTTATAAATCAAATTCTTGAATGGCTAGCTACGAATTCATGATTTTTATTACTAGATTGCTACATCGATTACAATAATATTCCCATTGTATATGAATAGAAAGATAATACCACATTTACTTTTCTATTTATAACTTTTTCTTATTGAAGAATGGAATTTTTAATTTTTAATTTTCCTTTATTACTTCAATTATTTATTTGTATATTATTTTAATAGTTGATTATGTTTCAAGTTGGATTATCTATAATCCATTAATAATATTAATAATTTGACTATTTGTAATTTTTTTAAATATTACATATTTAATAATTTTAGAGTACAGAAATAGTAAACTATTGATTTGGGAAGTTACATTATTATTAGGACCCCTTGAAATTTATTTACAAAGTATAATTTTACCGATAAAATATATACTACCTATCATCAATAAAACAATTTATTGACTGAATTTTGAAATATTTAAATAAATAGTATTATATAATGGATTTTAAACCCAATTGGTTATATAGGTGTTGTATATTTTGTGTTTCTATTTGAGAATAAATGATAGATTATAATACACAATTAGACATGTCACAATTTTTGTTATACATTGTATAATAATTTAATTTAAATATAGTGTTTCAGTAAAGATAATTTTGGGATAAAAAACTATACTATGATCTTGAATCGTCTCATTTTGAAAGGGAACACTATTTAAAAGAGAGGAATTGAGATTTACATTTCCTATAATAATTAATTTTATATGAAACAAATTCAAGATGTTTCATGATAATAACATTCCTAGAATGTATTTCATGGAATAAGACCATGTGGAACTTTTTAATTTTTAAATAAATTAATTCATAGTAAATTAAATTAAAAATGTGAAATATCATATACTATTTTATGACTTTTTTCCATTTGGTTATATAGAAATTAAATACCATTAAACATTTGGAAATATTATTCTTAATGGGAACATGATGATGATATTTCATTAAAAATATCTCAATGATTTATTTCAATCTCTTGATAAATATATTAGTTGAGGAATATAATTATTTTCATTCTCACTTCTCTTATTAATTATTTAGTTATTTAGATGTTTATTTATTTTATTTCTTTCAATTTATCTTATTAGTTAATTTTTATAATTTTTTTACTATAACAGTTAAATTTTTATCAAATTTAAATTATATATATATTTAATTATTCGTTCTATTATTTATTTGGTTTTAAAATCAATTATTTTTAATTAAATTTTATAAGAAGTTACTTAGTCTAAAAGATATTCTAGTAATAAAATATAAAGTCCTATCCTTATTAATCATTAAACTTCAAATTCTTTGAATGTTTAACAGATGAGTTTGAAATATCATTCTTAATTTTCAGTCTTATTGATATAAATGTTAGATTATTTTACCTTACCTTTTATATCTAACAATTACTTACATATATGGTTCTATTGTACCATATATTTTTGAATGTAAAAATTACATTAATTTAGATAAATTTCATTAAAAACATTCTTAAAATTACCAATCAATGATTCACTGAAATTATATCACCTAAATTTAAGAATAACTTATTTGAAATACATTATTTTAAGTTATTTCTAAATAATTTAATACCATATGATCCATGAAAAATACTTTTTTATTTCATGACCACATTTTATGATATGAAAATCCCAGTCTACCCTTTTCAGTCATTTTTAATTAGACAATTGTTGATTGTAGGGGCACATTTTTCTGTGCAATTATTCTTCTTAAGGAAATTAAAATTAAAACATTAAGTGTAGAGACTGTTTATACCTTATATTAATCATTAGGTAAGTTCAATTGATACATTATGTTTCAAAAACCATTATTATTATGTGTTATTAATTCATTTATTTCCATAAGATACTATTTATCTATTATTATATATTCTTCCAAATTACATCATTATTTCTTATAATGATTATTTGTCAAGTAAATAATTATTTAATTTTAAATTTAATTCTTTTCCCAAGTTAGTTTTTATTTTATCAATAATGATTCATTTCATGAAAAAATAATATAAGATCCCTTTAAAATAAATATAGTAACATTATATATTAATTTACTAAAAAAATAAAATAAAAATTAAATAAAGAGAGTGAATTATAATACTTCGAAAAAAAATCATATAAATATCCAAGAATCTACAAAATTTCAAACCATATCCTAAAAAATTATACAATTATTCATTTATTTCATTCATTTCTTTCATTTATTCACTTATATCATTATTTTCATTACTTTTTTGTCATACATTAGTCCAAGTATAATAATCTCATTATTTTGTGTACATTGAGTTAATTTGAAGTGCCTTTAAATAATCATTTTAATTTTAATTTTAGTTTTTTATATCAGTTACCACCTACCAAATATATAGAATAAGTTGGAAAATTCCACTAAAGGATGGGATTTTTCCCAAGTGGTGGTAATTTTTAGATATTTTTTAATCAAATGGTATGCCTTTACTAATGAATTATTGATGAAAACTATAGTTATTTCTTGAAATTCTATTCAATTGAAGAGTGGAGTGAGAAAAATTATCAAGTGTGTATGTCAATGGAAGTTGAAATTAATAAAGAGGTGGATGACCTTATTTATGGAAAAAAGAGGGGATTTATTTATATAATTTACATCTATAAAGAGTGTGAATTTAATTTTGAAATGTGTTTCTGATATTATTTGAACATTTTCAATGTTCAATTACATTAATTATTTACATGGTTTTTTATATTCATTTTACTTTATTGAATATATTGAGTATGAGGAAAAGCTCAACCACAGGTGTTGTGGAGTTGATTATTATAATTTATTTTTTACAATTTTTTATTTATATTTTCTGGTTTTATCTTATCATTAAAATAATTTTTAATGTTTTAAATATTTTATGGATTATATTTATATTTTTATAGTTTTATGTAAATTCAAATAATTTTATTTTCAATTTTATCTATCCTATTTTAATTATTATTTTATTAAAATTGTTCTAATATGTTTTTACACTTAATAATATGTTCATCAATATAATAATTTTATATGATTAATTTTTATTTAATTATATCATTCTTAAAAAAAATCAAGAAATTAATTTTATTGTTTTTTAGTTAGTTTTAATTTTCACCAAACAATTCAATATTTTTACAATTCTATTTTAATATTATGATGGGGTTAAGTTGATTTATTTTCTAGATATAAGAATATTCTAAGAAACTAAACAAATATACTTGTAAACTATATGAGCTTTATAATAAAATAAGTGAGATACCCATAGTAGTGTAAGATTAATTCATTATCATATAAGAATGAAATACTAGTGAATCCAATCGTGTGAGAATATAATAATTATATATGTTAATAATACCACTAATATATTATCAAGTCGGTGTTATCCAAGATTTTTGGGTGTAGTCTTGATATATAATAACAAATTTGGGGAATAAGGATAAGATATTACACCTAGAGAAGACATTATGTAATTTTAAATAGTGAAATTAAAATTCCACATAAAAATAAAATTACACTCATTGGGATTTTTTCACGACCCACATTCTCCAAGATGAGGGAAGGTATAACAAAACACCATAACCATCCTTCTTTCATGTTTAAGGAGAGATAATTCCACCTTAATCCTGCCGTTAGTAGTCCCTGGCGTGGTGAATAGCACCAAGGGTATAAAATATGACACAAATGGAATGAATATCCCTTTTCATAGAACAAGATCTAAGATAAGACATTAAATACCCAAAAAAGTCCATGAACTAAAGGTAAATATAAAGATAAAAATCCACTCATATATTCATGCTAAAAATAAACCCACACAAAGTACCAAAAAACTATGAAGGAATGTACCAAATGAAAAGGAAAGCAGCAACGAAAACTCCTGATGCCTGAGCTAGTAAGGTCCAGAACAATCCTCAATGTCCTCTTGGAAACCTGAAAGAAGTTATATATATTTATAGGGTCAGTATAAAAGTATAATCATAATGAAAAACCAAAAAGTATCATGTTCATGTGGGGAGACATTCAATTTCCCAGTGTGAAATAAATATAACAAAAACACATTGCAATGAAACTATCAACCCAGCCTCACCTAGGCACACCCCCCAAATAACACAAGTCAGGTAATGTAATAGTAATAGCACATGGATATTTGGGTACCCCTCACCTCTTTCCAACTAGTTATTTAGGATATCCTACGCATCAGACCTCCCTCAGAAGTTCCACTGTAGTCCCACTACCTCCCCAACAACAACCATGTGGGACATCCCAACCGTACGTCTAACCCGCCTACAAACACCTAGGCCACCACAACCACACATAACCACACCTGCAAAAACCAAGACCATGACAACCACCTCCACACACAAAGACACTTGGACCAAAACAACCATCGCCATGCCCAAAGATACATGAGCCTCATCCCAAAGACACTTGGGAAACAAACCTACATGCACACACCTAGGCCAACCCCCAAAACACACCCTACCCAAAGAGTTTTGGTCCATAATGATCCTTAGTCCATCAGAGCCTACCTGAAGATTCTTAGGCTACCTGGTAGAGGGAGCATAAAAGGATCTAATAACTATCCACTCATAGGAGTGTTGGAAAAAAACACCCTCTCTCATGAAATGGGGGTGATTAGCATGATGTGCTCGACATGGCTGGGGTGCATATAAGTAACACAATATATAAATTTTATACATATAGGTAATAAAGAACTCATGCCAACAAAAGGGTCCCAAAACCAACAACCATCCCATACATAACCACTCTTTCTTCTCTCCCTACATGCACAAGTACACAACAACCACAACTAGAGCACAACACATTTCTTTAAAATTGTTCCCCCTTTGTACACATTTTCTATATCATGTTCAAATGATTTCATTTAAATATTCCTTCACTATTATTAAACTAATAGGTATACCCATATGAAAAAACAAAAAATGAAAGAAAAAAATCCATAAAAACTTTTAATAATTCACACTCGGTTCTCTTGTATGTAACAATATAAAAAAAGATCTGCGAGATCCCTTGACGTATTTGAACCAAAAAATTCCAAATATACTGGTTCAACTAAATTTATTGATGTCTCCAAAAATACCAAATTCAAAATAAAAAAAACCACTTAACTAGAGATTCTATTCCCAACCATGTCACACCACAAACATTAAACGGAACAACCGGGCATATCACCAGAATAGAGAAATGAAGTTTTCCAGATTTATCCAACACCATTAGTTAAGTTTATTATTTCTATTGGTTAACCAGGCTGATCAAAAAAAGGTTCATATTCATTGGGAATCCATTTAATCAACCAGGTATACATGATTAATTAGTTTCCATGATACAACCATTCAATCATATGATTATCTAGAAAACATGGATTCATTTGTGCCCAAAATGGGACCACCAAAGGCTACAATTTTTAGTGTACATGAGCCCATACAATTAACAATATGAGAACAAAGGTAAAATATAGAAACATCATCATCTTTTCCACCCATTCATTATTTACAATTCTATTTATTATCACCATTAAAGACAATTACATCAACATCCTAAGAGAACATCATCGTACCCACCCCGCATGATGCACAGTAAGGAGAGACAAAGGAAAACCCCTACCTAGATGATCATGGATCGAAGTTTTCTTCTTACACCAAGAAGTGGGGAAGTGAAAAATTAAAGAAGGACTCCAAGAATAACTGAATAGGAGGGATCATGTAGGCATGACTCATCTTTGGAAGAGGAACTATAGGCACACCATGGTAAAGAAAGATACCTCGGAAGAAGAAGATCTCAGTGTGATAAAAGGCATGATCCTAGAGTTACTGGATGTGAAATTGTGAAGTGATTAAGAAGTGGATCATGGTCAAACCATGCGGATGGGCAGTTGAACACTTTATAGTTATATGATATTTAATAATTCTCCTCAGAGACAGTGAAGATAACATATGTGAGTTGATAAATGACCTTTAAACAGAGAAAAATGTAACAAGGGTGAAACTGTAAACATGAAAAAGGTGTGACAAATATAAATAGCCACACGTTTTGGTATATTAAGGATCACCCCACTCTTAAGGGATTTAAGATACAATTTATTGGATAAAAACGAACTTAAACTACTTTCAAAGAGGTATAAAAACATAAAAGAGGCGTTACGGGAAAACTAGGGAAAGAACCTCAACACCCCATTGTAGCACCATTTGGGTGTGGAACCAATCGGTGAGACTAATTAGTGGAATTGATCGGTGACACACAGATCAGTGGCACCGATAGGGGACACCACAGTGACACCCCACCACCTTTACTGACGCCCTCCTGACTCACTGATGGGGTCCATGACACCCCAAGCACTAGAATTTGGAAATTTAATGGATCAGGAAGGTTCATGACATTATAGATTTAGAATGGTATTTAATAAGAATACAAGGATAAGAAACTAAATATTTTTGATGAACAGAATCCAAAATAAGCGACTTTCCAATAATAACACTAGAGAAGATTCAAAAGGATATTTGGAACAATGAAAAATGATGGTGGGTAAATAAGAGAACCCTGACCATTGAAGTTAAGTGAATAAATGATCGTAGGATCGATGAAGACAGCTCTAGACTATTATAAGTGAGGACACATATTAGGACTATAATGAACCTTGGTTTAAGTAAGATGATTAAATAGTAAACTAAATTATAGGTTTTTGATTTTGTGTGAGTTCTAGAAGAGTTATAGTATGAGAGAATATTCATTAGTTGATAATGGTTCAAGGATTTTAGTGGTCTCTTATCCTATTGGAAATTTTATTATTTCTTCTCCTTCCATCATTCTTCATACATATAATGAAATATTCAGTTTTAGGCAGATTTTAAATTCGTATAATATTTTTTATCCATTTGATTTGTTTGAATTCCTAATATATTTTCATTATTTATTTCTTATAGAAATACGTTTGTGTATTTTAGAATAAATGATAACTAATTATTTTATTATATTACATTTGATCTTTGAAAAAAAAACTATAAATTCTTTATCATTAAATATTTTCTATAAAAAATATGTGCCCATACCAGTTTTATTCTATGAAATAAAATCAACCATTTATTTCAAGAAAACATAACTTGTAGTATTTTCTGTTTTATTTTCTTTATATGTGAAATAATCTCGTCATTATTTTTTAAAAAATATGATTCTAAAACATTAATAGTTGTCTCTTTTTGGAATAATGTTTAGCAATGAGTAGATATTTATTATGCAATTCATTTATTTGGGGTTTTGAATTATTTAATAAAATTGAAATAATTAATGATTTTGAGATTTCCATGAGGATAATTAAACATTCTCTATGGAATATTAGAAACTAATTAAGTGAATTTATCTTGTATTTTATATCATCAATTTGTTTGAAATATGTATAATTTTTTACCATTGATTAAGTGTTTAAATAATTGATAATATAATACATTAATCTAGTTTTAATTACTTGTATTGTGTTCACTAATAGAATAAGTATTTTTTCATACATGATGATTTTTATAATCCTTGAAAATCATTAACAACCTTTTTTAAAGATATAGAAAAAAACTATTCCTTTTGATCAAAATTTTAGAGATAAAAAAATAATCTTCACTATAGTTTAGGATTCTTACATTACATGGGATATTTGACCTTGTGAAAACCTGGTATCACATTGGTGGAGAATAAGGTAAAAAAAATTATGGGTGAAACCTTAACAACACTTTTCAACACACCACAATGGTAAGGGAGTTCTAATGTCATTAGTATGAAAATAAAATATTAGTGCATTTTGTGAAACAATATATCGAGCATACATAATTTATTCAATTTTTTTTTATAAATTACTCTTACAAGTCCTAACATTTCGTAATTTTCATTTGACTAAATTTATAGTCAATGGGTTTTTCATTTTACCTCAATTAACAGTCATACTTTAATAATAAAAATATAACGGTAGGAACAAACATATATTAAATATCATTAATGGGTGGTACTTTGTATGATTAGGGATTAAAAAAAGGTGGATTTGCGTGGAAGTAAATGGATGTTTAGTGATTTCATATGGTAAAATACTGGATTAACCAAGTTATTATATTAGTTTTTTAAATAAGTTATTTCTATTCATAATCCTCTTGTAAGATAGTTAGGCTGAAATTAAATTCATTTAATGATTTAATGATAGATAGTTTATCAAAATTTTCATTCCTAAGGCCATATGCGAAATATGTAGTGGTTCATCAAGGTAATCCCTCTCTATATGAGATATATTCATTCTTTAGATTTTAATGGACCTTAGTCTCAATAAGATACTTCTTAATGAGTGGTATATTACTTTTAATAGTATAGAGTTATAAAATAATATACTCATGGATTCGTTCAGGTGAGGAGTAAACTGTAGGTAAATGTGAGTTCTTAGACATAGTCTGAATCTGTATGAATCATTATAGATACAAAGATGCAATGTAGTATTAAGATATATAGGATATATTTAACGTTTTCCCCTTATTTTATCATCAATGTCTATTACTATGCTTGGTATACATGCTTTTCAAAATTTTAATTACACTTGGGAGATGTAAATATTTAATCTTTTGGATGAAATAATGTATAATGTGATTGATATATTTAACCATATATTGAATAATTAATAGAAGAATTCATGATGCCCCTCATGTACTATAAAAATATCTAGTCATGGTATTTCCTAATTCCAGATATAGTATTTTTTGATATCATCTTCATAATTTATATTATAATTGTGTTCAAATGTTAAATTAGCAGATATCATAGAAGGGTTACGTTCATATCTATTAAAGTAAATTCCTATTTGTTTTAATGAAAAGGATATTCATGATTTTGATACTTGGGACCACCTATTTCTACGGTCATTAATTTATCAAGCCACTGGTAAAAAAAGTTGAGTGGAATTTGTTGAATCAAATTTTTCCAATGGTCAAACATTTGTTATAGTATTTCATGTTTATTTTATTGTGCTAAATATATAGTGGGGAATGGAATTCTATATCACTCATTTTATAGGGATGAGTTTTCTTGATTGTCCTTCACATGTTTTGTAACAGCCCGAGATTTTATGAAAAATATTCTTTTTTATTTCACTAATGTCTTGTGCTGTACGCTACACCAAAAGGAGCTTGCACAACACGCATCCTTGACTTGCCTTGCATTACACGCAATCGCGACCTTCCTCGATAGCGTGTGTAATACGCAATACCGAGTATCACTAAACAACGATATGCTATTAAAATATTATTAAAACTACCCGTTATGAATAGTAATAACCATTTTTTAAAATTCTGTAAATATTATTTTTCAAAATGAACTTCATTTTTGGATTCGGAGTATCGAATTTAGCCTAAGGTGAAATTTTGGTACTTTTCGGATAACTTTCATATTCTGATGAATAGTGAAAATTACTAATTTATAATTAAAAACAACTTTTTTAATCGAAATAATTAATAGTGATAAATTATTAATTTGAGTGGTTTTAAAGTATATTTAGAATATATTTTTACAATTTAATACAATGTTGGTCATTGGATGTAATTTCACATTTAAACCAGACGTAATCAAATGTCAATCTTGTTTCATAAAAACACGCTATTTGTGTTAACAACGGGATTTAATTATAAATTTAATTAATGAAATTTCTATGTTATGAATTTGGTATAATAGACTTCATTTTTGAATTCGGAATATGAAATATAGCTTAGGATGAAATTTTGGCGTTATTCTGAAAAACATCAATTTTTGATGAATAGTGAAACTACTAAGTGGTAGGTTAAAAACTGAATTTTGTATAAAACTTAATTTTACCGCTTCTGTGAATGGAATTTCAAAAATCCGAGAGACACGGTTAATATCAAGGACTAAAATGTGGTTCAATGAGATGAAAATAATTTTTTGGTGAATAGTAACTTTTTACTTTTTTTACCACGGTTAATAGTAAATAGGGTAACTAAGGGTAAATATGATATTAATATTTCCCTAAGACATGTCCTAATTCTATTGGACAAGTGTAATTCGACCAAAAACAAACTTAGGAATAAAATATGACCATTTAGGCCCACTTGGATTAGATTAGGACATTTATTATTAATTTATTTAAAGAAGGGTTAAAATAGTTAAAATCAAAGTTTAATAAGTAAATCATTTTTAATATGGGGTTATATATAAGATAAATTCGATTGTAAATATTAATTAGAAAGCTAAAAAGATTTCCTACATGATGGTATTTTATTTGTAATTTTTAGACATCATATAATGTAATTTATTTATGACACAAAGATGATGCAGTAATTATCTTATTAATGAAATATTCACATAATTGATAATATAAATACCAAAATAAATGTAATTTAAGACTTTTTATGAATTCCACTAATTTTCTAGGTTACTATGATATATTAATGTTGATTTAATCAACTTGGATCGAACATTTAATTCTGTTATGACTTTCACAAAAATCATGTATCAAATAGTGTCAAAATTGACACAAAATAGTTTTTAAAATCAAATATTATATTATTAATTGTTATTTTATTCCTAAAAATCTAAGGTTCGGCCAAATGACTTAGATAAGGATATATGTATTAATAATATACAATTTGGGGTTCGTTTGGCATGTTATAGTAAGTGTATTTACCATATAGTGAAAGAAAACAAAAAGACACGGTAAAAGTTAAATTATTTAACTTAGAGTTAAATCTAATTGATAAGGTTAAAATAAGAACCTAAACTTGTCTAAATCTTATTGGTTGATAGGATTTCGACCCATCCCCACTTTAGCTTCGAAATAAGACCCTTTGAACCATTATAAACCGATTTTGGCTTTAATATAAAATAATATTTTGAGATATTCCTAAGGTGCCCCTCTCCTCCCTTATAAAAGGACACCTCCTCCCCCTCCTCCTCACACCAATTTGAGCACTCAAGCTCGGCCAACCCCTGCCAAAATCTCTTCTACACTTCCCTAGAAACATCCTAGAGGTTATGGTCTTACTCAAAGACCAATTTTAGTTCCCTAAGAGGAGGTCTCCAAAAGGCGCTTCGAAGAAGAGGTAATTACCGTTACCAATTCTTTCATCTTTATTTCTTCTTCCACTTCTTCTTCTTAGGTTGTTTCATTATGAAGTAATAACATCAGTATCACTCATATACTGATATGTTATTATAAGTATGAAACAAACCTATTTCACCATCTATCCATCCTACGGAAAAAGAAATCACTACGCGTGCGTACGTACGGAATACCGTCTCCACGCCGTGGTGTAATCTATTTTCCACCACCACCTTACACGGATGGGTATAATGGTGTAAAGAATAACTATACATAGTTATTACAACATCATATTGATTCTGATATATTGTATAATCCACTCCAATTCAATTCAATATTTATAGAAATGATATCATCGCTCGTGCGTACGTACGGACTACCGTCTCCACGACGCGATGAGATTCATTCTCCATGTTAACCATTTAAGAATGATTATAATGTATATATAAGAAATAATAATGAAATATATGACATTATAAAGCTACTGGATTTATGTATATATATACATATGTATGTCATATACTTACTTCCATTTCAAGACAATAAGGAAAGAAAAACAGCGTTCATGCGTACGTACGGACTACCGTCTCCATGAACGGTGTTTTTCATTTTATTTATCTATCTATTATATATATATATATACTGAATATATATGATATATAAATCATATTTTATATTCTGGAAGTAATTAAATCATGATATAAGTAATAATGATGTCAAGAACAACAAGTCAAAACACCTACGATAAATGAAACAATTTTACCCAAAACGCTTCTTTAACATGGAATTTACAAAAGAACGGGTAATATAATGTCATAAGTGAACCATATATGATATCATAACAATGAATATGATTCTGGAATAAGTCAATGACATGATTTAAATCATTATACAGGAGGTTTGGACACTTACAAAGCAAGTCGGACATAAGGTAAGGGAAATATCACAACCTCATTTTTATCCGAGATTGTTTATTCGTAAGTATTTACTGGGGTGTATTTTATCATCCACATACATGTTTACTCAATATGTAATATTATTTCCATCCACCTAAAATTGTTTAAATCCATTTTTACCCTTCGGTGAGTTTTTAGTAATACGTATGAAAGGAATCTTTTGTCGTTTTTCGTATGAGGTACTTTTTGAATTTTCCGACAAAAGTACGAAGAATGTTTTTTTTAACTTATACGGCACGAACGGATTTTTACGGTTTTATAAAGCCTTATTTTCATGAACCTTCCTCCAAAATATTTCATGACTATTTTCAATAAAATCTCTTTCTTTTAAAATTGTATGATGTTTTGTGAAAAGAAATTGATTTTGAAGAAGAAAGGATATTTTCCTCAAGAAATCATTTCAAGTGTTTTATCAAAATTATTTTCCATCTAAGATAATAAAGGGTTCTGTTTCTATCCATATTTTTACATTGATTTGACTATGTTGTGATGGAATTATGTTTATGAATTCCTTTATCTTATATGAATGGTTTTATGATGTCATGTTGTATAAGAATCCCATTTTTATTACATGGGTTATGCAATGATGTATGATTTATAATTTTGTGGCACACATAAGAAAGGATTCATTAAGAGATGGGTGGGACCTATATCTCCCTCCAATGCATTGGGTAAAGATTTTGTATATCATGAGATAGATATGGCTGGAATGGTAGGTTATACCGGTTCAGTGAAACATGACTGAAACGAGGATTACTCGATTCAGAAAGGGACTTTGTCCACTAAGATAGTCTTGGCAATGAGTCTTGACTCACAAGAAATGATTCTCTATGATTATGTGTGTATGCCACAATGTTCCATGTTTTATGTTATGATTATTGTGATTACATTTCACTGCCATGATTTATCCCATGTTATGAAATTATGCTCTCTTTTGAAGGTCATGATTTCCAAAATGTTATGTTCTTATGAATATGATGTGATTGATATTTCTTTTGTTTACCCTTACTGAGCATTTGAGCTCACCCTTTTATGTTTTCTTTTCCCCAGGATATAAAGAAAGGTTTTAGGTAGAAAAAAAAAGGAAGATCTTTATGGGAGATGTTGAAGATCTTTCACCACGATTAGAAGATTATAGTCCGAGTTTCCAAAGACACTAAACTATTACGGTCCTTGTGTGTGTGTTTTTTTAATGTACTAAGTATTCCGCAAAAGTAATGTAATGTCCATGTACGATAAGATTCGGGTCTCTACAGTTGGTATCAGAGGAAAGGTTTAGTCAACCTTTGGAAACTAGGATGCGAAAACGTTAGTGAGATTCCTAGAGATATTTCTAAGGTATGTCTAGGGATGTCCCTAAGGATAAGTATACGTATAGGATATATTCCTAGAACTATGGTAATGATATTAGATTAAACCTAAGAAGTTAGGTATTGAGGATACTTTCCCTTTACTATGTTGTTTTCTCTAGCATGATTTTTGATTCTCACAAAATTATTTTTGTGTTTTAGTTAATGGAGGGAACCAAAAGGAATTCAGTTAACACTGAATCCAATAGACAAATTGGTGAATATGAGAAACAAAATTGTGTAATGCCTAGAGAGAAAGATGTTGTGATTATGCCGAATCAATCATCGCGATATATGATTAATAAGGTGAAATTTAGTGGTATGCCTAGTTCTTCAAAGAAGAGGAAGATAGAATATTATGCATGTTCGCATGTTGAGGAGCATAAAGAAAGTAAGATAGAGATTTCTAAAGAAGGGAAGAAGAACCTTGAGGAATACCTCAAATGGAGGGACCGATGTTATCTGTGTGGAGAAAAGGGTCATAGAGTGACAGACTGTTATGGAGTTCAATGTCTTATTTGTGGAGAACATGGGCATTACCCAACTCAATGCCCTGACCTAAAAAGTTACTTCTAAATCAAAGAAGGACTTATTCTAGGATAATCATTGATGTAGATGGACTGAAGTGTTTTGGTATTCAAGAATAATGTTGTTGAGGTACTTTTATGGTGTATTGAAATATTTAAGTATTGGTCTATTGTGGTTTTCAATAATTTTAAGGTACCAATAACTATGAAAAGTGATTCAAATATTTTGGAAAGTAGATGATAAGTGCATAATGAAAGGATAAGAAGATAATGAGATGTTTGATTGTATTCATGAGCTCATGATTGATATAAGGACTAGGTGATATCATGGTTTGAGTATAAATAATTTTGAGGATTTTGGTATGTGTAAAGTGTTAACTTTTAACTGCATTCAAGTTTTCACTAAGGTTCAATGGGTATTCAAGAGTATACATGATTAAGGACTTTGAATATTTGGAATGTGACCAAAAAAACATATCTTATGATATATGGGGATCAACAATGATATTAAATCTCTGGTAATTGTTTTCACTATGTTATGAGAGTGGACTGCAGTATTATGGATAAGCCTAAAGATTGGAATGGATTGTGTTGGACGTAAGTTAGTATTGTTTAAGGATAGAAATTTTTTTTTTGATATTATTGATGGGATGTTATAGTAATATAGTTTTAGAAAAAGGACAACCTGCAGGACGGGCGACAGCCCATCGCTTCGGACAAGGCTGTAGGAATCGAACCCACAACCGAAGTGCGACTGGCCTTTATCGCCTACCACTGACCTACAGGAAGTCCCTGTTTAGTAGAAACTAGTTTTATTATATTAAGCAGTATGATATATGAAGTATAAGTCCATTTTAGGAACCATATATGATAAATCTCACTATAGATCGACTTATGCATATAATTTTGCTAACATTTTGTTTGAAACAGATGGAATGACCCGTCATTCTATCACATGATCTGCTAACACTTCACGAATAACAAATTCAACTTCATTTATTTAAGAGATGAAGTGGAAATTGTTAAAGGCACGAACAACAGTGAGATTGTACCAAAATAAAGTAAGCATTTATTCTAATTCAAATTCTTTAACTTTAGGGAAATGATCTTGAAAACCAAAAATGTTGTCCTAGTTCTCCTATACCTGATGAATCAGATGGTACCTTATATCATAAAAAATATATGGATTTGTGATTACTGGCTTTTCCATAGCCATGTTCTCTACCACTCTCCATCAGAACATGATGGTCAGATTTCTCTTCCATATCCATATTTTCACCTATGTGGAAACCCAGTGATTAGTTTATTTGGGTAATCGTTACATTTCATACTTTAGTTTATTAAAGCCAAGTTTTGGTATTCCCTTTTACGATGTGGGTTTCTATTACAGAAACTTTCGAATAGTAAACCATTTATAACCCCGACGAATTTCGAGGGCGAAATTCATTTTAAGGGGGGTAGAATGTAACAGCCCGAGATTTTATGAAAAATATTCTTTTTTATTTCACTAATGTCTTGTGTTGTACGCTACACCAAAAGGAGCTTGCACAACACACATCCTTGACTTGCCTTGCATTACACGCAATCACGACCTTCCTCGATAGCGTGTGTAATACGCAATACCGAGTTTCACTAAACAACGATATGCTATTAAAATATTATTAAAACTACCTATTATGAATAGTAATAACCATTTTTTAAAATTCTGTAAATCTTATTTTTCAAAATGAACTTCATTTTTGGATTCAGAGTATCGAATTTAGCCTAAGGTGAAATTTTGGTACTTTTCGGATAACTTTCATATTCTGATGAATAGTGAAAATTACTAATTTATAATTAAAAAAAACTTTTTTAATCGAAATAATTATTAGTTATAAATTATTAATTTGAGTGGTTTTAAAGTATATTTAGAATATATTTTTACAATTTAATACAATGTTGGTCATTGGATGTAATTTCACATTTAAACCAGACGTAATCAAATGTCAATCTTGTTTCTTAAAAACAAGCTATTTGTGTTAACAACGGGATTTAATTATAAATTTAATTAATGCAATTTCTATGTTATGAATTTGGTAAAATAGACTTCATTTTTGAATTCGGAATATGAAATATAGCTTAGGATGAAATTTTGGCATTATTCTGAAAAACATCAATTTTTGATGAATAGTGAAACTACTAAGTGGTAGGTTAAAAACTGAATATTGTATAAAACTTAATTTTACCGCTTCTGTGAATGGAATTTCAAAAATCCGAGAGACACGGTTAATATCAAGGACTAAAATGTGGTTCAATGAGATGAAAATAATTTTTTGGTGAATAGTAACTTTTTACTTTTTTTACCACGGTTAATAGTAAATAGGGTAACTAAGGGTAAATATGATATTAATATTACCCTAACACATGTCCTAATTCTATTGGACAAGTGTAATTCGACCAAAAACAAACATAGGAATAAAATATGACCATTTAGGCCCACTTGGATTAGATTAGGACATTTATTATTAATTTATTTAAAGAAGGGTTAAAATAGATAAAATCAAAGTTTAATAAGTAAATCATTTTTAATATGGGGTTATACATAAGATAAATTCGATTGTAAATATTAATTAGAAAGCTAAAAAGATTTCCTACATGATGGTATTTTATTTGTAATTTTTAGACATCAAATAATTTAATTTATTTATGACACAAAGATGATGCAGTAATTATCTTATTAATGAAATATTCACATAATTGATAATATAAATACCCAAATAAATGTAATTTAAGACTTTTTATGAATTCCACTAATTTTCTAGGTTACTATGATATATTAATGTTGATTTAATCAACTTGGTTCGAACATTTAATTCTGTTATGACTTTCACAAAAATCATGTATCAAATAGTGTCAAAATTGACACAAAATAGTTTTTAAAATCAAATATTATATTATTAATTGTTATTTTATTCCTAAAAATCTAAGGTTCGGCCAAATGACTTAGATAAGGATATATGTATTAATAATATACAATTTGGGGTTCGTTTGTCATGTTATAGTAAGTGTATTTACCATATAGTGAAAGAAAACAAAAAGACACAGTAAAAGTTAAATTATTTAACATAGAGTTAAATCTAATTGATAAGGTTAAAATAAGAACCTAAACTTGTCTAAATCTTATTGGTTGATAGGATTTCTACCCATCCCCACTTTAGCTTCGAAATAAGACCCTTTGGAACCATTATAAACCGATTTTGACTTTAATATAAAATAATATTTTGAGATATTCCTAAGGTGCCCCTCTCCTCCATTATAAAAGGACACCTCCTCCCCCTCCTCCTCACACCAATTTGAGCACTCAAGCTCGGCCCACCCCTGCCAAAATATCTTCTACACTTCCCTAGAAACATCCTAGAGGTTCTGGTCTTACTCAAAGACCAATTTTAGTTCCCTAAGAGGAGGTCTCCAAAAGGCGCTTCGAAGAAGAGGTAATTACCGTTACCAATTCTTTCATCTTTATTTCTTCTTCCACTTCTTCTTCTTAGGTTGTTTCATTATGAAGTAATAAAATCAGTATCACTCATATACTGATATGTTATTATAAGTATGAAACAAACCTATTTCACCATCTATCCATCCTACGGAAAAAGAAATCACTGCGCGTGCGTACGTACGGAATACCGTCTCCACGCCGTGGTGCAATCTATTTTCCACCACCACCTTACACGGATGGGTATAATGGTGTAAAGAATAACTATACATAGTTATTACAACATCATATTGATTCTGATATATTGTATAATACACTCCAATTCAATTCAATATTTATAGAAATGATATCATCGCTCGTGCGTACGTACGGACTACTGTCTCCACGACGCGATGAGATTCATTCTCCATGTTAACCATTTAAGAATGATTATAATGTATATATAAGAAATAATAATGAAATATAAGACATTATAAAGCTACTGGATTTATGTATATATATACATATGTATGTCATATACTTACTTCCATTTCAAGACAATAAGGAAAGAAAAACAGCGTTCATGCGTACGTACGGACTACCGTCTCCATGAACAGTGTTTTTCATTTTATTTATCTATCTATTATATATATATATATATACTGAATATATATGATATATAAATCATATTTTATATTCTGGACGTAATTAAATCATGATATAAGTAATAATGATGTCAAGAACAACAAGTCAAAACACCTACGATAAATGAAACAATTTTACCCAAAACGCTTCTTTAACATGGAATTTACAAAAGAACGGGTAATATAATGTCATAAGTGAACCATATATGATATCATAACAATGAATATGATTCTGGAATAAGTCAATGACATGATTTAAATCATTATACAGGAGGTTTGGACACTTACAAAGCAAGTCGGACATAAGGTAAGGGAAATATCACAATCTCATTTTTATCTGAGATTGTTTATTCGTAAGTATTTACTGGGGTGTATTTTATCATCCACATACATGTTTACTCAATATGTAATATTATTTCCATCCACCTAAAATTGTTTAAATCTATTTTTACCCTTCGGTGAGTTTTTAGTAATACGTATGAAAGGAATCTTTTGTCGTTTTTCGTAAAAGGTACTTTTTGACTTTTCCGACAAAAGTACGAAGAATTTTTTTTTTAACTTATACGGCACGAACGGATTTTTACGGTTTTATAAAGCCTTATTTTCATGAACCTTCCTCCAAAATATTTCATGACTATTTTCAATAAAATCTCTTTCTTTTAAAATTGTATGATGTTTTGTGAAAAGAAATTGATTTTGAAGAAGAAAGGATATTTTCCTCAAGAATTCATTTCAAGTGTTTTATCAAAATTATTTTCCATCTAAGATAATAAAGGGTTCTGTTTCTATCCATATTTTTACATTGATTTGACTATTTTGTGATGGAATTATGTTTATGAATTCCTTTATCTTATATGAATGGTTTTATGATGTCATGTTTTTTATGAATCCCATTTTTATTACATGGGTTATGCAATGATGTATGATTTATGATTTTGTGGCACACATAAGAAAGGATTCATTAAGAGATGGGTGGGACCTATATCTCCCTCCAATGCATTGGGTAAAGATTTTGTATCTCATGAGATAGATATGGCTGGAATGGTAGGTTATACCGGTTCAGTGAAACAGGACTGAAACGAGGATTACTCGATTCAGAAAGGGACTTTGTCCACTAAGATAGTCTTGGCAATGAGTCTTGACTAACAAGAAATGTTTCTCTATGATTATGTGTGTATGCCACAAAGTTCCATGTTTTATGTTATGATTATTGTGATTACATTTCACTGCCATGATTTATACCATGTTATGAAATTATGCTCTCTTTTGCAGGTCATGATTTCCAAAATGTTATGTTCTTATGAATATGATGTGATTGAAATTTCTTTTGTTTACCCTTACTGAGTATTTGAGCTCACCCTTTTATGTTTTCTTTTCCCCAGGATATAAAGAAAGGTTTTAGGTAGAAAAAAAAGGAAGATCTTTATGGGAGATGTTGAAGATCTTTCACCACGATTAGAAGATTATAGTCCGAGTTTCCAAAGACACTAAACTATTACGGTCCTTGTGTGTGTGTTTTTGTAATGTACTAAGTATTACGCAAAAGTAATGTAATGTCCATGTACGATAAGCTTCGGGTCTCTACATGTTTCCTTCTTTGATTGGTAGTGAAGAGCTATGTTCCCCGTAAGGCCTACCTCCAATAATCCAGTGCTTGATGACTAGTATAGAAGGTGTGAAAAAATGATATAGGACACATTACTCTCATAATACCATGAATGAAAATATTAATAACTAAACAATAAAAAATAAAAATAAAAAATAAAAAAACCATAATCCTAATAATATTCATGTTGTTTATAAAAAACGTCACCAAAAATAAACTGCTATTATGTAAGTGAAACTGAATTCAAATGAATCTCACATCAAAATCCAGTAATTTCTATCTTGATAACCTACTGTATACCATCAATCAATAAAAATTTTACTGAATATAAGGGGTACATATAAGTATAATCATTATAATGACGTCATTTTTTGTGTTTATATTCCTTATCATTGATTTAAACTATAATAATTTTTTTGAATTTTATGTAAAAATATTAAATTTCATATATAAATAATTTAGCATGATAAAAAAAACTATTTCATTACTTTTTTTAAAGAAATTAAATATAAATTGTATTGAATCACCTTATTTAATATGGGGTAAAATAGACAATTAATAAAATAGAATTATATATTGTAATATTTTTTAATAATCATGAAAATATTGATTATAATAGGAATTAATATATCTATTTACCATGAAATATGAATATATTAAATTAAAAAGAACAATACTATCCATAGAGGTGACAACAACAATTTAATTAAACCATCGGCTAAACATGTAACCTATAAAAATGAAAATTATCATAACAAAATATAATAGTTTTCTGAGAATATAGATTTAAGTTTATTGGAAATAGATTTAAAAATATATATCCATGGTTAAATGTTATTTTTTATGATACCAAATGAACCATCAATGGTTACCCTCATAATATAACCATTGCAAATCAGTTTTATGACATACATTTTTTACATGTAATGAATATTTATAAATAAAAAGTTATATTATATATTTTAATAATTAGGATTGATAAGTATAAATGATTAATTATTAGTCATTTAATACTTAGTTAATGATTATAAGTAAAAATAAAATATTTTTAATAAATAAATAGCTTTTGTTGGAAGTATATTGTTTTTCAATATATTATATATATTTATAAAATCTATCAAATTTACAATACTATTGAAATGAAATATAAACTTTATTTATGGAGAGAATTGGGATTTATATAGTTATTATTATTTGGTTTTAAATAATAATAAAATCATTTAATGTTTAAAAATAGAATTTTATAGAATTAATTTTTTATACACTATGCATTTTTTACCAAATTCAATGTATCCTTCAATTTTCTAATATATAATTTGATTTAATTTAAATTATAAATATTTTAAATAAATACTTTGATTAAATATAGTAAATATATTGGAATAAAAACATTAAAATTGGGAAAAAGGGATTATATTATATTTTTTGTAAAAAAATAATTTATTTTAGTGAACAATTAAACCATTTAAAGAGTTAAACGAAGTAAATGGACATAGCGTGGATTTTAAAAAAATAAATTATATTTAGAAATCATAGAAGATCACTGTTATAATGTAAGTTAATAATAATTTCTTAACAATAATTACCCCTTTAAACTCACCATACACTGATGTGATTCCATTATTTCTTTTCTCAAAACTCATGTCTCTGAACAAGTATATATCATTTTCAATTGTAAATGGATATATCTATCAAAAAAATATAAACCTCTTATATCTTTATATTTCATAATTTAGCCCAATATAAAGTTTGTAAATAATTTTATATGTCGTATTATATATCTTTTGGTCACTAGAATAAGTCTTAAATCTATCATTATAAAGGATGTTGTTTCCTAGAGTGATTCTATTAATAAAATAAGTTATTCTTATAATATTATATCTATCTTGAAATATTAAACATTAATAAATTATAAACCACTATAATTATATATTTATATAATTTTTATTATTCTATAAAAATAATACTACACCATATAAATTAATACTCTTACAAATTCACCAGTATAACATGTTCTTATCTAGCTTGATTCAACCAACTACATGATGGATTTTATATTATCTTCACCATTTCAATAATTAATGAGTATAAAATAATATGTAATGGTAATTTTTGATATTAAAGATTAATTTATATTATTATTTCTATGGTTTTATAAGGAAGACACTAAAATGAATTACTATTATAATGTATCACTTTTTTATTGGAAAATTATCCAAAACAAATTTCATTATAATTGGATCCCTGGAAACTGTATCCATATCTTCCATAGAATGAATATAAGAATTTATAAGTCCAAAATATAATTCCAAAATCTGGAATAATACATGAATTATAGTCCTCATTACTTAAAATTAAGTCCAAAACCAACTTAATATTAAAACTATTAAACAAACAGAAAAACTTACAACTGATGATTAATTTTACCAATGGGTTTTAAATAAAAATATTATAAGAAATAATTCCATAATTAAATAATTATATCATATATAAATATGGTTCATATATAAATAATCAATAAACATAGATTTATTATTCATGGTTTCAAAAAATATTTGTCAATATCATAATCCAAGGTAAAGGATTTCCTCTTGATCACTATTCTAATTTTGGAATATCACTTGAATATAAATTTTTATTAAATATTTGTAATGAACCCCTTATATATTGAATGGTAATCAACAATAAAAAAATATTTCATTAATTCTTAAAAATATATCATATGATAAAACACTGATCACAAGAATAATAAGCCCTAAAAAGAACGCTAAACATTTTATCAACGAGAAATGTACTAGTATTTAAAAGATATATATTTAATGTCAATGTCATGATGGAACCTCCTATTCTCTATATGCATATCATAAAATAAAAAATATACCACAATTTATTTATCAATGAGATATGTATGAGTGGTGAAACATAAAGAGATAACCTAACGTTTTTTTAAAACCATTTAAAGAGTTTTGTGTTGATCCCTCATGGATGTCTATTATTATTCTGTTTATCCTTGTCCTATAAACATAGATCATTATCAAAGTACAAAATCTTTTGAAATTATTCCTTATAGATTTATCTAATTTATTATAATAAATTTTCATTGTTTTAGTAAATTTAGGGGGATTTGAGAATTTTCTACTCAAAATTCTATTCATTACTACAATGTGGGTGTTGAGTCATTAATGAAAAAGAGATTATTTTTTTGGTATATTTCTTTTAAAACACCATTGGTGCTCCAATTTAACCTTTCAAAAGAATTTATATATCCTAAAACACCTAATCAATTAACATCTCAAGTTCCATAGTTCCATGAAGTTTTCTTATTGATCAAGTAATCAATGGTTTTGGATGGTTTGATTAGTCCTTGTGTTGCCTATTTCTCTTGATTTTAATTAATAAAAAATTCCATGAATCTAATAAAATCATCTTCAATTTATTCTCTAATGATTCTCCATTAAAAAATTACTAATCCTTTATCTATTCTCTTAATATTGAAAATACTAAAAGGATACCTCATAACATTTTTTGCATTCATAGTTGCCTCAATTTTTATTTCTTATATGAGTTTATTTTTTTGTCCATGTTAAGATACTATTGACCTTGGGTAATCCATCACCTTTTAATAATTTTTAATTTTTAATCTTGTTATTCCTCTTCTTAGGATACCAGAATTAAATTACTGGATCGATGATGGTTCTCTAATTAATGGTATTTTTGATAAATAGAATAATTTTGATTATACAAACCATAAATACAAGGATGCTCCTAATAACATATAGAGACTAATAACTTCTATAATAACGAAGCATGAAAAATTAATGGAATTATTAAATCATTTATTATAGTTGATAGTTTTCCAGAAAACATGATCTTGGTAGAGTATCTTGGGAGATTTCCACTAACCATTATGATCTCCTCATTTTTACTATTAATTAAACCACACCCTAAAAACTTATTTGAGACATTATGTTTAATATTTGAACCATATAAAGTTGTGAAATATGAATAAATATATATCACATATGGGATTAAAAATGTTCTTGATACATACTGAAACTTATTCCTGATATCCAATGTTATTATTTCCATAATTAAATAATAAAATTATCCCTCTTGGATGTTATTATAAACATAAATAAAGATGTTTGTGACCTAATTATCTGTAGGATAAGTAACATAATCCAATAAACCTATATATATTTTCTTTAATTATCAATACTTGAATAAAAAATAACATTATTTAGTTTGATGATCATCCTATCCATGGAAGAATGAATTTGAGGATAGCTGAGATAGAATATTCCCAAAGAAAAATCCCTCCCATGATTCAAAGAACATATCATTATTATGTTGGTATTTTTTTCAATATAAATCTAGTTATATTTCACTTGGGGTTTCAGAACATCAAAAACCACAAAAATATAAGGGTAAATAGGTTGAATGGGGAGTTAGGTCCTACTATTTAAAAATTTAAAACTACCAACCTCATTATTGATCATCCAGAGTATTAATAGGTTTTGAAAAACAATGGGTATCCAAGGAAAACAGATACAGATGGCCAATGTAGAGAGACCTCACATCATGTTGAACATGCAGCACCATCCAAATAGGGAAAATAAAACTCCACTAAAGGAGAGAAGGTAACAAGAATAGTTTATAAGAATATCATCTTCATATATGAATGAAATTAGTAAATTTTGTTAGTGTTGAATCAAAATGTATAAATATTCTTGTAATACCGAAGAGTCTAAGATTAACATATCAAATGATTCAATTGAGGGTCAACACCTAACAAAAATAGAAATCAAATAGAGCTTGATCAGTTCAAAATATTTAATAAAACATAATGGAGAACGGATTCGTATGAAAGCTATGATCTTTCTAGGGGGAAATAGTTCTTAGAAAAATTCTAAAGAAAATGATAATTGATTAGGATTAGTAAATGCGATGAAAAACTAAGGATGAGTTATCTAGAGAGATATGGTTTACTCCCCACCCTCAAATAACTTAATAATAATAGAGGGATAATATCAATAATCATTATTATTTATAGGATTTAAATAAAAATTCCATCTAAAATATCCAATTTTTATCCTTCTGTACATTTTATCTATTGAAAAGTAATTTCATTATTCTCCTTTAATTTATTCATATTTCACCCTTTTTGAAGTTAGTGAGGGGTTTTCCACCAATCCCTCTCAATAAATGAATTCCACTATGTAAAACTTTATTTTGAATGAATTATGTGTAATTTATAAATAACATATAGTATTTCCTCTTCCCCTTATTATTTTAAGAAATTTAAATTCTAATCTATATTTATATCAATATATATATATGAATAATCAATAGAACATGGTGTCGATATGATTTTTAGTCTAAAATTTCATTTAATTAAGTCATTCATTTATATTATCACGTATATTCATTTATATCATGAATTACTACCGCATTAAAAAATTTATCCTAATTTAATTTCTCTTGCTTATATTTAACATCACATTTCATGTTGAATTTTTTATTCATACATTTCCAAAATCATTATGGTTTTTTAAGTCAATATTATTTACAATGAGACATCATTTTTCTACATTTACAATGTTCTTCTATGGTTTTTATATTTTTTCAGTTCTCTATTTCTTGTGGATTTTCCTCATAGTTACTTATTATTTTACTTTTCTTTTATTGAATACTCTTTTTGAATTATTCTTACTTTATAAAGATATATAATTAAATATGAGATCTTCCAGTCTCATTTTTTTGAATTTTTCTTAATTATCCATATAATTTCATAGCACAAATAAATCATATTTCATTTTTAAAGAAAAAAATTTGTTCTCTTATCTACCTATCATATTTCTCTATATCATTGATCAAAAAAATATTCAAATTTTTTTTATGTGGGATTGTTTAATATATTAAAAATTATTGAAATAGTTTTTTACCTTTTAACATTTTACATAATCCACTCCATATTTCATATACATTATCATTTAAATTTTTTCACGATTTTATTTTTGGGTTGTTCACTTTTAAAATATTTTTTTAAATGTATGTTATCAAAAGATGATAAATATTTTTAAATAGACTTATATCATTATATTTTAGAATAAATCATGAAAATTTTATGAAAACCCATTTTATAAATTATCTTCAATTTTCTACTTTTCTAGATCCTGGATCCTTTTATATGAAATTAATATAGGTTTTAACAAATATAAAACATGTTTTTATATAAATATAATTATATGTATTTATTCTACTAAAAATGATATTTGAGCCATTTTTCATGTCATTGAATATTTCAAAATTTCATAAAAGTAATGGAAATGTTTTATTATCAAACTCTAAAGGATGTTTCATATAATCATTATTATAATTATTTAAATTTGCTACTAATATAAATGTTTTCTTATTAAGTTACTATTATAAATAATATTTTGATTCAATAATGAGGTTATTAAATATCAATGGGGATGAGGAAATGAAAACACTATAAGAGGATTAATCAATCAGTATCTTTTTCATTACATAGGAACATAACATTTTTTCCAATGATATTACATTATGAGTACCCCATGTTTCTATTTTGTTTAAGGTATCATCCAAATTAATTATTTAGTTTTTATACATCATGAAAGATTTTATGTGACCCTAATTATTATCTAGGTTAAAAAAATTAATTATTAATACATATAATTGAAATTATATTCATATAGAATATATATATGTATCATTTTTCATTATGTGACTGGTTTTTTGTGTCGAGGACAATAATTCTAAAACTCTATTAGGAAGCTCACTTGGGGAACATTATTGCATGGTCAAGAACTAGAAACACTAGATGTAAATGTCTAGAATATAGAATCAGGATCTAATAACTCAGGTTTATTTTCATTGATCTCTTGAAGACCTTACAAATCACACATAATAGGAATCACATAATAACTCATGAAACAACATAAATAATGCGATTGTGTGGTTTATTAATTAATCCAATTCCATTAGAGAATACCTAAATCTAATTGTTACTAATAGAAGAGAATGATTAAATGATTAGAATACAATCAAAATAAATATTTTTCCAATATTTATATAATAAAATTTTAGGTAGATATGATCCAATCACTGTTATATTTATGTGGTAAATCTCCTCTACCTTTTAACCTTTACATATATCCCTCCATCTCGTCAAATCTACAAGTAACTCTAATACATTAACTAAAAGAAACTAGTGAATAGTGTAATATATTTATACAATGAAAGTTATAAATTTCACATATCACTTTGAGAAAAATGGATTATTATTACATATGATCATAAATATTTCTATGTGAATATGAACATCTTTATCCCCTTTATCATTTTTATTCAGAATTCATGCACTAATATTACCTAGAATTGCATTTAATAAAGATTTATCTCCCACAACCATACATCTATGGTTCACCAACCCATTAATATAGAATTTTTATCCAATGTACTTCAATAAAAATACTTTTAAGAAGATATGTTTGAATTATCTACAAGAAAAATCCCATAAAAAACCCCACAATCTCCCACTGGAGAATTATTTTATTTACATAACCAATAAGTCCTTTTTATTATAGAAGTAATTTTTACCCTTATTATTTTTCTATAAAATATTAGTGTTCCCCCAAACATAATGTGATCCAATATAAAAATGAAATAAATAATAAATTAAAATCATGATTTTAATAATACATATCACAAACAGCCGCATAACCAACTGATCAATAGTTTTAGTGTCTTGGAGATTAGCTATACAAACATCTTATTTACAAAACATGGGAAAAATTATCTATAACCATGATCCTTTAGACCCATTAAAGAAATATCACCTAAAATATAATTATTCACAACGTTGGGAATGTAAAAATAAAAATGGATTCTGATCAGACTCCAGATAATGGAAAATCATATCATAACGTGTCATATCAAAAAATTTAAGTGGAACATGAGAAAATCATAAATACCTTTAAAAATGTTCATAATAACATATATTAAATTTATAAAACATTATATATCAACATAATATTATAAATATATCATTAAGAATGATAAAACTATTTTATCATCGCTAAAAATACATTTTAATAAAAATAAAACACATGAGAATGATATTAAAGTGCAATATTATTTAGAAAAGAAGTCATAATAATGAAAATATGGAATTTTTTAGAATTAGAAGACATCATGAAAATATGGAATAACTTGACATGCAACATAAGAATTTTTCATAAACATAAGTATAGGAAATCGTTAATGAGAAAACTCACTATTCACATTCTTATGTGAACAAACTCATTTTTTCTTTACTAAAAAATAAGAGTAAACTGATCATTCCCACACCAGTTTGAAGAAAATAATTATGTTAATTATTGAATATATCATGATTAATAAAATTTTAAAAATGATTTTTACGGTTATATATAACCCAAACCATCATCATACCTATATATGCGTTCCAGTTAAAATCAATCGTCAACATATCTTAGTAAACTCATGTAAAAATGAACGGGTTTCTAAAATATTGAAAAAACATAAAATAATCATAAGTGAACATAGTATATTAAAATTTAAATTATCTAAATGGAATCATATCCAAATATAATATAGCGGATGATCAAAACATCACTTCATGAGAGATAAACCATTGAGTAAAAATAAAATTAAAAATAATTATTTTTCTTCACAAAACCATTCAAACATTTTTACAAAAGATGAATCCAAAATTGCATTCAAAATAATTTTTGAGGAGGTAAAGAAAAGAATTTTTGAAAACCTTATAATAATAGTTCAAATAAAAATATAATTTAAATTTTATAAATGTAATAAAAAATATACAGTGGAAGATAATTTTTTTAAATATGGAAATCCCTTTATTTTAATATTTTAAAATAAATTTGTTTGAAAACCGAAAAGGTAAAAAGATTATTAAAATTTAATTCTGAAATGAGGTAAAGATAATTATTACAATAATATTAATTAATCCAAATTATCTTTTCCAAAAAAATCAGGATAACATTATTGGGATAGAAAATATGTGAAAATATGTAAAGCTTCATTATTAATAATGGGTGTTGTGCTTACCAATGATAAAATTTTATTTTGGAAAAAATAAAATAATTGGTTATTGCTGATTGTTATAAAAATTTCCTAGAGAAAAGAATGAAATATAAAATAAAATAAAGAAATTATATTATAAATAAAAACATGAAATTTATATTAACGTATGAAATATTATGCCCTAATGAATCAGATATTGAGATAAATATCATGAAATTGAATATATTTTAATATATTAAATCAATTGTGTAGTTAATTCACCATATAAAATTGGTTTTTTAGAACAATTTCAATTATGATCCATTAAGGTGAAATTGAGATAAACAAACCCTTACCTTTACTCATAATTTAAATAGAAGTGATTTATCATCCCATATAAGAAAATAAATATCAAAAAAAGTAATGTAACAAATTTTAATACGTAAAAATATTTATAATTTTCATTTCAAAAAATTATATACATTTATATTTGTTATTTTTTACCTTTTTTCCCATCAAGAGTGTTCATAATTTTATCTATTTGTACTTGTTTCTTAGGAGTGATGTTAGTATACATTTTTTCCCAAGTACAAAATTACAATTTCATTTAATATATTCTAAATGATAATTTATAGTGATTTATTATTTCCTAATGTCCTTTGATTTATCTTTCATTCTTTATCTTTAATGAAAAAATCAACAATAATAACATATCAGTCATTTTCATAACCAAAAAAAGGTATTTTCATAAATATTGAGTTAAATATTGATGCATATATTCCAAAGAAAATTATTTAAATTTTTTTAAAATATTTTACCATTAATTAGATTTCAAATTCATCTATGATATAATTTTTTTTGTATTGTTTATGTAGGCGGTCAAACCAACCCAAACATGAATATACCATGATTCATAGAATATTATGAGGTGATTTATATGAAATATAATTTTTATTGAATAATATTGATCATGTTTAGTGTTTATTAGTGTTATATATAAGAATTTTACGGAATTATACAAATAATTAATAGATATGAACATTTTACCATATATGAATAAATTATTTTTTCTATAAAGATTTCTTGTTTGAGATATTTATTTTATAATGATTGTTTATCATTTATATTATTAATGGTTTATTAAACATTTGTTATAATAACTTTATTAATATAATAAACATTATATTTTTCCTTTAAAATATTTTTATAAATCAACCATGTAAGGCATGATTGATATGACAAATGGAAATCAGTCATTGCAGGATGGTCGTAATCCATAAATATATAAGGTTGATGATTTTTTTACCACATATCGGAAATAAAAGTAATATTATCTATTATTTAAGAATATATAATATTTTATAAATATAATAATTATATATCAAATTCTAAACATGGATTGTCTTTGTAATATGGTCAAGGAAAACAATACACATTGCCGTATAGAGGCGAAATTACTAAAAATGCATGATTAAGATTTTTTTTAATTAATACAGGGTGTGTGGATAATTATTTAACATAATTATAAAAATATAACATTATAAAAAATAAATTTATGATATCATTGTCATATTTTTAATTTTAATTAAATGATTAATACAAGTATATACTAAAATTAAAAGAGGGAGACGTTTTTAGAAATCTATATATTTATACATGGATTATCTCTTTCGTGAAGGGGATTAAACCTTTGAGGGATTGTATTTTGAGAAGAAAATAACCTCCTCAAGGTGTCATGTAGTGTTTAGGATATTTTTGGGGATAATAGGGATAAACGTAATGGGTTTTTGTGTGAGTGTATGTGACTATAGCGAAACCCCTTTTATAAGATCAATGGGATTTCATTTTTGTAAACACCCAATACATTACAAAAATGGGAAGTAACATAAAGAAACAAGAGGATAAAAATTGATAAATAGCTGATCAGAGAGGATATAATGTCGTTCTACACCACAAGAAATCAATTAAAACATGTATTTATCATTTTATTCCATTTACCATTTAGGATACTCATTTTTACCATTTTTGGTTTTCATTATAGAAATTAATTCATATCTTGATAATTTATCATTTATGCATAAATAATATTTTAAATATTATATAATTTGGACCGAATGGTTCCAAATTTTAAAATATATTCTTATTTATTCAATTTTTTAAAGTTATTAAAAATAATTTAGAAATATTAAATATATAATGTTTTAAAAACAGTTTTTTGAACAATATATCCATAGTTTTACAATGTAAAATTTGCGATTATAAATTATGAAAACGTTTTAGAAATTAAAAAATCACTTAAAAAATATATATTATTTCATAAAAATTGTTCCATGAATTCCCAATCAATTCCAATCTAATAAAAAGGCATGTTATTTGTAAAAATAGAATTTTACACTATTAAACTATAAAAAAAACTTTTTTAAAAATATCATAACTTGACATTTCCATGAAAAAATACAATATTAAATCAATATTGTAAAATTACAATCCTAATATTCATAAATTTTATCTTTTTTTAAACAAAAAATAGAGTGAAAATTGTTTTAGGTGAAAAATATTTTTTATATTAACTATTATATTTCCAATTAATTAATAACTAATATAGTGTTAAAATTTTTTATATTTTTTAAAAAAACAAGTTACTTAAATGAAAATATTAATTTCTAAAAAATAAATTTTTATGTATAAAGTGATTTTAGAAAAAATTATAATTTTTTCAGTGAGTAAAAAAATTATTTATATACCTATATAAATATATGTTATTAAATTTTGATATAATCATAATATATACATATATAACACCTTTTGATCTCCATGTAATACCTATGAATCTAATACGATCTAGTTACAATTTGTGGGGGTGGTTTATCGATCATATATCATATAAAAATCACTTTGAGAATAGACTTGTTCTGTAAATTGTTTTCTCAATCTCGAACATCCAAATTTTGGATTAGGATTAGTCAAATTAAAACACTATGAAAGGCACATCTATTCAGAGTTATTAAAAACTGGATTAATAAGGAAAGATTCCCCTTATAGAAGAAATTTATTCTGAATTTAATTAATTATTTTTTTGATATGGTAACATTGATTTATACCTGATATTTTAATAGATATATTTTCATGATAATATTTAATATTTTAAATATATCAATGTTTTTTTGAGTTAGGTATAATTTCTGAAATATGCTATTTAAAATATTTTTAATGGATAGTTCACAATGAAATACCAGTTCGTTACATTCTCCCCCATAAAATAAATTATGACCCCAAAATTTTAATTAATACTTACTAAAAAATATAGATATGGATATATATAATATTATTAGAAATATAATCTTCTAATTATGTATCAATATCATCTATTAACTTGTACTTTTTAAAATCCAAATTCTATGTTTCTTCTTAAAAGTTTAAATTAAATACCTCTCATGGTTGGGTTTTAGGAACTACTTTATTCTTCCTTATGTTAAATATTTATACATGCAGGGATAGATTATCATAAATTGGTTTAAGGTATGAAAATTCATTCCTAATAATTACAATAGATATATCCTACACAACAATCTATAACACATCATAGTTATCATCTTGGTGGTGTAGATGGAGAGTTAAGGTCAAATGATGGAGTCATTGATGAATTATCATCCTACTCATTAGGCAGAATGAGGTCAGTGTTCAATGACCTCCCAAAACAATCTAGATTAGCCGACTCTACTGCAATATACTTTCCCCTCACATTCTGTTCACACACTTGTTTCTTGAGATTTATAAGATAACCATCCATATCCTCGGCCACTTGTTGCAATTTTCCTTGCACTACGAGCTCTGTAAAACAATTTGAGCTAAATGTTTTTAGGGGATGGATATACCACCACATACACTCTGGGTGGATCATAATTTCACCAAACATATCCATCAAAAACATAAACTATTTCCTACGCATGCTACACGGAATTTAATTTTCGAATGTGTCAAATATAATTCTCAAGCTACACACATCCCATAGGTCACTATGTGTCCTCATTTTATCAAAAATCACCATTTAGTATAAATTTTGAGGTCGTGTATGGGGGTTGTATTATAAAACCACCATTTACATGGGGCATATAAAAAATCTAGAAACATAGATACCTACATGTGGTAGTGGTTCATTAATCCATGATAATGAAGATGATTTTTTTGGTAATCTACAATTGCAGTGTCATTAAAATATCTCATTGAAATATTGTAGTTAATGTTTTTTCCAATCTATTTTTTAATAATGAAGTTGTTTTGGTTAATTAATCCATAATTAGTGAATTTGGAGTCTATGTTGAAATATTTAATCCAATATGTGATATCCTCTCAAAATACCCATACTGATATTTATATTCTCATATATATAAATATTTAAATGAAACTATCGTACAACTCGATATATAATTTGATACAAAATTTCATGGTGGTATACATAGAGAAAAATATAGTAAAATTAATATAGATAGAATAAATTTCCCATATTCATAGTTCTAAATTGAATGATTAGTTATTAAAATCCATGTCATTTGTAGTCATTGAATAGTCTACACCTCAATCCCTTTGTTGAGTAAGTTATTCACACCTATAATTCTTATCATCCTTTGAATTATGAAACTAACTTGGGTAATTTCCAAGGATTCCACACTTAAGTAATTAGACTGATAGTGTCACATTTGGATTTATGTTTTCCACTCCCATCACACTTACTATCCTTAATATTGTCCTAGGTATGTTTTATATTCTATTAAACCCTCTTCTATTTGTAAATAATCTTCTAGTGACCTTGTGGAAATTTCCTTGATGATACTTCTAATATTTTTATGTTTTTTAAAAATGCGAACTATTAATTTCATTATCTCTCTCACATGATCTTCCATGAAACTCTATCATTCCCTAATTTAGTGTTTTGGGTTATTTGAGTATATTTAAATTTTTAATCATATTTCATGATATCTAGTTTTATATAATCAATAGGTTTCTCACTCTAGCTCCCATTATTTTGGTTTGATCATTTTTTTTAATATTCACATTGTCCCTAAGACCATTGTACCGGTCTAGTTCATAACGATACTAAAATAAAAAGGCATTACAAGAGTGAAAAAAAATTAACAATATGAGAATATTATAATAATCATAATTGAAAATCAACCTTAAATAAACTTTTTCATTTTTATTTTTATGTAAGACCATAGTTCCTTTTGTTCATCCTATATAAATCATAGTTTGATTTAATTTAGATAATTTTTGTTTATATTATAATTCTCAACATAATGACTTAAATTAAGTAGTAATTAATTCCTTAATTATATATCATAAAGGGAATATGATCAACCAAATTATATCCCCTAGGAGTGTGAATATAGTTGTACTATTAAGACTTTTTTTATGAACTAGGTGAAGATTGAGTTGATACCTAATAAACATCATTCTGGGATATTACCCCTAGTTCTATGTATGTCAGATCATAAATCCATTTATAGTGTCCACAAATGGATGTATTTCTAGTGAAAACCATATACTCATGATTATAAAAATATTTCAGGATATCATCCTATACTCATACTCAAATCTATGTTTTTTTAAAAGAATCAATAAAATTATACCAATATAATAAATAATAATAACACAAAGTTACTAAACTAAAATATTATACAAACTACATAAACCCAAGTTAAGAATGACATAAATAACACATATCACAAAAAATCACATAACCCAAAGACCTAACGATTTAATGTCTTATAGATTATGTGCAAAAAGATATTATTTTATAATACTCATTAATATTTTTACACAATCTTACTCCTTTATAATCTTTCTAGAAAACTCACATAATAAAATAACCTTCATAACCTGTTGAATGAAAATATACAATGGCTTCATCTCCGAAGCTTGGTGAGGGAAAAAATATCATAATGTGTCAGATAATAAACATGAAAATGAAAATGATGACTAAATACATATCTTAATAAAATATCATAAGATCATAGATTATATTATTAAAAATTATAGATCAATATAAGATCATTACCAAATCATTAAGCAAGACTAAATAATTATTACATGTACTAAAATACATTATAATAATCATAAAACATGTGAGGATGATATAATGATGGGGAATAATTTTAAACAACATGTAATCATGAAGTCATGGAATATCATGGAAATTAAATGCATCATAATTTTTTTTATCATAAATTGATAAATAATCATAAATTTTGGTCAATAATAAGTATATAATATCCTTAGTGAGGAAACCCATTATGCCCATGTCCATGTGAACAAACTCATTACCTGCATTCCTGAAACGGTGAGAAATCTTATCACATACCCACATGTGAAAATAAAATAAATATGTACATGCTAGAATATATTATGTGATATAAAATTAAACCCATTAATTTGTCGGTGATATAGGACCCCACCCATTATCATCCATACATTTATGTGCTAGTTAAAATCAATCTTAAACATTCATTAATGAATCCATAAAAAAATATGTCTTCCAAAAACATTCCAAAAACATCATACAATAGAAAAATAATTGATAATATGTTATCCTAGATATATCTTTATAAAAATAATTATTTCATAATATAATATAGGTGATGATTGAAACATCACTATATGATATATATGCTTTTGTGAAAAAAATGAAAATAAAAACGTTTTCACAAAGCCTTTCAAACATGGTTATAAAAGATTATGTGTAAATTATATTAAAATTTTATGATGGAATGATAATACTTTGATAAACCATGTTATTAGAATTTAAAAATAAAATTTCCATTAAATTATAATAAATTTATCAAACACTATTGATTGGATGATAAAATAATTGATTTTGAAGGAATGGAGATTCCTATTACTTAATATGTTGATATACCATTGTTTGAAAAGAATCATTGTGAAAAATGAATTAAATATTAATTTTGAAAATGGTAAAGGATAATTATGATAATGTTATAAATTATTCCAAATTAAATTTACCAAAATTAGTGGATATAATTTGTGAGAAGGTTAATATGGTCTTGTAAGTTATGATTCATTTGTATGAATGGGAGTTATTCTTAAAAAATCAAAATTATTTTTAAAAAGATTTTACCAAATAATTTGATATTGAAGATTATAAGTAATTTATTGAAAAATTATAATTAAATAAAAAATAATAAATTTTAAGACTATGATTGAAGAAAAATATAAATCTACAGTCTTGTAAAGAAAACTCTGACCCAATGGATTAGAAATCGATTTGACAAAACACATAAAGAATTAATAATGAAAGAATTAATGAAGATTGAGGGAAAGATCTTGAGATAGTGATTATGATATAATTAAATGTAATGTATTTTATATTGAAAATAAATTATATAGAGAATAAACCATATAAAATATTTTATGGTGCACAATACGAAACCTCTACAACGAAGTTAAAAATGAGACAATGAAACCTCTACCATTACACTTTATTTCCATAGAGCTTCAATAATTTTTATTAAAAAACAATAATATATTAATAAATAATTTTAAAACCATATTCATTACTGAAAATATTTATTTATTTTTATTTATAATCATTATCTGAATGTGTATTAGTTATTTTTTACTTATTTTACCACATCAGTTGTTTATAGTTTGATTGTTTGTTCTAGTTTCATATAAGAGGTGTCGGTCTCCAATTTTCTCTCAAATTTCATCAATAAAAGTTCATAAATATTTCTATAATGTTTTAATAATAATTATTTATAATGTTTGAATTTCATTTTTATGTTTTTCATTCTTTATCCTTGAAGATGAAATAAATTATATGCTCACGTCAGTGATGTTATTTACAAACAAAATGTATTTTATTAATTACTGAGTTAAATATTTATGTATCAGTTACATAGAAAAAACCAAATCAATATTAAAATGTTTATATGATATTGTATCATTAAATAATTTTTCATATTAATCCATGACATAATTTTTTGGTGTTGTTCAAGTTAGTAGTCAAACCGATCCAAACATGAACATATAATGATTAATGGTTAATTATGAACTGGTTTAATTGAAATATAATTATAATAGAAGAATAATTATCATAATTATCATTTTTTACTTTGCTATATCATAATTTTATTGATTTAGATGCACTATTCTTGGATATGAAAATATTATAAAATATGAATAAAAGGTTTTTATTTTCTTCCTAGTTAGTATATTTAACATGGATAGTTTTATTTTAATTTTTTTGACGCATATTGTTATTATTTTATTCAATTAGTATTAAAATAAAATTACAAAAAATATTCGAAATCATATTTATAATTTAGAACCATTATCATGGCCATCCTTGTAAGGATATGAGGAAATTGATAATGGATATATTTTCTGCTATGGAGGCGGTAGTGCATACGAATGCACAATTAAAGATTTCATATTTCCAAAGAACATAAAAAAAAGAAATATGTATTATAATTTAATAATAAAAAATATAATATAAATATTATTTTTATATATTAAGTTACCTATTATTACTATCCTTGTAGAGTATTGAATGAAAACCAAACACATTGTGCCATAGAGGTGGTAGTCTGAACAACGTACAACAAACGATTCATGTATATATTTTTATTAGTGGAAAGGGGAGTGTGATTAATTCTTGTAACATAATTTTATTCATATAATAGTATAATAATTATACTTATGTTATCATTATAAGATTTTGAAATGAAATTTTAGGAAGAATAAAAGTATACTTAAGTGACAAAAAAGATGGAAGAATGATTACAAATCATTAAATTACTACTCAGATTATATACTTTGTAAAGGAGATTAACCGTTTTTGGGATGGTCTTTAAGAATCATAAAATTTCATTATGGTTGGAAAGAGTGTTTATGAGAGGATTGACGTGATATTGGGTATAATATTGTAACAACCTAGGTACTTATAAAATAATATGTTTTATTTCTGAAATTAAATAGTTAAATTCATTATAAATGTATAACGAACTAATTGGTGTTTATATAAATTAAGAAACATATAATAATATAACATTAACCTTACTTATGAGTGGGTAAATATAATTTTTGTATCTTATGAGTAAAAATATGATATGTTTATATCTTGTGATATTTACATACATGTTTTTAAAATGATAAATTAAGTGTTGGTAGATTTGTGAAATATACATTTTTTATTAACAATTTTAAAATTTAAATAATTATTTAATGGTAAATTTATCTTTATAAAAAAAATTATAAAATTATATATATTTTTTATTATTATAATATATTTATATGAAACCTTATATAATTTTTGAAAGTGTGAGAAACTTAATTATAAATTTAAATTTGGAATTTTTCAAATTAATGATGATTTTAATTAAAAATAAAAATTATCAAATTTACTAAATTATTTTTATAAAGTGGAGTTAATTTTTTAATTATACAAATTTAAAAATCATTATTGTGAAATATTTTGTATTTTTAAAATAGTTGAAATTTTGGCGAATTTTGAAATACGGTAATATATTTTATAATCTAAATACATGATTTTTTAATTCATGGATGATGTATAGATAAATTATAAATAATTGGTTAAAATTTAATTCCTTAGTTGTGGTATTTACTTAAATGAATCAATTCTTTTGACAGTCTTGATTCAGATTAATAAACAAATGGATATAGTAATTAAAAACACCCCTCTCCTCTAGTATAAATACCACCCTCACCACCTGTTCTTTTCACACATAAAAATCCTTGAATATTTTCTAAATTATACCAAATAATCTTCCCATGTATCTTACCCACGTTCAGGATACTTTTATATCAATAAAATACTAAACTCAAGAGGTTTAAGGAGGTCCTTAAAGAAAAATAATTGATGAGGTAAAAAACTATTCATTTTTATTTATTTTTTTCAATTTTATTTCATTTATTTTTCCTCTCCTCAAATACCCTTATCTAAGTGTCATGATAACTCTATAATATTTAATATAATAAAATTTTATTATGATAATTAAAAAACCCATAATTATTTCTCTTTCTCTCCCTTTTGGTTCTAAACATGAAAATATCGTTTGTGATGTATTGATTTATCACATTCATGGATAATGAGATTTAATTTTCTATTATTAGATTCATGTATTTCTATAAAACAATTATTATGGTTAAAAATATTTTAATATATATTAAAACTTTTTTAATGATCTTAAAATAATTTATATATATATAATTAAATAAAATGAAACTAGTTTGTGATGGACAAAAAAACCCTAAAAAAATATTCCAAAATTTTATCATTATTGTTTTATCTAATGAGACATCCTCGTTTCAGAAAAAATTATATATGAAATCATTTTAAACTACAGCAACATATTAATACAATTTAATTCATCTTCCTGTGTATTTCATTAATTTGGAAAGAATATCTGTAATGATCCTACCACAGATACCATGCAATAAATTCACCCAAAACAGTTGAAATAAAAAAAATATTATTAATATATAGGTGGAAGAAGGTATAAAAATATCATAAAATAATTATTTATATGAATATAGTTCTGTAATATATTAATAACACTCATTAAACCATCATACATGAGGTTTTAACATGTTCTACGTAAGACGAACCATTAGTAATGATCTTTCATTTAAAAAGCATCTTTTAAATTTATACCTTTAAAAAATTCAAAAAAAAAATTTGATGAAAGTATTCATATTTTATGATTATGTTCTGGTTATTGTGCATTTTTTATGATGAAGGGTGGGACCAATATATCCCTCTAATGCATTGGGTATGATTATGTTGGATATTGAGCGTAATGGTTATTCCATGTGTAACTCTGCTGATTACCCCATAAGGTATTCATGAGGGTTACATCATAAGGTAGTAATGAGAGTAACATTTTAAGGTATCCATGAGGGTTACAAATATTATGGCATCAAAGAGGGTTAAAATTTTATATAATAAATTCCCAAAGATAACTTTTTTACTTTTATTTTATTTTTCTATGTTTTACTGAAATCTTTTATTTTCAAAAATTATATGATACATTATGGGTTAGAATTATCTAAATGGGAAAATTATTTCATGGGTTTATAAGTATTCATGGATTAACGATTTCATTCTTTCTTTTTCTGTCCCTTACTATGATTGTTTTTGTTCATACCAATTTTTATAATGATTTATATAGGGATTAAGGATGGGTATGAGAAAAGAATAAGTAAATCTATATGTTGTAAAAAATTCATGTTTTATTAAAAAATTGCATTATGGAAAAATGGATACTATTTTAGCAGTATCCACTTTGTATACTATTATGAATTATAAAATAATTATCTAAAAATCTAAAAAATAAATATATTTTGGAGTGTAATTAATATAATTATAGTTGAATTTACCAGAGTATGTAATGTTTAGGGGTGAGTCTTTATAGGTGATATTAGTGAATGTTTTAGATAACATTAGGGGTAATGATGAATTTAATACAATTCTATTAATGATTTTTCCTTTATGGTTAAATTGAAATAATATAGTATTTAAATATTATCATGTTTTTTTCATCTAATATATTCCTTTTCAGAATGTTTTTCCATAGAATATACAAGGAATTTGATGTAAGAAGGCTCCCATAGAATGATATCTATATGAATTAGTATCTTGAAATGGTGGGAATTGTAACTAAGATGTTTCTAAACGTAATTGATCATATTAAACAGGTTATATATTTTAGCGTAATCCATTCAATAGAATAATCAGAGCTACCACAAAGGTACATGACGATATTAGAACATTTAATGAGGCAACATCGTCCTGCTCTAAGTGGATCTTCTAACCTAGTTATGACCTATGATAAGATTAAATCCATTGAAAATATCTTATATGTCATATGGTGTTTATATAATCAATAGGATAATACTTCTATTTAACAATTTTAAGGTGAAGATGACCAGGGGCGGACATTGGTCAAGAATATCAAGGATAACAAGGATGTTGAAGCCCTGTAATCAGATGAATTTTAGAATATGTTCTATGAAATTATTTTCCTAAGGTGGTTCGTCATTGGATGGAAAGTAAATTCATTAAATTGAGACAATAGGAAGATTCAGTGGTCATGTACGAAGAAAAATTCACTTGATTTTCAAGGTATGCTCTAAATATTATTTGGGATCTTGATAATAAATTCATTCATTTTTATATAAGATTAATGCCAAGATATTAAAGGGATTTTGAATTTCATGAATTGAAAAGTTATGAGAAACATGTTCAATGCGGTTAACGGATTTATATAGAGTTTTCTAATGATAACTTTTACTGTGAAAAAAAGAAAATGAAATGGTCTTGATAGTAGGAAATGGGTAATAATCAGTCAAATAAATCTGAAGGTCAGAAAATTCATTTTTTATTTTGTGAAATGTGTGGTAAAAATATCTCGAGGAAAGCCTTAACAAATCTAGGAAGTGTTTTTAACCAGTAAAGTTTAGACATATGGCCCAAGAATGAACTCAAAATTTTCAAAATTTTAATATTAATAACGAAGATTTCATGTGTTTTAAATGTGGTGAGATGGTGAAATATGTAAATATATTTCCAGGGAAATATTTGAATGTGGGAAAGAAACAATATTATTAGTAGAATGGTGTAGTAAAATCCTTTCTGACTATGTCAATATATATTAATCCATCCAATGAAGTCATATCAGGTACCTGGTTTGTGTACTTAAATTTTTCTGATGGTTTTTTGATATGGGATATAAAGATTCATTTATTTTTAAATAATTTTATGGTAAATTATAAATTTCACCTCATGAAATGAAACTATAACTTATGGTTAAAATTATAAGGGGAAATATTAAGTAAAAAACAATTTTAAGAATCTATTTATTAATTTTTATGGAATGAAATTTCCTTCAGACATTTTTATTTTTCACCTAGTAGAGTTTGATATTATTCTAGTTGTTGATTGGATTTCTATTTACCAATCTAATATAGATTATTGAGATAAAGAAGCTATTTTTTAGAAAGAGTTTCAGTTTGTATACAATAACAAACCCATATAATTAATAATATATCATGAAGCTGAGAAACTATTAAATGATGGAAATAAAATTTATCTCTAACATTGTTGAAAATAATGGAACTATTCAGATTAATGATGTTTTAGTGGTAAATGAATACCAAGACATTTTTTTGATATGTTACCCAATGTTATACATAGTGATTTGGATTAATTTCATTACTTTTTTCCACATAAATTTTTATTTTTTCTTCTATTTATTATCAAAAAAATAATCTATTTTGTCTAACAATTAAAAATTGTTTTATTTGGTATATTAAACTGATAAAAATTTGTTTCTATGTTAAAAGTGTATATTTAATTTTATATTTTTGGGGGTTTTCAATAATAAAATTAATTTATTCTCTCTCTAGTTTACTTTCATTTACTTTCATTTGTTTTTAATAAATTAAAGAATTCATTCTTTTTAATCTTTAATTATATTATTTATTTATTTTAAAAAAATAATTTTATTAATTATTTAATTTAAATAATTATTTTGTTATTAAACAGTTTAATTTTATTTTTCAATCTTCAATTATATATATAATTGAAAATATTAAATTCTATTCATTAAATATTTTATTACTTTATTTTATTTTAATTTAATGAATTAATTTTAATAACTAATTTATTTATTAATGTTTTAATTAATTTAAACAAACAGTTTTAATTATTATTGTTTTAAATTAATTTTTTGTTAACATTTTATAATTTTAAATAATTCTTTTTTGAAATTTTTTTATTAATATTATTATGTTTCCAACAATTATAAAATAATAAGTATAATTTTTCTTTCTTTTGAATTATTAGTTGAATATTTATTTAATTTATTTAATTAATATATAGATATTTAATTTAATTTAATTTGTTTGATTATTGTTTTCCAAGTGCCTAGCCATTTCTAAGTCCATCTCACTGCTAGCCAGCAATGGTGAGTTGATGAGTCACCTAAAATCCCCTATCACCACTAGAAACAACACTCCAATCTCGCCACCACCGTTGAAATCCTACATTCTACCTCTTCAGAGTCATTATTCCACTTCAATGGTGACTCCACTATCACCATTAATCCATACCACCACCACTCCCAGATTCTCTCATTCTTCTACTCTACACTACTGTCACCCCACTGATGCATCTCCTATCACATCGATACCTCATCCTTCCGCTTCATCACCAACGGTGACGATAATAACCATTCATCAGCCCCTGAAACATATTTCCATCACCTCTTATTCCAACACACTCAATTCCACTACATTGAAAACAAGACAATAGAAGGAAAAACTCAACACCAATAGAATGAACATCAGCTACAATCAAAATTCACAATAGGAGAAGAAATACTGTGTCTCACCATAGATAAATCATAGATTCAATAAAGTAATATAAAGAATCAAACAAAAAAATTTCATATTTCCAAATCTAGATTCTAGATTTACTCTCACAGAATAAGGGGATAACCGATCTTGAACAAAGATTTGTGTCGAAGGACACCGCCACTTGAATACCCTCTACCGCTGAGATCTTGATAAAGCTTCATGACCCCCACCTCACCCATTGAACACAAAGAAGAAATAAATACACCTCATTCCACTGCAAGCTGCAAACCAGTTGCATTGGCCTGATGAACCATTAGCCATTTACCCTGTCTCTACACCCATGCACCAGCTATCGCCATCCACCTTATGAAGAAGCTATGCTCACACCCAAACCTCCACAGACCATATTTCCTCTCTCTCTAAACACCTCCCTGCCATCGCCTCTCTGACTATGTGATCCCACAATCCCTGTTTTTTTCTATTGTTTTTGTTTTCTTATTATTTATATGTAATATAAAATATATTTAGAAAATATAATAATAATAAAATAAAATATAACATAATAATTAAAATATATATAATTACTAATTTAATTTATTTAATAATAAATTTTTTACATTTCCAAACACTTTTTAATCAATTTCATTCTTTTATTGGTAACATAAATATATATATATATATATAGTTAATAAATTGGTTTTTAATAATAATTATAAATATATTGTTGTATTTTAAAAAAATATATATATTAACCTAATAATTTCTAATTCAATAATTGTTTTTAAAACATTTATATTAATTAGTATTATTTTATTTATTTATTAATTTATTTATTTTCAGTTTTTTTCCAATAATAATTAAGTGATTTCTTTTAATTATTTTGTTTTTTTTTGTCATAGTTCTGGGGTGTAATCATGGTTCATTATGTGAACTCTCATTCAGATAAGGGACATTGTATAACATTCTAGTGAGGAGGATGGGGCACTATGAAATTTCTACAAGGAGGTAATAAAAGTCACTAACATGATGTGATAGGCACTCATGACAAATGTCATAAAATTCCATAACCAAGAGAGAAATGAAATGAATTTTTCATTCATATTCGGCACATTCCACATATTTCTTCAAGAAAGTTGAGTGGAATCTTACTCCATGACTAGCATTTCGATACATCATCACTCCCACTTCAATGACTAGATTCCATGATCACTTACAGGGAGAAAAAGATCGAGATTAGTGATCAGAGAAGTATAACACTATTCAATTCTGCAATTTCAGATCCAATATTCTAGAGGAACACATCAAGATTCAAAAGGTGGTAGATTGAGAACACCTCACTATCACCATTGAGTAGGAGACAGAGGAGATCATAAATTTTCTAGAGATCAAGTAGGGGGATTGGAAACATTTCTCTCTAATCTATTTTTCTGCATTTTTTTACAACATGAACTCAGCTATTTTTAAATATATTAATATTAATTTATTGATCATGGTTGTTGGATAATCACCTTCAGGGGAATAGGGTATGCATATTTTAATCTAGTTTTTTAATTTATGTATTTATCACCTTTTGGATATCTCTCTCTCTTACTATTGATACAATCATTCTATTCAAAACATCAATAATTTGTGAACACTAATCATTGTTATAATTAAATTTTAATAATATTTAATTTGAGGATTCACTAAAAATATAATCATTCTCAAAGAGAGAGAGACTTACTAAGTTCAAGTGATATGTTGAACTCAGTAACATCTGATTTGTTTTCAACTGGTGATTGTAATATTATTACAATTGATAAATAGTATTAGTAAAACAATCATAGATTCACCAAATGAAATTGTTGGTTAACCACTTTGAATTAGATCATGATATTAAAATTTCATGAATGAATAAGGGAATGCCTACTTAAGGATTGTTCAACTGATTTTCCCATTTTATATATCAATTTTTCTTCTACTTTTCTACCAACTTTGATTAATTCCTACCCTGCTTGTATTCCTATACTCAGATTCACTCTCATTTTCACACACAAATCGTAACATAATTCACAATCACAATATCATGATCACATTTTTTTGTTAATTTTTGTTATTTTATTTCATTTTGTCCTTTTCTAGTCTTAAGAACAAAATTATAAATCCCTCTCTATGGTTCGAGAAATATAAATTCAAGAGTTTGATGGATAAATATAGATGCTCACATAGGCAGAAACCAACTACCACCCATAGTCTAATAGCAAATCAGAAGAGTCAAATAAGGAGCATGAACATGTTTTAGGAATGATAATGTCTAGATCTATGAAATATTAGTTATTAAAGATGGATTAGGATCATTGTTCCTACAAAACGTATTACAAGACTCCTATAGGGAGGTCACCATACGTGATGCTTCTTGGGAAATATTTTCATCTACCTGTGCAATTATAACAAAGATATTATTGGGCTGTGAAGGCCATCAACTTTGATTTCATGTCTTCTGGTGAAAGAATAATATTATATATCAGTGAGATAGATGATTGTAGAAGAGATTTTTATGATAATTCTAAAATTTATAATGAGACAATAAAATCACATCATGATTAAATAATTCAAAATAGGATTTCAAAGTTGGCTAGAGGGCCCAGTTGTTTAATTATAGAATGAAACTTTATTCAATCATTCAAAATAAAGATTTCAAAGTTGGATAGAGTATCCTGTTATTTAATTCTAGAATGAAACTTTTCCAAGAATGTTGAAGAATATGCCTTCATGAAACTTTACCATTCTAAGAGTTTTTGTTAATGGAGGTCTTGAGCTAGTTGGAGAGGATAACAAAATATTTTGGGTCAATGGTCATTAGATCAAGAGTTTCATTGAAGGGTATCAAAATGGATTTGTTTCCATTTATATGATAGATAAATCATGGTGTTTGTAGTCTAATATAGGAATATAATTTTAGTTTTTCTTGGGAAGTAACCCATGGTTTCTTTGATATTTTTTTATCTTATTTAAAAAATATAACTCTGGATGCTTGTTTTTACAATGTTATTTCATTTCTGTTTGATGGTCCCTAAATCCTTTTGTTGCTTGTAATATTTTTTGTTGCTAGAAAATAGGAAAACGAAAAATAAGGGAGAATCACACTTCATCATATGGATAACATCTCTCCAAATAAATCAATGGTTTAATTTTTCATAAAATTGAAATTATGGATTCTTATGGTTATATTTTTAAACTTGTATTCAATGGAGAGGATTTCCCTTAACAATTTACATAGTACTATAGAAGAGGATATATTCAGTGAAAATTAACAATAAAAGCACAAGTATCCAGGGAAGTGTTTTATTTTGTTTCCTTTTTTATTTTATTAATCTATTTTACTATCATCTAGGACTTAAGTGTGGAGAAGTACCCTAAATTTCTTTTGAAATGTTCTGAATTTTCTTTTTCATGGGTGCTTAGCTACATTAATACCGGAGAGTTGAAAACTTAGTTGAAATGAATAGTGAAATTGTTTGTCACCCTAGTAGTCACTTTGATTATCTTACTATTTAATACACTATACATTTCTTTATACAACTATAAACATCAAAAAAATCACACTTCTACTTATATATATATACGTGTGAGTTTTTTCATTTCTTTTCGGTGTGGAAAAAAAAATTTCGAACAATAATGTCACCCCTAAATATCTATTTTTAAAACATGGAATACTATCTCCCAACTTGGTATTAATAACTGGGGTCAATTTTGAGTTTTATTTTTGGAGGACAGGGGTCATTATGGTCATTATATATAACCCTTTGAAGTTTTCTAAAAAAATATTATCAATTTGTTTTGAAATTATTTCAAAATTTGTGACTCACTGCCAAAGATAGAGGTGACACCTATCATCATTATATTAACACTAATAATGACTCATATGAGTCATCACTAGCTTCCGAGATTTTACACTTCTTTTACCATCATAATTTCACACAACCAATTCATTCTGGTGGTGACTCATGTCTCACCACTTCCTCCAACATCAATCCACCATTCTATTTGGCATCACATGAAACTACAATTTTATCATACCAAGTGGGAAACTACTCTCTAGATGTTTAGGGTTTTATATAATTTGAAAAAATTGTGTATAAGTAATTTTTCAATGGATTTGTTCTTTGTCTTATGAATATTTGGATTAGGAACTGAGTAAATAAGTGAGATATGTTAGTTTTGTGGAATTATAATCACAAATTTAGTAAAATGGAATTTTTTAATGGAACCAAGGTAACTTAGTATTAATATATATATTTATATATACGTAATCACTTTAATAATTTTACTCCAAATATAATTGTTTAAGTCCTTGGTAACTCGAGTAAAATGAAAAAATGGTATCCCACGGTGAGTCTCTAAGACCGGTACACTAGTGTGTTTATGTTAATAAGTACAATCAATTTTTAATTTCAATAAGTATAATGCATAGTGATTTGCACAAGAAATATGGATGGAAGAAATAAGAATAATGTGTCCTATAAAAAATGAGCTCATTTAGGTGAGGTGAAATTTAAAGCCAGATGAAGAAGGGAATAATTGAATTAATTAAAAATCATTTTAGTTGAATCAATAGTATGAGGAAATAATTTGAATTTAACTTTTTTGGAATCTTAGAGAAAGGGATAATTGAATGTTCCTTTTGATTAGATTTTAATTCCACATAATTTAACATGAAATTACTCATAGAATAAGATCTTTAATTAGAATTGAAGTATGGAAGTTAGTTATTCCATATAAGTGGCATAACATCTTTGATAGTGGATGAGTTTGTGATTCCTTTGATTTATAGTGGGTGTTTTAATTTTGGTAGGACCACTTTTGGACACACCAATGAAATGAAAGACCCACTTCTATATTCTGTACCTCTGTCATTAACGTTTTGAAATTTATATGCTGAACTAAATGTGAAATATCATTTTTTTTTCAAAAATTCAAAGAGAAATCATTTGTTTGAGGACAAAAAAAGATTAAAGTGTGGGGAGAGTTTGATGTGGCTTAATATCATTACCTTTTTCCACACCAATTTGTCATTTTTCATCACTTTTTATTTTTATCATAATTTATTTTGTGTAATAATTAATGTTTTTTTTATTTTTTAGATTAGATAGTTAAAAATTTATTTATGTGTTGAAAGAGTGTGTTTTAGAATTTATTTTTGTGTATTTCAATAATAAAAACAATTTATTCTCTCTCTGATTTACTTTAATTATTTAATTATTTTTTATTTAAATTAGAAATATTTATTTTTTGATTCTTTTATTATCTTATGATTTTTTTCATAATAATTAGTTTATTAATTCTTTAATTTAATTAATTTTTTTTAAAAAAAAATCGTTTAATGTTAAAAAATTTAAATATTTAAAACAACTCTATTATTTTCGTTAATAATTTTAATAATATTTTTTAATTTAATTATTTAATTTCATTCGTTGGTTAGATCTAGGGTTTGGCAGCGAGATTTCTGATTTATGAAGTGTTTCACCCCACAGACTCCTCAGCTTCCTCAGTGGATTCTCATTATAGCATGACGATGATAATTAGTTGACATGAAATTCAACTTTGAGCATGTTGTAGGTGGTGACGATTGGTCTTGAGGACATCGGTTGTCTCAAACAGTGGATGGCTTGAGGCATGGTGGTATTTTAGGTAGGGGTGGTTGTCCTTTGTGGGGTAGTTCGTCTGAAGTTTTCGTCGGTGTTTCATATCTAGCCCAGTTCTATTTTCTCATACCAGTTTTAGTTTGATTCATACAACATTCTCAGTCCTTGGGAGTTATGGTGCTATGATGGAGCATGGTAGGCGTCGAGGGCATTGTGGATGACAGAAGTAATGTGTGTCGATCCTGATAGTCAATTGCATGGAAGGGGTTCTGGAATCACGATGGAAAAGGTAGGATTGGTGGGAATCGTGGACTAACAGTGGCATTCATCGATCCCAATGGTCGAATGTCTGTGTGGGTTTTGGCATTGGCAGTTCCTCTTTTGGGGTACATGGTAGTAAAATTGTTCTCTAGTGCGGTAGGTGGGGTCATTATTTGATGTGTGCTTCAATTGGCAGTCGGGCATGTGGTGGCAGCATGATGGTGCTCATTCCTGTGCAGTTGTTAGACACTTGGGTTTCTGGTATGATCTTTGTCACATTGGATATGTGCTTTGTAATTTTTGGGATTTTTTAATGGGTTTTATCATAATGGGGTTTCGAGCCACTCAATTTTATGTCTATATTCCTCGGGGCCTATGGGACGAGTTAGTCATGGGTTCACCCTTTCCTGGTTTAAAAGGTTTATTGTTTTATTTTTATCTTAATAATTGGTCTTTCCCCAACCCTTTCAGTAATTTTTTTTACTTTCATTAATTCTATAATTTAATATGTGCTACTGAATTTTAACAAACCGATTTATTTATTATTTTTTTAAATTAAATTGTTTATAAACACTTTATAAATTTAAATAAATATTTATTGAGTAATTATTTATTAATATTATTTTCATTTTAATAGTTTTAAAATAGTATGTTTAATTTTTCTTTATTTTGTAATTTTAGTACATTTTTTATTTTATTAATTTTATTAATTTATTAATTTTAAATTTAATTTAAATTGTTTGATTTTTATTTTTCAAGTGCATAACAGGGTTAAGTCCAACTCACTGCCATCCTCCTATGGTGAATCAGTGAGTCACCACAAGAATCCCCTACCATAGCTAGCAAAAACTCCCTTGTCTCACCACCACTACTGCATTCCTACCTTCATCCTCTACTGAGTCATTGTTGCACTTAAATGGTGACTCCACTACCACTTTTGAACTATAACTTCTAGATTCTCCCATTCCTCTGCTCCACACCCAATTTCACTACCACCGTTGCATATTTTTTCACATCGCCACCTCATCCTTTTTCTGCTTCCCCAATGGTGACTCTAGTCACCATTATCCAGCCCCCAACACATACCACCATCAACCCTTCTTCCCACTATCACACTTTCACTGCACCTGTTGTAGCACAATTGAATAAAGAACTCAATGCCAACAGAATCAAAAAGTAGTTACAATAAAATTACACAGTAGGAGGAGGATAATTAAACCACATCATAGATAAATCATAGAATCAATACTGTAGAAGAAAAAATTCAACCAAAAATATTGATTTCCAGATATGGATTCAAGATTTAATTTCACTGATGAATATTATAACCAATCATAAACAAATATTTTCAACTAAGTAATCCTCCACAAGAAGCCCCACAACATTTGAGATCTCGTTGAAGCTTTAAGACCCCCTAACTCACCTCGTGAACTCAAAGAAGAACAATCTCTACCTCCTTCTATCGCAAGTTGCAAGACACCTCCACTGGTGGAAGCGCCTTTAACCACCATCCATGTACCCACACCAGCACAACACCTATCATTTAACACCACTTGAATAAGCCAATATCACCCTTGAACAGCTGCAAACCCCATTTCCTCTTCGGCTGACCACCTCACTGTACTTGCATATCCCTCTTTCCGACCCCCAATTCCCTTTTTCTACTTTTTTTATAATTTCTATATAATAAATAATATTATTATAACATATAATAATAATAATCGTAATAGTGAAATAAATAATTACTAAATAATTTTAATATGAATGATATATTTACCCATCTATATAAAAATTTAAGAGAAGTATTTATGATTCCCCTCATATCATATAAAATTTTTTAATCATGGTATTTCTTAATTCTTGATATAGAATATTTTGATATCACTTTCAAAATGGATTTCATAATTTTGCGCAAATATAATTTTAGTTGTTATCATTGAAGGGTTACATTCATATTTGTTAATTTAAATTCTAATTTTTTCAATGAATATTAGATTCAAGATTAGAATACTTTTGACCACCTATTACAATGATAAGTAAATTATCATGTTATACCATATATCCTTTGGTGAAAAAAGGTTAGTGAAAATTATTGAATTAAGGTTTTATAATGCTAAGATATTTTTTGTTATATTTCATGTTTATTTGATTTTGTAACATCTAGAGTGGGAAATGGAATTCCATATCACTCTTATTATAGGGATGAGTTTTCATGACTGTCCATCACTTGTTTACCTCTTGGATTAGTAGTAAAGATAAAAGTTACCCATGATTTTTTCCTCTAATAATCTAGTGTTTAACGACTAGTATCGAAGTTGTAAAAGATAATATATGGGACACATTACTTTGATAATATGAGGAATGAAAATATTAGGAACTAAAAATTATGAAATTAATATAAAAAATAAAACATACCATAATCCCAATAATATGTATGTGATTTTATAAAAATAAAAAAAATGACACAAATATTAAAATTCTCTTATAGAAGTGAAAATTAATTCAAATGATTTCCACATCAAAAGCCAGTAATTTCTATCTTGATAACCAACTCCATAATATCAATCTATAATCAATTTAGTAAATAAAATGCGGACATAAAATTATAATCATTATAATGACCTCATTATGTGTGTTTATATTCCATTTCATTGATTGAAGACTTTAATAATTTTAATTTATTATATAATTTAATTTAATGATATAAAATTTAAAATATAAATAATTTAATATGATAAGAAAAATGGTTTCATTACTAATTTAAAGTAATATAAAAATAAATTGTATACCATCACCATATTTAATTTAGCATAAAATATAAAATTAAAAAAATAGAATTATATATTGTAATATTTTATAATTATCATGAAAATATTAATTGTTATTGTAATTAATAATTCTATTTACCATGAAATTTACATATAATATTTTAAAATAAATAATATTATCTATAAAGGAGATAAAAAAATTTAATTAAAACATAAATTAAAAATCATACCTGTAAGAATTTTTTTATAAATTTGTAAGTAGTTCCTCTTTTCTGAAAATCAATCATAATATAGGAACCCAATAATGTACGGGAGGAAAGAGTAAAATCTCAATGAAAAAGTTACCTACCTATATTTTTCTTCATTCGATCAGTGAGAATTATGTATTTTTTAATCATTACAGGCCATGATTCCCTTCCATGACCATGTCATGACCCATCTCTCTACCCCTTATTAGAAGAAGTGATTGAATCCTTTTAAATACAATCTTGACATCATTGTTGTCATAATCAGATCTATCTTCCTTCCACTCTCTGAAATGTTTAGAAGTATTGCATCTTGTCACTGGGGTCATCATCCCTTCAGATTCCATTTCATCAATCAAATGAATCTCCTAAAGCATTGTTAAAGGAGAGCCCAAATTTTCATCGTTCATATGAATGCCACCATCATTATTTTGATCAGAGGATGGGGATGGGTTACCTATAATTGTTTTCTCAACCACTAGTTGAGGCATAAACAGAGACTTAATCATTTTGTATAAGACAAGATTAAATCCAACATCATCCACAACAGATTTTGAAGAATCCTTGAAATCTTTAGATATAAACACACTATCATGTTTTAATTATGGCTTTCACAAGTTACCTAAGACACCCTACCTCTCATGTGAGAGTTTATGATCAACTTATTGATGTATCTCATCTTCCATCAACTTCTCTGCCATCAAGGAATCATTTCTACCTATAAAATGAGATTTTGAAAAGTCAGTTCTTATGAATTTTTATGGGTATCATCAATATGCACATTTTACTATTTAGAGAATATTGAATCCCACGAATTGGTCTCACTCTCCGAAGCAATTGAATATACCTGGCCATTTTGCTCCTCAACGATTTTCTTGACTGTATCCTAAGTAAAAACACTCGGATCAAATTTCATATGATCTAAATTATCCAGAGCAGTGTCGGCTCTATCATATCTCTAAATGGATTACCCTCATGCTACTTCAACTGAGAAGAAATATTAGGCTTCTTTGAAGATGCATATTTATTCTTCTTGAGACAATTGCTCATATCGTCTGCTCGCAAAGAGAAAAAGATACATATAGTAGAGCATCTAAAAGAAGACAAATCATGAAAAATAACTCTAAAATCCTTTAAAAATTTGTCACATTTTCATAGGTAATATTCAACACAATCATGTAATCATCCATTTCAAGCATTACCTCATCTATCAGTGATTAACCCATCTCAGCATCTACCAAGAACCTGGAAAAGTAGCCAAATCGAGATACTTTCGCTTCCTTGACAATTTTGTTCAGTGTACAAATGAACAAAGAAATATCATATAGAATTTTGGGGTGGTATAGTATCCCATTGAATCCATATAACCTTACCCAAATTTTAGTAAATGTTTTAATAACCTCTAGTGGATTGAAATTTTTATCCCATTTATGAATGTGAACAATCCTAGGTTTGAGCACTATCGACCCAAAACCCAAGGCCTATAGTTTTAGTTCCTTCATGAGGAACAATATATGGATTTTTTACCATCTAATAGAGATACAATTCTATCTTGAAAACCCCTATATTAACGAGACCCACTCCTCGATTTCATCAATTTTCAATGGTTGCAAGCATTTGGGAATAATTAAATGTAACATCCCAAGTAAGTAATGAATAATAGATATTTTTATATATGTCTATCAATGAATTAGATAGTGTTTTAAAGGCTTAAAAAAAATAAATCCAATCTTAAGTATGGAATACAGTAATATTCTTAAAAGATTGTTTTACTACCTTATGATGGAAAACCCTTTTTAAATATATCTTTTGACAATTTTATAAACTATTTTTGTCAAAATAAACTTATTCTTTATGATTGGGACATCAAAATTTATTTTGTGTGAATTTTTGGTATTTTTCTGATAATGTTCATTTTTTAATGAATAGTGAAAAATACTACATTTTACATCAAAACTGATTTTTAATCTAATTTATTTATATGATTAGATTATCTTTTGAATTGGTTTTGAAGTGAAATTGGATTATATATTTTTACCATTTAATCCAATGGTGGTCATTGGAATTAATTTCACTTTGAAATTGGACTTAAACTAGTGTCAATCTTTTGATACTTATTGTTTCATAAAAACACACTATTTTCTCTGACAACGGGAATTAATTATTAAATTAATTAATGTGACTTATATGTTTTTAATTTTGTAAAATATACTTCATTTTTGAATTCAGAATATCAAATATAGCTTAGGGTGAAGTTTTGGTATTTTTCTGAAAAACTCCAATTTTTTGATGAATAGTGAAACCACTAAGTGGTAATCAAGCAAACTGATTTTTCAGTTAAATAAAAGTTTACCACTAATGTATATTGAATTTTAAAAATCCGACATATATGGTTGTCATTATTATGTAAAATGTGGTTCAATGGGATGAAAATAATTTTTTGGTGAATAGTAACTTTTTTTTCATTAATCGCGATTAGAGATAATTAGTGTAGTTTAAGGTAAAAATAATGCTTTAATAAAATGATATTAGCTTGACACATGTCCTAACCCTATTGGTTGTGTCATGTCCGACCACGACAACCCATGGGTCGATTTAGGGGACCCCATGAAGCCACTTGGGTGAGATAATGACTTTAATGCCTTTTTTAAATAAAGGTGAAAATGACACTATCATAAATTGTTTTACTAAAACAATTTTTAGAAGGGGTTATACTAATCATATTTTTGTCTATAAATATTCATTAGAAAGATAAAACTATTTCCTACATCATATTATTCTTTTTATAATTTTTATACATTAAATAAATTAAATTATTTATGACATCATGATGATGCAGCGATGACCTCATTATTTAACGATTAAAATAAAATAGAAAGATAATGTAATATCTAAGACCTAAAATTGTAAAAAAACTATTGTATGGGAATATTTCGAAGCCTTATCATCTTATCTTCGAAATATATCAATGTGGGTCCTTATAAATTCGAAACACTTTTTAAAATAAAATAATAGTTTCATGATTTCCAAAAGTTCCCCTCCTCTCCTCTTATAAAAGGCCCCCACCTCTACCTCATTTCACACACTCCTCAAGCCTTTGGATCAAACAAAACCTGCCCATTTACTCTTTCCAAATCCCTATCCTCATCCTAGAGGATTCCCTTTGGGCAGAATCCTTTCAAAGGAAGCCTTTTGGCTCAATTCAAAATGAGTTACACTTTTAAAGGTAATTCATTCTCTCATGTTCATTTGATTTATTTTGCTTCTCCAACCCCCTAAACTCTTTTTATTTACTTCTTTGGTAACAAAACCAGTATCTTCAATATAATAGGATGTTTTTATAAGATTTATTCGAGCTACAATCTCACACAACTACATCAAATGGTTAAATAACATATGGTTTCCGTGGATGGCGAAAATCTACCTCCCGAAACGATGATTGTTCAATACTCATTTAACACCGTCAAAGGTGGCCATTATGATTTAACTATTTTTATATATGATATATTATATGTTTATTATTTCCTTAATCTTCTGTATTTTTCATTTATGGCATACCATTATTATTTCCATTATGGGTAAACATGATATCTTCATTTTAGGAAGTGCGGACTACCGCCCCCTGAAAGTGATTTGATTCGTTAATACCATATGTGGGATGTATAAAGGATAAAGTTAATGATATTATATATGATATTATACTGTAATTATAATATAACTTTATATCATTATGATTCCATTCTATAAAATACGAAATAGAAATGAAAGTAGTGTTCATGCGTACGTACGGCTTACCGTCTCCATGAACGGTGCATTTCATTTCTTACCTCTAAATGATTATGTAATATTATAAATGCATGCATGTACTGGATATATATGACTTATATAATATCTACATCATGAATACCATTCTGGATATAATGGATACATGAACAACTTGTAATTATAAAGGGCTTATTTTTGACTCAAGTACCAATGATCGTTAAAACGACCGTTATTAACTTAAATAATTACATAGTGTTCATGACATGGAAATAAGTGATATAAAAGGAATAATGAACTTGAATAAGGTTCGTAAACAAGTATAAATTAACTCATGGTTATTATTCAGGAGATTAAAGAATGGTCGGGTCAAGTCGGATACGAGGTAAGGGAACTTCTTAACCCAATTTCCATTCTTTGGGTTAATCTCCTACTTTCAAAATACGTCATGATATTATTTTGTCCTATCTTGTGTTTGTACTTTCTTTATGTGTAATTATAGTGAATAACATAATAGATCTATTTTATTTAAAAAATTATCTCTGTATGGTACTTCATCTCAATCTCCTTTCATTGAGGCATATTTTATTTTATACAGAGCCTTCTTTTATATGGTGTATAAACCCCTTTGACTTTTACGCTTATTCAAAAGGAATATTTTTTATATGAAGCGTTTTACTAAATGACAAAAGGGAATGTTTTTCTTGTCATACGTATGCGGCGACAACGACTTATCCACCACCGTGACAATTATTTGAGTTTCGGCTTCCTCTACAAGCCATACCCTTTTTTTAAATGAAAAATAAATACCATGTTTTACTTTGGTATTGAAAATGGTTTTCATAATGTTTTTATTATATCAATGTGTTGTATTGATATATCGTGATTGAAATGTGGAAATGTTATGTTTCCTTTATGTATTTTTATGTGATATGAATTATGTTATGGTTCTTGGGCATATTAATGAAGACGGGTGGTTCCGTGATAAACTAAGGGCGGGTGAGCCCGTTATAGCTCTCCAATGCATTGGGTAACGCGAAGGAGTGAAACGTTAAGGTTTCTCTGAAGATATTTTAGGGAATATACTGTGATGGGTATTCCAAACTTAACCAAGAGCGTTACCCCCTACGTAAGAATGTTATGAATGCCTCAAGTTACCTTTATGTCTTATGATTTCAATGATTTACTCATGATTTGATGAGGTATGGTAATGTGCTTATGTTTTAGGGGTAAAGTATGATTTCACTCTTATGTATATATGTACCCATGTTTCCTTTCCATGTTTTTATAATCCCATACTGAGATTTTTGTGCTCATCCCAAGTTTTTTTAAATGACTTTCACAGGTCAAGGGAATGGTACATGATATGATGATAGTGTCAAGGAAGTGTCAAGAAAGAATCCATGTTTTATTTTAAATATGTTTCCATTGATGGGAATGATGAATACTATCTTTATGTAACCACTTTGTTTATATGTCGAATGTAATGCACGTTTTATGATCTAATTCTCTAAAACTCTAAACCCGAAAAGATCCTCAATGTGTAATCTTGTAATAACTCAAGATTAAGTAAGGTTTAAGGCTGGGGCCTTATAGTTGGCATCAAAGGTCGGTTTAGATAACTTTAGGAGTTATAATTCTATTAAATTATTATCCAAAAATATATTTTTTGAAATGATATAGAATTTGAAGATTACCATGTTGCTTCATCTAAGACATGTTTGTTCAGAATGGTTTTCCGCAGAGGAAATAGGAAAGCAGTGTTAGGAAGGAATACAAAAGGAAATAACCTTCTGAATCAGCATCCTGAGATGGTCGGAATTGGAACTAAACAGTTTGTTGCAGTAATGGCACAGTTGACTCAAGCGATAATTGGTGGTGGTATCCATGCACGTGATCAGCCAGATCAACCGTAGAGGAACATGTCAGTGGTGGAACATTTCATGAGGCAACATCCCCCATCATTCAGAGGATCATCTGACCCTGTGTTAGCTAATGGGTGGATTAAAGCACTGGAGAATATTTTCGATGTCATGGGGTGCTCAGACAATCAAAAGGTTAGTCTTTCTATTTACCGTTTGTAGGCTGAGGCAAATTAGTGGTGGTCTATGGTTAAAAATATTAGGGACGCCGATGAGATTGATGCTCTTGACTAGAATGAATTCAAAGGTATGTTTCTTGAGAAGTATTTTCCTAAGTCTGTTCGACTTCGGATGGAAAAGCAATTCTTGGAATTGAGGCAAGAGGATGACTCAGTGGCTACCTATGAAGAAAGGTTCACTCGATTGGAAAGCTATGCTCCAAATTTTATACGAGACCTTGATAGTAAAATCAATCGTTTTTACTCAGGATTAAAGCCAAAATATCGAAGGGAATTAGCTTCTCGTGAGTTTAAAAGTTATGAAAATATTGTTCGATTTGCTGAGAAGGTGGAAATGGAGTTTGGAGATGATCAAGTGTTTTATAACAACCAACATAAGAAGAGACCTAGGTGGCAGGAGAAATGTAAGAAGTCTACAAAAAACTCTGATGGTAAGAAAACTATGTTTCCAGTTTGTGATAAATGTGGCAAAAGGCATGTTGGGGAATGTCTTCTGAATTCTGGAAAGTGCTACCGATGTGGTAAGATGGGACATAAGGCTCGTGATTTCACTGAAAAGGATCAAGGTGAAGGTAAGACCAAATTTGACTTACAGTTAGTGAAATGTTATAAGTGCAATGAGATGGGTCACTATGCAAATGAGTGTCCGACAAAGAGCTTGAGTGATGGGAAGCAGTTAGACTACAAGTAGAAAGTGGTGGTGAAATCCTTTGCAACTACTTCAGCAGATGTCGAGCCATCAAATGAAGTTGTATCAGGTACATTGTTTGTTTTTTCAGATTATGCCAGTGTGTTGTTTGATTCGGGGTCTACACATTCTTTCATCTCTGAACCCTTTTCTAGTAAAATGGGAAAACCATCTCAAGAAATGACTCCTGAACTTTTGGAAAAAAACACCTGGGGGAAATGTTGAGGAAAAAAGAATTTATAAGATTCTTCCTATCCTTATCTGTGGAAATAACCTACTTGAAAACCTTATTGTTCTACCTCTAGTAGAGTTTAATGTTATCCTAGGTATGGATTGGCTCTCTATTTACCATACTATGATTGACTATAGAGCTAAAGAATTTTCTTTTCAGAAAGACTTTCAGTTTGTGTACAAGAATGAACCCTTACTGTTGATAACTTATCAAAAGGACAAGAAAATTGTGAATAATGGAAATGAATGTTACCTTGCACAGGTTGTTGAAAATAAAGGAACTTTTCAGATTATTGATGTGTTTGTGGTAAATGATTATCCTGATGTTTTTCCTGATGTGTTGCCTGGAATAATACTAGATCGAGAAGTTGAGTTTACTGTTGACTTAGTTCCTGATGCTAAGCCAATTTCAAAACCCCCTTATCGAATGGCTCAAATTGAACTGTTAATGTTGAAGGAGCAATTGCAAGATTTATTAAAGAAAGGTTTCATTCGACTTAGCACATCACCATGGGGATCTCCTCTTTTATTTGTTAAAAAGAAAGATGGTTCTATGAGACATTGCATTGATTACAGAGCCTTGAATTATATCATTGTTAATAACAAATATCCTTTTCCTCATATCGATGATTTGTTTGATCAGCTCCAGGGAGCTCAGTTTTTTTCAAAGATTGACTTGAGATCGGGGAACCATCAGTAGAATGTAAAAGAAGCAGACGTTCCAAAGACCGCGTTCCGTACGAGATATGGCCATTTTGAATTTGTAGTAATGCCTTTTGGGCTAACCAATGCACCTGTTGTATTCATGGACTTAATGAATAGAATTTTCCATGAGTTCTTGGATAAGTTTGTGGTGGTTTTCATTGATGATATTTTGCTGTTTTCAAAAAGTAAAGAGGAGCATGAAATACATTTAAGGGTAATCTTGCAAACCTTAAAAGAAAAGAAATTGTATGGGAAATTCAGAAAGTGTGAGTTTTGGTTACAACAAATTTCTTTCCTTGGTCACATTGTTTCTAAAGATGGAATAACTGTTGATCCTGCAAAAACAAAAGTTGTGGAAGAATGGCCAAGACCCACAAATGTAACCGAGATTCGTAGCTTCCTTGGTTTGGAAGGCTATTACCGATGGTTTGTTAGAAATTGTTCACGATTATCTAGTCCAATGACTAAGCTAACTCGAAAGGGTGTTGTGTTTATCTGGACAAAAGAATGTGATGATTGTTTTCAGGAATTGAAAAGAATATTGGTGAATTCTCCAGTTTTGGCACTACCTTCCAGGAATGGTGAGTTTGTTATATACAGTGATGCTTCATTGAAAGGACTTGGTTGCGTCCTAATGCAGAATGATCAGGTAATTGCTTATGCTTCATGACAGTTGAAAAATCATGAGGTAAATTACCCTACACATGATTTTGAATTAGCTGATGTTGTTTTTTCATTAAAAATATGGAGGCATCATTTGTATGGAGTAAAGTGTGAAATATATACCGATCACAAAAGTTTAAAGTATATATTCACTCAGAAAGAATTGAACATGAGACAAAGGAGATGGCTAGAATTAATCAAGGATTATGATTGTACAATTCATTACCATCCGGGAAAAGCAAATAAAGTGGATGATGCTTTGAGTCGAAAAAGTAATGCTTCATTAGCAATGATGTGTTTGGAACGTGATCCTTTGGTTGAGGATTTGATGAAATTTGGCATAGAAGTTGTTGGTGTAATAAGTTCTTTTGTTTTGTTTCAGGTATCAGTTAGATCATCTCTATCAGATAGAATCAAGCAAGCACAAAAGCAAGATAGTGAGTTGCAGAAAAAGGTAGAGCTGGTTCAGAAAGGTAAGTTGTCTGAATTCAACATTGATAATGATTGCGTTTTGAGAATTGGGAAGAGATTGTGTGTGCCTTGTGATTCACAGTTGAAGAGAGAGTTGTTATGTGAATCTCATAGTTCTCCGTTTTCAGTTCATCCCGGCAGTACTAAGATGTATAGAGATCTGCGGGAGTATTACTGGTGGGATGGAATGAAAAGAGATATTGTTGATTTTACTGTGAAGTGTTTGACTTGTCCGCAGGTTAAAGCAGATAGGCAGTTACCGAAAGGGATGCTTCAGCCTTTACCAGGGCCAGAGTGGAAATGGGAGAATATGTCCCTGGACTTTGTTGTGGGATTACCGATGACATCTCGAGGTAATAATGCAATCTGGGTTATTATTGTATTGCTTGACTAAATCTTCTCATTTCCTTGATATACGAGATACTTTTTTCCTAGATCAACATTCCCGTTTCTATCGTAAAGAGATAGTCCGGTTACATGGAGTTACTCTCTCCATTGTATCTAATCATGATTCCAGGTTCACTTCTATCTTTTGGAAAGGCCTTCAGAAGTTGTTGGGTACTGAATTAAATTTTAGTATAGCTTTTCATCCTCCATCAGATGGGCAGTCAGAACGAACAATTCAGACCTTGTAGGATATGCTACGAGCTTGTTCGATGGATTATCAGGGAATTTGGGACCAACATCTTTCTTTGGATGAATTTTCATATAATAATAGTTTTCATTCCAATATACAGATGGAACCATTTCAGGAATTATATGGGAAGCGGTGTCGAACTCCAGCTTTCTGGGATGAAGTGGGTGAAAGGAAGTTGATGGGACCAGAATTGGTAGAAGAGATGGCAGAAAAAGTTCAGCTGATTCAGAAACACATGAGAACAACTTAGAGCAGGCAGAAGAGTTATGCGGATAACCGGAGGAAGGATCTATCTTTCGAGGTAGGTGATCATGTTTTTCTCAAGGTTTCTCTTTGGAAAAGTGTGATGAGATTTGGTAAGAAAGGGAAGCTGAGTCCAAGGTTTATTGGACCATATGAAATTCTGGAGAGAGTTGGATCAGTTGCATACCAGGTGGCTTTACCTCCGAGTTTATCTCATGTACACAATGTTTTTCACGTTTCGATGTTGAGAAAGTATATGCCAGATCCATCTCATGTTTTGAGTCCAGAGGTAGTTCAGCTGGAAGAGAACCTATCTTATGAGGAACAACCGGTCCAGATTCTTGACCACAGGGAGCAAGTGTTACGGAATAAGGTGATTAACCAGGTAAAGGTTTTGTGTAAAAACCACATTATTGAAGAGGCAACATGGGAATCTGAAAATGCAATGAGGGATAAGTACCCCCATTTATTCGATAAGGAAATAAATTGCAGGGACACAATTTTCTAAAGGGGGGAAGGATGTAACATCCCAAGTAAGTAATTAATAATATATATTTTTATCTATGTCTATTAATGAATTAGATAGTGTTTTAGAGGCTTAAAATGAAAATAAATCCAATCCTAAACATGGAATACAATAATATTCTTAAAAGATTGTTTTACTGCCTTATGATGGAAACCCCTTTTTAAATCTATCTTTTGACAATATTATAAACTATGTTTGTCAAAATAAACATATTCTTTATGATTGGGAAATCAAAATTTACTTTGTGTGAATTTTTGGTATTTTTCTGACAGTGTTCATTTTTTAATGAATAGTGAAAAATACTGCATTTTACATCAAAACTGCTTTTTAATCTAATTTATTTAAATGATTAGATTATATTTTGAATTGGTTTTGAAGTGAAATTAGAATATATTTTTACCATTTAATCTAATAGTGGCCATTGGAATCAATTTCACTTTGAAATTGGACTTAAACTGGTGTCAATCTTTTGATACTTATTGTTTCATAAAAATTCGTTATTTGCTCTGATAGCGGGAATTAATTATTAAATTAATTAATGTGACTTATATGTTTTGAATTTTGTAAAATAGACTTCATTTTTGAATTCAGATTATCAAATATAGCTTAGGGTGAAATTTTGGTATTTTTCTGAAAAACACCAATTTTTTATTAATAGTGAAACCACTAAGTGGCAATCAAGCAAACTGATTTTTCAGTTAAATGAAAGTTTACCACTAATGTGTATTGAATTTTGAAAATCCGACATACATGGCTGTCATTAGCATGTAAAATTTGGTTCAATGGGATGAAAATAATTTTTTGGTGAATAGTAATTTTTTTTTTCAGTAATCACGATTAGAGGTAATTAGTGTAGTTTAAGGTAAAAATAATGCTTTAATAAAATGAGATGAGCATTAAACATGTCCTAACCCTATTGGTTGTGTCATGGAAGACCAAGAAAACCCATGGGTCGATTTAGGGGACCCCATGGAGCCACCTGGGTGAGATAATGACTTTAATGCCTTTTTTTAAATAAAGGTGAAAATGACACTAACATAACTTGTTTTACTAAAACAATTTTTAGAATGGGTTATACTAATCATATGTTTGCCTATAAATAATCATTAGAAAGATAAAAAGAGTTCCTACATCATATTAATTTTTTTATAATTTTTAGACATTAAATAAATTAAATTATTTATGACATCATGATGATGCAGCGATGACCTCAGTATTTAACGATTAAAATAAAATGGAAAGATAATGTAATATCTAAGACCTACACATTTCCAAAAACTATTGGATGGGAATATTTCGAAGCCTTATCATCTTAGCTTTGAAATATTTCAATGTGGGACCTTATAAATTCGAAACACTTTTGAAAATAAAATAATAGTTTCCTGATTTCCAAAAGTGCCCCTCCTCTCCTCTTATAAAAGGCCCCCAACTCTACCTCATTTCACACACTCCTCAAGCCTTTGGTGTTGAGTCAATAAGGTTTTCCTTATGAATTTTCCATTCCTTCTTTTTTTGAAAATCACAAACACCTTATCTTTAAGGAGAATTGCTTTTGTAAGGAAAAATGCTTTCTTAAGGAAAATTGCTTTTATAAGGAAAATTGTTTTCTTAAGGAAAATCGCTTTTATAAGAAAAATTATCCTTATCATATTTTCATTCATATTTTTTCTTAAGTATGAGATTCGGATTCGTTTTCTCAAAGTCATTAAAACTTTGATATAAAAGCATTCTGTTTTAGGATTCGGTTCTGGACAAGAACTATAAGGAAGTTTCATTCCGAATTCCGGATATGAATTCTGACTAAGTTCTATTCCAGATTCAGTATACGAATTCTGAAGAAGAATTCTCATTACGAATTCTAATGAAGAAATCCCATTCCGAATTTCTCAGTACGAATTCTGAAGAAGAATTCTCATTACGAATTCTAATGAAGAAATCACATTCCGAATTTCTCAGTACGAATTCTGAAGAAGAATTCTCATTACGAATTCTAATGAAGAAATCCCATTCCGAATTTCTCAGTACGAATTCTGAAGAAGAATTATCATTACGAATTCTAATGAAGAAATCCCATTCCAAATTTCTCAGTACGAATTCTGAAGAAAAATTCCCATTACGAATTCTAATGAAGAAATCTCATTCCGAATTCCCATTACGAATTCTGATGATGAATTCTCATTACGAACTCTGATGATGAATTCTCATTACGATTTCTGATGACGAATTCCTATTCCGAATTCTCATTCCGAATTCTCCTATTAAACAGAATCTGATTATCATTGTTTTATACACTCTGAATTTATTCACTCCGAACCTTCACTCCGAAGTTTCTATTCCGAACCTTTATGTTAGAGTTTAAAACGATGTCGTACATTCTGTTACACTTGTTTTGTTATAAAACGATGTCGTCCATTTTGTTATAAACTAACCGTTGTCTAAGTGACACGTGTAGAGATCCCTCCTAACTTTAAGGAAAATATGACCGTTGGAGAGGAGCCGACCTTACCTATAAATAGGAGCTCATTTGAAAGAGCTCGATGCTGACGATGCTGATGGCTGATGCATAAGCTGATTGCTGAAAAAGTGCTTACATGCTGTTGAAGTGATTTCTAGAGAGAGAGTCTCTTATTAACTCTCAAAGCTTCGTGCGACTCCGAATATTGGTGATTACATTCGAGGGCTTCCGGGGATAGGAAGACAGAGGTGCCGACTACCTTAATGATCGAGGGCTTTCTTGCTGAGAAAGACAGAGGTGCCGACTACCTTAAAGATCGAGGGCTTTCTTGATGAGAAAGACAGAGGTTGCCAACTACCTTGAAGTTGAGGGCTTGCGGGGATAGCAAGACAGAGACACCGATCTTCGTATCGAGGGCTTACCCTGGTGTGGGTAAGACAGACTTGCTTGAAAGTATAAATCAAGGGACCTTTATCCAAGGTTGTTGGATACCCTTCTCTTTGGGTTAAAAGACTATTATCTTGTTACGAGTAGTTTTACTACTTATCTTTATTCCGCTGCAATTTGTATCTTAAGGAAAGTATAACTTTCTTATACTTCCTTACTTACTCTGATTCTTTTAGATTCTATACGCTTTAAGGTAGAATCTCATATTGTAACTTTTGTTAAGTTTCAATTTCCGGAATCATATTTCCGGAACCTGATTTTGGAATATCTTTCCAAGTTTAGTTCGGTGTTAGAGGTGTTGTGAATCTACTTAGTTTAACTTTGTTAAACTTAGCCCTTTCCTTTTCTTAAGGAAACTTTAGTTATTCATAACTAACTTTAAAGGTTCCAAAGTAATTTTTTAAAGTATACAATTCACCCCCCCTCTTGTTTATTGAGCATCTCATATTATATTTCGATCCTACAATTGGTATCAAAGGTTGGAAACCTCTTACTCTATACCATTCTTAAATTTGGTATCAGAGCCAAGGTTACTGAAATACTTGTACTCACATACAAGTTTTTCTTTCTCATTTTCTATTCCGAACTTTGTCATTCCGGATTATCCATTCCAAACTTTTCCCATTCCGAACCTTGTTATTACGGTTCAAAGCTACTAACAAGTTTGTGTGCAAAATTTCTTTTAGTATGGCAGGAATTAATGTTGGTTCGATTGACAATCTGAATCCTACAAGGCCACCAATATTCGATGGTAATGATTATGAATACTGGAGAGATCGTATGAAGACTTTTGTTATCAATACTGGAGTAGACAACTTTGTGATGCTTACTGGTGACTATAAGATTCCTGACAAGGAAGTCAGAACCTTTACTAACCAGGAAAAGCAAGAATATCAACTCAACTATAAGGTACGCAATACTTTACTATGTTCAATGACTAGAAATATATATAGCCAAATTTCTTCTTGTGAAGAAGCTAACTGTATATGGAATAAGTTAGAGGTTACACACTTTGGGACTTCTAAGGTGATTGAGACTAGAAGAGCTATGCTTAGAGCTGAATATCATGGCTTCAATTTTCCATATGGAGAACCTATCTGTAAAGTTCAACAAAGATTTATGACTATTGTCAACAGTTTACAATATATGGGAGAAAAAGGTTTAGATGATGAAGCTCTTGTGGACAAGATAATCGACATTATGCCCAATGAGTGGGAATCCAAGAGAACAGCTATAGATGAGAACAGGAAGGTTACTCAAATTACTCTTGATGAATTATTTGGAACTCTTCTACAACATGAGACCAGAATGAAGAGGGATGCTGACAACATCAAGAAGAAAAATGGAAATGGTACTGTTGCTTTTACTACAACTTCGAATCAGATGAAAGCTAAGACTCCTGAGAGAGTAACCAGATCCAAATCTAAGAAAGTTATTTTCCAATCAGAATCTAGTGAGAGTGATGTTTCAGAAAATGAATTAGCCAATCTTTCTCAAAGGATGAACAAGATAGCCGGACATAGAAACTTTCAATCCAAGTATAAGAAGAAGGACATGAAAGATAAGAAAGATGGAGAAGTTACTTGTTACGAATGTAAAAGAGCTGGACATATTAGACCAGATTGCCCTATGCTCAAAAAGAAAGAAAGGAAGGAAATACATTGAGACAGGAACAGGAAGAAGTATTACATAGCCAAAGCTAAGAATGTTCTGAAAGCTAATGACACCTGGAGTGCCAGTGGTGGTGACTCTTCAGATGAATCTTCTGAATATGAATCTTCAGGACAGAAGAATCTTGGTCTTATAGCCAGATTACCTATTGATAATCATTGTCTTATGGCTAAGGTACGAAATGCTGAATCATTGACCAATGTTTCTCTAAACTCTAATGATAGTAAGTATTATTACTCTTCTGATGAAGAATCATCCTCTGATGAGGAAAATACTTTACCTACTTATGAAGAAGTCTCTAGATTTGCTGAACTTCTTGAGATTGAGAATTCCAAACTCAACAAGAAACATGATAAGGAAAATTCTAGGAATTCTATTCTTACTAAAGAAATATCAGATCTTTCTAAAGATCTTGATAAGAAAAATGCTGATTTTGAAAATATTTCAAAAAATCTTGAGGAAGTAAGTTCTGAGAAGAATAAACTTTCTGAAGAATTAGAAAAAGTAATTTCTAAGAAAAATGTTTTCGAGCCTAACTCTAGTTCCAAAACTAATGATTTTGAGGATAAAAACTTGGTTGTAAAACTCAAGTCCGAAATTTTTTCCTTAAAGAAGTGTTTATCAAACTTTACCCATGGTAAGGAAAATTTTGATAAGATGTATTCTCAAATACGACCTTTAAGAAATAAATCCGGATTTGGTTATACCCATGCAAAACCTGTTTTCAGTAACAATTATTTTGTTCCTCAAAGTGCCCCATTTTGTACCAAGTGTCAATGTGGTGGTCACTGGGCAAGAATTTGTTCCTTAAACAAAACCCAATCTTTAGGTTTTCATAAAGCTTAATTTTCTAAGAAAATGTGGGTTCCAAAAATTTTATTGTCTGGAAATATCGGATCCAAACAAGTTTGGATTCCGAAAGTCTAACTTTGTTCTTAATTTCAGGAAAATAAAGAAAGTTCCAGCAACAATATTTGGTACATGGATAGTGGATGTTCCCGGCACATGACTGGTAACAAAATCTTTTTTGAAAAGATTATCAAAATGAAAGGAGGAAAGGTAACTTTCGGAGACAATGCTAAGGGAGAGATTGTTGGTATTGGTAATATAGTTCTTTTGGGTAAAAGTTTGATTTCAAATGTTCTTTTTGTTAAAGGTCTTAAGCACAACCTTATTAGCATATGTCAGTTATGTGATGAAGGTTACCTTGTGAATTTTAGGAATGATAAATGCTTAGTTCACAATTCCAAGGAAGAATTTATTCTCTCAGCCAACAGGCAAGAGAATGTTTACACATTAAACTTAGAAGACCTAAGAAGCCAAGATATACCTTGCCTAAGTGCAATGGAAGATCATTCTTTGTTATGGCATAGAAGATTAGGACACTGTAATCTTAGGAACCTATGTAAACTATCTAAGAAGAAACTTGTTCCGGATCTACCAGAGCTTAGATTTGATTCTTCTAAAGTTTGTGATCCTTGTCATTATGGAAAGCAACATAAATCTAGTTTTAAGTCAATCAGTGAAGTCTCAACAACCGATGCATTACAGTTGGTGCATATGGATCTTTTTGGTCCAACACAAACTGGAAGAATTGGAGGCAAATACTATGTGTTTGTTCTAGTTGATGATTACAGTAGATTTACTTGGGTCTATTTTTTAGCAAGGAAATCTGAAGCTTTTTCTTATTTCAAAAGTTTTAGAGCCCAAGTTAAAAATGAGAAAAACCTTCCATTGAAAACTATTCATAGTGATCATGGAGGAGAATTTCAAAATTCTGATTTTGAAACTTTTTGTAGTAAGAAAGGTATTACTCACAATTTTTCAGCACCTAGAACTCATCAACAGAATCGTGTAGTTGAAATAAGAAATAGAATTCTTCAAGAAATAACTAGAACCATGTTGAGTGAATATTCTATTGCTAGACATTTCTGGGCTGAAGCTGTAAGTACTGCTTGTTATACTATAAATCGATTTTTGATTAGACCTTTTCTTAATAAAACTCCTTATGAGTTATGGAATGGTAGAAAACCAAGACTTTCCTACTTCAAGGTTTTTGGTTGCAAAGTATTCATATTGAATACTAAAGATAACTTACATAAATTCGCACCAAAGTCTGATGAAAGAATTTTCTTAGGTTATTCCACAACCTCTAAGGCTTATAGAGTTTTTAATAAAAATAATTGCACTGTTGAGGAAACAGTACACGTAAAATTTGATGAATCAGACCCTTTTGTTTTTAAAACCTCCCAACCTACATCTTCGGATGTGTTTTCAAAAACTGATTGTCAACCTTTGATAGAAGAACCTTCTGATAAGGAAATTGTTCTAGAAGATACTTCTGAAACATTTACCCCAGAAGACTTTCTACCTTATGTTGATGAATAGGTTTTACAAAACCCAAATCAGGTGTTTCTTAAGAATCATCCCAGTGATAGTATCATTGGTGATGTAAATCAACCTGTAAGGACTAGAAGTTCCTTAAGAAATGAAGTAGAAAATATAGCATTTCTTTCCCAATTAGAGCCTAAAAGCACTGATGAAACTTTAGGTGATGATGATTGGATCAAAGAAATGCAAGATGAACTAAATGAATTCGAAAGGAATAAAGTCTGGACCTTGGTTGAAAGACCTAAGGAAACTTCTGTTATTGGAGTAAAATGGGTTTTCAGAAATAAATGTGATGAAAATGGAGTCATTGTTAGAAATAAAGCTAGACATGTTGCTAAAGGATATAATCAGCAAGAAGGAATAGACTATGAAGAAACCTATGCTCCAGTAGCTAGACTTGAATCTATCCGTATTCTACTCGCTTTTGCAGCATTCTTTAATTTCAAACTTTTCCAAATGGATGTGAAATGTGCTTTTCTTAACGGTTATGTTCAAGAGGAAGTTTTTGTTGAACAACCTCTTGGCTTTGAAGATACAAAACATCCAGATCATGTTTATAGACTTACCAATGCTTTGTATGGTCTTAAACAAGCCCCACGAGCATGGTATGATAGACTCACTGGATTTTTGCTTCAAAATAACTATGTTAAGGGAAATGCAGATCCAACCCTTTTTATAAAGAAAAATAAGAAAAATGTTTTGATTGTTCAAATTTATGTTTATGACATTATATTTGGTTCAACTCAGCAATCTTTGACTGACTCTTTTGCTAGTCTAATGAAATCTGAGTTTGAAATGAGTATGATGGGTGAGTTAACATTTTTCCTTGGTTTTCAAATTTCTCAAAAACCAGAAGGAACCTACATATCTCAACATAAGTATATTAAAGATCTTCTTAAAAAGTATGGTTATGACAACACTAAGAGTATAAGTACTCCTATTGGTACCTCAAACTCTTTAGATCTTGATGAAGCTGGGAAACCAGTAGATCAAACATCTTTTAGAGGTATGATTGGAAGTCTACTTTACTTAACAGCTAGTCGACCAGACTTAATGTTTTCAGTATGCTTATGTGCAAGATATCAATCCAATCCTAAGGAATCTCACTTAAAGGCAGTAAAAAGAATTTTTCGCTACCTTAAGGGAACCATGGATCTAGGATTATTTTATACTTCTGGAAATGATTTTGTTCTAAAAAGATTTTCTGATGCTGACTTTGGTGGATGTAGAATGGATAGGAAAAGTACATCCGGAACTTGTCATTTCTTAGGAGATTCATTAGTTTCTTGGTCATGCAAGAAGCAACATTCTGTTACACTCTCCACTGCTGAAGCTGAATATGTAGCAGCTGGAAGTTGTTGTGCACAAGTGTTGTGGATGCAACACACACTCACAGACTATGGCTTGAGTTTTACTAAAACTCAAATTTTGTGTGATTACACAAGTGCCATTGCCCTAAGTAAAAACCCTGCACATCACTCTCGTGCAAAACACATAGATATTAGGCATCACTTTCTTAGGGATCACACACTCAAAGGAGATATTATTCATCAGTTTATCGGAACGCAAGACCAACATGCTGACATTTTCACAAAATCCTTGCCTTCTGATAGATTTGAATATATTAAACAGAAGTTAGGAATGATAACCGTAAGGTAATCTTCCTCAATTAACTTTCTGTTGAAAAAATCTCCTTACAGTAATAAACTCCTTTTCATAGGGGAAGTACATTTTATTTTTTGTTTAACAATGTTTTTTCAAAATCTGTTTTCAAACTTTTCGGAACGAAAATTTCCGGAATGGAACTTCCGGAACTACAATTTTCCAGAAAGGATATTTTCGCACAGAATACTTCTGGAATGGAAGTATTCGTATTGAAAATTTCCGGAATGGAAATCTTTCGTACTGGTATTTTCATAACGGAACTTTCATACTGAATCTTCCATAACAAGTTTTTATTTACTTTTTCGTATTTAGTTTTTCGTATTTATTTTTTCGTATTGAGTTTTTTTTATAGTCATCTTTATATTACCCAGTACGAACAACTTTACTAAGCTAATCCGAAAGGTATGATTTTCTTACCGAAGTTTTCGTAATCATATTTTACTTGCTGGCAATTTCTTATAGTTTGTTTTTGGATTTCTTAATTCTTTACTTTAATAAAAACCTCAAAAAGATCGGATTCAAGCTCTCAACCGTCAGATCTGATCTCAGATCATTCTAAACCGTTAGATCAACCGAGGAAGTTGAACCATCATCCCATTGCCTATATAAAGGGGACCCTATTTTCTCGTCCCACATCGATTTCAAGCTTTTGCGTGCTGAAGCTCTGACTCTCTGATTTAAGGCCATTCCGAACATCAGTTTTCTCGATTCCGAACTTCTCAGAGACTTCAGATCCGAATGTCTGCAGAGTTAGCTTCTCATGAAATGTCTTCAACCAAGCCTTTTTCTCAGTGGTTAGTCTACAGAGAGAGGTTAGTTCATCCGAATTTCTTCAGCAATTATGATTCTATCATATCAAAGAATATCAAGTTGAATGGCTGGGAAGATGTTGCGGTATCAAAAACCGGCAACCAAGATGAAGTCTACTCTGATTTGCTTGTTGAGTTTTATGAGTCGGTTGCTTTCTTCGAGGAAGATAATAGAGAAAAATTTTCTTTCAAATCGTATGGCAAGACTTATAAACTCTCTCACACCAAGGCTGCAAGCTTGGTAGGGCTATCCTATGAAGGTGAAGCCGAGTTTATTTCCCATGTATTGACAGATTCTTTGGGTAGTTTCAACAAGGAAAAGGCATTAGAAATTCTCAGATTAGATGATGACAAGGCTCCGAAAATTGCAAGCCTATCTACAAACTTCCGGATTCTGGAGTTATGGGTGCAAGGGCTTATTGTACCGATAAAAGGAGATAAGGATAGCCTAAATAAATGTGTGATATATATCTTATATTTTCTGATAAATCTAAGGAAGTTTAACGTGATGAAGCATATTCTTCTTAACATTGAAAATTTGAAGAAGGGGAATCTGAGAGCTCAGATTGTGATGTACCCAGCAATATTGTCAAAGCTCATAGTTCGGTGCCTAGAGTCCTTCAAGGTAGCTTGTAGTTCCAAACCAAGGGTGTGCAAGATCATGCTGCTTAGTGATGCCACTCTTAAGAGAATGAATATAGCTTTTGACAAGGAGTCAGGGAAGTTTATTGATCTACCTCCACAAGTAGAAGTGACTCCGAAAGTGGCTGATCCGGAATCATCCAAGCCGGTAAGGAAGAGGAAGCTAAAAGAAGTGGTTGTCGAAGCTGAGGAACCCAAGTCTAAGGAAGTCCACTCCGCACCTCCTATGTCTAAGAAGAAGAAAACCTATACTGATGAGGTTGCAGCAAAATGGAGAGCTAACAAAAAGAAGAGGAAAGAAGGGGATCCGCAGTTCGGATTGGATCCTGCAGAAGCTAAAGCTTTGAAGGAGAAAGCTGCTGATGAGCTTGAGAAACAAGCAAAGGAGAAGTAACTGAAGAAGAAAATGTCAGAATCCGAGGATGTGCAAGCATTGTTAAAGTTCAACGAAATGGTTTCAGCAACCATTCCCGTTCCGATAACTTTTTCTCTGGAATCTCTACTTGAGACTCCAGGAAGAAATCTTGTTACTCCGGAAGAGGCTGTTGCTACTGAGGAAGAAGAGCAAGTGGAACAGGTTGAAGAAGCTGCTGAAGGAAGTGGTGAGACAGGAGATGTGCTCAAACAAGTAGATGAATATAAGGGAACTCCTTCGGAACACTTGTCGCTCCAAACATCTTAAGCTCAATCTTCAAAGCTTGTTACTCCAACTATGGAACACGAGAAAGGTGAAGAAGACGTTTCTTGTCTGAGAGAAGAAGAACATCTTTCACTTGCTGCTGCTCAGAAGGAAAATATAGAAGTTGCTGATGAGGAAGATTATATTGTTCAAGTCTCTAATAGCGAGAAGAAATCTCCGGAACAGGTTTCTATTCCGGAAAAAGATAAGGGGAAACAAATTCTTGCTGATACCCCGAGTTCAGAAAAGAAGATGAGGAAGGAAGCTGGTAGTTCTTCTAAGAGGAAGTTGGAGCTTATTGAGAAAGAAAATTCTCCTAGCAAGATTTCAGATTCCGAGTCATCTTCGTTGGGGCACGATTTTGTTGTTCAGTCCTTGAAGAAGTTGGTGGGAACCATTCCGACCTTCTCTAGCATTGATTCACGATGCCAGATGCTCCAACATGCGCTGAATCAGAAAACCGACTCCGTATCCATGGTTATGGATAAATGTGTTGAGATTGTAGCCCAGTTCAAAAATTTCGTTATTGGTTACGAAGCACATAAAAGATCTTGCAAGAGGATGACAAGCTGGTCTAAGAAAACTGTGGAAGAGATGAGGTTACTGGATGAGTTTCAGGATAATGTTAAGGATGCATTTGAAACCGAGGACAAGAAGATTAAAGAGCTGACTGCATCATTCGAAGAAAAATTGACAAAGGAAAAGAACTTTCGGATTCAGGAAGTGAGAGATCTGAATGGAAAGCTCAACTCTGTTAATCAAAGTTGGAAATATGAAAGGGATTATCGGATCGAGTTTGAAGAAAGGATGAAGGCTCAGGAAGAGAAGATGAAATCTTAGGAAGAAAAGTTGAAAGCTCAGGAAGAAATAATTGAAGCTCAGTCAGCAAGAATAGTCATCTTAGAGAAGCAAGCAGAGGAAGATCACAAAGATTTAAAGAAGATCAAGACGATTCTTAAGGGGCTAATGTCGTAGGAGAAAGATCCGAAATGACCAATCCGATCTTTTTGTTGTAATCTATTTTTTTGTTGCTGACATTTCAAATATATTGAGAATTGTGTTTGTTGTTTCGTTTGTACTAATTTTTCAGGTACTTTGTTAAGTTTTTCCATTCCCTCCAATTCTTTTTGAAAATCACAAAGGGGGAGAAGGAAAAGATCCTTATGAAAAATAGGAAATCTAATAAGTGATTATCAAAGGGGGAGAAAGGAAAATACCCAAGGAAAAAGAACTATAATAAGAGTTTTTTTAATGGGGAGTTTTTCTTAAAGAAACATCACTCTGGAAATATGAATACGATCCTTAGAGTTTCAAAGCCTAAGGGGGAGTTAGTCGTATTCATCTATATTATTAAACCAAGGGAGATAAGCTTTAATGTGTTTCTTTCTTCTTAGAATAGCTTTTTCGTAAGGATGTTTGTGCTTTCCAAAAAGGGGGAGATTGTTGAGTCAATAAGGTTTTCCTTATGACTTTTCCATTCCTTCTTGTTTTGAAAATCACAAACACCTTATCTTTAAGGAGAATTGCTTTTGTAAGGAAAAATGCTTTCTTAAGGAAAATTGCTTTTATAAGGAAAATTACTTTCTTAAGGAAAATTGCTTTTATAAGAAAAATTATCCTTATCATATTTTCATTCATATTTTTTCTTTAGTATGAGATTCGGATTCGTTTTCTCGGAGTCATTAAAACTTTGATATAAAAGCATTCTGTTTTAGGATTCGGTTCTGGACAAGAACTATAAGGAAGTTTCATTCCGAATTCCGGATATGAATTCTGACTAAGTTCTATTCCAGATTCAGGATACGAATTCTGAAGAAGAATTCTCATTACGAATTCTAATGAAGAAATCCCATTCCGAATTTCTCAGTACGAATTCTGAAGAAGAATTCTCATTACGAATTCTAATGAAGAAATCCCATTCCGAATTTCTCAGTACGAATTCTGAAGAAGAATTCTCATTATGAATTCTAATGAAGAAATCCCATTCCGAATTTCTCAGTACGAATTCTGAAGAAGAATTCTCATTACGAATTCTAATGAAGAAATCCCATTCCGAATTTCTCAGTACGAATTCTGAAGAAAAATTCTCATTACGAATTCTAATGAAGAAATCTCATTCCGAATTCCCATTACGAATTCTGATGATGAATTCTCATTACGAACTCTGATGATGAATTCTCATTACGATTTCTGATGACGAATTCCTATTCCGAATTCTCATTCCGAATTCACCTATTAAACAGAATCTGATTATCATTGTTTTATACACTCTGAATTTATTCACTCCGAACCTTCACTCTGAAGTTTCTATTCTGAACCTTTATGTTAGAGTTTAAAACGATGTCGTACATTCTGTTACACTTGTTTTGTTATAAAACGATGTCGTCCATTTTGTTATAAACTAACCGTTGTCTAAGTGACACGTGTACAGGTCCCTCCGAACTTTAAGGAAAATATGACCGTTGGAGAGGAGCCGACCTTACCTATAAATAGGATCTCATTTGAAAGAGCTCGATGTTGACGATGCTGATGGCTGATGCATAAGCTGATTGCTGAAAAAGTGCTTACATGCTTTTGAAGTGATCTAGAGAGAGAGTCTCTTATTAACTCTCAAAGCTTCTTGCGACTCCAAATGTTGGTGATTACATTCGAGGGCTTCAAGGGATAGGAAGACAGAGGTGCCGACTACCTTAAAGATCGAGGTATTTCTTGCTGAGAAAGACAGAGGTGCCGACTACCTTAAAGATCGAGGGCTTTCTTGATGAGAAAGACAGAGGTTGCCAACTACCTTGAAGTTGACGGCTTGCGGGGATAGCAAGACAGAGACACTGATCTTCGTATCGAGGGCTTACCCTGGTGTGGGTAAGACAGACTTGCTTGAAAGTATAAATCAAGGGACCTTTATCCAAGGTTGTTGGATACCCTTCTCTTTGGGTTAAAAGACTATTATCTTGTTACGAGTAGTTTTACTACTTGTCTTTATTCCGCTGCAATTTGTATCTTAAGGAAAGTATAACTTTCTTATACTTCCTTACTTACTCTGATTCTTTTGGATTCTATACGCTTTAAGGTAGAATCTTATATTGTAACTTTTGTTAAGTTTCAATTTCCGGAATCATATTTCCGGAACCTGCTTTTGGAATATCTTTCCAAGTTTAGTTCGGTGTTAGAGGTGTTGTGAATCTACTTAGTTTAACTTTGTTAAACTTAGCCCTTTCCTTTTCTTAAGGAATCTTTAGTTATTCATAACTAACTTTAAAGGTTCCAAATGAATTTTTTAAAGTATACAATTCACCCCCCCTCTTGTTTATTGAGCATCTCATATTATATTTCGATCCTACATTTGGCTCGGCCAACCCCTGCCCATTTACTCTCTCCACATCCCTCTCCTCATCCTAGAGGATTCCCTTTTGGCATAATCCTTTCAAAGGAAGCCTTTAGGCTCAAATAAAAAGGAGTTACACTTTTAAAGGTAATTCATTCTCTCATGTTCATTTGTTTTATTTTGATTCTCCAAACCCCTAAAATCATTTTATTTAATTCTTTTGTAAAAAAACCAGTATCTTCAATATACTAGGATGTTTTTATAAGATTTATTCGAGCTAAACTCTCACACAACTACATAAAATGGTTAATGAACATACGGTTTCCGTGGATGGCGAAATTCTGCCTCCCGAAACGATGATTGTTAAATACTCATTTAACCCCATCAAAGGTGGCCATTATGATGTCACTATTTTTATATATGTTATATAATATGTTTATTCTTTCCTTAATCTTATTTATTTTTCATTTATGGCATACCATTATTGTTTCCATTATGGGTAAACATGATATCTTTATTTTAGGAAGTGCGGACTACCGCCCCCTGAAAGTGATTTGATTCGTTAATACCATATGTGGGATGTATAAAGGATAAAGTTAATGATATTATATATGATATTATACTGGAAATATAATATATCTTTATATCATTATTATTCCATTCTATAAAATTCGAAATTGAAATGAAAGTAGCGTTCATGCGTACGTACGGCTTACCGTCTCCATGAATGGTGCATTTCATTTCTTACCACTAAATGATTATGTAATATAATAAATGCATGAATGTAATGGATATATATGACTTATATAATATCTAAATCATGAATACCATTCTGGATATAATGGATACATGAACAACTTGTAATTATAAAGGGCTTATTTTTTACTCAAGTACCAATGATCGTTAAAACGACCATTATTAACTTAAATAATTACATAGTGTTCATGACATTGAAATAAGTGATATAAAAGGAATAATGAACATGAAAAAGGTTCGTAAACAAGTAGAAATTAACTCAAGTTTATTAATCAGTAGATTAAAGAACAGTCGGGTCATGTCGGATATGAGGTAACGGAACTTCTTAACCCAATTTCCATTCTTTGGGTTAATCTCCTACTTTCAAATTACGTCATGATATTATTTTGTCCTATCTTGTATTTGTACTTTCTTTATGTTTAATTATAGTGAATACACATAATAGATTTATTTTATTTAAAAAATTATCTTTGTATGGGACTTTGTCTCAATGTCCTTTCATTGAGGCATATTTTATTTTATACACAACCATCTTTTATACAGTGTATAAACCCCTTTGACTTTTACGCTTATTCAAAAGGAATCTTTTTTATATGAAGCGTTTTACTAAAAGACAAAAGGGAATGTTTTTCTTGTCGTACATATGCGGCGACAATGACTTATCCACCATTATGGCCATTATTTGAGTTTCGGCTTCATCTACAAGCCATACCCTTTTTTTAAATGAAAAATAAATACCATGTTTTACTTTGGTATTGAAAATGGTTTTCATAATGTTTTTATTATATAAATGTGTTTTATTGATATCTCGTGATTGAAATGTGGAAATGTTATGTTTCATTTATGCTTGTTTTATGTGATATGAATTATGTTTTGGTTCATTGGCATGTTTATGAAGACGGGTGGTTCCGTGATAAACTAAGGGCGGGTGAGCCCGTTATAGCTCTCCAATGCATTGGGTAACGCGAAGGAGTGAAACGTTAAGATTTCTACGAAGAGATTTTAGGGAATATACTGTGATGGGTATTTCAAACGTAACAAAGAGGGTTAATCCCTACGTACGAATGTTATGAATGCCTCAAGTTACCTTTATGTCTTATGATTTCAATGATTTACTCATGATTTGATGAGGTATGTTAATGTGCTTATGTTTTATGGGTAAAGTATGATTTCACTCTTATGTATATATGTACCCATGATTCCTTTCCATGTTTTTATAATCCCATACTGAGCTTTTTATGCTCATCCCAGGTTTTTTTGAAATGATTTTCACTGGTCAAGTGAAAGGTACATGATATGATGATAGTGTCAAGGATGTGTCATTAAAGAATCCGTGTTTTATTTGAAATATGTTTCCATTGATGGGAATGAATAATACAATCTTTATGTAACCACTTTGTTTATATGTGGAATGTAATCGAAGTTTTATGATCTAATTCTCTAAAACTCTAAACCTGAAACGATCCCCAATGTGTAATCTTGTAATAACTCAAGATTAAGTAAGGTTTAAGGCCGGGGCATTATAATAAATGAGCAATGATTGAGAACTAACCCATTTTGAGATGCTCTGAAATAACATTGGTGTTAGCTTTAATATGTGCATCATTACATTTTCTTCAAATGGAGGATTTGATCACGCCTTTAAGACTAGAAAAGGATCAAACTACACCAACTCCCTCAGTATCAGGAATATCATGAATCGTATGGTTAACTAGTGAAACATGTTTGAGGTGTCCTCCCACCACTTTCCCTAACACCACCACCATTCAAGGAATATGCTCTTGTAAATTTCAACCATGAATAGATTTCACAATTTTACCCACATCAGCCTTATCAATTATACTTTCACTAAATCTAGGAAAATCTTCCTTAATTTGGTGAAAATCCTTCAATTCTGTTGAGATACTACAGGACATATTAGTTTCCCTATAAAGTGCAGTTGAGGCATCCTATGTTCACTAGGTCCAATGGTCATCCTTATGTTTTGATACTAGAGTGTGAACAATGTAATGTGAGAGAATTATTGTAGATGCAAAACTCTAGATCGCGGCGTCCCCATCAGTTCCATCCCGCGCCTTCATTGCAAAACACTATTTGAGTGAATCTACATTGAAGTAACCTATAAGAAGTGAAAATTTGAATAAATAGAACAAATATAATAATTATATGAGAATATAGATTTTATTTTATTGGGAATAAATTTAAATATATATACCCATGGATAAATGTTATTTTTTATGATACCAAATGAAGCATCAACGGTCACCGTCATAATATATCCATTGCAAATTATTTTTATGGAATACATTTTTTAGATGTAATAAATATATATAAATTAAAAGCTATATTATATATTTTATGAATTAGGATTGATAAGTATAAATTATTATTGATCATTAATTTAACAGTTAGTAAATTTTGATAAGTAGAAAAAAAATCTTTTGAAATAATAAATAGCTTTTGTTGGGACTATATTTTTTTTATATATTTTATATTTTTATAAAATCTATCACATTTACAAAATTATTGAAATGAAATATAAAATATATATGTATATATATATATGTAATTGTTATTTATACGGTTATTATTATTTCTTTTTAAATAATAATAAAATTATATAATGTTTAGAAATATACGTTTAAAGAAATTATTTTTTATATGGTATTTACTTTTTTAACAAATTGATTGTATCAACCAGTTTTATAATTTATTATTTGATTTCATTTAAAAGTTAAATATTCCATATATAGAATTTTATTAAATATAAAAAATATATTTTAATCAAAAATTAAAAATTATTTAAAATGAATTATATTATTTTTTTTAGTAAAAATTAGTTATTGTAGTGAATAATTAAATCATTTATAAAGTTTTAAAAGTAATAAATGAACATGGAATAGATTTTGAAAAATAAATTTTATATTTTGAGATCATATAATTTCATTGTTAGGTTTTTAAGTTAATAATAATTTCTTATCTAACATTGCTCTACCAAACTCACAATACTGTAATGTGATTCCATTGTTACCGTTCTCCAAACTCAAGTTTCCAAATAAGTATAAGTCATTTTCAATTATAAATGGATATATCTATCAAAAAATTATACACCACATATATCCTTATATTTTCTATTTTATAAATATTTAAATTTAATCAATAATTTTATATCTCATTGAGTGATTTTATTAATCTTACATGCACTTCTTATACTCATTCATCTATATTGAAAAATAAAATAATAATAAATTAAAATCCACTCTAATTATATATTTTAATAAATTTTTTTATTCTAAAAAAATAATACTACACTATACATTCATACTCTAACACATTCACCAGTATAACATATTCTTATCTGGGCTGATTCAACCAAATAAATGATCTATGTCATAATATCATCACCCTTTCAATAATTAATGAGTATTAAATAATATTTAATGGTGATGTTTGATATTAAAAATTAATTTATATTATTATTTTTATGGTATTATAAGGGATACACTAAAATAAATTTCCATTATAATGTCTCACTTTTTTATTGGAATAGTATCCAAAAAAAATTGAATTGTAAAATTCATCCCTAGAAAATGTACCCATATCATCTATGAAATGTATATAAGAATTTATAAATCAAAAATAAAATTCCAAAATCTTGAATAATACTTGAATTATAATCCTAATTACATAAAACGATGTCTAAAACCATTATACAATTGAAACTATTAATGAAAATGAAACAATATATATTGATCAATAATTTTACAAATGAGTAGTAAATAAAAATATCTTAAGAAATAATAACATTATTATATTAATTATATTAATTATATTAAATATAAATATTGTTTAGATATAAATAAATAATAAGCATAGACTGATTATACACCGTTTTATATAATATTTGACAGTAACGGATTCCTAGGAAAGGAGTTTTCTCTTGATCACTATTATGATTTTCGAATCTCACTTGAAAGTAATTTTTTATTAGATTTTTGAATTGAACCACTTATATTGTTTGAAAGGAACTCCGAAAATAAAAAATATATATTTTTAATGGAGAGGGGAATCTTAGGAAATCCAAGATATTTTGATGGGTAAATAGTTCTTAAAGAAATGACCAAGAAAATTATTATTGATTAGGATTAGTAAAAAGAAAGAAAGACCAAGGTCGAGATATCTAGAGAGTTGTGGAGTATCCCCCACCCTCCCCTCATCTATCAATGATAGAGGGATAATATCAACAATAATTATTATTTTGATGATTGAAATATACTTTTCATCTAAAATATCTTATTTTTTATCCTTCCAGACATTTTCTCTATTGAAAACAATTTAATTATTCTCTTTTAAATTATTGAAATTTAAACCTTTTTGAAATTAGAGATGGGTTTTCGAAAAATCAATCCCCTTATTTTAATTCCACAATATAAAAATATATTTTTGATGCATTATATATAATTTATTAATAAGATATCATATTGTTAATTCCATTTATTATTTCTAGAAATATAAATTTTAATTTATTTTTATGTCAATATTTTTATGATTAATTAATATAAAATTGTGTTTATATGTGTTTTAGTGTAAAGTTTAAATTAATTAAGGCTTCATATTATATTATAACCTATATTCATTTATATCAGGAACTATTACCACATTAAAAAATTTATCTTATTTTAATTTCAATTACTTATATTTAACATCACATTTCATGTTGAAATTTTTTGGACACATTACCAAAATAATAAATGTTTTTTTGACTCAATACTATTTATATTGAGACACAATCATTCTATATTTACATTTTTCTTATATGGTTTTAATATTTCCTCACTCTCTATATCATGAGGATTTTCCTCTTCATTACTTATTTTGTTATATTTCTTTTCCAAAATACTCTTTTTGAATTATTCTTTATTTATAAAGATATATCATTAAATATAAAATCATACACACTTACAATTTTGGGAATTTTTATTACATATACATATAATTTCATTCCACGGGCAAATCAATTTTCATTTTGAAAGGAAATTTTTGTTACTCTTCTCTACCATTCATATTTCTCTATATAATTGTTTGAAAAAATATATTCAAATTATTTTTCATCATGTGGGTTTATTTAATATCATAAAAATTTATAAATGATTTACAACCTTGTAACATTTTTTAACATCCACTTCCTATTTCATCTACCTTAACATTTTTATTTTATTCATGATTTTATTTTTGGGATGTTTACATGAAAAATAATTTTTTTTAAGTATGTAATGAAAATTTAATAATTATTTTTAATATTACTTATAACTTAAACTTTCAGAAGACATCATGAAAATAAAAAGAAAAACTATTTTATAAATTATCTTTATTTTTACACTCTTCCAGATCATGGATCCTTTTAAATGAAATTATTACATGTTTTAACATTTATACAACATATTTTTATATAAATATTATTATCTATATTTAATATATTAAAAATGATATTTGAGAAATTTTTTAATGTCATTGATTACTTCTATATTTCATAAAAGTAAAGGAAATGTTTTCTTATCAAACCCAAAAGGAATTTTCATATAATCATTATTATAATTTTTTTAATTTCCCCCAAATTTATATTTTTTCTTATTAAGTTAATATTATAAAATAATATTTTTATTCAATAATCAATTTCTTATCTATCAAAGGGGATAATGAAATGAAAACTCTATAACATGATTAGTTAATCAGAATATTTTTCTTTATATAAGAACATAAGCTTTCTACTAATGATATTACATTATGAGTACCCCATGTTTCTATATTATAATTTATGTGATTTATCCTAGATAGTTACTTTATTATAATAAATCAATAAAACTATTTATATGGATTTATATCCTTTTTGTCAAAATGGAAATCATGTTTGAAATATCATGTATTATGAATCGTGATATTTTTTTATGGTATCATACAAATTAATTCTTTGGTTTTTTAAATTACATGAAGGAATTTATGTGACCCTTATTATTTTCTAGGTTAAATAAAAATTTTAATTATTAATACATATGATTAGAATTATATTTATATAGAATATATATATGTATCAGTTTTAATTATACGACTATTGTGTTGTTTTGAGGAATCTAATTCTGAAATTCTATTTGGAATCTCATTTTGGTAATATGGTATCATGTTCTAGTCCTAGAAATACCAGATGTCAATTTCAAAAATATAAAATCATGATCAAATGACTTATGATTACTTTCATTGTTCTCTTGAGGAACTTCATAAACACCCACAATAGGAATCAAAAAATAACTCATGAAACAAAATAAATAATGTGATAGTGTGGTTCATTACATAATATATTTACAATTTAGAATACAAATATCTATTTTTTAATAATATAAGAGAATCAATAAATGATTATAATACCAAAAAAATCAACCATATTTATAGAGTATAATATTTGGTAGATATGATTCCACCACTATTAGATCTATATGGTCAATCACCTCCACATTTAGACCGTTAAATCTAGACCCCATATGTTCAAATCTACAAGTAACTACAATAGATTAGCTAAAAGTATCTTCTGAGTAGGAAAAATATTTATACAATTAAAGATATATAATCCCACATTTCACACTGAAAAAATGGACAATTATTACATCTGATCTTATGTGTTACAATGTGAATAAGAACTTCTTATACACATTTATCATCTAGATTTAGAATTCATGAACCACTATCACCTAGTATAGCATTAAATAATGAATTATCTCACCCAACCATAATTCGATTGTTCTATAACCCATTCCTCTAGAAATTTAATCCAATGTACTTCAATAAATAATCCTTTAATAAGATGCATTTGGTTTATCAATAAGAAACATCTCATTAAATCCCACAATCTCCTACTTGAGAATTATTTTATTTACATCACCAATATGTCCTTTTGATAACATATGTAATTTTAAACATTGTTATTTCTCTAGAAAATATTTTTGATCCCCTATAGATAAAGTTATATAAGATAAAAATGACATAAATAAATACATTAAAATCACAATTTTGATAATATATATCACAAAAATCCACACAACCAAATGATAAAATATTTTAGTGACTTGGAGATTAGTTAAAAAAACATCTTATTTAATAACATAAGAACAATTCTCTATAACCATGACCCTTTATATCCATTCTATATTTATTAGGTGATATATTATTCTTCATGCCCTTGGGAATGGAAACATTAATATTCATTGAGATCCGACTCTTGATAATGTAAAATCATATAATAATGTTTCAAATCATAAAATAGAATGTGAACATAATGAAATCATAAATATTTAAAAAAATATCATAATATTATATATTATATTCATTAAAAATGATATATCAACCTAATATTATAATTAGATCATTCAGGATGAATTTTTTTTCCATAGGTCAAAATACATTTAAGAAAAAATAAAACCCAAGAGCATGATATTAAAGTGAAAAACTATTTAGAAAAGAAGTCATAACAATGAAAATATATAATTTCATGGAATTGGAAGACATCAGGAAAAAATTTCATAACTTGATACGCTACTTTGTAATGTTTCATAAGAATAAGTATAGAAAAAACATTATAAGAAAACTCACTATTCCAATCCCTATGTAAACAAACTCAATTTTTCTATGCAAAACAATAGGATCAAACCCATCATTCCCACACTAGTGTAATAAATCATTATTTCCATTTTTAAATATCTCAGGATATAAAAAAAATAGGTTTATATATAACACACACCATAATCATAAATATATATGTGTGCTCCTTAAAATCAGCCATCAACATATCTTAGTGAACTCATGGAAAAATGAACAACTTTCTAAAATATTGAAAAAACATCATATAAAATAATCATAAGAGATACTAGGATATTAAAAATGTAATTATCTATGTGTAATAACTTCCAAATAAAATATAGAGGATTATTAAAAGATCACATCATGAGAGATAAACCATAAAAAAATAATTTTGAAAATAATTTTTTTTCACAAAACCATTAAAAAATTTTGGTAACACATGATGTAAAGATAATATATATTATCCTATCAAAAAATTGAGGATAACTTTGGTGGGATAAAAAAATGGGAAAATAAGTAAAGATTAATTGTTAACGATGGGTGCTTTACTTACCAATAATACACTTTTATTTTGAAAAAAAATTAAATAATTTCTTATTTATGATGTTAAGTAATTTTCCTAGAGAAAAAAATGAAAAAAATTTAAAATCGTGAAATAAAAATATAAATAAAAGCATGAAATTTATATTCATGTCTGAAATATTATGACCCAATGTATATGATATTGAGACGATGAAATTATTACTGAATTGGTAAAAAATAATTAAAGGAGATTGAGAGAATGATCATGAAATAGATATTAAAATATCATGAAATGGAATATATTTTCATATGTTAAATCAATTGTGATGTTAACAAACCATATAAAAGTTGTTATTTAGCACAATATCAAATATGACCCATTAATTTGAATATAAGACAATCAAACCCTTACATTTACTCTTAATTTAAGTATAAGTTATTTATCCTCCCATATAAAAAATTTCATAAAAACTAATGTAAAAATTATTCATACATAAAACAATTTATAATTTTAATTTATAATAATTAGATACATGTATATTAGTTAGTTTTTACATATTTTCTCACCTTAGGTGTTCATAATATTGGCTATTTTTACATGTTTTTTTGGAGTGACTTTAGTATTCCTTTTTCTCTCCAAGATCATAATTAAAATACTATTAAATCTATTTTATATGATAAATAATAGTGATTAATTATTTTCCAATTTCATTTTATGTGTGTTTCATTCTTTATATTTGAATACGAAATCAACAATAAGCACACATCAATTATTTTCTTAACCAATAACTGGTATTTTCATAAATATTGAATTAAATATTGGTGAATAAATTCCAAAAAAACCAAACAATTATTGAAATTTTCTTATCATATGATACCATTAATTAGTTTTCATATTCATATGTGATATAATTTTATAGTGTTGTTCACATAGGTGGTCAAAATGAACTGAACATGAATATACCATGATTAATATATTATTATGAGGTGATTTATATGAAATATAATTATAATAGAATCATAATTATCATATTTACTGTTTATTAGTGAGATATATAATAAAAATAAATAATTATAGGAATAATTATTAAATATGAACATATTACGAAATATGGATTTTTTTCATTAATGTTTTATTATTTGAGAGATATATTTTATAATGACTGTTTATCATTAATATTACTAATGTTATATTCTAATTTTGTTATAATAAAATTATTAATATAATAAAAATTATATTTATCCTTTAAATTAATTTCATTGATTAAACATGTAATGAGATATTGAAATGGAAAACAGATATTGATCATCCCATGATAGTTGTAATCCATATATATGTAAGGTTGATGATTTTATTCCACAAAATGGAAAAAGTTTGTAATATTATTTAATACTTAAGAATCTAAAATATTTAATAAATATAATAATTATATATTAATTTTTAAACTTGGACCATCCTAGTAAATTGGTCGAGGAAAAAAACACATTGTGTCGTGGTGGTAGGAGTACATAAAATTCCTGATTCAAAACTTTTTAATAGAAAACGTGAGTGTGGATAATTATTATACAATAATTATAATAAAATAAAATTATTAATATGATATTTATGATATAATTATATGATTTTTAATTTAAATTATAGGATGAAAAATGTGTATAATGAAATGGAAAAGTGGGAAAAGTTAGAAATCTATATAATTATACATGTATTATATCCTTAATTAAGGGGATTAAACTTTTAAGGGATGGTCTTTTGAGAAGAGTATAACCTCCTCACTGTTTCATTTAGTGATTAGGATTGTTTTGGGGATAGCTGGGTTGAACATAATGGGGCTTTTTTTATGGTATGTGAGGATAGGGAAGCTCCTTTTATATAAACATAAGGATGTCATTTTTGTAAATACACAAAACATTACAAAAATGGAAAGTATATTAAAGAAAAAAGAGGATGAAAATTTATAAATAATAGATATTAAAATATATAATGTGTTTCTACAACACACAAAATCAATTAAAATGTGTTTTTAACATCTTATTACCCATACCTTTTAGGTTAATCATTTTTACAAGCCGGGTTTTCATCACAAAAACTAGTTCTTACATGAACAATTTATTATTTATGAATAAATAAAATGAAATTTATTATATAATTTGTACCAAATGGTTCCTAATGTTAATTAATTTTTTCATTCAATTTTTAAAAGTTATTAAAATTAATTTTAAAATATTAATTATATAATATTTTTTAAAAAAAATTAAACAATATAACTCTAGTTTTATAATGTAAAATATGAGTTTATAAATTAAAAAAACATTTTCTAAATTAAAATATCACATATAAAATACATATTTTTTCATAAAAATTGTTCCATAAATTTCTATTTCATGATTATATACTAAAAAGGCATGTTATTTGTAAAAATGGTATTTTTCAAAATTAACCTACAAATCAGTCATTTTAGAATTAAATTCATTAGTTGTTATTTCCATGAAAAATCCAAAAATTAATTCAATTATGATTACTTATCATCCTTATAATCATAAATTTTATCTTTTTTTCAAACATAAAATTTTCTAAAAATTTATTTAAGAGGAAAATTTTGTTTTTATATTAACTATTATTTTTCTCATAAATTAATCATTAATATAGTGTTGATATTTTATATCATAGTTAAAATACTAGGTTACTTGAAATAAAATTTCAAATTCTAAAAAATAAATTTTTTATGCATAAAGTGGCTGTAGAAAAAATAATTTTTCAATGAGTATAAAAATTCAATATATACCTATATAAATATGTTTTATTATATTTTTATATAATCATAATGCCTATATGCACAACTCCTTATGATCTCCATGTAATAATTATGAATCTAAGAAGATCTATTTACAACTTATGGTGGTGGTTTATCATTCATAGATCATATGGAAAATCTCCATGAGAATGAACTTCTTTTTTTAATTTGTTTTCTTTATCTTGAATTTTCCGATTTCGGATTAGGATTACTCAAATAAAAACCTTATAAAAGGTACCTCTCTCAATGTTATTAAGAAATGAATTAATAATGAATGATTCTCATCCTAGATGAAATTTTTTCATAACATATTTAATTATTTTTTGATATGGTCACATAGATTTATACCTGCTAATTTAACAGCTATGTTTTGATGATAAAATTTAATATTTTAAATATCTAAAATATTTTTATTTTAGTTAGTTATACTATCTGAAATATTCTATATTAAATATTTTTTTGGATAATTTACAATGAAATATCAATTTCATACATTCTCCCCCATAAATAAATTATATCCCTAAAATTAAAAATATTACATACTCAAAAATTTAAATATGGATATCTATAATATTACCTAAAAATAATTTTCTAATGAGGTATCAATCACATCTATTCACTTATAATTTTTAAAATCCCAATATTAGGTTTCTTTTTAAAAATTTGAATTAAATACTTCCCATGGTTGGGTTTTAGGGAATAAATTATTTTTTCCAAAGTTCAAAATTTATACCAATAGAGATATATTATCATAAATTTTTTTAAAGTATGAAATTTCATTCCCAACATTTATAATAGTTATGCTAATCATAATAATCTCTAATAATTTTTCGTTCTCAACTAGGTGGTAGAGATGGTGAGTTAAGGTGTAATGAAGAGGTCATTGATGAATTGTAATCCTCCTCATAAGGCATATTATGGTCAATGTTCAATGACCTCCCAACCCTTTCTAGAGTATCCTACTCCACATCATTATAATGTTCCCTCTCATTCTTTTCACACACTTATTTCAGTAAATTTAAAATTTATCAACCCATCTCCTCGGCCACTTGTTGCAACCGTCCTTACACTGCTAGATCTATATAACCATCATAACTAATGGCTTTTGGTGGATGGATATACCACCACATTCACGTTAGGTGGATCTTAATTTTCCCAAACATGTCCTTCCAGAAACCTAAACTATTTCCTACAAACACTACATGGGTTGTAATTTTCTTGTGCATCAAATATAATTATCAAACTCACTCCAACCCTTAGGTACTATTTGTCTTCATTTTCACCAAAATTACCATGTACTATAAAATTAGCATTGGTATATGGGGGTTGTATTATACAACTACCATTGACCTGGGGCTTCAAACATCTTTGGAAACATTGAGCCCTACATGTGGTTGTAGTGCATTAATGAATGATAATAAAGATGATTTATTATGGTCATCGGCTATATAAGTGTCATTAAAATCATTCTTTGGTATATTATATTTACATTTTTTCTAATCTATTTAATAATATTGATGTTTTTTGGGGTAATTAATCCATAATTAGTGAATTTGGATTCTATGTGTAAATAGTTAAGCCGATATGTGAAATCCTCCTGAAAGACCCAAAATAATATTTATATTCTCAAATACATAAATTTTAATATTAAACCATCATATGACTCGGTTAATTATTTGATAAAAAATAGCATAGGGTTACACATTGAAAAAAATATATCAAACATAATGTGGTTACAACATTTATCCCATATTCACAGTCCTAAAGTGAATTATTTATTTATCAAAATACACATCCTCAGTAGTCATTTAGTATGCTACACCTCAATCCCATGGATGGGGTAGTTTTTCACACCTATCATTATTATCATCTTTGATTTCGTGCAACTATCTTGGGTAACTTCTAAGGATTCCATAGCTAAGAAATTGTGCTGATTGTGGTGCATTTTGGTTCATGTATCCCACTCCCATCATGCTAACTGGCCTCAATGATATCCTACAGATGTTTTATACTCCATGAAACCCTCTTCCAATGGTAAAGCATATTCCAGTGCGGTTGAGGAAATTTCTATGATGATTATTCTGATATTTTTGACTTATTGAAAATTGAACACTCTTTCTTTCATCATAATTCTCGCATTTTCATTGATGAAACTCTTTAATTCCCTTATTTTGTATTTGTATATTTTTACTATATTAAAATTATTAATAATATTTCATGATATCTAGTTTCACATTATCACAAGGTTTTTACACTTTCTCCCATTATGATAGGTTAACCATTGAGTAAATATTCACATTTTCCCTTACACTAGTGTACCCTTCTAGTTCATAATAATACAAAAATATAAATGGTTGACATGAGTGAAAAAAATTAACAATATGAGAATATAATCATAATCACGATTGGAATTCTACCTTAATACAACATGTTCAATTCTTTTGTTGGATCATAGTTCCTTTTATTCATCCTATATAAATATTAGTATGACCTAAATTACATAATGTTGGGTTATATTATAATTCTCAACATAATGAAATAACGAATCTTGGAAGTCAACCCATTATTATGTCTCATAAATAGAATATGATAAACCAAATTATATCCCCTAGGAGTATCAAAATAGTTGTGCATTTAATCCTTCTTTTCATGAAATAGGTGTTGATTGAGTTAATACCGAATACACAATATTATGGGTTATTACCAATATTGTATATATTTTTAAAAGCCTAAATACACTTATAGTGTCATGAAATGGATGTATTTATAGGGAAAACAATATATTCATGATTTTAAATGTATATCAGGATATCATACTATACTCAAACTCATATATAGGGGTTTTAAAAAGAATATCTAAAATAATAACCAATATAAAAAATAATAATCACAAAATATTACGAAACCCAACATTGATACAAACTATATATACTCATGTTAAAAATGACATAAAAATACATTCATATCATTATTTAAATAATACATCTAAAAAAAATCACATAACCCAATGACCTAAATATTTAATGTCTGAGAGATTATATAAAATACATATTATTTTGTAACAATCATCATTTTTCCATAATCCTACTCAATTATACACTTTCTATAATACTCAAATAATACAATCACACTATTACCCTATTTAATAAAAATGTAAAAGTGTTCATCTCATAAGCTTTATAAGGGAAGAAACATCATAACGTTTTAGATAATAAACACGAAGAAGAAAATGAGGACAAAATAAATATCAAAATAAAATATCCTAAGACCGCTGATGATATTTTTAAAAGTTAAAGAGAAATATAAGGTCATAACTAGATCATTATGTAATCATAAAAAATTATTACATGTTCTAAAAGACATAATAATAATCAAAAATCATATGAGGATGATTTAATTGCTTGGACTACTTTTAAAAAACATGTAATCGTGATTTCATTGAATTTCATGGAAATTAAATACATCATAATATTTTTTGAATAAATTGATAAAACATTTTAAATGTGGATCAAAAATAATTGTATAATATATTTAGTGGGGAGACCCATTATTCCCATGTATATGTGAAAAAACTAATAATGCCCATTCCTTGAAATGTGAAAAATCTTGTCATATCCCCAAATGTGTAAATACAAAAAATATGTACATGATAGAATATATCATATGATATATAATTAAACTAATTATTTTGAGGGAGATGTAGGACCCCACCCATTATCATCCACACATATGCATTGTAGTTAAAATCAGTCATAAATATTTCTTAATGAATCCCTGAAAAAATATGTGTTTCTTAAAATTTCCAAAAACATTGTATAACATAAACATAATTGATCATTGGTTATTAAAAATATAACTTTATAAAAATATTTATTTTATAATATAATATAGGGGATGATTGAAACATCACTATATGATAGATAAAACATTGAGGAAAAATAGACATGAAAATAAAAAAAATATTATTATGCCTTTCAATCATTATTATAAATGATTAAGTGTAAATTATATTAAAATATTATAAGGGAAAGATTATACTTTTATGAACCAAATTATATGAATTTAAAAATATCATATCCATTAAATGATAATAATTTTATCAAAAAATTTAGACTAAATGATAAAACATTTTGTTTTGAAGGGATGGAAAACCCTACTATTTAATATTTTGATATACCATTGTTTGAAAAGCTGCATGGTATCAAATGAATTAAAATTTAATTTTGAAAATGGATATTGAGAATTATGAAAATGATATAAATTATTCCAATTTATCTCTCCCCAAAACATAGGATAACATTTGTTAGAATGTAAATGTGGTCATGAATGTTGTGATTCATTGGTAGGAATGGACGTTATTCTTAGGAGAAAACACAATTATTTTGAAAAATCTATTAAAAAATAATTTTATTTTGATGATGATAACTAATTTGAGAAATAAATAAAATTAAATAAAAAATAAAATAGTTTAAGTTTCTGATTTTGGAAAATTTTAATTTTATATTAATGTAAGGAGCACTATGAACCAATGAATTTGAAATTGATTTGATAAAACATATAAGGAATTTATAAAGAAAGAATTAATTGATTTTGGGAGAAATATATTGAAATAATGATTATGATATCATTAAACAAAACTTATTTTCATATTCAAAATAAATTATGTAGTGAATAGACCATATTTAATATTTTATGGTGTATAATATGTAACATGTACCATTGAGTTAAAAATGAGAAATGAAACCCATACAATTACAAATTATTTCCATAGAACTTCTACAAATGTTTTTATAAAAAAAATAATATATTAATAATTATTTTCATATCCATATTCATAACTAATTTTTTTTATTTTTATTCATAATCTTTAACTAAATGTGTATTAGTTATTTTTTAATTATTTTCCAACAATATTTGTTTATAGTATTTATTGTTTGTACTAGTTTCGAATAAGTGGTGTCGGTATCCATTTTTCTCCACAATTTCATCAATAAAAATTATTTAATGTTTATATAATGTATTAATTAGAATTATTTATAATGTTTCAATTTCCTTTTATGTGTGTTTCATTTATTATCCTTGAAGATGAACACAATAATAAGCGCACCTCGGTGATTTTATTAACAAACAAAATGAATTTTTTCTATTATTGAGATTAATATTTATTTATCAATTTCATAAAAAAAACCTAATCAATATTAAAATTTTAAATTAATATTATATCATTAAATATATTTTCATATTCATCCATGATATATTTTTGGTGGGTTGTTCAAGTTTGTAGTCAAACCAGCCAAAACATGAATATATAATGATTAATGGATAATTATGATGTGATTTAGTTAAAATATAAATATAATATATGAATAATTATCATAATTATCATTTTATTACTTTTTGAAATATCATCATTTAAATTTATTAGATGCACTATTAGTGGATATGAAAAAATATATAATATGAATAAAATGTTATTATTTTCTTCTTAGTTTGTTTATTTTACATGGTTAATTTTATTTCAATTATTTATCACTCATATTATTTCTATGTTACTCAATTAGTATTAATACAAAATTATACAAATCTGATAAATATTTTTTATAATTTAAAAAAATTATCATGGCCATCCTATAAATAAATGATGAAATTAAAAATGTAAATCTACTGTGCTATGTTGGAGATAGTCCATATATATTCATGGTTGACGATTTCATTTTTCCTAGGAACATGGAAAAATAGAAATATGGGTTATCATTTAATAATATAAAATATAACATAAATATCATAGTTATATATTAAATTACTTATTAAAACTATCCTTGTAGAGTATTTAATGAAAAACAATCACATTGTGTCGTAGAGGTGGTAGTCTGCACGACACCCAACACAATATTTATGTTTTTATTTTTAATATTGGAAAGGGGAGTGTGAGTAAAGCTTGTAAAAAATTTTTATAACTATAATACTATAATAATTTTACTTATGTTACCATTATAATATTCTGAAATGAGATTTTATGATCAAGAAAACTACGTTATTAGATAAAAAATACGGTGAACAATTACAAAACATTAAATTACAACACAGATTATATACATTGCGAAGGGGGGTTAGACATTTTAGGGATAGTCTTTCAGAATAATAAAATATCATTAAGTTGGGTATTAGTTTTTATGAGAGGATTGAGATGATATTTGTTAGAATATTGTAACAACCACTATAATTATAAGATAATTGGTTTCAATTATGGAATTAAATTATTAAATTCATTATAAATGTATAATGAAATACGTGGAATTTATAGAAATTAAGGAATATATAATATTATAATATTAACCTTACTTATGAGTGTGTAAATAAAATTAACATTTCTTATAAGTAAAAATATGATATATTTAAATCTTTTTATAAGTAAATACATGTTTTGAAAATGATAAATTATGTGTTAGTATTTTTGTGAAACATAAATTTAAATTTACAATTTTATAATAAATATAATTATTTAAATGAAAATATATCTTTATAAAAATAAATTTATAAATTAATATATTTTCCTCATTATTATAATATAATTTTATAAAACATTGATTAATTTTTCAATGTGTCATAAAATATGTTATAATTTTAAATTCAGAATTTTCCAAATAAATGATGATTTTAATTAAAAATGAAATTTTTATATTTTTACAAAAATTATTTTAATAAAATGGATTTCATTTTTAGTTATAGACATAGAAAAATTGTTGGTTTAATATTTTTGGTTTTTTAAAACAATTGAATTTATGGAAAATAGTGAAATACGATAATTTATTATATAAGTTAAATACAAGATTTTTTTAGTCATGGATTATGTATAGATAATGTATGAATAATTGGTTAAAATTTGTATTAATTATTTATGGGTTATATGTAATTTTTGAAGCCTACAGGCAATGAAGTCCTATAAGGCCTATGAGATATGTAATACTTACGCCTACGGGCCTTGTAAGGGTTCCACCTCACCCATTGAAATGTGTATTATCAAAAATCAAAAAAAATGAAGGCATTTGGCCCATTGGATGGATTAGTTATAGTATTTATTCACATGAATCAATACATTTCATAGTATTTATCCAGATTTATAAACAAGTTGATAAAATAAAAAAACACCCCTCTCATCCACTTTAAATACCACCCATTGCCACCTATTCTTCTCACACCTACAAATAATTGAATCTTGTATAAATTATACTCAATAATCATCCCAATTATCTTACCAACATCTAAGATCCTTTGTTTTCAATAATATACCAAACCTCAAATCATCAAGGAGGTTCTTAAGGAGAATAATTGAAGAGGTATGGCCAATTTCTTTTTTGTTTTATTTCTTTTCAATTTAATTTAATTTATTTTACACTCCTTGCCGACCCTTATCAAAATGCCATGATAACTCCGCTATCATTAATATAGTATCATTTCGTTATCTTAGTGAATAATTAAATCACCATTTTTCTTTCTCTCCCGTTTTTTTCTAAATATGAAAATAGCATCTCTGATGTATTTATTTATCGCATTCACAGATAATGACTTTTCATTTTCATTTATTGGATTCAAGGAAATACAAAAAACCATTATTATGGTTCAAAAAATATTTTAATATATATTATAACATTTTTAATGTTCTAAAAATAATTTGTATACATAAAATTAAAAAATACAAAACTAGTTTGTGATGGAGAGAAAACCCCTAAAAAAATTAACCAAACTTTTATCATTAATGTTTTCTCGAATAAATCATCCGAATATCATTAAAAATTATATATGATATAATCTTAAATTAAAAAAACTTATTAATATAATTTAATTCAACATCTGGTTATTTTCATTAATTTTTCAGGAATATATATAATGAACCAACCATGGAAACCATGAAATAAATGCACCCAAAACAATGGAAATAACAAAATATTATTAATAAATATGTGGAAGATGATATAAAAAGATCATAGAAGGTGTCTTATATATGAATATAGTTCTGTAATATATTAATAACATTCATTAAACCATCACATGTGATGTTTGAACATGTTTGAAGTAATATGAACCCTATGTAATGGTCATTTCTTTCGAAATTATCATTTAAATTTCAAATTTAAAAAAATCAAAAGGATATTTTTTATGATGAAAGTATTCATATTTTATTATTATGATCTGGTTCTAGGAAATTTTTTATGACGACGGGTGAGACCAATGTCTCCCTCTAATGTATTGGGTATGTTTAAGTAGGATGTTGACCGTAATGTTAATTCCATGTGTAACTATGATGATTACACTATAAGGTAGTCATGACTGTTACATAATAAGCTATCCACCGAGGACACATTGTAATGTATCCTTGAGGGTAACAAATATTATGGAATCTAAGAGGGTCAAATTTTATAGAATCAATTTCCCATGTTTCCTTTATAATTTTATTTATTCTTTCAATGTTTTATTGAAATATCTTATTTTCATAAATTATGTATATGATACATTATTGGTGAGAAGTATGTCATTATGAAAATTATTTCATGATTTTATATGTATTCATTAATTAACAGTTTCTTTCCTTCATTATAGGCCAGTTACTAAGATTTTTTTTCTCATACCTTTTTGTAAAATATTCTTCATATGTATTAAAAATGGGTAAGATAAATGAAAAAGAAATGATAAATGTTGTGAAGAATTCATATTTTATTAAAAAATTATATTATGGAAAAATGGATACTATTTTTGTTGTATTTACCTTGTAAGATTGTATGAATTATGAAGTAATTATCCAAAAATATAAACCATAAATATCTTTGGGAATTAAATAAATATAAATCCAGTTGAATTGACTAGAGTATGTAATGATTAGGGTCGAGTTCTTATAGTTGATATTAGATTATGATTTAGATAACATTAAGGGTTAAGATGATTATTATATAGGTCTTTTAATGATTTTTTACTTGATGTTTAACTTTAAATGATATAATATTTAAATATTACAATGTTTCTTCATCTAATATATTTCTTTTTAAAATGGTTTTCAATTAAATAAATAAGAAATCTAATGTTGAAAGATACCCATAGAATGATATCCTTATAAATCTTTAGCTTAGAAAGGTGGGAATTGGAACTAAGAAGTTACTTACAGTAATGGATCAGTTGAAGCAGGATATAAATTTTAGTGGCATCCATGTAAGAGAATAACAATAGTTAACAAAAAGTAACATGACGATATTAGAACATTTTATGAGGCAACGCCATCCTGCTTTAAGTGGATCTTCTGACTTAGTGGTGGCTGAAGAGTGTATTTAATCCATTGTAAATATATTATATGTCATATGATGTTTATATAATTAAAATATTAGTCTTTATATTTATCATTTTGAAGGTGAAGCTGATCAGTGGTGGTCAATGGTTAAGAATATCATGGATAATGAGTATATTAATGTCTTGGAGTGGGATGAATTTTGGAATATATTCCATGAAATGTATTTTTCTAAGGCGGATAGACTTGGGATGGAAACAAATTATTGAATTGAAACAAGCGGAAGATTTAGTGGTCATGTATGAAGAAAAAATCATTTTTTCTTCAAGGTATTCTCCGAATCATATAGATGATCTTGATAATGAAATCAATCATTTTTACTCAGGATTGAAGCCAATATATCTAAGGCTTTGTTATTTCATAAATTCAAACTTTATGAGAAACATGTTTGATGTGGTGAAAGGATTGAAATTGATTTTTATGATGATCACATTTACAAAAAAAAGGATATGAAATGGTTTATATGGTCGGAATTGGGTAAGAATAAATCAAATAAATCTAAAGGATAGACAATCCCATTTTCATTTTGTGAAATGTGTTATAAAAAGAACCCTATTGAATGCCTTACGAAATTTAGGAAGTGCTTTCATCCTGTAAAGTTCGGACATATGTCCCGATACTGAAATAAAAATTATCTTAATTTTAATTTTAATAGGGAAAATGAAAAGGTTTTTATTTGTGTTGAGGTGGTTAATTATGTAAATACATGTCCAAAATAATATCTAAATGATGTAAAGTATCCGAATTATAAGTAGATTGATGTTGTAAAATCCTTCGTGACTATGTCAATAGTTGTTGGGCCATCCAATGAAGTGTTATCCAGTACATTGTATTTTTACCTATATTTTTTTAATGTTTTGTTTAATATGGGAAATAAACATTCTTTTATTTTTGAATAATATTATGGTAAATTATAAATTTCAACTCAAGAAATTAATGTATATCTTAAGGTTATAAAAATAGGGGTAATTTTAAGCAAAAAGGAATTATAAGAATATTCATATTATTTTTTTGGAAAGTAATTTACTTTAGAACATATTATTTTTCACCTAGTATAGTTTGATGTTATTCTAGGTTTGGATTGATTTCTATTTAACATGATAAAATTGTATATAGGGATAAAGATGTTTTTTTAGAAAGATATTAAGTTTTTATATAATAATAAACCCATGTAATTGAAAACATATCAAGAAGATTAGAAAACGTTAAATTATTGAAATAAAAGCTATCTTGCACATTATTGGAAATAATGGAACTATTTAGATTAATGATGTTTCAGTGGTAAATGAATACATGGATGTTTTCTTGATAAGTTTTCCAGTGTAATACATGGTGATGTAGCTTAATTTCAATACTTTTTTCATCATCATTTTTTATTTTTTCTTCTCTTTTTATTATTAAAATAATGTATTTTTTATAATAAATAACAATTGATTTATTAAGATGATTAAATTGTTAAAAATCCATATTAGTGTTAAAAAGAAATATCATTGTTAAAAGTGTTTATTTTTGTTTTATATTTTTATGGGTTTTCAATAATAAAATTATTTTATTTTCTCTCTATTATACTTTTATTTATTTTCTTTTGTTTTTATTTACATTAACATTTTCCATTCTTTTTATTGTTTCATTATCTTATTTATTTTTTCATTCAAAATAATTATATTATTAATTCTATATTTTAATTAATTCTTTTCTAAATAAATAATTCAATTTTAATTTTGAATATTTAATTATATATATAATTGAAAAAATTCTATTCTATTATTCAAAAATTTTAATAGTGTTTTAATTTATTTTAATTATTTAATTTCATTAATTACTTAATTTATTAATGTGTTAATTAATTAAACCAAAATGATTTAATTATTATTGTTTTTATTAATTTTTTATAACTATATATTTTTAAATAATACATTTTTGAATAATTTTCTATTAGCATTATTTTGTTTTCAACAATTTTAAAATAATAATTTTAATTTTTCTTTTATTTTTTGTATTTTTAGTTGATTTTTTATTTATTTAATTTAATTATTTTTAATTTAATTTAATTTGATTGTTTTTTGTTTTCCATGTCCCTACTGCAGCTAAATAGAACTCACCGCCATCCTACAATGGTTAATCGATGTGTCACCACCAATCTCCTATTATCATCAAAATCAACTCCCTTATATCACCACCATCATTACAATCCCACCTTCTACCTCTCCAAAGTCACTATTCCACTACAACGATGACTCCACTATCACCATTGAGTCATCCAACCACCACTCCTAGATTCTCCCATTCCTCTTCTCCAAACCAGTAGTCACCACCGCTGATCCATACCCTATCACACCACTACCTCTTCCTTCCACTTCTTCAACGACGGTGATTGTAGTCACTATTCTCCAGCTCCTAATAGATATTTACAGTACCTCTTCTTCCCACCCTCTCACTTCCACTACACCAACAAAAAGATAATAGAATAACAAACTCAATGCCAACTGAATCAACAACAGTAAAAATTAAAATTCACAATAGTAGAGGGAATATTGAATGACACCAAAAATAACGCACAGATTAAACACAGTAATATAAAAAATCAAACAAAAAATTAAATATTTTTATATCTGGATTCTAGATTTACTCTCATGGATGAAGAGGATAACCCATCATGAAATTATATCTACGTCGAAGGCTGCCGCCACTTGAATACCCACTACCACCAAGATCATGCTGAAGCTCCATGACCCCCTACCTCACCCACTGAACACAAAGAAGAACTTGATCCACCTCCTTCCAACGCAAGAAACGAGCCACCTCCACCATCTGGAAGTGTCGTTGGCCATCAACCCAATATCTGCACCCACACGCCACCTATCACCAGCCACCACATGAAGAAGCCAAGATCATGCATGAACCAACAAAAACCCTATTTACTCATTGGATGAACAACTCCCTGCCCTCGCCTCCCCCCCCGCCTTATCCCCAAATCCCTATTTTTTTATTTTTCTTTTATTAATATTTTTATAAAATATAAAATATAATTTTAAAATAAAATAATAATAAAATAAATAATATCATAATAATTATAATATATATAATTACTAATTTAATTTATTTAATAATGAATTTGTTTATATTTTTAAAACATTTTAACAATTTCAATCATTATTTTTTACATATATATATATATCAATAACAATAATTAATAAATTGGGTTTTCATAATAATTATAAATATATATTTTTATTGTAAATAACTATATTTATTTTTAAACTAATAATCATTTATTCAAAAATTGTTTTTAATTTGTTTATATTAATTATTATTTAATTATTTATCTGTTTATGTTCAATTTTTAGTCCATTACTAATTAAGTGATTTATTTTATTTATTTTCTTTTATATTTTAATGTCTTTTTGTAAGGGGATAATCATGGATCATTATTTAAACTATTATTCAGTTAAGGGGCTTCGCTTCACTCACTAGAAAGGAGGAAGGGCCAGTGTGAAATTTCCACACGGAGGGAAGAAAAGCCATCATCATGATCTGATAGGCGCATGTGATAAGTATCATAAAATTATAGAATAAAAAAAGGGCACAAAATGAATTTATCATTCAACTTTTGCACATTCTAGAGATTTCTTCAAGAAATTTGAGGAGAATCTAACTCCACGACTACCGTATTGATACACCATCACTCTCACTTTGACGAGTAAATTACATGATCACTTGTAATGATTAGAAAATTGATATTGGAAAGTAGAGTAGTAGAACACCAGTAAATTCTTCAATTACAAATAAATTTTTCTAGATGATCACTTCAAGATTCCCTGGCTGGTAAATTGAGAATAACTCACTATCACCATAGAGAAACGTAAAAAGAAGATCAAATATTTTTCTAGAGATTAAGCATTTAGAGGGAACACTATTCTCCATGCTCTATTTTTATTCATTTTTTACAACATAAAGTCACCTATTTTTAAATTATCAATCCTCCATTATTGCGCATGATGGTCGGATAATGATCTTAGAGGGTATAGGCTAAGATTATTTTAATATGATTTTCCCTAGTTTATTTATTTATCACCTACTAAATGTCCCTATATTTTACTATTGGTAGAATCATTCTTTTCAAAACCACACGAATATGAGAAAAATGATCTTCACTATAAATATATTTTAATTGATTTTAATATGATGATTCTACTAAAATGAGAATTAGTCTCAAAGAGAGAGTGAGAGAGAGACTCACCAAGTTCAGTTGACAAGTTGAACACAGTGACTTCTGATTTGTTTTCAACTAGTGATTGTAATATTATTACAGTTTATAAATAGTATTATCCAAACAACTATAGTTTCACCAGATGAAAATATTGGTCATCCACTCTTAATCATATCAATATATATCAATTTAATGCATGACTAAGGGAATGTCAGTTTAGGGATTGGCCAACTAATTTTCCCCTTCTGTATCTCATTGTTTGTTCGACTTTTCTACCAATATTTTTTATTCCTTCCCTACATTTATTCCTGCAATCAGATTCACTATCATTATCAAAAAAATCATCACTTACTTAACAATCACACTATCACCACAACAGTATGTTTATTTTTTTTTGTTATTTTTGATTTGTTTTGTCTTTATTTAGTTTTGAGAAATAAAACTAGTCCCTATATATATGATTAAATAAATATAAATTAAAGAGTTTAATTAAAAAATATGGACGCTCACATAGTTAGGTACTACTTACCACACACTATTTAGTTGGAAAGTAGAAGTGTAAAATAAGGATATCGAACATATTTTTGAAAAGACAGTTTCTAGCTCTAGGAAAGATTGGTCAGTGAGGCTGGATGAGGATATTTGTGCCAACAGAACTTTTTATAATAATCTTATAGGGATTTATACATACATGATGTTTCTTGGGAAATATTTTCATCTTCATTTTGAATTACAAAAAAATCATATTGGGCAGTGAAGGCCCTCAACTTTGATTTCATATCTTCGGGTGAAAGAAGACTTTTAGATATGACTGAGATAGAGGAGTGTTGATGATATTCATATGAAAATTATAAAATTTATAAAGACATAATAAAATCATTTCCTGGATCAATCATTCAAAATAGGAATTTCATAGTTGGTGATCGGTTCCTTTGGACTAATTTTAGACTAAAACATTTTCCAAGAAAGATGTAGACTATACAATCCTGAACCATTAACATTCTTAGAGGTTTGGTTAATGGATATCTCGAGCTGGTAAGAGTGGAGAACAAAACATTTTGGTTCAGTAGTCACATGATTAAGAGTATCATTGGAGGGTAGCCAAATGTATTTGTTTCCATTTCTCGGCTTGATAAATGATGTTGTCTCTATTCTAATTGAGGACTAGAATCTCAATGATTCTTAGGAACTAACCCATGGGTTATTTGATGTTTTTCTTTTTATTTATGTTTTATCAATAAAGATAACTATTAATGGATACTTATATAATGTGATTTATTGTCTGTTTGATGGCTCCTCCAACTTGCGGCTACTAGTAAGAGTTATTGGTTCTAGAAACTATGAAAAAGAAAAAATAAGATAGAATCACACCTCATAATATGGATAACATCTCATCAAATAAATCCTTAATTTAATTTTTCCAATACATAAAATAATTGTTTCATATAGTTATGTTTCTAAACTTGCAGAAAATGGAGAGGATATACCATATCAATATACATAGTACTATAGAAGATGAAAATTTCAATGAAAATTAATTATCCAATATCAAGTATCTAGTGAAGTGTTGTTTTTTATTTCATTTTTTATTTTCATCATCTATTTTAGTACATTCTAGGACTTAACTGTTGTGAAGTACCCTTGATTGCATTTAAAATGTTCTAAATTTTCTTCGATATGGGTGTGTAGATACTTTAATACTAAAAAGTTGAAAAAAAGTTGAAATGAATAGTGAAATCTTCTGTCACCCTAGTAGTCACTTTGATTATCCTTTTAATGTACACACTATGCATTTCATTCTTCTGCTATGAACATAAAAAATCACACTTTTTCATTCTTTTATATATATGTTTCTTACTTTTCTTTTCGGTGTGAAAACATTTTTTAGAACTTTTATATCACCCATAAATTTTTTTTAAACATTGAATATTATCTCTGACCTTCGTATTCAAAATTGGGGACAATATTGAGTTTTATTTGTGAGGGAGAGGGGTCATTATGGTCATTTTATATCATTCTCAGGATGTTTTCTAAAAAATAGTCAATTATTTCAAACATTTTTAAAAAATTTCTGACTAACCACCAATGTTGTCGGTGACTTTGTTCACCTTTTTCTCAACACCAAAAATGACTCATATGAGTCAGTGCCATCTTCCAACCCTTTCCACTTATCTTTCCATTATAGTTTCACACCACCAATTCTTTTTGGTGATGACTTGTGTCTCACCACCTCCTCCAACTCCAAACCACCAATCAATTTTGAATCACTTTACACTTCAATTCTGTCTTACTATGTGGTAAACTACTTACTACAGGTTGATGGTTTTACATAGTCTGAAACTATTGATGATAATTGGTTTTTGAATGGAGTTATTCTCTGTATTATGGATTTTAGGATAAGGAATTGAGTAAAGGAGTGAGATATGTCATTTTTATGGAATTAGGATCTTGTATTTACAAAAATGTAAAATTTTAATGGAACCAAGGTGACTCACTTTTAATACACATATATATAATCACATTAATAATTTAACTCGAGAGATAATTATTAATGTCCTTTGTAACTAGAGTAAAATTGAAAAATGGTATCCCACAGTGAGTCTCTAAGACTAGTGCACTGAGTGTGTTTATATTAATAAATAAAATCCATTTTCAATTTCAATAAGTGATATGTATAGTGCATTACCTAAGAAATATGATTGGAAGAAATTAAAATAATGTTCGATGTAAGAAAATGACTACATTTAGATGAGGTAAATTTTTGTACACAAATGAAGAAGGGAAAAATTGAATTAATTAAAAATCATTTGAGTGGAATCAATGAAGTAAAGAAATTATTAGACTTTTATCTTTTTTGGAAGCTTGGAGAAATTGAGAATTGAATGTTCCTTTTGCTAATATTTTAATTCCACATAATTTATCATGTCACTACTCCTTGAATTGGGACTTGAATTGGAATTGAAAAAGGGTAGTTAGTGATTCCATATAAGAGGCATAACATATTTCATAGTTGATGAGTTTGTGTTTCCTTTGATTTCTAATAGGTGTTTGAATTTAGGTAGGACCACTTTTGGACACACCTATGAAAAGATAGACCCACTTCCAGATTATGCACCTCTATTCTTAATGGTTTGACATGCATAAGATGAACTAAATGTGACACATCAATTTTTTGTTCTCTTCAGTAATAATTATTATAATAATGTATTATGTGTAATAATTTACAATTATTGTATTTGGTAGATTAAATTATTAACAATGCATTTATGTGTTGAAAGTGTGCATTTTAGTATTTATTTGTTCTTTTTTTCAATAATAAAATCTATTTATTCTTTCTCTATTTTACTTTCATTATTTTTATTTTTTTATTTAAATTATAATTTTTCATTACTTTTATTCTTTTATTATGTTTTTTTAAATAATTTTTTTATTAATTATTTAAATTTAATAATTATTTTTTAAAAAAAATAAAATTTTGTTATTGAGTGTTTAAAACCTTAAATAAATTAAAAAATTCAATTCAATTCTTTAAATATTTTAATTATTTGTTTTATTTTGATATATTTATTTGATTTCATCCATTGGAAGGATCTCATGTACAACTAAGAGCTTTCAGAATCATGTAGAGTTTTATCCCATGGACTCCTCGACTTCCTCGGTGGAGTCTCCTTCTAGTGCGGTGATGATTGTTAGTTTGTGTGATGTTCATCTTCGAGATCGGTAAAGTCATCAAAGATTTCCCTCAATGACATTGGTTATTTTGAGAAATGGTTTTCTTTAGTCATGGTGGTGTTTTAGGCGGGGTCAGTCTTCTTTTGTGGCATTGTTCATCTCAATTGGTGGTCGTCATGTCAGATCTAGTCCAGGTCTGTTATCTTATACTAGATATAGTTTGATTCAACCAACATTTACAGTCCTTGGATGTTATGGAATCATGAAAGATCAAGGTAGTTGTGGAGGGAACTGTGGATGACAGTGGCAACGTGCGTCAGTCCTAATGGTCGGAAACATGGCGGGGGTTCGGGCACCAAGATGCAAAAGGCGGGAGGGTTGGGTATCATGAACCGATATCGGCATTCATTGATCCCAATGGTAGACTGCGTGGTGGGCTTTGAAGGCGGTGGTGACATGATGTTTCTCATGCATGTGCTATTATTGGACACTCAGGTTGTTGTAATGATCATAGTCATATTGGATATGTGCTTTGGATGATTTGGGCTTGGTTTTGTAATTGGTTTTATCTCACATGGATTTTGAGCCACTCAATTTTAAGGCTATATGCCTCGAGGCCTATGAACTAGGCTAGTCTTGGGTTCACCCTTTCCAAATTCAAAAGGTTTACTGTTTTCTATTTATCTTAATAAATGGTCTTGTCTAAACCTTTTCATTAATTTTTGACATTCATTAATTCTTTAATTTATTTTGTCCAAAATAAATTAATTTTTTTTACTTATTATTGTTTTAAATTAAATTGTTTTTTAACTCTTTATAATTTTAAATAAATATTTATTAAATAATTATTTATTAATATTATATTATGTTTAGTAGGTTTAAAATAATAAGTTTAATTTTTCATTCTTATTTAATTGTAGTTGATTTTAAATTTTATTAATTCTAATATTTTATGGACTTTTAATTATGTTATTTTTTTTCTGGTTCTTGTGAAATCCCCACTACAACTGAGATCTCATTGAAGCTCCATGACCCCTACTATACCACTTGATCCCAAACAAGAAACATATCCACCTCCTTCTACCGGAAGCCGTAAGACACCTTCACGGGCGAAAGCGACGTCAGCCATCGACCATGTACCCATACCCGCATGAAACCTATTGTCGGACACCACTTGAAGAAGCCAAGCTCACCCGCGAACTGCTGCGAACCACATTTCTTCTTTGGCCGACTACCTCCCTGCCATTGCTGATCCCCCTTCTTGACCCCCAATCCCCTTTTTCTTTTCATTCTAATTAAATTTTATAATATAAATAATAATTACAACATATTATAAAAATACTCATAATAATAAATTATATAATAACTTAATAATGATAATATATATAAATACTGATTTAATTTTTTTAATTATAACATTTATTAAATTTATTAAAATGTTTTTTCAACTATTTCAATATTTTTTTGTTAAAATATATATATATATATATAAATATAAATAAATAATATTGAAATTTTATTTCATAATAAGTATAAATATATTGATTTATAGTAAAAATCAATATTTATTATTACCCAATAAATTTTTATTCAATAAATGTTTTTAATATATATATATATATATATATATGTTAAATAATATTAAATTATTTATTTATTTATGTTCAATTTTTATTCCAGTTCTAATTAAGTGATTTATTTTATTTATTATGTTCTTGTTGTTTATGACATTGTGCGTGGGGATAATAATGGTTCATGCCGCAAAATAGCATTTTATTAAGGGTTTCTACTTCCCTTACAAGTGAGGGTTAGGGGCACTATGAAATTCCCACACAGAGGCATGCGAAGTCACAACATGGTGTGATAGGAACTCGCAACAAGCATCAGAAAATTTCTGAAGCAGCATCGGTGGGAAATGAAATTTTCTTCCATCTCATACACATTCCAGATAATTGTTCAATCAATTTGAGGGGAATCTAACTCCACAACTACAGCTTTGAGGCATTATCACTCTCACTTTGATGAAAAGATTCCATGATCAATTCTAGCGAGCAACAGATAGAGATTGGAAAACAGAGCAATAAACCCCCATTCACTTCACCAATTCCAATTCCAAATTTATCGGGGGATCACTTCACTATTCCTGGGGTACGAGATCATGAATACCTCACTATCATAATTTAGCAGCAGATAGAGGAAATTAGAGATTTTATAGAGATTAATCACGGAGACAAAAAAAATTTCTCCCTCATTTGTTTTATGAATTTTCATATAGCACGAACTCACCTATTTTTAAATATGTTAATCTTCTTGTTATGAAAATGATAGTTGGATAATCACCTTAGTGGGAATATTCTAAGATGATTTTAATCTGATTTTCATGGTTTAGTAATTTATCACATTCGAGATCTCTATATATCTCTCTCTCTGTGTCTTTATATTGAGACAATAATTCTATTCAAAAACTCAATAATTAGTGAAAAATGATATTGATTAGAATTGAATTTTAATTGTTGTTAATTTGAGGATTCTACAGAATAGAGAATCAGGATCAATGATAGAGAGAATCACTAATTTAAACTAACTAGTTGAAAAAATTGAATAATGATTTGTTTTCAACTAGTGATTTTAATATTACTACAGTTTATAAATAGTATCAGTCAAACAATCACTAGTTCATTAGGTGAAAAATCTGGTCAACCACTTCGAAATAAATAAACATATTTCAATTAAATTCATGAATAAGGGAAAGTTAGTCTAGGGATAGGCCAACTGATTTCCACCTTCTCCTTATCATTGTTTGATCCACTTGTCTTTCTGCCTACTATTCTTCATGCCCTTCTTGTCTTCTTGATCTTACATTCACTCTTATTCTCTAACAAAAATCATCACATACTTAAAAATCCCATTCCCACAACAAAACTTTGTTTGGAGTTTTTTTTTCATTTATGGTTTTGTTTTATCTTTTTTGGGTCTTAATAAGGAATAAATAAGTCCCTCCATATGGTTTGACCTTGTCTTAACACAGTACTAGTAAGCAAGTAGTTGTATAAATTTAAATTTTATCATTCGAAATGGCACGCGAAATCACCTTCTTAAAAAGTTGAATTTACTATTGAATTAGTTCATGATGCTAATCCTATTTCATATCCAATTATCAGATGGAATAATACGGACTTCGTGAAATGAAAAATAAATTTTAGGATATTCTTGATAATGGTCTCAATATTCCAAACACATCACCATGGGGAGATACTTTTTCTATTGAAAATAATGATGGTTCCATGAGACTTTGTATTGATTATTGAGATATTAATTACAATACTATTAATAATAAGTATCATTTCCTCATATTGATGTATTGTTTGATCAGATACAGGGAGCTTGGTATCTTTAAGAAGATTTACTTATGATCTAGTCACCATCACCTGAAGGTGAATGAGGATGAAATTTAAACAACTAAATTCTATGACGTATAAGGAAATAAAGAGTTTTTTGTTATGCAATTTGGTATTAGAAATGATCCTTATGTATTTATTTATCTTATGAATAGATAAATCCATGAATATTTGGAAATGTTTGTGGTTGTTTTTATTGATTATATAATGGAGTTTTCTAAAATTATTGAGGATAATGAATAAAATTTAAGGATTTTTTTAAAAACTCCCAAAGATATTAGGCTATACATAAAATTTAGAAAATGTTATTTTTGGATAGAAAATTATTTTTTCCTTGTAAATATTGTCAATAAATATAGAATAATAATTTATCATTCTAATAAAAGGAGGTTGATAAATAGACATGACCTATAAATGATACTAGGATTTATAGTTTTCTTGGAATAGTCGGATATTATTGATGGTTTGTTGAGAACATTAAACTGTTATGTTGGATGCTAACAAATTTTACACCAAAAGGGGAAAATTTTAGTTAGATAGAAGAATGTGATGTTTTTTTAGGAACTAGGTATAAGATTGGTGAATGATCCAGTTTTGGGCCAGCCTTCCAGAAATGGTGATTTTTTCATCTATAGTGATGCTTCATTGAAGGGACCTGGATGTTATCTGATGAAAAATGCTCATGTAATTACTTATGCTTGAAGAAAATTATAACTTCCTGAGGTAAATTATCAAACACATCATTTGGAATTAGTATCTATTGTTTTCAATTTGAAAATTTTTAATCATCATTTATATGGATCCAAATATAAAATATATACTAAACATAAAAGATTTAATTTTATATTTACATTGATGGAATTAAACGTGATGATGAGAAGATAGAAGGAACTGATAAAGGATAATAACTTCATGATAAATTACTATACTGAGAAAAAACTATCAGATTCCTTGAGTCAAAAACATAATGCTACATTAACCAAGTAACATTTAGAACATGACCTAATTGGTTAATGATACCGTAAATTTTATCATTGAAGTGGTTGGTGATTGAAATTCCTCTATTTTTTCATGTATTGGTGTAGTAGTCTCTCTCAGAAAAAATTAACCAGGAAAAGATGGAAGACAATGAGTTAGAGAATAATGTAGAATTGGTAAAGAATGGAAAGTTTAGTATTTTTAATACTAATAATGATGTTTTCTTGAGATTTGAAATTCGATTATGTATGCCTTGTGATTCTAAGTTGAAGAGATTATTATTATGTGAAGAAAATAGTGGTCCATTTTTATTTCATCCTAATATCACTAAATGATACAGAGATCTTCCGGAATATTACTGGTGGGATGGAAAGAAAAGGTATATTTCTAATTGTACTAGCAAATGATTGACATATCAGTAAGTTAATGGGGAGTGAAAACTTCCAATGGGGATTATTTAGCCTTTTAGAGTGCTATAGTGGAACTGGGAAAATATATCCAAGGATTTTGTGGTGGGACTGCCATAGACTTATATAGGTAACAATTCTAGTTGGGGTTTTATTGATTGTGTGACAAAATTTTCACATTTCCTTCCAATTTGAGATACTCTATCATTAGATAAACCATCTTGACTACATCTCAAATATATTTTCTAATTATATGGAGTTACACTCCTCAATGTATCTAACCATGATCCTATGTTCACTCGTACATTCTAGAAAGGAATTCAAAAGTAATTGGGAAGTTATTTACATTTGGGCACAAAAATTCATCCTCAGTATGATGTACATATCAAGTGAAAAATTATGGCCCTAGAAGACATATTTAGTGATTATTTAATGGATAAACATGGATGTTTGAATCAATGTCATTGTCTAGTTTATTTATATTATAATATTAGTTTTCATTCCAGTATACAGATGGCACCTTTTGTGGCATTATATGGAAAGTGGTGTCAAACTCCAACATTTTGGGATGATGTTGTTTAATGAAATATGATGGGACCATAATTTGTAGACAAGATGGTTGATAATTTAAAGATGATTTGAAAACATATGAGGAAAAATTAGAGCAGCCAGAAAACTTATACAGATAACTGGAGGAAGGATTTATCTCTCAAGGTAGGTGATCATGTATTTCTCAATATTTATCCATGGAAAAGTGTGATTCATTTTTGTTAAGAGGGTTTGTTGACACTATGGTTCCTTAGACCCAATGAAATCATGGATAAAGTTGGGTTAGATTCTTATTGAGTGGTTTTGGCTTTGAGATTGTCCAAATTACATAAGGTTTTTCATGTTTCGACATTAAGAATGTATGTTCCAAATTCATATCATGATCTGAGCCCCAAATTAGTTTAGTTGGAAGATAACATTTCATATAAGGAAAATATTGTTTTGATTTTTGACCCTATACGTTAATTATTACAGAATGAGGTAATTTTCTAGGATAAGGTTTTATGTAGAAACCACATAGTTGATGAATTGAGATAATAATATAAAAACACTGGGAGGGAAAGTTATCCTCACTTGTTTAATGCAATATTAAAAATTTTGAGGACACAATTTCTAGAATGGGGGGTGGGGATAATATAACATCCCATGTCCTTATAAATCGTTTTTTTTCTGGAATTAAATAGTTAAATTCATTATAAATGTATAATGAAATAATTGGTATTTTTAGATATTAAATAATATATATTAATAAAATAGTAGTTGTACCTATTGATGAATAAATAAAAATTTATGCGTCTTATACAAGAAAATGTGATATATTTATATCTTTGATTAAGTAAATAAATGTTTTGAGAATGATAAATTTAATGTTGGTATTTTTGTGAAATATAAATGTTTATTTTATATTTTATAATTAATATAAGAATTGGAATTAAAATTTATTGTCATTAACAAAATCATAAATTAATATATATTTTTCTTATGATTGTAAAATAGTTTTCTAAGTTGTTGACTAATTTTTCAATGGTTTATAAATTTAGTTATAATTTTAAAAATACTATTTTTCTTATAAATAATGATTTTAATTAAAAATTAAATATCTCATATTTATAAAATTATTTTAATATAATGGAGTTCATAGTATAATTAAACAATATAAAAATGGTTAGGGTGGTTTTTTTATTTTTAAAAAATAACTGATTTTTCTTGAATAGTGAAATATAATGATTTACAATATAGGATAAATACAAGAATGTTTGAGTCATGGGTGATGTGTGGCTGATATAAGTATCATTTCATTGAACTAACTTATTTGTGATACAGTATTGAGTCACAAGAATCCACAATATTCATAGTATTGATTGAAAATAATGAAAAATGGATAAAATAAAAAAACACACCTCTCCTCCACTATAAAAACCACCCCTCACCACCTAATATTGTAAAACCTCAAAATCCATGATCATTGTAAACATTTTACACAATAATCCTCAAAATACTCTACACCACATCCATGAGAATTCTCTCTCAATAAAATACAATACTCTAGTGGCTCAAGGAGGTTCTCAAGGAGAAGAATTCAAGAGGTAAAAACCTCTTACTTTTTTAAAATTGCCTTTTATTTTATTTTATATTATTTTATTATATTTTCCACTCCACAACATACATTATCCAAATTAAATTATAAACATGGTTTCTCTTATATATGCGAGTTTTATTGTGTTAATGGAACAACACATCATCTTTTCCCTTCCTCCCCCCTTTCAATCAAAAAATGATAACATCATATATGAAGTGTTGATTCATCACAATCAATGATAATGAGTTTTCATATTCCATTACCACCTTCAAGTTTCCTCATCAAATAATTATTACGGTTAAAAAATATTTTTATATTTATATTAAAACATTTTATTGTTCTGGAAATAATTTATATACATAACTTTAAATAAAACAAAACTAGTTTTTGATAATTGAAAAAGAAGGAAAAAATAAACCAAACATTTATAATTAATATTTTATCAAATGAATCATGATACTATAATAAAAAAATATTTTTTATCATTTAAAATTATATTAACATGTTAATATAATTTTATTACACTTGTGTTGTTTGTTTTTATTTGACAAGAAGATATATAATGAACCAAACATGGAAACCCAGAATTAAATTCACCTAAAACAATGGAAATAACAAAATATTATTAGTAAATGGGTTGAATGTTTATATAAATAGATTATATAAGCTATTATATATATTAATATTTTTCTCTAAGATATTAATAGTACTCTTTAAAAAATTATTTATGAGGTTTGAACACATTTTAAGTAAGGTGATCCAGATATAATGGATTTGTCATTAAAAGTCATCTTTTAAATTTCTATTTTTCAAAATTCAAAAAGAAACATTTTATAATGAACGTATTCATATTTTATGATTATTTTTTATGAAATTTTTTAATGATTAAGGGTGGTACCTATTTCTCATTCCAATGGATTGGGTATGTTTATTTTTCTAGTTTACTATAATGGTTATTCCAAGTGTAAATGTGATGGTTACACCATAAGGTAGCCGTGTGGGTTACATTATAAGGTTTCCATGTGGGTTACATTGAATGGTAGCCTTGTGGGTTATAAATAATATGTTATATGTGAGGGATAAAATAATAATTAAGTAATTCCCCATGTTACCATAATGGTTATATATATGTTTTCTATGTTATCTGGAAATCTATAATTTTCACAAAGTATATGATACATTTTGATAAGAAGAATTTATTTTTGAAATTGATTTCATATGTTTATAAGTATTGAAGGATGATATAGAAAATGTATAAAAAAATTGGGATGGATCTTCCTTTGGATGATGCACCTCACACAATGCCTTATTTTCAAATTATTCCACCTATTTCGGCTTCCTTCACCTTTCCACTGCCGCTCCTATCAGCTCTGGCGCTATTCATCCCATGATCTTCTCTTTCTCTCTCCTCGTCGGCTTTTCCTCAGACGCCACTGGATCCTAGTCCCTTGAGGTGTGATGCCTCTGGCCCGTCACTTTTCTCCCTCTCTCCTCTGTGTTTGAGCCCTAGCACAATCGCCTCCTTCCAAGATGCTCTCTATGGTCCATCCTTTTCCCCCTATTTCATGAAGGTTCCTGTGCCTGTGTCTATGTCATTGTGGAATGGTAGTTGTGTTTGCCTTGATGTCTCATTGTCCACCTATAAGGATGCAGAGGCTTGTCTTAAATGAACATTGGTTGCCCGGTTCGGGTATGCTAGGCCACTGCTTGCTGTCTTCCAATGCTATGTTAGATTTGGTGGCCTTCGTCTCCTGCTGTAGATCTCAGTAATCCACAGAAAATCCTTCTTCCTTGTTTTATCCTCAGAGGATGATTGCATTCATGTGTGGTGTAATGCTCCTCGGTCTTTGGGGAAATGGAGCTTCATTCTCTCCAGATGGTCTATGGATGTTCATAATGGTATGGAGAGTCTGGTGGCTGCTCTGTGGATCTATCTTCCTGGTCTTCATTTAGCCTTATATAAGGAAGGATTCCTCAATGCGTTCGGGGACTCCCTTGGGGGATTTCTATGCTCCGACGAGGGTACCAGATGTGGCTCTTCTACCTCAGTGGCTCGTATTTTCATGGAACTGGACCCCATTAAGCCTCTATAGGATCATATTGAACATCATATCGAGTGTTATCTATGTTGGTTGTAAGAAATGTCCTACCCTGTCTATCCACGATTCTGCTCCCATTTATTTTTCTATTCCATTCTTTAAAATTTTGGTTCCGAAGTATACTGAATGGTCTGTTGGAATTGCAAACCAAAAATATGAGTCAAAGCTACCTGTGGCGTCATTTATTACTTTCACATTTTTTCCATGGGTTTACCTCCATTGATTTTCTTTAATGAATTTAAATGCTCTGCATTTAAAGATTTAGTATATCTTTGTACTGTTATAAATGCTCTGCATTTAATATTTTGGTCTTTCCTTGTACCGTCATATATTCTCTGTATTTAATGTTTTGGTCATTCATTGTACCAACATAAATGCTACGCATTTAATGTTGTGGGTCTATAAATTGATGTAATTGTAGTCTGAAATTTCAATTGTGAAAAATTGTTAAGTTGTGTGAAATTGTGAAAAAGCTTGAACGATTCGTTGTGCTGTGTGCCAATTTTCCTTCCTCTTCAATTTTTCTTCTCATATTTCTCGGCTTGTATAGCCAACAAACTGGTATCAGATCCAAGTTACCAAGATCCTCCAATTTTGTTTTAAATGGCCGCAATCCGTCCACAAGTTCCAAAGCAGTCTAAGGACAACTACGAAAGATGGTTCATCCAGATGATGGCATTATTTGGGTCGCAAGAATTATGGGAGATTGTTACCGACGGGTATGTTGTACCCACTACGGCAGAAGAAGCTAACTTCACAAATGAAGAAAAGACAACCCTCAAAAATCAAAGAATGAAAGACAACAAGGCGTTGTTCCTCCTCTATCAAGGGTTGGATGAATCAACGTTCGAAAAGATTGCCGAAGCAACATCAAGAAAGAAAGCTTGTGATACCCTTGCCACCATCTTCAAAGGTGTTGATCGAGTGATTCAGGTACATCTTCAAACATTAAGAGTGGAATTTGAAGCGGCGCACAAGAAATAAGGTGAGAGCATCTGAGATTATTTCTCAAGATTAATTGTTATTTTTAACAATTTGAAAAGGAATTGTGAAAAAGTGGAGGACATTAGAGTTATCGAAAAATCACTTAGATCTCTCAGAACCATGATTGATCATATGGTTGTGGCAATTGAAGAATCAAAGGATTTGGAGAAACTATCCATTGATGAACTGATGGGGTCGTTGCAAGTGCATGAGCAACGGATGAAAAAGAATACCGGTTCAACAATAAAGCATTACTTGGTGTCCATGTTGACTCTAGAAGAACAAAATAATTGCCACACTCAATGAGGCGGTCATCATGGAAGAGGAAGAGGGCGTGGATATTATCCAAGCCATCAAAAAAAGCAACAATATCCTACCAGATTTCGTGGAATATGGAATGGTGGAGGACGATTCACGCGTGGTCATGGAAAAGAAAAGAACATTCAATGCCACAACTGTAAAAAATTTGGCCATTATGCATCTGATTGTTGGATAAAAGTGGATCATGATGAACTATCCAACTATGCTGAAGCATCTCATCATGAAGAAGATGGTACCACACTCCTCCTCGCACAATAAAAGACATGTGAACGCCCCAATGTGTGGTATCTCGACACTGGTGCAAGAAACCACATGAGTGGTAAGAAACAATTGTTCGAGGAACTCAATGAAAAATTTCGTGGCGGCATGAGTTTTGGCAACTCATCCAAGGTACCTGTGAGAGGCAAAGGTAAAATCAAAATCTATCTGAAGAATGGAGAGTCAAATTACATTTCTAATGTATATTACGTACCAAGTATGAAAAATAATATCATCAGTCTTGGCCAACATCTTGAGAAGGTGTACTTCATACACTTGGAAAATTCTCTTTTGTCTATAAGATATCCTCACAGGAGACTTGTATCTCAAGACCAAATGGAGAAGAATCGCATGTTTCCACTGCGAATCAACACAAAGGCCGAGGAGTGTCTCTTTGGGCTCATGAAAAATGATTCGTGGAGATGGCATCTGCATTTTGGGCATCTCCATTTTAGTGGGCTTAAACTTCTATCCTCATCAAACATGGTGCGTGGCTAGCCAATTATTGAAGCTCCAAATCATGTGTGTGAGGCGTGTACACTCTGAAAGCAACAAAGGAACTCATTTCCAATTGGAGTGTCTAGAAGTGCAACGGAACCACTTCAGTTGGTTCACACTGATATTTGCGGACCACTTGAAACACTGTCACTTGGAGGTAATAGATATTTTATTACCCTTATTGATGATTTCAGAAGAAAGTTGTGGGTGTATTGCATCAAAGAAAAATATTCTGCTTTCACTGTCTTTAAAACTTTTAAAGCTCATGTTGAAACTGATAGTGGACACAGAATCAAAGTACTCAGATCTGATAGAGGTGGAGAATACACCTCAAATGCATTTCAAGATTTCTATTGGGAACATGGAATCATACAACAATACACTACAGCCTATACACCACAGCAGAATTGAATCACATAAAGGAAGAACCGCAACATCCTCGACATGACGAGGACCATGCTTAAGGAGAAAGGCATTCCAAAGAACTTTTGGGCAGAAGCAGTGGCATGTACTGCCTATTATCTCAATCGGTGCCCAACAAAGAGCGTCAGAAACATGAAACATCAAGAGGCATGGAGTGGCTACAAACCGAGCGCAGCACACCTTAGAATCTTCGGGTGTGTTGCCTACGCTCAAGTTCCTGAAGCGAGAAGAAGGAAGCTTGATGATCGTGGTGAAAAGTGCATCTTAATCGGCTACAGTGAAGAGTCTAAAGCCTATAAGATCTAAAATCCACTAACCAATAAATTAGTGGTGAGTAGAGATGTGGTCTTTAGTGAGGAAGAAGCTTGGAAATGGATTTATGAAGAACCAAACAAAGAGATTCCAGTCGAAACAGAAGATCCTGAAGAAAGGCATGATCATTAGTAGCAAACGCCAGCAACACCTTCCCCGGGCACATCATCAGTACACATGATTCCAGGAGGACATTCCATCACTCCTAAAAGGACTCCATCAAGTCAAAATTTGGCGAGCTCATCCTCACCGATGGCTCCCATAAAGATGAAAAGCTTAAGCAACATTTATGAACAGACTGAAGAGGAAAATATTTTTTGCCTCTATGCAGATCATGAGCCTCTGACGTTTCAGGAAGCCATAAGGGAATAATGATGGAGAATGGCTACGGGAGAATAAATTCGAACCATAGAGAAAAATGACACATGGGAGCTGACCACACTTCCTAATAGCCAGAAATCCATTGGTGTCAAATGGGTGTACAAGATCAAGAGAAATGCTGATGGTGAAATCGATCGCTACAAGGAAAGGCTCGTTGAAAAGGGGTACAAATAGAAGTATGTGGTGGACGATGAAGAATTATTCACTCCTGTTGCTCACCTTGACACAGTGAGAATGATTATCTCTCTTGTTGTTCATCACAGTTGGATGATCTACCAATTGGATGCGAAGTCTGCATTCCTGAATGGAATTCTAGAGGAAGATGTCTATGTAGACCAGCCTGAAGGCTTTGTTATGAAAGGGGAGGAAGAAAAAGTGTATCGACTGACAAAAACTCTTTATGGGTTGAAGCAGGCTCCCCGTCCTTGGAATGCACGCATTGAAAGCTATCTTCGAGAGAACAGCTTCACCAAATGTCCATATGAGCATGCAGTTTATATCAAGAAGAATGATCGTGGCGATATAATCATTGCATTCTTGTATGTTGATGATTTCTTGTTTACAGGGAATAGTCGACATATGTTCGATCATTTCAAGAAGGCTATGTTCAAGGAGTTCGAGATGACCGACGAAGGTCTCATGTCCTTCTTTCTGGGCATATAAGTAAATAAACAACATGGAGGCATCTATATTTCTCATAAGAGGTATGCTAAGGAGTTTCTTAAAAAATTCAACATGGCTAATTGCAATGTCGTAAACACACCTGTGGCAATGAGCTTAAAACTGACAAAATATGGAGAAGGAAGAAGTGTTGACTCGACTTTGTTCAAGAGTCTAATTGGAAACCTGTGGTATCTCACAATCACAAGGAATGATATTGTCTATAGTGTTGGGCTTTTAAGCAGGTACATGGAAGCACCAAAAGAGTCCCACTGGATAGCGGCAAAACGTATCCTCATTTACGTTAAAGGAACAATAGATTTTGGAATTTTTTATCCATACAATGAAGAAGAAAATAAGCATGGATACTCAGACAGTGACTAGGGAGGCGACCAAAATGAAAGAAAAAAGCACCACTAGGTATGTATTGTTTTCATGGATCAACTGCTTTTACGTGGAGTTCAAGGAAGCAACGTGTGGTTGCCTTGTCTACATGTGAAGCAGAGTACGTGGCGGCATCATCCACTGTTTGTGAAGGAATCTGGTTGAGAAATCTGCTAAAGGAGTTGAAGCATCCACAGGATGGATCCATAGTGATATATGTGGATAACAAGTCGGCAATTGAACTTGCCAAAAATCTGGTGCAACTTGGATGAAGCAAACACATTGATACCCGGTTCCATTTTTTGCGTGATCATGTAAATCAGAAAACGATAAAATTGGAATGTTGTCATAATACAGAGCAGGTGGCTGATATTTTCAGAAAGGCATTACCGACAGATGTATTCAAAAGACTCAGAATGATGCTCGGAATGAAGCCGGTTTTGGTTTTAAGGGGAGTGTTGGAATTTCAAACAAAAAATATGGGTCAAAGCTGCCTTAGGAATCATTTATTACTTGCAGATGTTTTCCATGGGTCCACCTCCATTTATTTTATTTGAATGAATTTAAATGCTCTGCATTTAAAGATTTGGTATATCTTTGTACCGTCATAAAAGCTCTTCATTTAATATTTTGTTCTTTCCTTGTACCGTCATAGATTCTCTGTATTTAATGTTTTGGTCGTTCTTTGAACCAACATAAATGCTATGCATTTAATGTTGTGGGTCTATAAATTGATGTAATTGTAGTCTGAAATTTCAATTGTGAAAAAGTGTGAAGTTGTGTGAAATTGTGAAAAAGCATGAAAGCTTCTTTGTATTGTGTGCCAATTTTTCTTACTCTTCAATTTTTCATCTCATATTTCTCATCTTGTATAGCCAACATGGTCATCGCCGTCCTTTCTCAACGGCTACGGATAGGGTGGGCTGGGTGGATCCTCCTTCGACTACTCTGATGGAAGGGACCCTGGTGGCTGTTCAGCCCCTCAATGCTGCCCCTTTCCCCCTATCCCTGGACTGGAATCCATGTTCCCTGTTGAGTTTAATTCATATAAAATTTATATCTATCATGAATACATTCTCTCGGCATGTCGGGATCTTTCTCCATTTCCTACGAGTTGTCTCTTTCCCCTACAGGTGATCCCGCCTCCTACTTCTTTCCTCCATTTATAGCAATACGTTCTTGAGGGGTAGAAGGTGTTGGGTCATAGCCACACCTCTGCTGTTCCTAGTGCCTATTATCTGCCTATCCTGGTTTCTTCGTATACCTATGAGGATGCTAAAGAGTGGTCAATAGTGGAGGTTCCCCATCCTTCAACTTTTCCATTAGGCAGTCTCTCCCTGCCTTCTTCCATGGATCCCTTATTGTCTACAACCGGATCTCGCTCCCCGAAGGGAGGTGTTCTTTCGTTCTCTCCATGTGGCTGAGGCAAGCAGAGCATTTTCTCCCAGATCAGCTCCTTCACCCCAGTACTGCTGATCTCAAATGGAACTGGGATGTGTACAAGATCCCAATCTTGTTCCAGGTCCCAGGAGGCCATGTTGTCCTCCCACTACGAGAAGGCTATGAAGGCTGGAGCCAATCCCAGAAAAATCATCCACCAATGAATCATTTAATCATTTGGAATGCACGGGGCATTAGTGCATGGGTCATGTTGGACTCCCTCTCTTTGGAAATCTCAAAGCACAAGGCTACTGCGGTGGACATTCTTAAGCAGAAACAATCCCCCGACAGGATTGGAGATTGTTATAAAAATCTCCAAATGAATGGCTACATGCACACTATCATATTTGGAATTTTTGGCACATGCTGAGAAATTTGGTAATGGTTCAATCTGGTTATGAGTTCATTAAAATTAAGGGAAATTAAGGCCACCACTCCTTCTTCGTGTCCTTTGTCTATGAGAGGTGTGACACACATCAAAGAGATTCTCTCTTGAAAGAGCTCATTGTGTTTGATCCTGGACGGGTTCCATGGAATTTTGGGGGAAATTTCCATGTGGTTGTGGATCCAGCGGAGAAAAAGGGGAGAGGCCCATTTCCCTAGGAAAGACATCCTTGATTTTAATCAGGTCATGGAAGCCAAGGGGCTCTCGGACCTTGGTTTCGTGGACGACCGTTTCACTTGGTGTAACAATCAACGGGGACATCATCCCTCATAGATCTTCATGGAACCGGGTCTTGTAAACATGCATGCCTTATCCTCCTATTCCAGCTCTATGGTTAACCATCTGGTTTGCATGATCTCTGACCACTCCCCCTCCTTATTTCCCTATCTTCAGGGCTAGAGGGCCAGGCCTAGTTTATATATTTCCAGCTTTGGGTTGGTTTTCCTGGTTTCCAGGACCTGGTCAGTACCTCTTGGGGCGATCCCCCCCGGGCATTAGGTGGTATGCTCTTCATAATATGTTTTTTCGGTTAATGTTTAAGCTCCAATCATTGTCTAGAGACTTGACTCCAGTTGATGGGGATTTTCAATCAACCATGCATGATGTAGAGTGTCTTATGTGTCTTTTGGATGATGTATGGGAGGACGAGGTTTTTACGGAGCTCTCTGAGAAAAAGGATCTCCTGGCAGATCCTCTCCTAAAGCAAGAGTTCCATGCTAGAGAGCGAACGGGGATATAATGGCTCAAAGATAGGGATAATAACACTACATTCATTCATGCATGAATAAAGGAGAAGAACCACCTAGTTAGAATAAATATTCAACTGGATGATGGATCCTTCATAGAGGATAGGGATGTGGTGGGAGTCATGGCCAACTCCTACATCTCCAAGATTCTTTCTGGTCCTAACAATCTCTTGCCCAATGTGTACCCCTCATAGAGCATGTAGATCTTTCATTCATTCCCCTCCCGTTTCTTTGATGAAGATAATGATCTCCTATGATATGTTTCAGATGGGGAGGATATTAGGGATACAATGTTTCACCTAAACCCTGATAGCATGGAACGTCCTGACAGCTTCCAAAGTGTGTTCTATAGGTCTTCTTGGGATGTAGTGAAGGAATATTTGATTGCTTCCATCCAATACATTTTCTGGGGCGGTAGCTTACCCCGTGTTGCATGTTCCACTACGTTAGTGCTTCTCCTGAAAATCAAGAACCCCTCTTCTATTCTGCATTACCATCCAGTGAGTATGTGAAATGGCCCCTATAAAATTCCGGTGTGCATCATTAAATCAATGCTGGCTACACATCTCCTATGGTGGGTCTTGTTGGAACAACATGGCGTTGTTAAGGGTCTTTCTATTTCAGAGGCAATTGCGTTGGCCCATGAAATGTTCAAGGACATTAATGTTAAAACACATTGTTCTAATGTGTCCATCAAGCTCAATATGAACAAGGATTTTGATATGGTTTAATGGAGATTTATCAACCACATTATTGTAAGTATGGGTCTCAACTCTCGAAACATCGATCTTATTTTTAGATATTTCAGTTATGCATGGCTCTCAGTAACTTTCATGGGTAAATCCTACGGCTTCTTCAAACTCATTTGTGGCCTATGGAAAGGGGACCCAATTTCTCTGAGCCTATTTATCCTTGTCCCGTAGTTTTTAAGTCGCCTCATTCAGAGGAGCTTGAACAACGATGATATGCTACCTTTTAGAAGGAGGATAAAAGATCCATGTGCGTCCCACCACATGTTCACGGATGATACAATCTTCTTCTTGATTTCATTTATTCATTACTTACATGGCCTGAGTAAAGTGTTATAGGAGTACAGTCATTGGAGTGGGAAGATTATTAACTACAACAAGATCACCATCTATATATCTAGCAGGTGCCGCTCCTTGCGAGTCTCGGCTGTGAGAAATATTTTGGGTATGCAGATTCTTTCCTTTTCGATGGAAGACTTGGGTGCACCCATCTCATCTGGAAGGCTATGTATCAGGGGCTTCAACACCCTTATCAGCAGGATTAAAAACCAGGTGCTGAATCAGAAGAATAAATACATGTCTTTTGGTTGGCAGATTGCACTGTCCAACAATGTCCTTTTAGCTACTCCAGTGCACACCCTATCGGTGCTTAGTGTCCCAAAAGGCATCATTAAAAACATCGACTGGATCCTAGAGCAGTTCATCTAGGACCCACATTCTGAGGGGAAAAAATTGTGGGTATCTTGGAACAAGATGGCGCAGCTGGTTAGCGAAGGAGGTGTTAATGTCCGCAATCATAAAGATACCCTTTCCTATATGCATTCTCTCCTCGTGTGGAGTGTTTTGGAATGTTGTACCCTTTAGAGGATTTCTATGCACAACTAAATCAGCCATAATAATTCAACGACGAGATTTACCAATCCTTTATGGTAGATCATCACTCCCCTAGTCACCCTCCTCCGCCCACATTCCTGCTGCATTGTCGGGGTGGGTGATTTCTCCTTCTGGAAACAAAATTGGTGCAATGAGGTTCTTCGTCTTACTGGATGCCCATCCACGCACATCACCATCAAGGAAGCATATTTCTTTCCTCCCTTCATCAAGGCGGTTCTGAACAGTGAGTATATAGATCACTTAAACCTCATAGAGATGGACACTGCCCCCGATAAATGTGTTTTTACCCATTCTCTGTTGGGTGTATTATCCATGAATGACTTTCGACGCATCAATAACATAAAGGTATATTCTGATATTTGGGATGAGGCACTTTGGGTTAAGAGTATTCCAGCCAAATATAATTTTATTACGTCACGTATCGGGAAAGGGTCTATTCGAACGGTGGAAAACATCAAACGATGCGGGATTAAACTGGCTTCCGTGTGTGTGTGTGTTGTATGGACCCTAGCAAGATAAGTTCCGGTAACTTGTTATTTGAATGTGAATGGGTGCATGAGGTGTGGAAACTTGCTCAAGGAATTCACTGATATGTCTATTCCTTCATTGTAGAGCCACTCCATAATGGACAGGTGGAATCATGGATTGAGTGTAAGTGGTTCAGAGAAAATGGCCCACACTGTGATTTTGCATGCATTTTGATGGTGCATCTAGAAGGAGAGGAATAAAGTTATTTATTAAGGTGGATCCATTTCAATTGGTGCTATTATAGCGGGCACATGAAATCTTCTAATCGACTTCACTCTTATGTTCCTCAAATGTGAGGAAGATCCTTCACTGGTTCGGCTTCAAGATGATCCCATGTCTTATCATCTGACCAACTTTAGTGCTAGGGGTTACTGGGTCCGATGGCACCATCCTTCGAAGGGAATGAAACACAATACAGATGGATCATGTTTACTGGGAGTCATGCGCGGGGTAGGAGTGGTGAGGGATGCAAATGGGTCTATCTACATGGATTTCTCTATCAGACTCGGTCAGGGGACCTCTCTATAGCAGGAGGCCACGACACTACTCATAGGACTCACCTTATGCAGCCTACAGAATATAGACATCTTTGAAGATGAAACTGATTTGTTGTTAGTGAGAAACTCCATGCATGACTATGTTTTCTCCACATGGTCAATCAACTACATTATTAGAATGTGTCAAAGACTCTTCAAAAAAACACCACTCAATTGGAGCACACTTGGAAGGAGTGGAACAAAGTAGCTGATTACTTGGCCTTGTGGGATGTCCCTGGTTATGAGAATATTTTTCCTGCATACTATGGTTAGCATGATTCCTGATGGGGTCAATCTGATTGGGGGGGGGGGGGGGGGTTGCTCTTCGGATTTATCAGTTCAGATCTACATAATTCATTCTCTTTGCTCAAAGGGTGCCGAGGGCTGAACCCACTGCTCTCTTGTTTTTTCATTGAATAAATATGTACATGATGATGATGATGTATAAGGGATAATGGTTTATTTCATTATTATTATGCTCCTTAATGATATTATTGTGATCATTATGAGTTTAAAAATTTTTTCCATATGGATTAAGGTTGGTTAAGATAAAATAATAAGAAATGATGAATGTTGTGAAGAATTCATGAGTTATTAAAAATTTTATATTATTGAAAATGGATACTATTTTATTAATATCCACTTTGTGATCTTGTTTGAATTATGACATAATTCTCTAAAACTATAAACCATAAAGATTTTTGGGAATTTAATAAATTCATTTCTAGTTTAATTAACTTTAGTATATAATATTTATGTCAATGTCCATATTAATATAATGGTTATTTTCTATTATTTAATGTGATGATAGGAGAGACCCTTATATAAGTTAAAAGGGAAGGAATTTTTTTAAATATGAATGTACTTTGAAAATTGAAAGACACTATCATAGAAAATTGTTTAGAAAGAAAGAAGAAATGTAGAGGAGAAGAGATAATGTATGGAAACACCTCAAAAATGGAATTCAAATATGTTTTTAAAATATTAGACCCTATACCTATTTGGTTACTCATTTTTTAAATTTTGGTTTTCATCATGGTAACTACTTTTTACTAAATAAATTCATTCATTAGCACAAAAATAAAATGGTCCTCATTTTATAATATGGACATTATGTTACAAACATGAAATAATTTTTTATTCATTCAATATTTTAAATGTGATAAAAAAGTTATAAAATAAAATTTTTATAAAATATTAAAATATTTTTAAAAAAAAAATAGATTAAATTATATAATTTCAAATATGGGTTTCTAAATTAAAACAAAAATGTATAAAAATAATATTATATAGTATATATTTTGAATTTGAAAAAGGGATTAGTAATATTCAATTATTACATAGATAATAAAAATTCATGTTATTTGTGAAAACAATATTTTCCACCATTAACATAAAAATATTATTTTTTAAAAAATATCGAAAAATAATCATAATATAATATTTCAATGAAAATTTAAGACAAATAATTTTATTCTATTTAATTCTCATCCAAAATTTCATAATAATTTTTTATTTAAAACATAAAATAATGTGAAAAACTATTTATATTAGAACGAGAATGCTGGTATATTAACAATTATTTTTCCAAAAAATAAATAAATAATATTTTGTAAACATATCATGTTACTATTCAACAAAAATGGACATATTTCCATGATATGAAATTCCAATTTCTAAAAATTATATATTTTGAGCATAAAGTTAATCTAGCAATTTTTTTTGAAAAGTATAACATTTATTGAAATATGTATGGATATAAATACTTAATTTTATTTCGATATAATCTTTATTTCTATGAACATAACCCTTTATGGTATCCACACAATTAATATGCATTAGATAATCTCTAGTTTAAATTTTTAGTGGCTCTTCAGCTAGGATGAATCTTTTGGAAGCCTCCATGAGTATAAACGTTTCTTGTATTTGGTTATACTCAAAATATAATTGCTTGAGTCTGTATAGAGATTAGTCACAAGAAAACAATATAGAATTTAACCCCTAACAATTTTAGACAAATAGGCAATATAATGAATATTTATTCTCATGGATTCCATTTCATCTTACTTAATTTATCGATTTTTCAATATAGTATCTTCAAATTATACCTAGTAATTTAATGGATATGTTTTGACAGCCATATTGAATAATTAAAATATATAGAGGTTCTTAAATTTAGTTATTTATAGTCTGTTAAATATTCTATTGGATATATTTTTTATTTAAGTAGAATATGTTGTCATATCATGTTTTATTACAATCATTTTATTTCTGGAAACTAAATTTCCAAAAAGGAATAACACTGCCTTAGAAAAGTTAGACTATAAACTATGGTAGAATATTTTATATATTATGAAATATATTTATAATACATAGATATAACACTCCATATTCAAAAAGTTTTTTGATTAAGTGATATTTTGGCTCAATTTTCTTTTATTTGTAAAAGCACATAATTTTTTGAATGATGAATCACACTCTAACATTCAATGAATAACACTATGTTCTTCTAATTCCTTTAAATTTCCTCTAAAGAACCCCAAAATAATTTCATCTACATCACTAATTATATTATATTAAAATACTCTACTTTAGTTTTTGACTATAAAACAACATATTGGTGTCCTGATATAAACATATAGAGGATAATCTAAAGGTAAATATAGATACATTAGAACGTCACTAAGTGGTTGCATCCCCTCCAATGTCTACATCAATATAAAAATGTAACAGATCAACATTAATGAAGTATAAGGAAAATTATTCTAAACCTTCAATATACAAGTGTATTATCCTTCCATCATCCTAGTTCAATTTCCCTTAATTTTCCATTTAGAAATTCCCAACCTAGTACAAATCAAGGAACACATCATATATTCATTTGATGATACATAAGGAAACTTTTCGATGAACATATCCTTATATTATATTCATAGTGCCTTTGATTTTGGTAATATGATATACTAGGATAATGGAGTATATTATAATTTAGATTTGTATTTTCCAAACTATTCCATTACATTATATATGTTATACGAATAAAAAACATCAATGATTCATGCTTATAATATCTCATATTACACATCCCCAAACACATTTTTCTTCCTCAATATCCTTCATATTGAACATTCAATGTAACTCATCCTTCACAACTTTAATATATTTCAGATCCAGATCCACTGAGATCATGTGATCCACATATAATATAAGTATGTTGAATATCTCATCATTGAATAACCTATAGTAGTAGACATTTTAGTTCCATAAATAAAACCATTGAGTATGATCTAGGATTCTATATGGCCTCATCCATACCTCCCTATACAAAATATGTTGCTGACTAGAGATGAGGGAAAAAAGATTATAGTGGGAAAATTATTCCCTGAATACCATATAAATATCACAGTATAATAAAGGAATAAATAACAATAAATCAATAGATAATATATAAATAAATAATTGTCATATTATCAACATAAAAAATTAAAACCAATCCATAAAATAACTATATAAAATGTTAGATAAATAAATAAAAATTAAAAAAATGATACAATGTATGGGTTAAAGACACTAAATAAAAGTAGAAGCATGCATCCATCTAAAATTCCAGCCAATAAAATTTTCATCACCCTTATAACCTAATCAAATATCCACCATAGGGCCCTTTCCCATCATCATATCCCCAGCCATGAAATCTATAATCACAACATAATTCTTAGTTAGGGTGTGATTATAAGACTTATTTTGACACACACAATGACCCATAACATTAGTGTATAAGATATACTAGTGCATGACATGAATTTAGGCATAATATAGATATCAACAAGTATATGACTCTAGAATAACATATATACGAAGTCATTATAGATAGGATATATATAATTTAGATCCATATCAGAAGGAATATTGATAATCCCATAACACATCCCCATCAATGGAATTGTACAAAAATAGGTGTGACATTTACCTATGGTTCGGATAACCCATGTACATACCAATAAATGGTTGAGACATCCCACTTGGGGGATATTCACATATGGTCAACTACACACACAACTGAATATGAAAAAAGAAAAGTACATGTAATAAAATAACTAATAAAATTTCAATATCAAATCGTCTTAGGTACTAATAATATTCATCACATTCCAGATACATTAAATATAATAACATGTCACAAAATCTACACATAAACGTGTCATGCGATAAAAATTCAATGATCAGTCTCATGGGACTACACATGCATTCCAAAAATAATTCAATGAACCTGTATATATCATGTACTAATTTCAAGGGAATCCTACCTTTATCATGTTGATTTAAATGTTGAGGTTCACCAAGGGTGTTAAAACATGAACCATGTTTTCACACCAACCAGAACGTATCTCTTCCCATGAAATTAGAGAACTTGTTTTAATGGGGAATCAAAAATGTTTTAGAATGACTGTCATGAATGCGGGTATATCCAACGGTTAGATATAACACATAACAGTAGTTAAACAATAAAAATTATAGATTCTACATTTTGATTATGATAGAGGAAGCTCATTAACAAGTAATGGTGAATGAGGACTAATTAGAAAAAATATTCAATGAGTATGAAACAATTAGAATCATTCCCAAACCTCCATGATTTGATCTCCCATTAAGTAAAAAAAGATGAAAACAAAATTTCATTACATCATTTGTAAATTCATGAAAATAAAAATGAAATTATCAAGGAGGACATATTTAATGATTAAGAGAAAAAAATCAATTTAAAACAAATTTAATATCCTCATTGAAGTCACACAAATTTTCCGCACTGATATATTCACTATTCAAGGAGAATAATGATGATTTATAGCATTTAAAATCTATACCAATTACCGATATGGCGTCCACCATGTAATATCCAAAACAATTGTGTTCATGAACCCTATATTCTGAAATGAATCTCCCTAATGAATTATATAATAACCTAGGCCATTTTCCCATCACATTTCTAAACAAAAAGGGTGTAGTTGGGTGACCCAGACCATGGTCAAAAGTATTCACCCTCGAGTACTATTTCATGGCTATGACATTTACCCCTTCTTATAATTTCACTAAAGCATACCATTTCCAAAATAACTTTTACTAGGGAATGAAGTTGGACATTTTGAACTAAAAACTACAAAACCACACTTTTATGCTTTTAAACACCTCTAAAACCATATAAAAGTATTATTCAACCATAAAAAGGATAAAAATTATACCTAAGACATATCAGTACATATAATAAAAAACTAATACCAAAACAGAGTTTCAAATACTTTATTATAACAATTTTTCATCCTTTAAAAGTGTTTATAATGGCCTGATCAAACAACTTGGGCCACTATGACTGAATATCTATATCCCAATCCCAAGTTTCTTTCGGGATATTCTCATATTGTCATTAAAATAGAACAAGATAAATGGTATTATTTCCAATGAACACCTCACGTTTTCCCACAATCAAATTGGGATATTCCATAAAAGATGCATTTTGTTCTAGCTCAGCATACTCACCAGCGTGTACTTGTGCAATATTGGTCTCATACCTCTAATTATGAGCTACATGAAACAAATTAATCATTTTTATTACCATAAAGAAATATCAATCATATTGGACACCATTTTGATGCATTTAACAATCTTTAATAGTCCAACATACCAAAGCACCATCATTCATTTCCTCATCAAAAGCCTATACCATAACCAAGGTGACACCCATAAGAAAATCCTATTTTCCATAGATAATTAAAATATGATTATACATAAATAATAATAAGGAATCTATTTTTTATTACCCATAACTAGAAATTTTAGATCAACTATACCTGATCTGAGGTCTCCTATATTATATGTATGACACCAACTAAAATTCACATGCATCAAGTATCTTTGGTGTGAATGAAATTGAATATTATAAAAAACTCAAAAGAATCCATATAAACCAAGGATATTAATATATTATTATATGAAATAAATACCATATCCATGTGATTATCCTAATATCCTTAAAAATCTAGAATGAATTCCCAAATAATATCCTCAATATTCATGATGGTTCTCAATAACTATCTTCCAATCTGATGAAGAAAGGTCATGCTCATCTTTAAATGATCTCTCAAAAACCTCTAAAAATATTTCCAAAATCATTACATGAACTAGCTGTCTTTATCGGATACCATGCTTAGAGGTTCTCCATTAATCTAGAAGATCTCTGCAATAAATATATTTCATAGCATGTCTAATAAGTTATTATCTTATATCAAGATGAAGTGATCCACCCAGGGAATCTGATTCCATACCACTGAAATGGATTCCTAACATCTCAAAGTATTGGATAACCATATCATTAATTATATCGGGGCCTAATTATTCTTCTACATAGGCACTGTGTGTGATAATAGAAATCCTCTATGTTTATGGTTCTCGTCCTTTATACTCTAACATTTCACAAAATGAGAAATAATTCCTACATTGTATTTATTCATGCTGGGCCACAAAAGTTATTTCTAAAATCATGATACATATATTTCATCCATGGGTGCACAAAACAATATGAATGGTGATAGGATCTCATTATCTCCTCTCATAGGGAAGGAATAATTTTCATTCATCCACGAACCATTTATACACCATGCCTATTTGAAGACTAACCTAGAACAAAACCAATCATTTATAATGTATCATCTACCATGATACACATTATATGAAACACATAACAAGACTTCAATCATCCAAAAAATTATGATTTTATCACCAAGGGTATGCACGACATATCCACTCAATACTGAGCTATATCCTCCCACCAATCTACCCCCAATCCCTTGAGTTTACAATAAAAGTACTATATCTCTCCCCAACCTCCCACATTTTCCTTCTCAATTAATCTTCAACTAAATTTCAATTCCAAGGAGCATACACCATCTCAAAATTGAGAATGTGTAATTACACTACCCATTACATCTGATGAATATTAAATTCATACTGGGATAATATATAATGTAAAGTCTTGTTGTATTTATATATGAAACATTTCTCATCGAAGAGGTAGTGTCGCCAAAATTTTAGTTCATGAATCATGGCCTCAACCTCTATGTTTGGAGTAGGGTAGTTATTCTCATGGTTTTATATATCACGAGACTTGTATAGAAATTAATTATTTCACTACATAATAACAGTTCATTGGTCAATGATAGATGCCTCACAATATACTCCACACCCATCTCTAGGCAATGGAGTAATCCAGATTAGATCCAATGTCAACCTATTTATTAGATCAAATAAGGCTTCTTAAAATAGTTACGTCAATTTAAACTTGAATCAATTATTGATAAGAACCATAATCAGAAATGTGAGGTAGGATAACTCCAAAATGAACCTCATATTGTACCTAACCAACCTAAGAAAAATTATACTCTTGAACACATTCCTCAGTAATTCCCAAGACATGATCCCAACAACCATTAACAGATCAATCATTATTACTTCCTGAGAAACAAATTTCCCAATAAATTGAATCTACTTTATAAAAAATCACACTTATAATGATTTTTTTGAAGCTATATGATTGTTACATACTCAATAACATATCCAAGTGGCTATCATATGACTCTGACAACTAAGAATATATTAGGATGCAATCAATGAACAAAATGATGAATGATTGTATATATGGTTAGGAGATCATATTCATAAGAACCATGAACACTAATAGATCAGTTATCATTCCAATGTAAATAATAATATAACTACACACTCGTACCTTAACCTGAACACTATCTCTAATAAGTCATCCTATGTAAACCAAAGATGATGGTAGCCTGAATGTAGGCTGATCAAAGAAAATCATTGTTATCCCATCAATTTATCAAAAAAACTTCATATATTGTAAATAAATAAATATATTCATAGTCATATGATTTATCTTTCAATTTTTTACGCAATGCTGAAGACTAACATATTCCTTCTTGGAGAAAAACATAGGGGAACCTGATGTACAAGTTCTTATCCCAATAAACCCACTATATTCATGACCATGTAGGTTAAATTATTTTAACTCAAGTGACACTATGTTATATAGTGGAATCCATATGTGTCATGCATCGAGAATAAGATAAATATAAAATATATCTACAAAATTTTTAGGTAACCCTATGAAAACAAATGGAATGATCACTCGGTACATGTATAACACTATAGAGAAATCAGGGGAGTTACCACCTAATCCCCTTTAAGGATATTACTAACCACATGTGTTGAAAAGTAATCTCCACGACTAGGGTCTATCACCACTATTCCTACCACAATGACCTTCTAACTAGTCAATATGAAATTCTATCCATTACGTGATGTGACAGTTACTTGTCTCTGATAACAATCTATGTGTGCATGATAGACTGTTAACATGTCTATGAAAATAAATACATTGAACCCATACATCTACAAAATTGATAAACTCCAAAACATGATGGAATCTAACAAACACCATTGGATATTATGGATAGATATAAAGATGATGTACTTTATTTCCTAGGGATGTATTGATATATTATAGCTTAGAATAAAATTTAACCAGTAAGTCCAACCAATTATCCACTTGAGTATAAATGAATTAATGGGAAGCACTAGTATCAAAAAAATAAACTAGATAGCATAGAAGAAATTATAACCAAGACTCAAACCATTAAATGTCCCTCTTTCCCATCCTAAATTACCTGATCAAACACATATGAATTTCTAGAAACCACTACATGACACCCCAACAACTCAAGAATCATTTGGCTCACTAACCCATGATGGTTCTCCACCTACTATTGAGGTCATGTGCCTTACCATGTTGTACGAATCCAAAAACCCCTATCATAGAACCATAGTAGAAAAATTTAACTATCACATCAGATGGATATCTAGAGATAATATGTATATTCATTGAGAAAGTGTCTCTTCGACTCATAGTTTTAGCACCTTGCAGAGTTATACCACACAAGGGAAATTAAGGAACCTATACTCTTCTCGAACTAATAACCATCTCCATGGTGTATTTAATATATCTTTCTCTTCTTATTCCCAGAATGAGTTAATGAAAATTCCATGGAGAAGGTACCTATAAATCTAATAATAACTAGAAGATGACTTTCTACTCTTTCTTCCTCAAATATCTTATTGATCATCAATCCATTATAGAGAACTGTACATTAGGCTTCCAGGTTGATGTTCATGACCTAATTTTTCTCCCTCTAGGAGAATACCAATGTCAAAAATTCTATCCTTCTGAAACTTATATCCCTCCTGAATATGAGAATATAGAATGATCTTAGTGACCCATGTTGAATATGTATAGACTATCACCATCCCCTTCAGATGAATTATGAATTTCTAAGTATGGTATATCATTTGTACATCATGAATGAAATACAAGAATAATTCCCCCTTGAATGTGTCCAAAGTTAGACCTTCACATTTACCACACTGCATCATGAAATATCCCCATCATACAATTATTACTTAAAGAATTATGCTTATCAGCTTCACCTTCAAATCCTTTGGGTTCTCTATAAAAATAAAAATAATCTCAATGAAAAATTTATATTATTCCACATCATAGGGGTATCTAGTAACTTTTAGGTATATATAGAGTTAATAATTAAATTTCTAATCAAAATAAACAATCAATATTCCACCATGTGGGCTTCTCCACCCTGAACAGGTACAAGTTAGAAGATTCTCTTCTAGGAATTCCCATAACATGACCCACAGAAGCAACAAAGGATCATGCTTGGTTGTATCATAATAAACAATTTTTCATGATCCTATATGGTCCATATATGTATGTGGCTTAATATAATGAAATTGTAGAACAAACTATACAACAATATATCAGATCAGTAGGAATACCATTTATAGAACACAAGAACACACAGTGGTTCACAACAACGTTCATCCTAATAGGCTACCCACAAAACTAGGTAAAACCCCTAAAGAACAATTCATTTCTCAATCTATGCCCAAAACATCTACAAATTAGCCAAAAAAATACGTACACTCATGCATAAAATTCAACACGCTCAAATAAATTAATTCATGAAATAATTCACCATAAGCACATATAACAATAAAAACATGAATTTATTATTTGTGATCTATATAATGAAAGAAACATGTATATGGAATATGAGCCTACATGGCACAAAAAAATGTTAGAATTCAAACAATGGCCCAAAAATCAGTATACAAACATCATGTGCACCATCTAAGGTGAATTATATCAAAGGTATCATCAAATATAAAAAACTAAAAATCCAAATTTATTGAAACTCAAAGGAATACTATATATTAATGTCCAAGAAATGAAATATTTACAATAAAAATACCACAACTATACTATCCCAGTATAACCTATCCCAAACATTGCCAAACAAATGAATAAGTTAGTGAACCATGTATACTGACACCATTTTATAAAACCTCAACCCAATCCCCTACAACTGAGTTGGGATGCCACATAACCACTTTCCATCCTCCCTTTACGAAAGAAATTCCAAACTAGTGGTGAGTGAAAAATGTTAATCATGAGGATAATATTAACTAAGAAACAGGTACACATCATTTTATAATAAATGAAGAAATATCTAAAAATCCGAAAATAATGAATAAATAAATAATCATCAGAGAAGAGTGTAAATAATGAATACCAACCTATAAAGTAACAATATAATATTTCAAATACATAAACAAAATTCAAAAAAAAGATTCAATGTATGAGTTAAAATATTTATACAAAAGCATCAACAAATATCCAACTCAAATTCTACCCATGAATGTTCGAATCTATCTGATAACCAACACAACCATCCACTATAGGGCTCTTTAACTTCACTAGACCCCCAAACATGAAATCTATAAGTACACTAAAATTCCTGATTAGAGTGTGAGTACAAGACACAGTAAGGCACCAAAAATGACCCTAACAAATGTTCATTAGATATATTAGTGCATTACATGAATGTATATAGAGTAAAGATATAAGAAATTATGTCACCTGATCACACTATATATCAACTTATCAAAGAACAACTCTTCCTAATTTGGATTCATACTGGATGGAACAACAACCATACTCTTGATACATTTATCTCGATGATATACCCAAAAAAACTTGTAACACATCACTCTAGTTGGGATATATGAAGTACACATTGACAAGTGTCAGACACATCTCTCTCAGGGGATACTCTAATAGGCTCATCAGCCATGTAAATAAATAGATGATAGAAGAATAACACATATGATTCATGATAATAATTATAGATTAAAATCAATTCCTAAGAAACATTACTCATAATCATCACATTCTAAATTTAAAAAATTTAAGAAATGATCTCATTGGAAACACATGCACTCTTCATGAGATCAAATATCAAATATACATCTCATGGGGTCATACAAACATGATAAAAATATTATTAATAACCCATATAAAAATTGTTTTGATGTTAATGGATTTCTATACCAAGTGTTTCATTATCAATGTCTAGGTTCACAAAGGTAGTTGACACCATAAACAAATTTTTCCACTTACTAAGACAATATTTATTTCCATGAACTCTAAGAATTAGTTCTAACAAAGAATTACAATTATTCAAATGAAATCATATAATAAGGGGGTATATCAAAGGGTTATATCAAACACATACCTGATGTTTGACACTAACATTAAATGTTTCTGAGTCTGACTTGAAATGGTTGAAATTCATTGAACAATGAATACAAGGTTAAAGGATCCTTTGAGTCTAAAACAATAAAAAAAGGTCCAAAACGTCCACGATTAAAACTACATGAAATGATGTACATGGTTTGAACCATGTTTCTTTATATTATTTTAAATTTCATCAAAATAACAAGAAATGATAAAGGATGATGAATTGATTTATTAATAAGGGAAAATAATTAAATTAAATATCATTTAAGTCGCTAATTAAAGACACATGGATCTTTCCCTTTGATATTTTCATGATCCATGTTGAATGGGAAAAATTTAATTCATTTGAAATCAATCCTAACAACTAAAATTGCCTATACCAAGGCCACAATACTCTTTAATACTCCCAGAAAAAATTGCTAACCCTATGACATACTACCAAAATACATGCCATTTCCCTTTACCAAGACCATTACAATTGGAATGGTGGTGGGTGATTCTATAACTATTTCCAATATAATACACCCCAAGAACAATAGCATGGCCACAACAAGACCAATCCATTTTAACCATTACTATTTTTACACCAGATCACACAAAGGATAAAACAGCTTTCACTAGGGTATGGTGATGTCTAATTTTAACCACAAACCATAAAAACCCAATTTTATGATTTTAAAAACCTCAAAAACTAACCAATAACAGTATTAAACTATACCATGGGTCAAAAAATTACATAGTAAACGTTAGAATATGTATTAAAAACCCAATTAAAATGTGTTTATTATAGAGATGATTCATAGTTCACATGATGAACTTATAGTCTTCTATTATGGAATAGAACATATACTTCCATTGTCTTGGTTCTTTCTATAACCCATATAAATTCTACATATATTTTTTCACATGTTACTTTAGGATCTTTATAATCCTTAAGGTTATTATACATAAATTGTTTACTTCAAATCTATATCATGTAAATTCTTCTTCACATATAACATTTCGTGATGAAATTCATCTTCGTTAACCATTCCAAGAAGCATCCAAATTATTGTACGTTTTAAAAGTAGTTTATTAAATAGTTCAGTCATTTATATTTTTGAATACTTTTTACTAAAATCATTTCTTTCTACTACTTTCTATTGTCTTCTACATGATTTAATTTGTATACATATTATTATATATAACATTATTTCCAAGTGAATTTTTTGAATGATAATTTGTTCAAGAATTCATATAGGGAGTCCATTTCATAATTAAATTGTAACTCCAATAGTTTTCTAATTATGATACATTCCACATTCATTTTGATGTGGGGTTCTCACCACTCCATAAGATGTACATAATATCGGTTAGAAACATACAATTTCCATAGATGGATAACTATGGTATACCACATAAAACCCCAAGTTTATGATACTACTGTAACTATATATTTAGGATATTCCATGAGATACTACAATATCTATGATTTTTTTCAAATATCACCCTGTATAAACCTCTAGAAACTAATATTGATATCTGTCAGGGACAGTCCTGATGAGGTCCATGCCATGAATACCCCAATCCCACCCCTAATTGGATAAGGGATGGAAAACGACACTGAGTATACATATCACTCACATTTGAGGTATTATCCTAACGTACCTATAATCATGTACACATTCGAATCCCATGAAATTTTGAAATTTAAAGAAACTGATAACCTTGTATCCATATATCTAAAATAACATTCATTTGAGTATAAAAATAGTACTACAAAGTAAAAAAGGCCAAATACAATCCCACCACAATGAAATTGGAAACAATTTCATCATGTAAAGATGGTGAGGACTACAGTCAATGTAACCACATTAACTCACATAAATCATTCTGGATCCTTGTGCTATGCCTAGTCTGGGTCCATATAGGACTCTATAAAATGATTGATCATATTCATAAGAAATGAATCAGGTGGAAAAATACCATTTTAGATTTATTATAACAATACTCAGTAGGACACCCTGGAATCCTCTAATAATATAACATCAAGAATAAAAGTTAGATCAATACATTTTTTTGTTAACAAGACACATAACAACAATATATAAATATACACAACATGAACACATAGTCTCAAGCTAAAGTTACAACAATAATTTTAAAATCATATTCTTACACACTGGTTCCACATAGCACTCATCCAAGAGAATGCAGTCCATGGGTTACGATAAAACTATTGACATTCAATTCAGATGACATACTGATCTGGTCTCTCTATAAGAATATAAACAAGAAGTCTGAAGAGATCAACACATATATGGGTGATTAGCCACTGAAATAGTAAAATATTAATTATTTATATTATAATATTAATGTGATTCCATTTCCATAGACACTATTACTATTTAATTTTATAATTTTAAATTCATTTCATAACATGTTTGTAATTCCTTATTCAAATAAAATATAACATGGTATATTTTTAAACACGTTCATAAACACTAATTGGTCTTAATTTTATTTTAATATCACAATTTCAAGCCTCCCATGTAATGTGGAAAATTATATCCTTTTGGATCCAATGATGATTAAATTACAAGGATGGCCAAAATGGGTCTTGAACCAAGAACATTCTGGGTGAAGTAAACTGAATAGTAGCCTATGAAAATGTCTATAGTAGATATGATCCATTCCAAATGAAGCTAATATTTTATCTAGATATTAATAAAATAATGAGGAAAATTTAATCCAATCGTGACCATAAAAATTGTGATTTCTTATGGATCCTACAAGCATCTCAATCGCTAATTTTTTTTTTCATCGGAGATCATGGAAGCTCATGTTGACGAAAAGATTCTATGATAGATAATATGAACAAGACCAATTGGGCACATTTTCAATTATATATAATAAACCAAACATCCTATTGGGTTAAAATGTTACGTGATGTTAGTGGACATATGTCACTTCATTTTTTATTTTAGGTCTCACCAAATTTTAGACATCTAGAAGTCTGTTTAAGTGCCTCAGTTTGGTGGATGAATGTTTTCCAGGATTTTTGTAAAGGGGGAAATTTATTCTATCCAATAAATTTACACCCACTTTGATATACCATAAATAATTTGGGTGACATTAACTACTGGGGGATCGACCCAAGGCTTCCAAAATGCCTATTTATGGAAGTGGTGTTGTGGGATTTATAAGATTCTTGTGTTTTCAATTATTGTAATGTTATGCTCAAACTTTTTCATTGTATCATTATTCATTAAATTGGATGGTATTTGAATAAAATTCGTTTATAATAATAGTTATTCATTTTTTCATTATATCACATTGATAAAATTTCCCAAACGCGTGAACTTATAAACACCAACACTTGAGAAATTTATCACACAAGAGTGGAGTGATTGTAATTTCATTGTTGTTCTTAATTAATTCCAAAATCATTACTATAAATCCAAATTTAAATGGGATCATAACATCAATTTTGGGCTAACCATCTTATTGGATTATCCAATGGAGTTTTAATGGGATGTATTGGTTGTTATTTCTCACTCATTAAATTTTTAATAATTCATTTTATTTTATTTTTTCATTCAATTATTTTGATTCTTACACATACTTGTTGAAATTTATCCTCACACATTTCATATGATAATAATATCTTTCTCCTAGTAGTTATCTTGAAAATGATCCATCAACATTATAGATGATTATTATGTGTACGAGAAGTTGTTAAACTAGTAATTTATGAGGTTATATGTAATTCATAGAAATAACTATTATTAATTAAATGAAATTGAAATATTTTAAAAAATAATTCATAAAATCCACCACAAGTGATAACCTAGGATAAATGCATTATATAAAACAGAATTAACATAGGTATATTAGTTTTAATTTAAACAATCTCAATTAAAACAGATGTTTGACACTTAATATAAAAAAATTCCATACAATGTATGTTATTGTGGGTTTCATCATTGGTATATGAGGGTTTAATATCCCAAGATACACTAAAAGAGATTGATTCAACCTTAAAAAATGGTAAATTTGGGAAAGAAAATATTTTGGCACCATTTATGGGGACTTATTTAAGTTATAGTAGACACTATTATCATTTTATCACATCGTGTTCTCTATTATCACCTCCATCTTTCTTATCTTTTCACTTTTATATTTTTGTGTGTCCTAAGAATATTAAATCCAAGTTTTAGTCTAATATAATAGAGTCTCTTAAAAATTTCCCATTCATAAACATATACTAGAATAATATGTGAAATAAATATTGGGAAACAATGAACATAGGAAAATTCTTTGATCAAATCATGAATGATTACCCCACACCTAGTGAGATGTTCACTGATTTTGATTGTGATAGTTTAGAAGATAAAATTACACTCTTTTAAAGGATGTTTAGAGATATAAATATTGCGGATGTCCATCATGTTAAACCTCATACTAATATTGTTTCATAGACATTGGTTTAACAATTTTGAAATCAAATTGATTGAATGAATCCCAATGTTTCATCTTTGTGATTAGAGCTACAATTCCTTAAAACATGTTTGTAAAATATCTCTACACAAAATATTACTTCCACAACTTTTTCTAGAGTTTCTAGTTTCCCAAAATCCTCTAATGAATTTACTGAAGAAACCACCGATAGATTAGGGGTAGCTGAAAAGGATCAATGAATTTTTTAAAGGTCTATAAATTATGAAGAGAATGATTTTATGTATTAAAAAGAGGTTATTTTTATATCATGGGTTGAGGTTCCTTAATATTTATACAATGATGAATCTTCAGAAACATCATCCATAGAACCATTGGGAGAAATACAAAAATTTTATTCCATATCCATTCCTCACACTGATCAATCCAAATTGATGATTGAATAATCAGCTCAAATGTAACCAATTCAATTGATAATGTTTAAAAATTAAACAATGTACAATTCATATTCCAAACCAATAAATTAACGTTTTTCCCTACCAAAAATTTATTATATGTCATTTCTATCCGTCCTCAAGGTTTAATTCCTTCGGGATATCCAAAACCATCGTCTTTTCATTGTTTCTTCAGTTGATAAAAATAAAATAGGAATTATCCATGATGTATTATACAACACCACATACGTGACTCGATCCACCATTATTAATATTCACTGTATTTTTTCAAACATTGTAAAACATAATTTCTCACATGAAACAAATTCTAAACAAATAATCAATCTCAATCTAGTGTAAGTGGTGAAAAATTCGGTCCTCAAAACATTGATTGTTTGGTATTGGATAAGCTAGGGGGACGATGTTAAGCTATTGAGTTTAATCTAAGCACTTTCTAGGACGAAAACTACAATCAGATTGGATTTTATTTTATTTTACTTTTTATTTTTTGTGTATTATTTTGTTAAAAAAAATAAATTCAATAAGAAATATTTTCAACACTTTTTTTCTTTTACATATTTTTTTCTAATTTTTTCCCCATTTTTTCTTCTTTAGTGTAATATGTATTTTATATTTTGTGATGATATATATATATATATATAATTCTTTACAAAATGGGGAAAAATAGAAATAAAAAATAAAAAATAAAAAAAATGAAAAAAATGAATTTATATTTTTGTGACAAAGGACACACTGTAGGTCGTTGGGACATCCCCAACACGTCCACCTAAGCTGTGAGGCTCAAACCCATGACCTAAGGGAGTCAAGGGAGTACAAATTTTACATAACTAAGATCTATAGTTCTTCAATCATTCGTTTTAATATATATTAATATATTGAATAATAATAATTATATATATATTATTAAAATTGTTATTATTAATATTATTATTTTTAAAATTTTACTCGTTCCTCGTATCGATCATTGGTGTGCTAAAATAATTTGGTAAATTTTTATAAATTCCTTTTTTTATTTTGTTTTATATAAGGTAACATCAAGGGGTTTCCATTTTTTCTTATAGTGTTGATGTGTACGATTCTGGTGATGCTGAGGCTAAGGTATTTTAAGAAAATTTAAATATCTTCCCCGATTTCAAACATAATCATCCGTCAATGATGAGAGGTCTATGAGTTACATGTATATCAAAGTATTAATTAGGAGCATCATAGACTATATCTTCTACCACAATGTGACTTTGTTACATGTTTCTTATTTCAATTTCCGATTATAAAGTCTATCTTATTCCACTACCACATATAAATTATATATTTTTTAAACACTAGGGACAATGTTATTATATGTTAGGGGGGGTGAAAAGAATGAAATTTTATTCTTATTTTCGAGAAATTTTATATACTTCAATGGAAAAAACATTCTTTGAACATTTCAATTATAATATATTTTTATAACATTAAAAAAGAATATCCAATAATTTTATATGACTTAATTCTAATTTTAGTAAAAGTTTATTTCAATGAGAATAGATTTTTTAAAGTGTAGTTGTCCGATGAGACTTTTCTCCATTATTATTTTCATCATATTTCATCAAAATTTCAATTTTCCTATCCTTTGGATTTTTGGGTATGTTGGGACCACTTTGTATATTAATATTGTATTTGTTGTCAATGAGTGTCAATGGATGTCAATGTTGATAAAAATTAAGGAAGGAACTCTACTAATTAAAATAGGGAATGAAAACGAGATTTTGGTTGTTCTTCATCCTAAATTTTAAATATGTTTATTAGGAGTGGAAGGAGTAAAATAAAATGAGAAGTAGTGGTTGTGAATGAGGATTGGCATTTTATATTTGTAAATACATAGTTTTACACTATGTAGTTATTTTATGCCTTTTCCTTTACCACAAATAATGTGGACAACCATATAGGACAACCAAGGACTTCACCTCAAGAACATGTGGGACACGAGTGGTTAACCGCACTCGAGGGTTTCCCCCAAGACTATCCCTGCATGAGGTAGGGTGTACACAAGTCATGTATAAGCCCGTAGGTGCCACACGGTGGTGAACCTATGCTCATTGGGTGCTAGGAGCATGCCTGAGGAGCAGAGTGGGTGCTAAGAGCGTGCCTGCATGGTGAAAACGGTAGAGGGTGATACTGTTGAGGGAGGAGGTGTAATCTGAGTTGTTTATGCCATTTCATGATTGATAAATTGTGAGAAAATAACACAATGTTTCGATGTGGGAAAACATTTTAAAAAATGAGTAACTATTCTCGACCATTTATCCCTTAGCGACACATGATCATCCATTTGATAAATCACAATATTGATCCCATATGTCCAAGACATACATCTAATCTTCGCGGTTTGTGATGGAAGCAGTGTCGTCCGATCTCTCCACCAAGGTTGTATTCAACCTCGGGACACCCACATGCACTCGTGAACTAGTGCTCAAGATGAAAAATGATCTCGCCACTCCGACCACCATTTGTGCTCCGGTCAAGCTCGTTATTATCATCTGACTATCAAAATTCCATGCATGCAATTACATTTTCATGCATGCGGATGAAACGAAGAGCTAGAGAATGGCCAAGGAAAACATGGATTCTAAAGCCCCGTGGGTTTGACAGATCTCCATGTGGATTTGATGGTATAAAATAATCAAAAATCTCATTTATTCAAAGAAAAATCTTCAAGATAATTTCATGAAGTTTTTGACTGTAGAATGATATGGCATATTCTTATAAAAAGACACTCACTGATTCAAGAAGTAGTGGCTATTACCAAACCTTTGGGAGCTCCTATTCTGAGAAACATAGTTTCTTTGATCTTCAAATTCGAGATGGGGCTTGCATGATCCATGAACCATTATAGGTTTTTGAAGTCTATGACATATATTGTTCTGGTTCTCTAAGAATAATAACCACAAACCAGTACTGTTTCTTGAAGATAAGGTCCTACATACCGATTAGATTCGCGATGAAGTTAACTGCATACCGTTTTGGTACACGAGGGTGGAGACACAAAAACTGTCATATGTTGGAAAATAGAGCATTCGCGAACCATTCTAGGTTCGTGGGGAAATAGTAACTCATCTGATTTTGGTTTTATAAAGAGGAGGTCCCACAAATTAAAATAAATACGAACCATCCTGGTTTGCAAAGGAGGTGTGTACTACCTATGTGAAGGAATCCCGCACATACTTAGTGTAAGGAGAGGCAGAAAACCATCATAGTTTGTGGAGGAGAAAAAGTTCAAAATAGAACTCTAACCATTGTGTGTAAAAAAAATAAATATCATCAATCCATACTGAAATATAAATGTTGAATTTTTAAGTAAACCACATGCTCATAACAATAATCAAATCATGGTGAAAATTGTATGAAAATAAAGGGAGAATAAAAGAATGTTCATGGTGATGGGATGTGAGTGCATGGATTATTATGCATGATTTGAAGAATAACACAATTAAGGGACAAACATATCCGAATAAAGATCTATGAAAAGGAGAGTAGAGGTTATGTGTGTAATAAAAGGAACTATACTCATTTGGGCCTTCAGACTAGAATGAATAAGAAAAATTGCTTGTATAACTGAATACCTTGAATAAAAGCATCCTAAACCGAGGGTGCATGTGTTTAAAGAAGTGAAGGGGAAGATCAATTTTATATTTTCACATGAATGGCCACATTCATACATTGAATAAGAAGATTTGATTCTAATGATTCCCAGTGAACTGTTTTTCAATGTTTGAAAAACCAAAATTGAATTTGTGATATAGACCAAGAAGATTAAGAAGACATAGTACATCTGGATTTTACATCAGAGAAGAAGATTGAATGTCAAAGAGAATCAACTATGGACCTTAAAGTAAGAAAGGACTCAATATAAATAGGAAAAAAATACATCTATGCCTATCTGTTGGAGTGACCTTCATGTCTATTAATTGAGTGTGACTTCATCCAAGGCAATGAGCTAGGAGGAGTCAACCGAAGTGATCCGAGGGAAGTAGTGAGTTATCCCTAAACATGTGTAAATTTAATGTTCCTGGGATATAATTATTGTACATGAACCTTGTAATCCACACCGTTTTAATAATAGTGGAATTAGATACGACTGATAACCTATCAGCGTATGATCCTTTGACGTAGCCCTTTGTGGTGAACCAAGTAAAAGTGTGGTGTTGTCTTGTTGAATTTGAATGTTTTAATTACTGAACATATCCATCATACATGGTTAATTATATTCTTACCAATTTTGGAACCAGATCCAATCAATGAGACAAAAAGTTGACACAATGATTCACCCCCACTCAGGGGGATCTACGGTCCTTAAATTGGTGGCATATGGAAAGGTTTTACATGTGTTGGATACACCTCAGTAATTCTATTTATAAAAGGATTTGATTTTTTCCAATGACAATAATCTAGAGTAGTCTTAATGAATTTTTAGTTATCTCCATGCAGAAATCTACACCTAACAAGGTCATTATGAACACGAAAAATAAAGAGAAGAAGATGTTAATGAATTCTCTCATTTCCAAATAAGATGCAATGTATTGTTCGCTATTCCCTTCCAATAATAAATAATTATAATTCTTGGGTAATAAAGTGAAGGTCGATCAAGTTTCTACCATAGAAAAAGAAGACACTTATATCTCATTATTAGGTGATCATGAGAAATTATGAACCTATATTCCTGATATTATTGAAAAAAGAGTTTCTGCTATTTGAAGAATATTTCAACGTATGTTGGCTAAGATCACCCGACTGGGAAGATAAGGTGATAAAATGGAGGATGGTGTGGTAAAGAAATTATCAAAATGTTAAAAGCTCTCCAGATGGATTGAAGTCGTTAAAAAGAATGAGGGAGTTAATAAGACTCTAGAAGAAAAGATCTAGGAATTGAAATATAATTTGAAAAAGGTTATTGAAGTCAAGGTTATAGATTTGGAAGAAACTTCCATGAAAATAATGGAACATGGCTCATTCGTACAATCCAATGTAAAGTTGCATAAATATGGTGTTAAAAGATTAAAAAATGATTGTGATGAAATGATGTTTATGATTGAATATCAGAAGATCATCCTCAGTATAAAATGTCTAAAATTGGAATCCCAGTTGACCAATATTGAGAAGACACATATTGATAATTTTTGAAAGAATGAAACAGTTGTTGCTGGAATTCAATTCTCACTAGAGGATTCTAAAGAAGAAATACCTCCAACCTATGATAAGAAGATCATGACTCTTATCAATGAACTATCAAAAGCAGCATAGAATGTGAAGGTACCATCTATAACAACTTCTACTATTGTTTATAAAAATGATTCTTCTTAAAGATCAGGTTGGATGAAAAATTCTAAACAAGTTTGCATAAGGAATGGTGAGGAGAAGAAACCAACCACCATGGATAGGGTGGAAAGGAAGAAGAGAATATAAGATGGTCCCCCCAATATAGCAGAAAATGTTATGAAAAGTCCCAAGAACATTATACCGAAGATATCAAGACTACAAGATTTGTGGGCCAATGATGGTGCTACAACCGATTTGGGAATTGTGCACTAGATTGATGGTACAATACTTCAAATTAAAAAGCATAGATAAATACTATGTTAAACAGGATAAATCTAGAGAGGAGGAAGCAATATCAATAGAACCAGAAGTATATATATACTTCCAAGAGATTTTTAATGCTAGAAAGAATCTTCTGACATATGCAATGAGAGTTGTCACAAGAATATATCATGATTATATCAACTCATATCTAGAGCTAATAAGATTAGAAGGCCACCAAATCTATCAAAGAGAGAATAATATACCATGGGAAGGAATAAAAATAATACTGCAAAAGAAAATACTTCTAGGAAGACTCCGAGAAAGAAAGGTGAGAGGTCCTTGGATTCAAAATCCATGATGTTGAAGAGTGGTACGTCCTATAGAATTCCTAAAAATGATGAAACTATGAGGGGTCCATGTGGAAAATCAAAACATACTGCAATAGTTTACATAGACATTATGGTTATCTTTCCTGAAGATTTTGAATGAACGAGAATGGATGAAGATGCATAGGCTAAGGCTTGTGAAACTAGAAAGAAATATATTCATCATGAGGATAGAGAAGCTCTATGTGTGAGGTGAAACAAGGCTGGTCACACTATCAAGAATTGCAGTGCTTTTATTCCATATCAAGAAGAATTCCTCAAGAAAATTAAATTTTCCAAGGGGAAATTAGTGCTTTTACATCTCATGAAGAAAGTATACTATCACAAATTTATATAAAATAAATATTTATAACCTCACATCCAAAGTTATAACTGATGATCAAATGTTAAAGTGTGAGGAGTGGAGAAAATAGAGCATCCTAGTTGATAAAATCATCTCATCCTTACAGCTCATATTAAAGAATCAAGGAGGATCCACCTTATTCTCTGAAAACATTGTGCATTGTACTAATCTTATTGGGAATTGAAGGCGAAGAAGGCACTTAGGTGGGGAACCTGAGATGTGTTCCCTTTAGGGGGACACACATGAATATTTTTTCATATTTATTATCTAAATAAAATTCAACTATAGTTGGTATTAAATTCAACAACTCTGAAGATCATCTTTGGATCATGTCATTGGTAACGTTATTTCATCTCTTAAATTTTTTTAATCAATGTATTATTATTTCACAAAGGGGGAGTAACAATGTTAATCAGCGACATTAGAAGAATGAATGTTCCCCAAGGACACTTATCCTATCCAATGCACATGAATGTTTTTGATCTTTATGTTGATGTTAGCGTAGGAGTTTCAAGTTGATAATTTCATATCACATTTACTATCCTAATCCTAGAATGTTAGTTCAATGGGTTTGAAGACCATTACATGAGTTCTCATTGGATGAGGTATCTTGACCAGGGGATAATGGACAAATTTTTGTCTAGATCAAATCCCATTGTTTCCAAAATCGATCAATGATCAAGTAGACATAGAGATGAATGAATGATGAAACAGTTGCTTATGTATCGAATGATACCCACATTACCATAAATTTTTATATTTCTTTTCAAAAAGGAAGATAAATGTGAAATGAATGTTGAAAAGTGAAAGGGAGAGATCTGATCATTTTGACGTTGAAATGATAATTTTAGAGAACGTTGAAGTATTGACAAAAAACTCAAAAGGGAGAATTTTGGGACCAATTTATATATGAAGATTTTATTTTATGTCAATGAGTGTCCATGGATGTCAATGATGATCAATATGAAGGAAGGAACTCTCCAAAATAAAATAGAGAATGGAAACGGGACGTTGGTTGAGCTTGATAATAAATTTGATATAGGTTTATCTGGAGGGGATGGATTAAAAGAATAAGAGATTAGGAGTTTGTGAATGAGGTTTGGAATTTTATATTTTTAAACACTTATTTTTAAACTAATTAGTTATTATATGTCGTTTCCATTACCAAAAATAAAGGGCCCATCAATGGAGGCAAGTCGAGTTCCTCACCTCAAGCTCATGTAGAACCAGAGGTGTCAACTGTGCTCGAGGGTAGCCCTCAAGACCAGTCCCGCATAAAGCAGGGTGTAAACGGGCCTTGTATAATCCCAAAGGTGCCACACGGTGGAGATCCCGTGCAGTGCGGGAGCTAGGAGTTCACCTGAGGAGTAGAGTGGGGGCTAAGAGCATGCTCGTAGGGTGAACACAGTATGATGTGGAACCATAGAGGGATGAGGAGTTATCTGAGCCGTTGCTTCCATGTCATGATTGATAAACTGAAAGAAAACAACGCGAAATTTGGATATGAGACATCATTTTAAAAAATGAGGTACTAATCTCGACTATTGATCCCTCAGCGACATACGGTATACTGTCCGATCAATCGCGATATTGATGCTGCACATCCAAGCCATCCAACTGATCTTTATGGTTCGGAATTGAAGCAGCACCATATGATCTCTCCACTGATGTTCTCTTCAACCTCTGGACAACCACATGCAATCATGAACCAGTGCTGAGCTGAACAATGACTTCACCACTCCTGCCACCATTTGAACATCGGTCAAGCCCATTTTTATCATCGGACTTTCACGATTCCATGCATGCAATTACATTTTCATGCATACGAAAGAAATTAATAGTGAGAGACTGGCCAAGGAAAATGAAGTTTCTAATGACACATGGGGTGGACATATCTCCATGTGTGTTTGAAGGTATTAAATAACTAAAGATATCGTTTATTCAAAGTAGAATCTTGAAGATCATATCATGTTGTTTTTGAACACGGAATCATTTGATATCTTTTACAAATAGAGACTCACCAATTCAGGAAGTAGTGGCTGCTCACAAGCCTTTATGAGATCCAATTTAGAGGAAAATATTTTCAAGGATCATCATATTCGATAAGGGGCTTGCAATATCCATAAACCATTTTGTGATTGTGATGTCTATCCCATGCATCGTTCTGATTCGTGAAGAAGAAGAACCACGAACCACTTTTGGTTGGTGAAGAGAAGGTCTGGTGTACCATTTTGGTTTGTGAAGAATTGAACCACGTACTATTTCGGTATGTGAGAGGGAAGACCCATGAACTACCATAGGTTTACGAAGAGAGCATCTGCAAACCACTCTATATTTGTGAGTAAACGGTAATGCGTATCATTTGTTTCTGTGAAGAGGAGGTATCACGAATTAAAATAAACATGAACCATCCTAGTTTGCGAAGGAGTTCCGCACTTCATGTGTGAAGGAATCCCACACACCCTTAGTGCAAGGAGAGGTCTTGAACCATCCTAGTTCATAGAGGAGAGAATGTTCATAAGAGAACTCTACCCTTGGTGTGTAAAATGAATATAGTATCATCAAGCCATACCTAAATATACACATTGAAGTTTGAAGTAAACCACATGATCATAACTACCAGAAAAATCATTTTTAGCATTGTATGATAAGAAAGGGAGAAGAAAAGAATTTTCATTGTGATGGGAAGTGAGTGCATGCATTCATATGCATGATATGAAGACGAACAAAATTAAAGGAAATGCATATCTGAAACAAGTGCTAAACAATGGATAGTAGAGGTCGTGTGTGTAATAAAAGACACCATACTCATTTGGGCCTTCATACAAGATAGAAGAAGCAAAATTGCATGCATACATAAACACATTGAAGAGAATCATCCAAAACCGAGGGTGCACTTGTATAATGAAGTGAAGGAAAAGAGAACATCATAATTGTCACATGCATGGTCACATGCATTCATGGAATAAAAAGAGTTGATTCTGATGATTCCTAGTGAACTGGTTTTCAATGTTTTAACTACCACAAAAGTATATGTGATACCGGCCAAGAAGAATAAGAAGACATAGTACATCTGATTGTTGCACTAGAGAAGAAGATTTGAACATCAACGAGAGTCAACATTGTACCTCGATGTATGAAAAGTCTCATTCTGAATAGGAGACAAAGACTTCCATGCCTATATGATGAAGGGACCTTCATGTTCATACACTGAGTGTGACTTCACCCAATGCAATGAGAAATGGGGATTCAATGGATGTGATCCAAGGTAAGCGGTGAGATATCCCTAAACCTGTGTAAAGGATGTGTTCTTGGAGAGAGTGATTATACCGAACCATGTAATCCACACCTATTGAAGAATATTAGAATTAGTTACGACAGAAAACCTATTGGTGTATACTCCTTGGATGTATCCCTTAAAGGTGAACCAAGTAAAAGTGTTGTATTGCCTTATAGCATTTGAATGTTTTACTTACTACACATATCCATCATACATGGTTAATTATGTTCTTACCAATTTGGGAACAAGATCCAATAAGTGATAGAAAATGTTGAAACCCTGATTCAATCAGCCCCACTAAGGGTGACCTACGGTCCTTCAATTTCTATCAAAGAGAAATGTTTTACATATGTTGGATACACCTCAGTAATTGTATTTAGAAGATGATTTTTATTTTGTTTCCTAATTCAAAATGAAGGGAAAACTTGATGAATGTTTAGTTATCTCCGAGCAGAATTCTATACAAAACAACACCATGATAAATAGTAAAAATAATGAGAGGAAGCTTTTGAAGAGGTCTCTCATGTACAAATAACATGCGGTGTCTGGTTCTCCATTCGATTCTAATAATAATAAAATATCAGTCTAGGGATGTAAAGATAAGGAGGCTCAGGTGTCTACCGGATAAAAAGAAGAATCTTTTATCTGTTTTTTGGTGATCATGATAAATTATGAACCTAACTTCATGATATTACGAATGAAATATTTCTTGTTATTTATAGAATATTTCTATGTATGTAGGATGAGATCACCTGACTGGGGAGAGAAGCTGATAATATGGAGGAAGTCATTTCAAATAATGTATCAGAATGCAATATTCTCTCTATATGGATTGAAGCCCTTAAAGAGAAAGAGGGATTCAATAAGACTCTCTAAGAAATGATAAATGCATTTAAAGGTGAGCTGAAGAAGGGAATTGATGTAAAGGTTGTAGATTTGTAAGAAACATCCATGAAATTCAAGTAACATGACTCATTTTTACAATCCAAAGTCAAGGTTCATACAGATGGTTTTGAAAGAATGAAAAAGGATTGTGAGGAGAAGATGATCATGATTGAACATCCAAAGATCATCTTCACTATGGAATATCCAAAATTGGAATCCTAGTAGACAAATATTGAGAAAAAAAATATTATGATGTCACAAAATAATGAAATAGTTATAGGTGGTATTCAATGCTCAATAGAGGATTCTAAAGCAAAAAGACCTCCAACATGTGATAAGAAGATCATGAATCCACTCAGCGAGCCATTACAAGTAGCTGAGAAAGTGACGGTACCATCTATACCAACTTTTAATATTGTTTCTAAATATGATTCTTCTCAATGTTCAGGTTGGAAGAAGAATTATATACAAGTATAGATAAGGAAAGGTGAGGAGAAGAAACCAACCACCGTTGCTAGGGTGGAAAGGAATAAGAGGGTAGAAGATGGATCCCATGGTAGAGAACAACACATTAACAAAATATCCCAATAACATTATACCAAATATATCAAGATGAAAATATTTCTGGGTCAATGATGGTGCTACAAAAAATTTGGGCATTGTACATTAGATTTTTGGTACAATCCTTTAAACAAAAAAGCACAGAGAAGACTATGTCAAAAGGGAGAAATATAGAGAAGAAGAAGAAACATCAACAGATCCAAAAGCATCTGTATACTACAAACAGATTTGGAATGCTAGAAAAAATCTGTGATGTATGAAATGGGTGTGGTCACAGGAATAGAAAATGATTGTCTCAACACATATCCAAAGATGATAAGATTAGAAGACCGTAGAAGCAAGATAAGAGAGAATAACCTACCGTGGGAAGGTATTAGAAGAATAATGAAAAAGAAATGTCTCTTAAGAAGACTCCATGAAGTAATAATTAGATGTCCTTGGATTCAAAATCCATGAAGTTGAAGAGTGTTATGTCCAAATGAATTTGAAAAAAATAATGTAACTATGAAATATCCATGTAGAAAATCTAAACATGCTGCCATTGTTGCTAGAAACATACTAGTTATCTGGCCTGAATATTTGGAATGAATGATAATGGAAGAAGATACATAGGCTATGGATAGTGCAATAGGAATTAAAAAGATTCATTATGAAGATAGAGAAGCCATGAGTGTGAGGTGCAATAGGGTTCGTCACACTGTCAAGAATTACAATGCTTTTACTCCACCTCAAGAAGAATTTCTCAAGAAATTGAAAGTTTCACCAGGAGATTAGATTTCATTGAAAGACCATGATGAAATAAGACTCTCACAGAAATATATAGAAGAAATATTTAGATCCAGACAAACAAAGTCATAACTGAAGATCAAATGTGCCATTGTGAGGAGTAAATCAAACAGAGAATCTTGGTTGAGAAACTCATATCTGCCTTCCAACTCATATTTAAGAAGAAAGGAGGATCCACCTTATTCCCCGAACACTTCATGTATTGTACTAATCTCATAGGGAATTTATGGTGAAGCAATAACTCAAGGGGAGAACCTAAGAAGTGTTCCCTTGAGGGGGAGACACATGATGAAGCGGTCAAAATTATTATCTAAATAAGTTTCAACTTCAGTTGGAATTAAATTATTCTACTCTGATGATCCTCTGAGGTTCATGTAATTGGTAATAGTATGTCATCTAACAACCTTGGTTACTCAAAATAAATTTATTTTACAAAGGAGGAGTAACAATGTTAATCTGTGACATAAGAATAATGGGAGTTCCTTAAGGCCACTTATCCTACTGATTGCACTTGAATGATTTTTATCTATTTGTTGAAGTGAGTGTAGGAGTTTCAGGTGGATAATCTCATATCACATTTATTATCCTCATCTTGGAATGAATGTGGAAAGGTTAATGAATACATTTATAGGTGTTTTCATTAGATAAGGTATCATGATTAGGGGATAATGGAAAACATTACCGTCCAGATCAAATCCTATTGTTTTCTACATCGATCATTGCTCAAGTATACTTAGAGATAAATTATTGATGAAAAAATTTTATATGTAAAGAATGATAACCTCTCACCCATAAACATTATATTTATTGTCAATAAGGGGGAATAAAGTAAATTGAATGCTGAAAATTGATAGGGAATAGGAGATCATTTTAACATTGACATTCTCGTCTTAGAGAATGTTGAAATATTGAAAAAAACACAAAGGGGGATAATGTTGGGAAAACATTGTATATAAAGATTGTATTTGTTGTCAATTAGTGTCAATGGATGTCAATGGTGATCAAAATTAAAGAAAGAACTGTCCTAAGTAAATTGGAGAATAGAAATGAGACATTGGTTGTGCATGATCCTAAATTTTTTATATGTTTATCGGGAGTGGAAGGACTAAAAGAAAAAGAGAGAAAGAAGTTGTAAAGGAGGTTGGGAATTTAATATTTGTAAACAATTAGTTTTTCAAAAAATAGATATTTTATGCCATTGATTTTAGTAAAAAGAAATGGTCCATCCATGGAGGACAGGTGAGGTGCTCACCTCAAACACATGCGGGACCCAAGGGGTCAACCGTGCTTGATGGAATCCCTCAAGACCAACCCAACATGAGGCATGGAGTATGCGGGTTGTGTATAAGCCCACAGGTGTTGCACGATGGTGAACCTATGAAGCATGGCACAAGAAGAATTCCTAAGGAGCAGAGAGGGTTCTAAGAGTGCGCTTGTAGGTTGAACATGTTATGGGGTGGTACCGTGGAGGGAGGAGGAGTAATCTGAGCCACTACTACCCTATCATGATTGATAAACTGAGAGAAAACAGTGTGATGTTTTAATGTGGGAAAACATAATAAAAACTAGGAACTAATATTGGCCATTAATCTATCAGCACCAAGAGGTTTACCATCAGATAAATTATGAGATTGAACCCACACATCCAATCCATCCATCTGATATTCGCGGTTCGTGATTGAAGCAACTCTATATGATCAATCCACTATGGATGTCTTCAATATCTGGACACCCACATTCACTCACGAACCATTCCTCGAGCTGAACAATGATCACGCCACATCGAACACCATTTTTCCTATGGTCAAGACCATTTTGATCATCTGACTATCACTATCTCATGCATGAAATTACATTTTCAGGCATGCGAATGAAACAAAGAGAGAGATAATGGAAGAGGAAAATGAAATTTCCATGGACACATGGGTTCAATGTATATCCACACATGTTTGAAGGTGTTAAATAACCTAAGATCTTGTTTATTCAAAGAAGAATCTTGAAGAGCGTATCATGCAGTTTTTGAACACAGAATGACCTAACAACTTTTTATAAAAATAGACTCAATGATTTGAGAAGTACTGACTGCTCCCATGACATTGATAACTCATGTTCAGAGAAAAATATTTTCTCCAATATTCAAATTCTAGAAGGGACTTGCAAGATATTCTAACCATTTAGGTTTTGAAAAGTCTATCCCACGTACCATTCTGGATCACAAAGAAGAATAACTATGACCCACTTCTATTTCATGAAGATAAGGTCCCGCGTAACCTTTGGGTTCGCGAAGAAGTGAATTGAGTACCATTTCGGTATGCAAGGGGGGAGACTCGGGAGTTGTCCTAGGTTCACTAAGGGAGTATCCGCGAAATATTCTTGGTTCGTGAGAAAATGGTATCGCATATTGTTTTGGTTTTGCGAGGAGGAGGTCCCACAAACCAAAAGAACCACGAACCATCCTGATTTATGAAGGAGGTCTGCACTTCATGAGAGAAGGAAGACTGCACGTCCTTTACACAAGAAGAGGCCGAAAACCATCATAGTTTGTGGAGGAGACAATGTTCATAAGAGAACTCTACCCATGGTGTGTTAACGGAAAACAATGTCATCAATCCATACTGAAATATACACAATGAATTTTTAAGTAAACCACATGCTTTTAACTATAAAAAATTCAAAGTGAACATTGTATGTTAAAACAGGAGAATAAAATAATGTGCATGGTGATGGGAAGTGAGTGCATGAATTCATATGCATGATTTGGAGAAGAACACAACTAAAGGCCCAACATATTCCAATCATGTTCTATGAAAAGGAGTGTAGAGGTCGTGTGTTTACTAAAAGGCACAATACTCATTTGGGAATTCAGTCAAGAAAGTAGAAGGGATAGTGCATGCATATATGAATACATTCAAGAGAATCATCCTAAACCAAGGGTGAACATGTCTAAAAAATTCAAGTAAAATAGAACAACTATATTGTAACATGCATGGTCATATGCATACATGTAATATGAAGAGTTGATTATGATGATGCCTAGTGAATTGGTTTTCAATGTTTGAACAACCACAAAAGAATTTTTGATGCTGCACAATAGGAATAAGAAGACTTAGTACATCTGGGTGTTGCACTAGAGAAGAATATTGAATGTAAAAGAGCATCAAATATGAACCTCGATGTAAGCATAGTCTCCTGCTAAACAGGAGACAAAGAATTCCATGCCTATCTGTTGAAGGGACCTTAACGTCTATAAACTGAGTGTGAAGTCATCCAGGGTAGTGAGCCAGGGGGAGTCAACATAAGTAATCCGATGGAAGAAGTGATCTATTCCTAAACTTGTGTAAAGGTAGTGTTCCATGGACAGAGTGACTATACCCAAACCATGTAATAAACACCTGTTGAAGAATAGTGGAATTAAGTATGATTGAAAACCCCTTGGTGTATGCTCCTTGGACGTATACCTTTATGGTGAACCAAGTAAAAGTGTGGTGTTGTCCTGTTGATTTTGAATGTTTTATGTACTACACATATCCATAATATATGGTTAATTAATTTTATTCCAACAAGGGAACATGATACAATAAACAAGAGAAAAAGTTGACAACCTGATTCACCCCCTTATCAGGGCGACCTAGGGACATTCAGGGTATTATTTAGAGTTTATGGGGTTCCATAACAAATAGCCTATGTTTTGTGATCATTTAAATTTTATAATTTATATTAAAAAATACTCAAAATAATTAAAATAGAAAAATTATAAATTTTCACATAGAGAAATGGATTGACCTAATACATGGATTTATGAATTTGGGGATCATGAATTTATAGTTTTTTGCCTCAATGAAGGTAATTTTTACTCTATTTGTGGTAATTTGGTTTTTTTGATTGAGTTAACTTGATATTATTCTAGAGCGTGTGATCTTATCTGTCTTCCCTATGGTTTTTGAGAAGGGGAGTCATCGGCAAACTATCATTACATGGGTTGACTTGATAAACTGCAAGTTAAATTACCATGGAATTTTTTTTTTAAAAAATGAATACTCATATTAATATTAAAATTTGACACCACCTATGTTTTCTTAAGACTTGAAAAACTCAAGACTAGAAAAAGTCAAGTTGGGAGCCTGATTAGATACTGAAGTGGATAAAATATATTTTTTATATTAAAATATTCATGTGATTGAATGTTTATAAAAACCTTTACTATTTCATTTTTCAATATGAACATATTTTCCTCATATGTTTTTAATTCATTCTTAAAATAAAATATTACATGATACATTTTTAAACACCTCCTGAAACACCCAATGGACTTGATTTTATTTTAATAACTCAATTTCATGTCTCCCATGTTATGATAAAAATTATATCCTTCTGTATCCATGAAAGATTAACATAGGATGATGGAAAAAGTGGGTCTTGATCCAAGAGAATTATGGGATACATGAACTGGACAACAACCCAATAAAAAGACATTTATAGACAAGATCTAAGCCCAATTAATCTATCATTTAAAGAGTTGATAAATAAAACCATGAGAAAAATTTGATAAAACATCGAAATGATCTAATTATATGATTTTAAGTGTGTTAAAGGTGGATCAAGAGCTAATTCCAATTCTTAAAGGGAATTCTAGGAAGCCCATGTTTCAGATAAAATTATAGGATTGATTATGTTTCCCAAATAAACAACCCACCATTATAATAATATATCAAAAAACGAACTTCCAATTAAGATGAAATTTAATAAGACATCAGGGGTCATTCGAGGATTCAATATATTCTTCTATGGACAACCCCAATTATCCCATCTAGAAGACCATTTTGGCACCTCATCTTGGTGAACAGAAGTTGGGTAATATTTTTTTCTAGTGTGGAAAAGTATTCTCTATATTAAATTCCCACCCACCTAGGAATACAATAATTAATTATTGAAACATTAACTATATGGGGCTCAACCCATAGCTTCCAAATTTCATATTTAAGGTATTGGTGTTCACGGATTAATTGGAATCATTTTTTTTATTTCATTATGGATTTATAATACCACATTTTCATTGTAACATTAATCATTCTACTGTATGTTCATTGAATCACCTTAATTTTAATAAATTTATAATTTTTTTTATTTTTTTCTTATTCATATCACCTTGATACTATTCCCCCAAAGTGGAAACTTATTCATCCCCACACATGTGAAATTCGTCACACAACGATAGATTGATTGTTATTTCATTTTTTTCTTTTTCAATTCCTCCGTCATGAGTCTAAATACTTATTCCATTGATAGAATTACATCAATGGAGAGAAAACCATCTTATTCGTATATCCAATGGATTTAAAAGGGTTTGTATTGGATTTTATTTCTCTCTCAAAAAATATTTATTAATTTCTTTTATTTTATTTTATTATTTAATGGTTTTATATCGGTCTCTTCCTTATTGAATTAGGTCCCCAACCTTTTCCTTTGAATATAAGATTCATTACCAAGGAGAGAAAATGGAAATGATCCTCCATGTGTATAGGTTATTTGAATGTGTATATAAATCTATTAAATAAGTACGTGATGAGGTTATATTTATTTAATTGAATGAATCCTTCACAATTTAATGAAATTTAAATAACTCAAAAACGAATTCATCAAATCCACACCAAATGATAACCTATGATCTACTCATTATTATAAATTGAATTCACATAGTAATTATAGTTAAATTTTAAAAATATAAATTAAAAATATTGTGCCCCACCTAATATATACACAATCAATAGAATATACATGTCTTTATGTTTCTTCTTAGGATTTTGATGATTCAACAAGTCAATAAAAACTACATGTGACAACATAAAAGCTAAAAAAAGGGTAAATTTGGTTGAGAACAATGGGGATCACCATCAAGGCCATGGGGTATACCAACATCACAATTCATATTATCCCACTTAGCAGGGGATCAATGCACATGTAGTATTGGTCATAGAAATTCTATGAACCCTACCAATGGAAATGATGTTTATTGTGGTTCTAACTCTAGGCTTTATGGATGGATTTAAAAAACTATATTTCTAACAAATGTTCCTCAAAAAGGATCACCATCTTATTTATAAGATGATATTACATAAAAAACCCTCATGGACTTAATAAACATAACGTACCCGCATGAATCTCCTCATATTTGAAGAGTACAAGGTATCCTTTCCTTCTCTGAGAGGGTACATAATGTGTACTGGAAGTACACGATATGTCCGTTGAGTAGCGGGTCCTACCCATTTATCATGGACCATTCCCATGTCTGTGTATAGATGGACATGTCCTTGTACATCTAGCCATGTCCATGTCAATATCTGTGTACCTTAGTGGGCATATGATGAGCTTCCATTTAAGGTTCAAATGACATATGAAACATTTCATATGGCATGTGATAATTTTATTCTCTAATGAAACCCTAGATCTACACAGGGTGTATCACACATCATGTCATCCCAGATTACATGTCAGGGAACCCAGATTTTTCAAGAAACCCATGTATCTTCCTCACAAATTGTTTTCTTCTTCTTCAACATCTGATCCATCTACGAATAAAATTAAAGATTATGGTTCTAGTCTATTCGAGCATCACCATCCACACTTGTCAGAATCTAACCACAAAATAACATGGAAAAAACACTTGTCACATAAAATAGTCACTGCATATCATAAACCACATGATTCACCCTAATCTAGTACCAATCCTTTTTATCATTTTCACATCATTATCCTATCAATAATGTAAACCCAGATATGTGATACCAATCCATTAGGCGATGAAAAGAGTGCACAATGATTATTAATATGGTATTTTTTAACCTCTAGAATAAAATTCCATTTATGCATAAATGAATATAGGAGGGTAAAAACCAAAAAAGATGAAAAATAAGAACAAACCCTGTCCAGGTTCTAGTTGGCCTCGATTTATTTCTATTACAACAATTTACATATATCCATAATAAAATAAATTATTTCTCCTAATAATATTTTTAAAAATAAGACCACACCAACAATATGATCTAAATCAGAATAAATCTATTGGTCAATTGATTTGTGTTCATTTTAGGAAAATTAATCGAGGATAAATAAAAAAAATTAAAAAATTATACCTTGAATTAGATTAACTTCAGTTGATGAATGATCAAACATCACAATCATTGGCAGGATCCACATGTCTTGTTAGAACACAAAATCTTAATCGATATTCGATCATCATTCACCCATGGATTCTCCTCCTTTTATCCCTATATTGGCTTCAGGGTTATGCAGATAACCATTGGATTCCATCAAAACCTTGTACTTTAAAAAATAATTGGCCATTGGTTTTTAATTAAATAAATCAAATTAATTAATCAATGTAATTATATGTTTGTCGATGACTGTGCCTTTCTCAAACATCAAATGCACTCAAAGGTTATGTCACACCTAGTGTAAAACCAATGATATGAACTCAACAATGGACTAATATTTCTGATTTGACTCCCCATTTAAATTTTATTCCAATTTTTCTGGAAAACTCTTCACATGTGATATTTAATAAATTTTATATATTTCGATAATCAATTCGAGTCACACCAGGAATTGGTCTATCATTCCACCTTAGTTTCTAGCTCAAAAAATAAAACGTATAATATTCCAAACCAATACCAAGAAAATTTTTAGTTGTTAATTTCACACCACCTTGTTAATTTACATCATTGAAAGATAAAACAATCGGCTTCACCATGGGATGTGGTTACTAAGAGCACATCTCTGTATCCTGCTCATAGGTACACTCTTGAAGATTCATGTTCGTCCAGTAGACATGAAATGAAGTAATCTATCTCTCATGTAGGATCCACTACTTCTAATCATCAATATTTAATGGTTACTTAGAAAATGTATGTACCTCATCGATGTCAAACTCACTACATTTGATAAAATATGATGGCTTATTCACATACGTCCTCATCTATGACATGTGGACGATGTCGTGTATGTATTCCAACTATGGCTGCTGAGGTATGAAATTTTCCACCACACCAACTATATGTAATATCTTAAAATTGACAATGAATCATCAGGATAGATTTCCTCCATGGCCAAATCTAATAAATACTTGTTGGGGTGAGATCCTCAGGGACACATGGTCTCCCTCCTCAAAATCCAATGGCATCCATCATGATTTTGAATAAGAATTATGATGGATCTATGCAGTCTTCATCTACTTATAGATTATCTAGACCATATCTATAGTGTATCATGCTGTCTACATACCCAAAAGTTTTGACTATCCAATGTTAGCACATCATAGTGGTGACCTTCATGGGTCTCCCATAAATGTCCTCGAATGGTGTCATACTGAGGGTCAAACGGTGTCTATTATTGTAAGAAAACTACACCAATGGTAGATTATCTGAAAAACTGTGGCCAAATGTTTACATGAAATACCACAACATATCCAATAGGACCTGAATGGTCTGCACTTATAGTCATTAGTTTGGTAGTTTAAATCCATGATAAAAATTAACTGATCCCCAAATTCCTCTAGTAATCCTTAAATATCTATGATTTTAAATAAGAATCATTATTAGAATTTATTTTTGAGTTAAAACTTTGGAGTTATTCTATCTCTTGTAAATAGAGGCACCCCATGCTCCCTAATAAACTGTACTCTCGAATAGTTAGGAAGTGGGATGACTTGGTGAGTTGGTCTATGATCCCATCGATGAAATCATGTCCTATAGACATTTTTGGTATCCCCTTCTTATTGTCCATAACTTACCATCCCCTTTCCACTATATCACCACTACATTTCGATCTAATCCCATTTGAATCGAGTGACAAACTTTCACATGTTGACAAGTAAGGCATCATGAAAAAAACTATGAAACTCTATTATTTATCTTTGGACACAAATACTGATACCAGAGGTCTGGGTAAATCATTGACACACCAGGATGTACCACGAAGGGAGATATATTAATGTCCATCAAAAACTCCTTCCACAACTTCAAGAGTACCATCTTGTGTTCTGTGAAAATAATGACATTATCCCCACTATTAATAAATCCATCAGTAGCATGTACACTAGATATCTGAGTGTGTTGTGTCTCAAATTAAATATCCCCAACACATGCCTCCCTAACTTGTTTTAAATGATTAGGGTTAATAAAAATTTATTGGAGGTAAGCTGCTCTACCCCACCCACAAGGGATAACTATAATGACGACAACTTCTCTGATTCCTCTCCCAACTTCTACGAACAAGATTTTATGCTAAGAGAATCTACTACCATGTTCTTCATGACAAGACTATAGATAATCTCAAATTCATAATACTAGAAGAAATATAGCCATCTCCACTATCTCATGTAAAGTTCCTTGGGAGATATTAATTATTTGTAACTACTATTGTTATAATATAAGATAAATCTCTCCCCCATATGCTAGTGTCACCAAATATTTATTGTGAATACTGCTGCTACTAACTCATTATTGTGGGTTACAATGTTCTAGCCATGTGTTCTCAACAAAAATGAACCAGAGGAAATCACCACGTACCTCTAAAACATGGCACAACCAAGGGTGATATTTGAGGCATCATGGAACACCGCATACATGAAAACCTCTTCAAACAATCTCAATATGGGAGAACTCATCAATATCTCGAAAAAATCCAAGAAAGACTATTATCAGCTATCATCCCACATGAATGGATTCCCCTTTGAGTAAAATATTTCAAGGGATATTCTATCCTAGAAATTCTGCTGTGAATCTATGATATTAACCTACCAACCGAATGAAGTTCCATACCTCCAGCACTCTATTGTGTTGTTCAAAAGATAACATTTTCTCGACTATCACCCTATCCACTACTCACTACTAGAAAATATAGAAAATGTTCCACATAGAGTAGGAGAACGAAATTGGCGGTCTCTAAAGGAGACTATTATCCACTACATCAAGTGGTATCTGACTTTAATTAAAAAAACTCTACCTATCTCCCCCTACCCAACCCTCCCCGCGCTCGACCTCTCCCATCTTCAACATCCTTACGTCGCCAACCCTCACCTCAACATCGATGTGACTTCCCCCCCCCCGAAATCTCCATCTCTCACAATCACCTTGGTTTCTAGCCTTCTATCCTGCCCTCTCTCTCAGACAGTCTCACCTCACTCATCTTCACTTCCCTCTCCTTCGCACTGCGTCACCATTCCCGATCATTACACCCCCTGTCGGAGGCACCATCACTCCTCTCTACCACCGCCCCTAATCCGGCCACTACCTACAATCAACACCATCCCCTCTGCTAATCCCTAGTTTCAAATTTATCACCCTATTATGTAAACCCTAATTTTGGTTTTAGGGTTTTGGTTTTGCATACCATCCTCTGTTTATCAGTTTCTATTCTTCTTCCCTCCTGACAAATCTCGACTAATACTCTACTATCCATTTATTTTTGATTCCTCTAAAAGGCTTACAACATTGATTGTGGCTAGGGAAATCCAAAATTCTACTTTCTGAAACAAATATATTTTCTATGTATATATATGTGTTCAACATATATGATTTTTATATACAAGATATATATGTTTTGTATTCCAATTTATCCCATTTTTTCTAACATTTATGTTATATATATATATCATATATATTACAATGTCATGAAACATGGGACTGAAATTATATATATTCTGCAAATATGTGTGTGTTTGGGTTTTTTATATACTTCCATTTATTGTGGAGTTATTTAATTATGGTCCCAATTTTGGTGTTATGTTTTATCCAAGATGTAATTATAGAAATAATGTTCTCATTATTTGGTAGGGATTCTCTCATTTTGTCTCCAATTTCATCACACATACACCATTAATTCCCCCACCGATTTGAACAATTGATGATCTAGATACTTAGGTATGAACCTTCTCTCATTGGTATCCGCTATCGAATCAGGCTTATCCCTTCGCTGTGGTTGTGCCCAATCTCTCTCGTATCTGCCACCCCCCATTTGGTCGATGTCCAAAATATGTTACCCAATTTATAGAGCATTACAGTGGTTTTGAAATTTAAATTTCATTAAATTTATTCTACTAATTTTACTCTCTACAATCATTCTGTGGTTATTTTATAGCATCTAATGTTACTCACTGTAATCATTTAGATGATTCCATTGGATCAAATTTCTATTAACCTCTTAAACATTGTACTTTATCTATTATGACATTTATAATTTTTTTTCAAATCCTCCATATTAAAATAAATTTTGATGACATAATTAGATTTTTTTGAATCTGTTAATCCAAGAAGGAGGCCTTACTAGATTTCCAAAAATGTGGGTATAAAATAGATTTTTTTTAATTATTCCTAACCATGATGTAATCTAAAGATAGGTAATGTCCATTTGGAGGAAAGATCTTTAATCTGATCAAGATGATCAACAGTATCCGCAATAGACATATTTTCCAACTCTAGTGGAACTATCCATGTAGAGGTAATGTCCATGTGGAGGTAATGGGTTTCTAATTCCAATTTTTGGTCTAAAAATTTACATGAGACTACCTAGATTCAGACCATTTATCCTATGGAATAATGGATCTCTAATAGCCTCTAATAGTATTCCAAATAAAAGATCCCATGTTGGAAAACATTCTACTTAGAATCCACTCTATATAACATTAATCAATAATGGTAAATGAATCATTTGTTTACTATAGAAGATTCCATATGTAGATGGAAATGAGAGACCCATTGAAGAAGCTTAATTTTTTAATGTTTTATCTACAAAAATATGTTGGTTTGTCAAATTTTTTAATTGAAACTATGTTACAATTATTTTCATAGATAGAACCATTCAAAATGAAGTTGCAGTGCTCAAAATTAATCCATGACTTGGTGTTGAATCCCAACAACAAGGATAACCCACATCAAAGGAAAACTATAGACATCCCAGACCAATATGAAAAGTAGGACACCTTGAATCGCTTAATGAAAATAGAGTTAGTGCAATTTTTTTGAAATATCCTTTTTTATGGAAAGAAGATCCTCATGAGGTTGCTATGAACATAAGATAGTAAAAAATATTTCTATCACTATTCTTTATATAATGCATAGATCAAATTTTTGAGTATTTCCCTCCATGTTAGAATCTTATTATTATTGTTGCACTCAATTCCATAAATAAAAACCACTTTGTAGATTGTTTATTCACTTATTTGCATCTATTTGGCCATGTTTAAAACTATCTAATTCATTTTAATAATTGTTTAGCTATTATGTGTTAATATGAAACTGTGTTTATTTTACCATTTCTTTCTTCTTACTATTTAAGTGTTAATGAGACTATTTATTCTATTTTTGGTAATTATAGATTTTTTTAAATATTATTACATTTTTACATGTGTTAAGGTGTTAGTACCCCTTATTGTGGAAGTTTTCTTCTCCTTCTGGTAGATCGAAATTTCTAGTTTTTTGATTCATCAAGATTAATTGTTCAAGAGTATTCTACATATATTTGAAAAAAATAAATTAACTCACATTGATATATGTATGATCAATTTATATTGATATTCTATTATATATGTGCCTTCATACCCTATTTTTTAGATAATTTTGGTAAGATCAAAAATCCCAACATCAACTTCTTCCAATAAAACATTTTCATATTTTCTACTCTTCTCAACATGAAACTTTTAAAAATATTCAGCTTCCTTCTAATTGTTGATCCTGTGCATATTCCTGCAACCATACAACACTGCATCTTCAATTTTAACAGTAAACATATCTAACTACATTATTTTATTCTGGTTTGTAATACTACATTCCGGTTTATTTTTTTTGTTCTAGTTACAACACTACATTCAAGATATTGGAATTAATATTTTTTTGCAGGTTGTTTCATCTGTTTTTTTCTGGATACAACATTCTGAATTTTTGAATGCCGTTTTTTTAAAATTATCCAGAATAGAGACTGGCTATGGAAGTCTCTATTGGTTTTTTTGTTGCATAACCATTAGCGACCCCAATTTGTAGTCTCTTTCTGGTGTGTCTTTTGGGACCATCAGTGACCACCCAGAGGAGTCTATTGATACTATAGATGGGGACTATATGGACAGTTTATGGTAGTCGCAAATAACCTTTACTATCAAGCCAACTGTGACTGCCAGAGGCGGTCGGAAGGTGGTCCCTGATGACCATTAGCGACCGCTATTGGGGGTCTCTAATGCTAGTTTTTGTAGTAGTGACTACAATTTCTATTGAGATAAGAAGTTCTAAAAAGTGGACCTCTTGAATATAGAACAAGAAATTTGTGAGCTTACCATAATGTTAGGGATCTCAGAGTATGAAAAGAAAAATACTTATGTTTATCCCATTCTCCTCATCAAACACTGAGTATTATAGGATATGATTGATGTAGAATACTGTAAATATATCTAATAATGAATGAAAGATCTAATTCATTAGTCCAATAAAATCAGTTAGAGAATTTTCTATTCCAAAGGGGGTCACCAAGTACTCATAACGATCATAGAAAATATTTTATGTCTTATTTTGTATATCCTCATCGCATTCAAACAACCACTGATAGCCCAAAAGGAGGTCAACCATTATGAACCATCATGACCCACTAAACTAATAAAATAATTCATCAATCATTTTAATTGGATACTTCTTTCTTCAGTCACCTAGTTTAGGCGATGACAATCCAGACAAAACTTCATGCTTCAATCTTCTTTCTTGGCGAAAAACATTATGTTGTCCATGGTAAAACACTATGTCTAAAAAATACTTTCATCTATAAGTCCTCCAACTCAAACCTAATATTTTGATTCTCTTTGGGGGACATATGATTTTATAGTGTAGATGTCAAGGGTCTCCCAAGGTGTATATAGATGTAGAAGTATTAATCCTAGTGGGACGTTAAACTTGGAACATCCTTATAAAATACATCCTTGTACACTACCACCACAATAGGAAACTGAATAGTCATAAAATATACTCCACCAAGGGTCATGATAGCCAACTGATGTGTAACAAATTGCACCATCTGATGCATTCATCCATCTTCATTTTCTTAGGGTTTCATTTTCACCAATAAAGCATAACATAGTCCCAACGTTTTGGACACACCACATCCTCCACCTGAAATAGTCTATCTAACATGAACTATACATAACCACTCCATACCAAATATTACTTCATAAGGCCTAATAACCATCACAAATAGATCCTTAATGAAACTCTCTAATCCAAGTGTTAGGTCACATTGTCGATAGAGGTCTGTGATCACTAATTCACCTATGGTGGGAGTCTCTTTGTGTAAAGGAAGAGCCAAAGACTCAACTAGAACCTCTATGACTCAAACCATTTTATTGTAAATAAAGGTATGACTCACACCTATGTATATCAATAAATAAAAAAATTATAAAATAAATATATCATACCGTGTATCATCCCTTGAACCTCTAGGACATAATCATTGACCACTTGAAACTTCCCTCACCCATGTCCCCCATCTCATTGAGCCTGTAATTGACCACCTAGTGGTTGTTGTGGTAACAAGTAAACAGTGTCTAACACCTATAACCACTATCCCAACTCCTCTTCTATGTATATATATTTTCTACCTACCTTATCTTACTGTTTCATCTACCTAGATGATCATATACAATATTTCTATCTGTTGTACGGTGGGTTAAATAATCCCACTTGAGATGTCTCATTTTGTCACAAGAGTATAACCACCTTTATCTATGTTTATTACATCCATACCATTATCCCTAAACTGTAGACCTTATTTCCTAGGATCTCATCGTAAATAATCACGTGTGTCAAAGAACCTATGTCTAAAAATGACTACATGCTTCTGATGAATCATCTCATGTGTGCCCTCTGCCTGCACAATCTCTCTGCTTCTAAATAAGCATGAAACTATCTAACAAAAAAATAATTATTTATAACCCCAACATAGGTAGAAATTCATAAAGTTATCACATTGGATTGTATGCCTTTGTATATTCCCGAATCAAATGTTTGAGCTTGAAAGGATTGATTATTCACCGTATCCATCTAGTACGGAGAGAGGATTGTGAACCTCGATAAATACACAACCATTATTTCATTTCCCTATAAAAGTTTTATAAGCTCCTGGATGTGCACATACCTCATTGTATATATAATTAACTCGTCTCTAAGAAGGAACTCAAAATATATCTACAATATAGTCACCTAATCGTATGATTGTGCGACTAAGCCCCACTATCATCCTACAGAGCCAGGGAGAAGGATTACTTCTATGTACACCATTCAAATTTCCAGTTTCCTGGCATGATGATAGACTCCTTTTAATGCCTCAAGTTAGTACTAAACCTCTTACAGAAATATCTCACCTAGAAACATGAATGGTCAATATCACTGAACATCACGAAGCATGATTATCCAACACATTTCATCTGTTGGTACTTATAGTACTGCCTACTTCTCAATAGGTGGTGGTATGATTTATGAGACACATAAAGGGAAAAACTCCATAAAATGTCCTTGTATAAAATCCAATTCACCTAGGGGATCAACCTCATGATCATTATGCTGATTAACAGCTAGAAAATATCTTCAAAGCATCGAAAAATATATATGATATAACATATTCAATGAGAATATCTAGAGAAATGACCTAAGAAGGACACAAAAACCACAACAAATTCTTATATGATGCATGTACCGTTATTTTCACTATAACCAATGTGTATATTTACATTTTCAACAAGTAGTTTATTAGTGTACTAGTGAATGAATATTTTATCCCCCACAACAAAAATTGAGTCCATTTCCTGAGATCCAAACTCAAAAAACAAAACAATGTTTCTACAATCAAATATCATAGACATCGGTCCTAAAGTTGAAATGATCCTTTAACACAACACTTTCATGTCCCATCGTAATGGGATCCATTCCATGACTTCCCTAAGCCCACCTCTAATAGTCTATAGGTTTTTGACTGGTTTGGAGTAGGAATATCACTCATATGGGAGGCCTTATCCTAAATTACATGTACACGCACACACAAAAATCTATAAGCCCATAAAATACTAAAATGTAAATAAATGGATAGTGATGCATGTGTGTATCTAAAATATCATTCATCAATGTATGAAAACATGTACTGGATTGTAATATGACCAAATACACGACCATCATAAATAATGTGAAATATTCTCTAAACTATAAAGTTGGTGAAGACTGCTATCAAAATAACCAAAGGAACACAACTCATTATATCTACGTAACTAATCTATTACTAGTCATGATCCATCTAAGAATTCATCAAAGGGTCTATCATCTAAATAATATATGAAATGCATGGGAAATTACTATTCAGGGGTGAGTATAACAATGCTCATTAGGAAACCATGAAAACACTAAAAATATATCATCAATAATAATAGTCAGATCATAAAAATTTTATGTTAAAGTCACATATAAAAATAATTTTCAGATATTATAAACATATAGACATAATATCAAGGAAATGTCACAATAGTTATTCCACCCTATGATTCATAATCATATGTTTCACATAACACTCATCAGGGAGAACACACTACCCATGAAATGATAGCATTGATGATGTCCATACAAGATGTAAGGATTATGGGTTATCTCCATAAGAATACATGCCGGATGTGTGAATATATCAATATACAGATGGGGATCACACCGATGGAAATATTATATATCCATAACTCAATATATATTAACCTGCTATGTAAGGGATCAATTCTTGTGTATATTTTGTTTTGATGATTCCAAGAACCCCACCTAGGGAAATAATGATTGTAGAATATATAACTCCAAACCATATGTAGGGATTCCTACAAACCCATCCATAACTAACGTTCCTCTAAATGGATTACCATTATATGTAGAGAATGTGATTCCATATTAAACCCTAAGGGAATTAATCAATGGAAAAAACCCTAGTGAAACCCAACCAACATGAACAGGAAAAAGGCTCCAATACTTAATTGAAACTGTAAATTGCATATTTTATAAGTACAAGACATGTCCCATAAACATTAGATCCTACCCTTATATCAGTTTCTATTCTTTTGTATGTTTCCTATCTTATGTAATCGTGACCATGTGTGTGTATAGATGGTTGTGACTCTATACTTCTAGCCATGTCCAAGTACATTTACATGTAGCTCCTCGTCCACATGCCATGCCACCATGTAAGCGTCACTTAATGTGTTATTAGTTTCAAACAACATGTGATACTTTTCATCTCCACATAAACCCTAGGGTCGCACATGGGGGACCACATATTGTTTGATCCCATATTACACATCCTAAAATGTGGAATTTCTAGAAACATGCATATCTTACTAATGAATCATTTTCCACTCATTCAACATTTTATCCATCTACAAATCACACTAGAGAGTTTAGATCTGGTTTTTCCAATCCACATTATCAAAAATCTATTGAATTCGTCTACCAAATCATATGAAAATCCCATCAGATTCATCACACAGGCACCACATGTAAAAAAAATCATGAGGAACTCAAATACAATCATAATATATCATCATCATAATTTTTTTATCCCATAATTGATCCTAAACCATATATATATATTATTAATCAGTTGAACAATGAAATATGTGTACAATGATTTTTTATCTAGTATTTTTCTAACCACGGAACCAAACGAATTCCCGTGATGAATAAACAAAGAATCATGGGAGAGAATTAAGATACACATGAAAGTGGAGAATGCTTTGAAACTTTTTGGGTGGGACTTGATTTATTATCTTTAGAGTGAATAATGGAGATACATAATTAAATAAACAATTTCTTCCAATAATTCCTACAAATATATGACATCATTCACAATATGATTAAATTGCGAATAAATCTGTTGGTCAATTGACTTGAATTCATCATAGGATAATAAAATGTGGATAAATACAAAAAACTACCAATTTTGTACCCAGGTTTAGATAAAAAACTATAAAATGATGATCCCACATAATAGTCAATGGCGATATCCACATGTTCCATTGGAACGACAATCCTTGATTGCGATCGAATCAATATTCACCCACAAAACCTCCTCCAATGCTCTATACTATAGTTTTAGGTTTATGATGCTAAACCTAATATCCCATCACAACTACATAATTATATGAAAAATGATTTTGTGGAATTTTAATTAAATAAATTAATTTAATAAATTAATTTTTTTTATTTTTCACCCATGACCATGCCCAACCTAATCATCTAACATGCTCCAGAGATATATCTCATCCAGGAAAAAACCCATGATCTAAACTCAACATCAGCTTTAGATTTCCAATCCATGAATCCGATTAAATTTTAATCCAATTTTTCATTAATATTATGCACCCATGAAATGTAATATATTTAATATACTTCAAATATCAATTCTGGCACTCCATTCATCGATATATCGTATAGTCTCTTCACCTAGCATCGAAAATAATTCATATAATATTTCAAAGAGATAAATGAAACAATAGGATTTATTACAATAAGAAACATCATTTTTATTTTATTATTTTTCTTATATACCTTTAGTTACTTTTAAAAAATATATCTTTTTAGACTATCAATCAAATGAACCTCGTCATTTGATGATTATTTATTCTCATAAACATATTCTACATGGTTTCGATCCTCCAATATGATCCCTTAATTTAAGTAAATATTTTGGCTTCTAATGAAATTATAGTGATCAATAAAACATATTAAAAATATATATTCTATATGTTCACAATGTATAAATAAACATGATTGGGACTCTACCTCTAATATTTCATGTCGTACTATAACAAACAAAGACATGGGGAGTAAACCAAAAGACCTTGAGGTGGGACATGTCAACCTCTATAATGATAAAATATTATTGAATATTTTTTTTACCCAAATGTTTTAGAAGGACTTATATTACTTATGTGTACCTAATAATTCACAGATTACACCTAAAACTCATTGGGATTCCTTAGATTTATCATCATTATTCTGGCCATCTTACGTAACATTAGATTCAATATCTTTTCCTCTGTATATTATTGTTAATTTTTGGGAATCATCATATCCAAAATGAATGATTTTATTAAAATAATACTGGATTTATCTTATTTAATATTGAAAAAAATTATTATACCACATTCACATATGCTTCAATCTAACCACTCTTTCATCCATGGGTCTCCATTGAACAAATATTCACAATATTTTTGACATAGGCTTAATAAATATAACCAACACATTTCGTGAAACATCATCAATGATGGTAAGATAATACAATGATACATGATGAGTTTAAACAAGTCCTAGACACCATACATTAGCAAATCAAATAATATTTTACTTGGTGTTCCTCCATTCATATTTAAAGGCCCAGTATACTAATTCCCTATGATAAACACTTTGTATGTTCCATACTCCTAACAGTCAATTATTATCATTCCATTTGTATTGAGGTATTTAATTTTTTTCCACCCAATATTATATGATGATCATTGAACACCATTGAAAAATTTGAACTTGTTTTTCCTATAATTTTAGTGTCTTATAGATTTCATGCACTAGAATCAATTTCAATGTACATTATTAAACATAATATATATATTAATAACGTGATATTAATGATTTTTCTTATCACATATTGATTTTCATCTTTATGTATTTTTTATATTATAATTACATAATAATATTTTTAAAAATATAAATTCGTAGTATTTTTATATACTACGAGAATTTGTAGATAACATGATAGAATTTTTGAATAAATAATATATGGACAAATTATATTGTATGATAAGAGATATATAATGAATGGTATCCAGAGTCAGAGGATCATAAGACAATAATACACCTTATAATGGTGTTATCCTTTTGTAGTCTCCAAGAAAAACGGTTATGTGAACATACTATCTCATAAGAATCCAACTTTTTATATGCAATTGGATGTCCATATTTGTGGATGTGCCTACCTATCCTTACACTTGAATATTGTCATAGATGAATATAATGGACCCTCACTAATATGTTTTTATTAAAATAGTGATGAAATATACTTTTGGAGAGGTAGGATATGTTTGGAGAATCATTATTAATATTGTATTAATGGATTACACAAAAAAGGATCTGTACCTATAGTCCTTTCATATATGTTAATATCTTATAATTTTTTTTATAAGTGAAAATTCATTGATAATTAATTGTACATGGTGTTCAATGTTAATGTTATTTTATAGAGAGTAAATGAAATAAATATAAAGGACATATATTTATTACACCACCATGAATCATTTTTTATCACTGATATCATTATAATGGGATAATATTACATAGAAAAAAATTTCAGGATATTATATGTCATCATGATATTAACATATGCCTTTATGGGTTCAATGACTTTTTTATGCATACTAAACTTAGATTATATGTGGTATTTACTAATTCCATTAAAAATGGGGACTAAATGGTTACAAAAAAAAAATAAAGTTTAAATTTAGTATTGAATTTAATAAGATTAAATAATTAATATTTATGAGGGTTTTAGTAGATCACTGATAATTAATTACAAGTTATTCAAAATATTAAGTGAGATAAATAATAATAATAATAATAAAATAAATTGAATAGTTTGATCAATATAGTTTTATTCTATATGTAAAAATTAATAATGCAATGATATTTATTTGTTAAATAAATATTCATTTTCAAGGATCGAGAAATGTTTAGGATGATAAATGGACAGATTTTAACGGTATAACTGGAAAAAATGTAAATGATTTTTTTATATTGCCAAATTGATAGATTTTTCAAGTGATTAATACACATATTTGTTATATTATTATTATTAGAAATGGGGTTAACTATGAATTATGCACTATGGAAGGGTCTTTTCTGAAAGTTTCCAACCCTAAATCTTCCACAATAAATATCTAATTACATCACTTTACATAATCATTTTAGTTATGTACATTGGATAGATCGAGGATCTATATAAGACCCTAGGGAGAGATCTGTAAATCTAGTGTGATCACCTATCATTCTAATCTATCAATCCATTAAGATAACATCAACAGTTCATCACCCTCATAAATAAATTTTGTTACTATCAACCTAAAAAAAGAATACATTTTAGATAGAGTTTCCAAGACCTCAATCATTATTTGGTGACATTCAGAGAGTGTGGTTAATGTTTGGATCACCAATAGCGAGATTTAATAATTCAAACCTATAAATTAATGGAGGTATGATGAGAATGATTCAAATTGACCCTCAATAATGAAATTATAATATGATAAGTTAATTTTATATCTTCTTAGAAATTATTTCTAAATTACCTGTGATGATCAACCGCTTATAGTTATAGAATTTAATCAAGTTATGTAATCCATTTATTTCATTTTCCATGATGTTATTCATAATGTAAATTGGTGATTATTCATAAATTTAAACTAAAAATCTTATTTTTCATGACCGAATGGAACTTCTACTATGATCAGAATCTACATGTAATATAAATGGGGTCACATGTATAATTTATAATTATTTATTAATATCTAGTCAAATAACATACATCTAAAACTTATTTTACTTAAGATTTTTTCATTTTTGAAATCTAATGAATTTTTTCTCTCACTTTCCTTGTTCATCCTCACATAACTGATATATAGGTTAAGATAAAATGAAGAGTCATCCGGAAACATCTTCATGAGATTACCATAATTCCATCTAGATAGAATTATACACTAATCCTTGAAAACCTAATTACATGTCATGTAACTATGTATCTATTGTGTATATCTCAATGTTATCAGATCATCCTAAATATATTGAATTAGATTTGATAAATTTGTGTCTACACATATCTGTGTAAATAGAATACAGTATGAAGAACAATAGATAGTGTAACATTCATACATGGAATTAACTACTCATGAAATTAATGGGGAGAAAAAAAGTTCCAAGAATGTAATGTATATGATACAAGACATGGTGTTTGAAAAAACATACAAATATAAAACCACACATCATATGGGATAATTACATTTTGTATATCTTTTATATTTTCTTTGGAATATGACATGCCTAATACTTTGTACTATGTCGCAATGTTAGGTATAATACACTTCACAACATGTATACAACTACATGTCATGTATTCTACTACAAACAATGTAATTATTTTCAAATATAGAGAAGAATTTATATAATGATTACTCTTGTTCACCAGTGTTTCATGTGTCACTTAATATAATGATCAATCCATGTAAAAGGAGTTTTAATCACATATTTAATTAATTTCCATGATAAATAATAAATAAATTTTGTGGATGGTATTTTATTATAGTTAATTCCATATGGATCTAGAGAGGCACATGTAGTAAAATTCATATGTTTTATGTGTTTTATTTTTTTGACAGTACCATTGATTCAATTACCTATCACAAAATGTGTGTTAGATTCCATGGGAATTCACAATCACAAGTATTATGTGAGGTAGTTTAGGTGAATACATGTCATTTAATCCAAGAACACATGTTTACTCAATTAATACAAAAAAATTAATTTATTAAATTTGTTTAAACTAAATGAATGATATAATTATAAGAATGACTGAATGAATATAAGAAAATTTGAATTAATTGTTTCAATTTTTTGATAATTATAGTAAGGAAGAATCAAAGTAGAATATATATAAATTAAAAATATATGTTCGTTATGTGTTATATGGATGATTATAATATTATAACTGACATGTGTTTGTGATTGTTTTATTTTCCAATTATTATTATTATTCAATTAAAATGATAGAATGTGAGTCACCACCCCCTCTTTAATTTGTAGGTTCCTATTATCCCCAACTTTATTTATGTAAACCCCATTAATCTAATCCACTAGATCCACTCACGCACATGTGTGTAAAATATTATTTAAGGGTGGATCTCCTAGGTTAAAGGAGATTTTTTGAGTCAATGATCAATGGAAAACCAATCTATTTGATACATAAGACAAGAGGTGGAATATTTCCACGTGAAAAAAGAAACAATTCATGGTGGTTTTCCCTATGGTCAAGGGTTGGTGTATCATAATCTAGATAAACTATCCCTTAAGAAATATCAAGATCATGCCACATAAATTTTATTTATATTCATTGAATGTCTTATTATTAATGTTTTTTTATTCTAAATGTTCACTTAATAAATTACATAACAAGAATACCAAAGGAAATAAGAAAAACATGATTATGAAAAAAATTATCATATAAGGATAATAAACTAATAAAAATAGACTAAATATTTTCAAGGAACATGACTAGAGAAACCATGGTTTTTATGATAATTATTTAAATACCTAAACTAAAATATTATATTAGGATAATCAATCATTTAATATATTATAAGTTGAACCTAAAGTTCAATGTACTCGACCGGACCATGTCAGGGTTCATTCAATTACTGAAGAATATTTAATGTGATATTTTTTCTTTAATTAACATGGTTTACATCAAGGTATGAATACCTTAGATGTAATTAGTCTAACTAATAGGTATGGTTTAAGGAAATATTTATCATCTATTTCAGGATTGGGGATTCCACACCACCGAGCAAAGAACTATGAGTTTGTGTAGTTTTCAAGTTAGGAAAAACTAAAAGACTTCAATTTTCAAATTAGGCAAACATATGGTTTATAAAAAGGTAATATTGTTCATTAACAATAGAATATATATGTAGCATGATATTATGAAACTAATGGTTAGAGATATTATGTTTTGATGAAGTATTCATAGATTAATAAACATAATAAATATATAAATTTATTAACATGGTATGATAATTATTGAAGTAATAATTATATAATATTTTTTTGTAGATACCGAATACCATAAAATTTTGACAATATTCCTATGATCAATAATATAAGAGGATAAAATTCTCACTAGAATTAATTTAACTGAATTTTTTAGTATCGTACACATTGTACTACATTATGAAAGGGATTAATACATTTGAGAAACCCCACATTCAGAGTCTCTTTCCAAAGAGGCTAGTGAGGAAGAAATATCTCTCCATGTGATGCATGTGGGTGATACAATGAATTTACATTGATTAATTATATCCTTAATTTATCAAGATATTTTAATTAAATATAAGGACATTGATTCTTATAGAATCATTTCTCACCCTCACGATCTCTATTAGGATAATGTAAGGGAATAGATGTATGCGATATCCAATACACTATCCGCATGATATTATGGAGAGTCGGTTACAAATGGGCCTCATGTAATCAAAATTATTAGATACATATATATCATAGATATCTTTGGTTTTGTGATCTCTTATTATTTACACATATATCTCATTCTATCCTCGATACCGAAAATTGTCTCTAGTTTTTTGCTAATTATAGTATGTGAAGTGAAAAAAATATTCTTTTAGAGATTATTAATATTATTAACCTTGTTCATTGAGACATAGGGTGTAAAAAACATAAGCTCCACATGTTGAATAAGAAAAATTAAGATAAATGAAGTGTATGAAGAATTATTCATTGCCTAAGGATTTATAGCATTGTCCTTCCAAGAGAGAGAAGATACAGTGGAATGAAAAAGAATAGAACATGTCATGTTCTTCATTTGGTAATCAAGGGAACATGAATAAGAACTAAACCCAATCAAATAATAAAGGGAAAAACATAATTAATTCATTATTTAGTGTAATATTTATATATCTACAATTCAAATAATAGATACTGCATTTAGTTCTTACATTTTTATCGAAATATAACGAACATGTAAACACAAGAATAATTACAAAGATTAGGTGGATCTAAGGGTTTCTAATAAACAATGGCTAGTAGTGTTATCTAATGGAGGCCTCCATATTATGTTTCCATGAGGAATAATTTTGAATTTAAAGAATTTTTATTATGTTCCTAGTGTTACTTATAACATCATCTTAGTTTCCTATCTATAAATGGATGAGTTTTTTTTTTTCATTTTAAGAAATAATATATTTTACTTTTATTAAGACATCTTATGACATGCTATGTCATAGTTTAATAAAAATAATTATGAATTAAATTTCAAAAAATTATTTTCAATTGAAATAGAATCAAATTTACAAGACACATTTCACACCCAGTTGTGGAATCACTGTATTTGTCATGTAAACACGAATTGGATATAAATATCAACAAATATTTTTATATAGATTCATTTTATATTAGAACACTAGAAATAACTCACATTTTATTAAAAGGTAATATGACCAAACTACTATTTGGTGGACATGGTGAAATAGAGTTAGAGATACTTTAAATTTTACTTATTGACTTGTGGAGACCATTCAAAATAAAAACTAGACATTGATTCTCATACATTATCACTTTTACTGATGAATTTAGTATGCATGATTACTTATACCTGATTAGTTATAATTTTAAATCCTTTGAGAAGTTAAAATATTTCTATGATAAAATTTGAGAATCAACTTGTTAATAATATAATTAAATTATATCAGATCAAGGTGGTTTATATCTTATCTACATGTTCATAGAATTTCTATTTGAGTTTTAGTTTTTACATCAACTAATTCCACCTTATAAAAATAGTGGAATGTTGTTAATGAAATTAATAATCATACCGTTCTAGACATGGTAAAATCAATGATGAGTTACAAAAGTCTTCTATTATTGTTTTGGGGATATACATTACACATGTTAGTGTACATAAAAAACTGAACACAAAATAAAGTGAAATGATGTATTCTCTTTGATTTATTGATTTGAAATAAACTTTTTTTTATATGTTCCTTGATGGGAGTGTGCGGTGTTTTAAATCACTAGATTCAGAAATATAGTATTACACATGGTCATGAAGTGTATTTTTATAGGATACGCCTAGGTAATGGGGGGATATTACCTCTATGTTTCCTCATATAAAAATAATATAGTTTATGGGAAAACTATATTATTTGATAGGGAACTCATAATTATGAATAATATTCGTATAATTATTGACAATAATGATGTCTATTCTCAATATACATAAGATTTATTATAGGAAAATATTTTAAAGCACATCATGTAAGAATATGTTTGAGAAATAAAAGTCATGTGTTGGTGCAGTAGATAGGTAAGATAACTATAAAAATATGTTTTTTATTAATAGAAGATGGTGATCCATTATTGGTTGACAATACAGACCCTCTAACCTACAAGGTGGAAGTATTGATATCATAATATTCAATATCGAACAAATTCATGAATTCTAAGATGGATTACATGAATGAAAACCATGTTTGGGATTGGATTGATCCTCAAGAAGAAGTGTAACCTATTGAGAGAAAATGGGTATTCCATAGAATGATGGAAATGGAAGGTCATGATAGTATATTTAACGAATTACTAATGGATAAAGAGTTTATATAATTACAAGGAATTGACAATGATGAATCCTTATCTCCACTTTCCATGTTTAAATTTATCATAGATCTATTTGTTATATCATCTTTTCATTACTTAGAGAGTTGAATATGGATGTCAAAACCGATTTAAAAATTGTAATCATTAATATGATGTGTATAAGACACAACCAAAATAGTTTTTGATACAGGATATTTCCAAAATTCTTTAATTTTTTTTGAAGAGATGCATTTATAAATTATGAAAATAATATAGGTTATTGAAAATGTGATTCGATGTAGCTATAAATAATTGGTTTCATTATGAATGAGTGTGATTTATTTTTTTATAAGTAGTTTTGTGTGAGAATGACCATTTTAATAGTAGTATATGTTGATGACATATTACTTAATGAAAATGAGATACTAAACTTATGATATGTTAATGAATGGTTGAGAAAGTGCTTCTATATGAAAAACATAGGTGATATAGTCTATATTCTAGCTATCAAGATCATGTATGACTAATCCAATAGGCTATTAAGACTAATTGAAAATCACATACATTAACTCGATACTAAATAGGATCTATATAGAATAATCTGAGAGGGGATTGGTTGCATGGTATAATGGTATACACAATTCCATGAAATTGTGTCCTCAAACGTAATAGGAAATAGAAATAATGGGTAATATCTCATATTCTTCTACTATAGGATCTATCATATATGATGATTAAAGTTTATATTCTTTCAGAACATTGGAATATATATTGTAGATACATGATAAAATTATTGAACTACTTTTAATACTATATTTATGTATTTGAGGTAAAAAATGACATGATCCTGGAGTATAGAGGAGATGAAAGGCTAGTTATTTGAGGTTATAAAAATGCTAATTTTTGATAGATCCTTATAAGAAGAAATCACAGTTAGGAAAATTATTTTGTCCCAATAGAATATCAGTGAGATAGAATTGTTCAAATAAGCTAGTTTTCATCAATTATACAGTGGAATATGAGTATATTGGGTCTTTAAATGTAGTCATGGATGTTGTTTGGACACAACACTTTGTCCAAGATATATTGTGGTTCTTAAAATACAATATACCAACCAAATTTATTATTATATCTTTTTATTGGTGTATCAATCCAATTTACAAGGACACATAAAAGGATAATATAGATTCTTTAAAATTTTATTATCTTAATCGATGTCCATCAAATTGGTGAATTTTAATTGTGTAATGTATCCATAATTGAGAAAAAAATGAACCATTAATAAATGTTCTATCACATAAAAGGCACGAGATTGATGAGATATCTAATGGAATGAAGGTTATTAAAAGTTTTCATTAGTTCATGATAGATGATATTGTAGTTGGGGACCTAGATCCAACATCTAGGTACTTTATTACACACAATAACAACCTTGGTAATGTGATGCATATGAAGCCTATTATTAGATAATTATTTTTCATTTTAAAGAAATTTCTATATGAATATTTCCTTTGGATTTGTGATACACTTAAATGTTATAGTAATTCCCCTCTAAGAGGAGAACCTTAAGACTATAGGATAGTTTTCGTGAAAAAATGTTTTTGTATAAGGATTTTATTTTCGGACTGGAGATATTTAATATTAGGAGTATGAGTATTATTATAAATTAAGACACCTTATCATGTGGTTATCCCTCCTAAATATTCATGATAGGATGTTATGATAAAGGATCTTATAATAGGAAATCCACATTTTATGTATCATTGGATGTTCATATTTTCAGGCATGTTTATTGATCCTTTGAAATTAAGATTATCATTAATGAATATCATGAATTGCGTACTCTGATTTATTAATGTAAATCATTATGAAAGATTCTCATGGTGATGTAGTATATGTTGGGTGCTTCAAAAGAGATATTGTACTAATGGATAATATAAAAAATTATTTATCCATTATTTACATTTATGGAAGTAGATATCTCATAACCTTTTTTCAAAATAGACATTTGAAGATAATTCAATGGCAATGATCCTTAGTGGGATAGTTCATGTCATAAAGTCAAAGAATGACGTACTGATCACATAGGGTGATGACACAATCAAGCAACCTTCTATATTATAGATATCCTTATAAAGTGACTATATTACATTGTATATATTCATAGTAGGTCTTATGTCAACATGAACTTAAATTATTTTTCATTGGGTGCCTCACCATGTTTCTAGATTAAAAAATTGGAAATTAGTAGGTTCTTCCTAATGCAACTTAGAAACATGTATAGATGTTCACAAAGTAATTATATCAATAATCATAGTTAAATTAAATAATTAATTTAACGAGTAAAAATAAAAAAGTTTATCTACGGTTTGGTTTTTCATGAATATTTAATTAATCATTATAAAAAAGAATAACTATGTTATATAATAAAAATATATTTATATTCAAGGTTTGTAAAATATAATATTTTTATATTTATGAAATGAATAATTAAGTGAGAATTATTTTTTAAATATATATACATTATTCATGGGTTTTTAAATGTCCATAAGGAAAATTATATTATGTTTAATAGTTTAGCTACAAATATATATATATATATATATTCAATTATATTATTAGAGTGATGCAAATTTCAAGTCATTATTAAAAATATTTTTGTAATTATTATTATTGATTTGGTGATTACTAATTTTGTCATTTTAAAGTGTCATATGTGTAGGTTTCAACATTAAACCTTCCATAATCAATATATAATTATATCACTTTCCATAATCAATATTATTGTATATAATAGATTTATTGTGGAGCTATGTATAACTGCCGAGTGATATCTACAGATATAGTGTTCCCTATTATATTCATCCTCTCTCAATCCACTGAGAGAACATCTAGAGTTATGAATCCTTAAATAAATATTATGTTACAACAAATAATGAATGACACAAGAGACTGCGATTGTATATTATAGCACAAAATTTTTATATAGAAGTGTATAAATATTATGGTGCATGTGTGGATAATTTATAGTGGTATATGTCACTCAATATGAAAGATAAATGATGATACAATGACAAAGAGCTAACTATATCACTAACGAAGAAGGAATTACGAGTTTAACTAATTATAGTTCCGGGATACGCCCGGAGTTCTCTAAAAGGTACAACCCATTTTTTTATCTTAATTCATTTTTTTTGACCGTGTAAGGTTACTAGATGTAGTCTTAGAGTTTTTAGAGTGTATGGGGCTTGTTTGGTGCATAGAGCCTTGAATTTTAGAGAATAATACTAGGCCGCATGATTTGTAGAAATTGAGCATCCCATTTCACATGGTTTCTCTAACCATGAGGGAGTGTTATAGAAGGGATCATGGAGACGTGTAGTCTCTCTTCATCCTTAATAAATGGGTCGCACACCCATATGTAAATTTAAGACCAATTGTTATGTGGAATTTGAATGGTTAGCACACATTTTGAAAACAATGCATCTAGATTTTCTAAGGAACCACCTTCAAAATAACTGGTTGCACAGTTGGTGTAGAGTTTATCGAACCTTGCGACCAAATGGTTTTTCCCATTTAATTAATGTTGAAATAATTTTTTTCCCATGAAATGTTTTAATACCCTAATTATTAATCCCCCTCTCGTGTTCCAGCATAACACACAAATGGAAATTCTATACTTCTCCTCATTTAGGAATTTTAATATATCCATCTTCTAATATCCAAATCATTTGTCATCAAACATGTTGGAATACACGAGTAATGATATATAATCATCTTCCTTATATTATTCATTTATCTTATTATCTATTTAACTATTTAGGTGTGAACTAATTTTCCCATATGTAGATTATTTAATGATTATTTCAATAACTCTTGTTCTAGCTTGATTCTAAGGCTGACAATAGAAGAGTGGTCTTTTATGAGCCTGCCGTAGTTGGTTATGTTATTTTTCCTGAGTTTTTTTACATTTATGATATGATTTATTATTCTACATTATGAAATTTTATGATGATGCCTCTAAATTATAAATAAATTAAATTATTTTTTTCCATGTTTAGTATGACCCTAGTGAGTGGTGAATAAAAAGATTGGTTTATAGCCTTCACGTTATCCACCTTAATGGGTGGGATTTACCCTTTGAGGCATAATTCCAATAAAATATAATTGTTTTAACACCCTTTATTTATGTTGAAAATTTATTTCAGTGTATTAAATTTATAAATTAGATTATTCTAAATTGTAGGAAATGATTTAAGCCTTCAATCATTTTTATTATTTCTTTATTCCCCATGACATGTGCTTTATTGATCAGGCCTTGATTATATTGTATACATAATTATTTATGATTCATGGAATATGATTTATTATATATTATTATTTCTTATTTATTATTCCACATTCTCAGGTTTATGCTCATTTATCCATAACTTGTTTCATAGTTGGGAGGATTAAATAAATTGGTTTTGCTAGATTGGTTAATGTGCATTAAACGTAATGCCTCATTTAAATAGATGTGATCATGATTGATTCCTTGTTGATGAAATGTGATTTTTAATTATAGTCTTTATATTCTTAGGGGTCAGGGGTGAAAATGGGTCCCACCTTAAGGATGTTGTGGATGGGCTCACTCTGGTTGTTATTTGGTTCAATTAGATGCACTAGAAGCGATACATGGCTTACATTATAATTGATCTATGGGTATATTAATATACTAATAACTAAAACGGGTCCCCATGGGAAGAATTGTGGAATTTACCAATGGAAATATGGTTATACCATGCCTTGAGTGATACTCAGACCACTATGGGAGATACCTAGGATAGGATCAAAGGTTTTTCATACACCATGTCAAGACTGATACGAATGATTCCTTTTATGGGTCACCATGGATGAGATCTATAATTTTAGGTGTTTTGGGATCTCATGTAGTGAACCATGGGATTCCTTTGTGGATCAACTTGGACAGTCTCCGGATACCACACTAGATTAGTAGGTTTCTTTTCCTAGTTTATATAGAATATGTTATTATAAAATTATAAAAATATATGATGGTGGATACAAGGATGCATCAACCAAGGAAAATAAAAATCATGTGGTTGGTCCACACTAGAGGATTAATTCATGATGACCAATTTGAATACATTATCACTTCTGTTATAGTTACATCGTTTTGAGACATCCATCTTAGTATGATGTAGGTAGTGCTGGTCTAGTATCTAGGTGGAACCTGGACCATCCGGTTTTATTTCATTATTTTCACTTATATAATCTTTCTAGAAAAATTTTCATTTTATATTTTATAGTCTAATTTGATCTAGACAACATTGGTAGTGGCCTATTGATTGTACCCCCACCCTTCTTGGACCACCTTTAGTACCCATGCATACGTTATATTTGTATGTATAGATTAACAAATTTTTCCAGATTCTGATGATTAATTGATTGTTTAACGATTATTTGAGAGATCATAAGAAAAAGACTATACTCATGATACTAATAGTATTAGTTCATTACCTTTTTGTTGTTTTGAAAACATGTGGTATATGCCTCTATCACCTATTCCCCATGCAATCATTTTTTATATTACATGGCATCATGATAATAATTTTTTTATCTATTTAAATGTTTAAAATTATCTTGTCATTTTTTGATTTGGATTATTTGTCATTATTATTCCATTGATTTTTGAATGTTATTATTGTTTCTTATATGATGGGTTACTAGTCTAGTTGTTATAGTGTCTTATTTTGATATTTATAATTATATATTTTTACATACAATTATTCTCCACTATGATAAATTACAGAATAGTTTCCCCATAGACACAACTTATTACCTTGGTACTAGTCTATAGCCTCTAGAGTATGGGGAGGCACTCCTCATTTATTGTATACCATCGTCTTAGGGAAATTATTAGTGCAATCTGAGGAGGGACATTAAAAAGTAGTATCAGAGACTTTTTTCCTTTTTTTCCCTTACTTTTTAAGTACTAGACATGATACTATGAGAATTTGAATTTGGTAATAAAAATATTTTTCGGAGTAGCTTACCCATGTAAAGTGGAAACATATTTTTTTGGGATGGGTTTTTGATTTTATTCGTTGGGATGTTACTTTATATTAGATTTCACCATTGGGTGTCACACATGTATGGTTCCCTTCTTGTTGATGATACTATTTTGAAACAATTTATTTTTCATGGCATGATGATATGTGGGTTTTTCATATAATTCATCATATTAGGGACCACATGTTTTAAATTTTATGTACTATTCTATTTCAGATCAAGATTATTTGTGCATTTACAATTTTTTCAAAGCTTGTTGTGGTGATTTTTTTCAATGTATTTAATTGTGCTAGAATTTTACATGATGAGACAATTTGTTAAATTGACCCATTATTCAACATCAATAGGTTTTTTAATGAATGAAAATGTAAATTTAAGGAACTAGGACATCTATATATTGGAAATATAATTTTATTCAATCAAATTGTTATATTTGGACTGTTATAACCTATTACTAGGTGTAAATGTAATTTTATGATAACCTGACATGCAAATTTCAAATTAATTTTAGTGTGATCCTTCACAAATTGGAATTGGTAAAGAAATTAACTGAGATGTGATATCTATAACCAAATAAAGAAAATAAATCTCAATAAATAAACTGTTCAATTTTAAATGGTTACCCCTACATAAATGTTACAAATCTATGTTATGGGTGTTTTACCCTATACCATGAATTTGAAACAGTATATAACAGAACGTATTTTGAGTTTTATGATACCATAACCCTTACCCAACAATAGTAGTTCATTATAGGTGGTGTCTATAATGATATTTCCATGCTGATCATGATTATCACCTAGAACTTTTATTAGTAGAATTAACAGTTGTATGTATAATTATAGAAATTATTTTGTACATCTCCTTGTTTTTTATCAATTTTTATAGGTCTATTATAAATCATATTAGGGTAGTTATAATGAAAATTGTACTATTGTGCAACCACATTGTCCTTATTTTTTATGCAAAAAAAGTGGCGAGTCTAATGCTATAGAGTTGGTGGGACTTGAGCCACCATTGTTACCTTCTTTAGTGACATCTAAGGAACATAATACAAATCATTCATTGGGAACTGATGCTCAGTTCAATGATAGATTATTCAATATTGTGGGTTTCATAAAGGGTTCTTCCAAACTGGCCACTATTATGTTCGAGATGACTCATATGCACTAGCAGCAACATCCTCCCACATTCTTGGGGGATGGAAGGCCTTAGGTTACTGAGTCCTGGATAGATGACATGCTCTAGATCATTGAATATGTGGATACACTTGCATAGTGGAGTGTCATGAATGATACTTAAAGGCTATGTGACTCCACCAAACATTGGAGGAATGTCATCTGTCATGATAGAGCGTCACCAGGCTATTGTCTAGGATGACTTACTGATAGCCTTTTTTGGTAACTCCATTACTTAGATGATGGGACTAAACCATGATAAAGAGTTTACAAATCTTAATCATGGTGATATTTCCGTGTTAGAGTGTTCTTATTGCTTCAATGAGCTTCAGAGTTTTGTTTGAACTATGACCAGTGATGAGTTGATTATTGTGAGGTGATTTGAGGATGGACATGTGTATGACATCCTATCATAGGTGAATATATTCATTTTGAACACCATTAAATATATTGGGAAATATGACTACATTAATGAACAAAACATGAGGGGGGGGGGGAAGGAAATTTGATCCATTTTAGTTTGGTCCCATGGTATGATGATGGTTTAGCGGGTAGAATGAAGCATCATTTTCAGGGAACACTTGGGGGATGTACCAGATATATGACATATACTAAAACCAATGTGGTGGGTCAACAGTGTTGTATGCTAGTTCGAAAAAATCCCCATTACTTGAGGAACCTGATCGAGTGCCACACTTGTTGTAGGATAGGTAACCATTAGTGCTTATACTGATCTTTTCATCAATTGTCTTGTGAGGAGGAATCTATACCGAAACCTATTTTTGGTACAGAATCATCGAATCCATGTATGGTTGAGAGTTGGAATTTTATTAGTCAAATATGATGTGGGGGTGGTCATGGATTGGGTAGTTTTTTATGTGAGGTTTAGAATCCTTATGATGGACCTTCCAAGGTAATTCATATTTCATATCATAGGCAATGTTCATGATATATCCAATTAAGGCAGCCTACGCCTGTGGAAAATATTATAGGGTCTACTACTATACAATATTCTTTTTATGTAGCCTCTTCATTGGTTTCTACCCATTTTAATAATAGTTCTACACACTTTTTATTTCTTCTACGATTATGGGAAGTATTGGATTAGATATAGAATACTATTGTGACATGATGACTCTATATACACCATTTGGGGCCAGATCAGGGAGTATACAACAATGTAAGTGTTCCCAATGAGTTTGTGGGTTCCATTTCATTTAGAGTTTCTTTATCCTTGATTTGACTTTCTGGGAAATAATCCTCTACATGGATCAGACATTGTCTTATCGATCCCATGTGGATTTCTATTATAGGAGTGTTTCATTCACATCACTGATGGGAAGTGAATTAATTCATGAGGACAAAAGGTATATTTATGATAGTTGAGATAGGCCTGAGAGAGAAAGGGTGCTCATAATGGCAACCTAAATAGAGAATCTTATTAAGAGTGATCCAGAAATCATATTCATTGTATTACATCAAGTTTTGGTCAATTTTATGGTTATTTTCCCTAATGATTTCTCTTGTTTATCTCTAGAGTGAGAGAGAGAGATTGATTTCACCATCAATATAGTTCTAATAATGTCTAACATGTCCATTCCTTCTTATAGGATTACACCTATAGATCTCCATAAACTCAATAAGAATATTGAATATATATACAAAAAATGTTTATTTTGACCTAACACGCCCCATTGGTGTACATAACCTTAGGGTTCTCCTATCCTTTTTCTAATAAAGCTAACTGAACTCTCATATTGTGTGTGGATTACCACTGACTTAACTAGAATAAGGTTAAGAACTAGTATCCACTACCACATATAGATGAATTAGTCAACCACCTATAAAGATAAAAAACATTCTCTATGATCTATTTGCTGTTGGGATACAATCAGATGTGTGTGAGGTATTTAAACAAACCATATATAGAATTATAGAGTTGGTATATATTTTATGAGTATTTGTTCATATTATTCGGCCTTACAAAAGAAACGATAATAGTTATGACATTGATTATTTGAGTTTTCCACATGTACCTATATTATTTTGTGGTGGTCTTCATAGATTAACTATATGTGTATTATTTTACGAGAAATTACTAATCCAACCAACTTTATTTCATTATGAATACACCGAGAGAGAACTATATTTATTAAAAGATTATAAAATTCCAGTTCTATATTATTAAGGTTCACTTATTTCTTCATATAATTTTAGTGGATGAAATATGTATTGACCCAAATAATGTGAGAGTCCTGGTTAGTTGTGATTATCCAAAAAAATTATTTTAGATACATATTTTTTGGGGATGAATGGATATTATAGAAGATAAATTAAATATTTCTCCCACATATAAGATCCTCATATAGGCTTGATTATGAAGGAATTATTTTTCCTAGTCAACCGACATGTGGGATGTTGGAATTGCTTTCCCCATTATATTTATTCATTGTACAACCGTAATTAAACACCATTATATATGTCCTCTACCCAAATCCATGAGATCCTAGATATTCAATGATCTTTATTTCATCATTTAGGGCACATCAAATAATTTTATCATATATATCAATTTCTCAAATTTCATAATAATTTTATAAACTCAACTATAAACCAGTAATGAAGTTGTTAAATTTACATTTGTGGAAAATTAAAAATGTAATAGTTCAATCATGAAATTCTAGTTAAAATAAACTCATAAAAAATCATAATCATTTAATAAAATTATAAATAACTCCCTCTGTATATTCAATTAGAGAGTGTGAGGAAAATATTTAACAAAAAATATTTACTATAATTATTCTCACTCCATCACTTATATTTATTCCTTGGGCATGTTTTGGATCATCATACACCATTAATCATCTTCTCCCACTAGAATATCTCTATCCAGGACAACCTTATCTTGGTTATAGCTTTATAGGATGGTGAAGATTATTTTATTGGAGTACATCCATTGTTATATAAATAAATGATCATTAGATCTATTAAATTTCATCAGCCTTTTTCACATAAATGTCCCAATTGTAACATGGTTTTTCTAAGGGGGATGTGGGGTTTCATTCTTATTCATGTTTCTGTTTAAAACATGAGTTTGCTGATAAATTATTTTCATGAAGTTTATTACTCTTAATTTCATAAATTTGGGAATCACATTTTTTTCATCCATTATATGTCTCGTCACATTGGTTGTTGAGTGGGTTTCTTCTATTCAAATCCATTAACTGACATAAAGGGAAAATTACGTATGATAATTTCCAAACTATTAGACACATAAAATGGAATATATGAGCATTTAAGGGATAAATCATAAATTAAGATGATCACTTAACCTTTTAATTTTGAGGATTTAGTCTCAGTTAACTATGATCTATTACTAACATAAAATATTCTAGGAATTATATTATTCCCTTAATAGTGGTTCATAAGTATATTGTGAATTAATGAAAGCATATACCCTCAGGGTTCTGGACAAGATGTGCTACATGGAATCTTTTTAATGAACTAGGTAATTCGTGAGTATGGTCCAATACACCCTTACCATTATTATTACCCCTAGGTATAATTCTACTAGATCAACATTAACTAATAGAATCTATATAGGTATTTGTTTTATTAGAAATCGCATAATGTATATATTAAATTTTTTTGTTTTTTCATAAGTTTTTATTTATCATTAATCCATTCACAATATATTATTAATCCTAAAATCCAATAATAACTCATATTTTCAATGATACAAACTATAAAAACCCATATATTTAAGTCACTATATATAATGATTGGTTAAATAATGATACACATAATACAACCCTGAAGATGTTGTAGAACATTGTATTTCAGTAATTAGGTATATAGAATACGAACATGGAAGAAAAATAAAAATACATAAACTAATAATCTATAATATTCCCTTAAATAAAATTTTGATTCTAAAACTATATGGGACAAACTATGAATGTACATAAAAAAGGGATGAGCTCAAAATAATAATAATTTAATTGTCAATGAACAACATAACGGAAGTACTACATGTTAGTCAATATGAATATAATGGTGACATAAATGGGGTGATGATAAAAATAATGATCATATAATCATGATATATTATGATAACAAAGTGGTAATGTAGATTACTAGTTATTTCCTTTTATGACTGAAATATTTCTATATATATTTTCAGAGATAAGTATTGAGACGACGTGTGATTCTGATACCCAATGTGCTCAGAATTAATTTTATAAAACATTAAATGTATTATACATTGCACTAAGGCATATTCTTAAAGAAAAAAATGATAACATTCTAGAAAGTAACTCATAATATAAATTTGAGACCCTAGTTGAGTTCGTAATACAGAGTTTACCCTAGAGGTGACGTAAAATGAGTCTGTGCATGGAATTTAGCTACCTCTATCATAGACAATATGATCAGTAGATTGAATTAATTAATTGTTTTAATTAATAGTTTTTAACCAAATTTAAATGTTATAAATACATCAAAATGTAAAACTTCCCAGGGTAATCCCCATAATTCTAGTATTTTTCCAAGAGTTACATCCTTCCATCTGTTGGAGGATCTCATCTAACAATGATGAAATTATAGATCAGAGTAGATCCAGATGCTTAGAACACAACATATTCTCTCAAATCATTGGTAGATGCATTCTTAATCGATGATCAATCCATAATTTCGGTGTGACAGTTCAGTTGGTATTTTTACCCCCTTTTGATTAAATAAATTTGTAGATATATCCTCTTCCAGGGTTCACAACCAATTGCAGACATTATATTTGCTCAAGTTTTGAAAAAAAATAATTTTAATTGTTTATCTAACCGTGGTTACCCAGTTTATGATTTGTTAGAAAATAATTCTTGGCATCGATCATTAAAACTTTGGTTTTTGGTTTTTCCCACTTTTCATTTCATTCATCACTGATTGGACAACATGGTCCGAGTTCGACAATTTCTAGAAAATGCTTTGATTGATCATACACCTGGATTTATAGTGGATCAAAAAAACAATAATAGATCAATGAGAAAATATTATATTTGGGATATCTGTGAGGAAATCATGGTCGTTTGTTGATTAAAGATCAAACATTAAAATTTAGAATAATTGGAATCATGTAGAAGGAATGAAAAGAACACTCAACAATGAGGTATTTCCATTTTTCAAGGAATAATGAACAACATCTGAGATTCAATGATAGATCTGCTCTTCCTGAATAGAATTGTGTAATGATATATGGTGGTGTGAGAAGATTAATGTGTGGAAGATAGATATGGGATTTCTATCAAAATCATGACTACACACCGTGGTCCTGGATGAACACGTAGTGTTTACCCCCTCTACGATGATGATAGGGTTTTATAAAAGTTATGGATGAAAATACGTGCATTTCAAAATTGCACATTGTGTTCCCTATCTTGATTGGAGAACACATCTGTGGGATCACATGTGTGAGAATTTTTATAAGAGTATAAATACACAACAAGAGTACATAGGTAAAACAACATATGAAGCCACACACCTTGTACCGATGTTCATGGGAATGAGGTCTATTAGATGGAAAATACCATCAACACATGGATTAGTCCCCAGGTTGCATGGACACACTGTGTAGTCTACAGGCACGACATGTTCTCCAACATAGTCTGGATCCATGTGATAAATATTGACATGGCCTGGTAATGGGGTGGGACAACATTCTATGTATTTCCCTTCACATTTCATGCACCACTAATTCTCTTTTTTAGTAAATTTAAATCATCTATATCTCCTTCATTTGATCATGGATTTTGGTTTTCCAGTAGAATATACTAAGTGTTTTTTCATGTATCAAGAAATTATTCCATAAGTTGCGACCTTATAGATGCAATGTGAGATTCTCTAGGGCCAAAAAATTATTAGGAGATGATGGTTGATGGAAATGATTAGGTGGGATCACATATTATCTTCCAAGTGGCACCCTCTAGTAGAGTTGGTTAGTAGATCCTTGATGTCATCAATGTGGTACCCCCAGTTGAGTTGGGAAGTGGGTTATAGACATATTTCATGTGTTACCCTTTAGTAGAGTTGTTTAGTGGGTCATCTATGTCTTCTGAGTGGTTCCCAAAATAGATATGGGCAATGGGTCCTCGACGTCTTTCGAATGGTACCCTCTACTAGTGCCGAGTAGTTTGTCATCGACGTCTTCCCAGTGGTACCCTCATGTAGAGATAGACATGGGGTCCTTAAAGCCTACTATGTAGTACAATCCAATTGAGTTTTTTAGTGGTATATTTATGCCTTCAGAGTGGAACCCCCTATTTTAATAGGGTTTGAGTCTTTGAATTAGTGTTTGTACCCGCTCGGCTGTGCAGTATAGTGACAATTCAAGGTTAGATTTGTATAGTTATTTCTGGGCTGGCGTGTGGGATGATGGGTATCATTGATAGACTTTATAAACTATTGGAAACTTTTATTTCTAGTCTGTGCTATGAGATAATGATCCCCTTACCCATTAATTTGTGATTTATTGACTGAGCATTTTTTTTATAAACATTTCTTCTGTTTCTACACCTTGAATATGGATTCTCTCCTTCTCATAGGGGTAAAGACACATGGGTATTCCACTTGATTTTCATTTTTATATTATCATGGTTGTATGAGTGCACTATACTACAATTGAAAACAATGAATCAACTAGTATATCAACTACTTTCTTTATATATCCCCTTGTTTTTGGACATGGTTACTTTTACTCTATTTTTTTGTAAAAATGAACTCTTTCATGGTACCTATTTATATGTATTATCATTATTTATCTTCTGTATCTCTTATTGATCCCACATTTATCTTTCATGTTGTCCTACTGGATATGTCTATACACACACCAATATGATATTTTCCCACACATATTGTGTTTTATATTGATGAAAGGCTTGGAAACCGTGACTACAGAGGTCCATATGTATACTAGGTTTTGGGACCGAGTACGGTGGTCATAACATGGGATTTTAGAATTGATATCTATCATATATTTACCTCCTTATTTTTCTATGACGTTGGGACATATTTTATATTGGGAATGAATTTTTCACCGGTACTTTTGAGCTTACACTACTATACTTTTATACTTCCTAGAGTTCCATGCATGATTGGTTGACTTTATTATAGTGTTGGATTTTTTCATTCCATAATCTAGGATTTATATCGAAATTATGACTACACATAGTGTTCAAGGATGAACCGATGGTGTCTATCCCCCTCAACGAATGAACCAGGGTTTCAGAAATGATAAGGATGAAACTTTGTGTATTCCTCACTTACACACCATGAACCATATAAATATTAGACAACCCATGTAATGAGATACATGTGTGAGAATCTGTGTAAGATTACATAGACAGGGCTTGAGTTCACTTACAGAATCCCATTTGAATGCACACACCATGTACTTAAGTAGATAGTCATGTTTTCGAGTACACAAACATGGAATATAGCACACAACAAGAAACACATGTCTTAATCCATGGATATCATGGTCATGCCATGTAGTCCATATTCACAGTCTGTTATTCTATACGATCAAGATCCATTTTCTATCCAAATATATTTCTATGCAATGGGGTAGGACCACATAAAATGTGGCTCCCTTAGCATTCAATGTACCCCGAGTTCCTTTTGATGAAAATTCAATCATCTGTATCATCGTCTATTGAACTAGGATTTTGGCCGCATATAGCCTATTATGAGTATTTTTCTCCATAGAATGTGATGGTTCACTTGGATGTGTCTTTAGAGGTAAAATATGAGATGTTCTAGGAATGAAAACGTCTTTGGAGATGCTCGATGAAAGTAGTGATCTGGAAGGATCAAAAATAATCTTTTAAGTGTTACCCTCCAGTTGCGTTTGGTAGTGAGTCCTTGATTTATTTCAAGTGGTACCCTCAAGTTGATCTGGTTTTTGGATACTCTACATATTATGAGTGTTACCCTCTAGTAGAGCAAGGCAGTGGGTCCTTGATGTCATCTATGTGTTACCCTACAATAGAGATTTGTGGTGAGTCCTTGACGTATTCATAGTGGTACCCTCTAGTAGATCTGGGATGTGGGTCCTTTATGTCTTCTATGTAGTACTCTCTAGTAGAGCTGGGTAGTGGGACATCGACACCTGCTGAGTGGAACCAACCAGTTGAGCTAGTCTATTGATCCTTGACAAATTCAGAGTGGAATCCCCTATCATACCATTACATGTGTCCTTAACTTCTAGTTTCTTCCCACTCATCTAGGAGACATTGTGACTGGGCATTGTTAGACATGTTCGGTTACTTATGGAAAGATGCATGGGATGCTGGGAATCATTGATGATCTTTTGGATCTATTAAATACTCTTCTTCCAAGTATATATTATAATATGGATATCCCCTTACTCTCTCATTGGGGATTCTTTTACTGATCATATATGTATACCCCTTGATATGTTTAGTTTCTAATGGTTGTATCTATTATTTCCCCCCTTGTGATTTCGGGGTGTCATACTGGGTATGTATATACTCACCCCATTAAGATATTTTCTCGCAAATGTTATGTCTTGTACAGATGAAAAACAGGTCGACTGTGATTAGAGAAGTCTGTATAGACACTGGTATATAGACCATGTATGGTGGTTATAGTTTGGGATTCTAGATATGGGCTCTCTCAGCGGCTTAAATTTTCATTTTTTTCGTGTTAGGACGAATTTCTTGTGGGGCTTGATTTCCTCCCATTAATTTTTAGGACACACTACGATATTTCTGTAATATCTATAGGTTCATTAATTCTGTATTTACTTTATAGATATGTTGAATTTCTTATTCATTCCCTCTAATTATTTTCATTTAGATGGATGTCTATTTGTGTACATGTTTATTGGAAAAGGCCTCTCTAAGTTTATTATTCATTTTTCACTTGTCTTCACCCCTAGCATATGGTGGTGGTATTGGGGTAGTTATTTCTCGATACCTGACATAGTTCAGGACATGGAAAGTAATACAGAAATTTGGAAACATCATATAACATGACATCCTAAACATAAGTGAAGGATAAACAATGATAAAATATGACATATTGTTCGTAGAATATCATCTATTGAAACATACATGTTATATGATGAGATAAAAACACTACCTAATGAATTGGATGTATATATTATTCAGGGCCCACCCTTCACATTCAAATCATGTACATGAATTAGTGTGAATCCTAGATCACTTTAAAAAGAAATATTATCACTTTTAATAACATGATTATGTTGTTGCTATTAAATTCATGGAATAATGAAATCAATAAGGGAATGTTATATCTAGATGAATAACTTTGAGTGGAAATGGGAATGGGTATTAACTATACAATTGTTTGGTATGAAAAAATGCATGATAATTTCAGCAGCAATAAAGGGGTCCAAAAAAAGCATGGATTGGTTTAATGAGAGTTTAAGGGGTATCTAATCACCTCGACATCAAATGGATAGTAAGAAAGATTTTAAAAACCCCTAACATGGCCATTTTGAAATAAAAAAGAATAATATAAACAAATTGGTTAAATAAAGAGGATAATGAGATGACCCTTTAATACAAGAAGGTGCTTCTAAAATCCTGGGTGGATTTTATTAAGAGATTTGGGGAACCTTGGGAGGGATTTCGAGAGGATAATGTACATTAAATTTGTGATTGAAAATTAATTATTTAATATTAATGTCAGTTTGGGTGGGGTTTTATAGAGAAATAGAGGTGAATTATTTATTAATTTACAAACTAATATTTTGGACTCTATATGATAAATAAATTAAAACAAAAAAAACACATGGTTATTGTCTAAGTAGAGTGGGTTTAATTAAAATAAATGTATAATAACCTGAATAATTAAAATAAATCCATTAGTGACATGTATTTGAATCAATTTTACAAGGAATTAATTATTAAACCCTAAAATATAATATTGTTTTGTGGGGGATTTAATAAGAGTTTATAAAAATAATCAAATAAATTAATAACACATAATTTTAAAGGGGGAACATAATTTTGGTCTTATATGATATTTATTGTATTTATTACATCAATTTGTGGTTTCTATGATGTCATAATTCATAACATGTTTTTATAGGTCATTTAATATTTTTCCAAAAATTTGAATATCCTAGGAAATTATAAGAAATTCATTATTGGTTTATGAAAACATGACAAATTCCAACATTATTTTGTTTTCTAAATAATTATTTAAATATATAAATTTACACATTTAAGGAAAAAATACATTAAACATAAAAATCAATTTTTTACGATGATAAATGTTTATAAACATTATACAAATTAATATTTATGTCATATTATTATATTATCATTTATATTTTGGTAAATCTCATGGAATAATAATATAATATTTAAATAAATTATTTTACAAATTCATTAATTCATCAAAAATATTTTTTTGATAGAACTATATATATTATAAAAATATGTTTTGATGTTCATCATATCAAAATTTAAATCTAATAAAAAATACAATTTATTCATTATAATATAATTATAATAAAAGTCAAATATTATTATTTTTTTACTAATAATTAAAATATATGAATTCCTAATTTTATGTTCAATATACATATCCCCTTATTATAGTCATGTATTTCTAGAGGGTAAGGTATACAATGGGACACATTCTTTTGGTGGTTCAAAAGTCATGGTTTGGGACCATATCATGAAATTCTTGAATTTATCCCATTAAATTTTTATATTATTATTTAGTTGCTGAATCCTAATAAGTTCTTGGTAAATGTAAAACCCGTTGATTTTATATCACTTAGAAGCTTTAATAAATGGGAATCATTGGGTATAATCTTACTGTTTGAGTCCATCACTTCTTCTATATGTTTCAAATAATCATTTTCAAAACCTTGAATATAAAATAATATTAATGAAAACATTATAAAGAATATATTATAAAAAATTATGATATAAAATATTCTTCATAATATAATAATATATTACATAAAATTTTCTAAACTAACCAAAGTAGTGTATGTGTTTTCTATAGAATAATTACATATAAGGACATGTTTTCTTTTAAAAAATATAATTTCATCTGTATAACATTAGTTCATTATAGTGGATGAGATAGTAGTTTTTGGAACTATTATGGTGAAGGAGACCACAAAGAGGGTTTTGTTGATCAGGAAGTGTTTGGTGTCTACTTATAGTTGGAAATGATCATATGCATACTCAGGGAGATAGCCTATTGAGTTTTCTAAAGGAAATCCGGATTTTGTTGTGGGTTCCACCTCGGTTGGGACATCTCCATTTTTTAATATAGGGAATGATGAGCCCGTGGATTGTTATACCCTTTCAAGATCACAAAATAGGATGGGAAAGTGGAATATAATCTGGACCTTCCTCCACATTTTCAAGGAATGCATGATGCATTTCATGTTTCTCATCCTTGGATGTACATGAACGATCCTACACAAGTTATAGAATGTGAGGAAATTTATTTAGAGTTAGATGAATCATATGAGGAATGTATGGTGTATATTATAAACTATAGTGAGAGATTAATTCAAGGGAATATGATAAAATTATTCAGGTTATGCTGTAGTATGGACATATCTAGAAATATATATAGGAGTGGGATTATTATATTTAATATTAGTGGCATTATTAGTTAATGTAAGACTACTAGATATACTTATTTTGGATAAATAATCAATATATGGGGTGGGGTGTTATAATGTTCTCAATATTTAAGTGATATTTAAACCAATTTTGTTTATATTTTATAATTACATTTTGGTAAAAATTTAATAATTTTAATCTAAATTTATCCCATTAAGTAATCCATAGGGGAAATGTAAAGGTAAATTTATTCTACCCTTATATATTTAGGTTTTTGGGAGTTGTGTAAGAGTAATTAATTATTTAAATGAGTTTTTATGGGAATGTTTGGGCTTCAATAGGCTATGTATTAGAAATTCATTTCTTCCTATGTGCTTGGAAAGGTACTCCTATTTATAGGGGACGTGTATGGTTAAGTATTAAGTTTAATAATGGTATAGTAGGATCAAAATAATGTAAATTATGAGTATTTATTAACTATATAAGTTTAAATCATAACATTCATAAGTGTAATAATGATTTTATATATTCTACGTAAGGGTAATTATTATCTTATATAAAGGGATCCATTTCATTTCAAACTATCCATAAGAAAAAAAATTATATGTTAGGGTAAGATGAATTCCCTATTTCCTACATAATGTTTAGCATTATATTATAAAGAATATTTAAGGGAAATGGTTGAGATGTGTATGGGTGTATCTTTGTTTTTAAAGGCCACAAAATAGTAACATAATGTTCTATTAGGGTAAACTCCTAAACATTAATGATTGATAAGACCTTCATAAGGGTAAAAACATATCACCCATACAAATATCCCAATTTAGGTAATATGATTTGAAAACTTTTCTTGTTTCTTCTTCCCTAGATCACACCTAAAATTATTTTTTATTTTTTATATTCCTTAAATCATGAATTTCAATTATCTTGATACATTTAATGGTTGTATGCCTTTTATAATGGAATTAATAAACTCCACATTAATAATTTTTTATAAAGAAATTTAATTGGTAAATTTAATTTGGGATGTTTAGTTATACGATTTTGTAAATAGTTTTTCATTCTTGATAAATAACAAAACCTTTCTTACATTATTTTTTGTTATTCCCTTGAGTTTGGAATCGTCAAAAATTATATTTTTCATGATTCATGATTCTTAAATTGGTCCATATGTGTTTTTATTATGGATTCCAGGAATGATCGAATGATATCTATCTCTCCAATATTCTTGAGTGTGGTGTTTTAAAAGGATAATAGTATGTATAGATATTTATTCATGATCTTGTTTTTTCGGAGCGAGTTATATTTTTTTTTAATTTTAAATCTTCCTGAAAATGTTATATTGCTTTCTTAAAATGATAATAGCCATGAATTATTGATAATAATAATAATAATTTTTATTATATATCTTATATTTTTCTGGAGAGAGATAATTATTATCATATGTGGAATTATAATATTCTCTATGGAAGAAATTTTTAACACATTCTTCGACTAAAATTAATAAATTGGAAAATATATTTGAGAGGGAATCTATAATAACATGTGTTGTTTTATTTATTTTGGAAATAAAAATAATGAAACATATCCTAGTAATCCTTGGTGAGTTTTTTCAGATGAAAAAAAAATGGGAATGGACCAAGTGATGATTATTTGATGATCCTTGGTGATAACAACAATAATCATAAAGCTAGATGTTAATTACCATTTGGGGATCTTGTTACCCCTATTTTCATTGTATAATTATCATACCAAGTCTACTATGTGGATTATGATCGCATATTGTATGTTTTTCAATTATATTCACATGATGAAATACTATTCATTACTTCTATGATCTACCCTGTTATTTGTGTTACCATGACTTCAATGTTATAAATGGAGTATAATTTAGGTGGACCATTGTGTGATGTTTATCCCTAAGAGAGGGAATGTTAACAACTTTCCAGAATTATGATGATAGAACTTAGAACATGGTTGGGGAATGATAGTTTGGAGGCCAAACATGAGTCATCATATTTGGTGAAGACATCCTAGATACCTGACCTGATGTATAGACTGGGAATGATGTTCTAGAGGCCTTAGCTGTGATAGAGTCAGGATATGATTGTTTGGGGGACTAATACAAGTTGATTCCTTGAGACCATTGCTAAAATGTTACAATCCAAGTGTCTTATTCTAGATCACTTTGGAAATCATATGGTTATCCTACAAGCGTACTTGCAAAGAAGGTATGATAGGGAATCTATGGTGGCTTGGATAGTTCATGACCACTCGTTACATGTTGTATGATTATTTTTTTCATTCATTATTATAATGTAATACACCTCTTATACTTATGAACAATCTTCTAAGAAGAATTGGTGGTGTCCTCTTGAGTTTTAATACTAACACCACATATGATCATTTCAATGTATGTGGAAACATAATGTTTTTATATCATAGTGAGGGAAAATAGAATTTTCCTGTTGGATGAGGAGTGGAGCATGGTACTAGTGGAGGATTAAGAGAGAATCTATATGATTGAACATTTTATTTGCTTATTTATTTTCATGTACTTATATTGTAGTAGTCTTAACACCTTATGAGGCCATTTATTACTTGTATAACATGTGTCCCATATTTCAATTTCTATATGTTACATTGAGTATTTATTATATTTTTTTATTATTTTTTTCTATTACATGATATTGATGGTATAATATCCCTACTAATGAACATAGACCCTTGAAACTAGTCAGTAGAATCTTAGGTATTGTGATGAATGTATGAGATAATGTTTCACTCTTGTTTGTGTTGAGTTTTTTGGTCCAAGGTGTTACATAAAATATGATTACAATACCATGACTTTTGAAAACATCTTAAGAAGTCATAATTTATTTCATTAAACCTTTTCACTAATTTCATGATCATGTCTCTTCCATATTTATAATCAAATAATAAATCCGTTATATATCCTTGATATTGTTATTACTCTTTATGAGTGCTAGAGCCCACTTATTTATTTTTTTCCACTTTCCTCCAAATATATATATAGGGATATATCATCGAAGTATTCATGTATTTATATTTGTTTTGTGTATATTGATGTATTAGTATAATAATGTTTATATATATATATAATCTAATAATACAATAAAATTATGGGTTATTGGATTTTATTTTATCATTCAGTTGTACTTTATAATTATATGAATTCATATATGATTTATATATGTAGTGTTTGTGGTCACATCACCCCTTAGGTCTTCCTCAAACACTATGATGAAATTTTTGGAAAAGAAAAATTTGAATTCAATGAATAAATATTAAAATCAATACATTAGATATCCTATGGTAAACTAAAACCCATCCTTATGGAGTCTCGCATACTAAATCCACAAACTAGTATAGTAATATATTATGCATGGGAATATATTAACAATTATACCCATAACAACTTCTCTTTTAATTGAGTCACACCCACATCCAAATGAGATAATTCTAGAACTCCCATCACTTATATGTCTATATATCCAAAACCATATACTTCAACAACATGAAAATAGCCTAACAAAAATTGACTACAATATACCACAACCATATACCACTACCAAAAACAATATACCAAATACAACATATCCACCCCCCCACATTTATAAATTATCCATACATCACTACATTATCATATAAACACATTATATTTGAAAAAAAGAGTGAAAGAGGGGTAGTATTCATCCATCCATATCTCCCACATTATAGTTGTTAGGGTTACCATAAGAACCCATAACCTAATATTGGTTTTGTCCACATTACGTGAATCAAGTGGTGGAGTATAATTAATTAATGAAAGTCAAATGAATATATATTAATCTGTAAGAACTTGAAAGTGTTTACTTTCTATCATAGCTATAAGGACCCAACACTAAAACATTACATAATTTTTAATTAAATTAATAACACACATTAAGGAACTTTTTATGTTTAGAGTTTTAGTGAATTATGAAATAACTATTACATTACATCACAAAAATAAAAAAGTAGACACTTCTACCTAGTTTCCATTTTTTCATATAATAAAAACTGTTGAAAAAAAGCACCACATCTACTTCCATGTTTTAGATAGAATTATTTTTCAATGATCCCAACCTTGACCTTATTCATCTTTAGGTCCTATGAAATACATTTAAAAAAAACACAGGATGAGCATAAAAATCATAGTAAGGGTTATAAAACAAGGACCAAAATTATTATTGTATTAATAAATTATTAACATAAAATCTTTAACATACCTCATGAAATCATAATATTTTTTAATAACACATACAAATCGAAAATCATAAAGGTAACTTGTGGCATCCATAACATACTTACGTTGTAGCGTTCACTGCTATGTTGGGAGTTACATTTGGAATACCCATCACAATATATCCCCTAAATCTCTTAGGAGAAAAATTCGCGTTTACCACATTCATGTTACCCTATGAAATGGAGATCTATCTCAGGATCACCAACCATAGGTTTATCACATAACCACCCGTATACGTAAATAATTCCCACGAACCATAACATATTCATAACACATAAAACATATATAATGTAAAGATAACATTTCAACATTTCAATCACAATATATAATTTAAATATAATAACATAACAAATCCATTATCAAAACAATTTTCAATACCAAAATACATAAAAGAGTATATGATATTTATTTTCCTTTTAAAAACAATATGGCTTGTTAAAGTATCTGACTATCAAATAATACTTGTGACGGTGGAAATGGTCGTTGTCGCAAATTATGTTAAACAGAAACATTATTTTTTTGTCATCTTGTAAAAATCATCATATAAAAAATATTCCCTTTGAATGGAAAAAAATCTAAGTGGTTTATACACCATATAAAAGAATGACGTTTATAGAACAAAACATGCCTCAAGGATAGGAGATTGAGAAGAAGTCCCTTCCCTCGTGTTCGACATAACTTGTTCGATATTTAATATCATGAATAATAAAATAATGTTAATTTATAATTTCATAAGAACATTTTCAATTTTTTTCCTTTTAAATCACTTATTACAATGTTATAATCATTATGTAATCATTTATGTTAATAACGATAGTTTTGATGATATTTGTTACTTGAGTCAAAAATGAACTTCTTATATTTACATGTTGTCCATGTGGTCAATATTTCATTATATAAAAAATGATATTCATGATTAGATATCATATATATCATAAATATAAACACATATATGTTTTTATAATATTACATAGCATTTGGAGATAAGAAATGAAATGCATCGTTCATGGTGACGGTAAGCCGTATATAAGCATGAATGCTACATTCATTTCTATTTAATATTTAATGGAATAAAAATGTAATGATAAATAGGTATATAATAATTATGGTATATTATCTTATATTATTTCATTAACTCCACCCTTTATAAGTTCTATTTATGTCATGAACGAGTCATATCACATTGAGGGGGTGACAGTCTGCACTTCCTCAAATGTTATTATCGCATTTACCAATTATGGAAACCATAAATGTATGATATAAATGAAAAATACAGATGTATAGAGAAAATATAAATATAATATATATCTAATATAAATAATGTTCCATCATAATGAACTCTATTAGAGGTGGTAGGATAATATTGAACAATCATAATTTTGTGATGTAGTAGTTCGCCGTCCACAGAAACAATAGGTTCTTTACCCATTAGACAGAGGTGTGTGTAAGTTTAGTTTAAATATTTAACTTAAGGACAACCTATTATATTGAGGATATTGGTATTTTTATAAATGAATGGAATAAAAAGTTTTTAGGGTGCTAGAGAAGTAAAATAAAATAAAAGAACTTAAGATAATATGTTACATTTAAATCAGGTAACTCCCTTTGGTCTATACGAAAATAATTTCTTGAAGTGTCTTCTGCATAAGGTACAGATTCTCAGTGGAAGTGAGGGATCGTGAGAGATTATTTGGGTATAGGTTGGATGAGCCAAGGGCCTTGAGAAGTTTGAGTAATGGGTTAGAGGTTAAGGTTTTTATAAGGGGAAGGAGGGGCTGTTCAGGAATGATTGAAAATATTATTTTATTATATAATGATTTTTGGTTTCTAAATGTCCAAAACTTATTAGAGCCAATGATAAGTTTACTAATGTTAGAAATAAAACCATCCAATAATTATTGGATAGGTTTTTTATAATTTTAATATTTATAATTTTTTTATTCAAACAATTCTTTAATGAGGTAAACACTGCATCATTATTGTCTCATAAATAATTGTATTTATTGGATGAATAAAGATTATAAATAAAATACCATGATGATGGAAATATTTTTAGCTTTATACTGAATATTTATATTCAAATATATCAATTATATAACTCACTATATAATTGTTTTAGAAAAAAATGCATGATTATGGTATTTTTATTTTTCTCTTTAAATAAAATGTTTTTAATGTCATTATCTTACCCAAATGGCTTTCAAAGTCCAAAAATCTCACACAAGGATTGTATCGATCGGCCATGACTCATACAATTTGGTTAGGGAAGGTGTTATGGTAATTGTATATTATTATAATATTATTCTTACCTTGAATTACCCTATTTAGCATTAACCGCGATAAATAAAAGTCAAAACATATTATTCACGAAAAAAATATTTTCATCTAAATGAACAAAATTTTACTTACTGATAAAAACCATGTATGTAATATTTTTTAAATTCAATTCTCAAAAGAGGTAAAATTTCATTTAAATGAAAAATTCGGTTTTTTAACTATTACACAGTGTTTTCACTATTTAAAAAAATGATGTTTTTCAGAAAAATAAATAAAATTCAGCCTAAGTATTATATATGATATTCTGAATTAAAAAAATTATGCATATTTTACCATAATTAAAAACATATAATTTGAATTAATTAATTTAATATTAATTCCCACTGTTAAAAAAAGCATGTATATAAGAAATAATAACTATTAAAGAATGACACTAGTTTATGTCCAATTTCAAAGTGAAATTACATTCAATTACCTACATTGGATAAAATGAAAAAATATAATCTAAATAAATTTTAAAAACTATTAAAAATATCATCTAAGAATATAATTTAATTATATTAAAATGATGTTTTGAATTAAAATACAGTATTTTTCACTATTCATTACCAAAAAAATTTTATCAAAAAAATACCATAAATTTACCAAAGTGAATTTGGATGTTATGATTCAAAAGAAGACGTTTATTTTTTTAAATTGAACATATAAAAGTGAAGAATACTAGATTTAAAAATGGTTCTCCGTTAAAAGGTGGTAAATCGAACTTTTAATGAATTTTGGAGTATTTATGCTTAAAATTACATTTATTCACATTCTAAGCCTCCAACTATTATTGGATAAATGAAAAAAAACATTAAACAAACATTTATTATCATATTGTAGTTAGTTATATTCATTCATACCAATACAACTGTTTGGTGATAATTACCATTTAAAATAATATTATATTATTATTTTTCAGTATGACTCAACATTGCGTGCAACCAAAGAATTCCATGAAACCTATTGTTCTGTATCAGGTACAACATCGAACATAGCATCCCCTTCAAATTAAATTTAATTTTTTATTCACATATATTATTAAATTTGAAAAATATTATTCATTATTTACATGGGCTGTTACATCCTTCCCCCCTTTTAGAAATAGTGTTCTCACAGTTTTTATACATTTATAAAATAAGTGGGGGTATTTATCCCTCGTAGAATTTTTAGATTCACATGATTCCTCTTCAACCATATGGGTTTTCCACAAAACCTTTACCTGATGAATTACTTTACTCCACAATACTTCCTCTCTGCGGTCAAGAATCTAGACTATTTGTTCCTCACAGGAGATATTCTTTTACAAATGAACTACCTCTAGGCTCAATACATGAGATGGATCCGACATATACTTTCTCTACATTGAAACGTGAAAAAAATTGTGTACCATGGTTTAACATGGAGGTAAATCCACTCCATAGGCAACTGATCCAATTTTTTCCAAGATTTCATAGGGTTCAATGAACCTCATACTCAACTTTCCGTTCTTACCAAATAGCATTACACATTTCCATGGAGAAACATTGAGAAAGACATGATCACCAACCTCGATAGATATATCCTTTCTCTGGTTATCTGCATAACTTTTCTGGCTACTCTCATCTGTTCTCATGTCCATCTGAATCAACTAAACTTTTTATATCATCTTTTTTACAAATTCTGGTCCCATCAACTTCTTTTCACCTACTTCAACAAAAAAATACGGAGTTCCACACTGATTCCCATATAATTCCCCAAATGGAACCATCTGTATACTGGAATGAAAAATATTATTACAGGAAAATTCATCCAATGAAATATGTGGGTCTCTACTTCCCTGGTAATCCATTGAGAATGCATGTAACATATCCTCCAAGGTCTAAATTGATAATTCTTACTGCCTATATGATTGAGGCTGAAAAGCTTTAATAAAATTTAATTCAGTACCCAAAGACTTCTGATGGCCTTTCCAAAAGATAGAAGTAATCCTAGGATCAAAATTAGATACAATGGAGAGGTTAAATCCATGCAACCTGACTATCTCTATAACATACAACAGAGAAAGTTTATCTAGAGACAAAGTATCTTGAATAAGAAAGAAATGAGTAGATTTAGTCAATCAGTCAATAATTACCCAGATTGCAATATTACCTTGAGATGTATTTGGTAATCCCACAACGTAGCTGATGGATATATTTTCCCATTTTCACTCTAGAACCGATAAAGTCTTAATAATCCCTTTTGGTATCTTTTGCTATTCTTTAACCTCTTGAAAATTCAAATACATCACATTAATGTAAATAATAACTCTTTTCATTCCATCCCACTAGTAATACTCCCTAAAATCTCTGAATATCTTAGAAATACCTATAATAACTAAAAATAGAGAACTATGAGCTTCACATAACAACTCATCCTTCAACTATGAGTCACAAATAATACATAATATCATTCAAAATATCATAATACAATCATTATCAATGTTTAATTCAGGCAACATACCATTCTGAACCAACTTTACGTTTTTTTGTAACTCATTGTCTTACTTTTGTGCATTCATAATTTAGTTAGATAGAGATGATTTCACTAACACATGAAACAAAACAGAGGAATTTCTTACACCAATAACTTCTATGACAAATCTCATCAACTCTTTAATCAATGTATCTTGTTCGAAACATAACAACATTAATGAAAATTTACTTATTTGACTCAAAGCATCAACCAATTTATTTTCTATTCCTAGATGGTAATTAATTGTGCAACCATAATCCTTGAATAATTCCATCCATCTCCTCTATCTCATGTTCTATTCTTTCTGAGTGAATATATACATCAAACATTTAAGGATAGTATATATTACACATTTTACTCCATAGAAATGACGCCTCCAAATTTTTAAATAAAAAAACCACAGCTTATTCCAAATCATGTGTAGTGTAATTTAAATCAGGAGGATTCAAATTACGTGGAGCATAAGAAATCACCTTATCATTCTGTATAGTGACACATCCATGTCCTTTCAAAGAGGCATCTATGTAGATAACAAACTCACCACTTCTGGAAGGTAATTCCAAAATAAGAGCATTCACCAATATTCATTTCAATTCTTAAAAATAGTCATCACATTCTTTTTTCCAAATGAACTTTACTTAATTTTGACTTATCATAGTCAGTTGGATAGATAACTATAAAATTGCTTCAAAAAACCTCCAGTAATAACCTTCTAAACCAAGAATACTATGAATCTCTATTATATTTGAGGGTCTTTTCCATTCTTCATGAACTATTGTTTTAAAATAATCAACCATTATTCAATTTTTTAAACAATGTGACCAAAGAAAGAAATTTTTGGTAACCCAAACTCACACTTGATAAATTTCCCATACAGTTTATTTTCATTTAAGGTTTGAAATTAAACCCTGAAATGAAATTCATGATCCTCTTTACATTTAGAGTAAACAAAAATATCATCAATGAACACAACTAAAAACTTATCCATGAACTCCCATAAAATTATATTATTAAGATCCATGGATATAACATGTGCAATGGTTATCCCAAAAGAAATAACTACAAAATCATAATTTTAATATCTGGTACAAAACATGGCCTTCAAGATGTCTTCTTCCTTTACTTTCAACTGATGGTACACCACCCTCCAATCAATCTTTAAAAAATACTCAGCTCCCTAGAGCTGATCAAAAGAATAATCAATACAAGGAAAAGTATAATTGTTCTTAACAATGATGCAATTCAATGCTCTATGATCAATGAAAATTATCATTTAACCATCTTTCGTTTTACCAAACAAGAAAAGAGGAACCCATGTTGATGTGCATGATTGAATAAAACCTTTATCTAAAAATACCTGAAATTTCTTCTCTAACTCTAAAAGTTCAATTTGATCCCTTCGATAAGAGGGTTTTCAAATTGGATTAGCATCACGAACTAAGTCAGCATTACATTCAACTTCCCGATTAGGTATAATACCAGGCAACAGATCAGGAAAAACATCACGGTACTCATTTATCAGTAGCACATCATTAATCTGAACAGTTACTTTCTTTTCAACAATATGTTCACATTAAAATTAATTTCAATTTTTACTAGTTTCGTAGCTTCCTGATATACTCAACTAGAGGAAAATCAATAAGATTTTTAGGTATATTATTTCTACACACAAGTATATAAAGGTTCTTATAATTTTATTGGTCTAAAAATTTCCCCAGGTGTTTTTACAATAATTTTAGGACCAATATTGAGAGATGGAATTCCCAATTTACTAGAAAACTTTTCATAAATGAATGAATGTGTAGACCCTGAATCAAACAACACATTAGTATAATCTGAAAAAAAAATATACCTGATACAACTTAAATTTATGGACCAACATCTGCTGAAGTAGTTGGAAAGGATTTCACCACCCCTTTCTGCTTGTAGTCTGGTTTCTTTCCCTCAGTTGAGTTCGTTGTTGGACACTCATTTTCATAATTAACCATTTCATTTCACATAAGACATGTTACTGATGGTAAATCAGATTTTTCATTTTCATTAACCTGATCTTTTACATAGAAATTACAAGCCTTATTTTCCATTTTACCATATCAGTATCACTTTCCAGAATTCTAAAGACATTCCCCTGCATGCTTTTTTCCATAATTTTCACGAACTGTAAACTTTAGTTTCTTATCTTCAGACTTTTTATGAAGAGTTCTTCTATTTCAAATGCCACATCATCCACTTATTCTGTTGTTTATCAAAGAACACCTGATCATCGGAAATCTCCATTTCCACCTTCTCTGCACATTAAACAAGTTTTTCATAACATTTGAACTCATGGGAAGCTAATTCCCATTGATACTTTTGATTTAATCACGAGTAAAAATGGTTGATTTTAAAATCACGATCTTGTATGAAATTTAATGTATACCTTTCTAGTCGAGTGAATTTTTCGTTATAATTTTCCACTGAGTCATATTCCTACCTATATTACAGGAATTCTTTTTCAATCCCAAGATGAACCACCTTAGGAAAGTATTTATCAAGAATTATGCCATTGAATTCATCCCAATCAAGAACATCAATATCCTCACTATTCTCGATGTTTTTCACTATCGACCACCACTGATAAACTTCCACTTAAAAATGTTAAACAGAGATACTATCCTTTTGAGGTTTTGAATAGCCCATAACATAAAAATCTTTTCTAGTGATTTAATCCACCATTTTAATTACAAAGGGTCACAAGACCCCTTGAATGATGGGGGATGTTTATTCATGAAATGATCCACTACATACATGTTCCTCTATGGTCGATCTTGGTAGTCTCATGCATGAATAATATCTCCATTTATAGCCTGAGTGAACTGTTCCATCACTGCAAAAAACTGTTCAGTTCAAATTCCAACCATCTCAGGTTGCTGATTTGGAAGGTTTTCTTCCACTGGATGTCATCCTATCATAGTTTCCATGTGTCCTATACAGAAAACCATTATGAACATTGAAATATCATAGTCGAATAAAAATGGTAATCTATAAATACTATATCATATCAATATTATCAAAAATTAATTTATGGACATCAATTTTACAATATTCTAACTATTAAAGTTGTCTAAACCAACTATAAGGACTTGACATTAAAACATTATATAATCTTGAATTAAATGATTAATTCACATTGAGGATATTTTCAAGTTTATATTCTTAGAGAAAAAGGAATTAATTATTACATTACATCACAAAAATTACAATGTAGGCACTTCTCCTCAGTTTCCATTTTATTCATAAAATAAAAAACTCTTGAAAAAAAGTGACATTCCTACTTCCATGTTTTAGAGAGCATGACTTTTCCTGGATCCCAACATTAACTATAAAGACCTGTATAATTCAATTGTAATCTTTTATTAATTTTCTTTGGGATTTTTCAAGAATGCAGTTCCCGACAGCACCTGATTCCGAGGCCCGGTGTGCCCAGATACATTTTCCGGAATTTAGATCGTGTACTTTTAGTGAACGAACGAGCGGGTTTTCCTAGCTTTTGAACCGGTGCTCGGAATCAAATTCTGAGGGCACCGATGGAATCGCAGTGCCTGTAATTTCTTAGAAACTCCATTTCTGGAGTTGCGTTTACTCGGGTGTGGTTATTAAAATTTTGGGTTAAGTTAATGAATAAAATAAAATGGTGCAACCAATTTTATTTTATTTATGGTTGTTTAACCTATGATAAGTGGTTGGAGTGGGAACCACTATATCCTTCTCCACTAGGTAGGATATTTGTGATATTGGGCCCACACGAACCCCACCCCTTTCAACTTCCTCAACCCCTATTAATTATGTAACGCACCCGCACCCCCAAATAATGAAAGTCAACTCTTGCGTTTAAATATTTATTAAACACCTCTTTAATTGGGTGGTTTAATCTTCTCAATTAATTCAACTAATTGATTGATTCAATTTTGAATTTGAAAACTTTTGGTGCGAGTAATAAAATAAGGCAATGATTATTTTATTTGTGTTGTTTTGGTTGTGCGATAGGATTTTGGAAAGAATTACTCAAAGTCCTGAAGTTATTCTTCCTCGACGAAGAACATGATGAACGCCGACCTCCGACGACAGATGACGGTGAGAGATGCCTTCCTTGGAGATCGACGACCCGATGAGCATCCCTTCGTTCCTTCTTTCCGTGTTAAAGGAAGGGAGGCTCCATTCCTCCTCGGACGATCTCCGTCAACGTGTACGGAACCTTCTTCCGTGATTCCTTCTTCTGCGACGAGCCTTCGTTCAACAATGATCATGGTAGGGGTTACTTGTTTGTTCATGTTTACTTCTGTCGCCTTTCTTCGTTTCAATTTGCACCGCCTGTTACCGCAATAATGGGAGGATGTCGGACCACATGAACACAGACGACCCTCCTCTCCACTTGTTTGTTTGAATTTGTTGTGGCACGTGTAAGGCAACACGGTGCCGTTGCAGTGCGTGAAAACTATTAAAATGGGAGAAGAAGCATGGAGCCGTCACGCGGTGCCATTGAAGTCAAATAGGCCACGACGCCGTCACGCTGCGCCGGTGAACCGGGAAGAGACCACGGCCGGAGCAGGGCCGCTGCAGAGGGGCACGGCACCGTCACGCCGCGCCGGTCGAATCAAGGTCGCGGCGAAGCAGGAAGCGGTGACCAGCTTCTGGCCTCCGGTGCCGGAGCAGGAGGGTGGAACCCCAGTGGTTCCGTGGTAGCAGCAACCGGCCGGCAGACCAGGCCGGCCGGGTTCTGAGAAGGGCCAGAGGTCGTAACCCACGGCTAGCCAACATGAGCGGCCCTCGACATGTGGGTCACGGTTACATACATGGGGGCAGCCCCCCCCCCCCTTCCGGTCGGCCGTTACGGCCGAGCCGCCTGGCCACGCTCGCTAGGCCGAGCGAGCCAGGCCGTGCCACGCCCACTGGGCCAGGCCATGCCATAATGGGCCAGACCCGGACCCAGGTCGGGTCGACCAGGTTCGGGCCGACCCATGGTGATCGGGCCGGGTCGGACCGGGCCCGAACCCCCTATATGCAGACCTCTTTCGGTTTTTTCCCATTACTTGGGCTGCGAACATCCGATTGATGCACCGTTAGCTGAGATGTGATCCTTGGATCGAGACGGTCATTTCGATATATTACAATATAGTTTTCAAGGATCTTTGTGTTCGGCAGGGTAGGTTCGTACACGAAACCAACCGGGCCCTCGGTGCAGAAACGCTTATAACATGAGCTCCGGACGCCCGATTGATGTACCATCAACTTTGTTGGATTCCTCTTAGTGAGATGGACATTTTGGATTAATCTACTCGAGGTTTGGATGAAGTTGAAGTATGGTCGTCTTGGTTTTGAATTAAAAACCAACCGGGCACCTGGGACGAAAAAGCCAATAACTCTCAGACCAGGAATCTGATTGACGCGCCGTCTGTGAAGTTGAGTACTTGTTGATGATACCAAAATTTTGGATACATCAACTCTGGACTTCATTTCAGTTGAAGTATCATCCCCTCGGCTCGTGGAGCAGACCCTCCCAAATGAGCTTATTGTGTGCGGGAACCGTAGAGCTGGCTGCGACTGCGATGACGATGACGACTATTCAGAAATCCTCCGTGGACTCGACGGCAATGACTATAGCACTCAGAGATCCTATGTGGATCAGTGCCACCGATCCTGTGTGAGTCAGATCCTGTGTGGGTCATTGCGGGGGGTAGTACCTATCGATCCTTTGTGGGTCATTGCGGGGGTTACTACCTATCGATCATGTGTGGGTCCGACGGCTTAGTTGAATTACTTTCTACATCTGATCATCTCTATCGTCATACGAAGATGTATACCTGTGCAGGCTAAGTCTTTCCTTTCAATCATTCTCTTTGATATGATTGACTTGATTTTATTTGTGGATTGTGTTGTGCTATTCTGTGTGGACGTGATCAAACTTGGGCTCAGATGTTGGAGTCGAACTGGAATTCATGACTTAGGTATATGTATGGTCATATTCCTAAGTAGTGTCAGATGATATTTCGTGATTGTATCTTTCTGTTGTGGAATATACTTTGTGGATTCTAGGAGACCTTTGGGGGTCTCGGGGTCCCTACTGAGTAGCATATAGTCACCCCTGCACAGGCTATGCCCTTCACTATGTTGTGTTGGATGCAGATGACGGACATCACTGATCGTGGTAGAGGCTAGTGGAACAGTTGGTACCTGGAGGTAGACCACCATGCGGGACATACACGGAGCGGACGGCTAGACCCGAGGAGCTGCGGTGGCTATCTGTACCCACCCTTCAGGTGGGACTACTAGTGGACGGCTCCAAGTTGCTGCTTTACTTTGAATTGTTGTTCTTTCTTTTCGGCTGTACTTTACTTTCAGTTTGGAATTGTATTCTGGCCCATTTACTTTCCGCACTTACTATTGTACCCAGTTTTACTTAGTGTTTACTTCTGCTTGCTAACTCTGTGGTGTTTGTTTACTTTTCAAAGGTAATTCCTTCCCTTTTTATCAGGAATTATGCCTTGGTGCTAGTCTCCAGCCCCTGGCCTATGGAAGACGGGCTTGGGGTAGTCACAGCATGGGCCCCGAGGACGGGTCGTGACATTCACCCTATTCATCTTTATGTCTGGTGAAAAACATATCAAAATAACATGGGATGAGCATATAACACTCAGTAAGGGTTATAAAAAAATGAAATAAAACATTTGTCCATTAATACATATATAACGGAATCTCTTTAAAATTCATCTTGAAATCATATGTTTAATGAATAACACATAGTAATCACAAATCATAAAGGTAACTTGTGGCATCCATAACATACTTACGTTGCTTCTTTCACAACTACGTAGGGAAACACATTTGGAATACCCATCACTGTATATTCCATAAATATCATATGGGAAACATTAACATTTACATACATCACATTACTCAATGCATTTGAGATCTATCTTAGGCTCACCCACCCCACATTTATCACATAATGACAGGAATACATAAACAATGCCCAAGAACCATAACATATTCATAACACATTAATAAAATATAAAGGAAAGATACACTTCCCTTATTTCTATCAAATCATATCATTTAAATATATTGACACAATAAATCCATTATAAAAACCTTTTCCAATACCAAAATACATAAAAGAGTATATGGTATTTATTTTCCTTTTGAAAACCATACGTCTTGTTATGGATGCCAAAGATCAAATGATACTCGCGTTGGTGAAAAAAGTCATTGTCACATATTATGTTAAAAATAAAAAGTATTTTTTGTTGTTTAGTAAAACGCGACATAGAAAAAAGACTTCATTTGAATGAAATGAATATTCAAAGGGGTTTATACACTGTATACAATAAAGTCATGTATAAAACTCAATATGCCTCATTGAACAAAGATTGAGAGGAAGTCTCTTACCTGTGTTTGACTTGACTCGTTCATTCATTAAAATCAGGAATAATAAACTAAAGATATTTTATACTTGATTAAGCACCTTTTTCAAGTTTATTGTTCTTTTTATATCACTTATTACCATGTTTAATATTTTATTTAATAATATAAGTTAATACTCGTCATTTTGTCGATATTTGGTAGTTCAGTCAAAAATGAACTTCTTATATTTACACATTGTACATATTGTCAAAATTACATTATATCAACAATCATATTAATGATTTAGATATCAAATATGTCATATATATCCAGTATATATATGTTTTTATAATATTACATAACATTTGGAGATAAGAAATGAAATACATCGTTTATGGAGATGGTATATCGTACGTACGCATGAACAATACATTAATTTCTATTAGGTATTTAATAGAATGAAAGCATAATGATAAATAGGTATATTATAATTCTAGAATAATATCATATATAATTTCATTAACTCTATTTTTATACATTCCAAGTATGTCATGAATGGGTCATATCACATTGAGGGGGCAGTAATCTGCACTTCATCAAATGAAATTATCGCGTTTACCCATTATAGAAACCATCAAGGTATACTATATATGAAAATAGTGATGTATAAAAAAAATATAAATATAATATATATCTCATGTAATAATAATTCCATCAGAATTTCCCCCATAAGAGTAGGTAGGAGAATATTGAATAATCATCGTTTCGTGAGGCTGTAGTTCGTCGTCTAGAGAATCAGAATGTTCTTTACCGATTAGACAGAGGTGTGTGTAGGTGTAGTTTGAATAATTAAAATAAAAAAACCTAGTATATTTAGGATAATTGTTTTTATTATAAAATAAAGTAATAAATAGAATTTTGGTTGTTGGGGAAGTAAAATTCAATAAAAGAATTTTGGCTAAGATGTAACCTTTAAAAAGGGTAACTCCATTCGGTTTGAAGAAAAAGGATTTATTGAAGGCACTTATGCATATGATAAGGCATCTATGTGGAATATAGTTATATATATAGATTATTTTGGATGGTTTTGGATGAGACAAGGGGCTTGAGAGGTGTGATTAGTAGGTTAGAGGTGAGGTATTTTTATAAGGGTAGGAGGGCCTCCTTATGAATGGTTGAACATATTATTTTATTATATAATGATATTTGGTTTCTAAAGGTCCAAAACTTCATAAAGTACAACATAACATGACTCTTGTTATAACTAAAACCATACAATAATAATTAAACAGGTTTTTTAATATTGTTTTAATTTTTATAATCTTAATTATTTAAATCATTCATTAATGAGGTAACCACTACATCATTATTGTGTCATAAATAATTTTATCTATTTGATGTCTAAAAATTATAAATAAAATAACATGATCTAGGAAATGTTTTTATATTTTCAATTAATATTTATAGTCAAATATATCAATTATATAACCCCACATTATTATTGTTTTAGCAAAACAATACATGTTTATGGTATTTTTATTTTTACTTTAAATGAAATGATACTAATGTCATTAACTTACCCAAATGGCTTTAAAAGGAAAAAAATATCACCCAAGGATTTTATTGGTTGGAAATGACTTATAAAATATGGTTACATCAAGTTTTACGGTAATTATATCTTGTTTTAATATTATTTTTACCTTGAATTACCCTATTTACCTTCAATCGCTGTAAATAAACGCCAAAAGATAATATTTACCAAAACATATTTTCATCTTATTGAACAAAATTTTACATATTAATAACAAACATGTATGTTGAATTTTTTAAATTAAATTCATTGATGTTATAAAATTTCATTTAAATGAAAAATTTGGATTTTAACTACTACTCAGTGTTTTAACTATTCAACAAAAATTGTAGTTTTTCAGAAAAATACTATAATTTCAGCCTAATTTATATTTGATATTAAAACATCAAAATTGAGGTCTATTTTACCAATTTTAAAACGTAGAAGTTATATTAATTTATTTAAAATTAATTCCTACAATCAAAATGAAAACGTGTTTTTAAGAAATTATAACTCTCAAAAGATTGACACTTGTTTATGTCCAATTTCAATGTGAAATTACTTCCAATGACCTACATATGATTAAATGGTAAAAATATAATCTAAATAATCATTAAAACCAATTAAAATGATAATATAATCATATAAATAATTTATAATAAAATGCATTTTTTAATTAAAATACATTATTTTTCACTATTCATTAAAAATTGAATTTTATCATAAAAATACAAAAAATTTACCCAAAGTAAATTTTGATGTTATGATTCTAAAGAAGAATTATTGTTTTAAATAGAACACATAAAAGTTATAAAAACTAGGTTTTAAATCTATTTTCCATCAAAAGGCGGTAAATCGATCTTTTAAGCAATATTACAGTATTTATGCTTAAAATTAGAATCATTTACATTTTATGCCTCTAAATGTTATTGGATAAATATAAAAACATTTAACAAACATGTATAATCATATCATAGTCAGTTCTGTTCATTCATTTCAATAAAACATCTAGGTGTTAACTACCATTTAATATAAAATTTTATTATTATTATTTAGTATGAATCTCTATTTTCTACAACATAAGATTTCCAAGAACCTTGTTGATGCGTATCAGGTACTACCTAGAACATAGCATCCCCTTTAAAGTAAAATTAATATTTAATTCACCAATATTAATAAATATAAAAATTTATTATTCTTTATTTACTTGGAATGTTACATCCTTCCCCTCTTTTGGAAATTGTGTCCTTGCAATTTTTATTCACTTATTAAATAAGTGGGGGTATTTATCCATCATAGTATTTTCATATTCACATGTTGCCTCTTCAAACATATGGCTTTTCAATAACACCATTACCTAATAAATTACCTTATTCCACAAAACTTTCTCTCTTCAGTCAAGAATCTGGACAGGTTGTTCCCCATAAGATAGATTCTATTCCAACTGAACTACCTCTTGGCTCAAAACATGAGATGTATCCAGAATATACATTCTCAAAATTGAAACATAAAAAACATTATGTGCATGGGATAAACATGGAGGTAAATCCATTATATAGGAAAATTATCCAACTTTATCATGGATTTCAGAGGGTCCAATGAACCTCAGACTTAGCTTTCCATTCTTACCAAATCACATAAAACTTTTCCATGGAGAAACATTGAGAAAGAAATGATCACTATCCTTGAAAGATGGATCATTACTCTGGTTATTTTCATAACTTTTCTACCTTCTTTAAGTTGTACTCTTGTGCTTCTGAATCAACTGATCTTTTTCTACCATCTCTTCTTATAATTCTGGTCCCATCAACTTTCTTTCATCGACATCATCCAAAAAAGCTAGAATTTGAAAACACTTCCCATATAATGTATCAAATGGAGCCAGCTGTATATTGGAATGAAAACTATTATTATATGAAAATTCAACCAAATATAGATGTTTGTCCCAAATTCACTTGTAATCCATTGATAATGCACTTAACATATACTACAAGGTATGAATTGTTCGTTTTGAATGCCCCTATGATTGAGGATGAAAAGATGTACTAAAATTTAATTAAGTACCCGACAACTTTTGAAGGAATTTCAAAAAGTTATAAGTAATCATTAGATCATTATAAGATACAATAAAAGGGGAACTTCATGAAACCTGACTATCTCTATAACATACAACCGATAAAGTTGATCTAGAGACAAAGTATCTCAAATAGGAAGGAAATGGGAAAATTTATCCAATCAATCAACAATAACCTATATTGCATTATTAGATTGATATTTCTTTTGTAATCCCATAATGAAGTTGATGGATATATTTTCCCATTTCCACTCTAGCACTAGTAAAGGCTGAAGTATCCCTTTTGGTAACTGTTGCTCTAATTTAACCTATTGACAGTTCAAACCCATCCTAATAATGTCAACAATATCTCTCTTCATTCCATCCCACCAGTAATAATTTTAAAGACCGCTACACATAATAGTACTTCTAGGATGAAATGAAAATAGAGAACTATAAGCTTCACATAACAACTCATTTTTCGAATTTGAATCACTAGGCACACATAATCTCTTCTGAAATCTCAAAGCACAATCATTATGAATGTTAAATTCTGTCAACTAATCCTTCTGATACAACTCTACCTTTTTCTATGAATCACTGTCTTCATTCTGCTCTTTCTTAATTATGTCTGATATTGTTGATTTCACTGATAACTAAAACAAAACAGAGGAATTTCCTGCCTGAACAACTTCAATGCCAAATTTCATCAAGTATTCTATCAAAGTATCTTGTTCCAAACGTAACAATGTTAATGAAGCATGGATTTTTCAACTGAAATCTTTAGCCACTATATTTTTTCCTATGTTGTAATGGATTCTGAAATCATAATCCTTGATTAATTCTAGCCATCTAATTTTTCTCATGTTGAATTATTTCTGATTGAATATATACTTCAAAATTTTGTGGTCTATATATAGTTTACATTTTACTCCATACAAATGGTGCCTCCATATTTCTAAATAAAAAACAATAGTAGCTAATTCCAAATCATTTGTAGGGTAATTTTACACATTAGGGTTCAAATAACGTGAATCATAAGTAATTACCTAATCATTCTTCATAAGGACACAACCATGTCTTTTCAAAAAAGCATCACTGTAGATAACAAACTCACCATTTCTGGAAGGTAATTCCAAAAGAGGATCCTTCACTAATATTCTATTCAATTCTTGAAAAAAATCATCAAATTGTTTTTTTCAAATGAACATAACTCTATTTTGTGATAACATAGTCAGTGGGATAGATAACAATGCAATATTTTCAACAAACCTCCTGTAATAACTTTCCAAACCAAGACAAATATGGATATAAGTTTTATTTGTGGGTATTGGCCATTTTTCAATAGCTTTTGTTTTAAAAGGATCAATAGTTCTTCCATATTTTGAAACATTGTGACCCAGGAAATAAATTTTTTCTAACCAAAACTCAAAATTTCAAAATTTACCATGCATTTTCTTTTCTTTTATGGTTTAAAGGGAAACCCCTAAATAAATTTCATACCCATTATAAATTTTATAATAAACCAAAATATCATAAAAGAACACAACCAAAAAAATATCCAAGAACTCATTGAAAAATCTATTCATAAGATCAATTAATTTAGTATGTTCATTGGTTAACCAAAAAGGAAGAACTAAAAATTCATAATGGCCATATATTGTACGAAACATGTTCTTCGGAATGTCTGATTCCTTTACATTCAACTGATTATACCCTGAACCCAAATCAATATTTGAAAAAATATCTATCTCCTTAGATCTGATTAAATAAATCATCTATATTAGGAAAATGATACTTGTTCTTAATAATGATGTTATTCGATAGTTTATAATCAATGAAAAGTATCATTAAACCTTCTTTCTTTATAAAAAACATGACAGGAGCATACCATGGTGATGTGCTAGGTTGAATGAAACAGTTATCTAATAACTCATGCAATTGCATCTTTAACTCTAAAAGTTCAATATGAGCCATTCGATAAGGGGGTTTTGAAATTGGATTAGCATCATGAACTAAGTCAATAGTAATTTCATTATCTCGATCGTGTATAATACTAGGCAACTCATCATTAAAAACATCAAGGTACACTTTTACCACTGGCACATCATTAATATGAATAGTTCCTTTGTTTTCAACAATATGTGCAAGGTAATATTCATTTACATATTTTAGTAGTTTCATAGCTTCCTAATATGTTATAAAAAGTATGAGTTCATTCTTTTATACAAACTAAAATTCCTTTCGAAAAGAAACCTCTTTAGCTTAATAGTCAATCATATCATTATAAAAGAAAATTCGATCCATACCCAAAATAACATCAAACTCTAATAGAGGAAAAAAATAAGGTTTTTAGGAAGATTATTTCCTCACATTAGGACAATATGGTTATTATAATTTATTTTTATCTGAACATTTCCCCTTGTTTTTTTACCATATGTTCAAGATTCATATCTTGATATGGAATTCCCAATTTACTAGAAATATGCTTAGAAATGAAAGAATGTGTAGACCCTGAGTCAAACAACACATTGGCATAATCTGAAAAAACAAACAGTGTACCTAATAATACTTCATTTGATGGTCCAAAATATACTGATGTAGTTGCAATGGATTTAACCACCTCTTTCTTCTTGTAGAATGGTTACTTTCCCTCAGTTGAGTTCTTTGATGGAATATAATTTTCATAATGACCCATTTCATTTCACCTTAAATCATTTGAATGATTGTAAATCCGATTTTTTCATGTCATTGTCCCGATCTTCTTCGGTGAAATTACAAGCGTTATGTCCCATTTTACCACATTAGTAGTACTTACCTTATTTCAAAAGACATTCTCCATCATTCTTATTAGCACCATTTTCACGAACTATAAACTTATGTTTCTTACCATCAGACTTTTTTGAAAAGTTATTTCGTTTCTTCTACCACATAGAACTCTTATTATGTTGTTTGTCAATGAAAAGTTGATCATCAACAAACTCCACTGCCACCTTCTCCACACATCGATGAATTTTTTCATAACTTTTGAACTCATGAAAAGCTAAATTTCGCCGATACTATGGCATTTAATACTAATTAAAAACATTTGATTTTAATATCATGATTTCTTATGAAATATAGAGCATACCATTCCATTAAAGTGAATTTTTCTTCATAAGTATCCACTGAGTCATCTTCCTGCATCAATTCTAGAAATTGTTTCTATCCTAAGATGAACCACCTTAGGAAAATAATTCTCAAGAAGCATACCTTTGAATTCATCCCAATCAGGAGCATCAATCTCCTCACTATCCCTGATATTTCTTCACCATCGACCACCACTGATCAGCCTCACCTTCAAAATGGTAAACATTAAGACTAAACTTTTGATTTTCCAAACACCCATGCCATCAACAATATTTTCTAGTCATTAATAGACCCTTATTATAGTATAGGGTTAGATGATCCTCTGAATGATCTTGGATGTTGCCTCATGAAATTCTCCCCTACTGACATGTCCTTCTTTAGAGGATATGGCTAGTCCCGTTCTTGGATACCACCTCCATTTACAACCATATTCAAATCTTACATCACTAAAATACACTATTTAGTTCTTATTCCAACCATCTAAGGTTTCTTATTTTAAAATTTTCCTTCCTCTTGATGTCATCCCATCATATATTCCATATTTCCTCTTCAGAAAACTATTCTGAACACAGAATAATCTTATGCAGAGAAAAATGGTAATCTGTACATGCAATATCATTTCAATCGTACCATAAATTACTTTATGGACATTAAGTTAACAATATTATAACTCATAAAGTTGTATAAACCTACATTTGATTCCAACTATAAGAACCCAGCCTTAAAAAATTACATAATCTCGATTTAAATGAATAATTCACATTGAGGATCTTTTTATGTTAATATTTTTAGATAATTAGGCTATAACCATTACATTACATCACAAGAAGTACCAAGAAGACACTACTACTTAGTTTCCAATTTATTAATCAAATAAATAATCTTGAAAAAAATAGCAACATCTAGTTCTATGTTTTAGAGTGCAGGAATATTCCTTGATTCCAACCTTCACCCTATTCATACTTATGTATGTTGAAAAACATTTCAGAAAAACATGGGATGAGAAAAAAAGGCATAGTATTGTTTATAAATCAAGGAATGAAAACCTTAGTCCATTAATACATAAAAAAAATTAGAACTTTAATGTACCCCATGAAATCATAATTTTTATGAATAACACATTTTAATGAAAAATTATAAAGGTAACTTGTGGAATCCATAACATACTTACATTGTAGCTTTCCCTTCTATGTAGGGAGTTACATTTGGAATACCCATCACAATATATTCTATAAATATCTTAGGAGAAACATCCAAATTTACCTCTGTCATGTTACCCAATGCATTGATGATCTATCTCTTGCTCACTTGCCCTAGGTTTATCACAGAACCACCCGTATATGTGCACAATTCCCAAGAACCCTAACATATTCATAACACATAAAATAAATATAAAGGAAAGATAATATTTCTACATTTGAATCAAAATATATCATTTAAATATATTGGGAAAACAAATCCATTATCAAAACAATTTTTAATAACAAAATACATAAAAGAGTATGTGGTATTAATTTTCTTTTTAAATTCATTACAGCTTGTTAAGGAAGCCAAAGATCAAATAATTTTCACAATGGTGAAAAAGGCCGTTGTCACTGCATACATTGAAATGAAAAATTCTTTTTATCATTTAGTAAAATGCCTCATAAAAAAGGATTCCCTTTGAATGAAATGAAATGTCAAATGGTTTTATACATAGCATAAAAGAGGTTCATGTATAAAAAAATATGCCTCAATTTAAGGATATTGAGACGAAGTCCCTTACATCATGTCTGATATGACATGTTCGTTCTTTAATCTCCAGAATAATAAACTGAATAAATTTATACATTATTAAGAAACCTTTTCCAGTTTATTATTCCTTTTATATCAATTATTACAATATTATAAACATTAAGTAATCATTTAAGATAATAACAATCGTTTTTTTATATATGGTACTTGAGTAAAGAATGAACTTCTTATATTTACAAGTTGTCCATGTTGTCAAAAATTATGTTATCTACAGAATGATATTCATTCTTTAGATATCATATATATCATATATATCCATTATATATGTGTTTGTTTATAATATTACATAACATTTGGATATAATAATTGAAATGTACCATTCATATAGATGATAAGCCGAACGTACACATAAACACAACTTTAATTTCTATTTCATATTTAATGGAATGAAAAATTATTGATAAATAGGTATATTATAATTATTGTATAATATAATATATAATTTCATGAACTCCATCCTTTATATGTTCCAGTAATATCTTGAATGATTCATATCACATTGAGGGTGCAGTAATCTGCACTTCCTCAAATGAAATTATGAAATTTACCCATTATGGAAACCATAAAGGTATAATATAAATGAAAATAAAGAAGTGTAGAGTCAATATAAATATAATATATATCACATATAAATAGAGTGGAATCATAATAGCCACCATAAGAGGTGGTAATAGAAGATTGAGCAATCATCATTTCGTGAGGTAGTTGTTATCCATCCACATAAACAATATGTTCTTTACCCAATAGAGGGAGGTGTGTGTAAGTGTAGTTTGAATCCTTAACATAACAAAAAACTAGTTTATTTACGATAATGTTGTTGTTATAAAATAAATTAATAAAAATGGTTTAGGGGGTTTGATTAGTAAAATAAAATGAAAGAACATAAGAGAAAACATTACCTTTAAATTAGGTATCTCCCATTGGTTTGATCCAAAAGGATTTATTGACATTAATTATAACTAAGGTAATGAATATAGGTTGAAGATATAGATCTTGAGAGATTATTTGGGTAGAGGATGGATGAACCAAGGTACTTGAGAGGTGTGAGAAATGGGTCAGACATGAGATATTTTTATAAGGGGGGAAGGGATTTTTAGGAAAGCATGAAAATATAATTTTATTATATAGTGATTATTACTTCCCCTTTCTCTCCACTAGTCATCACCCATAATCCTCTTCTAGGATTTCTCTTCGGAGCTCTTTTCTTTGTTTTCTACTTTCTGGCGCAAGTTCTCACGTTTTCCTCATATGCCAATACCCAGCTCTAGCCTCAAGTATTTATATTCCTCTCCTTGTTGGATCTGGCACGATAGTATCCAAGAGGCTTTGGATTTTGGGGTTCAATAGAAGATGGTCTTGAAGGTGTTTCTGGTGTCGTATCTATTTTCTTGGTCAGCTTCCTCCCCCACTTCCTCAACCATACTCTATCCTTGGATTCCATTGCTCCTCCCGAGTTCAGATATAGAGCTATGGATATTCCGAGGATTTGGGAAATTAGTATGATTGTTGTGGATCTCCCCCTTGAGGTTTCATCCCCAGGTTCATTCATGGTTTTATCCACAATTTTCTCTTTTACCTGGTTCCTTTCATGTTTCATTATAGATTTTCATCTTTCCTACTCTGGATTATTCTTGATGGCTGTCATTTCATTTCCAATTATTGGCTAATGGTGGTGGATTTCACTAGTCGAGGTTGGCCTCCATGTTCGGGATGAGTCGAGGATGACAACAATGATGGTGTAAAGATGGTAGGATGACTGTGTTATTGGAGGAATCGATTTTGGTGGTGAAATGTCTGTGACAATGATGAGGATGATGAGGTTCTGTGCGATGATGGTAATGGAGATGGCTTCCTAAATGTTGATGATGGATTGGAACGGTTGTTCTCTTGCAAAGTGAATTTTTTATGTTGATTGACTTCTTTTTCAGGGAAGAGATGAGTGTTGCATGGGAAAGGTCTTGGAGTTCAGTGATGTGTGGCATGAAGTTAGGAGATGGTGATAATGGTGATGTTTGGAGTGATCGATGACATTGTGTTGGTGAAAATAGTGATGGTGCATCCTGTAGGTCTCACATGTGTGGCGATGATGTGGGAGGTGGAAGGAAAATATGTTTGAGGTTATTGGTGTGTGACTTGAGGCAGGTGTGGGACTCGAGACTAACGTGGGGTGATGATCATTTTTTATTGAATAATTTTTGAAATTTCAATTAGTTGACTGAAACTGCTTTTGAACTTTTGAAATGTGAACTTTTGAAATAAAAGGTTTCCCATTAACACTTAAAGCGACCATCTGAAAATGGAAAAACTTCATTTGGAGGAGGAAACACTGCATCAATATTATTTCATAAAATATTTTAAATATTTGATGTCTAAAAATTATAAATAAAACACCATGATGTTGGAAATAATTTTACAATTCAAATGAATATTTATAGTCAAATATATCATTTATATAACCCCACATTAATAATGCTTTTGAAAATAATACATTTTTTTGGAATTATTATTTTTACATTAAAAAAAAGATATTGATGTCATTATCTTACCCAAATGAAATTTTTAGGCAAAACATCTCACCCAAGGATTTTATTGGTCATCCATGACTCATACAATAATTTTAGGACATGTTTTATGTAAAATTTGTATTATTATAATATTATTTTTACCTTGAATTAATCTATTTACCTTTAATAGGGGTAAATAAAAGTTAAAACTTACTATTTACAAAAAAACTATTTTCATCTTATTGAACCACATTTTTCTTACTGATGACAACCATGTTTCTCGTATTTTGGAAATTCAATACATGAAAGGGGTTAATTATTATTTTACTGATAATTTTGGTTTTTTTAACTATTACTCTGTGTTTTCATTTTTCATCAAAAATTGATTTTTTTTGAAAAATACAAAAAATAAGCCTAAGATATATTTGTTATTCCAAATTCATAGATGATTTCTATTTTACAAAATTAAAAAAATTGATGTTTTATTAATTAATTTAAAATTAATTCACATTATCAAAATAAAAAGAGAGTTTTTAAGAAATAATAACTATCAAAATATTAAAATTTGTTTATGTCCAATTTCAAAGTAAAAATTACATCGAATAAACAAAATTGGATTAATTGGTAAAAATATAATTTACTTACACTTTAAAAAAAATTATAAATTAAATATTACCATATAAATAAATTAGATTAAAAGGAATTATTGAATTAAAATATAGTATTTTTCACTATTCAGTAAAAAATAAATATTATCAGAAAAATAATAAAAATTTACCCCAAGTACATTTTCATTTTCTGATTGTAAAGAATAATTTATTTCATCAACTAAAATATATAAATGTAATAAAAACTATATTTAAAAATGGTTCTCCATCAAAATGTGCTAAATCGACCTTTTAACGAATATTAGAGTATTAATTCTTAAAATTAGATTCATTCACATTTTAAGTCTGTAAATTTTATTGGATAAATTTATTTTTTTATAAATATGAATAATCATTTTGTAGTCAGTGCTATTATTTCCCACCAATGAAATGAATAGGCATTAACTACCATTTAAAAAAATATCATATTATTATTTTTCTGTATGACTCAGCATTATGTGCACCATAAGATTTCAAAGAAACCTGTTTTTTGAATATTGAGTATGCCATCAAACATAGCGTCCTTTTTAAGGTAAAATTAATATTAATTCACAAAAATTAATAAATATGAAATTTATTTTTTAATTAATTTCGGATGTTACAATAACTACTTTATAGAAAAAAATCATAATTAAAATATCATCGCCACTACAACTTCAACCTCTTACACTTATAACCACATATTGGATAATATCTCTACAACTAGGAAATGGAACATCCACTAATCAAAACATTTTCATCCCATTTAATTCATTATAATTATTACATATAACATTTACAATTATTATCTTGTTCATTAAATACATTATAATTTACAGACACTTTTATTTTACCATAACTAGAAATTTATTAAAATTTACATTTAAATTTTTTCACAATATATTCCACCACAAAGTACAAGTAAATATACAACATCATTAGTACACTAAAACCCATTTGTGTTGTTCCATATTATATTAATTCAATTATTTCAATAATATTTATATTTCTAAGACACTACAATACCCCAAACACATTTAATTAAATATATCACCATCAAAATTAATCATTGAAACCACTTTCACCACTTGAGAAAACAACACATAGAAATAGCCCTCAAGTATAAAAATAATAATTTCATGGACAAAACATAATAACTGTAGATGTATAATAACTCAATAAAATAACTAGAATTACTGATCCCATAGTTATCATATTTTTTGATTTGTTTAACAAAAAATTTAAAAAATACTAGATTATTTATCTATATTTCCCTTTAATATTTCAATGAATTTTCCAAAATTAGAAAAATTCCCATATATCAACAATAATAAATTCAAATTATATTTTCATATTAAATATAATAACATGAAACTTCATAATAAATAATACGGGAATAATTTAAAATGTGTTTGGTTCAATACCACTCTTTATTTTATCCCATTATTAATAACTTTATTTGGAAATAATCACATATATAAATAAAGTAAACTAAAAAATTGAGAAATCTACATTGAAAAAGTATTGATAAAGGGAGAATATAAATATTCCAATTTAAATAAATCTTGAATCAACACCAATACAAGAAGTAATGGAATATGATGATAAAAAACAGATCCTAAAGGTTCAACAATATATCAATATTTCTATCACTCCATGTAAATTATTTATAACATCTATAATGGCACAACCTAAGAACCCTTGCTAGTTCCATGGACAGAGTCATGACATGTCCTAAGTTATACCCCATCGTATTATAAAAGATACATATTAGAAATCAATATCTAATGTATTCCCATAGGAATATTTTACAATCATATTAGATTTAAGAAATTATGGAAAACAACAAAACAAAATCCACAATAAGAATATAAGTATGAGGAATTCTATAAATTAGAATCACTATAAAAAACATGAAATTATATCATATAGGTTTACATACATATTAATTTTACAATGGTAATATCACATATATTAAATAAATAAAAAATAATAATAAAATAACTGGCTCTTCCAACATTACATAGACTGATCACATCCCAGTATCTAAATACCCATAAAATCACTCCATCCAAATCATGATACAACTGTCCTCAATATTATCTATCATTGGAAACATAAGTAATTATTGGGAAAATAATCCCAAGACTGTTGTAGTAGGCTATGTGTAAGACTCGGAAGTATAACACTGGTGGCGTCTTTAATATAACTAGCAAATATAGTTCCTTCAAAAGTTTTATTCTGAGAATAACAAGGACATAGCCAAATCATAGTAAAAGATCCATCATTGATCCTTCAGTTCTATGGTGACACACAAATTATAATACAACAACATCCATCAATTTTATAGGTTTCTCATCTTAACGAATATACTACTGTGGGATAATATGTTACCCATGATATATAAAATATTCACTTAAGCGTAATGAACACCAGCACCCAAACTAATAAAATTTCACCCAATGTAAGACTCTAACTGGAACATCATATAAAATAAATTTGTGAAAAATCATTGTAACCTCATAAAAATGTCATCCACCTAGGTGTATGCATCTCTTAAATATAACCATCATTGCATCTTTCTCGGGGTTTATATCCATTACCCTTAACTAACATACTATCCACCTAGGGGTCTGACCACATGAATGAAACCATCTTGTCACCCACCTAAGGGGTTATATACACTACCTAGAACCATCATATATCATCCAATAAGGAGGGTCCCATAAAATACCTATAAAAATTATATATTTAGAGGTAATATATCACTTTATAACCCTATGTAACATACACCTTGGGGGAGTCCCACCTGAGAATCTCATATAACATACACCCAGGGGTGGAATCCCCTACTCAAAACCATCACACATATTCTTACAATGGGGTTATAACCCCTATCTATAAATTTTACATGGACGTCATTATCAGGGGGTACATCCGACGATATTTCATGGTAACACATATATCACATACCCCCATAGGTGTTTCATCACCAACTCGGAACCTCTACAAGGCCATCATTATCTAGAGGGATTCATCATAACCTAGCACCTGAGGAAAAATATATTACTTACACCTAATGATAAAAAAATAATCCTAGAATATCACACACACATCTAATCAGTGGAAATAAATCCACCACTTAATACTCATCATACATCATCCCACATAGTTTTTATACATGGATAGATAAATCACACATTTCCTTGGTATGCCTCTCATGCACAAAACCAAAACTTTTACCATCATTTATTCTAGTAACTCACAATCCATATTATAGTTTTTTGGTAAAATTATATATTAATAATTGTTTCCTCTTTATAATACCACTATCAAGGGTGAGTTCAAAATTGGGGCCCTCACTAATGTCCCCAGACCCTATCATTGTCTGGAAACCCATTAAAGGTTCCTATATTAAATTATAATCTCTCAATTTAGTCCCATCACATAGAGGAAATAATATCCCTTAATATTTCTATGATCCCATCTTTTACAATTTATCCTCAATGGATATTAAATACCAACACCAAACTAGAGATATTAGGTATATACTATCTCACATCCAAAGATATTTTATGATAATAAATTAACACAAAACTCTCCATCATCCAAACCAGAGTACACCCACATAGTAAATCACATATTAATAGGTTATAAGCAATCTCCCCACTATCTAATCAATTATCATAATGCCAATAAAGAGTTCTTCATTTCTCTATGTCATATCCCTTATCCAACCATGTCAATATATCACTCCACTACACCAAGGGTGTTGTAAATGTCAGTTCCCTAGACCCAACCAATGAAATAATGCAAAATTTTTATATTAATAATACAAATAATTATTTCTGAAATATTCTATCCACACAATAGTAATTACTTCAATAAACACTATTTATAGGGTAATTTCCATGAATTGTTTTTCATATCCAAAAGTTGTAGTAGTTTCCAACTATAATAATAGGCTGTAGGTATTATGATAGTAATTTGGAAAATATTTCATATGGTTCATATACATATTACTAACATGGAATATATGGTATTTTACTATCATGTTCTGGGGGATGAAAACCACTGAGAGTTGTTCTCATGATATTTCCACTTGGTGATATCAGGTTGAGAAGGTCTTGAGGAATGCCACATCAATATAAACCAAATAATTTTGATGTAATTGGTTAATTATATATAATAGAATGTATTTTCCTCTCTCAATTTGAGACAATTATAATTTTTTATCATTTGATCTTGAAGTATGATGTAATATAAAAACCATGAAATTGATGTTCGAGGCATGATAGCTTGAATCAGGTTAGTAATTATTTATATGAAATTGATTGAATGTCCATGATAGTTTATTTTCTTCATAGGAGGGGTAACGGTATCTTGGTCCCACTATGACAAGATTATAGTACCCTCTTTAGATCCATCTCCATTGTAGAATACTATTTGTCTATTTATAATCTTCATTAAAAAATAATTAAATCGTTAAATGATGATGAAACAAGATATGAAATATTCTTTTTGAAATATCATGAGGCAATGAGATTAAATTACATAGTGAATTTTTTGAATGAGGTTATCATTTATGTAACTAATATTTATCTTCGGAGGGACTTGATGTGTTTCTAGTCAATATACTTTACTAATGAGTTACTCAAAATAATATACAATATAATGTCACACACAAAATAACTTTTAGAATTGTATTAAATTTTAGATATTTGGAGATATAAAATGGTGTCCCCACAATATGGGTCAGGTAATGAACATTTTTAATTTTTCACAAGTAAATAAACAATTTTAATATTATTTGATATTGGAATAATAAATGATGAAATTATAAAATATGAGTATACAAAATTTATTTAGTGAATACAAAAAATATTTTAAGAATGAGTATTTATAATTCAAAATTAAATAATCATTTAATGAGAGAATTCAATAATCTTAATGGATTGTATATTATAAAATAACAAAATATTTATTTTGAAAGGATGTTATAAAATATGTATGAAATCATTGAAATATTTACTATGAAATAAGTATATAATGTGGTTAAATTTAGAAGGTTAAATTTATAAAACCATCAAAGTGAATGTTAAATATGTTAATACCACCCATATTAAAAAATTATGAAATCATTCTTTAGAACAAATTATTTTATGTTTTTTGAGAGATTACCTCTCTTCTATACCAATTTCTGGATAGATAAATGGATATTTGGCCCACCTAGATCCATGAAATAAATCCTTGATGTAAGAAAAAATTATTTTATTATCACGAGTACCTTGTATGATTCTTTGTCTCTCTCTTACAACAACATGAGATTGTTGATCAGTGTATAATAATGTTTTGATATGTGTATGGATTATATTGATGGTTTTAGATTTATATACTTAAAAATTGTCATCTTTGAGTATCATAACACATAAATGTATACATATTGAATTAGTTATTGTTTCAATAACATGTTTTTAGTGACCCAAACCATAAAAATATGTATTTAATGATTTATAACATACTTTCTTAACAATAAATGACAAGGAAATAGATGCCTAGTATATTTGGAATATTAGGAAAAAATAATATTCTTAAATATAAAACGATAATATTTATTACAAACTCCACATAGTTCTTCTAACCCAAAAATATATTCTAAAATAGTATAGGATATCTAGGAGAAATTCAAAAGGAATATGGGGATATAGAAACCCTAGTAGGGGAGTAAACTTGATAATAAATAATAACAAGAGAGTTTAATGGAATGGAATGCTATCATAAAGAGGATGATCGTATGAATAGAAAAATTGTGAATGAAAATTATATGATAACATCATAAAATAATTAACATTTATAAAAACATAAAAAATAATATCACAAAAAAAATTCATTAGTCACTTCCAAGACCAACATCCTAATGAGGAAAAAGTCCCATAATGTATTATGTTTCACAACATAATACATTAAATAACATATAATGAGATATAAATTTTTAACCAATGAATTTTATTGATGTATAATTAAAATCTCACCCATCACATAATTTAGAATCAAATATATTTTTGACCCATGAAGAAATTAACCCATAAAAAATCCTATGAATGACTAAAACAATGAGAATAATGAATGTTTAAAAAATTATTATTCAAGGAATAACCAATGTACTAATCATAAGGATTTACAAGAGAATAAGTAAATAATAATTTAAAACTTCATAATTTAATATTGTACATAGTACATGAACATGGAGATCTAATTCTGAAAATCCATGAAAATGATATTGGATATGAATGAATAAAAATGAACCACTTAGGCAGTGCTTTTTTGAAATATGTAATGAATATTTTTGAAGATGTAATGAAAATATTATTTATCATAAAAGAATAATTGAACTAAGATAATTAACTATAAAATATAAAGGGATTTTGAATCAATTAATGTCTTAAAAAATTATTGGGGAGATTCTCGAACACCAGATAGAATTTTGGAAATTTACCTTTAATCATGTTTACATATTAGTGGGAATTATTAGTGGTACTATAACATGTATAAAACTAGAGATGAAAAGGATATTTAAATAGGTTTATATATATGTTACAAATATACAAAAATATTTATGTTGTATGAGATGAATATTGGATAAAATTGAGAAAAATAATGATATTTGTGTAAACATCAAGTCAGAAAGAATGTCTCGAAAGTACCATACTATGTCTAAAAAATATATTTTTTTTTGAATATTATAAATAACAACAAAAACTTATTTTTAAATAATAGAATGTAAATTTTATTTTCACATTAGATAGCACATTATTTTGTTTCCAATTACAAAGGACATCATTATATATATGATAAATTATAGAAAAAAGGGATAAAGTATTGTTTAAATTGATGTGAATTAAAATTTACCTATTTGAATTTTAAAAAATGATTAAAAATCCCTAGTAACGAATAGTTGAATTATAGTGATCTCCAAGAAAAAACTAGGGCATTCCATGTTACAATAAGTATGAAAAAAAGCACAAACATTATAAGATAATAAATCATATTGAGCTATTAAATACATATATAATTTAGAAAAGCCATCAATTTTAGCCCACAACAGGTAATTTAATGAATAAAAGTGATGTTTCTAAATTCAATAATAATTTGTGATACTATAAGTAATTCGAGGAGATTATACACTATAAAACTGAAAAAAAATTCATTAGTTCCAATAATGCTTAAATTAAGGATGATTGAGACATGACCCATATAAAATTTTTAGTTTTAGAATACAAAATAATTAAAAGATATGAAATCATATATTTCTGTAAATACCAAAAATTAAACAATTTAGAATGAAAAAAATCCTTTTTATTATTTACAACATAGTAAGAAAAACTTGTTTCCTAACATTATAAAATGTCATAATGAATGAAAACTAATGTAAAAACTCTTACCTTCGTCAAGATTCTTTTTTCACTCACAACTAACCAATAAAATAAATAAATTACGTTCATTATCTAAGCACAAAAGAACCTTATTCATCTATATTTCATATTTTATTATATTTTAAATATCATATGTAATTTTTTTATAATTTTGTTTCATTACCTATGTTTGTTACATGTGTTTTATCGGTCAATATCATCATATATCATTATGTATGTTGACTATGGTAAGATGTATTGTAAAATAGTTTCAATATATCTAATATATTATTATCATTTTAGAAATAATTTTTCTATAAAATAAATTTTTAAATCCAACCATAATGGGTGGATATTTTAAATCAAACACATTTCTCATGGAGCCGATCAGTCGCACAGAAAACCAATTAATGTTTTAAATTATCAATATGTGAGAGGGAAAAATCAAAATAATAATTTTATCTTCCAAAATAATACTTAAATTATATTAACAATATTTATTCATCCATTACACCATATCAATATCTATGAATAAAATTAATGACAAATAGAAGACGTTTATTTGTGGATGTGATAGTTCAAGCGTAAAAGTAATTATGCTATTGTTTTCCTTATAAAATTAAGGGGAATAAATAATGTTTCTTACCAAAAAAATTACATATAAAAATAATATTGATATTAATTAAAATATAATTATATATATAGTATATTTTTAAGATAAATATTAAGGATAAAATTTTAAAAATATAGTTATACCTGTGATTGAGAGAATATTTTCTTTTATAAATTTTCATAGATTTGAAGTCCCCAAACAATATTCTAGACGTCATGGTCTTAATTTTTATCAAAGGGATTCTATGAGTGATAATTTTTATATTATTTTAATGGTAATTTGAAATATAAGTGTAAGCATGGGGGGTTATTAGTGATCCCCATTTAAAAGAGAGAGAAAACAATTTTGTAATAACGATTTATACTTTCATAATTCCTTGACATTATTCATGATAATAACATGACCCTAGTAGCCCTTATTTTCCGGTTAAATTATGTTATTATAACTAGATACAAAATATCAAGCCCCAAAGGAATCAATATTTTAGTAATCTTGGGAAGAATCATATATGAATCTCATATAAAATTTAAAATTTAAAAATACATCTTAAGAAACATACTTTTATCCTAGATATCAGTAATATTATCCTTCTTCATATCATAGGTAAATAAAAACAAATAAAGGGTGATCTATGATGTTATGTAAGGGTAACATAAAATTAAATAATGATATAAAACTTTTATTGTTATTTATTTTTATGTAAAACCTATAATGTTTTCACAATAATTTGTTAATAATTATTGTATTTAAATGTTTATATAATTTGTGGAAAGATATAATCTTTTTTTTTAGAAATTATGATTAAATTTAATGATTTAATTATGAAAATTACAGACAAATAAGGATTAGTTATGGCCCATAAAAATGGATAGAAAATGTATTCAAAGGTCAAAATGTAATCAAACCTGCTAGAAAAAACCTATTAATATTGTAAATGGTGAATTTATAATAAAAAATATGAATAAATCATGATGTATGTAGAAGTGAAAATAAAAAATGTAGTATAAGTAGTGAAATTATGTGTCATAATGTGACACTTATAAGTCGGGTCGTGACACCCCTGTTAGATTTTAAAATCCACAAAATAAAGTTATAAAATAATTTTTGTGTGCTTCCTCAATGATTTCAGTATCTAAACACACTATTTGGATAATAAAAGTGTCTAATGGGACCAAAAACATAAAATATTTATTAAATTAATTTTATACCCCCTTTTATGCCTTTAGTATAACTAGTGATGATATTATAACATTTGATTGCCCAATTATGAGTCCATGGGGATGAAATTTAATCGTAAGAATTAATATCCAAGGGACATGATAATGGAATCATCTATTTTAGGGATTTTAATGCATTAGTATGAAAGTGGTATTTTTCTATTTTTTTATTTTCATTTCAGGTTCTGGAATTAATTAATTTTTCAATGTAAACATAATTCATGTATTTACTAAAGTGTTCTTAATTCCATTCCATCCCATTCTATTTAATTTCATTCCCTCTTCCTCTTTATTTAACAAGATATAATACACTAACAATTATGACATACTAAACTAAATATTTTAATTAGGAGAGGTTTCATGAGAGTCCATAATTATTTCACTTTTAATTTCTAAATATTTTTATTCTATTTTTGGTGAATGTGATAGAATACCATGGGTGTTGTGATCTCTAAAAATGATGTGAATATTAAATTCATATTTATTAAATGATTTATATTATTTTTCTCTATATACTTTTGAAAACTATCCATATGATGGACTTGGAGTTTCTTTAATGGATGACATGATATATGTTTAAGATGTGTCTTTTACGATATTACTTTTTTGATCGATATGTTTTATCAAAATTGAATATTATAAGATATGATATTTTGTGTGATAGAGGAATATTTAATTCCACAATCAATGAATTAGATAATAATAATTAATGAATATGGTATGGTAATTAAATTTTAAATTGAATATTGAAAAGAATTAATCAAGAAAGAACCTACACACTCAATCCCTAAGTACCATTTACATTTATACAAACACATTTTGTCTATATCTATATGTATTATTTTAAAATTCCTAATTAAATTTTGTAAAAATATTTTTATTAAATAATAAAAACATAAAAGAATAGCAGACAATGTGAATTGGAATTTTTGATTGATTGACTCCAAAGATCCTTAAGGGAGATTGCCCTTGTAAGACATTGTGTTGTATTGTTAAAATAAATTAGCTTTTGTACAATACTATGATAGGAATGTCAAAACTAGTGTTGTTTCCTTGGATATAGGAATTTAATTCCTTCATTATTAACATTTAACAATTTTGAAAATAATTTTATTTTATCATTATAGATAATATATAAATATATATAAACAATTAAAAAAGATTAGTTACCTTCATTTTTCAAATTTAGATTAGTATACATGAGAAGATTACTTATATTTGTAGAAACAACAAGAAGAATAAATAAACAATAATTGAATTGAGGTGTAGGAAATTAGATAATCCATGGAACATTTTATGGGAAAAGTTAGAATAGAATTTGAATATGTTCTGGTTTAAATGGAAAATCCAGAACCTGAAATGAAGAAAGAACCCAGTTTAGTGGCAGAAGATATTATCCCACTTATTTAAGAAGTTGAAGAACCTCTAGACATAAATGTGGAGAAATAGGAAGGATAATCAAAATTTTATCAACCCTTACTTGAGGAAATATATGGTTGTCCATTTATTACTAGTTAATGTAACGTAATTCAAGTAAATTTTGATAATATTAGTTTGATTGGGAAGAAATTGAACTTCAACATGATCTACCCATATACGATAAAGTTTAATCATCAAAAACTATCTACATAACCCTATAAATGGATGATGAATAAACCACCAAAGTGGTGGAAATTTTAGAAATAATGGAGAAACCTATCTACCTACCTTCATCAAGTGAAAAGAAACAACAGGGTGCACTTTCAACAGATTACACAATTGAAACGGAACAATCATCGGGAGATGATCCTTTCATGAACACTAATTCATATAATTTTTTACATTATTTTATTTTTACCCTGTACTATTTTGAATTTTTATATTAGGAGATCTCATGTTATGGATTTGAGGAAATAATATAAAAATTTTGATTCACCTTTCTAGAAACACGAGGAGATCCCATAAAATATTGAACACTTAAATAGAGGTATATCATAAAGAGATCCATGTTGATTATCCTCACATAATAAAGGTAACAGTTTCATAAATAAATGGATATTAATTTTATATTGATTCTCAATGCAAAATTTTTTTTCAAATAAAATTACATTCTATTGTTCCATTTGACAATTCAATTCATGTCACATACATTGAGAAGACATTAGACAATGATGATGTAGTCGCAGAACTAGAAACCAAGAATGAGGTGGACTCATACATCATCCTTCTCCTACTAGGTAAATTTTAACTCATTGTTATGGGTATGGATATAGTGTACTCTATCCATGTATTCCTCAAAAACAAAGTAAATAAAGCTCATTTATGGGAAAACTACCCATGTTCATTCAAATCTATGGAACTCCACACACCTACATATTTTTCGTAATAGATCGTACTACAATTATTGAGGAAATAAAATATAAAGTCTCACAGATGGGATTAAACATGGATTATCTTTTATTTATTTTTATTATCATTCTATGAATTTAAATTAAAATTTACATTTTATATTATTTTTTGAATTCATTCAATCCATCTGTATTTTATAGCATTAATGACTTGGTCCTAATGCATTTAATATTGATGATTGTTTATAGGTCCACTAAGCAGTTGTTATAAGGAATTCCCTCAAACATTTATAGGATGGGGGAATATGTCTAAAATTAAATTAGATTTTGAGTATTAATATATTATAATTTGTTACTCCCACAATTAAAAATGAATTAATGATATTTAAAAAGAAAAGTAGCATGCCCAACTAGAACCCTTATATTGTAGTTTCGATCATGGAAATTTAAAAGTTTATTAAGATAATCATTATTTTATGTTTTAATTTTAATATTTGACATGATTAGATTAGTGAAATGGTAAAATTGTTGAGTAAATTTAAAAATGGGTGGGTAAATTTTGGAAATCATTATTTTTGGGAAGCAGTTGAATTTTTTTGAATGATATTCATTATAGATTTGAAACATTCTAAATTTCTAAAAATGTTATTGATTGGTTTTTTTAATATTAATTAGCTATGAAATTTATCCCAACCATATTTTCTCTTTCATGGAAAAAATTTCTAAACCAATTTTTAATGATTTTATTCTATTGTATATTTCTTAAGAGACTTTGGTATTTTTCTTTTAGAGATACACTAATATCTTAAAAAATATTTGAATGAAAAAAATCACTTTTAATATGATTGAGGAAAGATTCCTTGATTATGAAACATCCAAATATTTTTATGAAATATTTCTATTTAAATAATTTAATTTCCTCGATAGATTGGGTTGAACACAACACACAGTTTAAAAGAACCACGATATACTATTAAAATATTATTACATTTACATGAAAATTATAACATAGATATTTTATTGCTGGATATGAATAGAAATTAAAATATTAATAAATATATTTATTTATTAATTTTTAGATAATAAGCAATTATTTTTTACCATTGTCATTTTATTCTTCAAAAATATATTGCATTCAAAAAACATTTTTATTGCTTTATATAAGAAAAAAAATATAATTTATTTTTGAAATTTTTTGAAAATTTATATGAAAAATTAAATTCATTTCTGAATTCATCATGTAAAAATTTTTATACGATTATTTAATTATAATATTACGAAAATTGGGATATTTAAATGAACAGTGAAGAATATAAATATATATTTAAAATTGAATTAAATTTGAAATCATTTACAAAGTTATATTTTAATTTTTATTAGTTTTAAATATTTATTAATTCATTTATATTTTAAATTATATAATTTTTTTGAAATTAAATTTATATATAAATTAGTATAAAATAATATTATATTTAAAAGGGACATTTTTTCAAAAAAAATATTTTTCATTGAATATTGCCTATTTAATATTGAATTAAATTATTACATATCTATGTTTTTAATTTTAAAATATCTATTCCATATTTGGAACCAAGAGTTCCAAATTCAATAAATATATCACTTTTATTTTTGTTCAAAATGAATAGTAACCTTCATGATTTTGGTTATGAGAGTTAAGGGTAAAACGTGTAATTAAGGGTAAAAATAAGATTGTAAGTATTATAATATGACCTTAAAAAATACATAAAATTTATTGGATGATAATTTTTAGAGTATAATTATCAATGGTTTAAATTTATGACATTTGTTAGCCTCCTTATTGACATTAAGTCCATTATAGTATTTTATTTAAATAAAATTCAAACATATCCCACTATTGTTTTTATTAATTATAACATTTTTAGTATGTGGTAATAAAGAATATATGTTCTAAAATAAATATTATTTTGAAATATAAATGGTTTATATTCATCATTGTAATTTAATATTTATTTTTTAGGTAAGAACAAATCACCTTAAATTCTTACCGAACAATGATGGAATAGTTATCAAATTAATTTAAAAATAAAATAACTGATATTTAAAGTTTTAAAATAAAAACAATTTGAGATATTTTGGGTGGTTGTATAATTATATATATGAACATTAAAAATTTAGGATATAAAAATATATCTTTTTTGAATTTTAATTATTGGGTTGATGTTTTTAATGTCCTGGTAATGAAGAGAATAAAAATTGAAAATAATGATATTTTAATGGATTACTATTTTATTAAATAATTCTAAAATCATAAAAATAAAAAAAAATGATAAAAGGGATAATTTATGATCTAAAATGGAATCCCATGTCTGTTTATTTTCCATTTTAATGCATTTGTATTTATAATTTTCTTATTATATTTTAATATTTTGAGAAGTTCCAAAAGTGACACTCACCATAATTATAAAAGGAAACACATTGCCTAAATTATTTACATCACTTTTAGCCATATATCTTTTCAATCATCTGACTATTATTCTTATAAACAAACTTATTTAATATCTTTCAGTTCTAAACCTTCAAATAGACCATCCCTAGGTTCATTAAGAGATGTTATAAAAAAGATCCTCTATATAAGAGGTAATCGCCTTTACCGACTCAATAAAATTTATATCTTCTTGTACATCATATTATTATGTTATAAAACTCATTAAATAATAAACATATTATCATATATATATACAACTTTATTTTTACAATTATGATACAACCATATCCACCTTGTATCCCTCATATGAAAACAAAATATGAACATGTGTATGCATGGCTTGTCATCTCAACATCTCAATGTAATTAATCATTAATCACCACATTACATGGATACTTATGAAGATGAAAATAATTGGTATTTATTATACTAATGACACAATAATTATAATTTAAATTTAATGTATCTTCCATTTCTCTATCCATTCATGATTAAGGGAATGATATCGTCACTTGTTCATATGTTTGACCTACCATCTCCACGAAGTGATGCAAATAATTTTCCAAATAAAAAAAATTCAATAACAGAAATAAAAATTTATGAAATTATTAAATATTATACTCCAATAATTAATAAAATTCTAGATATTATTTTTCTACATTTCATGTTCAAAAACCAGCCTTTATGTGACCAAACATGCCTGGAAAATTAATGAAGTATTTAACACCCGAAACAATGGTAATAATGAAATTTTATTAACTATAGGGTTTAAATATGTTATATATGGATTATATGGTTTTTAATAAATATGAAAATGAATCTGGTATAAATTAATATCATTAATTAATTAATTACGTATGTGTTAAAATCATTTTCAACTAAAGGAAATCATAATGTAAGGGATCTCTTCAAATATCCATATTTCTTTTTGGTTAAAATTTACATCTATATACCATAATTAATATCTATGTTGTTCTTATATTTGAATTCTATATTATTTTTATATGTACTGATCATATGTATGTATCTCTATTAATTTTTCTTTGTTTGTGAATTACATTTTTTTAAAATGATCCCTTCTAAATTCCTTTCAATAATTAAACCAAATTAAAGAAAATTCAGGGTTTCTTATACATTTTTAAGTACAATAAATAATATTTTTAAAGACAACAAATATTTTTCGAATATCAGTCATAGAAACAATTAGTTCATTTAAGGTTTTATGGATATAACAATCACTTCATCCTATTTAAAGACTCCTTATTTGTCTCCCTAATACATTTCTTAAGTGGACCATTTCTTAATTTACATAGCCACTCTTTTAATGTTTTTACATTATTTGAAATTTATTATTGAGAATATATTCTTAAATTTACTTTATTAATAGCCAATATTAATTTGACTCCCTTATTTTTTTGAAAAAACTACGATACATCCTTTTATTTTTTTATATGACATGATTACAAAACCCATTTCCTTCCATTTGTAACCCTTCTAATTATTATTTTAGTTTAAGTCATTAATGTTGAATAGATATTAATGAAATTGTTATGATGAGGACACCCAGATAGAACTCCAATTCATTTGGTAATGTTTTAGTCTCATGATAAATTATGTTTGTGATTAGGGAGTAAACCTAATATATTATATCCCTTGTCCACTATGAGATATAGTCTTTTAATATTAACTTAATTCATCCTTGTCATGTTATATGTTTCATACACATTACAATGTTTACATGATCATATTATTCTATATTATATCAGCTATGATTTTATATGTTTATTCCGGACTAATGCCTTTTTTGTTATCATGTTTTTTAGTATAACTCAAGTGCTCTACCTTATTCCCATGTTTATTTCCTTGAAGGTAATTTTGGAGATTCCCATTTTTCTATGTACTACCCATGTTATTTTATATATTTATTATAGATAAAAGGGATTTTGGACTTCATTATAGAGATAAATAAATAGTTTTTTTTTTTCAATTTTCATGTTTTCCAATTATTCACATAGTCTTACAAATACAATATAATTTTCAATACTTTGTTTATATTTAATTTATTATAATGCCTAAAACCATGTATTAATATCCTTAAAAGGATTTTCTCACTATATTTGGAATCATAGGTTGGTCTATTTCTTTATGGGTATTTGTACACAAAAATTCATTAAGAATTATAGGGATAATTCTATCCGTAATGATAACCTAGATTAAAACATAGAGAACAAAAAGATAGATTGTACTTTTCATTTATAATTTATTTCCTATATGTTCATAGATTAATTTTTATATTATAATTAGATAAGTATGGAAGCCCACTAATTTTATTTTTAGCTAATTTATAGAAATTAGAAAACCCATGATAAAAAAATGTGATAGGAAATGTGATGATATCAATAATGATATGCAAATCCTGACGGGAATGGGAGCACACAATTTTTTGACAGTATTGGATCAACTAGCTCATGTAATGAATAATAACTTTCATCATGTAGAACACCCTAATTCTTTTAATAATGATCATGTTATGGTGAAATATTTTATGTAAAAAAATACTCCTAAATTTAGTGGATCTTATGATCCTCTCAATTTTGAGATAATGGACTAACTTCATTGAGAAAATATTTTCAGTCTTATAATGATTAAAAGAAGAGAAATTCATATTGGATGTCCATCACATTAATGGGGAAGAATATTAGTGGGGGAACAGATTAAGAACATTAAGTATAATGTTTAAATTGATCACATAAACTATGAAGAATTAATGAAAATATTTTTTAATAATTATTTTCCCCAAAATATCCTCCTTAAAAAATATAGTGATTCCTTTGAATGTAGAAAATGGAAGATGATTCCATCCGAACGTTTAAGGAAAATCTTAACAGGATTTTATGATATGCCTCTAGCTTTTCATGAACATTTAAAGAATGTTGGATCACTTATTTATTGAATTAAATCTGATTCTTTAAAAATCATCAGCAATTTGATATTTTCACACCTATGATAAGATTGCCTATTGTGCCCTTATGGTTTATATAGATATTGATGAATTTTACTGTTATCATGTAATTAAATATAAATAGACAATGTTAGAATTTATTATGGGAGGATCAAAAGATAATCCCTAGAGAGGAAATAAAACCCATCATCTCATGTTTTAAAATTTTAGGATGAAGCTTTTTGGTAATTTTATAAAGGGAACTTGGTGATAAATTAAATATGGAAGATAATGTCATCAGGCCAATCATTTCATATGGGATATGAAGAATCCCACTAGTGTATAAGTGGAAAGGAAGTTTCTGGTCAATGCTCAGACTGTTGTATAGTTTTTCTACTTTAAGGAACATGGGAATTATGTGAGAAAATTCCTTATTACAAGGATTGTTGGAAATAGTCTATGAATGCAACCTCTATGTTATCAAGGAAGGGAATATACTATCATTACTATATATGTGGAGCCTGAAAATTCATTGGTGATATGTATGATGGTTATTCAATAATGAATTATGATCATACTATTTTATTCTTGTTCTATGCCTTCATTAATACCATATATGTTTAGTAGAAAAATTCAAACACAACCACAAAATATGGAGGTTCAGTTATCTGTGAAAACATAAAATGTGATATTATTTCATCTTAAGTATTTAACTCCTACACGGTCAATTTTTATTGATAGAAAATCCAAGAAAATATCATATTAATTCCTTTGGTGGATTTGGATGCAATATTTCATATGAATTGACTGTCTTTATAAAAATAAAAAATCAAATTTCAGGAATGTGAGATTACTCTTCATATCTAGAGGAACCCTCTAATTTTATACAAGTGTGAGGTGGATGAATTCCTAACTGAATCATTAACTAAAGTGTGTATATTATTCCCTTATGAGAAATCATATCTATATTAAATGAGTATGGAAATGGAGAGTATCATGATTGAATAAATACCCATTATATAAGGACATGACCTTAATCATCACATAATCTTGAGTTTCTTTGTAAATAAATGATTTTTTTTATTTTAATATATTTTCATGTTTATGTTTTAAAATAATTAATTCATAATTAATACATAAAATCCCAAAATAATTCAAGGTATATTCTAAAAAAAATTGTACGAATTTTTTTCTATAATATAACTATGTTTAAATATAAAACACAGATTATTTTCATGAAAATTTTTCAAAACATTTAGCATGGATCCTTCTTTTCACTTACCCATCATTAAAAGATAAAACATTAATTCTTGAGAAGAGAACAAAAAATTTATGCAAGGGAAAAAAAGGTAATGAAACCATTAGTCCATGTATACTTAAAAATACATGAAAGATATATTTATCATGATTAAATGTAAAATATACTAAATTTATGAAAACAAAGGGTTTCTAGAAAACATAGAAGGCCTAAAAAATAATTTAAGTAACTTTGGGAATCATTATCATACCAAACATACTAATGATTTTAACCCTCATGGCTGTCATATGATTTGTAACCCTCATAACTACCTTAAAATTTGACTCTCACAACTACCTTATGTTGTAGCTATCACAACAACACTTAGAATGACCATTATATTCATCTTCCAACTTACCCAATTAATTGGAGGGATATCATAGACACACCAACATTTGGATTATAATTGAACCAAATATAGTTATTATAACACATCTCCCCTTCCTCATTGGCTTGAGGAGGTGGTGAGGGATACATGGCCTTAAGCAATGTTCCCAAGATGCCAAAGGCTAGAAATAAATGCCGAGGTCTTCATGATCAAGTTGGGTAATGATTTAACCTTAAGAAAAAACCAACCAAACAATCCACTAATAGCCACTATATGATTTCTATCAAATAAATTACCCAACCATGCATTCCCAAAAGAAATCCAAGTTGTTCAAAAACACAAATCAAAACCAATACAACCAGACATGTGCAAAAAAACATCACAGAACACTGTGGAAACTAAACAACCAAATACCACAAGTAATGACACTACCACAACTCTACCCAATGCTCCAAGATCCATGCTCCACCAAGGGATCACAAAGATCAACTAAAGGAGGGAGATGCCTTAACTATTCCCACATCATGACACACAACATCTGCAAAGACTCCATCATTCCAAAGCATTGGGTGATTACAAAAACATAGTAGGTTTTCCCAAATTACATCCATACACACGCCACTAGGATAAAACTGTTAGCACATTTATATAAAACAGTTTATATAAAATAAATCACAGGTGCACCCATTTTCATAATACAAACATGCCCTTACCCATCCATCACACCCAAACCAAGCAACCAAGGGAAAGCAAACCAAACATGTGACAATCCATCTCAACATTTACACATTAGTACAACAATTCCATCTTGCAATGCAATGCACAACAAAACAACCATAACAACCAAATAGTGGAGCTTCCATCCAACATGTTCACCCATTCACAACTAGTTGCTCTTCCCACCCACTTATCCTTTGATGGTGGCCCTTCGGTCCTGTATTCATACCCTTTTTATGGTGTCACTTATCACAATTTCTACAAAACATTCAAAATATGCCAATTCCAAGCAGATAAACCACCAAGGTCACAACCACATACAATAACCCAATTCTATTGCATATCAATCCACATCAATAAATCACCGATTTATTGAAAACCATTTTCCATTAAAAACAACATATCAACAAAACAACCCTTTATTGAAAAACATTTCCATCAATCATTTTTAAAAATCAACCATAGCATGTCATTTTAAAATCTCCATTTTAAAATCCACAACAATAACATTTCACCATGAACCCTCTTTTTCCCAAAAATCCCCAAAACATCACCCATGAGATTTATAAACAATTTAGCACATCAAACACAATTAATTTCAAGAACAAAAAATTAATTATAACCAAAACCATTAGCTCTAACCATGTGGAGTTGAGATAAAAGCCACCTACCATTAGGGTTCCCAAGAAATCGACCAACGAACAACCGCACCTCAAATCTAGCGAACGCACCGCCGAAACCTCTCTAGATCCCTTTCACTAATATCCAAAATCCTTAAAAACATCATCCAAGGAAACCAAAACCCTAGATCTACACACAAAAAGTGTATATCTAGAAAAACAAGATAGAGGAAAGAGCGGATCTAGGGGAAAACACAATGAAACCAAGAGGAGAGACTTACCCAAGAGAAACCACCTTCAAACCACCATGACACCTCATCAAAATCCTTCCAAACTAAGTGGGAGAGCCCCTCCAACCCCTGAGAACCTGAAATTTTGATTGATTCTCATTTAGGAGGAATATTGGTGTGAAATAGGTTAATCCTGAGGGATCCCAAAACTTATAACCCTATTTTAAGTGGTCGCACGGTTAGTCCGCACAGTTTGGAAAACCGTGCGCTAACCAAGCGCAAGCTACTGCCTCGAGAGAAAAGGTCCGTACAGTTTCCTCGCACAGTTTGGAAAACTGTGCGCAGGCCATGCGTAGCCTACTGTCTCTTTTGCACAGTTTCTTTGAGAATCTGTATAGTTTCTACTAACTATCCTCAAACCGTGCACCACTTTAAAATCCTCCAAACTCATCCAAAACCATTGCAAACTCTCCCCACCTCTTCCCAACTCATCCCATGAACATAAAACACAAATAATTGCATAAAAAGGCCACATAACTAAATCTTTGGGTACTACATTCTCCCCACCATTGGACATTCCATCCTCGAAAAGTACTCAACCCGCACTTCGCTGAAACAGCACGGGCCACTGCTCGACCATCTCTTTCTCCCGCTCCCAAGTCTGCTCTTGAATATGACCATGTTTCCACAAAAAAAACTAAACTAATTCTTTAACAATTCAAGACATTATATTCCCTATCCACAACCTGCACTGGCATGTGCACCAATGAAGCATTCAGTTCTAGCTCAACATGATCCCATCAAATCATTTGGTCATGATCTGGCTGTTAGTTTTTCAACTACGACACATGAAACATATTGTGCACCTCACTGAACATAGATGGAAAAGACAAATGATAAGACACCTCACCAACCCGCTCAATAATATCAATATGTCTAATATACCTTGGAGATAACATTCCCTGCTATCAATACCAACAATGTCCCAACCTAAGAGAGATCCTCAATAAAACATGATCACTCACCTCAAACGACAACAGCAATCGACGATGATCCACAAACGATTTCTAATGAATCTGAGCCATCTCCATACTCGTCCTGATCAACCTGATCTTCTCCATAGTATCCTAGAAAAGCTCAGTCCATCCATCAGGGATTCACCCATTTCCACCCAACTTTGTGGAGAACGACACGACCGCCCATACAACGCTTCAAACTGAGCCATATGTATGGAAGCCTAATAATTGGTATTGTACAAAAACTCAACCAATGACAAGTGCTCCTCCCACGAGCCACCAAAAAACATGACACATGCCCGCAACATATCGCCCAGAGTTTCTATCATCCTCTTGGATTGACCATCTGTCTAGGGGTGATACGACGTACTCATGGTCAACAAAGTTCCAAGGGCTTTCTGTAAGGATTTACAAAAGCAATATTTAAAAATAAGATCTATATCTGATAAAATAAAAATGGGAACACCGTGCATCTTTACCAACTCTTGCATAGAGATTGTGGACAGATCTTACACCGTATGAGATTCATGAATCGGGATGATATGGTCTGACTATGTTAGCTGATCCACTCTCACCCAAATGGAATCGTGATTTCTTATCATTCATGGGAGACCTGTGACAAAATACATCGCAATCAGCTCCCAAATACAAACAGGTATTGGTAAAGACTGCAACATTCCGACTATCCTCTGATGCTCTGCCTTGACCTGTTGACACGTCAAGAATCTCAAAACAAACTCATCCACTCTCCACTTCCTAACAGCACACTAGAATTTTTGTTTAAACGATTTATAAATTTTTTTGTGTTCTAGGATGAACATACCCCCCCGGAATGATGATACACACTAAAAAGATCCTCCTGATAAGCTACTAGTACAACCATCCGATTCCAAAAACACAAATCCGAATCACCATTTAGTTCCCAACCCTCAATTGTCTTCCAACCAATGAGTCTCAACCCCATGTTCACACAATCAGAATCAGAAATCTATGCCTCTCTAACCTGGACAACCATGTCTGGAATCAACAAAATCGGAAAGAAGACCGCTCTATCACCCTGGTTCTCATATTACAACCACATGTCAGCTATAATCGACATCAACTTCCACTGGTCTGATGCATGTTTTACCACTTGAGCATATGATTTTTTACATAATGCATCCGCCACCGAATTTCCCTTAACCGGTGTGTACATCAAGTCAAAATAAAACATATGGAGATATTCCATCCAAATAGTTTTCCCCAAGTTCAAATCACTTTTTGAGAAAATGTGCTTCAAGCTCTTATGATCATTATATACAGTGAATTTCTCACCGAAAAGATAATGACGCTACACTTTCAATTCATGGACTACTGATGCCAACTCCAAATCATGAGTTGGGTAGTTTATCTCATGAACTCTAAACTACCGTGAGCCACACACAACCACATGATTTCCATGCATGAGAACACACCCCAACCATGATCCTGATGCATCACAATACACCACATACCATTTTCCTAGTTCTGGAAAAACCAAGATTGGTGCTGATGTACGACGATCCTTTATCTCTTTGAAACACTACTGACACTATTCATTACACAGTAATGGAACATTCTTTATTGTAAATTATATCTTCGGCGAAGCCACACGTGAAAAATCCAGAACAAAATGCCGATAATACCCATCTTGACTTAAAAAACTCTGTATCTCAAACACATTCTATGGAGGTTTCCACAAGATAACAACCTCTATCTTTTCAAGATCCACTGAAACACCCATTTCAGAGATCACATGACCATGAAAACGAACTTCCCGTATCCAAAAGTCACACATTGAAAATTTGTTATACAACCGATGATCCATCAAGATCACCAGCACTGTTTCCAAGTGCTGCTCATGTTCCACCCTTGTCTTTGAATACAATAGAATATCTTCTACAAACACCACCACAAATGAATCCAGATATCTATAAAATATTTTATTCATCAATGCCATGAACATTGCTGGTGCGTTCATTAGACCAAACGGCATGACCACATATTCATAATGGCCATATCTACTTCTGAAAGCTGTTTTAGGAATATAGTCCTTCTTCACCCGTAATTGACGATATCCCGACCTCATGTAGATCTTGGAGAACCACTGGGCTCCACTCAACAGGTCGAAAAAATCATCATTCTGTGGAAGTGGATATCTATTCTTTATCATATCATGGTTAATTCTATGATAATAAACACATAGCCTCAAAGTTCCATCCGCCTTTTTAACAAACAAAAATGGCGCTACCCACGAAGACGTGCTAGGCAGGATAAAGCCTTTGTTTTCTTACTCTTCCAATTGGAATTTCAATTCATGTAATTCAGTGGGTGTCATCCTATATGACGGGAGTGAGATAGGATTGGTCCCTAGAAAGAGATAAATCGTAAACACCTCTTCTCATACTAGATGTAATCCAATGAATATATCAAGAAAAATATCCATGAACTGATCTACCACTGACAGAGGATCGCTCTACTCTTCACCCTATACCGATTCCAATGACAACACCACCAACTGATACGATAACATCCCCACTACTGGTGCCAAAAATCCCTTTTCACCCTTCATTTCATGCGTCTATCCTCTAAAGATACATCTAGCACTATTGTGTGTCGTAAAATCCATTGTTCACGCATCACAATCGATGTGGGACTTAAAAGAAACCAGCCAATTCATTCCAGGGATTATATCATACCCGTCAATCTCAAGCATTGAGAAATTCCACATTAGCTCAACCTCACCCACAATGATACAACATGCTCTACACAAGAATGCTAGACACTATATTCGACCTAGATGTGTTTCAACTTTCAAAACCGAAGGCATCATTTCTACCCGTAAAACCAGAAAATCAACCACAAATGTAGAAATAAAAGAGTGTAAAGAACCCATATCAAACAACACTTGCGTCAAGGTAGAATTTAAAAGAACAGTACCTCACACCATGGATGGTCCCAGCTGATCATCAACCACAACCTGCTCAACTCCAAACAATGCCTTTTCCCCACACTCTACTAATTATTGCTTTGCTGAGGCATCATGGTATTCTGAGAATCACCATGACCCACTTCACTCTGCTGATGAGGGGTGGGCTGCTGTCCCCTTGCCGTCAAAGCATACGACGTCTGCAATCCCTGAGGAGTTTCACACGCACCCAACCATTGAGAATTCCGAAAATAACTTTGTAGATGACCCATCTACTTACAATTATGACATGCTCGAGTTTGGGTCATACAATCCCGTTTGATGTTTCTCGTAGAACCACACTGAAAACATTACGGCCTGCTCTGAGAATTTGGAGGATGATTTATCGATCTTGTCATCGGATTATATGTCATATTCCTGCCCTGGGAATAAGATTCCCTCCTCTTCTTGAAACCATAGTTAGTGTTTCCACTATTCCCCATGGGTACCACCATGCTTCCTCCACCCGGAGCGCCCAACAAATCCCACTCATCCATCGAGGCTCTATTGACCACCTCTGTGTAATCATCTATACACAACACCTCTATCTGTGAACGGATTTATTGCCTTAACCACAATTCAAATATACTTTCCTTCAATGACGTGCTACCCACCACCTCGGGTACAAACCTCACTATGCTCATAAACAGAGTAGCATACTCCATCCCAGACATATGATCTTTCTTAAAACTGATGAAATCAGTCGTATGCTGAATTTTGAATGTATGTGGGTAGAATTGTTTATTAAAAAATTCCTCAAAGCTTTCCCACATCATACCCAGGTCAGTCCCAGCTTGGAATACCAACTCCCACCATTGAAGGGCATGATCTACCAACATATAAGTGTCCAACTTCACTTTTAACTATACTGGCATTCCCAATAACTTGAATATATTGTTCATTCTATTCAACCATGCCTCTTCTCTCACCAGATCTGAATAACCCCAGATGATAGGTGGATTCTAATTTTGAAACTGAACCGTATGATCCACTTTTTTTGGTTTATCCACTTTGTTCCCACTTTTCACAGCTTGGAAATATTGCACTATATTTTTCACAACCTGGTGGTTCACATGAGGCTCAGGTGCTACCACATTCTCAACAACCTCATCTGCTTGGTCTCTAGGATGCCTAACCGGTGCCATTTCTATAAATTTTAAACAAACAACCATGAGTCCTACTTCCATAGACATCACGAAATCACATTTCAAATCACATTACACAACAGTATAGTACATGGCGTTCCACAAGATCACATTTTTCATGTTTCACAATTTTGAAAACCAAACGATTTTCAAAATACCAATATATTCACATTAAAATTTCACATATTCATATCACATCATAAATCATTATACCTTAATGAAATATTCATCCTAGTTGTTTTCCATTTCTACTCTACATGTCATGCCCATCTCATTGGCTACACCCACGAAAATGAGATTTCCAATGCCAATAAGTGTCTCCAAAACACTTTTATACCCAACTCCTTGGTAAATTTATGTTCACCATAAAAGGGTTATCTACATACTTTTATACTATAAATTCCTAGTTCTGACATTCCTACACCTTTCCACCATCCCGACTCAAGGAATATACCACAACGAAAGTCACACCAAAGGACCGAACAAGTTGATACCACTTGTAACACCGCTCCCCTACATCATTGGATTGAGGAGGCAGTGCGGGATACTTGGACTTAAGTGATGTTCCCTAGACGCCAAGGCAAGAAATAAATGAAAAGGTCTTCCTAGTCAAGTTGGGGAACAATTTACCCTTAAGACAAAACCATCCAAACCATCCACTGACAGCCACTATATGATGCATGCATAATGAATTACCCAACCATGCATTCCCAAATGGAAACCAAGTTGTTCCACAACAAAACTCAAAACCAATACAACCAGACATGTCCACACAAAAAAAATATGACACTGTTGAAACTAAAAAACCAAACACCACAAGCCATTACACCACCACAAATCCACCCCAAGCTCCATGATCCAAGCTCCACCAAGGGATCACAAAGTTCCACTAAAGCAGGGATATGCCTTACCTTTTCCCACATCAGGATACACAACATCTGTAAAGACACCATCATGCCAAAGTAGAAGGTGAGTACTAAAACTCAGAATGATTTCCCCAAATGACTTCCCTACACATGCCACTAGGATAAAACTGTTACCATATTTATATAAAACGGTTTATATAAAATAAATCACAAGGGCACCCATTTTCATATGCCAAACATACCCTTACCAATCCATCACACCATAACCAAGAAACCAATGGAAAGCCAACCAATCATGCGAAAATCCATCTCATCATTTACACATTAACACAAAAATTCAATCTTGTAAAGAAATGCACAACAAAATAAACTTAACAACCAAACAGTGGAGCTTCCATCCAACCCGTTCACCCATTCACAACAAGTTTCTCTTCCCATTCACTTATCCTTTGATGGTGGCCCTTACATCCACAATCCATCCCCTTTTTATAGTGGTACATCTCACCACTTCCAAAAAACATTCAAAACAAGCCAATGGCAAGCAGATAACCCACCAAGGACACAAACACAAGCAATCAACCAATTCCATTGCATATCAATGAACTTCAATAAATCACCCATTTATTGAAAACAATTTTCCATGCCAAAAAACATTTCAATAAAACAACCCTTTTATTGAGAACCATTTCCATTAATCATTTTCACAAATCAACCGTTGTATCCCAATTTCAAATCTCCATTTTAGAATCCACAACGCTAGCATTTCACCACAAAACCCTCTTTTTCCCAAAAATTCCCCAAACATCACACAAGGGTTTTCTAACCAATTTTTTACATCAAACACAATTAATTTCAAGCCAAAAAATTAATTTTTTCCAAAATAATTAGCGCTAACCATGTGGAGTCGAGTGAGAAACCACTTACCTTTAGGGTTCCCGATATATCAACCCACGAACATCTGCTCCTCAAATCTGGCGAACGCACCGTCGAAACCTTTCTAGATCCATTTCCCTGGAATCCAAAAGACAAAAAAACACATCCAAGGAAACCAAAACCCTTGATCTACAAACAACAAGTGAAGATCTAGAAAACCATGAAAGAGGGACTAGTAGATCTAGAGGAAAACACAAAGAAACAAAGAGGAGAGACATACCCGAGAGAAACCACCTTCAAACTGCCACGATACCTCTACAAAATCCTTCTAAACCGAGTGGGAGAGCCCCCCCAACCCCGTAGAACCCAAAACCCAATGTGAAGATCGAGTGGGAGGATGATTGAAGTGATATCGGTTAATCCCAAGGGATCCTAGAAGTTATATCCCTATTTTTTAGTGGCCCCACGATTAGTCCGCACAGTTTTGAAAACTGTGCGCTAACTGTGAGTATGCTACTGCCCCGAGAGAAAGGTTCCACATGGTTTCCTCGCACCGTATGGAAAACCATGCACATTCCATGAAAAGCATACTATATCCCTTGCATGTTTTCTTGGAGAATCCGCATGGTTTCCACTAATCGTGCTCAAACCGTGTACCCCATTAAAAGCCTCCAAACTCATACAAAACCATTACAAACTCTCCCGACCTCTTCCCAACTCATCCCATGAACTTAAAACACATAAAAATTAATAAAAAATGCCACATACCTCAAAAGGGGGTACTACAATTATAAAAAATTCACAATAACTAGAAGATAATCATAAAACATAAATACATTCATCATAATAAAAATCCTTGAGGAAAATTACATATATTAAAATAATTATATACAAAAAAAGGAAAACGTTTTATTCGAAAATAAAAATGAAATATTAAAAAAGAGCCTCAAAAAAATTAATGCATCATGAAAACAAGAAAATCATATCATGTTGTGTATGAAAAAAGTATATTTTTAAATTCGGTGAAAAGATATTAATGATGATTTAAAAGAAGGTCTCATTCCTTTGGTTTAATTTCCTCCAATATTGTTAAAATATCCTTTGAAATGGTTTAAAGAGTGTTGTTATTTTTTTATGTAATTATGTTAACAATTTAAATATATTAAATCACATTTTAATAACATCATTTGACTAATTTATTTGCAATAATTTTTTATTTCCATTGTTTCGAGTGCGTTCATTTTGTGGTTCATGGTCAGTTCATTGTGGATTTTCATATCTTATAGAAACAATAAATTAGAATAGAGAACACACACACATACACACAAACAAAAATAAATATATGTCATTTTCAACAACTATATGTGAATTTAATCTTTCCATGATTTCAATAATGAGAAATACAAACTAATCTACCATGAAGGTGGTGAGTGGACACATTATTGGCGATGATTTCATTTTTCAGAATAAATGAATAAAATAATAGATTTGATGATAAATATACCTCTAAAATAATAAAATTATAGTATATAATTGATACTACTATTATAATGATCCATTGGAGAGGTGGTGAGGATAAGGTAGAAGTGAGAAATAATTTAAAAAAGAAGAATGGAGAATTTACCTGTTGAATAATTCTCCTTGAGAACCTCCTAAGGTAATTGGAATTGGTCTTTTTGTGAGACCAAGAACATTATAATGTGAAAAGGGATGAGGATAATATAATCAGGTAGACTATGTTTGAGAATTATTGCTCATGGTTAGGAAATTAAGTGATAGAATTAATCCCTTTTTACAATTGAGGTGAGGGGTAATTTAGAAATTATTACAAATAATAAAATATATTAGTATAATATTGGTTAAAAGTCTAAAAAATGATAAAAATATCATGTTATTAAATTTTAGAAAATATATTATTTGATATGGAATTATTAATGAAATTTTTTATTTGTAATTTATTTAACAAACTATTTTATTCATAAAATATAATTTTTGAAAAATTTAACACTATTCACAACTATAAATTTCAAACATAAATGAATATATTTAAATATAAACCAAATATTTTATTATATCATATACATGACTTAGTTATATATTTTATTCATGGATAATCTTAATTATCTTATATTAAATTTATTTTAATATCTTAAGTATCATTTATTAGATTTTCACATTAAATTAATAATTAAAGAATCATCGTTGTGCAAGACATCAAGGTATTAATTCCATTCATAAAAATTAATAATAAACTATAATTATTAATATAATTTTTATTATATTTCCAAGAAAAATTATGGTCAAAAAACACTAATGGAAACCCTGATACTTAAAATTTATACTAATTGAAAATCATTTTGAGAACAACTTGACTTTGTCGAAAATAAAATATTATAAAGGGATGAAATAGTTCAAAATGGATAGAAAAGCCCCCTAAATAGAAAATAATAATATAATAGATATAAATAACTCAAAAAAACATTTATTAATATTTTTAGGTCCTTTAATGTTTTATAATATTTTAATTCAAATATTTTTATTGATTTTTATTCTACTTTCACAAGCAATGTAATTGTGCTTCCTAAGAATTAAAGATTATTATTTCATATATAAAAATTAAAAAATAAGTTACTATCATAAAAATAACTTCTTTAGGTTCGATAAAATATTTTAGTCTCGTTCATTATGTATATTTACTCATATTCATGTCAAGAAAACTTCATTAATTTGTTAATTTGGCTTTTCATTCCTTCGGCAAAAATTGAACATGCATTTGGATAAGATTCATGTTATATAACTCTAAAATTTGAAACTATCTGAAAAAATCAATTACACTGATTAATTGATAAAAAAATCATGAATATTATTTGTAGCACCCAATTACTATCAATAAGGAATTTTTTTTGTCTTTTCCAATGCTATGTAAGCACTACATCAGCACTCCAAAAGATTTTAATACTTATCATGAATTATATTATAATTTACATGTTTTAAATTATTTATTGTACCATATTTAGTATTAATTTAATAATTTATTTATTTGATAAGTGTAATAAATTTTATATCATAATTATGTCTTGAATATGTCACAAAAATATCGTATTTTATTTAAAAAAATGTATGTTTAACTATTCACCATTTTGATTTCAGAAAATTATAAAAAATTTATACTAAGAAAATTTTGATATTATGAATTCAAAAATGAAATTTGTTTTTTCGACATAAAATTATAGAGTTTTGAATTCAATATTTTAAATAAAACCATATAAAAAATTAATTAAAATAGTGATATTTACTATTTAAGTCATGAAAAATAATAAATATGAAAAAATCTATTATATTATTACTGGCGTTGTTATAAAATGAATGACACTACAATAATGTGTTCCCAGTATTATTACTCGTTCTTCATCAAACCAAGAGGTTGAGTTTTAAATTGAAATAACACATAAATATATTTTCATATCAAATACACCTTACAATATGGACACTATTTCTTGGTAATAATTATAGAAGTTGTTACAAGAGAATATGGAATAGGGTTTCATATGCATAAGTTCCTTAACATGGGTTACTTCGATCCTCTTCCTAAAGAGGAATGATGGATCAATGTTCCTCTTCATTGATTATCATGTGCATAACAAAATCACGATAAATAAAAATTATATCATACCATGGGTAAATTAGTTTTTTTATAAAATATGTTGGGTAAATATTTCTCTAAGGTGTAACTATGGTCGGGGTATCACAAATTAAAGGAGAAAAAGGATGATATTCCTTAGACTACCTTCCAAATGCTTTATGGTCATTCTGAGTACATAGTAATGCCCTTCAGAATTAATAATTCTCTCAAAATATTTATGGAATTAATCAATAGGGTCTTTAGATACTACCTTCACAAATTTATGTATGTTTTTAAAGATGATATTAAGAACAATCCAACAAAATGGATAAGCACGAGGACAATTTGATATAGTTTGAATTTCATTTATAAGGTTGAAACTAAATGAAAAGTAAAATAAATGTGTGTTCTGAATGGAGGATGTATCATTCATAGGGAATCTTTTCACCATCAAAGAGATATATATAGACCCTTATAAAGACAAATTATATTGAAAAATGGGTTAAACTAGTATCTATAATAGAGATCATTAGTTATCTTGGTCTATCTAGGTGTTTCAAATTATTTTCAAGTAACTTTTCACTATTATCAAACCCACAAAACATGCTGGCTCGGAATAGAGTAATGTCTATTTCGACTAGTGATTGTGGAAATGGTAAAAAAGTGTTTAAAAATATTCATAACATTAGACACACAATTACACTACCCAGAAGTGGATAAATCTACATGGTATGCCATGATGCATTGAATTATGTATTAGGATGTGAACTAATGAAAAATGAAAAATTATTATTTTTTGTTTCAAGGAATTTTAATGCTCATGAGAAATCCTATCCCACACATGATATGCTATTAGAGGCTATGATCATTACATTGAAAATTTAGAAGATGAATCTATATGGTGTGAATTTTGAGATATATACTGACCACAGAAGCCTTAAATATATATTCACATTGAAGGATCTTAATATGGTAAAATGAAAATGGTTATATCCCTTCATGGATTACGACTTCTCAATTCAATACCTTCCTAGAAAATTAAATAATGTTGAAGATTCTCTAAGTATAAAGGATCATGAAACATTATCAGTAATGAGAATTGAGAAGAATCAAATCTTTATGGATATACAAAAGATCTACATGGGATTCATAAGGGAAGGAACACCATTATTTCTTTCTAAATTTTTTTCTCAACTTGACTTATAAAATAGTTAAAGGATTCTCAAATAAACAATGTTGAAATTAATATTATGGTGGATACTTTCAAAAATAGTAAATGCTTAAAAATCCAAATTAATGAGGATGTAGTCTCAATATTTGTGTCACAACTATGTGTACTATAAAATTCGTAGACAAAGTTAGGTATTTTGAATTATGAACATAGCTAGATCTTCTCTATCCAAAAACGGATAAAAAATATGTTTTGAGATTTCTGAGAGCACTATTTGTGGTATGATATGAATGATATAAATTAATATAAATAAATGTTCTTTTATGATAGAATGTTAATCCTGGAAAGAAAATTTAAAACGGTATGATGAAAAAATTAAATATACCTATATTAAGATAGTTAAATATCATGATTGAAGTTATCATCGGAATTCCAAATTCATATAGTAATACTAAATGGTTTGTTGTGGATCTTCTTACAAATATAGATTACTTTATTTAAATTCGATAGGGATTCTAACTCAATACAATTTTGTTGATATACATTAGATAAGTGGTTAGGATTTATGGAGTACCATTATTGATTTTATATGATCGATATACAAGAGTTAACTACTTGTTCTACTAAATCTATGACATGATCTATATAGTAAACTAATATTCTATATGACAAATCACCCTCAAACTAATGGACAGTCTAGGTGGATCATTCGAAAAACTAAAATACCTATTTATAGTATTCTCAATATAATTTCATATATGATGTAATAAGCATCTTCAATTGATTGAGTTCTATTACAAATAATAATCCACTCATGTATCAAAAGAGCTCTAATGAATCCATTTATGGGTATAAATATATATTAAATATACATTGTGATGAGGGAGGATAGTATTGAAGGATAAGACCTGAAATGGTTGATGAAATTGTAGAGAAGGTGAAGACCATTGAGTAGAAGATCATGGAAGACTAATGTTGATAGAAGATCTATGAAGAAAACTGTCTATGTGGTATATAGTTTGAAGATGAAGATAAGATATTCCTTGACAAATATCAATGGATGAGAGTCATGATATTTGTGAATATGGGAAGGCTAATTCCTAATTACATATACCTCTTTTATATTATTGATCTCATTAATGGTTTAGAGTATTGCCAAGCACTTACACCAACCATGTTCCAAGTATAAGAGGTATTCTATATCTCTCTCATGAGGAAGTACATACCATATCCCTAACATGTAATAAATTCATTGGTGGTACTTAAATAAAATGATATATGAAATGAGGATAAGCCATTACATATCATGGACCATATGGATTAATTTTTATTCCACTAGACAACTCACTTTGTTAAAGTACATAGAGGAACCATATATAAAAAGATGTGAGATAGGAACCAGAGGAAGTGATGTTGGAGAAGTACCGTAACATGTTTCACCTTATTATGTAACAACATTACGGGGAAAAATTACATAAGGGGGTATAATGTAACACCCTAATAATTTTACTAAATATTTCTCTTTAAATATTCTAATTTATTCGGTAACTAATGTTGCACACAACATCGTGTATTAAGGATCTGTGATATAGTATTATAATATTATTATTTTAACATGACCATTATAACCTATCCATTTAATTTGAAAGTATTAATATGACGAATCTTATTGTTAAATATATTTATTTATTAATGCACAGCTAATACAAACATAATTTTTCATAAAGTCGTTTTATTTTTCTAAAATATGTTTTCATCAAAACACATTTTGGTAACTTTCTATGAGAAAATAATATGATTAATTTGGAAAGTTTTCTAAAATTTATATGTTAGAAATAAAATTTCTCTTATGAATATTTAAAAGTATATGTATATTAATTTTGGATAATTTTCAAAAAATTTTGAAATTGTAATGAATAGTATAATGTATTTATTTACATTGAAAACTATATTTTCTTTTAAATAATTTTCAAGGAGAAATTATAATTTTTTTTATTATTTTTAAATAAGAATAATTTAATTTTTTTTCAAATATAATATAAAATTTACATTGATTTGAATTTTATATATGATGTTAGTATAAAATAAATTTGTACATAAAAATGTCAATTTTCAGGATTTTTTATTGCATGTAAATGGTTCAATATTAAATTAAAGTATGCAGTAATATGTTTTGGATTATGAAAATTGAATTTAATATTTGGAATCATTAGATTAAATGTTAGTAAATAGGAAACTTTTATTTTTATTTAATATGAATAACAACCATATTATTTTTTGTTACCATGGTTAAGGGTAAATTATGTAATTATGGGTAAAAATAATATGATATGGATCTGAAAATGACACTAAAACATTCCTATATTATATTATATATGAAAATTCGTCCATAATCATACATTGGTTGAATTTATGATATTTATGAGAAACATGGTTGATATTAATACCTTTATATTATTTTATGTAAAGAAAATTCCAACATGTCACACAATTGTTTTTAATATGTATAATTTTTTTATTATATGATATTCTAGAAGTTATGTTAAAATATAAATAGTATTTTAATATATAAATGATTTTTATTTATATTTTGAATTTTTTTTATAATTTATTGGGAATTAATTTTTACCTTATATTCAAGCACAATGATTATGCAATAATTATTATATGAATGGAAAAATAAAATAAATAATAATAAAAATATTTAAAAAAAATATAATTTCGGATATTTGAAGTGGTGCAAGAATTATATAGATGCACATGACATGCTTAAGATAAAATAAAATTGATTTTTCTAATATATCTCATTGTATTAATGTTATTAATGTCATGGAAATTAATATTATCAAAATTGAAAATAATGATATTTTATGTGATTAATATTTTATTAAATTATTTATAAAAAATAAAATATTTAATAAGGAATTATTGGATAATAATTGTTCTAAAATTTCATCCCCTCTAAATTGTTGGACCATTTTGAATCATTTTCCTCTAGAATTGTCTTATTAAATTTTAATATTTTGTGAAATTTTAAAAGTTCTACTCAATTCATTTTTTAAAGGGCACCCCTCACTTAACTTATTTACACCACTTTGAGCCATATAACTTAAAAACTCTACCGAGGTCACTTATAAACATTTTAATTCCTATTTTTGTGGTTATGACCTTTCAAAAATACAAACCATAGGTATCTTAAGTTATGTCATAGAAGAGCTCCTTTGTAGTATTTGAAATCGTTTTTACTGACTCCTTGAAATAGGATTCTTCTCCCACATCCCCTTAAAATTTCATTAACATCCTAAAATAAAAATATAGTGTCAGATATTTAATAATGTGTTATTATTAATATTATACAACAATATTACACCTTTTATCGGTCCAAAAAAAATCAAAAGTATCATGTGTGCGTACGAAAGACATATCATCTCCACGAAACAGTGTAATTCATTTTTCATCACCAATTTACTTGGATAGTTATAATTATAGAAATATTGTGTATATATGATAATTATGACACAATATTTATTATTTAAATAAATATATCATTGGATTATTTACAAATTTACCATTAATGGAATGAGACTATCTCATGTATGTATGTATGGCCTACCATATCAATGAAGCGATGCGACACATTTTCCATATCGAAAATTAAATAATACTAATAATAATGTATTATATCATTAAATATGAAACTTATATAATTAATAAAATTATAGATATTATGGATCTATTTTCCATGCACATGTACTAGAGTTTATAAGACAAAACTTGAATGGAAAATTGATTCAACTAACACCATAAATAAAGAAATAAAAAAATATTATTACTGAGTTGGTGGTAAGAGGTTATATAATTATTATATATGATATAAAAAAAATTTATGTATTATATATAAATTAATAAATTTATTTAAACAATTATATAGGAGGTTAATGAATGTTCAACAAAAGGAATTTTCAATGTAGTAGATCTCTTGAATCGTATATATTTCTTTTGGATTTTTCTTTCTCTTTGTATACATTAAATTATCTCATCATTATTATTAAATAATTATTATATATTCTATTTATATGTACAACACCTATTAATTTATATCATTTCATATTTCATTGATGAGGAATTTCACCTTTTAAAATGTTCCCTTCTCAATTCCTCTCTATAAGTAACTTTGATTATGTAGAACTTCTCTATTTCATACCCATTATAAAGTACACCCCCTAAACATTCTTACTCCTCCCATTTTCATGTACACTTCATAAATATTTTTAAACAAAAAATATATTTATAAAATTAATAAATTTATCATGAAATATAATATAATTTATTTCTATTTTTATGGAAACAATTTTAACATTATCCTGTTTAAATACTCATTATTATTTTCCATAAAACAATGATTAATTGTCCAATATCTAAAGATACATAGCAACTATTTATCATGTTCTAGATTAAATTAGGATTAATAATTCAACATATATTATTATATCTCCTTTTTTTAAATTCAATAATATTTTGAATCCCATATTTCATTAATAACACTATGATATGCCCTTTTGTTTTTCCTTGTGACATGATTACAAAACCCATTTATTTCCAGGGTTAACTACTCTGATTATTCATTGTATTTGATTTATTTATGTGATACATATTCTCACGTACATGTTATTAACGGTGACCCCATATAGAACTCCAATTTATTTGGTAATGTCTTAGTCTCATGATAAATTATGTATGAGTTTAGAGAGTAAACCTAATCCATTACGGGACAATGTACACTATGTGATATAGTCCTTGATGTACTCTTTTACACATGTTTATGTACTATTATATTACTCTTATACTATAATTTCTTTCCATAATCTTATGATTCCATTTTATATGTCTTATAATCCATATATTTATTTATTATCAATTCTGTTTATGTTATCATGTTATTCCTTCTACATCATGTGCAATAATTTATTCCCTTGTCTATTCTCTTACATGTATTTTTACCTCATATGATTTTTCTATGTATTCCCCATATAATACTATATATTTGTACGATCTCAAAGGATGTTAATATCTTATTATAAAGAATAATAAACCAATGTTTCTTTCTCCAATTTCATATTTCTAATTATGTATCTAGCAATCCAAGTACACCATATTTGTTGATCGCTGGTTTTTATTTAATGTATAATTATTCCAAAAATTATGTAATAAATTTTTTAATGTTATTAGGTTTCTATATATTATCCCCTTATCCTTGGTCACACATTGACATTGAATCATTTTTTTCCCTAGAATTTATTAATTACCATGTTTGGAAAAGAGCCATATTTCAATCAGTTTATATCCTTTTCCACCGTTCTCATAGTGTGTCGCATGATATTAAAAAAACTAAGTATAACAGATTAGTTTTCCATTTTTGATGGGGATATAATACAATGGTATGTTCTCGTTTATGTTTATATTATGAGATTTTATATCAGGCCATGTATTCATATTTTAAACATTTTAATCATATTTCTTTAATATAGAAATAAAAAAATAAAATTTTTTCTTGGGAATTGGGATGAAATGAAATAAACATTTACAAACCAAATTTTTTTTATCATACGTGTTTAATTGGTGTATCTAAATATTTAATTAAAAAAATTTAAAATGGAAAATAAAGAAAAAATAATGAAAACAAAAATAGAGTGAGATTCATTCGATATGCCCACATGAAGGATGTGCCTACAATGATTTTTGGGGGTTGAGGGGAAGAAGTAATTAAAGAATTTTTCCATTTATCTTATCTCTTGATATAGTGAAATATAATAAAGAGTCAAAAAACCCTTTTATGATTTATTTTATTCATTATTGACAAACATTAATCCTTAATGATTTCATAACCTTAATAAAATGTCCTACAAATTATATTTGATCCCTTTCTAAATGTGGTGGAGATTCTAGATGTCATGAAAGCCTATAGTATATGAAATTAACTTGATGTATAATTAAATCAATATCACAATTTGTGCGATCAGTTTTTCTAACTATGCAAGAAAACTGTACGGGCACATAAATATAGATCCTAAAATTCTGGATCTCAACCGTTTTCCTCTATCATTATCGTGTAAGCCCCTATGTGTCCGTAACTCAGGATTACCCTTCACCAAAGGAAGGAGATTCTCTCCCAAGTGTTTTGGACGAGATCTGAAAGCTTCTCTTGACGAATCGAATCATGTTTCTTGATGAATTTGATCGTTCTTCCTCGTTCTTGGTTGGTTTCATAGATCTACCTAGAACTTATCCTCCTCTTCTCTTGGTTTCTTAGATCTACACCTGTTATGGGTACATCAAAGGGTTTGGATGCCAAATGTGATGAGATTTTCTCTTGATCTTTCTAGGAGGAGAGATCTAAGGTGGGGTTTTGGAGAATCGAACTGGGTTTCTTGAGCGTTCATCGACCGTTGTGCTTTTCATAAAAAACCTTGGAGGTAAGGTATTCATTGCTTCTCATTCATTTACATGAAAATTTATTTCTATCATTTTTAATTCGACTAGATGACAATGGAATTTACATAATAAATACTTTGAACAGGATAATGAAATTGTATCGATCGTATGTTAATGCCTCTTGTTTTTCTAGATGGTGTGATATCTAAGCTTAATTTTCTTAACTGTTTTCCATGATAGAAACTGGTAATGAACATAAAACAAGACTAAATGATATTTGTTTGGCCAAAGATAAAGAGTCCTGAAAACAAATCTGGTTCTTGTGGTAATTTGATGTTAATCAAATTGGAATTTTAAGCATGTATAATCATTTATGATAGCTTACTAGTTAGGTTCCCGATTTTGGAACCAACGTATAATAAATATGTTAATTCAAGATGGTTTAAAAATTTGATCATTTGATAATTCCATGAAGGGTTTTGAGTTTCCCTCTTGATTGTTGAAGGGACAAGATCCCAATTGATATGATGTTTTCTTTCCTGCTTCTTGTGCAGTGATGTGATCTTGGATGGTTTTTGTGATATGTGGGGGCATAGAGGCCTTTTGGTTATGACAGGAGATGACTCCTAGAGTGGTTAGATGAATTGGTTAAAGAATGTGGGTGTTATAGAGGACACAAGGGATGATGGAATGGGTTGGATGTGATTTTGGATGTTGTTGGTTCTATGATTGTTTATCTGCTTTACATTTCCCCACTTCTCAAGGAAGTTCACCTTACTTACCCTTCATCCGAAAGAGGTGAGGACACACGGGGTACGACACGTGCTTTCCGTGTTTATGTTCTAAAGGGATAATGGGTCTATGCTCTTGCTATAGGTGGCAAGGACTCGACGGGTAGTACATCTACTCACCGTGTTGATCCTCCTTGTGTTAGTATCATAGAATTCTTTTCTAGAATGATTGGGAATATGGGAAAGTGTTTCTGTAATGAATGTTGGAATAACTGTTGTTAACCCATGGGGTTGGTGTTCAATGAAACATAATGATGAGGTTGTAATCTATTGATTGAACAACTGACTTTGGGTGTGATGATAATGAAAAAATGGAATGAATAAACTAATATAGCTCATGAAATGGTTGTATGCATTTAGTATACCTAGTCCTTGAAGTGGCATCCTGGAGTCTGAGAGACGTTGGCTACAGTTGTGTCTAAGACTTGCTTATGCCTATAGTGTGGTTGTGAGTTATAATATATATTGTACATTTTGTGTTTTTATATGCTACTCAACCCTATCAGTATGGGAAACTGATACCACGGGGATTCTAAGACCTGGGGGGTATTTTCCACAACATTCCAGTGGGAGGATGAATGGTTGACTACCCCCCCCCCCTTTTGCACCAATCTCTTCTCTTGGTAGATACTTGTGCCGTTAGGAACAACAGTTATTTTTTCCCTTATATATGTGTAAGGGGATATAATGGCATGTTCTTATTCACACACATATATTCTGGATATGGTATACTATGGACTACTGTAGGTGTAATGTGTATAGGTTGTGATGGCTTTAGGATCTTTACTCAGTGTATGGGTTGTAATGGTTTGAGGAATAATACCCAACGTATGATACACATTATGCGATATGTGGTGGCTCCTGGAAACTACCTGGAAACTTTTGGTTGTGAGGATGGTGTGGTGCTTCGACCAGGTGTATGCGGGAAAGCCTTTTTTGAGAGAGATGCTTATGATGTGCGGCGTTAGGGAAAAGCTGCAAACCAGTGACGAAGTAGTAGTGGGGTACCCTTGGTATTCTTTATTATATGCTATACTCTTGTATGTTTTACTTGGTGAGAGTTCCCATGCTGTGGTTTGGAACATAGTATACCTGTTTAGGTGATGAGTTAGTTTCACTTATTGTTCATTGTGCTTTATAAATATTTCTTTACATTTGCATGAGAGGCTTCGGGGAGGATCCTATAGAGTATACTGTTATACTCACCCTATGTATATACAAACTATTTTTCAGGTCACATGATGCAGGTTGGAGATCAAGCTAGTTTCTACTAGCTTGTGGTTGCAGGATCTGTTCAGGCTTGTGGTTGTTGCTATTTTTACATTCTTTTGCATACTTTCAGTTTTTCCCCTTTCAGTTATAGTACATTTTCACGGAATTACATATGTGAATTTGGGTTTCTTTTATATTTCAGTTTTGAGATGGAGTTGGTTGGTGTCTATATTATCTCTCTCTTTGGAATTTGTTCTCTTAGAGGGTAATGACTCCCATTTGTGTGTTTATTATACCCTAGGTTCTATTTGCCTACCCAGGGCCTACTGGAGGTGGGACTCGGGGGTCATTATCTCCCTTTTCACATTGCAAACCCAGGAGGGGTACACTCTGTGGGGAGGGGGTCGTGACAATTTTTACCTTATTTGGATATTTTATAAAGTTATATTTGTATTTCCAAATCCATGATGAATTCCACTCTCAATAAATTAAATAATGGAAATTCATAAAGGAAATATCATATATAAATTATAACAATGAATATTAAAACACAATGAATCATGAAGGAACCCACATAACCAAACACTGTGGACCAATACCATTATTACTAACACATTTTTTCTATATATTTATGTTATACTTTCCAAATTTTCGTCTCTTTTACAATATAATGTTTTTATAAAATAACAAAACTCAAACAAATTGTAGTATAGTAGAATTAGTAATATTGATCGATTGAACGTAAATATATTAAATTAAGATGAACAAAGTTATCCATTGTGCTAAATTAAGAAAATATTTTTTCTTACAATCCATTTGACAATAGCCACATTAAATCTATCTTGAGATAATGATAAATAATTAACATGAAAAAGTTGGTAATCAAAACAAGTTTCATTCAAACAATAAATTTGGTTCAATGAAAATCCATGGAAAATATCAACATAAAAACAACATGAATAATGAAATATAATATCTTAATAAAGCAAATGAATAATTATTGGCATCCTTGATCAAGGATCATCAACCAAGAATTCTTGAATCATACCATCAAGGCCTCTAAATCATGAAACAATTATTCAGTTAAGGCCACCCAACCTAGACATTATTATTTTAAGTTTATTAAAACACCACATATCCTACTATTGTGACAGGATTTTACAAAGATATCCTATACATAATTTTAACCTATATAATCTAATGATACTAGTTGATTAATAGAAATATAATCTATAATCAGTCCTTACCCATCACTTTGACATTAGATGAATTTTTACTATTTTAAATTATTAATAAAATTTATTCTTAAAATTCCTTAGTGATCAAAAATTACCCTTATTGAATCAACAATGAATAACATCAATACATAATAATTTTTTGAAATATTGAAAAAAAAAATACGATATCATTTTATTATATCCCTCGTAACCTCAAAGGGAGTTTTCATAGTTCAAAATAGCATTAAAATATAATTGGAACATTTGATGGAAATAAATACCCTCTTCACATTAAAATAACTATTCAAAATATTTTAGTTTTTATAATATAAAAAAAAATTGAAAAGATATTTTGTAAATTTTAAATTATTATTTATAAAATTTCATGGTCATGATGGATGGAAATTACATTCACGCCATATATTTTAAAACATAAATCCCTTTCAAATTTTTACTAAAAAGACAAATGCACACTATTTGAAAATTGAATAGAAGATTTATTTTTTATAAAAATTAAATATTAAATCATGGGTAAAATAAATTTAGCTAATAAAATGATATATTAAAAATATTTTTGAAAACATTTTTGATGAAAATATATCTTGAAAAAAAGTATTTTCGACTGAAGATATAAATACTATCAGTTTTTTTTAGAAAAAAAATTATTTCAAAATCTTGAGTACTTGAATATAGGGAAATGAAAAAAAACATGTATTTTTTAAAAATAAATATATTATATAAAATTTCATGCTTTATTGAGATATATATCATTAAATTACATTACCAGAAACTTAATCATAAACAGTCTCGGTAAATAATGAGATTTCAATAGAAATCCTTTTACGCTTTAGAATCAATTGAAATAAATACCCCATGAATGAAATAAAATATAATGAAACATTAAAATCCTTGAATAAAAAAGGTTACATGATATAAATTAACAAAGGGGTATTTTACAGACCACATGATTGAAAAAAGTTTTGAATAAGGAATCTGTCTCATAGAAACAAAAGTGAGATATGAAAACCATTACTTCAAGATAAAAAATATTTGTAAGAAATTTTATCATCATGTATAATAAATTTAGATTTATGATAAATAAATAACAGAATCATAAAAATATAAATAATATCATATATATTAATCTTATAACATTTAAACACGCATTTATTAATAATTAATTATTAAAATTTACATTTTAAGCTGTTAAATGTATCACTTTTCAAGGAACAATCAGTTCTGCAGTTCTTATCCTTATACATTGATCATGGTTCCCATAATTCCAAAATTTTACCCATGAAATAAATATATTATATATTCATTATATATATTTATATTCATCCATAAAATTTATAGATATAACACATAATTGTACGTTCATAGAGATGGTATATTGAACAGACACCTGGATGATGTTTCCATTTTTTCGACAGATAAAATGAATGAAAGGTTAATAAAAATTCGCCCTTAAAGAATAATAATTATATAATAATTGAAATATATATTTGATAAATCACTCATTATAACCCTCCAAATAATATGTTTAGAAGAAAAAAATTACCCCACTATGTGGTGACAATTACCCACACGTAGGCACAATCAATGCTTTTCACATTCCATAGGATGGTTAAAAATAATTTTATTATTGTTCCTTCATCATGAAAAAATTATTAATATTTAAGATAATAAATTAATAATTTTATAATTTAAACAATGGTTTCTTAATATTAAGAATAAAAAATAAAATTTAATTTTTTAAGAGATATAACTCATGATTGATAATCATCTATTGGATTACACCTTAATCCTTTAATGGACGATCATTTGAAAAAAACATCCTGGATGTGGTGAATGAATATATGAATATATTAAATAATATATTTTCAAATATATATAATGATCAAGAGGTGGATGTAAGATATCAGAATATGTTCCCTTTTATAAGTGAGGGGAGGGTCACTCATGGGATTACATATAGTAGTAAAATATAATTAATAAATTTTTATAATAAATAGAAAAAAATGGTATGTTTTAAATTATTTTATAAGGATATTTATAAATAATTAAATAATATAAAAATTACAAAATTTTATATGACATTTTACCCTTATAATTTTATTTTAACATCAATTATTCCTTTATAAAATTACAACAAAATCATTTTTTTCTACTATGTAAAGGTTAATAACGTTTTCATAAAATACAATTTATTAAAAACTGACCTTGTGTGATATTTTGAATCATATCCCATTCAAGAGAACAAATATATATATATTTTTAATTTTAAATCATTACATACTACATATTTTTATAATAAAATATGTTTAATATCATTTTAGGAAATATATGGTATATTAAAATATAATATGTGTATAACTCAAGTAAAATTTATCCAAATGTAAATATATTAGATGAAAAAGATGATATAGTTTTATTAAAACAATCCATTTTTATAAAATGTTTATATATTATATTAAACCTTTTCATTTGGTTGAACCCCTTAGTAAACAAATTTTAAAATTAATATTGGTAGATATTTTTTTCAATATTAAGGGTTTATAATTTTTCATATTAGGTAAAAATTGGATAATAAATTGATAAGGGGTTAATTTATCAAGATCTTCATATATTAATTATAATTTTAAAAAAAGTAAATAATTTAATATAATATTATTGCATATAAAATAATGTTAATTTCATTAATGACATAATTCATTTAATTTTACTTTAAAATTTTCATGATATTTATAGAATTTAAATAATTAATTTTAAATATTCATAACATGATATGTTCATCAAAAAAATTATTTAACATAGTAATTCACTGAAATTATATTAATTTAAATATTATATATATAATTTATTATATTTTTCTATTAATTGAATAAATATTGTGTGGATGTTGTGTTAGAATTTCTAGAAATTATTCTACCCCTAATTAATATAAATAAATTAAATGATAAAAAATTAATCATTATTTGTAATAAAAATTTCCATTTTATGTTATCCACATTTTATTATTATAAAAAAAATTATTTATATTATAGCCAAGAGAGTGGAATTTTGTAATTTACATTACTTAATAAAAATATAATTTTCCTTATCAATGGAAAACAGACCAAAAAATTCATACAATCTAATTATTGTTTTATATGGTAAAAATTATTCTATAAAATTAAGTGAATATATGTTTTTGGTTGATTTTTAGAGCCTATATAATAGGTTTAAACTTGGTTTACCAATATTACCCATTCTGAGGTGACCAATATTTACAATAGTTACTATTCTTAATAAAAAAAATAAATCACACATTTTTAATAAATGTCAATATTAGGATTTAAAATATGGTATCAATTTTTCAAAAATAAATATATATATGTAATAGAAAATAATTTTAATATAAATTTATAAAACATAATGAAAAGTAATTTTTAGAAAAAATGCATTATAACATTAAAAAATTAACTTCTATCACAATGATGAATATTGATAATTCCAGTGAAATAATTAGAATATTATAAATCATATGATTCATATGTCACTTTATAACTAAATATACAATATATTTTTGCATTTATGATTCTTTATTTAAAGATAAGAAATAATAGTAATTTAAAATTATGTATTTTCCTCTCCTCATTAAAAATTCAATGTTTTCAAAAAAATAAAGAAAATTTGTCACAATTTTAATTTTATTATTTTTAATTCACAAATTATTTCCTTTTTAAAAAATCGATTTATAATTTTTTTGAAATTAATTCTAATTTTTCAATGAATTTATAATAAAAATTATTATTAAAGAATACTGATTTTTGAGACAAAAAATAATTCTTAAAATTTTTTTGTACATATATATTATGAATTAACTAATATATTTTAATGTTGTAAAAAATGTATTTCATAATATGGTTAATATATCAGAATTACGTAATATATATATATATATATATATCAAAACGTGGTTAATACTATTCCTAATGTAGTTAAACTTTATATATAATTCATATTGTGGTTAATATTATTCATAATTATCAATATATATATATATATCATGATATATTGTAAATAATATTTATACATATATATTACGAATTAACTATTATTATCAGTGTTTCATGTCAAACATGTTATAAAAAAATTATGATTTATTTAAGGATAAATATAATATAAAATATCATGGTGTTACATTTAACCCACTAAAATAAAAATTTTCCCCCTAATTATATTACTATTAAACATATGTTAAAAAGATTAAAATTCATTTTCTGAAAACAAAACATCTTATAAATGGATAATACAAATTTCTCTGAAAATGGAAAGTGGAAAACATAAAATTTTATTGAAAAATCATGTATGTGGGTTCTCATATTAGTATAATATTGATGGGATGTTATAATATAGACATGTATGAGTAAATAATAATGTCCAAGAACTAATAAATGGCTTTAGAGAATACACTCCTAATAAATATAATGAAAAACCATAAATAAGTGAGGGGATAAAAGACTATCAATTCATTGTAAATGAAGGGAAACATATAATATTTTTTCTTCAATGTCATTTTCTTAATGTTCATGGATAATTTCAATATCAATATTAATAACATGATAAAATTTAAATACCTTATTTATTTTCATGTCATTAGTACCCATTCATCCTTTACTTGTGGTTCGATTAATTGTACTTCATATTTGAATCGATGAAATGAATACTTAAGATAAATCTTTAATTCCTGAAGCACAAAAAAAAATTTAGTGGATCAGATGAAAAATAAAAAATGATAAGTAATTAAAACATTCCAGAAATGTTTAATAAAAAAATGAATAATATAATTTTTCCAATATGGATAAATATAATACATAAATCTCCAAAGATTTAATAATAACACTTATAGTTCATCATAATAAATTACTAAAACAACAATCCTCAGACTCCTCCAAAATATGTGTGATAAAATTACAAATATATGAATATAAAAGAATTGATAAACTATTTCTTAACATCATCTTTAAAATTTTTCCCTATAAAACATAAATAATATCATATTTCATGTACCAAACATTTCAATACATTTAACAGATATTCTCATAAAATATACAGATAACTTGTGTTAATAAAAACCTAAATAGATTCATAATAGTTTTCAGAAATTCACACTATCCTTATTAATAAAATAAAATAAATTAATATTTTTTATATTCTATATATCCAAAATTTTAACAAAAAACATTATCATGAAATCACTAATTTATTCTAAGAGCAACAGAATCCAATTTACATCATCAATTTATGTAATTTATTTATACAAATTAAAATTCATAAAATTGATAATAAGAATATATTCAGGTTTACCCAGTCCCTTAATAATGTTTTCTCAAAAAATATTTTCTTTCTATTAAATCATTTTTCTTAGTAATCGGTATTATTCCTAATGTTTTATTAAATACTTAATGAAAAATACTATGGAATGAAATATATATATGGATCATGATTCTTGTGACAATAATACCATTGATATGACAACATAATTATCAAATCCTAATTCATGAAAACATTAATTTGTGAACTGAAATAATTGATACAACATAAGTATTTCCTCGGACTATGAGATAACACTAAAATTAGGGAATGAACTTATATAACAACCATGATTCCCATATACAATAAATAAATTTATAAATGATATATTAAAATGATCATTATTTACATCAATCAGACTCTACACTTTTTCCATAGAAATTACACACTCTAGAACCTTTATTTCCAAATAAAAAACAAATTACCCTTCTATTGAGACATTAAACAGGGTACTTCTTCCCACATTATTTATAGGAAGGAAATTTATCATTATTTTTATTTTATTTATTACCATATGCACATCCATAAAAATTCATCTTCATATTATTTGATAAATTAATAAAATCAATAAATATTATGTTGTTAATCACATATCATTATAATTGACTTAGAATAAGAACAATATTTATCATTCCATATACCATATCATACAATTCCTCAATAGAAATATTATTTCATTTTATATTAAATTTATAATTAACATGATTCTACCTTGTTTTATATCTTTACTAAAAAAGTAAATATCATAGTGTGAGAAACAATTTTATAGTCATATAAGCATGGACATTTATTCATAATCATAACATATTCCTCTCAAACAATGGAACCGTAGGTTTAGCATAGTCTTTACTTAAGCAGAATTTATTGAAATAAATATTAAGTGGTTTATAAATAAAATATTAATTAATTTAGGAATATACCTTGTGAATGTCAAACCAGGTGCAAAATCGGGGAACATACAATGTGCACCAGAATAGTGGATGAAATATATTCAACCAACTCATTTTGACTTTATTACCCATGTATGTATCAATTAAAAATCCATGTACATTTATAGTATCCATGAAATAATGTATTTCTCGGAAAAACACATAATATCAAATCATTAGGTTGTAATACTCTAGTTACATTAATCTTCAATGTCTTCCATAGAGTTATATTCTGTAATATAAGTTTTCCTTAATTATAGCACCCATGGTTTCTACGAAACTTTTTATGATAACAACTAAAAATACCGTGACCCTAGTTTACTAGAGTTATAAGTTACCTACTTATATTAACACTATGTAGAGGTAATCAATTCTGAAAGTAGTAAATATATTTTTAGTCTTTGTAATAAAGATATATATAGGATCCACATATTAGATTTTAAATATAAAAATGTATCATAAGAAAAATAATTATATACATGATTTTTTATAATATCCATTTTCATATCATATTGAATGGAAAAAAAATTATAGATGATACCAGATCCTTAGAAAGGATACATAAAGTAGAAGCTATCCTGAGTAAATAATCAATAATTAACATGGTAGAGTTTATTGTCAAATCACATGTCATTGAATGAATAAATTGTGTTCAATTAGAATCCAATTAAGATATAAACATAGGAAAACCATATTTAATAAAAAACTAAATATTAATAATGTAAATAAATAATTATATGAACTCATGATGAAGGTCTCTAAATAAATAAATAATGAATCTTACCTTCAAGGCCTCTCAACTAATACATTATTATTTAATTAGAGGGGACACACCAAATAAACAATTATTATGGAATGATATTATTACCTTAGAGGATACATCATTCAAATGTTTTTTTACACGTTATACCCATCAATAAATTGATCAACTATCTATTAATGGGCCCTACCCATTACTTTCACATCAAATTCATTCCATATATTTTTAATGATATAGAGAATTCATTTTCAAAATGCCATATTAAAAGCCAATTATCTTTATTATATTAGCAAAATGGAACATCAATATATCGCTCATAAATACTATATAGAGAAATAATATTGATGGTATCTTTGTGATATATCCCTTATAATATCAACAGATTTCAACAATGTGGAAATTGCAATTAAAAGAAAATTGGAATATTTCTTGAGGAATACACAATTTTCTTTTTGAAATAAATTATAAATATCTAAAAAATTAAAAAAAATTATGAAATTATTTCACTAAAAATAATCTTGTTGAATTGTAAAGTAAGTTTCAAATCATTGATAATTCATTATGGTCTGAAATTTTGTTCATTTTATTTATGTTAAAACAAATAATCCTTTCATGGTCTCAGAAAAAAGAAAAAAGTACTCCATTTGATAAATGAAAAGAAATTATTTCTGATATATTTTGAAAAAACATTCTTGGGTAAAAATAACTTTAAAAATCATTTGATAATATTAAAAACAATTTTTATTTTTTTATAACATTGGAATGAAAGTGGGAATAATTTCAACCAATGTGAGAAATAATATTTCTTTCTTTAAAAATATTCATTCGGATAAATGAGTTCTTATGAAGAGGAATATTAAAGGAAAAAATTATTATATATAAAAATATCTATAATATAAGAAGATTTATGTTTTTCAGGATATAAATATGATAAAATTTCAACATTTGAAAATTTCTCGTAAACAACCCCGATATACAATGAGATAGTAATTTAAATCTCTTACCACATTGAAATATATTGAAACATAATACCCATGAATGAAATAACATTAAATGAAATATAAAAATTCCATAAAATGAAATATATTTATGATATTTAATAAAAATGTTTTAATATATATATCATATGAAATAAAAATGTTGTAATATTCAGTATATCTCAGGGAAATAATAGTGAGACAAGAAAACCCTTACCGTAAGTTCAAATTACATCATAATTGAACTAAACCACATCTATAATAAATTTAAATTTATTATTAATAAATAACTAAATATTATAAATATCTATAATATCCTATATTACACACTTATAACATTTCTATAATCATTAATTTAAAAATCATTACTGAAATCATTATTTCCATATGTTTACTGCTTCATTTTTCATAGAAGTTTTAGTTATGGTGCTTGATTATTGATCATGGTCACATCATATCCAAATTGTAAAAAAAATATCAAAAAAAAATATATTTAATATATATATATATATATATCTCCATCCATAAAAGGTAGAAATATAAATAATAATTACAAAATTCATGAAGACGATAGTATGTAAGTACACACGAACTATATTTACATTTTGAAGTGGATGGAATGAAAAAAGATAAATAATAATAACATTTTACCAAATCTTAAAAATAAAATAAATAAAATATATAATTCTAAAATCAATCATTATAACTATCCATGTAAGTGGTTATGGAAAATTAATTACAATGCTTTGTGGAGATGAAAAGTCGTACGTAGAAAAGAATGGCGTTTTCTATTTTCATAGCATGTCAAGAATGTGTAAAACAGTTCTTCCATGCTAAAAATATCAATTTAGTATATTTGTATTTATATTTAATTATTTTATATGGTATTATATGGATTTTATGGAGGTTGGAGGATAAATAAAATTAAAATTCTTTGTTAAGAGTTATACATCTTTGTTGTGAAACCTATTTTCTATGACACCTCAATCGTTGAAGGGAGGGTATTTTGAAAGGAATAGAAGCTCTAGGATATAATTAAAAAATATAATAAGGTAACATTGAATGTATTTTCAAATCTATAAATATAAATATTTGAGAGTAATATATGATAATATGTACTATTTTATATGTGAGGAGAGTGGCACTCTAGGAATTACATAATGTAACAAATTAATATAAATTATTTTTTATAATAGTAACTATAAATGTTTATATTTGAAATATATGGTGTTTATAAATTTAAATAATCATAAATAATATAATTTAAACAACTATAAGTGTTTTTATCCCTTATTATTTAGTTTTAATACCCCATTAATTATTTCAAATATTATATCAATGTCAACGTTTTCGATTATATAAGGGTCCAAAATGTAACCATGAATGGAAAAGTGACCCATAAATTCAAAATAGATTATATTTTCAATAATATACCAAACACTTGTAAATATATATTATTTATATGAAATTTATACCATATAATAAAATATTGATTTTTATAATATATCATTAATTTAATTTTTGGTAAATACATGAATTATTATAATATAATTTGTGTATAACTCATGTAAAATGGTTCCAAAATTAGATTTTATTGAATATAAAGAATAGATGGACTTAATAAAATCATGAGATAAATTTTTACTAGGTTGGATATAATTTTTAACATTATATTTTTGTGTAAACCCATGATTAACAAATTTTAACCTTTTTCATTGTAACAGACTTTTCAATATAAAAGGGATATACTATTACTTATAAGTTGAATATTTGATAATAATTTGGAAATGGATGAATTTTTAGATAATTTAGGATCCTTTTTTTCACAAATTTTATTATATTATTAATCTAATAATATATTATTTAACATAAAATAATACTATTATTTTTTTGAAAATATTTACTTAAGTTGATTTTATGTCATTAATGTAGTTATTGAATTTGAATATAAACATGTCAAGCATCCATAAAACTATATATTTATATAATAATATCATGAAAAACAATAAATATGTAACTCTACGACTCCAGTTACCCAGAGTTGGTTCATCATTACATAACATTTACATGATGTAATGGAATCATGTCCTGAAAAACCGATTAGTTTAGTATCCTTATTAGTACTATATACATTCATAAGTTTTGTATTACATCGAGAAAAAAGAAATCAATAAAAAAATTTCCCCGATTGAAAACACTAATATCCTTAGACTATCCCTACATGTAAACCATTATATACTTTTTCACATGCTTGGAAAATAAAGGATAGAGAAGGGTGATCTCAAATGCTCAGTAAGGATTAAAATATAGCGGAAACATTCATAAATAAGAATAAATATTTTAGGCGATGAATAAGAATAAAACAAAATCCATTTAAAATTATTCTTATTTATAATATTGAAAAGATAGAATCAAATATTGCCATTTACTTATTCAGATGGATATTCTACTAGTCGAATAATCACTTTCAATTTCAATATCAAATTTCATAATGATGGAATTCATAATTCTGGACTTCATAACCACATAGTCAAGGCTTTGTGCCAAGATTGAAAATATTATTTTGTCAAGACCATGTTCCAAGAAACTAGTTTGTCTCATGATACCTACCGATGCATCGAAGAGATATAGTGGGATCCACCTGTCACATACCTAGTCCAATGAATTCCTCATATGAAAAGGATTAATAATAACATAAACATTTGTATTAAAACTAGCATATAAAATGTCAATACAATAGACATAAGAAATGAATGGTATCAAAATAAAACAAACACAGTTAAACATATTAGAAAACCATCAATACCATATGTAATATTTGTATCATAATAAATCATCTTCGATCAAGAATAATATCCTGTAAATGATATTGACAATGTTGAAAATGTTCAATAAAAATCATCGAGGGAAATATCCCTTTTTCATGAAATAATTTATAAGTCATATAAAGAATGTAATTTATAATATTGTTTTGAATAATTGGGTCCCATACCACATTGAAACTTTTTAATGGTATTAACATTTTAAAACATTCATGTCCATATAAAAAATCCCTTAAAACCATTTTTAAAACACATATATTAATCATAAAGGTTTAAATGAATAAATTATTAACACATTTAAAATGATGTTTTAGTAAAAATTCCCTAAAAATAATCCATTTTAAAACTATTTTATAAAACATGGGCATGGATAATAAATATTTCCCAGTAGATACTTACTTAAAAACAACCTCATATAATAAAGAGATTGTGAAATTAACCCTTATCTTGCACTTTCCTTTGGTCGAGGGTACGTTTAACCTACTCTATAATGACCATAGTATGATATTAAATTATACCAGTACCATATTTATATTATATAACACTTGATTCATTTATAACTTTATACTATCCATTTAATATTGATTTCCAAGTAAAATTAACATTTTGGGTAATAATCACTTTCTTTATCATATTTGTTTTAACTTGTTATTCTGGATCGTATCATTTAGATAAAAATTTAAATACATCCAGAATATAATCCTTCATTTATATATAATATATATTTAGAATATAAAAATTTATAATATATAGATATATTAAATGGAAGGCACCGTTTATGGAGATGGTATTCCATATGTACGAATAAATGATGTTTCTATTTTCATATTGTATTGAACGAATGTAAGTGAATAAGATATATTCAAGTAAATAAATACAAATATATATATATATATATATATATCAACTAGAATTATTATGTCATATATTACTTACTTATTATTAATATATATTTTTATAATCATCGTTGAATGGTGAACGTGGGAATTAATCTCAACGAGTCATGGAGACCGTAATCCAAACATACACACGAGCAACAATATCATTATATTGATGGTGAAATCAAATGTAATTTGATGATATATCATATAAAAAAGAATAATTTACATGTTATATCTATTAGTTACATCATTTATACTCATTATTATAACCATCGAATTAATTAAGTGTTTGAATAACAAACTACACCACAATGTGGAGACAATAAGTCGTACGTACGCACGTTTGTTGAATTTGTCATTAATATGATGGATAGAATAATGAATATAGTTGTACCATTTTTATAATATCTTCATATTATATATAAGATAATAGAGTTATTATTTTATAATCGAAACAATAATGACAGATAAAGTAGAATAAGAAGCAAAATTTAATGATGTGATGAAATATTTACCTTTCTTCGGGTTCTTCCATTTGATTTGATGAAAGGGATCCTTAAGATGGCTTTCTGATCAAATTATGGACTTAAGGATGATGTGAGGAAATTTGGGAGGGTATTTTGGTAGGTTTTGGCTGATCTATATGGCTTTGGAGGTGTGAAATTAGGAGAAGGAGAAATGCCTTTTTATAAGAGAGATGAGTGTCACTTTAGGTAAAGTTCGAAATATTATTTTATAATTAAATAATTTTCATTTTATAATGGCTCAAAAATTAATTATTTAGATCCTAAGGTAGGTATGGGTATAAAAACTCTCAACATATAGGTTTTAGATAGGTTTAGGTCATTATATTAACTTTATCTTTTTTATTTAACGCTTAGTTAAATAGTTTGATATTTACCATGACTCTATGTATTTTTATATTATATGGTTAATAAACATACTATAACAAGAAAAAAAACCCCATGTGGATCATTATTAATATATATAACCTTATCTAAGACGTTTTGCCGATCCTTATAATTTTAGGAATATTATATCATTTAATAATATAGTATTTGTTTAAAAACTCAATTATGTCAGTTTTGACACTATTTAGTATTTTGAATTTATTTGAAACAAATAAAAACATTATCACATCGAATAAAAATTATTTATCCCACTCTAAAATGTCATATTAACCTATTAAATTAGTTAAATTCGTCATAAGTCTCAATTTACAGTTATTTGGATATTTAAAATATCAATTATTCTAATATTTTATTAATAATTTAATTACTCCATCATGATTGTGTCATAAATAAATTAAATTATATAATGTCTAAAAAATATTAATAATATACCATTATCTATGAAATCGTTTTAGCTCCCAAATTAATATTCATAGTTGAATTTATATTGTGTGTATCCCTATATTATAAATGGAAAAGTTATTAAACTTTGAATTTTACTCTTTTAACTCTTCTTTAAATAAAATAATTATAAATGTCATAATATAAACTTAGTGGACCAGATAGGATAATATTTTATTCCTATGATTTTATTTGGACAAATAATACTTATCCAATATAATTCGTACATTCGTTAGTGTAATTATGATATCATTTTTAACCTTAATTACACTATATACTTTTAGTCGTGGTAAATAAAAGTCAAAAGTCACTATTCACCAAAAATTATTTTCATCTTATTGAACCATATATTACATACTTATATTAACTTTTTATCTCAGATTTTCGAAATTCAAGACTCAAAAGTGGTAAAATTATGTCTTATGCAAATTTGCAAATGCTCCTAGGAGGTGTGTAAAAAATGGTAAAATGTTTGATAAAATTTTTATATATCTAAAATTATTACAAAATTACACCAATTAATTACATTAAACATATATAGGTATTATGTATATATTTTTACCTAAAATAAATTTAAATAAATTAAATAATATTTACATTAAAATTTGGTTTTAAACAATAATCCAATGTTTTCACTATTCATAAATAATGGAATGTTTTTAGAAAAATACAAAATAAATACCCTAACATAATTTTGATATTATGAATTCAAAATTGATATCTATTTTACAAAGTTAAAAACATAGAAATTGAATTTATTAATTTCATGTTATTTCCCATTGTCAAAACCAAAAAACATGTTTTAAAAATTAAAAACTATCAAAATATTTACTTGTGTTTATGTCAAATTTAAATTTGAAAATAATTATAATAACGTGCATTGTATTAAATGATAAAATTATAATCTAATTTTACTTCAAAACCTTTCAATTGAATAATTTGACACTATAAATTATTTTAATTAAAAAATTTGCTTTCGATTAAAACATAGTATTTTTTACAATTCATCAAAATACGAAAGAAATCAAAAATTTAAAAAAATTTATCCAAATAATATTTTTATTCCCCGCCTCTAAATGAGAAATTAATTTCATTAAATTAAATATATAAAAGTGTGAAATATTGGTTTTAGAAAGGGGTTTCCATTAAAAGGTGGTAAAATTGAATTTTAAAAAAACACCTCATTCATCTGAAAAAATTAAATTTTTCTTATATTATGTATACGAAACACATAATATGGATGTTAAAATTATATAGAGTATATAAGATTCAAAATTTATTTAATACTAATCATAATCGTTTTTTAATGTCTAGTTTGGTTTGTTGTGTTGCACTTAAACTCGATGTTGCGTGTAGCTCAAGTTATTGAATTATTTTTATGAGTCAACATAATATGAAATCATGAGGTGTAACTTTCTTCTCTCCTTCAATAAAATTTTCTTCCCAATTTTAAATCGTTCTTAGAAAATAAAAAGTTAATAATATAAAAATAAATTTATTTGAAAACCCCACATAAAGAATTGTGTTAATGAAATTTAGTCTTAATTAGAGGGAAAGGAAATTAAAACGTCACCACCAAATTATGATATCGATAAAGAGAACATTGGTTGCAATTGGAGACACGTAATTAGAGGAAAAAGGTAAATATTTGTCGGGATAGATTGTGTTCATCAATGACAAAGTAGTGTAAAATTGAGTGCCTCAAAGCAATCAATCTATGATGATTTAAAATTTTATTCTTTCAACAAAATAGAAGATATTAGGATAACACATTTTTGGTTTTAAGATCCCTTCACTAAAGTTTAGGAATTAATTTCATCATAGAATAAGTGGAAAAAAATATACATGACAGGTAAAGTTTCATCCTTCAACTAATTCTTACCAAAAACTCATCTTTCACACCAAAAGATAATATAATTCAAAAATATTCTATTTATCCTAAAATTATAGGGTTCCCAAAATAATGTATTTATAATTTATTTGTGAGAATATTTAAAAAAACTACATTATAGAAACAAATACATCATGTATGCTAGTGGTAAGTGATCCAACAATTTCGCCCTTCAGTTGAGGGTTCAAGTCTCACAACCTTTCCAAACGCGACGAGTTGTTGCCCATCATTCGGCCTATCCCTTTTATAACAATACAAAAAAATCATAAGAAATGATTTATCCTTAATAATAGTATCCAACGTCAATCTTATTCTATTAAATTCTTTATAATTATCCAAAATACTTCTGTTCAAACTCAAAATCCAATATTTAAAAGGAAGGTATACATAATGATGATCCATTTTTCCATGTTATAACATGTGAATACCTTCATCATATATTCTATTAAAACACTATAACAACCTGAATTACCATAAAAAATTATTGAATACATTCTTTCTCCATTATTCCTTATACAAGAATACATATAATTGTTCTATCCAAAAATGTCGTAAACTCCATCAATGATAGAATATAGATATCATTAATCAGTCTCAAGGTAGTCAAGAATACCTAATATAATTTATAAAAATCTATAATATATTATTCCAAAATCACTACCTTACTATCAGAACCATATTATTGTTTACAATACTCTCAATCATATATTTTCCAAAAAATTAAACTACTATTGAGTCACTTTTCTTTGTTTCATATAATATCATTACCTTAATGAAATATTATTGGAGTAAAATATTTTTATACTTTTTAATTTTTATAACATCTACATCATTTATACAATACTCAGATGACACACTAAATTAATAAAAACATATGAAATCTAATATTCTTCTTCATATTTGTTAGTATCATAACTTGATTATTATCCAATAACAGCTTTTGGGGTATACTCTAATGATTTAGACATTACTTCTCGAAGTGTCCAAACTACATGTAGATGACACATCATCCATTTAAAACCATTTTCGTACCCTTGCAATCATGTAAATTGTGTCCTTTTTCTCCACACTAATAACCAACTCCCATTACATTCATGTATTTACCAAGGTGATTCATTCCACAGTTATCACATATAGGAAAATCATTCTTTTCCCTCTTCCCTTTATCCATCTTTCTGTCTTCCATCCTTTTTTTCACTTGCTTCCCTTCAAATCCATATGAGTCAGAGAATTATTTACTTATCTTATTATCAAATGATACAATTTCTCCAGATGATGAGATTATGTGGGAGACTATTTCCCTTTTAAATGTTGGCTTAATACCATCAATGATATTATCCTTCTTAATCTTTCAATCAGACATATTGCTAGAATTCTCATTCCATTTACTAGACACCATTTCTAAACAATGGAATACAATAGGATAGTTTATGAATCATAATGCATAATTCCTAACATGTAAAATACCCAATGTAAATTAAAAATATTATTAATATAATATATAATCATAAAATGTTTTTTTGAGGAAGTATTTACTCTTAAAACCTTCATAATGGATTGTAAATAAACGTGAATTATCCTAAGCATATCCCCCAGGAGTGTCATAATTTAGAGTTCAGTAAGGCCCATTGTCATGTAATAGGATGACCCAAGACAATCAAAAACTCCTTATTAGAGTTTTCATTCATAGATAGATCTGTGCCAGAGCCTCCTCTACCTGCTCATATGCAGACAGGTATGTATTTCATGGAAAATTCGCAAAATCTCTACATTACCAAAATTCTTGGTAGTTCATCTATACTAATATTCAAAGTCAGTCATAGGGTAATGTACACTAATTAGAGTTTATCTAAATATTGTTTCCATGGTTTGTACTAAAAATTCTCTGATACCAACAATAACACCCCAACCCCATTTACCAAAATTCGGTGGATCATTACATAACATTTGATTGATACAAGGAATCATATCTTGAAAGACTGATTAGTTTAGTATCCTTGGATATACTAGATACATTATTATGTTTTACATTATATCATGAAAAAAATATCAACACCATTTTTCCCTTTTTGAACACACTTATATCTTTAACCTATCACTATATGTCCACCATTAAATACTTCTTTGCATCCTGGAAAAAATATAAAACATAGAAAGGGGTGTTCTCAGATGCCCAGTAAGGATAAAAATATAGCAAAAACATTAATAAATAATCATAAACATTTAAGGTGATTTTTATGAATAAAACAAAAAAGAATTAAACATAAAAATCATAATAATATGGATAAGATAAAATCAAATAATTCCATTTAATTTTTAAAATGGATAATCTATTAGTCAAATAATCACTTGTAATTTCAATATCCAATTTTATAATGATGGAATGCATAATTCCAGACTATATAACCACATTGTCAAGGCCTTCTACCAAGACTAAAAATAAGATTTGGTCAAAGCCTTGTACCTGTACACTTGTTTGTCTTATGGCACCTACCAATGAATCAAGGAGCTATAGAGGGCTTCTCCCATCACTTAATAAGTCCAATGCATTCCTCATATGAAAAGGTTTAAACATAACATAAACATTAATATTAAAACTAGATTACAAAATGTCAATACTTTATCCATAAAACATGAATGGTATAAAAAATCACATCCACAGTCAAACATATCACAAAACCTTCAATACCACATCAATTATTTATATCATAATAAATTAACCTCGATCATGAATTATATCCCTTAAAAGATGTTGGCAAAGTTGAAAATGATCTGTAAAAATCATTGTGTAAAATAACCATGTTTCATGAAATAATTGAAAATTCATATAATGGATGTCATATAAAAGACATTTTTGAATCAAAGTGTCTCATTCAACTTTGAAACATTTTAATAAAACTCGCATTTTAAAACACTCATGTCGATATAAATAAATCCTTAAACCTATTTTGAAAACATGGACATTAATGAGAAAGGTTTAGAAGAATAAATCATTAAAACATTTAAAATGATGTTTTAGTAAAAATTACCATAAAAGGAACCCATTTTAAAACTCTTATGGAAAATGGACATGGATAATAAATTTGTTTACATAGATACTTACGTTAAAATAACCTCGGATAATAAAGAGATTGTGAAATTAACCCTTACCTTGCTCTTTCCTTTAGTCGAGGGTACTTTTAATATCATGTATAATGACCATAGTATGTTATTAAATCAGACTAGAAAAATATTCATATTATTTCAAAAATGATTCATTTATGACTTTATACTATCCATTCAATAATGATTTCCATATTAAATTAACATTGTGTGTAATAATAACTTTTCTTATCGTACATGTTTTAAATTGTCATTCATGATCATATCATTTAGATCATGTTTTAAGTACATCTAGAATATAAACCATAATTTATATATAATATATATTAATAATATAAATATTTATAATAGATATATATATGAAATGGAAGTCACCGTCTATGGAGACGGTAGGCCATACAAACAAATAAATGATGTTTCCGTTTTCATATCGTATTGAACAGAAGTGAATAAGATATATGTATGTACATAAATACATGAATTCATATATATATATATATCTTGTAGCATTATTACTTCATATATTACATTGTTATTAATAATATATATAATTATAATCATTGTTTAATGGTGAACTAGTGAATGAATCTCATGGTGTCATGGAGACGGTAATCTGTACGTACGAACGAGCGACAATATCATTATATTGATGGTTAAATCAATTGTAATTGGATGGTATATCATATATAAAAAATAATTAACATGTTATATTTATTATTTACATCAGTTATACTCATTATTATTCCCATCCAATTAATTACGAGTTTGAATAACAAACTACACCACGACGTGGAGACGGTAAGCCATACATATGCACGTTCGATGGATTTTTCATTCATATGTTGGATAGAATAATGAATATGGTTATAAAATTTTTATAATAAAATAATATTATATATAATATACTTGATTTATTATTTTAGAATTGAGAAATCAAAGAAAGAGGAAGTTGAAGAAGAAAATATCTTGAATGAGGCGATGAAATATTTACATCTTCATTGGGTTCTACCTTTTTGTTTGATCAATGGGATCTATAGATTAGATTTATGAACAAAGTAAGGACACTAGATTGATGTGAGAGAAGTTGGGAGGATATTTGGGCAGGGGTTCACTGATCCAAATGGCTTTGGAGGTTTAAAATTAAGAGAAGTGGAAGTGACCTTTAATAAGAGATGTGAGGGTCACTTTAGATAAATATTGAAATATTATTTTATAATAAACCCATTTTAGATTTATTAATGGGTCCATAGAGAATTATTTCGAGGATAAGGTGGGGATGGGTCTAAAACCTCTCAAATAGTTGTTTTTAGATATTTTATGTCATCATATTACCTTTGTCATTTATATTTAACTCTTAGTTAAATAGTTTGACATTTACCATGTCTCTTTGTATGTTTATATTATATGGTTAAAAACATTCTATAACAAGACAAGCGAACCCCGTGTGGTTCATTATTAATATATATAACCATATATAAGTCATTTGGATGAACCTTATATTATTTTAATTTTTATATTAATTAATAATTTAGTATTTGATTAAAAACTCAATTATGTTAATTTGGACAATATTTAGTATTTGATTTTTTAAAAATCCATAAAAACAATATCACATAAAATATAATTTATTTAAGAAACTCTAAAATGTCATATTATCCTATAAAATTAGTGGAATTCGTCCTAAGACTAAATTTACATTTATTCGGATATTTATAATATAAATTATTATAATATTTCATTGATAATGTAATTACTGCATCATCATTGTGTCATAAATAAATTAAATTATTTAATGTCTAAAAATTAAAAATAAATTAACATTATATAGGAAATCATTTTAATATTATAAATAATATTTATAGTCAAAATTATATTGAGTGTATCAATATATTAAAAATGGTTATGTTATAAAAATTTGACAAAAACTTTTTAACTATTCTATAAATAAAATAATAATAAATGTCTTAATCTAATCCAAGTGGACCAAAAAGGATAAAATATTATTCTAAAGGTTGTTTTTGGTTGAATTATACCTAACCAATAGAATTAAAAAATGTGTTAGGAAATTATGATATCATTTTTACCAATAATTACCCTATTTACATTTAACTGAGTTAAATACAAGTCAAAAGTTAATAATCTACAAAAATTATATTCATCTTATTAAACGAGATTTTACTTACTTATATTAACTATGTCTCTCAGATTTTTTAAATTAAACTCACCGAAGCGGTAAAATTATGTTTTATGCGTATTTGAAAATGCACGTAAGAGGTGGGTAAAAGACGGTAAAATGTTCTATAAAATTTTTATATATCAAAACATATTATAAAATGACTCCAATGAAATACATTAAACATATATAGGTATTATTTATAAATTTTGACATAAAATAAATTTATATAAAATAAATTAGTATTTAAATAAAAAGTTTGTTTTAAATAATAACACAATGTTTTTCATTATTCATAAAAATTTGAATCTTTTCAAAAAAATACCAAAAATTGACCCTAAGATAATTATGATATTATAAATTCAAAAATGAAGTATGTTTTACCAAATTCAAAACATTAAATTTTCATTTATTAATTTAAAATTAATTCATCTTGTCAAAACCAAAAAGGGGATTTTTATAAAGTAAAAACTATCAAAAGAATGACATGTGATTATGTTATATTTAAATGTGAAATTACTTATAATGACTTACATTGTATTAAATGATAAAATTATTATATAATTATACTTCAATACCTTTAAAATGCAACATTTAAATCTATAAATTATTCCGATTGAAAATATTGTTTTCGATTAAAACATATTATTTTTCATTATTTTTCAAAACATGAAAGTTATCAGAAAAGTATCAAAAATGAATCCAAAATAAATTATTATGTCCTGATTATAAAGTGGAATTTAATTTCATTAAATTTAATATATAAAACTGTCAAATATTGGTTTTAAAAAGGGTTTTCCATTAAAAGGCTGTAAAATTGCATTTTTAAATACTTCTTTTATTTTAAAAATAATTTGTTCTTATATTATGTCTAGGAAACACATACTATGGATGTATAAATAATATAGACTATATAAGATTCAAAATGACGTTAATACTATTCATAGCCGCTTTTTCAATTGCTAGTTAGGTAAGGTGTGTTGCACTTGAACTCAGTGTTGTGTGTAGCCCAATCTATTGAATTACTTTAATGAGACAACATAATATGAAATCATGGGGTGTTACAAATTACCCTAGAATTATATTAATTTTAATATTTTTAAAATCATTTATTTATTTTTTCAATTAATTGATTAAATTTTTCATCGGTATAACGTAAGAATTTAAGAGAATTATTCCATCACTAAAAATTGTAATCTTATTAACTGGATTAAATAATTAATTATTCTTTAAAATAAAATTTTATAACTGAAAATGTCCTCTTTTAGCAATTATAATAACATTTTAGAGGTATTAATGTCAAGAGAGTGACATTTAAAAATTTTATTTACTTCAAATAATATTAATTTAATTATCAAGGAAAAATGTCAACAAAAGAACATATATTAGAAATTTTAGATTATATGGTATAATTTATGTAATAAAATGAGATAATGGAACATTTTGGATATATTTTGAGACAATATCTCTAGGTTTTAGTCATGTGTTACCCATTTTACACTAACCTTGGTGAAAAATATTTACCACAGTTATTATTCATAATGAAAAAAATAAAAAGGAACCTATTCACCATATTTAAAACTCTAGATTCCAAATATGGTAAAAAATTCAAAATTCGACCTCTAAATGTGCACAAAATTTATTTCAATCAAATTTATAAAACCGAACGCTAAAAAATTTCTATAAAAAGTGTTTTTTCAGGAAAAATTAACTTATCTAAAAATAATGAATATTGGTGATTCATAAAAAATTAAATAGATTATTCAAAATAAAATGGATCATATGAACTTTTTATACCAAATATAAAATATAATGGTTCATTTAAATAACTTAATTTATATAAAATATATGGAATTATGTGAAAACTAATTGTTTTTTCACAATTCCATGAAAAATCATTTGTTTCTAAAAAATACCAACATTTCGACCTAAGATAATTTTGACATCATGAAATTAAAAAATAATTTACTTTTTTCAATATAAATATCTAATAGTGTTATTAACTAATTATTATATTATCATATAAAATATAATAAAGATAATTATTTGAAAAACTTATTTTCAAAATATATACTTATTTTACTAAAAAGTGAGTACATTTATGTTTTTCATTAACTACTACATTTGAATTAATTAAAATATATCAATATATATTTCATAATGTGGATAATATATTAATAAAAATTAATTTAAATTATATGTTATAATATACCATAGTACATTTTAGGTTTAGTTTACATGTCATGAAAGGTACTGAACACTGAAAAATAATTTAAAGTCAAATATATTATAAAATATATTGGTGTTACAATTCCAAGGTTAATGGATCCAATGATTAAATATAATACATTTTTTGGAGTATTTTGGTCGATAAAGACTCACCCAAGGCTTTATGTATAGTTTTAAACAATATATATTGTTTTTACAATTATGTATTTATATTTTCTATTTTTTTCTTACCGTGGAAACTAGGTTTTAACATTATAATTTAAATTGTATTTAAAAAACATATTGTGAAATATATTAAAAAAATTTATGTTTTTAATGAAATTGATATAATAATTTAATCAAATAAATATTTAAATATTAAAAATTAAACTTTTAAATAAAATACATATATTATATAAAATATAGATTTTGTTAAAAATAATTTTACACAATTATATGTTATTTGATATTATTTATAATTTATTATAGTTGAGTGAGTGTAAAAATTGTTATATAATGTTTTAAAAACAATATTATATTCATAATTTAATTAGATCATTTTTATTGTATAATAAAATACATGTTGTTAATAATTTAATTTATTTTAAAAAATTTGTTAGTCGTTGTCATCATAATTTTCAATAGTGATAATAATATTATCTTTATATATAAATATTAAATTTAAATTATTATGTAATATTTGAATGTTTACAGAAATATAAAATAAATTTTTACATTATATTTTTAACGTCATTAAGTCAAATTATTTATTTTATGCATATAAAATCATTTTTAAGTGTGAGATATTACTTGTGTTTCAAAATTATTAAATATGTGTTTCATAAATTCAAACAGTATTTTTATACATGATTAATTTTAAATATTAAATTTATATTTTCTAATATTAGTGTTTTCCTAATCATTTATATAATTCTTGTATTATAAAAGTGAGAGATTTTAGTAAAATTTGTATTTTTAATATTCAATTAAAAATCGATTATTTCTGAAAAATAAAATTATCCATGTTAGTATAATATTTATAAAATGAAATATAAATGGAATTTTATTTTGAAAAATATAATTATAAAATTTATTTTTTAGATTTTAAAACAATTATAAATTATAAATAAAAATTAATTTATTTGAAAATGATATTTTTATACATTATGTGTTCTTATTATTATTCCATATAAATTCATATTTTAATTTATGTTAATGTATTATTTCATATATAATTTTTTAATCTATCAATTTTCATTATTTTGAGAAAAATAAAAATACAGAATAAAATAGTTTTTTGAAAATTATTATTACTTTTATATTAGATACACTTTCAAAAATACCATCAATTAATTATTTCATTATTATAATTTAATTTTTAATTATCCATTTATATTGAAACAATTTTAAAAAAATATTATATATAAATCAAAATTTATTACTATAAAAATAATATTTGTACATGTACATAACAATATATTTATAATTAATATTTTAATATCATCTTTTTATTTCGTTTTGAGATATATTATTTTAAATTAAAAAAGTAGAAATAAACAATTTCTATAAATCTATAGGATATATATGACTATTTATCTTAAATTAAATAACAATATTGAAAATGGCCATAATTACAGTAGCTATATTTTCAATGATCGTATTTTATTCATATATTTAAAAATAAAAATTTATATATTCATTACACACTCACATTACAAGGGAAAATTCTTATTTCATATTTTTTTATAATGATTTTACTTTTCATGGTACTCTTCCTCATTAAATGTTTTGTTCAGCTATTGGTGATTCTCAATGTTGAAGATGATATAGGTGATTTCCTATTCATTGCGAATTTATACCAATTTAACTATTTTCCCATGATATTATTTCTCTTTTAATTTTGATTCTGCATCCATTGTGAGTATTAATACATGATTCCAGTACTTAGTGTTATATTTATTTTCTGTAATGTCCCACTTATGAATGAATAATTTGCACAATGTTTAGTTTATATATTTTGGTGAAAATTTTCATATAATTTTTGAATACCTTTGAAAATGTGAAGATATGTTTATTAAAATTTTAATGAAGAAAAATAATAGAAATTTCTCCCCAAAACCAAGGGTGTTATATTATCCCCTATAAATAATTTACATCCTCACAATTTAAAATTATAATTCACTAATGATGATAGATAATGGTATCTATAATGTGACTCATGTATTAATATATATAGTTATATCAACATTATAAAATTTGAAACAATATATTTTTTGTGGAATATGATTATCCTGGATATTAAGTTTTCTCCAATAGATTGACCCAAGAATTTAATTTTATTCATTATCAAAGCCCATTTTATATAATTTTTTTATAAAGTGTGTGCATAATTATTATTGAATAGTCTATCATTGTTTGAAAAAAAATGAGATATCCTAATTTGAAATATTTTCCACTCTAATTTAGGAGAACTAATATCTTTCCAAAATCAAATTATTATTATTCATGGATATATAATGATATTTTCATTATACACTTCCCAATAAACATAAACATGGGATACAATAATCATACTGCTAAATGTTTTTGTTGAAAATTCAATATGTTGATATTGAGGAGATCCATTGATGTTATTATAAAAAAATTTATGAATTAATGATTAGGATTAACAAGATATAAATATAATACTCATAGTTCTCAAGTGGATGATCAGTGTTTCACACCAAATATCATTTTCAGAACTCATTCTGTATTTGTTATGTTATATAATTTTTCTCCCTCCCTTTGTAATGGATGTTGATAATTCCTATCATCATTATTAGCATTCAGATTATTCAATTAACTCTTATATTCTTATATTCTACACACTTATGTCATTGGATCGTTATTGGTGATTTTGTTTCTAAGACATCTTGTCCCATCATGTTAATTGGCCCCTCTATACTCATATGGATGTTTGATTCCCGATGATACATTTTTTCCATATGAAATTAATTTTAAATTCCACTTGGGAGAATTTCCTTGGTTTTTATTCCTACATTTTTTTTTCAAAAAATAAATTGATAATCCATTCTATAAGTATCATTATTGCGTAAATGATCATGAGAGTTCACCCTTACCATTTATAGTGCACTCAAATGTTGAACTATTGTATCATTTTTAATCATGTATAATGATATTTTTTGGGAATACTCATCAGATTATTTCATCAATATCCCATTCTTGTTGGTTTATCATTGAGGTAATCATCACATTTACCCATTCATCAAAGGTAAATATGTTTTTATTCCATCAATCACTAAACCCATACAGGTTAAAATGAGTGTTTTACATCTAAAATATTTTGGGGTAATCATAATCAATAATAAAAAAGAATTAATCCTTATAAACTATTACAACTTTTCATTATCATTTTAGCTCATAATTAAATTAGTTTCACCAATATCAATCCTGGATTATCATTGGTTACCATAACTTGGGTAATCATAATCTTCTCATCCTAGTTCATAAATGTAATTAAGAAATCAATCATTCATAGTTGTTTTTATAGAGAAAATGATTATCTAAACCTCATCCTTCAAGTGTTCCAAACAAGGTGTAATGTTATGATAATTTCTCAGGCACCATATAAAGATTGAGAAAATTCCCCAAACAACCTAATAAAATTATTATATTTATATAGATCCCATATTAACTTGAAATATATATATATATGAGGATATATTTATGGGAAAACAACACACTACACATTACCAAAATTCCAGGATGTTATCCTATACATATAAGCATCCTTAGACTTCTCTCTAAGGATTTCAATATTTTATATAATACTAATATCTATTAATAACTAGATCATGATGTGATACCAATTATAGTGACACTTAATTTAAAAATACACTATTTCATGATTTATAACATTCTATTCTAATAGTTCATATAAAAGATATAGATGTATGTTGCCTTTGTATGAAAATTAATAAAAATACATCATATTAAACCTAAAAAATAACATTTACTTAAAACTCCACCAAGTTATCCTAATTTCTAAATATCCTCTAATATATATATATTATAATTGGGAAAATAAACAATAAAAAAATAGATCTTGAATTTCTATAATGTTTTGTAAAATGGTAATAAATAATGAAGAGAGAGTCAAATGGGATTAAATGTTATCATAACGGGGATGATAATAAGAGTATGAAAATTTGATAAATAAATTATAACACAAAATAAATGAATCATAAAAATGTGTAAACACAATAAAACATTATTTCATAATAAAAATTCAACGTTTTATAACAAGACCAACATCATTATGTGGAAAAAGTCACATTGTGTATTTAGGTTTACTCCTTAATTTATTATATAAAATCTTCAGAGATATAAATTCATTCACAATGGATTAGAATGATTTATAATTTTATAACTCCTATTGAATAACATGAAATCATATATTTGTGTTCCACATAAGGAAAATAAAGCATGAAAATAATCATAAGCTTGATCAAACCCATGAGAAGGATGCGAGATTCATAATTCTAATTCAAGGAATAAGCAAGGGATAAATAAAAAATATTTAAAAAAGAATAAAGAAAAAAATAATCTGAGTATCCATAATTGGAAAATATACATACTTATTCAACATGGGGATCTAATGTATATGATTCAGGAGGGTGATTAAGGATAAGATTCTATTAAAATGAATCACATGGGTTGTGCATTGTGAAATTAGTTAATTATCTCATTAAAGAATAAATGTACTCAATTATTACCATAAAAATATAATTATACTAAGTAGCTTATCAATAAAATAATTATGGTTTTTGGAATATATTATTTTTTTAAGACAATTTATGGTTTTGATACTTGATTTGATATTAGAAAAAATATTTTCCCCTTAAATCAGGTGTTCTTAAGAGTGGGAATTTGAATGGGAACTAAAAAATGTATAACCCCTAAAATAAAAATTATATTTTAATAGGTATATATATAGGAAATATAAAAAATAGGAGTTTCATGCGATTAATATTTCATAATGGGGGAAAAATAAAGAGAAAGTGTAACCAATATATCAAGAAGGAGGTCCATAAGATTCCTTTCTATATTTAAAAAAAATGATAGAATTTACATATGATGAAAAAATAATTTTTTTTCAATACAGAAAAAGGAGAATCTAATGTTAACATGAGAAAACACTTAATTTTCATTCCAATTAAAATATATCACATGGGTTGGATGTTAATTTTTGGACATATAGAGGGAATGTTGGTATATAAACACATGTGAATTATTCTTATAATAATTACAATTTCAAATTGTATTAGAGCTCACCAGTAATTAATATTTTAATAAAAGTAATCTCCCACAATAGAAATAGGGTATACCATATGAAATGAAAGATTATTCTCATGGACAAACATTATAAATCAATAAATAATATTTTGTTATAGAATACCTTTATATTTTATGAATGCAATCAATCATAGCCCATAAAATGTTAGATCATCAATGGAAGTGATTTTTCATATATAATTAATAATTCATGATATTATAAGTCATGGGGAAATTAAATTCCCCATTAAAATGAACAACCGATCATAATATAAAATCATTCCTAAATAAAGGGAGAGTGATACATCACCCTTTTGAAATTTGTATATTGTGAATCAAATATCATAAGAATATTGAAAATAATATAGTTATGTAAATAACATCCATTAAATCATGGACTATTCTCAATTAAATAATTTAGTATTATATACACCATAGAAATAAGAAAATTGTTCCTAACATTAGACCATGCCTCAATGAGAAAAATTTATTTGAAAACCATTACCTTGTTCCAAATAAAATCTATGCATGTTACTAACAAACTAAATAACCAAATTATGATTATTAGATATATATAGTATAACCTTATTCATAATAATTTTAAATGACAAGGTCATTTTACTATTATTTGTAATTTATATAAAATATAGTTTTATTTATTGTGTTAGTTACTTGAGGTTGTTTATTGAATTCCTCCGTATCTCCATATATATATTGACCATGGTAGAAATAATAGTAAAATAGATTCATAATATCCATAATTTTAGTTATTTTATTGATATAATTTATATTATATATATATATATATTAATGAAACAATAATGGGTGATGATGGTAAACAAATCTCACTATCCATGGAAGTGATAATTGAATAGTATACACAGTCCATCATTCCATTTCTCAATGAATGGTAGAGAAAATCATAAATGAAAAACAGAAATCATAGGTTCCTATTTATAAGAAATGTATAAAATATATTTACCCATTACATACTTTTTATCTTCAATGAATGGTAGTGATGAAAATAGTTAACATCACTTTTTTGAGTTGGTAGTCTGCACGACACACCAACAATGCAGTTTTTTTCCATAGCTGATAGGGAGGACTAAATTAATATTATTCAATAAATAAAATAACCTATTAGTATAATAATTTTATTTATTTCATTATATATATATAAGAGATTTTCAATATATATAATGAGGATAAATTGTTATGAAGATGGTTTTACGTACATGAGAGAAAAGATATTGTCTAAGAGATTTCATTTGATGTGAAGTTATTTATATGGATTTTAGAGACTAGGGGAGTAAATAATATTAAATATGTTATATTAGAGTAATGTTTAGAATATATATAAGGTGAACTAAAATGGAATGTGGAATCATGTATGGGTAGAGTTGATCCCCTTTTATAATAGTGTAAAAGGAATCTTTTAAAAAACACATTATATTTTAATAATTCTGAAACCCTATTCAATTTTAAATGGATCAAAATATTCAAAATAATAGTGTTTAGGGTGTATTAGGGTTGTTAAATACCCACCAAATCTTTCCACACATGTTTTAAACAGTTTATATGGTATTACCATTAGATGTTTATATTTTTACAATATTATTTTATGTTATCACATAAGTAGTTAATATTTTATTTCAAAAAATTTGTGTAACCCTATTACCAAATATTTATGTTTAAAAACTAAGTTATATTATATTTAATCAATTAAATTTATAAATATTAGAATATAAAAATCAAAATAAAAATATGTAAAAATATAAATACAATTTCAGTTGAAAAATGACTCTTAACCATTATGAATTCTGTGATATTATTTAGTATCAATTATCGATTGAATGATTGTTAAATTAGTTATAAATAGGTTTAATGATAAATTTAGAGTCATAATTTAACTTGATATTTTTTTATTAAATTAAAAGCATGCATGACATTAACAAAATAACTAATTTTTAATAAATGGTTTACCTTTTTTAGATTAATTAATATCATTCATAAAAATATAATATTTATGCCTACGAATAAAATTAAAATTTCTATCTAATATTGGATTAAAAAATAAGAAATATTTTTTAATACTTAAACTCAATAAATAATAAAGCATAATTTTTCTAATAATCAGGAAAATATAGTCTTTTGTGCAAACCATTACCAGAGTTTTAGAAATGTTAAACATGTGTTTTATAAAACCAACAATGTATTTTAAAGTTGTTTATATAACTTATTAAACATGTATTTTTATATAAATAAGACTTTTATTATTTTGTGAAAATATTATATTCTAAAATTAATAATTTTTTAAAATTTTGATATTCTTATTCCTCAACTAAAGATAAATTTTTTTAAAAAGTAAAAAAAATTAACTTAGGATAATATTGGTATATTGAGTTAAAAATAATGTTTTTTCAAATTAATATTGTTCATTTAGAATTTTACACTTTTTTTAACAAATATATAAATTATAAACTAAAATGATTTCATTAAAAAATAGAACATTTAAACAATTTATGGTATTATTATTTCAGATTGATTTATAATTGTAGTGATTTTAATATATTATATCATATATGATAAATTTGTATACTATAAATTATGTTTATTAGAAACAATATAAAATATATAATAAAACATAATAATTTGATAATAAATATTACTTTTATAATATATTTTCTTTAATGAAAAACAATAATTAATTACTAATATTCTAAACATTTATTTTTACTAATCCACTAATATTATATAAATTATTTCAATATTATTTATACATCTCATCATATTTTTATAATTATAATTATATAAATATTTATATATAACACAATATATATATATATATATTAATATCATATTTTTTACTTCATATTGAGTTATATTATTTTAAATTTCCCACATAACAGAACTTGACATCAGTATAACTATATTATATATGAATAATAACCATATTTGTAACAATATTATTTTGAATGTATATAATTACAATGACCGTGTATGCAACTACCTTATTTCCATCTTATACAGAGACTTGATAAATAATTCATTCATTCCACTATCATTTCATAAGGTGTAATTCTTAAAAAATTTCATAAATATTTTTACATTCATGGTTCTATTCCTCATTAATGGTTTTTTTGGCTATTAGCGATCCTCAATGATGTATATAACTATAGAAATTTATTAGTCATTATGATTTTATTCCTTTAAATATATTTTTCCATGATTATTTCACTCTTTTAATTGATTCAATTCATCTATATTGAGTAATAATGTATATTGCGTTGTACATAGCTCTATTTGAATATGTTATAATAAACCACTTATGAATAAATAATGTTTATTATATGTTTTTAATATCCTATAGTTATCATTTTATAATAATTCTTCAATAGTTTTGAAATTATATAGAAACATTCATTTAAATTATAAATAATAATAACAGTAATAATGGATCATAAAAAATGGGAATTATATTTTTTATTATCAATAAAATTACATGAGATCCATACCTTGATAATTGGGTTTTTTATGCTGAAAAGGTTGTTATGACATGACTCCAACTTTATATTTTAAATTTACCCACTTCCCAACATTCTATGTGAACCTGATCCTAATATGTTTTATTAAACAAATTGTTTCTTTTATGGAAATTATTGTTAAATTTACTTGAATTTATTTATAGGGAATCCTTATAGTCCCAAATCCACTAATGAAACCTCGAATAATGGTTGGATGGTTGAGATACTACGATCAATATATTGAGAATTTTTTTGTTCTAAAAATATAAAAAAATAAATAAATAAATATGTATATTATCAACTTGTGGGGAGAAATTACTTTCCCAATTTCTAGTGTTAGCCTATAATTCTAGTAGATACAGGTTTTGGGAGGGGATGTGTCCATGTCAATGTAGGTGTAGAGGAAAAACATATGAAAATTAAAGAATCATAGCACTAGTATAGATTTCCTTTATTAACAGTATTATGATTTATCATCCCTCTGATTTTAGGGGGGTGAAAAAAATGGAAACCTGTTAGGTTATATATTATAAAAAAATTAAATTTACTTTTGTTTTATTTTATGTGTTGGTTCCATGTAGGGATCAGACATCTTCCTTCAATTCCCTGCAAGGAGTGTACTCTCCCATATTGGCCCAGAACCACTGCAGGGGAGTTATTTTAAAATTAGGGAAGCCAAAATTCATTAATGTCAATAAATATTTAAAAAACTATTTTCCATTTAATGATATTATTTATGAGGATATGCGATACGTTAATTTTTAATGAAAATTAGTTCAGTTCATTTTTATTCTTAAATAATTTCATTTTGTGTAATTACGTTCTAAATTAGTTTTAATACCTGGGTTTAATATGTGATGATTGAACGAAATCATAAATGAAAAATGTATGACTCAAATTCGTCCGTTTTTTATTTTTTAATGTTCAATGTTTCTGATAATTTATTAATAAATTAAAACAGGGGCATTTTACATTTTCCACAATATATATGTGTTTACATGTCCATTAAAGATATATTTACATATGTCAAACATTAATGAAAACAACTTACCTATTAGTTATTTTTGTTGTATAATGCATTAGAGATACGAATATCATACAAACTATGTATTTGTGAGGGACTAGAAAATTCATTTATTTATTATACTAAATGAACAATTTATGTTGAGTCAAAAATGAACCATGTTATTTCATATAGGGTCTTGGTCAATCCATTAACAACTCAATAGATATTCTATTATATAATATCATGATCAAATAATTTATTTATTTTATCTTAGTTAAAGTCTTAAGAATTCATGGACAATAAATGATAACATTGGATAATTTTATAACACACATAATAATATAAATGACTATGTTTGGTTAATGTTTTATATTTCTGAATTGTTATGTAATGAGTATGACAACATAGTAAAAACACGATAATTTTTAATGTATTTTATTTTTTGGTAAATAACTAAATTAAATAAATGAAATATCATTTCATTAATTACTTCCAAAACTTTATTTATAATGAAACTATATTTCAATGATCTTTTTTGAAAATTTTTAGGGAGAATCCTCTAATATTGGATATCTAGAATGAAAGGATGGTCGGCTTAACTAAATTTGGTACAATAAGTACCCCAAGTGAGATTGAATTAATTATAAAGGTTTTCTTATAAAATACATGTTTTTGAATCTATAGAAAATGGAATTACACTCAAAAATTGATTGAGGTGTAATTTAATGTGTTCGGCTAGCCATTGTCCTTCTATAAACTCTTATAATAGGGGTTGTATGATCCTAGTTTTCCATAAAGGTATAAAACATTATTAATTTCTATCAAACCTCTTATACATTCCTAAATTGAAGTCCTATTAGTAGTATAAGATGTTTTTGGATCATTTTAAAGTGTTAGAGGTCCCAAAATTATTGTTCATTATAGAATATCGATGAAGAACATGGTTATATCACTATTTTTCTATGCATGACCCGCAACGGTGTGACCCTAAAATGGTGAAGAATAGTTTGATAAACTATGTAAATGAGGATACTAATTATTTTGATGGTACATTTTTTTCATGTGTATCTATCATGGTTTGTGATTGGTTTTAAAAAACATGCACCTATATCATGTGGGGTATGGTTCTTCTATACAGTAGGTGTGCATGATTGGTGAACTGTTTGTTAGACCAGGTGGTGAAGCCTTGCATACTATTAAAAATATGGGTGTTCTATATATTTACATTATGAATAATTCCTCTATTCTTCTGCCCATTTATTCAAACAATATCCATAAGAGGATTTCCTCTTACCTCTTCAAGGTTTTGGTTGATCTCCCTAAACCAACAACTTTTTTCTTCACCAACAACCACATTATATCTCCCCTAGTATATATAATACCACTTTACCCTAAAACATCTATTTTCATCAAAAAATTTGGAGTGATATCTATGTGACTAATATATGGGATTCTGGATTATTTATTACGGTATCAAATATTATATGTTTAAAACCAAAATTTATGCCTGATATTAGATTAAGAGTCTTTTATCTAGTTAAGGTAGGTTGTCTATTATGTTTTCCTAAAGGTATTGAGTTTTATTACTTGTTTCAATGTTCCCCTTGATAGTACTTCTAGGTGTTTACCCAAAAATTTGTAACTAATTATATTAATCATCTATACACTGAAATTATTATACAATGATACCCCTTTTCACTATTTAACTTTGATGAAAAAATCTAGTATAAAACCTTTAGATTTATTTCACTAAATTTCCATGACAATCATTCCATTCTTTTAACCAAAAGATATATTAGCTGTGTTTGGATATAAATTATAAAAATTATTTTCATAATGATTAAAAATACTTTTTAAATTGAATTGGTACATCACTTATCCATTTTATAACTTATTTTATAAACATTTATTATTTTTTCGAACAAGAATGATAATTTATACGTGTGGGATTCATTTAATTTGCATTAAATTCCAAACCTGGAATAACCTAGGTGAACTTATATGACTCCAACCAAATAATTAATGAAATTGAAATATGTTGAAATATTTGGATTTGAAAAAAGAATTAGTCTCATTAATGCCTCATCTTGATATCAATAGGTCACCTCAAAACAGTTTAAAATTTGAATGTCTAGGATGAGTTTCAATGATTTAGCTTGTTATGCACAATCATGTGTTACCTTTGATAATCTACATGGACTAGAATCATGTTAATATAAATATTACCATTAAATTATTCCTCAAAAACAGTTAGGTACCATTAAGAGTGGAAAGATAATGATTCATCCCTTAGATTACACTCCAACCCAATATCCAAACATCTCAGTGAATACTGTGATTGGGATGAAATACATTACGTCATAGATTACCTGAAATTTCAATTTATCCAATATAGTTTTTATACATTGATTCCTTATATATGGTCCTTAGGTCCTATGATTAATTAAAAGGTTATAATCTAAGAAACATCTGACAAAGGAAAAATAAGGAAGTTTCAGTATAGTATCCCATTTAGAACCAACGATTACATAATTACCATATACTTTTCTACTTTATGTTTATTATAACAACACATAGTTTCGTTTTATACATACAGACTAGATTTTCATGCGACGTCATTTGTGGTGGACTACAATTTTTTCCTCACACCTATTCTATGAATACATTTGGAACCCAAGAATATTTCATGTATTCAATAAATGATAAATGGAAGTACATAACTATGGATTAATTATTTTCATTTATGAGGGGAGAATATGTTAAGATTACTATTCCAGTGTATAGGATATTCATGTAGATATTTTATTTTCGTAACTTTTCCTTTTTATATACATACTACAAGTATTCCTTCTACCATGTCTTTATGTTTATATTTTATTCCACTCTTTAAAGCATCACCTATATCATATATTTTTACTATTTATATATGTTTAATATTATTATGATGGTTTATTTATATTACCGTACTATATTCAACTACTTTTTTATTTTCTATTATCACTATATTTCACTCTAATAAATTAGATATTATCTCCACATTTATCCACCATAATCCCTCACTACTATTTTGCAGCCTCTAGTATATAGGGAGGCATGTCGAAGACTTTTTGGCTATCTAGAGTAATCATAAATAAAAGATATGTGCCTATAATGTCACAATGTTTTATTAGAGATTAATATAAATTTTTCTTACTATTTTGGTTTGATATAAAAGTGAATGGGAAGTGTTGGATGTTAGTAATAACTCATGCCATGTACTATCTAACCCACATTCATGGGGAAATTTCACATTTCTAGGTATTAGATTTTGTTGTTTAGTATTTTTTGTGTTATTGATAAACTAATTTAACTGTATAATGATTCACATCCTTTATTATTTTATATCTTATAAATTTCTACCCTTGGTGCAGTATGGTGAAGGATAATTAGCTCATGAATCATCATTAGCATGTAGTGATTTATAAATAAAAAATATTCCATGTAATTAATATTTCCTTTCTTCTATTTCATGTTGGTTATTAGAATTGATTTTATTTTCATGCTTGTAATTTTTTATTTTTCTCATATGTAAATAATAATATAGTTACATAAATTATATATATTAACATAAATGTTTTTTAAAATTAATTGATAATTTCAACTAATCTAAACAATTTTAACAACATTAAATCTATGGAACTATGGTTACATAAGTTGAACCATTAGGTAGTTATGATTACGTGAATTTCCAATTGAAAATTATATTGTTATGGTCTATAAATATTGAAATAAAATCCATTTAATGTAACCATAATCTATATAAGTGTTAAATTTTAAAACATTTTGAAGAGTATTAAATGATAGATAAATGGTGTATCAATTTCAATTTATAATGATCCTTTTTTTATAACATGGAAATGGATACATATATAGATGAACCCATAATTGAAAAATTATTAAATTTAATATTCACATTAGTTAAATATGGGTGAAAATTATAACTACTTTTTTCCTCTATAGCATAGAATTTGAATAAAATAAAATTTCACCTTTATAAATATGACATGAAACATCACTAAATAGCCTCACCATTCGAAATTGAAGTTGGATAGTTTATTATTTTTAGCGGATCCTTATTCTTATCTTGTTTCTTATCTAAAATATTTTCTTCATTGTGTTTTTTTGTAAGGGTTAGTCATCGAATCGTATATATATTTATCAATGATTTCCTCTGTTTGAGTGTCCAGATTGTGGTGATGGCCCAGTTCCAAATGTGGTGGTATGTGAACCACTAGAAGTGACAATTTTGGATCCCACCATAGCCTCTCCTACTATTCCGGAAAATTTCATAGATGATCATCTTAGAGTTGGTTTCCAACATCTGTAATAGTACATGGAGGGATCACCATGACCTAGACATTCTATTTATGAGTTTATAATGGTGTTCTAGTAGAATAACCAACTAAATATATTGTAGGAAGGTGGACCTCATGACATTATGTTTTGGTTATATTATGTTATTATGATCCTAGAGCATATATAGATGTCTTTGGAACATAGGGTAAAGTGTTAAGCTTACATGCTTCATGGATCTGCAATGTGATGTTGGGATGTTATTATTCAATATGATCGACATCAGAGTATAGTATAGAGGGATTTACAGAAAACCTTATTTGAATAATTTTTCATGGAGATAGATACAACCACTAGATCTTGTGAATTCATATATTTTGATTAAATTACAATGTTTTCGATAGAATATTAAGCACATTTCATATACATCTATCAGTTTTCACCCACTCTATCACGTGATGATCTATATCGGAGGAGTAGTTTTTAGGATAGGATTAGGTAATACATCTGGTCTATGGTGAATGTCTTCAAACAAACTACCATCTCTAATATGGAGGACCTTCCACTTATCTCCAAGTGTAATTTGATTTAATATGGAGGTATAAACCATGATGGTTTAACTTCTAGTCCATTTAGTGAATCGTTCTATTGTAGGAGTCATCACATTGTTTCTTATTATGATGTAATTGGAAATTATAGTATATGAACTAGTTTTTATATGATATGACATTAGTTGGGATGGATGGTTTATATGAATACCGAGTGTAGAAATGATCTGTTAGAGTGGTCAACCTATGGAATAATGGTTATTTTCAATGAATTTATAGGAACCTTCCACCAGTTCCTAGTGAGAGAGGGTCTCATCCAATATATAGAACTATAGTAGGGTCTATGAAACTATTCTCGATATGAATCTAGAGTTCTATTGGACATTTAGACCGAGGATGCAGTCAAGGTTGAGGAATCTGAATTTAGGTTTTAAGGAACCATAAGAGTGGGACTTCTTATAGAGGTTAGGTTGTATATTAGGGTTATTGTAGAGACCCGAAGCTTAACGTACATGGACATTACATTACTTTTGCGGAATACTTAGTACATAACAAAAACACACACACAAGGATCGTAATAGTTTAGTGTCTTTGGAAACTCGGAAAAAAATATTCTAATCGTGGTGAAAGATCTTCGACATCTCCCATAAAGATCATCCTTTTTTTACCTAAAACCTTTCTTTATATCCTGGGGAGAAGAAAACATAAAAGGGTGAGCTCAAATGCTCAGTAAGGGTAAACAAAAGAAATATCAATCACATCATATTCATAAGAACATAACATTTTAGAAATCATAAACTACAAAAGAGAGCATAATTTCATAACATGGGATAAATCATGGTAGTGAAATGTAATCACAATAATCATAACATAAAACATGAAACTTTGTGGCATTCACACATAATCATAGAGAATCGTTTCTTGTTAGTCAAGACTCATTTCCAAGACTATCTTAGTGGACAAAGTCCCTTTCTGAATCGAGTAACCCTCGTTTCAGTCCTGTTTCACTGAACCGGTATAACCTACCATTCCAGCCATGTCTATCTCATGAGATATGAAATCTTTACCCAATGAATTGGAGGGAGATATAGGTCCCACCCATCTTATAATGAATCCTTTCTTATGTGTGCCACATAATCATAAACCATACATCATAGTGTAACCCATGTAATAAAAATGGAATTCTTAAACAACATGACATGATAAAAAAATTCATATAAGATAAAGGAATTCATAAAAATATTTCCATCACAACATAATCAAATCCATGTAATAATAGGGATAGAAACAGAACCCAATATTATCTTAGATGGAAAATAATTTTGATAAAACACTTGAACTCCATTCTTGAGGAAAATATCCTTTCTTCTTTAATAACATTTTTTTTCCTTTCTTAACATGTCATACAACTTTAAACTAAAAGAAGTTGATTAAAAATAAACTTGAAAACATATAAAAGATGCTTCTTGGAAATAATGTTTTAAAAATCCATTCATGCCGTATAAGTTAAAAAACATTCTTCGTACTTTTGTCGGAAAAGTCAAAAAGTACCTCGTACGAAAAACGACAAAAGATTCCTTTCATTTATTTTACTAAAAACACACCAAAGGGTAAAAATGGATTTAAACAATTGTAGGTGGATGGAAATAATATTATATATTTATGAAACATAGATGTGGATGATAAAATACACCCCAGTAAGTACTTACGAATAAACAATCTCGGATAAAAATGAGATTGTGATATTTCCCTTACCTTAGGTCCAATTTGCTTCGTAAGTGTCCGAACCTCCTGTATAATGATTTAAATAATGTCATTGACTTATTAAAGAATCATATTCATTGTTATGATATAATATATTGTTTACTTATGACATTATATTACCCGTTCTTTTGTAAATTCCATGTTAAAGAAGCGTTTTGGGTAAAATCTTTTCATTTATCGTAGGTGTTTTGACTTGTTGTTCTTGAAATTATTATTACATATATCATGATTTACTTACTTCCAGAATATAAAATATGATTTAAATATCATATATATTCAGTATATATATATATATAATAGATAGATAAATGAAATGAAAAACACTGTTCATGGAGACGGTAGTCCGTACGTACGCATGAACGATGTTTTCCTTTCCTTATTGTCTTGAATGGAAGTAAGTAGATGACATACATATATATATATATATACATAAATACAGTATCTTTATATATATTTCATTATTATTTCTTATATATACTTTATAATCATTCTTAAATGGTTAACATGGAGAATGAATCTCATCGCGTCGTGGAGACGGTATTCCGTACGTACGCACGAGAGATGATATCATTTCAATAAATATTGAATTGAATTGGAGTGGATTATACAATATATCAGAATCAATATGATTTTGTAATAACTATGTATAGTTATTCATTACACCATTATACCCATCCATGTAAGGTGGTGGTGGAAAATAGATTACACCACGGCGTGGAGACGGTATTCGGTACGTACGCACGCGCGGTGATTTCTTTTTCCGTAGGATGGATAGATGGTGAAATAGGGTTGTTTCATACTAATAATAACATATCAGTATATTAGTGATACTGTTGTTATTACTTCATAATGAAACAACCTAAGAAGAAGAAGTGGAAGAAGAAATAATGGTGAAAGAATTGGTAACGGTAATTACCTCTTCTTTGAAGCGCCTCTTTGAGACCTCCTCTTAGGGCACTAAAATTGGTCTTTGAGGAAGACCATAACCTCTAGGATGTTTCTAGGGAAGTGGAGAAGAGATTTTGGCAGGGGTTGGCCGAGCTTTAGTGCTCAAATTGGTGTGAGGAGGAGGGGGAGGAGGTGTCCTTTTATAAGGGAGGAGAGGGGCACCTTAGGAATATCTCAAAATATTATTTTATATTAAAGTCAAAATCGTTTTATAATGGTTCCAAAGGGTCTTATTTCGAAGCTAATGTGGGGATGGGTCGAAATCATATCATACAATAGGATTTAGACAGGTTTAGGGTATTATTTTAACCTTATCAATTAGATTTAACTCTAAGTTAAATAATTTAACTTTTACCGTGTCTTTTTGTTTTCGTTCACTATATGGTTAATACACTTACAATAACATGCCAAATGAACCCCAAATTGTTTATTACTAATACATATATCCTTATCTAAGTCATTTGGCCGAACCTTAGATTTTTAGGAATAAAATAACAATTAATAATATAATATTTGATTTAAAAACTATTTTGTGTCAATTTTGACACTATTTGATATATGATTTTTGTGAAAGTCATAACAGAATTATATGTTCGAAACAAGTTGATTAAATCAACACTAATATATCATAGTAAACTATAAAATTAGTGGAATTCATAAAAAGTCTCAAATTACATTTATTTTGGTGTTTATGACATCAATTATGTCAATATTTCATAAATAAGATAATTACTGCATCATCATTGTGTCATAAATAAATTAAATTATTTAATGTCTAAAATTTACAAATAAAATACCATTATGTAGGAAATCTTTTTATATTTCTATTGAATAATTATAGTCGAATTTATCTTATGTATAACCCCATATTAAAAATGATTTACTTATTAAACTTTGATTTTAACTATTTTAACCCTTCTTTAAATAAATTAATAATAAATGTCCTAATCTAATCCAAGTGGGCCTAAATGGTCATATTATATTCATAAGATTGTTTTTGGTCGAATTAAACTTATCCAATAGAATTAGTACATGTGTTAGGGTATTAGTAATATCATATTTACCCTTAGTTACCATATTTACTATTAACCGCGGTAAAAAAAGTAAAAAGTTACTATTCACCAAACAATTATTTTCATCTCATTGAACCACATTTTACTTACTGACATCAACCGTGTCTCTCGGATTTTTGAAATTCCATTCACAAAAGCGGTAACATTATGTTTTATGAAAAATTTAGTTTTTTAACTACCACTTAGTAGTTTCACTATTCATCAAAAATTGATGTTTTTCAGAACAATGCCAAAATTTAATCCTAAGCTATATTTTATATTCCGAATTCAAAAATAAATTCTATTTTACCAAATTCATAACATAGAAGTTTCATTAATTATTTTTATAATTATATCCCGCTGTTAAAACAAGTAGCGTGTTTTTAAGAAACAATATCTATCAAAAGATTGACACTTGATTATGTCTGGTTTAAATGTGAAATTACAACCAATTACCAACATTGTATTAAATTGTAAAAATATATTATAAATATATACTTTAAAAAAACTCAAATTAATAATTTATCACTATTAATTATTTCTATTAAAAAAAGTTGTTTTTAATTAAAATTTAGTAATTTTCACTATTCATCAGAATATGAAAGTTATCCGAAATGTACCAAAATTTCACCTTAGGCTAAATTCGATACTCCGAATCCAAAAATGAAATCCATTTTGAAAAATAAAATTTACATAATTAAAAAGTGGTTATTACTATTCATAACTGCTAGTTTTAATAACATTTTAATAGCATATCGCTGTTTAGTGAAACTCGTTATTGCGTACTACACACGCTATCGAGGAAGGTCGCGATTGCATGTAATGCAAGGCAAGTCAAGGATGCGTGTTGTGCAAGCTCCTTTTGGTGTAGCGTACAACACAAGGCATTAGTGAAATAAAAAAAATATTTTTCATAAAATCTCGGGCTGTTACATTCTACCCCCCCTTAAAATGAATTTCACCCTCGAAATTCGTCGGGGTTATAAATGGTTTACTATTCGAAATTTTCTTTAATAGAATCCCACATCGTAAAAAGGAATACCAAAACTTGGCTTTAAAAACTAAAGTATGAAATGTAAAGATTACCCAAATAAACTAATCGATGGGTTTCCACATAGGTAAAAATATGGATATGGAAGAGAAATCTAACCATCATGTTCTGATGGAGAGTGGTAGAGAAAATGGCTATGGAAAAGCCAGTAATCACAAATCCATAGATTTGTGATGATATAAGGTACCATATGATTCATCAGGTATAAGATCACTAGGACAACATTTGTGGTTTTCAAGATCATTTCCCTAAAGTTGAAAATTTGAATTAGAATAAATACTTACTTTATTTTGGTACAATCTCACTGTTGTTCGTGCCTTGAACAATTTCCACTTCATCTCTTAAATAAATGAAGTGAATTTGTTATTCGTGAAGTGTTAGCAGATTATGTGATAGAATGACGGGTCATTCTATCTGTCTCAAACAAAAGGTTAGCAAAAATTATATACATAAGTCGGTCTATAGTGAGATTAATCATATATGGTTCCTAAAATGGACTTGTACTTCATATATCATACTGATTAATATAATAAAACTAGTTTCTACTAAACAGGGACTTCCTGTAGGCCAGTGGTAGGCGATAAAGGCCAGTCTCACTTCGGTTGTGGGTTCGATTCCCACAGCCTTGTCCGACGCGATGGGTTGTCGCCTGTCCTGCAGGTTGTCCATTTTCTAAAACTATATTACTATAACATCCCATCAATAATATCGAAAAAACTTCTATCCTTAAACAATACTAACTTATGTCCAACATAATCCATTCCAATCTTTAGGCTTATCCATAATACTACAGTCCACTCTCATAACATAGTGAAACGATTACCAGAGATATAATACCATCGTTGATCCCCATATATCATAAGATATAACTTGTTGGTCACATTCCAAACATTCAAAGGCCTTAATCTTGTACTCTCTTGAATACCCATTGAACCTTATTGAAAACATGAATTCTATTAAAAGTTAACTCTTTCCACATACCAAAATCCTCAAAATTCTATATACTCAAACCATGATATCACTTAGTCCTTCTATCAATCATGAGCTCATGAATACTATCAATCATTTAATTTTCTCCTTATCCCTTCATTATGTGCATATCATCTACATTCCAAAAATATCTGAATAACCTTTCATGGATACTAGTAACATTAATCAGACAACAGTGTAACAATCCTTACATGTCTCTTTATTCTACAGTACCATGAGATTACTTATACATCATTATTTCGAAATACCATTACATAAACACTTAATCATTCCACCACATCGTTGTCATATTCAACATTTCCAATAGTGATCGCATGTGACTTCCCTTTTTCCTTTGACTTCAGTGGTTGCTCATGTTGATCATCACTAACCCTTGGATTAGGGAATTTATTAGCATAATGCCCCATTTCCTTGCACTTGAAGCATTAAAGTGTTGGTGGTGTGTTCTCTGCAGTGTTTGATTTATTCACATTATTAGAAACCATTTTTCCATTACTTCGAAACTCAGCTGCTCGATGACCTTCTTTTCCACACTTAAAACATTTTCTAGTCCCTTTAAGACAATCTCCACCATGCTTCTTTCCACACTTTGTGCATAAGGAAATTTTCATCTTCTTTTCACCATTATTCTGAGATTTCTCCTTGAACTCCATCTTTCGTTTTTTGTCAAAACCATGAGAAGGATATGTAACACCAACTTCCATTTCTACCTTGATAGCACAACGCACAATTTCTTCATAGCTACTGAAGTCTCTTATAGCTAATGCCCTTCGAAGACTTGGTTTTAAGCCACTGAAAAATCGATCAACTTTACTTTCAGGTTGGATGATAATGCCAGATGCATACCTTGCAAGTCTTGTAAAATTCGCTTCGTATATACCAAAAGATTCATCATCCTTTTGCTTTAGTTCAAGAAACTCATTCTCCATCTTTGTTCGAGGAATACGAGGGAAGTACTTATTGAAAAATAATTTCTTAAACGCGTCCCATTCTATGGACTCAATTTCATCTCTTTGCCTTGTATTCTTAATAAGATTCCACCATTGATCAGCTTCACCTTCCAAACGATATACTGCTAAGATGACTTTATCATGTTCAGAACATTGAAGAACTGAAAATATCTTTTCAGTGGTACTGATCCATTGTTTGACAACAAGTGGATCAGAAGACCCACTGAAAGAAGGTGGACGTTGCCTCATGAAGGACTCAATAGAATATTGTTCCCTTCTCTGCTCATTTGGAAGTCCAGAATGATTCATAGCTTGTGTAAGTATAGCAATAAGATTTTTCACTCCATCTCCCATAACATTTGTTTGTTCAGGAGGACAATCATTGCATTGTCCATTGCATTGATCAACACGGTTCTTTCGGGTTCCATCCATCGTCTAAAACCCAAAAAGAATAGTGTGAGAGGCAAAAATCATGCTAGGGAAAACAACATAATAAAGGGGGAGTACCATCAATATCTATCATCTTAGGTTTAATTCTATGATCGTTAGTGTAATTCTAGTACTATAACCTATACGTATACTTAACCTTAGGGACATCCCTAGGCATACCTTAGAAATATCTCTAGGGATCTCACTAACGTTTTCGCATCCTAGTTTCCAAAGGTTGACTAAACCTTTCCTCTGATACCAACTGTAGAGACCCGAAGCTTATCGTACATGGAAATTACATTACTTTTGCGGAATACTTAGTACATAACAAAAACACACACACAAGGATCATAATAGTTTAGTGTGTTTGGAAACTCGGAATAAAATCTTCTAATCGTGGTGAAAGATCTTCAACATCTCCCATAAAGATCTTCCTTTTTTTTACCTAAAACCTTTATTTATATCCTGGGGAGAAGAAAACATAAAAGGGTGAGCTCAAATGCTCAGTAAGGGTAAACAAAAGAAATATTAATCACATCGTATTCATAAGAAAATAACATTTTAGAAATCATAACCTGCAAAAGAGAGAATAATTTCATAACATGGGATAAATCATGGTAGTGAAATGTAATCAGAATAATCATAACATAAAACATGAAACTTTGTGGCATTCACACATAATCATAGAGAATCATTTCTTGTTAGTCAAGACTCATTGCCAAGACTATCTTATTGGACAAAGTCCCTTTCTGAATCGAGTAACCCTCGTTTCAGTCATGTTTCACTGAACCGGTATAACCTACCATTCCAGCCATGTCTATCTCATGAGATATGAAATCTTTACCCAATGCATTGGAGGGAGATATAGGTCCCACCCATATTATAATGAATCCTTTCTTATGTGTGCCACATAATCATAAACCATACATCATAGTGTAACCCATGTAATAAAAATGGAATTCTTAAACAACATGACATCATAAAACAATTCATATAAGATAAAGGAATTCATAAAAATATTTCCATCACAGCATAATAAAATCCATTTAATAATAGGGATAGAAACAGAACCCAATATTATCTTAGATGGAAAATAATTTTGATAAAACACTTGAACTCCATTCTTGAGGAAAATATCCTTTCTTCTTTAAAAACATTTTTTTTCCATTCTTAACATGTCATACAACTTTAAAATAAAATAAGTTGATTAAAAATAAACATGAAAAATTGTAAAAGAAGCTTCTTGGAAATAATGTTTTAAAAATCCATTCATGCCGTATAAGTAAAAAAAACATTCTTCGTACTTTTGTCGGAAAAGTCAAAAAGTACATCGTACGAAAAACGACAAAAGATTCCTTTCATTTCTTTTACTAAAAACTCACCGAAGGGTAAAAATGTATTGAAAAAATTGTAGGTGGATGGAAATAATATTACATATTTATGAAACATAGATGTGGATGATAAAATACACCCCAGTAAGTACTTACGAATAAACAATCTCGGATAAAAATGAGATTGTGATATTTCCCTTACCTTAGGTCCGATTTTCTTCGTAAGTGTCCGAACCTCCTGTATAATGATTTAAATAATGTCATTGAATTATTACAGAATCATATTCATGGTTATGATATCATATATTGTTTACTTATGACATTATATTACCCGTTCTTTTGTAAATTCCATGTTAAAGAAGCGTTTTGGGTAAAATCGTTTCATTTATCGTAGGTGTTTTGACTTGTTGTTCTTGACATTATTATTACTTATATCATGATTTACTTACTTCCAGAATATAAAATATGATTTATATATCATATATATTCAGTATATATATATATATATAATAGATAGATAAATGAAATGAAAAACACCGTTCATGGAGACGGTAGTCCGTACGTACGCATGAACGATGTTTTCCTTTCCTTATTGTCTTGAATGGAAGTAAGTAGATGACATACCTATATATATATAGATACATAAATCCAGTATCTTTATATATATTTCATTATTATTTCTTATATATACTTTATAATCATTCTTAAATGGTTAACATGGAGAATGAATCTCATCGCGTCATGGAGACGATATTCCGTACGTACGCACGAGCGATGATATCATTTCCATAAATATTGAATTGAATTGGAGTGGATTATACAATATATCAGAATCAATATGATGTTTTAATAACTATGTATAGTTATTCTTTGCACCATTATACCCATCCATGTAAGGTGGTGGTGTAAAATAGATTACACCACGGCGTGGAGACGGTATTCCGTACGTACGCACGCGCGGTGATTTCTTTTTCCGTAGGATGGATAGATGGTGAAATAGGGTTGTTTCATACTTATAATAACATATCAGTATATTAGTGATACTGATGTTATTACTTCATAATGAAACAACCTAATAAGAAGAAGTGGAAGAAGAAATAATGATGAAAGAATTGGTAACAGTAATTACCTCTTCTTTGAAGCGCCTCTTTGAGACCTCCTCTTAGGGCACTAAAATTGGTCTTTGAGGAAGACCAGAACCTCTAGGATGTTTCTAGGTAAGTGGAGAAGAGATTTTGGCAGGGGTTGGCCGAGATTGAGTGCTCAAATTGGTGTGAGGAGGAGGGGGAGGAGGTGTCCTTTTATAAGGGAGGAGAGGGGCACCTTAGGAATATCTCAAAATATTATTTTATGTTAAAGTAAAAATCGCTTTATAATGGTTCCAAAGGGTCTTATTTCGAAGCTAAAGTGGGGATGGGTCTAAATACTATCATACAATAAGATTTAGACAAGTTTATGGTATTATTTTAACCTTATCAATTAGATTTAACTCTAAGTTAAATAATTTAACTTTTACTGTGTCTTTTTGTTTTCTTTCACTATATGGTTAATACACTTACTATAACATTCCAAATGAACCCCAAATTGTATATTACTAATACATATATCCTTATCTAAGTCATTTGGCCGAACCTTAGATTTTTAGGAATAAAATAACAATTAATAATATAATATTTTATTTAAAAACTATTTTGTGTCAATTTTGACACTATTTGATATATGATTTTTGTGAAAGTCATAACAGAATTATATGTTCGGAAAAAGTTGATTAAATCAACAGTAATATATCATAGTAACCTAGAAAATTAGTGTAATTCATAAAAAGTCTCAAATTACATTTATTTTGGTGTTTATAACATCAATTATGTCAATATTTCATAAATAAGATAATTACTGCATCATCATTGTGTCATACATAAATTAAATTATTTAATGTCTAAAAATTACAAATAAAATACCATTATGTAGGAAATAATTTTATCTTTGTAATGAAGATTTATAGTCGAATTTATCTTATTTATAACCCCATATTAAAAATCATTTACTTATTAAACTTTGATTTTAACTATTTTAACCCTTCTTTAAATAAATTAATAATAAATGTCATAATCTAATCCAAGTGGGCCTAAATGGTCATATTTTATTCATAAGGTTGTTTTTGGTCGAATTACACTTATCCAATAGAATTAGGACATGTTTTAGGGTAATAGTAATATCATATTTACCCTTAGTTACCCTATTTACTATTAACCGCGGTAAAAAAAGTAAAAAGATACTATTCACCAAAAAATTATTTTCATCTCATTGAACCACATTTTACTTACTGACATCAACCGTGTCTCTCAGATTTTTGAAATTCCATTCACAGAAGCGGTAAAATTATGTTTTATGAAAAATTCAGTTTTTTAACTACCACTTAGTAGTTTCACTATTTATCAAAAATTGATGTTTTTCAGAACAATGCCAAAATTTCATCCTAATCTATATTTTATATTCCGAATTCAAAAATAAAGTCTATTTTACCAAATTCATGACATAGAAGTTTCATTAATTATTTTTATAATTAAATCCCGCTGTTAAAACAAATAGCGTGTTTTTAAGAAACAATATCTATCAAAAGATTGACACTTGATTATGTCTGGTTTAAATGTGAAATTACAACCAATGACCAACATTGTATTAAATTGTAAAAATATATTCTAAATATACTTTAAAACCACTCAAATTAATAATTTATCACTATTAATTATTTCGATTAAAAAAGTTGTTTTTATTTAAAATTTAGTAATTTTCACTATTCATCAGAATATGAAAGTTATCCGAAATGTACCAAAATTTCACCTTAGGCTAAATTCGATACTCCGAATCCAAAAATGAAATCCATTTTGAAAAATAAAATTTACATAATTAAAAAGTGGTTATTACTATTCATAACGGCCAGTTTTAATAACATTTTAATAGCATATCGCTGTTTAGTGAAACTCGTTATTGCGTACTACACACGCTATCGAGGAAGGTCGCGATTGCGTGTAATGCAAGGCAAGTCAAGGATGCGTGTTGTGCAAGCTCCTTTTAGTGTAGCGTACAACACAAGACATTAGTGAAATAAAAAGAATATTTTTGATAAAATCTCGGGCTGTTACAGTTATAGATTAGGCCAATTATATGAATTGAAACCTATACCTAAGGAGTAGAGTTTCAGACCTTCTACAATACATGGTATGATCTTAGTATCCATAAATTTAGTATCAACATTTTTTTTAAAAAAACACATAATATTTATTCATATATGTGACATTAATGGGATGTTTTAATCCTGATATTTAATACATAAATGTGGATACTTCTCTTGACGTACCATTGTGATATTAGTAATATATTCTTAACCATTTTATGGAGTGTCCCCATGACATAGAAAATTACATTTTCATCAAGAATTTAATTCCCTCATGATGAATAGCCTCAACATTATTTTAAAATTAGACTACTTAGTACAATTTCGAGAACATATTCACTATTACCACCAGATAATGAATTTTTCATCACTTGAGGGATGTATATATGTTTACAAGGGTGAATGTGATGTCAAAGAAACTCAAGATATAAATTATCATCACGAGATGGGTGGAGTGGTGGCCATGATCTACAACATTTTTCTTGAATTAAAGTAATTACGATAGGATTTAATTCCTACAGTAATGAAACATTACATATATACATTTCTAAATGATTTATGTCGGATAAATATTAATATAGAGTTATATTTTACCTTAAAAATTATTATAATAGAAACAAAAATATCTATTCCTCTATTTAGGATGTCTCCTATAGAGATGTCATAACTCAAAAATAATATTGGAAGACCTGAAGGCAATATTTTTTTATAAATCCATATACTTATCCTCTAGGTTCACCAATTTATTTCACCAAGAAGGTGAATGTTCCATTGAGGATACTCCTAGAATTCTGATGGTTAAAGTTGATTCCAGTTATGAAGGAGTAACCGCTTCTTCATATATATTATCACATAGACCAACTATGATGATCCATGGAATTTAGAATATTTATTTGTATTAGAATAGATTAAGGATTAATTTACACCATTTGATATAACGTATACAGCCTTATAATGTTTGTAAGAATTTATGAATATCTAGTAATGTCTTCTGGTTTAATGAACACATAGTCCCTCATTATATCGTGGAGGAATAGTGTTTTCTAATGATATCAAAATTCAGTTTTCATCATTTTTGTGGATAATTTCATAGTGTACTTTTATACTAGAAACATTAATGAAAAAATCATGAAATCATATTAAGTGCACTATAATAGAATAATATCCATAAAATATCTCTGAATTAGACTTTTGGACTAACAGAGTTCAATTCCAGGGTTACATTTTCTCAGCATTACTGGTATATATAGATCTAGATATGTTGAGGAACATTGTTTCTCAATGGATGAACGAGATTTTTTTTTAAATTTGAATATTCAGGTGGATAACATGTTACTATCAGTGCTTCATCTAATACATTGCACACGTTGTGACACTACTCATAGGACTAAACAAGAAAAGGGTAAACATAAAACGGTTTAATGATTTTAATAAGGCCTTTTAAAAGTTCAATGGAAGGTAAAAAATAAAACCTATCTTGATTTTTTTTGATCATATAAGAGGTAATAAAATTGTTTTTGACACATATGGAATTGGTTTGGAGCATTTTTTATGGAAAGAGAATTATTCATGGCATTTGAGTCCCATTAGTTGAGGCATCCTAAGCACAATTACCTAACAAATGATACTGAGTTAAAGTAATATTTTTATGATTTATGTTTCTAGTGATATTACATATTGTGGTAAGTTTTCATGGTATAAATAGACCATAATTGCCTCAAATACAGATTTTCATAGAGCGGAATTAACATCAAATAGTGGAAATGCATTGAATATCATCAGTCTTTTAATATTGAGTTTTCTTTAATGACAGGGAAATGAAATATAATTACTGATTCATTTAAAAGAAAGGATTAGACTCAAACTATAAAATAAGCTATTTATTAATGATATTTGATGAATCAAACATCTAAAATTGACCTCAATGTTTAGGCTTTTTATGGAAACTAATTATCAAAACCTTATCAGTGACTTCAACAATGCTGGATTGAGTGTAGTGGAGAAAACATTTAGATCTTGATGGATTGGTCCTGATGAGAAGTGTTTTTGGTTGGGAACCACCACATGGTTTGTTTTTCTATGAATATAAGATCATATATATCAACGGGGATGACTTGGTTCATTTAGAAATGCGAGAGGAACTCATGTGAGAAGATCATGCTTCTAAATGAAAAATATATCAACCATAAAAAGAAGTATCATGATATGTGATTATAGTATCGATGTCATGGGATGAAAACACAGATTACACGCTTTGTTACTAAGTACACCGGTTTTCTGTTAGTGAAAATAGAACACCAGTGTGCTGTTTTACTCTTATAACAACTACCTAACCCAAATTTGAAATGGGATAACATCACTGTATATTTTGTGGTGGGGATACCAATGTCAACCTTAGACTGTGACACATAAATTTTTTTAATGTATAGGATTTCAAAGGATTCCCACATATTTCATATCTGGGAGACATTATAAGCATTCAATCTTAGGATACTCTATGACTATGAGATTATAAACCATTATTTCATACCATTTATTATTATAGCATAAAGGTATACATGGTTTTATTATTGGTTATGGAATATGTTGCATAATTTTATAGTTTCACATGTTCTTTTGAGAACAAAACACCACCCACTGATTGGAAGTTACTTCAATCATACTCTAAAGGTAGTATAGGATAATCCACGAGATGGTTACCATTATTTCAAAGGCTCTTGGGAAAATAACATTTATTTTTTCTGAGTTTTCCAATGATAAGAGTTTCCAAGAATCTATCCAGAATGTTCCATAAAAATTCACTCTATCATTGGTATTTTTGATCACCTATATGGTGGTTATAGGTAGGGTATATAGTAATACTAGGCCCATGAATCATTTGAGAGATATAAGAATATATATATTTGATTAATAAACTCATTGATATAAAATAGTGTAGGAAAAAGTCTTATGTCTATTATAATTGTTGGACTCTAGAGTTTATGGTGGGGGTTATATATACTTATGATTCTCATATATATTGGGTCATTAATGGATTATAATATAAATTATGATAGCTCATATATTGTTGATTCGTTTTATGATTTTATATAGGTTCATGCGATAATATATCTTATAACTCATACATAGCAGTATAGTGCTACGAATGATGTTTTTAATGTTTCATAGATCCTCCATTATTACTGTGACCCATATCAATTATATGGTTATGAATTATTGTATTTAATGGATGGTACTATTTTTTAGAACTATATATTTCATATTATCAATCATAGATTTAAGACACTCAGAGTTTGGGTGGTTCCCCTAATTTGAGGGCTATGGAAGCATGAATTCAAATAGAAGTATATTGGAGTTGGTGTTATTGGAATATATATGTGTACTTGTAGTACATGTAATTTTGTTAAATTGAATTATAATAATACATATTATTTCATATTTTTCATTTTTTTGCATGACTTTTATGTAATAATTTCTTGTGGTACCATCCGCATTGATAAGGTTATAATAATTACTTTATATGATGAGAACCATAAAGTTCCATGAAAATATTATTAAATATAGTTTTATGATTGGATAATTTATTATGATGTGATGCATAGTATGTAGAATTTTTGGTGTCAGTACTCATAATTTTATGATGCTTCTTCTCATTAAGATCATACATGGTAATCTATAATATCAGAGACTCTTAGAACATGTCTTCTGGTAGGATTTATTTATTATTTGGTGTCATCCGATATTCTTATCGACAAAATGTATAATGGTCCGTAGACTATGTGATTATCAATAATTCATGTCATGATTCACACACATAGATTCAGTAACAATAATCATAGAACCATGTGTTTGTGGTAATTAAGGTGTGTTGGTTGCCTCACATTGACATTTGATTAATTGAAAAGTTGAGGAAGAAAGTAATCTTCCATATTTATAGAAGTTGTAATATAATCCATTTGATTGAAAATAGAAATTTTATATTAAATATAATGGTCATGGTATATCGATGTGTTTATTTGATAGAGTTAATGAAATTTGTTTCTAGAATATAGATTTATTTCATTGATGTGCAACCAAATTGATGTGATACTGAGAAAAAGGGATTATTTTACACAATGACTATTCTAATTTGGTTTTTGACAATGTGACATTATGATATTATTCTTAGGTTTTGTGACCCTTTTTTATACAATAATCTTGTACATTAAGCAGTATTGCCTAATTTTTAAAATAAATAATCATAGTTGGTAACTCCCTGGGTAATTATGTTGATATCAATTAAATAATATATTTATTTTTTATTAGAATAAATATCATTTTAATGACCAAAGACTAATTTTTTTCATGTTTTATTAAATGATAGTATTTCAAAAGTAATAAAAAATTATATAATCATTAATTAAAAATATAATTTTTTACGTGAATATTTGATATATTTTTATTAGATGTATTTTGAATAAAATAATTATTTTATTTATTAAATAATAAAATATTTATTCAGGTGGAAAATAAGTGGCAATGAATTTTAGAGGACCAAGATCCTGTGTGACGATGAATCTTTATTCTCAAGATGATAAATAATATTTATCATTAAACGCCATAGATAATTCCCATGGATAAAAATAAAAGTAATAATATTATTCAGAATGAGTTTCAATAATGAATAATATATTATTTTAAGACTAGTACATAATTAATAATATTTTAACACAATACATAGCTCTATAAATAGATGATTATGTATATTGTGTTCCGTTAATCAAGATCATTGAGTAGTCTCTCACCTCGAAATTCTCTATCCATTACCCCTATTTTCCTCACATGATCGATAAGAATTAGATCAATTCCAACAAGATTGATGGAACTATCAACCATTAACATGAATAATGAAAAGTCAACAGATTCTCCATGCTAGTATATATAAATTAATTGATTTTGTTCAGAGATAAATTTAGCATGTGCGGATCATATATATAAGGATTCTATACAATGATCCATATATCATAATGAAGATAATATAGATATGATTTTTTTTGAAAATATAAAAAAAATTCATTGGATATTGTTCTTCCTAAGAGGTTACTATTTCTTCTGATCTTAAGTTAATTTATTATAAATTTAACATACAAGAGCCGCTTTTCATGATTTGGACAATTCAATGTTGAAATAAAATTTTGATTTCTCTCCCATGAATGGTGTTTCTAATATACTCGAATCCTAAAGATGATATCAGAGATGTCACAATTTTAAAAAATAATTTTCAATTTATTTTTTGATCTACATGTGAAATAATGGTAAGATTTTAATTTAAAAAATTATTCATTTATTATTCTATTTTATTTTAAATTACTTTTAAATTTTAATATTAATCATTCATGCAGTTAATTTCATAAAATAGAGATAGTAGATAAATAATGATCAGGTATTATATTGATAAGTGCTGAGGATTCTGAGTGGATAATTATGGATTATATGTTCTGTTTCTAGTGTACAAACTTTTTGGCCATGTAAACTACAGTTGGTCATGTCACGAGATACAGGATGTGCCGATAAGTAATTATAAAAACTGATGTAACTACAAAATATATGTAGACTACGCCAAGCAGGAACATGATAATTTAGATTCCAATTTGTGTAGATAGTGTACATGACAAACCTTCTACATGGTTTAGTTGTTCAATTTTGACAAGATTTGTTGTCATGTACATGGTAAAAACATTGTGAAACTAAAATCATAGAGCATTAATTAAATACACGATTTTTATCATATGTAAATGACATGTGGTTAATTAATTATCACATCCAAAATACACTATGTGTTCCTCATATAGTTATGTAGTCATATAGAAAGATAGATTCATGAAATGTAGCTAAATTTTACACATCCAATTTTCCCACCTTTGATGAACATGTTGATTCCTTTAGTGGGTTGTGGAGACACACAATATTTGAACTACCCATGGTGTATCTCATTTTTACATTCCATTTAGTTCATCTATGTATCACGCAAACAACCTAGACGTGTATCATGGGTACAAAAAAGAAAAGAAATCTGGTGTGTTACATGAATGTACATGATGTGTACCCACAATTTACTAGAAATAATTAAATTACATTTAATTTCTAATTCCATAACTAAACCCATATTATAATGATTCTAACATATCATGTTTCACCATTTAGAATTGGTTCTAAATTGTAGTTAAATTCTAAATAAATTTATTATAATAATATATGATTATTGGTTTTTCAATTTATTCTTCAATAATGAAATTAATAATGGATACCTCCAAGAGAATTTAAATTTTCATTTAGATGAAGGGAAATTAGTTAAATTATTTAGTATAATCATATTTATCTGAATAATAAATAAGTAATACAAATAAATGTTAACCATTTTTCTATTAATTCAATGTTTATGAACATTTAAAAGATTTACCAATACCAATTCATGAATTTGGATTATTAAATTTATTCTATTTCATAGGATTTCAATTATTAATTATTAAATCAAATTATTTGTCCTTCAATTCAATCCCTTCATTATTATGTTGGTCATACATTTATGATTTTATTTTGGTATTCACCATTAACCAATAATTTGGTTCCCCTCACTTATGTGTGAGTAAGAAATACTTTCAACAAATGGAACTTTTTAATACAGGTGGAGGTGGTTCAACATAAAACCAACATGATTCCATCCATAATGATATAGTGGTGGATAAGAGGAATGTTGTAACTAAAGAGAAGAACAAATTAAAGAGTTTTCACCAAACTTATAGGATAATTTATTGTGTTCATTATAATAAAACTATTATATAAGGTCAATATTAGGTGATTTATTTTCTTATTTATTTAAATCATAGGCATTATTTATTTTATGGAATTAAGACTGTGATCACATATATAAATTTATTGATATCTAAATTTGGAATTTAAATCATTTAATTATGTGTAATTTTTTTTATCCAACATGGTTAATCACTTATTTAAAATCCAACTAAAATTAACAAGACATTTAAAAATTAATTCCTCAAAATGTTACACATAATAAAAAAATACATCAACTAAAAAATAAATTTACATTTGACCTTTGATTATTTTATTAAGAATGAAATATATAAAAAAATTATTTGACCAGCCCTCATTGGTTAAATTTATTTTAATATGGAGTTACTATGAAGGTTATGGGTTGATCTAACCATATTACATCAAGAAAAATTTCCCTCCCAAGACATTTTGTCATATGGAGGAATGTGTTGAGGAAACCCATGTAAAGATTTTTGGATAGGGATTTCCACTAAATAGTTTAAAAACCTATAAGACAATATTTGTAAAAGAACATCCATCCTAAATACATTTATATAGCAATAACAAACCTTCATTGGGTTATTCATAGGTGAATATTGATCTTGGTCACTATAATGTAATAGAAACAAGACATTCTAAATTCAATGGTGAATGATATTTTGAGACATTATAAAATAACTTGATATTCAATAAAACATTAATTACTAATATTTCTCATAGAATTTTTAATCATCAAATGTAAAAATAATATTCTATTTTAATTTTTTTTTAATAAATATATATTTCATTACCCACACTATCCTTCTGATTGATATTGGAAATTAGCCATCTTTTCATTAGTAGTAACATCTTTGTGTGTTTCAAACACATTAGGGTTTTTTTTTACATGTTAAATATATTTTATTATAGAATCCCCAATACTGGATCAACTTACCAAGGAGGCGAGAGATGAATAATTCATTGTATATGAAAACATATTAATGATGTGGGGGTTGTTAAATGTATGATGTTTTTATATATGTCTAGATAACATATAATGCATCATGAAACCATTTATTCACATATAATGGTCAATAATCATCATGGTAAAAACCTGAATTGAGATAGAAAATAATGGTTTCAGATCTACATGGACCCCTTTTAAGAAATTATAGAGATGTTTCACCTTATATGCCACATGAAGTCAAGCATATTAGCTTCATTGATAACCAATATGTTTCATGGATAAATACCCCTTTTGGTATTAATATTTATCTAATTATTTCACTACTAACTCAGAGATTCTCTCTCTTGGACGTAAATTTTAATATGAACAAAATTGAGATGTATCTTCTAGATTTTCTCACTCTTCTTCACCACATAGATAAGGATACAAATCCTAAAATGTCTTCCATCCTTATGTTGAAAAATTATAGAAGAGAAGAGCTCTAAGCCCAATTCTTTTTTGTTCCCATCCACGAATTGAATGATCAAGGGGAATGTTGGGGAGAAGGATGGTTTTTTTTTCTTCATATAGAAATAATGTACACTAAAATAAAACCCACACACTATATAATAACCCTAGGTAAGATATAGGTTCATTTTTTTTAATTGAATTTATTTTTTTATATAAATTGGGTTATAGATGCCACTTCATATTCTCACATATGTATTCAAATACGGAATCCATTTCTATTTAGAAATATTGATCAAGGGTATGTAGATACAAGAGATTCCTACAGAGCCAAACTATTTGTTGTGTCTCACTTTGTGTACCCTCCCTCATTTCCAATGAGAATGATTATGGTCTTGAAGGATTATTATTTGGTGACATCTCATGCCGAAAATATTATTTCTATTTATAGAGATATTACAAAGTGATTTATTTTAATCATTGGAATAATGGATGATAATTTTATTAAAATATCATTTTTAAGGTATGGAACATTTAAATGACGATATTTATGTGTTGGATTAAAAACAAAGTAATAAAAATCAATAATTAATCTACTAAACATGACAATTACCATGAACAAATTTGGAATCACCCTTCTGGGCTTGTAAATAAAATTTATTTGAAAAAATTGCATCAAGAAAGATAATTAGATTCATTTAAAGTAAAACCAATTGGGTTATGTCATAAACGATTATTAAAATACCAAATCGCAATTTCTTCTAATTGGATAATGGGTCAAAAAACATCCTAAAATATTAAATAATGAAGTGTGTGGAACATTTACTACCAAATCATGTGTGAGGTACTCATATATGATAAAATTTGTTAAGTATTTTTTTCTATGAGTATACATGTTGTGGTATATATCTAATTTCATTGAGTGATATAAGGAATTAAAGAATGATGTTCCTAACCACTACGATAAGAAGAGAATCTACTCTAAAAAAATAGTTGAGAATATCCTAATCAAGAGTTCTATTATTATTTATTTTTATATGTGATCCTATCCCAAATCACTCATCCTTACACACCTTAATGGTATATTTTTAGTGAATGGTGGAACCACAATTTATTAGACATGCTGAGATCAATGCTGTGTTATGAATGTATTACATTATTCCTTTTGGGATACATGTTACAAAAAATAAACTGAACCAATTTCCAACTAATGTGGTAGATGGTATCCCAATGAAATTATAGAATGGAAAGGAACATGTGTTCTTTTAATCACATGGGTAAGGTTTTGAAGAGTAATTGGAGGCCACTTAAGGTATCACAATTTCACCCCAATACATGAAGTATAAATTTATAGGTATCCTTATAAAGGATATTACATTTAAAATTGCTATGAAAATGGGAATATTGGAAAGAAACATCATATACATTGGGATGGTAAAAATGTATATAAATATATTGGAAGCAAGATAGAATGAATTTATTATGATTCTCAAGGTATATAAGAGCTGGAATTGGAACAAATTCCACAAAGCCCCATGGAATAATAAGTTGTTCTGTATACAGAAATACAACATTGGAATAAAAGATTGGTTATGGAACTAGAATGGTATAGTTTTATTATCATTGAGGATGTTGACACATTATTAGTCGGTAACAATGATCCTCTATCCAAAAAGGACAAAGTATGTAGACCAAATTATTCATTGTAAAATGAAGAAAATAATTTTAAAATGGATCTCATGTATCAAAACAATGTTTTTATTTTGGTAGATCCTCCAGTGTATGTAAATACCATTGGAATTAAATGTATTTTTAATAAGAAAGTGTAGTTTTATGGACACTTTAATGTATTTATGGAAATAATAGTTGCAAAAGTGTTTAAAAAAATCATGACATTGAATATGATGAATCCATTTAACTAATTTATATTCTAAAATCCACTAGATTTCTACCTTCCATTATGTCTTTCCATGACTCTGATATTTAAAAAATGGATGTAAAAAGAACCCTTCTAAATGGGATCATTTAGGAAGATATATATATATGACACAAAGTGAAGGTTTTGTGACTACAAAGGATTTCAACAAGGCTTGAAAATTACAAAAATACATTTATAGATTACATAAAACCTATATTCTAAAGAAAATTATTTTGTAAGCCCATAATAGAATTTTGTTTTATAAAGAAAAAATTTGAGCCTTGTGTCTATTATATGTTTAGTGGGAGTGAAATTATATTCATAATAGTTTATTTTGATGAAACATTAATTATTGAAAATAATATACCAGTATTACACACTATTAAATCATAGTTGTATAAATTATTCTATATGGAGGACTTAAATAAGGAGACATTCATTTTTGGGATCAGGATTCATTATAATAGATCCATGAGAGGGATTATCATAAATCATGATGTATATATTTATACAACATCAAAGAGGTTTATTAGGGAACAATCTAAGAGGTTATTGTAACCATCATCATATGGAATTCATCTTTCCATGAAAATGTTTCCTCATAAAAATGATAAAATTAAATTAATAGAAATGATTCCATATGCATTAGTGACTGGATAATTCATGTATATGATTCTATGTACTAGTAAAGATGTCTCAAATGCATTGAGTGTTAGAAACTATTTATTCCTTGAGTTATGGATATTGAGTTTTTCATCAATTATTAGTTTAAATTCTTATGTATAGCCTAATGTGAGTTATCGTTGGGGTCTTGAAAGTCTCAAAGGTGTTTGGGAATGTTTTAGAGCCTAGAACATAATTATTGGGTATTATTATGCCTAACGCATGGTTAGTAAAAATAGTGTGGGGGAAGGATACACATTTCTACTATACCATGTGAGGCTAGATAGTGGGGGAATATAGGTCGCACAATTTAATGAAATATTGTGGGAGGAGATGGATGGCCATGAAAAATGTCTAAAGTTTTCAGTATATTTGACAAAGGCTCTATGCACGATTTGTGAAATTTTTTTAAACCATGAATGTAAACCATGCAAGTTCCCCTATATCCTTCAGTATACTATTGGACATGGTGAACAATTTGAGATACCGTGTGCCTAAACAATGCATAATTCGTCACACTATTTAGAGAGAATAACATATTTGTCCTTTTTCCATTCCATTTAAAGAGCATAACATATTACATAATATTGTTATAGATGTTGTGATATATATTCACATTATTATGTAAGGTATATTGGGATATTTTATGGTGTGGAATATATTGATTCAAATATTTGATCATGGATGAGTATGTGCCCTCTCGGATTGGAATTGGGTAGATCATGGTTCATCATTAATGTGATATGTGTTTCAATATGATATTACTGGAAACCAATATTTGATTTTTTTGAGTATCGTCCCAAAAAAATACAAAATTTGACATCCCACTCGTTCACCATTTTTTGGGACGGTTATAAATGTGAGATGAGTATCAGTAATATTAGTGAGAATGTGAACTCTGTTTGAAAGAAAATGAGTATAAATACTAGTGAAACAGATTTTTATTTTGATAGGGAACGTGACCAGACCTGAACATAGTATTAAGAATTTGGTACTGTCTCCTTGTTCTATTCCAGGACCTAACTCATTGGGTATGAAGATGGGTGAGTTCTAGAAGAAGAATTTAATTACCTATCCTATTTCATATATATGATTTTGAGGTGGAGACCTTGATAATGGACTTATACTGATGGGTGTGATTGTAATTTTAGATCCATGAACTAAGAAGACATCTAACTATATTGAATGAGGGTGGAGATGATCACATTAAAGATGTGGTAGGTCATTGGATTCTAGGGGATCCTCTAATAGTTACAGTTCCAGCACCATCTGTTATATCAGAGCTGAGTATTGGGGAAGAGTTTTGTGAAGGATTTTTTATGTTCATGTGGACCTTTTATGGTGCACCATGACCAGCCCCGATGATGGAAGAGTTGACACATGAGTTTCAACAGCAGAATCCGACATCATTTTTAAGGGGTAGTGGAACATAGGTTGTGGAGTCCTAGATTGAGGTCAAGATACCTATCATTGAGAATTTCGAGATGCCTCTTGAGAGGAGGGTAATTATTTCTACCTACATTCTACGTGATTCATCCAAGTGTTGGTTGGATGTTATGATTCAGACTGATCATCATTAAGAGATGTCCTGGATGGAGTTTTATATGAACTTTTATGATAACTTTTTTCTGAAAACATTGTCGGCCGATAGAGCTCTGTATTTATTACATCTGGAGGAAGGCACATTATCAGTTATGGAATAATCAACCCATTTTTCTATGCTCCAACATTTCACAACTATTCTGATGGGTGATGAGTTAATGAATTCTTAGAGTCTCGATGATGATCTCAGTTAATACATCTAATCGGTTATGAATGTATTTAGGTTGACTACCATTTTTAGAATTGTGAATCAGGCACTGGTCATAGAGGGAAACCTAATGGAATATTGAGGTGTGATCCAGGGTAGTTCAAAAACATGGTTTGGTGATCTGTCTACTGGATTTAGGAAGAATTTTGTGGAGCATACATGTGGTGATATTTGTAGTCATAACATCTCTTCAGGTATCCAAGTGAGATGATAACAATGTCATAAACTGGGACATAAGAGGACATATTGTATGAGGGACAATGTCATGTTTTATTATTGTGACATGATCGTCCTTCTACAATTCTTTTTCCAAACATATAATCTAATAGCCATTGAGAGATATTTTTCATTGCCTCCACATTCAAGAGTATGGTCAACATCTTTTCATCGGGTAGGGGGTCAGGGTACAACATTCCAGTCAGGCTTAGGTGGGTGTTTTGGACATGGTAGCCAAACACTAGGTTCACGACAACATCAGGGTGGATCACCACTAGGCATCCAAGATGTGTCACATGGACATGGTACATGCAATGAATATAATGTTAAACTAGACCATCATGAGTAGGATTCTAGACCTTCTACTTTTATAGGTACTATTATAGTAGCCTCCATTATAGATTCATCACTTATTGATACATGGGTTTCACATATCATTATATAATTTCCCATTGTGGGGAGTCTAGGACTATCTATTTTTACATCTAATGGCATGATAATGATAGACAAACTGTTAGGGACCAGAACATAAGGACTACATCTGTGCAGAATGTGACCGTTGAGATTGGTGGGTGTCACTTCATATGGGACCTCTACATCCATGAGATGATAGGATTTTATGTCATTATTTTTATGGAATTCTTGGTTCCCATAAGATCCTTTATTGATTTCTATCACCATAGGGTGAGTTTCACATCACCATAGGTTGGAGAGTTTCTTATAAAGGTGAATGTGATTTCTAGGCTAGTCAAGTTGGACCCAAGTTTCTTGGTTAATACAGAATGAAACCCCAAATTGTATGTTTATATCATTATGATTAAGGAATATAGATGGATAATTTCATTCAATTAGTTGATCATTTTAGGAACATCTTACTAGATGACTTTTCAGGGTTACATGTGGTAGGATAGGGAGAGTTCTCTATCTAGATGGTTCCATGAGCTGCAGTGTTATCCATTCCTCCTAACATGATGGCTACAACATTATTGAAAGAGCTCAAGAGACGACTATGGGATTTATAGGATAAGGTTTTCTTATTAACAAATATTTCTCTATGGGTTTCTCTGGTCCTTTTTGGGTAAAAGTTAGATGGTAATGTTATGATCTATGTGGATTACTAGAAATATCACTTATTGACGGGTAAAAACTAGTATCCTCTATTTTGAATTAATGATCACTTCAAGAAGATCCAAGGAGCTAGGGTCTTCTAAAATATCGATTTGTGATCTGGTTATCATCATGTGAATTTTTGACCATCATATATTCCTACCATAACCATTAAGAGATGATATGGTCTGTATGCGTATTTGGAAATGTCATCTGGTATCACAAATGCATCATTAGTCTTCATGGAACATATGAACCAAGTGTTACATCTTTATCTTGAGTCATTTTTTGAGATTTTTGTGGATGATATCATGGTGTATTTTTATAATTGACATGACCATGCTAAAAACATGAGATCATATTGAATACACATAGGTAGCATGAGTTAAATAATAAGCTCAGAATGTACCAATCTGGATGGTTGACATTCATTTATTGAGTGACATCCAATCAAGGAAAGGATTATCAGGGGACATAGAGAAGTTGTGTGTAGTTGTTTCCCAGGATCATACTAAGATCATATTTGAGGATTGGGATTTATTTGGTCTTTCAAGTTACTACAGTCATTTCATAAAGAAATTCTCATGATTAGAAACACCGTTGATGGGATTTGCTAAGAAGGGTGGAATGTATGTAAGGGAAAATTATTATGAGATGGCCTTTCTGTAGCTGGAAGGGAGATAAACACCATCGATGATACCAAATTTTCTAGATTCAATAAGGTGTTAAACTATGTAATATGATGCCTCTGGTATCAGGCCCGAAGTAGTTATATGCAGGGGGAACATGTCATCATGTATGGGTTTCGACATTTGAGGCCACATTTGATGAATTTGAAAACACATGACCTTTAGTTTGCAACATTTTTTCTGGCATTGTGTTGTTGGAGACATTACATACTGGGATAGCATTTTGTGTTGTACACAAACCATAAAAGCCTCATGTATATATTTTAACTACATTCACGAAATATGACGCAATAGAGGATGCAGGAATACATTCAATATTTTGACTTCAATCTAGCCAACATGCCCCATAAGGCCAATAAATTAGCAAATGAACTGTGCCAAAGGACTCATATACAGTTACTGAAACAGACCAGTAGTAGGTTGTAGCTTTTGAAATTGTTCTCTAAGATACACATGGTGGTAAAAATAAGTCAAGGTTATATAATTATATCATCATTAACTGTTATCTATTCCCTACTGAATAGAGTGAGGATGAGATAAATATCATAATATGAATGGCTGGTTCTATGAGAGAGTGTGGAAAGTGAGGACCCTCATAATTGTAAGACTATATGGTAGGATTAGGTTATACATTTAAATGGTTCTATGTCGGTCTCTTTAGTTATTCATGATGATATATTATAGGATTTTAATGCCTCTATATGGTTATTTCTTCATGTTTTCACCAATATATTTCAATATTTATATCTTTAGTTATGGGGGAGAGGAATTAAATGAGATATAACTAGTTTTTTCATGAGGTTTTCCACTTGTCAATAGGTAAAGGTGGAAATCTAGTGACGAGATGGGATTTTATAGCAGTTACAAATTCTTGAGTTGAGATAGAATGATATATTATGTCACGACCCGTCCTCGGGGCCCGTGTCGTGACTACCCCAAGCCCGCCTTCCATAGGCCAGGGGCTGGCGACTAGCACCAAGGCGTAAATCCCAACAAAAGGGAAGACATTGCCTTTGAAAAGTAAACAAGAACCACAGAGTAAGAAAGCGGAAAAGTAAACACTAAGTAAAAACTATAACAAGCTGTGCTGAAAGTAAAAGGGGACGGAAATACAAGCCCAGCTGTAAAGTACAACTGAAAAGAAAAACAGAAACTGAAAAGTAAAAGCCGCAGCGTCAATCCGTCCTCTGGAAGTCCCACCTAAAGGGTGGGTACAGATAGCCTCCACATCTCCTCGGTCCAGCTGTCCGCTCCGAGTGCGTCCCGCCCAGTGGTCAACCTCCGGTACCATCCTGATCTTTACTCCTCCATCGTGATCAGCGCTATCCGTCGTCTGCAACCAAAACAATGATGTGCGGGCAAAGCCCATTCAGGGGTGAGTATAAGCTACTCAGTAGGGATCCCAAGACCCCCGATGGTCTCCCGAAATCCACAAAGGATAATCCACAATGGAAAGATACAATCACGAAGTAACATCTGACATGGCTTAGGTATATGCCCATACATATACATAAGTCATCAATTCCCGTTCGGCACCATTGTCCGATCCCAAGCAAAACCCAGTCCACACAGGAAAGCAAACGTATACCCACATAGGATAGCACAACACAATCCACAAAGGAGAGTAAATAGTAAATCCACACAGGATAGATCAACAAAATCCACAAAGGAGAGTAAACACTAAATCCACAGAGGATAGATCAACACAATCCACAAGGAGAGTAACACATGATTCAGCTCACACATGTATACTTCTTCAGATGACGATAAAGATGATCACAGATCAATCTAAGTCGTCGGACCCACAAAGGATCGATAGATAACTAACCCCCGCAAAGACCCACACAGGATCGGGCCCACACAAGACCTGTAGGAACTGGCTCACACAGAACCGCTGAGCGCTGACCCACACAGGATCAGACCCACACAGGATCGGACCCACACAGGATCGGACCCACACAAGACCTGTAGCACTAATCTACGTAGGGTAGCTGAGTGCTGCAGTCGTCGCAGTCCACAGAGGATCTCTGCACAGTCGTCGCCATAGTCCACTGAGGATCTCTGCACGGTCGTTGTCGGAATCCACAGAGGATCTCTGCACAGTCGTCACTATCGATGTAGCAGTCGCAGCCATCACTAGGGTTCCCGCACACAGTAAGCCCGTTCGAGAGGGTCCGCTCCACGAGCCGAGAGGCTGATACATCAACTGACACAAAGACCGAAGTTTATGTGTCCAAAAGTTCCATATCGCCATTAGGAACTCAACGTCGCAGCCGACGCGTCGATCGGACGCCCGGTCTGAGAGTTATTGGCTTTTTCGTCCCAGGGGCCGGATTGGATTTTAACGCAAAACCAACCCGACTGTACTCCACCTGCATCCAGACCTCGGGAGGAGTGAGCCAAAAGATCCGTCTCACTTAGAAGAATCCACCAAAGCCGACGGCACGTCAATCGGACGTCCGTAGCTCAAGATATGAGTGTTTCCGCTCCGAGGGACCGGTTGGTTTCGTGTACGAACCAACCCGACCGAACCCAAAGTATTTAGAAACCTTGAGTGCGATATACCGAAACAACCGTCTCGATCCAAGAATCATGTTTCCTCTGACGGAGTGCCGTTCGGAGGCCCGTAGATCATGATACGGTCATTTGAACGAAAACCGTCTGAAGACAGGGGGTCCGGGCCCGGGCCGACCCGACCCGACCCCCCCTGGGTCGACCGAACCCGGTCCGACCCAGTCGGACCGGTCTGGCTCGGCCAACCCGGCCCGGCTAGGCCGAGCGGCCGATGTGGGGGGAGCCGCCGCCCCGCGTGACACCCCCGAGGCACCTGCTGTGTGTCGCCCAGACAGCAGGACGCGGCTGAAGTCGCGTCCCGAGTGACGCGGGGGGGAGCCGCCGCCCCCGTGTGATGCCACCGCGACACCCGCGAGGTGTCTCCCTGGAGACCGGACGCGGCTTCAGCCGCGTCCCGCGCGCGCCGGACCCACGCGGCCGCGGGTCCGCGAGAGCCGTCGCCGCCTCCAGGCACCGGCGCCGCCTTGCTGGTGACCCGCGCCGCCGCCGGCTTCCACGGGCCGCCTGAGTCGCTCTGGTGGCCCGATTTTCTTCTCGTCTGCGCCGTTGCTCCTCCCTGGTTCCGTTCTTCACTGCGGAACCATAAAACTTCCGTTGCGGCACGTTCCGTCAACGCCTGTCAAATCCACACAAAAACGAAGAATGACGGAGGGCCGTCGGGCCGTGTTTGTTTGGCCCGCACCCTCCGCGTTAGAGATAAACAACGGGAGGAATAAAGTTCAACACATGAACGCATATCCGAAAACAATTTTTAATGAAATAAAATTGTTTTATAAATCGGGTTCCTCATTTGAACAGAAACAAAATGGGAAAAAGAGGCATTTCCAACAATAAAATCCCTACCTCGTAGTCGTTGCGTGTGAGCGTTCTTCGCGGAATTGTTCATCGTGGAAGAAGGGGATCGTCACGTCGTCACAGAAGGTCGTCGCGTCGTCGCGGAAACCGGCGTTGAGTCGGCGATCTCAACGGACCATGAAATAGCAGATTTAATTTAATTTATTAAATCCATGTTTTGGTAAAAACCACAAAAGAGATTAAAAATAAAATCCGAGACTCTTACCTCAAGTAGTTGATCGAAGATCGGGGTGGGGAAGGACGTCTCGGATGAAGCGTCGTTAAACTCCGAGGGTGACGACGTTCTTCGCGTTCTTCGCATTTTTCGCGTAGGAGGATGAAGGCTCAAGGATTCTTACAAAACCTCTCAACCAATAATCCTCCAAGAAGACTGGTTGGTCTTATTTTATTGTTACGCAAACCAATGAAAAAGGGGTATGTAACGACCCATCAATTCGTTTTATTAATTCAAAGAATGAATCATCTCATTTAATTTACGAAATAAACCGCCCAATTAAGTGGTATGTTAATAATTTAAGAAAATGCGTCAGTTGACTTTCATAATGACGGGATTTCGCGGGTGCATTACATAGCGGAAAGGAACGGCGAGGCTCGTGCGGGCCCCACCTCACAAATATCCTACCAAGAGGGTAGGATATTTCTGGATAGTCCCCTATCCTGTTCAACTCAGTTTATGTGGCTTTCAAGTGGCTTAAGTGAAATAAAATAAAGTTGTCGCAAAAAATATTTTATTTCTTAACTTTAAGCCCAAAAATTAAAAACCACACCCGAGCAAACGCAACTGCAGAAGAGGCATTTCTAAGCGAATACCAGCGCTGCGATTTCATCAGTTCCCTCAGAATTCGATTTCGAGCATGGGTTCAAAAGTTAGAAAAACTCGCTCGTCTGTTCACTGAACGTACCCGAGCCAAACTTCGGGAAATGATTCCGGGCGCACCGGGCCTCAGAATCAGGTGCCATCAGAAACTGCGCTCTTGTAAAATTACAAATAAAATTAAGAAAAAAATTACCATGAAATTTACGGGTCTTTACATTACTCCCATATCAGGACTTTACGTCCCCATAAAGATACATCATAAACTAGGGAATCAAATTTGGGTACTGAGCACGCATCTGAGCCTCCCACTCCCATGTGCTCTCCTGGAGGTTCCCGTGCTGCCATCTGATGCACACAAGAGGAATAAATCGCCCACGTAGGACCCGCTCCTGTCGATCCTCTATCTCCACTGGGTCCTCTGCAAAATTCTCCCCATCATCCACGTCTAGCTCCCCATGGTCAATGATGTGCATCGGGTCGTGCACGTATCTCCTCAACTGAGATACGTGGAAGACGTCATGCACCCAGTGCAACTGAGGTGGTAGAGCCAGGCGATAAGACACCTCGCCAATCCTGATGAGGACCTAGAATGGTCCTATGAAGAGTGGAGACAACTTGCCGCCTCAGCCAAATCTCCATAATCCACGTCGAGGTGAGACACACAAGAACACGTGGTCACCATCCTCGAACTCAAGTGGCCTCTGCCTCCTGTCAGCATATGACTTCTGTCGGCTCTGAGCTGTCCTCATCCGCTCCTGGATGACCTGGACCTTCTCTGTCATGGCCCGGACCATCTCTGGTCCCAGAAGTGCTGACTCCCCAGGGTCTGTCCAGCACAAAGGAGATCTGAAAGTCGTGCCCTACAATGCCTCGTATGGTGCCATCCCGATGGTGGAGTGGTAGCTGTTGTTGTACGCGAACACCACCAAGGGTAGGTGGTCCTCCCAGCTACGACCAAAGTCAAGGACACATGCGCGGAGCATATCCTAGAGAGTCTGAATGGTCCTCTCCGTCTGACCATCCATCTGAGGGTGAAAGGCGTTGCTCAGACGTAACTGCGTCTTGAACGCCCCCTGCAACCCTTTCCAAGGTCGGGAAGTAAAACGAGCGTCCCGATCAGAGAAGATAGTCGATGGAACACCGTGAAGCCATACAATCTCCAAAACGTAGAGATGCCCCAAGCTCTCAACTAAGCCCTGCTCTCTGATTGGTAAGAAGTGTGCCGACATGGTGAGTCAGTCAACAATCACCCAAATGGAGTCGTGACCTCTGGAAGTGTGTGGATGTCCAGTCATGAAGTCCATAGATATCCTCTCCCACTTCCACTCCGGGACCTCCAAGGGCTGTACCAAGCCTGCTAGTACCTGATGCTCTACCTTCACCTGCTGGCAGGTGAGGCACCGTGAAACGAACTCTACCACAACCTTCTTCATGCCCGGCAACCAGTGCTATCGTCTGAGATCCTTGTACATCTTCGCCACTCCAGGATGTACCACCAAAGGAGCAGTGTGAAACTCTCTCAGCACCTTCTCTCATAAAGCGACCAGTACCAAGGTACGTCCTCTAAATAGGACGTCATGCTCTGCTCCATGGGAGAAACCATCAGGTGCCTGTCCCGAGGATATCTGTGCACGCCGTGTCTCACAGTCAGCGTCCCCACATTGAGCCTCTCTGACCCACTGTAGAAGTGGAGGAGAGACGGTGAGAGACTGAAGTAAGGCTTCTCCGTCTCTATCCACAAAGGATATTTGCAATGTGGCTAGCTGCTTTGTCTCCTCCTCAAGTAGTTGGATGCCCATTCTCCTGCTGAGGGCATCGGCTACCATGTTCCCCTTCCCAGGAGTATAGACTCTCTAATGTCATAGTCCTGGAAGAACGTGAGCCATCGCCACTGTCTCAGGTTCAGGTCCTTCTGAGAGAAGATGTACCTGAGACTCTGGTGGTCAGAAAAGACTGTAAAGAGCTCTCCCATCAGATAGTGCCGCCATGTCTTCAGAGCGAAGACCACTGCTACCAACTCCAGGTCATGGGTAGCGTAGTTCTGCTCATGTGGCCTCAACTGACATGATCCGTAGGCAATCACATCCCGCTCATGCATTAGGACACTCCCAAGTCCGGTCCCTAATGCATCACAGTAGACTACGTATCCAAATCCCTCCTCAGGCAACCACAAGATAGGTGCGCTGGTCAATCTCTGTCTCAGCTCCTGGAAGCTCTGCTGACATCTTTCTGACCACTCAAAGGGTTTCCCCTTCTTCGTCAATGCTGAGAGTTGTGCCACAACTCTGTAGAAGTCCGGCACAAGTCACTGATAGTATCCGTCTAGGCCCATGAAACTCCGCACCTCTGTCACACCCCTGGGTGGCTCCCAAGCTAGCACTGCCTCGATCTTCGTGGGATCCACACCAACTCCTGCCTCAGAAATGAAGTGCCCCAAGAAGTGGACCTCACGTAACCAGAAATGGCACTTCGAGAGCTTTCCATAAATCTGGTGCTCTCGGAGTGTGCCTAGTACAACCCGCAAGTGGTAGGCGTGCTCCCCCTCCATCGTCGAGTACACCAAAATGTCATCAATAAAGACCACGACAAATCGATCGAGGTATGGCTGGAAGATCCTGTTCATGAGGCTCATGAACACTGTTGGAGCATTGGTTACGCTAAAAGGCATAAACAAGAACTCATTGTGGCCATACCGACACCTGAAGGTCGTCTTCTGCATGTCCTCATCTCGAACTCTGAGCTGATGATAGCCTAACCTGAGGTCTATCTACGAGAACCACCATGCTCCCTTGAGCTGATCGAAGAGGTCATCAATCCTCGGTAGCGGATACTTGTTCCTCACTATCACCTGGTTCAGGCGACGATAGTCGACACAGAGTCGCAAGCTCCCGTTCGCCTTCTTGGAGAACAAAATCGGGGAAGCCCAGGGTGAAACACTGGGTCAGATGAACCCCTTGCCCTGCAAGTCCTCCAAATGTACCTGTAGCTCTCGAAGCTCGGAGGGGGCCATCCGATATGCTGGAGTAGATATCGGGGTTGTCCCGGGGTACATGTCAATATAAAATTCTACCTCTCTACGAGGAGGTAGCCCTGGAACGTCATCGGGAAAGACGTCCGCATACTGATCCACCACTGCAGGAAAATCGGGACTTCGCACGTCAACTGCTCCAAGGATGAGGCTAGCCAACTGATGAGTGATGGGCTTTCCTCTCCTTTGCGTGAGTCCATCCTGTGCTGCAAAGGCTCCTTCATCGCCGATGAAGGTGAATCGGCTCCCATCGGGGCACACACATCGCACCTTGCGCCTAATGCAGTCAATCTGTGCATGGACCATAGATAACCAATCCATGCCCAAGATGACGTCGTAAGGCCTCGACACTGCTACAAGAAGATCACAGCCGAAGCTCTCGCCTCCTAGAGTAAGCTCACACTACCGGCACCAATGCGTTATTGTCGAGTCTGCTCCCGTAGGAGTCTCTAGCCGTAAGGATCGAGCCAACGACTCAGTCGGAATCTCCGAGCTCCAAACAAGGGCAGTGGCTATGAAAGAGTGACTCGCTCCTGTGTCTATAAGAACTGCAGTAAGGGTTGAATAGACACAAATCGTACCTCAAATCATCTCTGGTGCGCCGTGGTCATAGGTCTCTGGTTCCTGGAGATGTGCCTGTCTCTGCCCGCCAGCTCCCGGTGGTTGGGACGGACCTCCTGGTGGTGGTGGTGGCAGAACCTCAAAGCGTCGTCCACCACCTGTTGCTCGGCCAGCTCCTCTGCCTCGTCCGCCTCCTCCCTGTGGACCACCACGGTTGACCCTCTGCCTCCGCCTGGGTGGTCCCTCCACCATCTTCTGCCCCTCGGTACGACAGGTCGGGCAGTCACGAGCCATGTGGCCCTGCCTGCCGCACTCGTAGCACTGCCTGCCTCTCGGAAGACTGGCTCTGTGCTATGTGCCCCGCATTGCTATGCCAGTGTCCCTAGGTTGTCTACCGGAAGGTCTGGTCTACCTGGAACCCTGATTCATCTGTCGGCTACCCGCTGTTGAAGACTCCGCCACATGCCGCCCTACGGTAGGTCTCACTGTAGATTCATCCAGAAAGCTCTCGATCAGAAGGGCTCGCTCTAGCACTCCTTCCTGGGTCGGGATGCTGAGGGTGATCAGCGATGCCCTGATCTCGTGTCTCAATCCCTACTCGAAGGTCCGGGCCCGGAAGAAGGGGTCCCATACCCTGTAGGTCGAGTAGCGAGAATGATCGGTGAACCACGCCGTGTACTGAGCGACCGTCAGGCTGCCCTGCCGCAGCTGAAGAAGCTCCTGAATGCGCACCGCGCGGAGGGTGGCCGGGACAAACTCTTAGTGGAAGAGGCTCTCGAAGTCTGTCCAGATGATAGAGGCCTCATCGTGTACCGGAATCATCAAGCTCCACCATCGTCCTCCTGCTGCGTGTAGTAGGCTCGCCGTGAGGATCACCATGAGGTCTGCAGGTGTCCTCACTAGCCTGAAAACTCGAACGACTGCCTGTAGCCAGTCCTTGGCTACCTGGGGGTCCGTCTCCCCACGAATCCTAGGTGGTCGCTGGCGCTGGAACTCGTGCAGAGCTATGAGGCATCGTGCGTCGTCAGCGGTCAGCGCTGGAAGAATCCGGGGCTCGGCGGGTAAAGGTACCGCCGGTACGTCCGCTGTCAACAGGCCCTGTACTGAGGCCTCGTCGCTCGGCGGGCTGTCGTCGCACTCTACTCTCAGAACCCTAGCTGGCTGCTGTCGTCGGGCCATCCTGAAAAGGAAAAAAATGTGCCACGGTCAGAACAGTATTCCTTGGTGATCTGACACAAGTAATCACAAAGAAAACTTGAAACACACACGCAATCAATTTTTTCGTGCATTAAGTCGGAAATAAGAAGTCAGGGTCCTGGTGTACGGATACGTCGGCCGCCACACCAACACTGGACTCCATGGACTGATAACCACACCCAATACGCTAAACACTATTGCTTCACATAGAAGAAAGATCAGAGTCTGCGGTAGAACTGACCGCCTCTGATACCAATTTGGCATGACCCGTCCTCGGGGCCCGTACCGTGACTACCCCAAGCCTGCCTTCCATAGGCCAGGGGCTGGCGACTAGCACCAAGGCGTAAATCCTAAAAAAAGGGAAGGCATTGCCTTTGAAAAGTAAACAAGCACCACAGAGTAAGCAAGCAGAAAAGTAAACACTATGTAAAAACTGTAACAAGCTGTGCTGAAAGTAAAAGGGGCCGGAAATACAAGCCCAACTGTAAAGTACAACTGAAAAGAAAAACATCAACTGAAAAGTAAAATCCACAGTGTCGAGCTGTCCTCTAGAAGTCCCACATGAAAGGGGGATATAGATAGCCTCCACAGCTCCTCGGTCTAGCCGTCCGCTCCGAGTGCATCCCGCCCAGTGGTCCACCTCCGGTACCGTCCTGCTCCGTACTCCTCCATCGCGATCAGCGCTGCCAGTCGTCTGCAACCAACACAACGATGTGCGGTCAAAGCCCGTGCATGGGTGAGTATAAGCTACTCATTAGGGACCCCGAGACCCCCGAATGTCTCCCGAAATCCACAAAGGATATTCCAAAAAGGAAAGATACAATCACAAAGTAACATCTGACACGGCTTAGGTATATTCCTATACATATACCTAAGTCATCAATTCCCGTTCGGCTCCAACGTCCGATCCCAAACACAACCCAGTCCACACAGGAAAGCAAACGTATACCCACACAAGATAGCACAACACAATCCACAAAGGAGAGTATATTGTAAATCCACATAGGATAGCTCAACAAAATTCACAAAGGAGAGTAAACAGTAAATCCACACAGGATAGCTCAACACAATCCACAAGGAGAGTAACACATGATTCAGCTCACACAGGTATACATCTTCGGATGACGATAAAGATGATCAGTGATCTATCTAAGTCGTCGGACCCACAGAGGATCAATAGGTAACTATCCCCCGCAAAGAACCACTCAGGATCGGGCCCACATAGGACCTGTAGGTGTTGGCTCACACAGAACCGCTGAGCGCAGACCCACACAGGATCAGACCCACACATGATCGGGCCCACACAGGACCTATAACACTAATCCACATAGGATCGTCGAGTGCGGTAGTCATCGCAGTCCACTGAGGATCCCTGCACAATCGTCGCCTTAGTCCACGGAGGATCTCTGCACTATCGTCGTCGGAGTCCACGGAGGATCTCTGCATAGTCGTCTCTGTCGAAGTAGTAGTCGCAGCCAGCACTAGGGTTCCTGCACACAGCAAGCTCGTTCGGGAGGGTCCGCTCCACGAGCCGAGAGGCTGATACATCAACTGACACAAAGTCCGAAGTTTATGTATCCAAAAGTTTTGTATCGCCATCAGGAACTCAACGTCGCAGAAGGTGCGTCGATCGGACGCCCGGTCTGAGAGTTATTGGCTTTTTCGTTCCAGAGGCCAGGTTGGTTTTTAAGGAAAAACCAACCCGACCGTACTCTACCTGCATCCAAACCTCGGGCGGAGTGATCCAAAAGATCCGTCTCACTTAGAGTAATGCACCAAAACTAACGGCACGTCAATCGGACGTCCGTAGCTCAAGATATGAGCGTTTCCGCTACGAGGGCCCGGTTGGTTTCGTGTACGAACCAACCCGGCCGAACCCAAAGTATTTAGAAACCTTGAGTGAGATATACCGAAAGGACCGTCTAAATCCAAGGATCGTGTTTCCGCTGACGGCACGTCGTTCAGAGGCTCGTAGCTCATGATACGGGCATTTGAACGAAAACCGTCCGAAGACAGGGGGTCCGGGCCCGGGCCGACCCGGCCCGACCCCCCCTGGGTCGACCGAACCCGGTCCGACCCGGTCGGACCGGTCTGGCTCGGCCAGCCCGGCCCTGCTCGGCCAAGCAGCCGAGCGGCCGACGCGGGGGGAGCCGCCGCCCTGCGTGACACCCCTGTGGCATCCGCGGTGTGTCAGCCGGACAGCCGGACGCGGCTGAAGCCGCGTCCCGAGTGACGCGGGGGGGAGCCGCCTCCCCCGCGTGACACCCCCGCGACACCTGCGGGGTGTCTCCCTGGTGACCGGACGCGGCTTCAGCCGCGTCCCGCGCGCGCTGGACTCGCGTGGCTGCGCATCCGCGAGCGCCTCCGCCGCGGCGGTCTCGTCCGGCGGCGCGTCGGGCGCCGCAGCCGCCGGCTTCCGCGGGCCGCCGGAGTCGCTCCGGTGGCCTGATTTTCTTCCCGTCTACGCCGTTGCTCCTCCCGAATTCCGTTCTTCACTGCTGAACCATCAAACTTCTGTTGCGGCACGTTTCGTCATCGCCCGTCAAATCCACACAAAAACGAAGAATGACAGAGGGTCGTCGGGCCGTGTTTGTTTGGCCCGCACCCTCCGCGTTAGAGATAAACAACGGGAGGAATAAAGTTCAACACATGAACCCATATCCGAAAACAATTTTTAATGAAATAAAATTGTTTTATAAATCGGGTTCCTCATTTGAACGGAAACAACATGGGAAAAAGAGGCATTTCTAAAAATAAAATCCCTACCTCGTAGTCGTCGCGCGTGAGCGTTCTTCACAGAATTGTTCGTCGCGGAAGAATAGGATCGTCGCGTTCTTCCGAGGTTGACGGCGTTCTTCGCATTCTTCACGTTCTTCGCGTAGGAGGATGAAGGCTCAAGGATTCTTACAAAACCTTTCAACCAGTAATCCTCAAGGATTCTTAAATGTCCTGTTATGAATTTAAGAAAACCCGTCAGTTGACTTTCATAATGACGGGTTTTCGCGGGTGCGTTACTTAGCGGAAAGAAACGGTGGGGCTCGTGCGGGCCCCACCTCAAAAATATCCTACCAAGAGGGTAGGATATTTCTGGATAGTCCCCTATCCGGTTCAATTCAGTTTAAGTGGATTTCAAGTGGCTTAAGTGAAATAAAATAAAGTTGTCGCAAAAAATATTTTATTTCTTAACTTTAAGCCTGAAAATTAAAAACCACACCCGAGCAAACACTGTAACAGCCCAAGATTTTATAAAAAAATATATTCATTTTAATTTTATTAATGTCTTGTGTTGTACGCTACACCAAAAGGAGCTTGCACAACACACATCCTTGACTTGCCTTGCATTACACGCAATCGCGACCTTCCTTGATAGCGTGTGTAGTACGCAATAACGAGTTTCACTAAACAACGATATGCTATTAAAATATTATTAAAACTAGCCGTTATGAATAGTAATAACCACTTTTTAAAATTCTTTAAATCTTATATTTCAAAATGAACTTCATTTTTGGATTCAGAGTATCGAATTTAGCCTAAGGTGAAATTTTGGTACTTTTCGGATAACTTTCATATTCTGATGAATAGTGAAAATTATTAATTATAATTAAAAAACAACTTTTTTAATCGAAATAATTAATATTGATAAATTATTAATTTGAGTGGTTTTAAAGTATATTTAGAATATATTTTTACAATTTAATTCAATGCTGGTCATTGGTTGTAATTTCACATTTAAACCAGACATAATCAAGTATCAATCTTTTGATAGAAATTGTTTCTTAAAAACACGCTATTTGTCTTAACAACGGGATTTAATTATAAAATTAATTAATTCAACTTCTATGTTATGAATTTGGTAAAATAGACTCCATTTTTGAATTCGGAATATGAAATATAGCTTAGGATGAAATTTTGGAATTTTTCTGAAAACCTTCATTTTTTGATGAATAGTGAAACTACTAAGTGGTAGTTAAAAAAAACTGAATTTTTCATAAAACATAATTTTACCGCTTCTGTGAATGGAATTTCAAAAATCCAACAGAAACGATTGATATCAGTAAGTAAAATGTGGTTCAATGAGATAAAAATAATTTTTTGGTGAATATTAGCTTTTTACTATTTTTACCGCGGTTAATAGTAAATAGGGTAACTAAGGGTAAATATGATATCAATATTACCCTAACACATGTCCCAATTCTATTGGACAAGTGTAATTCAACCATAGGAATAAAATATGACCATTTAGGCCCACTTGGATTAGATTAGGACATTTATTATTAATTTATTTAAAGAAGGGTTAAAATAGTTAAAATCAATGTTTAATAAGTAAATCATTTTTAATATGGGGTTATACATAAGATAAATTAGACTATAAATATTCATTAGAAAGATAAAAAGATTTCCTATATAATGGTATTTTATTTGTAATTTTTAGACATCAAATAATTTAATTAAATTATGACACAAATATGATGCAGTAATTATCTTATTTATGAATTATTGACATAATTGATGTTATAAACACCAAAATAAATGTAATTTGAGACTTTTTATGAATTCCACTAATTTTCTAGGTTACTATGATATATTGATGTTGATTTAATCAACTTGGTTCGAACATTTAATTCTGTTATGACTTTCACAAAAATCATATATCAAATAGTGTCAAAATTTACACAAAATTGTTTTTAAATCAAATATTATATTATTAATTGTTATTTTATTCCTAAAAATCTAAGGATCAGCCAAATGACTTAGATAAGGATATATATATTAATAATAAACAATTTGGGGTTCGTTTGGCATGTTATATAAGTGTATTAACCATATAGTGAAAGAAAATAAAAAGACACGGTAAAAGTTAAATTATTTAACTTAGAGTTAAATTTAATTGATAAGGTTTAAAATAAGATCCAAACATGTCTAAATTTGATTAGTTGATGATATTAAAACCCTATCTCATCTAAGCTTCGAATATGAGTCATTTTTGGAGGTTTTTAAGTGGGGTTAGATTTATTATAAATTAATATTTTTAAGAATTCCTAAGGTGCCCCTCTCCTCCCCTATAAAAGGACACCTCATCCCCCTCCTCCTCACACCAATTTGAGCTCTCAAGATCGGCCAACCCCTGCCAAAATCTCTTCTCCACTTCCCTAGCAACATCCTAGAGGTTCTGGTCTTCCTCAAAGACCAATTTTAGTACCCTAAGAGGAGGTCTCAAAGAGGCGCTTCAAAGAAGAGGTAATTACCGTTACCAATTCTTTCATCTTTATTTCTTCTTCCACTTCTTCTTATTAGGTTGTTTCATTATGAAGTAATAACATCAGTATCACTCATATACTGATATGTTATTGTAAGTATTAAACATCCTTATTTCACCATCTATCCAACCTACAGAAAATGATATCATCGCTCGTGCGTACGTACGGACTACCGTCTCCACGACGCGATGAGATTCATTCTCCATGTTAACCATTTAAGAATGATTATAAAGTATATATAAGAAATAATAATGAAATATATGACATTATAAAGCTACTGGATTTATGTATATATATATATGTATGTCATCTACTTACTTCCATTCAAGACAATAAGGAAAGGAAAATAGCGTTCATGCGTACGTACGGACTACCGTCTCCATGAATGGTGTTTTTCATTTCATTTATCTATCTATTATATATATATATACTGAATATATATGATATATAAATCATATTTTATATTCTGGAAGTAAGTAAATCATTATATAAGTAATAATAATGTCAATAACAACAAATCAAAACACCTACGATAAATGAAACGATTTTACCCAAAACGCTCTTTATCATGGAATTTAAAAAAGAACGGGTAATATAAATTCATAAGTGAACCATATATGATATCATAACAATGAATATGATTATGTACTAAGTAAATGACATTATTTAAATCATTATACAGGAGGTTCGGACACTTACGAAGAAAATCGGACCTAAGGTAAGGGAAATATCACAATCTCACTTTTATCCGAGATTGTATTTACTTTGGTAATTACTGGGGTGTATTTTATCATCCACATCCATGTTCCCTCAATATGTAATATTATTTCCATCCTTCTACAATAGTTTATATCCAATTTTACCCTTCGGTAAGTTTTTTTTTTGTAAAAGATATGAAAGGAATCTTTTGTCGTTTTTCATATGAGGTACTTTTTGACTTTTCGGACAAAAGTACGAAGAATGTTTTTTTTATAACTTATACGGCACGAACGGATTTCTACTGTTTTATAAAGCCTTATTTTCATGAAGCTTCCTCTAAAATATTTCATGACTATTTTCAATAAAATCTCTTTCTTTTAAAATTACATGATGTTTTGTGAAAAGTAATTGATTTTGAAGAAGAAAGGATATTTTCCTCAAGAATTCAATTCAAGTGTTTTATCAAAATTATTTTCCATCTAAGATAATAAAGGGTTCTGTTTCTATCCATATTTTTACATTGATTTGACTATGTTGTGATGGAATTATGTTTATGAATTCCTTTATCTTATATGAATTGATTTATGATGTCATGATGTTTCAAGAATCCCATTTTTGTTACATGTGTTATGCAATGATGTATGTTTTATGATTATGTGGCACACATAAGAAAGGATTCATTATGAGATGGGTGGGACCTATATCTCCCTCCAATGCATTGGGTAAAGATTTTATATCTCATGAGATAGACATGGCTGGAATGGAAGGTTATACCGGTTCAGTGAAACAGGATTGAAACGAGGATTACTCGATTCAGAAAGGGACTTTGTCCACTAAGATAGTCTTGGCAATGAGTCTTGACTAACAAGAAATGATTCTCTATGATTATGTGTGTATGCCACAATGAGTAATGTTTTATGTTATGATTTCATTTCACTACTATGATTTATCCCATGTTATGAAATTATGCTCTCTTTTGCAGGTTAAGATTTCCAAAAATGTTATGTTCTTATGAAAAATATGATATGATTGATATTTCTTTTGTTTACCCTTACTGAGCATTTGAGCTCACCCTTTTATGTTTTCTTTTCCCCAGGATATAAAGAAAGGTTTTAGGTAAAAAAAAAGAAGATCTTTATGGGAGATGTTGAAGATCTTTCACCAGGATTAGAAGATTATATTCCGAGTTTCCAAAGACACTAAACTATTACGATCCTTGTGTGTGTGTTTTTGTTATGTACTAAGTATTCCGCAAAAGTAATGTAATGTCCATGTACGATAAGATACGGGTCACTACAGTTGGTATCAGAGGAAAGGTTTAGTCAACCTTTGGAAACTAGGATGCGAAAACGTTAGTGAGATCCCTAGAGATATTTCTAAGGTATGTCTAGGTATGTCTCTAAGGTTAAGTATACGTATAGGTTATAGTCCTAGAATTGCGCTAACGATCTTTGAATTTAACCTAAGATGTTAGATATTGAGGGTACTAACCCTTTATTATGTTGTTTTCCCTAGCATGATTTTTGCCTCTCACACAATTCTTTTGGGGTTTTAGACAATGGCTGGAACCCGAAGGAACCGTGTTAATGCGGAATGTGATGGGCAATGCAATGATTGTACCCCTGAGCAACCAAACGATATAGGAGCTGGAATGAAAAATCATGTAGCCATGCTCACACAACTTTCTCAAGCTATGAATCATGCAGGACTTCCAAACGAGCAAAGGAAGGAGCAACATTCTGTTGAATCCTTCATGAGGCAGCGTCCACCTTCTTTCAGTGGGTCTACTGATCCATTAGTTGCTGAACAATGGATTAGTACTACTGAAAAGATATTTTCAGTTCTTCAATGTTCTGAACATGATAAAGTCATCCTAGCAGTGTATCGTTTGGAAGGAGATGCTGATCAATGGTGGAATCTTATTAAGAATACAAGGCAAAGGGATGAAATTGAGTCTATGGAATGGGACGAGTTCAAGAACTTATTTTTCAATAAGTACTTCCCTCGTATTCTTCGAACAAAGATGGAGAAAGAGTTTCTTGAACTGAAGCAAAGGGACGATGAATCTGTTGGTACCTATGAAGCAAATTTTACAATACTTGCAAGGTATGCTTCGGGAATTATCATCCAACCTGAAAGTAAAGTTGATCGATTTTTCAGTGGTTTAAAACCAAGTCTTCGAAGGGCATTAGCTATAAGAGACTTCAGTAGCTATGAAGAAATTGTGCGTTGTGCTATCAAGGTAGAAATGGAAGTTGGTGTTACATATCCATCTCATGGTTTTGACAAGAAACGAAAGATGGAGTTCAAGGAGAAATCTCAGAATAATGGTGAAAAGAAGATGAATGTTTCCTTATGCACAAAGTGTGGAAAGAAGCATGGTGGAGATTGTCTAAAAGGGACTAGAAAATGTTTTAAGTGTGGAAAATAAGGTCATCGAGCAGCTGAGTGTCGAAGTAATGGAAAAAGGGTTTCTAATGATGTGAATAAAGCAAACACTGCAGAGAACGCACCGCCAACACTTCAATGCTTCAAGTGCAAGGAAATGGGGCATTATGCTAATAATTGCCCTAATCCAAGGGTTAGTGATGATCAACATGAGCAACCACTGAAGGCAAAGGACAAAGGGAAATCACATGCGACCACTATTGGCAATGTTGAATATGACAACGATGTGGTGGAATGATTAAGTGTTTATGTAATGGGATTCCAAAATAATGTTGTATCATTGAGTATTGCAATATTTATTGATGTGGTATTCAAAGTGATTGAGATATTTTTTGGAAATAAGATGATATGCGCATAATGAAGATGAGAAAATGAAATGTTTAATAGTATTCATGAGCTCATGATTGATATAAGGACTAAGTGATATCATGGTTTGAGTATATAGAATTTTGAGGATTTTGGTATGTGGAAAGTGTTAACGTTTAACTGCACTCATGTTTTCACTAAGGTATTCAAGAGAATACACGATTAAGGACTTTGAATGTTTGGAATGTGACCAACAAGACATATCTTATGATATGTGGGGATCAACGACAGTATTAAATCTCTGGTAATCGTTGTCACTATATTATGAGAATGGACTGCAGTATTATGAGCCTAATGATTGGAATGAATTATGTTGGACATAAGTTAGTATTGTTTAAGGATAGAAGTTTTTTTTCGATATTATTGATGGGATGTTATAGTAATATAGTTTTATAAAAAGGACAACCTGCAGGACGGGCGACAACCCATCGCTTCGGACAAGGCTGTGGGAATCGAACCCACAACCGAAGTGCGACTGGCCTTTATCGCCTACCACTGACCTACAGGAAGTCCCTGTTTAGTAGAAACTAGTGTTATTATATTAAGCAGTATGATATGTGATGTATAAGTTCATTTTAGGAACCATATATGATTAATCTCACTATAGATGGATTTATGTATTTTTTAACTTTTCTATCCTTTTGTTTGAGATAGATGGAATGACCCATCATTCTATCACATGATCTGCTAACACATCGCGAATGACAAATTCAACTTCATTTCTTTAAGAGATGATGTGGAAATTGTTAAAGGCACGGAAAATAGTGATATTGTACCAAAATAAAGTAAGTATTTATTCTAATTCAAATTTTCAACTTTAGGGAAATGATCTTGAAAACCAAAAATGTTGTCCTAGTGATCTTATACCTGATGAATCAGATGGTACCTTAGATCGTCACAATTTTAAGGATTTGTGATTACTGGCTTTTCCATAGCCATGTTCTCTACCACTCTCCATCATAACATGATGGTTAGATTTCTCTTCCATATCCATATTTTCACCTATGCGGAAACCCAGTGATTATTTTATTTGGGTAATCGTTACATTTCATACTTTAGTTTTTAAAGCCATGTTTTGGTATTCCCTTTTACAATGTGGATTTCTATTAATGAAACTTTCAAATAGTAAACCATTTATAACCCCGACGAATTTCGAGGGCGAAATTCATTTTAAGGGGGGTAGAATGTAACAGCCCAAGATTTTATAAAAAAATATATTCATTTTAATTTTATTAATGTCTTGTGTTGTACGCTACACCAAAAGGAGATTTCACAACACACATCCTTGACTTGCCTTGCATTACACGCAATCACGACCTTCCTTGATAGCGTGTGTAGTACGCAATAACGAGTTTCACTAAACAACGATATGCTATTAAAATATTATTAAAACTAGCCGTTATGAATAGTAATAACCACTTTTTAAAATTCTTTAAATCTTATATTTCAAAATGAACTTCATTTTTGGATTCAGAGTATCGAATTTAGCCTAAGGTGAAATTTTGGTACTTTTCGGATAACTTTCATATTCTGATGAATAGTGAAAATTATTAATTATAATTAAAAAACAACTTTTTTAATCGAAATAATTAATAGTGATAAATTATTAATTTGAGTGGTTTTAAAGTATATTAAGAATATATTTTGACAATTTAATTCAATTCTGGTCATTGGTTGTAATTTCACATTTAAACCAGACATAATCAAGTATCAATCTTTTGATAGAAATTGTTTCTTAAAAACACGCTATTTGTCTTAACAACGGGATTTAATTATAAAATTAATTAATTCAACTTCTATGTTATGAATTTGGTAAAATAGACTTCATTTTTGAATTCGGAATATGAAATATAGCTTAGGATGGAATTTTGGCATTTTTCTTAAAACCTTCATTTTTTGATGAATAGTGAAACTACTAAGTGGTAGTTAAAAAAACTGAATTTTTCATAAAACTTAATTTTACCGCTTCTGTGAATGGAATTTCAAAAATCCGACAGACACGGTTGATATCAGTAAGTAAAATGTGGTTCAATGAGATAAAAATATTTTTTTGGTGAATAGTAACTTTTTACTATTTTTACCGCGGTTAATAGTAAATAGGGTAACTAAGGGTAAAAATGATATCAATATTACCCTAACACATGTCCCAATTCTATTGGACAAGTGTAATTCAACCTTAAGAATAAAATATGACCATTTAGGCCCACTTGGATTAGATTAGGACATTTATTATTAATTTATTTAAAGAAGGGTTAAAATAGTTAAAATCAATGTTTAATAAGTAAATCATTTTTAATATGGGGTTATACATAAGATAAATTAGACTATAAGTATTCATTAGAAAGCTAAAATGATTTCCGACATAATGGTATTTTATTTGTAATTTTTAGACATCAAATAATTTAATTAATTTATGACACAAATATGATGCAGTAATTATCTTATTTATGAAATATTGACATAATTGATGTTATAAACACCAAAATAAATGTAATTTGAGACTTTTTATGAATTCCACTAATTTTCTAGGTTACTATGATATATTAATGTTGATTTAATCAACTTGGTTCGAACATTTAATTCTGTTATGACTTTCACAAAAATCATATATCAAATAGTGTCAAAATTGACACAAAATAGTTTTTAAATCAAATATTATATTATTAATTGTTATTTTATTCCTAAAAATCTAAGGATCGGCCAAATGACTTAGATAAGGATATATATATTAATAATAAACAATTTGGGGTTCGTTTGGCATGTTATAGTAAGTGTATTAACCATATAGTGAAAGAAAACAAAAAGACACGGTTAAAGTTAAATTATTTAACTTAGAGTTAAATTTAATTGATAAGGTTTAAAATAAGATCCAAACATGTATAAATTTGATTGGTTGATGAGATTACAACCCTATCTCATCTAAGCTTCCAATATGAGTCATTTTTGGAGGTTTTTAAGTGGGGTTAGATTTATTAAAAATTAATATTTTTAAGAATTCCTAAGGTGCCCCTCTCCTCCCCTATAAAAGGACACCTCCTCCCCCTCCTCCTCACACCAATTTGAGCTCTCAAGCTCGGCCAACCCCTGCCAAAATCTCTTCTCCACTTCCCTAGCAACATCCTAGAGGTTCTGGTCTTCCTCAAAGACCAATTTTAGTACCCTAAGAGGAGGTCTCAAAGAGGCGCTTCAAAGAAGAGGTAATTACCGTTACCAATTCTTTCATCTTTATTTCTTCTTCCACTTCTTCTTATTAGGTTGTTTCATTATGAAGTAATAACATCAGTATCACTCATATACTGATATGTTATTATTAGTATGAAACATCCTTATTTCACCATCTATCCATCCTACGGAAAAAGAAATCACCGCGCGTGCGTACGTACGGAATACCGTCTCCACGCCGTGGTGTAATCTATTTTCCACCACCACCTTACATGGATGGGTATAATGGTGTAAAGAATAACTATACATAGTTATTACAACATCATATTGATTCGGATATATTGTATAATCCACTCCAATTCAATTCAATATTTATAGAAATGATATCATCGCTCGTGCGTACATACGGACTACCGTCTCCACGACGCGATGAGATTCATTCTCCATGTTAACCATTTAAGAATGATTATAAAGTATATATAAGAAATAATAATGAAATATATGACATTATAAAGCTACTGGATTTATGTATATATATATATGTATGTCATCTACTTACTTCCATTCAAGACAATAAGGAAAGGAAAATAGCGTTCATGCGTACGTACGGACTACCGTCTCCATGAACGGTGTTTTTCATTTCATTTATCTATCTGTTATATATATATATACTGAATATATATGATATATAAATCATATTTTATATTCTGGAAGTAAGTAAATCATTATATAAGTAATAATAATGTCAAGAACAACAAATCAAAACACTTACAATAAATGAAACGATTTTACCCAAAACGCTCTTTATCATGGAATTTACAAAAGAACGGGTAATATAAATTCATAAGTGAAACATATATGATATCATAACAATGAATATGATTCTGTAATAAGTAAATGACATTATTTAAATCATTATACAGGAGGTTCAGACACTTACGAAGCAAATCGGACCTAAGGTAAGGGAAATATCACAATCTCACTTTTATCCGAGATTGTATTTACTTTGGTAATTACTGGGGTGTATTTTATCATCCACATCCATGTTCCCTCAATATGTAATATTATTTCCATCCTTATACAATAGTTTATATCCAATTTTACCCTTCAGTAAGTTTTTTTTTTGTAAAAGATATGAAAGGAATCTTTTGTCGTTTTTCATACGAGGTACTTTTTGACTTTTCGGACAAAAGTACGAAGAATGTTTTTTTATAACTTATACGGCACGAACGGATTTCTACTGTTTTATAAAGCCTTATTTTCATGAAGCTTCCTCTAAAATATTTCATGACTATTTTCAATAAAATCTCTTTCTTTTAAAATTACATGATGTTTTGTGAAAAGTAATTGATTTTGAAGAAGAAAGGATATTTTCCTCAAGAATTCAATTCAAGTGTTTTATCAAAATTATTTTCCATCTAAGATAATAAAGGGTTCTGTTTCTATCCATATTTTTACATTGATTTGACTATGTTGTGATGGAATTATGTTTATGAATTCCTTTATCTTATATGAATTGATTTATGATGTCATGATGTTTCAAGAATCCCATTTTTGTTACATGTGTTATGCAATGATGTATGTTTTATGATTATGTGGCACACATAAGAAAGGATTCATTATGAGATGGGTGGGACCTATATCTCCCTCCAATGCATTGGGTAAAGATTTTATATCTCATGAGATAGACATGGCTGGAATGGTAGGTTATACCGGTTCAGTGAAACAGGACTGAAACGAGGATTACTCGATTCAGAAAGGGACTTTGTCCACTAAGATAGTCTTGGCAATGAGTCTTGACTAACAAGAAATGATTCTCTATGATTATGTGTGTATGCCACAATGAGTAATGTTTTAAGTTATGATTTCATTTCACTACTATGATTTATCCCATGTTATGAAATTATGCTCTCTTTTGCAGGTTAAGATTTCCAAAAATGTTATGTTCTTATGAAAAATATGATATGATTGATATTTCTTTTGTTTACCCTTACTGAGCATTTGAGCTCACCCTTTTATGTTTTCTTTTCCCCAGGATATAAAGAAAGGTTTTAGGTAAAAAAAAAAAGATCTTTATGGGAGATGTTGAAGATCTTTCACCAGGATTAGAAGATTATATTACGAGTTTCCAAAGACACTAAACAATTACGATCCTTGTGTGTGTGTTTTTTTTATGTACTAAGTATTCCGCAAAAGTAATGTAATGTCCATGTACGATAAGATACGGGTCTCTACAAACACAACTCTGGAAGAGGTGTTTCTAAGCGAATATCGGCGCTGCGATTTCATCAGTGCCCTCAGAATTCGATTCCGGGAACTAGTTCAAATGTTAGAAAAACCCGCTCATCCGTTCACTAAACGTACCTGAGCCAAACTTCGGAAAATGATTCCGGGCAAACCGGGCCTTGGAATCAGGTGCCGTCAGAAACTGCGCTCTTGTAAAATTCCAAAGAAAATTAAGAAAAATATTTCTTTGAAATTTTCGGGTCTTTACATATTAGGTGATTATATGATAGTTTTACCAATGTATCCTGAAGTTAACAATAAGATATGGGTTATTGTGTAATGTATCATGAAGGATTCACATTTTTTTGGATCTGGGAAACCTTCAATTTTAATGAGCTTGGGTGGTTGTACATATGTAATAATTTATGACTAAATGGGGTCCTCTATTCTATCATTTAAGAAATATATTCATAGTTTAATTCATGTTTCTTGAAAAGGATATAGAGGGTAATGGGTACACAAGTGATTTTTATTATGAAATAGCACCCCCATATGGATGTCAAGATAGATAACAAGATTTAGTTTCTTGAGGATATGTTGTGGGCATGTGTCCTAGATTTCAGAGGCTCATGGTAGAGACATATAACCCTTGTTGAGTATTCCTATAATAATAGCTTTCAGGATAATGTAAATATGTTTACTTATAAGGATTGTGTGGTAAGACATTCCAATCAACCCTTTTTGGATGCAGGTAAGAGAGGCGGCTATGCTGGGACCTCATCTTGTTCAGGAGACTACATAGAAGGTGAATTTTATTTAGATGAAGATGAATACTAAGAAATGTAATCATAAACCTTACATTTATAGCCATAGACATCCTATAATGTTTTAGGTTGGGGATCGGTCTTTCCTATGTGTTTCATTGAGGTTAATGACACAAGCAGTTTATGAGACCTTGGAGAGGGAGGCCGATGTATAATTGAAGTGGCCAAAGTTATCCTCAGATATTTTTTCACCACACATGGAAGGAAAATTTTGTTACAAATTTCATTAAGTGGGGGAGTTTTTAAGAATAAGGTTCATCATTTATCTATTGATCAGGATTTTCCATAAATTATTACTTTAAATGCTTATGTATGGCTTAATGTGAGTGCCTTTTGGGGTCACAAAACGCTTGGAGGTGTTCGGGGATGGTTCGGATCCCAAAACCCAATGATTGGGTGTTTTATGCCTGATGGATGGCTAGATCATTACATGTTGGGTAAGACACATGGTTTGAACAAACCATATATGTCCAGATAGTGGGGGCCGACATGACTCATGATTTCATGAAACTGTTCGGGAGGAGTTTCATGACCATGTGACATGTCTATTGTTTTAAGTATATTTGATAGAGGCTCTATGCACAGTTTTCATATGTTTAGTAGACCATTTGGGTCTAACATTGGAGTTCCCATTTATCATATAGTAGATTGTGGGACTGGGAAAATAGTTTGGAAAACTGTGAACCTAAATATTGGGACAAATATAAATTCGGAAATTTTACTATTTTCAACTGAAATGTTTATAGCCTCAAAATATAATCAACTTCTCAAGTTTCATAGTAAGGGAACCGTGGGAGATTCCATATTGAATACTATTCTTCAATTTCAGATCCCCATTCTATAGGAACACCAATTCAAATGCGGTTTATCTCTTTATATCCACATTAGTAAGAACTAAATTATTTAATATACATTCTAGATTATATTTTCTATCATTTGTGCTATTTTGATTTAGGCTTGTATGACCTAATTTACCATTCTTCGTTTTTTAATAATATTTCCTCCAAGCCCAGATGAATCAAAACATGATAACGGATTAGCTATCCTGAATAGTTCTAAGGTAGGTGGTTATATTGTTTTCTTTGAAATTTAGATCCATTATATATATCAGAGTGTTGTGCACCCATTTTTGGGTCATTTCCTTAAATTTAAATTGAACCCTATTATTTTCTATCATATATTAGGTAATTTAATAGGAATGATTATTAATGGAATAGGTTTAATACATTGAGTAAGGACCACCCCATGGGTGAGTTTCCTCGAATGACCTTTTACAGCTTCTTGACTTGGATGCCTATGAGGCATGCCTTTTACCCATTTAGTGGGTGGTTGAAAATTTATTTCATTATTAATGGAATTTAAATGATTTTTTATTTTTATTGGATTAGTTAAAGGGTATGTGATGGTTGACATTCCCCATAATCCTTATATGTCATTTCTTTCTTAAGAAATCTCATCTGGAATGGCCTTTCCCATTTGATTAAAATAGATGCTATGAATTGAATAAATGCAATTGGATAGAATTTCTCTAATTGATGATATTAAAACATGAGTTATATTATAAATATGTAATGTGATAACTCAATAGGCTAGTTATGCTTGTTATATTAAAAACAACCATATGCGTGTTTTAATATCCTTTGAATTGTTAGCCCTTCTATGTTAATTTGAGACCATTCCATGAAATGGATTGATAACGAATTGGAAGATCATTATTATTATATTAACATGTGAGTTAAATGATTTTAAATACATGTAATTTTATTTCTAACATGTGTTGCTTTTTATATGAAAAATTCCAATGTGATTAAATAAACGCTTATCCTTATGAGGCTGCCCTATGCAAGAGTCAAACCCTAGATGTGAGTTTTGATATTAGATGATGTTGGTTTTTACTATAGAATGTTAAATGAATTGTTTAAATATAATTTTAATGGTTAAATGATTATATCCTTGGGTTAAATGAATATTAATGTTATAATTCCATGGAAGGACTCATGTGACTATCGACCTTTATACGTTGAGTGATACATGGATGCCTTGAGTGATGACATGCACAGAATATTTGGTCAATTTGATAATTCCATCAATGATAAGAAGATCAATTGAGGGGTTACATGGATGAACTCATAGATGTTAGACTTAAATACCTAGTGATACATGGATCCAACTGAGGGATTCCATGGATAGAATCAAAGGGAATTTAATTATATGTCATGGGTGATACTTGGGAATTACATATATAACCAGTAAGGACATAATAAATAGACCTAGACTTATGACTCACCTAATATAATATCAGGCTCTTGAGAGGTTATTAAGGTTGGGATTTTAGGGTGTTGGTTGATATAACATCTCGAGTTATACTTGAATAACTATATTAGAATGTGTGGAATAGGATCAGGTTCTAAATTTAATTATAAATGCAATGAGTTATGACGTATCTTCTAATACTATACACAAGCTGTGATATTGTCTTCATTAATACATGTTTGGATGTCTTTATAAGGAATCTTTTTTTCTTACAATTATATGAGGGATTCTAGGTTTGACCTAGAACTTGAGACTTATAAATTCAATGTAATTGAACTTTTAGACAGATATGAAATATATGTAAATGAAATCAAATGCATGTAGGTTGTTTAAATTTAAGTACTCCAGTGCTTACTAATTTTCTTATTTCACAGTACATTATATATATTCATTGAGAGATTGGAACAGTCCTTCGGTGATTTATTACAGAGATTTAGTCTCACGCCATTTTGGGGTCATATTTTTGGTCTTAAATTGATTATATTATTGGAGGATCCAATAAGTGAAAGATACCTTCATCTGTTACAAGATATTCTTCTTAAGAGAAAGATATAATGGGAAAATTCCATGTCTATAAATGCTACAAGGATTATTTTGGCCTTTTTAAACTTTTTTCATTTGGATTGTACGTCTACCATTTACCACCGATCTGACTTTTTATTTGAAACATGTGACATATATCATCATTTTGTGTTTAAAATAACTTCTGGTTTATTTAAACAATTGGTTTTCCAATATGATATTATGTTTTATGGATTTACTACATCCTCTAATGAATTGTGTTTTTTTCAGATTTTTTTTAATCTGTAAATAGAGGTATAGTCTCCCCAATATCACACCTAGGCCCTCACTAATAGTCGACAACTGATGAAATTTTGGGATATGCACTTGAGGTCATGTGGCAACTAGATACAACACACCATTGAGTGTAATCTAGCTTTGTGATCTATATTGATTACATTAGGATCCAATTAGGATAACCCATGTGATGTTTATTAGATGAAATCTATGTCTATCCTCAATTTTCCATGGTGTACAAAGGATACGTTTTTGTCTATATTAGTGGAGAGGAACTATTAGATAGAGGATATTGGTATGCTAGTTTCCAAGAACATCAAGATAATATTAAATCCTATAATATATAGATAATATCTTTTTATAGAGATGATGTGTGATCGATGAAATCACAGTAGTTTATGATCATAGATTATTCAAAAGAGTATGATTATGTTGTGTCTTCTAAGGAAACTAAAGAAGTGATTTGGATATGTATATTTTTTAAATATATTTAAGTGGTACCTAGTAGTAATTATCCAGTCACCATGTATTTTGATAATTCATCAATTATGGATCTCACTATAGATATAAGGAAGAATCAGTAGATGAAGCATAAACATAGAAAGTATCATCTATTGAGGGATTATTATCAATGTAGTGAAATTTAATTTAAAATAATTCCCATGTAAAACAATATGATAGAAACCATGAATGAATGCTTTACAGGTAAAAAACTTTATTAACTCATGAGGTCTATAAGACAAGAATTTGAAGGAATTTAGTTCTAGTCAATGTGTTATTTGTTTTGGAGTTTGTGTCATAAAAACAACTCTTTTACTTGTATTACATGTATATTTTATAATTTTCATATTAATGAAATATAATAAAATATATTTCAAATTATTCTATAGGAATATAATTTAATAATGTCCTAGGGTATCTATCACATTGATATGGTCATAGTAGTTCCCTTATTTGTTGAGAACCTTGAAGTTCCATGATGATATTCTTAAATATAGTTATTTGTCACATAATGTACAATGTAGAGGAATATTTTATGTATAATATCAGTTGGGATTATTCATAATTGAATGAGAATTATTATCATGAATTTCATACATATAAATCACTAATATTATATATTATAATAAATATCCAACTAGTTAAAAATTTTCAATTTTTGGGGTCGTGGAATATTCATATAAGTTAGAATTGATAATTCTGCTTATGCTTTTAGATTATAGCTAATTCATTTCATGACTCAAACACATAGATTTATGGACTAAAATGTGACACCATATGTTTTCAAGTGGTAGGGTATATTTGGTGAGTCATTAATGATATGTTATTAATAGAAAAGTTGATCAAGATTTTTTTTTCATTCATTTTTATAAAACGTGATTTGTTATACCATTTATTATAATAGAATCATAGCATGAAATTCCGTGGACATTGTTTGTAGATGTGATTATTTAAAAGATTCTAAGAATGTTGTATCAATTATATATGTTGACAACACATATGTGAAACCTTATTTATGAGTTACTAATACAAAGGGATTATATTAAAAAATTGAGGATTTATGGGTTGTTATTGATGTCGCAACATTAATTTCTTTATCTTTGGTTCTATGAACTATTACTAGGCAGTAATATTGGAATTTAGGTGAACCTACATAATTCCAACAAGAATGAATCCTAGAGGGTCACACACTATGTGTTTCCATTGATATAGATTAAATTTTATTATTATTTAATTACATGAATAAATATTATTCTCAAAATAAAATATTATTTTTTATCGAATTTTTACTGATCACAAATATTCAAAATAAAATAAATATGCTTCTATTCATTAATAAATAATGTATTCTATTACATGAATATTAGATAAATTATTTTTCTCTATATTGTGTTTAAAATATTTATTTTCTTTATTGATGAGTTAAATATATAATTGAATATTTATTTTGATATTCAATAAATTTATAGGAATTAAAATTTACTATGATCATTAATGCAGACAAATATTTATTTTCAATTCAGTATATAGTATTAATCATTTAATTATTTAGTGAAAAATTATAAAATTTAAAAAATATTGTTATTATAATTATATAGAATGGGCATTAATAATGATTACAAAAGTACTTAATGTAGGGACCCTTAGCCTGATGTATATAGAAATTACATTACTTTTGCAGAATACATAATACATAACAAAAAACAAACCCACAATGACCGTAATAGTTTAGTGTCTTTAGAATCTCGCAAAAAAATAATCTTCTAATAATGGTAAAAGATCTTCAAAATCTCCCATAAAGATCATCCCCTTTTATTTTATTACCTAAAACCTTTTTTTATATCACGGGGAAAAGATAAAAACAAAGGGTGAGCTCAAATGCTCATTAAGGGTAATCATAGAGAACATAAAACAATCCATAAAAATTTGAATGCAAAAACACGAACATAACATCTAAACATCAATTTCTTGAGCAAAGACACAAATCATGAAATTACGTATGACATATATCATAATGGAATATCAATCATGAAAAAATAGCATGGGAATAAGACAATAATTTGTAGAAATCCAGTCATCACATGATTTGATTTCCACAGTAGCCTAGACATTGTGGCCAAGACCATCTTAGTGGACAAAGTCTCTTTCTGCATTGAGTTCACTTCTCGTTCCATCCCTATAACAATGAACTGAATTAATGTACCATTCCTGCCATGTATATCTCATGAGATTTCAATCATTACCTAATTAATTGTAGGGAGATATAGGTCCCACCCATACCATAATGATATCGTTCTTACAGGTTCCACAACACGAAAATAAATCATTCATCATTATCCAAATAATAAAATGGGTTTCATAAACATCATCCCATCATAACATAACCCATATAAAAAATGGATATAATTTCATCATAAGAAAATTGAAACCATTTAAATCATAGAGACATTATTCTTAAAACCTACACCTATGAAATAATAAGATATTATATGGAAAATGGTATTGATAAAACTCTTGAAATAAATTCATGAGAAAAATATCCTTTATTCTTAAAAATTATTTTCTTTTCAAAAAATTCCATGAAATTTTAAAAGAGAAGGATTTTTTTTGAAAATAATAATTAAATATTGTAGAGTAAGATTGATGAAAAAAAGGCGTTATGAAACCGTAAAAACCTGTTCAAGCCGTATAAGTTAAAAAAACATTCTCATCGTACTTTTGCCGGAAAAGTGAAAAAAGTACCTCATAATGTAAACAAAAGAATGATTCCTTACATACCATGTAGTAAAAGTAAAAAAATGGGTAAAAATTACATTAAAAACACATGAAACCATTTTTATTAAATGGGTACATGGATTATAAATATAACCCCAGTAAATACTTATGAATAAACAATCTCGGATAAAAATGAGATTGGAAAAGTTGTCCTTTACCTTTGGTCCGATATGCTCTGTACATATCCGATCATCCTTATATAATGACTTAAATAATGACATTGACTTATAAAATAATCATATTCATTATTATGATATCATATATGGTTCACTTATTACTTTATATTACCCGTTCTTTTGTAAATTCCAAGTTAAAGCAGCGTTTTGGGTAAAATCGTTTTATTTATCGTACGCGTTTGAACTTATTGTTATTGATATTATTATTACACATATCATGATTTAATTAATTCTATAATTTAAATCATGATATATATCATATATATTCAGTATATATATGTATATAATAGATAGATAAATGAAATGAAAAACACCATTCATGGAGACGGTAGACCGTACGTACGCATGAACGTTGTTTTCCTTTCCTAATTGAATTGAATGGAAGTAAGTAGATTACATATATATATATATATACATAAATCTAGAATCATTATCATGTCATATATTTCATTATTATTAATTATATATACTTTATAATCATTCTTGAGTGGTTAACATGGAAAATGAATCTCATCGCGTCGTGGAGACGGTAATCCGTGCGTACGCACGAGTGATGATATCATTCCCATAATTATTTAATTTAATTTGAGTGGATGATATAATATCTTATAATCTGTATGATGTTATAATAACTATATATAGTTATTCTTTACACCATTATACACATCCAAGTAAGGTGGTGGTGGAAAAACAGATTACAGGACGGCGTGGAGACGGTATTCCGTATGTACGCACGTGCGGTGATTTCTTTTTCCGTAGGATATATAGAAGATGAAATGGAGTTTTTTTATATTTATAATAACAAATAATTATATTATTGATACATATGTGATTAATTTATAATGAAACAACTAAAGAAGTATAATTTTAATATGAATGAAACTTGAAAGAATTGGTAGAATAGATTACCTCTTATCCGACACACCTCTTTTTAGCTTCCACTTAAGGCACTAGATTTGGTCTTTCAAGGACACCAGAACATCTATAATGTTTATAGGGATGTATAGAAGGTAAATGGACTAGGTTTGGCCGAGCATCAATGCTCAAAATTGTGTAAAGAGAAGATGGAAGAGGTGCCCTTTTATAAGGGAGGAGAGGGGCAACTTAGGAAAAACATAAAATATTTTTTTATAATAAAGTCATATTCGGTTTATAATAAATCCAAATTGATTTATTTCAAAGATAAAGTGGCAATGGGTTGCAATATTCTCATAAAATAGGTTTTAGACAAGTTTAGGTTATTATTTTAACCATATAATTTAGATTTAACTCTATGGTAAATAATTTAACTTTTTCGGTGTCTTCTTGTTTTCTTACACTTTATGGTTGATAAACATACTATAACAAGACAAAAGATCCCCAAGTGGTTCATTATTAATATATATAGCCTTATATAAGTCATTTTTCCAAACCATTGAATTTTAGTAAAAGAATAACAATTAATAATATAATAATTGTTTTAAAAACTATTTTTTATTAATTTTGACACTATTTCGTAATTGATTTTTTTGAAAATTATAACTGCATGATTATTTTGAAAAAATATAATTAAATAAATACTAAGATGTCATATTAACCCAAAAAATTATTGTAATTTATAAAAATTCTCATATTACACTTATTTGGGAATTTATAACATCAATTATGTTAATATTTTAATAATTAGGTAATTACTGCATCATCATTGTGTCATAATTAAATTATTTATTGTCTAAAACTTATAATTAAAATACCATTGTGTAGGAAATATTTATATATATATAATTAATATTTATAGTCGAATTTATCTTATGTATAACCTTATATTAAAAATGTTCTGGTTATTAAACTTTGATTTTAACTCTTTTAACTCTTCTTTGAATTAAAAAATAATAAATGTCCTAATCTAATCCAAGTGGACCTAAATGATAATATTATATTCCTAAGGTTGTTTTTTGTTTAATTATACTTATCCAATATAATTAGGACATGTGTTAGCATAATAATAATATCAGTTTTACCCTTAAATACCCTATTTAATTTTAACCATGGTAAATAAATGTAAAAAGTTACAATTCACCAAAAATTATTTTTAACTTATTGAACCACATTTTACTCCTTGATATTAACCGTGCCTCTTTGATTTTCTAAATTAAACACCCAGAAGCGGTAAAATTATATTTTATGTATATTTTCGAATTCTCTTAGGAGGTGGGTAAAAGACGGTGAAAATTTCAATAAAACTTATATATATATAAAATTATTATAAAATGAATCCAATGAATTACATTGATCTTATATATGTATTATGTATAAATTTTGACCTAAAATAAATTCAATTAAAATAAATAATTATTTAAAAAAAATGTCGGTTTTTAAATAGTAACCTAGTGTTTTCACTATTCATCAAAAATTAAATGTTTTCAGAAAAATAACAATAATTTACCCTAGGATAATTTCGATATTCTGAATCTAAAAATGAAGTCCATGTTGAATGATAAAATTTATACAATTTCAAATAGTGGGTATTACTATTCATAATGGCTTGTTCATAATAATATTATAATAAAATCTCCTTTAGTGAATCTCGGTATTGCGTACTACACACGCTATCGAGGAAGCTTTTGATTGCCTGTAATGCAAGCCAAGTCAGGGCTGGGTGTAGGGAAAGCTCCATTTGGTGTTTCATATAACATAATCCAAACTTATTTCATTTATACATTAAATAAAATCTATACTTAACGTTGTGTATAATAATTTCCACAAAACGAACTTCAAATTGTATGTAACATGAGCCAAGAATAGTGTTGCATATACTGGAAGCTAATATGGTGTTGCATATAGTACAAGATAATATTGGTGTAGTGTATAATAGAAGATATCAATGAAATTAAAATTTATATATCTCATAAAATCTTGGGCTGTTACATTCTACCCCCATTAAAATTTTTTTCTCCCTCGAAATTCGTCGGTGTTATAAACCATTTACTACTTGAATGTTTCGTTCGTAGAAACCCACATCATAAAAGGAATAATAAAACATAATTATCAAAAGTAAAGTAAGAAATGTAATGGTTACCCCGATTAACTCATCACTGGGTTTCCACATAGGAGAAAATAGGTGGAAATATGGATATTCAAAAAAAAATCTAACCATCTTGTTCTAATATAGAGTGGTAGAGGACATGAATATGAAAAGGCCAACAATCAAAAATCCATAAATTTGGGATTATTTAAGGTACCATATGATTCATCAGATATAAGGACACTAGGAAAACAATTTTTTTCAATATCATTTCCCTAATGTTGAAGAATTGTTAAATTAAAATAAATACTTACTTGATTTTGGTACATTCTCACCGTTGTTCGTGCCTTGAACAATATCCACATCATCTCTTAAAGAAATGAAGTTGAATTTTTCATTTGTGAAGCATTAGTAGATCATGTGTTAGAATGGTGGGCCATTCTATCAATCTCAAATAAAAGGTTAGAAAAAGTTATTAAATATACAAAATACATATATGGTGAGATTAATCATATATGGTTCCTAAAATGGATGTATACATTATATATCATAGCACATAATAAATTGAAAATATTTTCTACTATCCAGGGACTTCCTATAGGTCAGTGGTGTGCGATAAAGGCTTGTCGCAATTCAGTTGTGGGTTTGATCCCCGCAACCTTGTCCGACGCGATGGGTTGTCACCCGTCCTAAGGGTTGTCATTTTTATAAAACTATACTATTATAACATTACAAAAATAATATCAAAAAGATCTAGCTTTGAACAATACTATCTAATGTCGAACATAATCTATTCCAATCTTTAGGCTCACCCAAACTCACAGTATAAGGAAAAAGATTGATAGAGAGGTCATCTACGAAGCATGTAAATACCTTCATTTATCCCCTTATATCATAAGATATGTCTTTTTGGTCACATTACAAATATTTGAATACCTTAATCATGAATTAACTTGAAAAATAAATACCCATTGAACCATAGAGAAAACATGAATTCAGTTAAAAGTTAACACTTTCCACATACCAAAATCCGGAAAATTCTATATACTCAAACTGTGATATCACTTAGTCATTATATCAATCATGAGCTCATGAATACTATCAAACATATTATTTTCTTCTTATCCATTCATTATGCGCATATCATCTGCTTTCCAAAATATTTTAATCAGTTTTCATGGTTACCGGTACCATATAATTATTGAAAACCATAATAAACCAATACATATATATTCCAATATTCCATAATACTATAAATGAGATTATAATCATTACACTACACCGTTTTCACACTAAAAGTCTCCAATAGTGATCTCATGTGACATCCCTTTTTCATTTACCTTAAGAGGTTGTTGATGTCGATCATCATTAACACTTTGGATTATGGAATTGGTTAGCATAATGCCCCATTTCCATGCAATTGTATCATTGAAGTGTTGGTGGAGTGTTCTCTGTAATCTTTTCTCTATTTAAATCATTAGCTACCTTATTCCCATTACTTTGACACTCAAAAGCTTGATGACCTTCTTTTACACACTTAACACATTTTCGAGAACCCTTTAGACAATCTCCACCATGCTTATTTCCACACTTTGAGCATAAAGAAACATTCATCTTCTTTTCACCATTGTTTTGATATTTCTTCTTGAACTCCATCTTTCTTATCTTGTAAAAAACATGCGATGGATATGTAACAACAACTTCCAGTTCTACCTTGATATCACAACACACAATTTCTTCATATCTAATGTAGTATCTTATCGCTAATGCCCTTCGATTAATTGGTTTTAATCCATAAAGAATCGATCAACTTTACTTTCAGGTTGGATGATAAATCCAGATTCATACATTGCAAGCCTTGTAAAATTTACATTGTATATACCAACAGATTCATCATCCTTTTTCATAGGCTCAAGGAACTCCTTCTCCATCATTGTTTGAAGAATACGAGTGAAGTACTTATTGAAAAGACAAGTTCTTTAACTCATTCCATTCCATGGATTCAATTTCATCTTGGGGGCATGTATTTTTAACTATAGTCCACCACTGGTCTGCTTCACCTTCAAACTAGTAAACATCCAAAATTACTTTTTCATGTTTTGAACAGCGATGTATCAAATATAACTTTTCAATGGTACTAATCCATTGTTCAGCAACAAGTGGATCAGAAGACCCACTGAAAGAATGTGGAAGATGCCTCATGAAGGACTGAATAGAATGTTGTTCCTTTCACTGCTCATTTGGATGTCCAGAATGATTCATATCTTGTGTAAGTATAACTATAATATTTTTCACTCCATCTCCCATATCATTGGTTTGTTCATATGGACAATCATTGCATTGTCCGTTACATTAATAAACATGTTTCCTTTGGGTTCCAACTATCGTCTAAAACCCAAAAATAATTATGTGAGGAAAAAATCATGATAGGGAAAACAACATAATAAAGGGGTAGTACCTTCAATATATAACATCTTATGTTTAATTATAATATTGTAACCATAATTATAGGACTATTACATATACGTATACTTATCCTTAGGGATATCCCTAGACATACAATATAAATACCTCTAGGGATCTAACTATAGTTTTCGCATCATAGTTTCCAAAGGTTAACTAATCATTTCCTCTGATACTAACTGTAGAGACCCATAGCCAGATGTAAATAGACATTACATTACTTTTTCGAAATATATAATACATAACAAAAACAAATACACAAGGACCGTAATTTTTATTGTCTTTTGAAACTCAGAAAAAAAAACAATCTTCTAATCATGGTGAAAGATCTTCAACATCTCCCATAAATATATTCCCCTTTTGTTTTCTTACCAAAAACCTTTCTTTATATCTTGGAAAAAATGAAAAAAAAGGGCGAGCTCAAATCCTCAGAACGGGTAAACATAGAGAAAATAAAACAATCCATAATATTTTCAATGCAAAAACATGAACATAAAATCTAAACATCAAAATATTGAGCAAAGGCACAAATCGTGGAAGTACGTATGACATATATCATAAAGTTACATCAATAATGATAAAATATCATAGAAATAAGACATGTAATTGGGGAAAACCATTAATCACCTGATATGATTTCCATTGTAGCCAAGGCATTGTTGCCAAGAACATCTTAGTGGATAATGTCCCTTTCTGAATCGAGTTCACTCCTCGTTCTAGTCCTGTAACACTAAACCGGATTAACTTACCATTCTGTCCATGCCTATCTCATGAGATATAAATCTTTACCCAATTCATTCGGATGAGATATAGGTCCCACACATCTTATAATGAAATCATTCTTACCTGTTCCACAACATGAACATAAATCATTCATCATTACCCAAAGAATAAAATGGGTTTCATAAACATCATCCCATCATAACATAATCCATATATAAATAATGGATATTATTTCATCATAATAAAGGTGAAACCATGTGAGTCATAGAAAAATTATACTTTAAACATACAAATATGAAATAATTCCACCTCATATGAAAAATGGTATTGTTAAAACACTTGAAATTGATTCTTAAAGGATTATCCTTTCTTATTTAAAATCATTTTATTTTCACAAAATGCCATGTAATTTAAAAATAAAAAGATTTTTTTGAAAATAGTTTTTAAATCTTGTAGAGTAAGATTCATGAAAATAAGGCATTATGAATCTGTAAAAATCCATTCAAGCCGTATAAATTTAAAAAACATTCTTCTCGTACTTTTTCTGGAAAAGTGAAAAACGTACCTCATAATGTATACAAAAGAATGATTACATACATACCATGTAGTAAAAGTAAAAAAATGGGTAAAAATGTCATTAAAAACACATGGAACCATTTTTTGAAAATGGCGACATGGATGATTAATATAATACTTACGAATAAACAATCTCGGAGAAAAACAAGATTGGAAAAGTTATCCCTTACCTTAGATCTGATATGTTTCGTAGGTATCAAAACCTCCTGTATAATGATTTAAATAATTTAATTTACATAATACAGAATCATATACATTGTTATGATGTCATATATTGTTCACTTATGACTTTATATTACCTGTTAATTTGTAAATTCCATGTTAAAGCAGCGTTTTGGGTAAAATCATTTTATTTATCGTACGTGTTTGGACTTGTTGTTCTTGATATTATTATTACTTATATCATTATTTAATTACTTCCATAATTTAGATCATGATTTATATATCATATATATTCAGTATATATATGTATATAATAGAGAGATAAATGAAATGAAATACATTGTTCATGGAGACGGTAGACTGTACATACGCATGAATGTTGTTTTCCTTTCCTTATTGACTTGAATGGAAGTAGATGATATATATATATATATACACATAAATCCAGTAGCATTATAATGTCATATATTTCATTATTATTCATTATATATACTTTATAATCATTCTTGGTGTGCTTAACATGGAGAATTAATCTCATAGGGTTGTGGAGACGGTAATCCGTACGTACGCAAGATCAATGATATCATTCCCATAATTATTGAATTGAATTGTAGTGGATGAAATAATATCTCAGAATCAGTATGATGTTATAATAACTATATATAGTTATTCTTTACACCATTATACACATCCAAGTAAGTTGATGGTGGAAAAACATATTACACCATAGCATGGAGACGGTATTATGTACGAACGCACGCGCGGTGATTTCATTTTTCCATAGGATGGATAGATGGTGAGATGGGGTTGATTAATTTCTATAATAACATATCAGTATATTAGTGATACATATGTTATTACTTTATAATGAAACAACTAAATAAAACGATGTTGAAGAAGAAAGAAACTTGAAATAATCAGTAGAAGAGATTACCGCTTCTTCGACACACCTCTTTTAAGATTCCTCTTAAGGCACTAGAGTTGGTCTTTTTGAGGAGACCAGAATCTCTATAATGTTTATAGGGAAGTCTAAAATGGATATGTTCAGGGGATGTCCAATCATGAAAGCTCAAAATATTTTTAAGAGAAGAGGGAGGAGGTGCCCTTTTAAAAGGGAGGAGAGTGTCACCTTAGGAAAACCATAAAATATTATTTTATAATAAAGTCATATTCTGTTTATAATATCTCCAAATTGATTTATTTAGAAGCTAAAGTGAGGATGGGTCTAAATCCTCTCAACCAATGGAATTTAGTCAAATTTATGTTACTATTTGAAACTTATCATTTAGATTTAACTCTAAGTTAAATAATTTAACTTGATCTATGTCTTCTTGTTTTCTTACACTATATGGTTATTAAGCTTACTATAACAAGAAAAAAGAACCCAAAGTGTTTCATTATTAATATATATAGCCATATAAATGTTATTTTACAGAACCATATATTTTTAGGAATATAATAAAAATTAATAATATAATATATGTTTAAAAAACTATTTTTTGTCAATTTTGACACTATTTTGTAATTGATCTTTTAGAAAATCATAACAGCATGATTAGTTAGAAAAAAGTCAGTTACATCAATACTAACATGTCATATTAACAAAAATAATTATTTTAATTTATAAAAAGTCTCAAATTACATTTATTTGGGTATTTATAAAATCATTATGTTAATATTTCATTAATAAGGTAATTACTGAATTATCATTATGTCATAATAAAATTATTTATTGTCTAAAAATTATAAATAAAATATCATTATGTAGGAAATATTTTTATCTTTATAATGAATATTTTTAGTCATATTTATCTTATGTATAACCATATATTAAGAATGATTTAGTAATTAAACATTGATTTTAACTCTTTTAGCTCTTCTTTGAATTAAAAAATTATAAATGTCCTAATCTAATCCAAGTGGACAGAAATGATAATATTATATTCCTAAGGTTGTTTTTGGTTGAATCATACTTATCCAATAGAATTATGACATGTGTTAGGGTCATAATAAATTTCATGTTACCCTTAATTACCCTATTTACTTTTAACCATGGTAAATAAAAGTAAAAAAGTTATTATTTACCAAAAATTATTTTTAACATAATGAACTGAACATTACTCCTTGATATTAACTGTGTCTCTCTAATTATCGAAATTCAACTCATTGAAGCAGTAAAATTAAGTTTTATCTAAATTTTCAAATTCTCTATGAGGTGGGTAAAAGACGGTGAAAATTTCAATAAAATTTAGAAATATCTAAAATTATTATAAAAGGACTCCAATGAATTACATTGAACATATATAGGTATTATGTATAAATTTGGACCTAAAATAAATTTAAATAAAATAAATAATTATGTAAATAAAAATTCGGTTTTTAAATAGTAACCTAGTGTTTTCACTATTCATAAAAAATTGAATGTTTTCAGAAAAATACCAAAAATTCACCTGAAGATAATTTCGTTATTCTGAATCAAAAAATTAAGTCCATACTGAATGGTAAAATTTATAAACTTTCAAAAAGTGGGTATTACTATTCATAATGGCAGGTTCATAACAATATTATAATAATATCTCGTTTAGTGAAACTCTGTTTTGTGTACTACACACGCTATCGAGGAAGTTCTTGATTGCGTGTAGTGCTTGCCATGTCAGAGTTGCGTCTAGTGAAATATATGTTTGATTTTGTTTATAACATAATCAAAACTTATTTCATTTATACATTAAAAATAATCTATACTTAATGTTGCGTAGAATAATTTCCACAAAACAAACTTGAAATTGTGTGTAACACGAGCCATGAATAGTGTTGCGTATACTGCAAGCTAATACGGTGTTGTGTATAGTACACGCTAATATTGGTGTAGTGAATAATAGAATACATCAACGAAATTAAAAATAATATATCTCATAAAATCTTGGGGTGTTTGACCGCGTTGTCGAGCGCGTCAAATTAGTTGTTTAATTTTGACTAGAATTTATGCAGTATAGCAGCAACCCTAGGTCGTCTCTCGGTGGAGCCTTAGACAATTATTTTAAAAAGAGGGTTTGATTTTAGAAGTAGATGGTGAATTCGGTTTTGTAATACTTTGGGGTTTTATGATTAATGTTGAAAATAGGAAATGAAAGCGATAAAACAAAGTAGAAATGAACAAGATTGATTAAAGGTGATCAACCCGGGGAAGTCTCGTGATGCTCATCCTTCATCGCTTCAAGGTATGGGGTTATGATCTTTTAATCCCTGGTTTGTAACACCTAGAGCCATAATGTTACTGATTTTGTACAAGGATACCTCCTAGGGTTCAGTCAAGAACACATAACGATTCACCGGACACCACCGATGATTGGGTGATTTGTGTTCGACATCATAACTGGAACTCATCAAGGAAACACATGAAGAATTCGATGTGCTCTCCAGGTTTGAATGTTATTTTATTTTGATACCATGACATAAATTTACATGGACTTCACAGATCTTGTGTGAGTTCTATTGACCAACATGAATCACACAAGCACCACAATTGAAAGGGGGAAAAGAAAGTGGTGAACGGTGTGTGAAACATCAAATGAAAGGGTACCCCCAAACATGATCATATGAGTTGAGTATGACATACCAGCACATAAATCAATAAAATTAGAAAATAGGATGATGAAAACCCAAAAAAAACCTGGAAATCAAAAGATCATTCAAATATTACATCATGAAGCTTGGGATTTACATCACGTTCCTCCCCGGCTGATCACAAGGGGTTTAGAAACCCATGGGAGGGGAAGACAAAGATGATGTTGAAGCAGCACCACACATAGACTCCAGAACTTCTAGGGATGTCGAGAAGACTCTTTGGGGACTCCAAAATGGCAGAACCTTGCCTCTTGTCCTAACATACAAATGGGAAGCCCAAGGTGTCATTTTATAGGAAAATTGGAAGTTGATTTTAGGCACACAGATTTCATCAATCCACTTGTACAATGCGTTTAGGCCTTCAGAAAGTCTTATCTCGCATTGGAGAAAATATAAAAGTTGTATTACTACTTCATTAATATCTCCACCGAATGTTTGTCACCCTTTGGACAACTACAGATCAAGATATTGATAACATATAGAACACCACATTTGACTTGGTTCATATTCGGTGGCTTGGCAAGATCAGTTCGAATGGGCCCCATAGAAGCCGAATCACGATTGGGATCCTTAATATGAAATGTCTTATATTATGTTTTGGAAAGGAATACAAAAGATCATCCCATTTAGATGCAAGGAGTCTGTGTACTATTCACAACAGTTGACAGATGTCCATGGATCCATGCAATTTTGGCACATTTTTCTTCCACTTCATCAAGGGCCCTCCAAATCACCTCCACCTACAATGAAATAATAACAACAAGTAACATTTCCCACTCTAGTATTGATTAAAATTAATTAATTGATTGAAACATAAAGTGCAATTAATTATTAAATTTGGAGTATTCATTAAAAAACTAGTTTAAAACTATGGTGTAAGGGTGGAATAAAACAGTGAATCATGGTACAATCACACCCCCACACCTAAATATTTTCACTCCTGGGAAAAGTCACATATCCATATACAATGATTCATATATATATATATTTCCAACTCCTGAAGATTTATCATTTGAGGAAATTTTATTTAAATTAAATTGATTAATGCACGAACCACACCAAGGAGTTCTTCATATTGAAAATAGAAAAAGATGTCTCATAAATCATATCATAGCAAAATTCAAAAAGATTCACGATAACCAATTGATAAAGGAATTCAGAAGTAAACCATGACGCTAACTCTCCATGTGTGTTTGTGAAAAACATTCTATGCTATTCTATCCACTTTCTATCCAATAAATATATGTTATTTTAACATTTTTCAGATTAAATGATTTTTTTCATCGATCCTGTCCTACATCATTTGCAATCATATTTCAAGACCCACTCATTTAAGCATTCCCAGAAGTCAAACCATAATCTCCCGACCTAGATATCCCCATATGTTGCATATTTCATCACTCCCCTCATTTCTTATATTTTTTTTAATGTTTCTATTAGAAAAAATATCACACTCATATCTCAACCCTTGTTTGATCTCTACACGACACTAATTGAAATAGTTATAACAAGATCAAAGGTTGAGGAGGAGTGGTTTTTGACCTGCCCAAGACAGAACATTTTTTAGGGCGTACAACAGTCAGACATTAGGTACACACACATAGGTCAATCTAGTACAGTAATGAAATAGATTGGATAAGGAACAAACGTATGGAAATATCATTTAAAGATGAAAAATATTAACACAACATATATTTACCTTATATTAAGTAATAAATAATTACATTTTTTGGTTTGGTGCAAATATTTGTGGAGATATTAGTGACACAGTTTTCCAAAAAAAAAGTCACACAAAGGGCATAAATCATCTCAAAGGGTTCACATAGATATGACCATTTATATCATTCATAGAAAACCAATTCACTAAAAATCACTTCTTGATGGTAAAATCTTACACAAATTCTTTTTAGCCTTCGTTATGGTATTTTTTACTTTCCCCACATTATGGTCTCGAAATCATGGATCTTTGAAATTGTCGATGGGGAAAAATAAAAATACCATAAAGAAGGACAAAACGAGAAAACAATGAAAATTCCTAACTAACCCAGGAATGTATCCACCCCCCCCCCCACACCTAGAGTATGTAGTGTACTCACTGAAATAATTGAGAGTGTGATAAGGAAGGATAAAACATGGTGTGATTTATTGGTATGATACGTCACGAAGGTGGATTTCCTCCACCGGATTCTTCGGAAAATCCTCATATAAGTGCTTAAGTCCCTGCCCATTGATGGTAATACTTCGTCCACTCTTCTCATGAAAAACCTGTATTGCACAAAAAGGGTAAACATTAGTAACACTATAAGGACCGAGCCATCGGGAATGAAGCTTACCTGGGTGGAGCTTAAGCCTAGAATTGTACATGAGGACCTTCTCACCAATATGGAACATCCGCTGGTGAATCATGCTATCATGAATATCCTTTGTTTTCTCTTCATGGATTCGAGAGTTTTCATATGCATCACGTCGAATTTCTTCTAACTCTTGAATCTTCAGCTTTCTTTTCTAACCTGCATCTAAAAGGTTCATATTACATTGTTTAACAGCCCTATATGCACGATGTTCTACCTCCACTGGGAGGTGACAAGCCTTTCCAAACACAATTATTTATGGTGAAATTCTGATTGGGGTTTTAAAAGCAGTATGGTACGCCCAAAGTGCATCATCCAAGTGCAAACTCCAATCTTTCCTATTGGGTTGTACTGTTTTCTCCAAGATTCTCTTAACTTCTCGATTTGAAATTTCGACTTGTCTGTTAGTTTGGGGATGATATGCATTGGAGACTTTATGAACAACCCCATACTTACGAAGCATGTTTTTCATGTTATGATTTCAAAAATGTGACCCCTGATCACTAATGATTAATCTTGGTAGACCAAACCTACTGAAAATCTGGGACCTCACAAAATCAACAACCACTCGAGAGTCATCAATCCTGGTGGTGTTCGCTTCCACCCATTTAGATACATAGTCAACACACAATAAGATGTACACAAAGCCAAATGAATTTTGAAAAGGCCCCATGAAGTCAATGCCCCATGCATCGAAGATCTCACAAAATAACATGGGTTGTTGGGGCATTTGATTCCTCTTGGAGATATTCCATCGGAATTGACAATGACTACATGACTTGCAAAATCTATGGGCATCCCTATACAATTCTGGTCAATAAAGTCCTGAGTCAAGGACCTCTCGAGATGTATGTTTAGAGCCAAAGTGGCCCCTACAGGCCAACGTGTGGCATAAGGTCAAAACAGAGGTGAACTCATGGTCAGGGAAACACCGACGAACTACATGGTCACTACAAATTCTCCACAAGTATGGGTCATCCCATATGTACCAATGATAATCATGCTTAAGTATCTGGGATTGTGAAGTGCTAAAATCCGGGGGACCCTAGATGTTTCTAGAAAATTCACAATGTCTGCATACCAAGTGGTAAGGTCAACAACATCACAAAGGTTCTCATGAGGGAAGAATTATCCAATGGGTAGGGGTGAGTCTACATGATGGTTCAGTGGTGGGGAAATCCTACTAATGTGGTCAGCTACCACATTCTACACTCCTTTATTATCTCTAATCTCAAGATCAAACTCATGGAGGAGGAGCATCCATCGAATGAGGCGGGGTTTGGCTTCAGGTTTCCTTAGGAGGAAACGAAGGGAAGGATGATCAGAAAACACAATCACTTTTGAACCAAGAAGATATGAATGGAATTTTTCCAAGGCAAACACAATAGAATGGAGTTTTTTTTCAGTGGATGTGTAGTTTACCTGGGCATGGTCAAGGGTACACGATGAATACGCAATTACATGAGGATCATTTTCCAACCTTTGTGATAAAACTTCCCCAACTACAAAGTTAGAGGCATCACACATAAGCTCGAAAGGGATATCCCACCTTGGTGGTTGGATTATGGGAGGTGATGTAAGACTCTTTTTTAGTGAATTGAAAGCATCGTCACAATTTTTATCAAACACAAAATCATAATCCTTTTGTAATAACCAAGACAATGTAAGTGCAATCTTTCTAAATACTTTAATGAATCAGCAGTAAAAACCAGCATGAACCAAGAAAGATCACACATAATGAACACATTTTGGATATGGAAGGGTTGAAATTAATTCAATTTTAGATTTATTGATTTTAATTCCCTTATTTGATATGAAATTCCCATGAACTATCCCCCTCTCAACCATAAAATGGCATTTATCATAATTTAAAACAAGATCTTTTTCAATGCAGCGGCAGAGGACAGAACCTAGGTGTTCCAAACAATTATCAAAAGAAGAACCATAAACTGTGAAATCATCCATAAAGGCTTCTATACAACTCTCAAGGTACTCGGAAAAAATACTCAACAAACATCACTGAAAAGTACTAGGAGCATTACATAGACCAAATGGCATCCTTCTGTATTCAAATGTGCCAAATGGACAGGTAAATGTTGTCGTTTCTTGATCCTCAGGGGCTATATGGATTTGGAAATAACCCGAATAGCCATCAAAAAAACAATACTAGGACATACCAGCCAATCATTCTATCATTTAGTCAATTAAAGGTAAAGGAAAGTGGTACATCCACGTGGCTTGATTCAGTCGACGGTAGTCAATACAGACACGCCAACTGTTTTTCACATGCATTGGAACCAATTCATTCCTTTCATTTGACACAACTATTATTCCTATTTTTTGTTGGCATAATTTGCACTGGCTAACCCATTTACTATCAGATATAGGATAAATGATCCCAACAGTAAGTAATTTGCTGACTTCCAATTTTACCACTTCAAGGAGAGTAGGATTCAACCGGCGTTGTGTCTGCCTTACAGGATAAGCCTCATCATCCAAAAGTATATGGTTCATACAAATAGATGGGAAAATCCCGGGAATATCAACCAATTTCCATCCTATTGCATTTTTACAATCCCTCAAAAGTTTGAGCAGTTTCAATTCCTGTTCTCGAGAGAGGTTATTGGCAATAATGACGGGCAATTGGTCAATACCCTCAAGATAGGCGTATTTTAAATTTTATGGAAGTGGTTTTAATTCCAACACCGGGGGTTTTTGTATTGAGGGAGTGGATTTAGGTGGATTGAGGTCCATGAAACTATCTATCTACTCATGTTTATTCTCAAAGGAGATAGAATCTATTGAAATGAGATTTACAGAATCATTGATAGTCATGGGTACCTCATAATAAACACACTCATCAATTAAAGCACAAAATTTACATTTTTCAGAACCCATAAAACACTCAAATCATGAATCAAAACTCAAATCATCCAAGTGTGAAAAAAAAATGAACCAGAGTTTGGGTTGAGGAGAGAATTGTGTGTGTGTGCATCGTTTGAGAGCACTTCCATAGGATGTTAAAACTTACATTTTCTCCACCAAATTCCATGGACAATGTACCATTGTGATCATTGATGATCATATTTTCTATTTTGAAGAATGGCCTCCCAAGTATGAGAGGAGCATGTCCTTGGGTTCAGGTATCATCCATCTTAATAATGTAGAAATCAGCGGGGAAGATGAGATTCTTCACTCTAACAAGAACATCCTCAATCACTCCTTTTGGATGCGTTGTACTCCAGTTGGCAAATTTCATGATAATTCTTCTTGGTTGAAGCTTTCCAACCTGTAGAGAAGTATACATTGAGTGAGGCATTACATTAATGGAAGCACCTAAATCTAGCATAGCATAAAAAAGGTCTCCCCAATGGTACATGGTATCGTAAATGTTCCCAGATCCTTTCATTTGGTTGGAATTGTTGGTTGAATCAAGGTCGAGAGATTCCTACCCAAGTTGACTCTCTCATTCCCCTTCAGCCTTCTTCTATGGGTGCAAAGTTCTTTAAGAAATTTGGAATAACGAAAAATTTTCATGACTACATCCAATAATGGGATATTAACATGAACTTTTTTAAATGTATCCATTGTTTCATTTTCAATATCGTTATCAATGTTTTCCTTGGATTTAGATAGTCTTCGGGGGAAAGAAAGAGGAATTGATTTTTCATGGGAATCCTTAATGATAATTTTATTGTCATTTTTATTTTGTTTTACTTCATTAGAATCTTTCATGGGTGGTGAAAGAGTGTTTTCATGAGTGGGACATACCTTTTGGGTAGAATCAGTAGAAGGAAAAGCTTCTTTACCACTACGAAGTGTAATTGCACATACATTACGTTTGTCCTTCGGATTGGAAATGGGTTGGGATGGTATTTGTCCAGACCCTTGCATCTTAATCTCACCGATGGTGTTTTCCAATTTTCCAACTTGAGTTCACAAATCTTGAATTGATTATTGTGTGGTCTATTGGAATAGGAGGTTCTGGGTCTCCATTTTTTTCACCATGTCCTCGAGGATTGGTTTAGATTTGGGAGGAGGAGGATGATTGTTTTGAGAAGTTAAAGGATAAGAAGGTTGCATACCTTGCCCTTGTTGATAAAAAGTCTTCTTGGGGTAGCTTGAGTTTCCTCCTTGTCGGTATTGGGGTTGTTTTTGCCACCCTAAATTTGGATTCGGCCTGAATTTTTCTTGCTTGAAGGGAGGTGCGTGTTGGAATGGATGCCTTGGGAACACAGCTGCACAAGAATCAGATGAATCTTGATGTTGTGGGAACTGGTCAGAGAAATGAGTGTTATTAAAACAAATACCACAATGTAATGGAATAGAAGTAGAGTGAGAGTTACCTTGTGCTTGAGCTAATTTCTTAAGAAGGGTATTCATCTCATCAAGTGTAGTATCTAACTTTTTTTCTAAGGCTAAATAACATAACTCATGAACTCCTCGGGTTGGTGCAATAACTCGTGTACCAAATTATTGTGCATTTTGAGCCATGTTGGCTATTATGTAACGAGCGGCAGAAATAGTTTTATCAACTAGGGAACCACTAGCTACAGCATCAATCATTCCATGATCCATGGGGATAAGTACCTCATAGAAGTATTGGATTATTAGTTGTTCACTAATCTGGTGGTGGGGGAATCTTAAGCAACGTCTTTTGAATCGCTCCAATTTTTCATGAAGGGTCTCTCCTTGTGATTGCCTAATTCTACAGATTTCTTTCCTAATTGACGCATTTCGGGAGGTAGGGAAGAACTTCTCTAGAAAGAGTCATTTAAGGTCACTCCATCCCCCAATCATGGTAGGAAAATAGTATAGCCAATCATTGGCTACACCATCATGGGAGAAATGGAAGTTCCTAAACTTAATGAGGTCCTCAATCACATTTTGGGGTTTCATGGTGGAGCATACTATGTGAAACTCATTTAGATGTTTGTGAGGGTCCTCTCTGAGAAGACCATGGAATTTTGGAAGGAGGTGGATGAGACCTGATCTCAGTTCAATGTTGGTCATTTCCTCAGGATATTTGATGTACGCAGGTTGGTACTCCACATCCGTGGTGGTTAGTTCTTTTAATGTTATGTTATTTGCATCCATGATCTCTGGGGTTTGATTTGGTTCAATTTTTGATTGGTTATGGCACACTTGATGTTTCACAAGGGGTTCCTCAAGGTTACTTGATTTACCTTCTCTAAATTCCTTGATTTGTGTGTGAAGTGACTTTTCAATTTCAGGGTCAAACTCAATTAGTGTTTCTTTACCATATCTTTTCATGCAACAATGATGTCTAGTTTGATTGATTGATTTTTTTTGTGTTTTTTTTATTTAAGATGTATAAAAATACATAAGAAGGGTGAATGAAGAATTGAATGTTATACTCTATAATTAGAGAGGGTGATGGAGAAGAAGAGAGAGAGAGAGAGACAGAACACACCAAAGACAAAAAAAATAAAGAAAAAACCCAAAACAAAAACAAAAAAAATGATGGTGGGGTATTTAGAGGAGTACTAATTAAGAAGTAAAATAACCTAGTAAAAGTAAATAAAGAGAAAAAATGATCTTGGATCCCCGGAAACAGCACCAAAATTTTACTTTGTTGTCGAGTGCATCAAATTAGTTGTTTAATTTTGACTAGAATTTCTATTGTATAGCAGAAACACTAGGTCATCTCTTTATGGAGCCATAGACCATTAATTTGAAAAGAGGGTTTTATTATATAAGTATAAGGTGAACTAGGTTTTTTAATACTTGGGAGTTTTATGATTAATGATGAAAATAGGATATGAAAGCGATAAAACAATGTAGAAATGAACAGGATTGATTAAACATGATCAACCAGGGGAAGTCTCATGATGCTCATCCTTCATCGCTTAAATGGATGGTGTTATGATCTTTTAATCCCTAGTTTGTAACACATATAACCATAATTTTACAGAGTTTGTACTAGGATACCTCCTAGGTTTCAGTCAAAAACACATAACGATTCACCGGACACCGTCGATGATTGGGTGATTTGTGTTCGACATCATAACCGGAACTCACCAAGGAAACACACAAAGAATTCAATGTGATCTCTAAGATTGCATGTTATTTCATTGTGATACCATGAAATAAATTTACATGGCCTTTATAGAGCTTGTTTGAGTTCTATTAACCAATATGAATCACAAAATCACCACAATTGAAAGGGGGAAAAGAAAGTGGTGAACGGTGTGTGAAACATCACATGAAAGGGTACCCCCAAACATGATCATATGAGTTGAGAATGAAATACCAGTACATAAATCAATAAAATAATAAAATAGGATGATGAAAAACAACAAAACAACCTGGAATTCAAAAGATCATTCAAATATTAGAACATGAAGCTTGGGATTTACATCACGTTCCTCCCCGGGTGATCACAAGGGGTTTAGAAACCCATGGGTGGTGAAGAAGAAGAAGATGCTGAAGTAGAACCTCACATAGCCTCCATAACATATAGGGATGTTTAGAAGACTCATTGGGAAATCCAAAATGGTAGCAACATGACTCTTGGAAGAACATACAAATGTGGATCCCTAGGTGTCATTTTATAGGAAAATTGGTTGGTGGTTTTAGGCACACAGATTTCATCAATCCACTTGTACCACACGTTTCTGCCTTCAAACAGTCTTATCTCGCATTAGAGAAAATAGAAAAGTTGTATCCCTACCTCTTGAATGTCTCCTCCAAAGGTTTGGCACCCTTTGGGAAACTACAGCTCATGATATTGATAAAATATAGAACACCACATTTGACTTGGTCCATATTCGGTGGCTTGGCCAGATAAGTTCGAATGGGCCCCATAGATGCTGAATCACGATTGGTTTCCTTAATATGAAAAGTAGGCTATTACATTTTGGACAGGCCCACAATTTTCAGCGCATTTGGATGCACGGATTTTTTGTACTATGAAAAACAGCGGACAAATGTCCATGGATCCATGCAATTTTGGCCCATTTTTCTTCCACATCATCAAGGGCCCTCCAAATCACCCCCACCAACATTGAAATAATAAAAACAAGTGACATTTCCCATTCTAATATTGATTAGAATTAATTTATTGATTAAAAAATAAAGTAAAATTCATTATTATATTTGGAAGTTTCATTACAAAACTAGTTTAATACTGCGGTGTAAGGGTGGAATAAAACAGTGAATCGTGGTACGATCAGTGTTACATTCTAACCCCCTTAAAATGAATTTCGCCCTAGAAATTTTTCGGGGTTATAAATACTTTACTACTTGATGGTTTCGTTCATAGAAACCCACATCGTAAAAGGAATACTAAAACATAATTTTGAAAAATAAAGTAAGAAATGTAACGGTAACCCAGATTAACTCATCACTGGGTTTCCACATAAGAAAACATAGGTGGAAATATGGAAATGGAAGAAAAATATAATCATCAAGTTAGAATACAGAGTGGTAGAGGACATGTATATGAAATATCCAACAACCAAAAATCCATAAAATTGTGATGATTTAATGTACCATCTGATTCATCGGATATAATGACAATACGACAACATTTTTTGTCTTCAAGATCATTTCCCTAAAGTTGTTGAATTGTTGAATTAAAATAAATACTTACTTGATTTTTGTACAATCTCACCGTTGTTCGTGCCTTGAAGAATATCCACTTCTTCTCTTAAATAAATGAAGTTGAATTGGTCATCCATGAAGCGTTAGCAGATCATGTGATTGAATGGTGGGTCTTTCTATCAATCTCAAATAAAAGGTTAGAAAAAGTTATTAAATATATATAAGTCCAGATATGATGAGATTAATCATATTTGGTTCTTAAAATGGACTTATAATTCATATATCATACCACATAATAAATTGAATCTAATTTATACTAACCAGGGACATCTTGTAGGTTAGTGTTATGTGATAAAGGCTTATCGCACTTCGGTTGTGGGTTCGATTACCGCATCCTTATCCGTCGCGACAGGTTTTTTCCCATCCTACAGGTTGTCCTTTTTGTAAAACTATACAATTATAAAATTCCCAAAATAATATCAAAAGTTTATAGCCTTGAACAATACTATCTGATGTCTAACATAATCTATTCCAATCTTTAGGCTTACCCAAACTCATAGTATAAGGAAAAATATTGATAGAGAGGTCATCTACCAAGCATGTAAATACCATCATTTATCCCCATATATCATAATATATGTCTTGTTGGTCACATTAAAAATATTTTAATACCATAATCATGTATTCTCTTGAAAAATTAATACACATTGAACCTTAGTGAAAACAGGAATGCAGTAAAAGGTTAACACTTTCCACATACAAAAATCCCAAAATTTATATATTCTCAATCCATGATATCAATTAGTACTTATATTAATCATGAGCTCATGAATACTATCAAACATATTATTTTCTCCTTATCTATTTATTATGTGCATATCAACTTCTTTACAAAATATTTTAACCAATATACATTGTTATAGGTACCATATAATTATTGAAATTAATAATAAACCAATACATAGATATTCCAATATTCCACAATACTATAAATGAGATTATAATCATTCCACTACATCATTGTCATACTCAACATCACTAATAGTGATCTCATGTGACTTCCCTTTGTCCTTTACCTTAATAGGTTGTTGATTTCGATCATCATTAACCCTTGGAATAGGGAATTGTTAAGAATAATGCCCCATATCCATGCAATTGTAGCATTGAAGTGTTTTTGGAGCGTTCTTTATAATATTTTATATATTCAAATCATTAGCAACCTTTTTCCCATTACTTCAAAACTGAACTGCTCGACGACCTTCTTTTCCACACATAAAACATTTTCTAGTACCTGTTAGATAATCGCCATCATGCTTCCTTCCACACATTGAGCATAAAGAAACATTCATCTTCTTTTCACCATTGTTCTGAGATGTCTCCTTGAACTCCGTCTTTCATATCTTGTCAGAACCATGAGATGGCTATGTTACAACAAATTTCAGTTCTTCCTTGATATCACAACACAATATTTCTTCATATAAACTGAAGTCTCTTATCACTAATGCCCCTCGATTACTTGGTTTTAAGCCCCTGAAGAATCGATCAACTTTACTTTCAGGTTGGATGATAAATCGAGATGCATACCTTACAAGACCTGTAAAATTAGCTTCGTATATACCAACATATTCATCATCCTTTTGATTAAGCTCAAGGAAATCCTTCACCATCTTTGTTCGAAGAATACGGGGGAGGTACATACTGAAAAACATGTTCTTGAAGTCATTCCATTTCTTGGATTCAATTACATCCTGGGGCCTTGTATTTTTAACTAGAGTCCACCACTGGTCTGCTTTACCTTCTAACTGGTAAAGATCAAAAATAAAATTTTCATTCTATGAACAATGATGTATAGAAACTAATTTTTCAATGGTACTAATCCATTGGTCAATAATAAGTGGATCAGAAGACACACTGAAAATGGTGGGCGTTCCCTCAGGAAGGACTCAATATAATATTGTTCATTTCTCTGCTCATTTGGAATTACAGAATGATTCATAGCATGTGTAAGTATACAAATAAGAATTTTCACTCCATATCCTAGAACATTGGTTTGTTCAGGAGGATAATCATTGCATTTTCCATTACATTGATCAACTCATTTCCTTCGGGTTCCAACTATCGTCTAAAACTCAAAAAGAATAGTGATAGGAAAAAATCATGATAGGGAAATCAACAAAATAAAGGGAAAGTACCTTCAATATATGTCATATTATGTTTAATTATATGATCGTTACCAATATTCTAGTTCTATTACCTATAGGTATACTTAACCATGGGGACATCCCTAAACATACCTTATAAATATCTCCAGGGATCTCACTATCGTTTTCACATCCTAGTTTCCAAAGGTTATCTAAACCTTTTCCTTGATAACAAATGTAGAGACCCATAGTATGACAAACATAAACAATACATTACTTTTGTGGAATAATTAATACATATCAAAAACAAACACACAAAGACCGTAATAGTTTAGTGTCATTGGAAACATGAAAAAAATTCTTCTAATCACGGTGAAAGATCATCAACATCTCCCATAAACATCATACCCTTCTCTTTTATTACCTAAAAAATTTCTTTATATCCTGGGGAAATAATACAAAAAAGGGTGAGATCAAATGTTCAGTAAGGGTAAACATAGAGAAAATAAAACAATCCATACACATTTGAAAGAAAAAACATGAACATAAAATCTAAACATCAAAATCTTGAGCAAAAACACAAAATTTGGAAGTACGTAAGGCATATATCATAAAGGAACATCAATAATGATGAAATAGAATGGTAATAAGACATATAATTGTGGAAAAAAATTAATCACATGATATTATTTCCATAGTATCCAAGGCATTGCTTCCAAGACAATCTTAGTGGACAATGTTCCTTTCTGAATCGAGTTGACACCTCGTTCCAGTCCTGTAACACTGAACCAGATTAACTAACCGTTCCATCGATGACTATATCATGGGATATAAATATTTACCAAAATAATTGAAGGGTGATATAGGTCTTACCAATCTCATAATGAAATAATTCTTACATGTGCCACAACATGAACATAAATCATTCATCACTACCCAAAGAATTAAATGGGTTTCATAAACATCATCCCATTATAAAATAATCCATATAAAAAAATGGATATCATTTCAACATAAGAAAAGTGAATCCATGTAAATCATAGAGACTTTATACTTGAAACATAAAAATATGAAACAATGCCATCTTATATGGAAAATGGTATAGATAAAACACTTGAAATGAATTCTTGAGGAAAATATCCTTTCTTTTTCAAAATCATATTATTTTCACAGAATGCCATGCAGTTTTAAAAGAAATGTATTTTGTTGAAAATAGTCATTAAATATTGTAGAGTAAGATTCAAGAAAATAAGGCATTATAAAACAATAAAAATCCGTTCAAGATGTATAATTTAAAAAAACATTTTTCTCGTACTTTTGTCGGAAAAGTGAAAAAAGTACCTTAGAATGTAAAATGAAGAAAGATTCATTACAAACCATGTAGTAAAAGTCAAAAATGGGTAAAAAGGTAATTAAATAGACCTGAAACCATTTTTACAAAATGGTAACATGGATAATTAATATAACCCCGGTAAATACTTACGAATAAACAATCTCTGATAAAAACAAGATTGTAAATTTTATCCCTTACCTTAGGTATGATATGCTTTGTACGTATGAAAACCTCTTGTATAATGATTTAAGTAATGTCATTGACATATTACATAATCATATTCATTGTTATGATATCATATGTGGAACACTTATGACTCTATATTATCCATTCTTTTATAAATTCCACGTTAAAGTAGGATTTTGGTTAAAATCGTTTTAATTATCGTACTTGTCTGGCCTTGTTGTTCTTGATAATATTATTTCTTATATCATTATTTAATTACTTCCAGATTATAAATCATGATTTATATATCATATATATTCAGTAAATATATTTATATAATAGGTAGATAAATGAAATGACATACATCGTTCATGGAGGCGGTAGACCGTACGTACGCATGAAAGCGGTTTTCCTTTCCTTATTGACTTGAATGGAAGTATGTAGATGATATATATATATACATAAATCCTGTAGCTTTATCATGTAATATATTTAATTATTATTCATTATGTATACATTATAATCATTCTTGAGTGGTTAACATGAAGAATGAATCTCATCTTGTCATGGAGACGGTAATCCGTATGTACGAACGAGCGATGATATCATTCCAATAATTATTGAATTTAATTAGAGTGGATGATATAATATCTCATAATAAGTGTGATTTTATAACAACTATATATATTAATTATTTACACCATTATAACCATCCAAGTAAGGTGGTGGTGGAAAAACAGATTACACCACGGCGTGGAGATGGTATTTCGTACGTACGCACGCACGGGGATTTCGTTTTCCGTAGGATGGATAGAAGGAGAAATGGGGTTGTTTCATATTTATAATAATATATAAGTATATTATTGATACATATGTTATTAATTTATAATGAAAAAACTAAACAATAAGAAGATGAAGAAGAAAGAAACTAGAAAGAATCGGTAAGAGATTACCTTTTCTTCGGCACACCTCTTTTATGATTCCTATTAAGGCACTAGATTTGGACTTTTGAGAAGACCAGAAACTCTATAATGTTTATAGGTAAGTTGATAATGGATATGGGCAGGGGTTGGCTGAGCATGAATGCTCAAAATTGTGTAAAGATAAGAGGGAGGAGGTTCCCTTTCATAAGGGAGGAGATGGGCACCTTAGAAAAAACATAAAATATTATTTTACAATAAAGTCATATTCAGTTTATAATAGCTCCAGATTGATTTATTTCGAAGATAAAGTGGATATGGGTCGAAATATGCTCAACCAATAGGTTTTATACATGTTTAGGTAACTATTGTTACCTTATCATTTAGATTTAACTCTAAGTTAAAAAATTTAACTTTTACTGTGTCTTCTTGTTTCATTACACTATATGGTTAATAACCTTACAATAATAGGAAAAAGAACCCCAGGTGGGTCTTTATTAATATATTTAACCTTATATAATTCATTTTTCCTATCAATATATTTTTAGGAATAAAATAAAAATTAATAATATAATATTTGTTTTAAAAACAAATTTTTGTCAATTTTAACACTATTTGGTAATTGATTTTTTTGAAAATCATAACAACAAGATTAGTTCACACATAGTTAATTAAATCAGTCTTATCATGTCATAATAACCAAAATAATTATTTTAATTTATATAAATACTGAAATTACATTTATTTGGGTATTTATAACATCAATTATGTTAATATTTCATTAATAATTTAATTACTGCATCATCGTTGTGTCATAATTAAATAATTTCTTATCTAAAAATTATAAATAAAATACCATTATGTAGGAAATATTTTTATCTTTCTAATGAATATTTATAGTTGAATTTATCTTATGTATAACCCTATATAAAAATGGTTTAGTTATTAAACATTGATTTTAACTCTTTAAACTCTTCTTTGAATTAAAAGATGTTAAATGTCCTAATATAATAAAAGTGGACCTAAATGATAATATAATATTCCTAAGGTAGTTATTGGTCTAATTATACTTATCAAATAGAATTATGATATGTCATAGGGTAATAATAATATAATTTTTACCCTTAATTATCCTATTTACTTTTTACCATGGTAAATGAAATTAAAAAAGTTACTATTCACCAAAAATTATTTTTAACTTATTGAACCACATTATTCTCCTTGATATTAATCTTGTCTCTTGGATTTTAAATATTAAACTCATATAAACGGTAAAATTAGGTTTTATGTGATTTTTCATGTTCTGTATAAGAGGTGGGTAAAAGGCGGTGAAAAGTTCAATAAAATTTTTATATATCTAAAATTATTATAAAATGACACCAATGAATTTCATTGAAATTATATAGGTATTATGTATCTATTTTTCCCTAAAATTTATATAAATAATAAGAAAAAATATTTAAATAAAAAGTCGTTGTTTAAATATTAACACCGTGTTTTCAATATTCATCAATAATTGAAAGTTTTCAGAAAAATACCAAAAATTTACCCTAGGATAATTTCGATATTATGAATCAAAAAATGAAGACCATTTTGAATGATAAGAATTTTAACATTTAAAAAAGCAAGTATTACTATTCATAATGGCTAGTTCATAAAAATATTATAATAATATCACGTTTAGTGAAACTCAGTATTGCGTACTACACACGCTATCATGGAAGGTCTTGATTGCGTGTATTGAAAGCCAAGATAGGGATTAATGTAGTGAATGCTCTATTTGGTGTTGCATATAACATATTCAAAACTTATTTCATTTATACATTAAACAAAATCTATACTTAATGTTGCGTAGACTAAATCCCAAAAAAATTAACTTGAAATTGTGTGTAACACGAGCCAAGAATAGTGTTGCATATACTGCAAGCAAATATGGTATTGCGTATAGTACAAGATAATATTTGTGTAGTGTATAATATAAGACATCAAATAAATTAAAAATAATATATCGCATAAATTCTTGGGTTCTTACATTATACCTCCTTAAAATGAATTTCTCCCTCGAAATTCATCAGGGTTAGAAATTGGTTACTACATGAATGTTTCGTTCATAGAAACCCACATCATAAAAGGAATACTAAAACATAATTTTAAAAAGTAACGTAAGAAATATAACAGTTACCCAGATTGACTCATCACTGGGTTTCCACATAGGCGAACATAGGTGGAAATATGGATATGGGAGAAAAATATAACCATCAAGTTCTGATAGAGAGTGGTAGAGGACATGGCTATGAAAAAGCCAAAAATCACAAAGACAAAAATGTGTGAAGATTTACAGTACCATATGATTCATCAGGTATAAGGATAGTAGGACAACATTTTTTATTCATGATCATTTCCCAAAATTTGAAAAATTGTTGAATTAAAAGAATTACTTACTTGATTTTGGTACAATATAACCGTTCTTAGTGCCCTGAACGATATGAACTTAATCTCTTTAATATATGAAGTTGAATTTATCATTCGTGAAGTGTTAGCAGATCATGTGATAGAATGGTGGGTCATTATATAAATCTCAAATAAAAGGTTAGTAAAATTTATTAGATATACATAAGTCCATCTATGGTGAGATTAATCGTATATGGTTCCTAAAATGGATGTATACTTCGTATATCATACCGCATAATAAATTGAAACTAATTTATACTAACCAGGGACATCTTGTAGGTCAGTGGTATGTAATAAAGGCATGTCGCACTTTAGTTGTGTGTTCGATTCCCGCATCCTTGTCCGACGCGACGTGTTGTCACCCGTCCTACGGGTTATACTTTTTCTAAAACTATACTATTATTACATTCCAAAAAATAAAATCAAAATGTTATAGGCATGAAAAATACTATCAGATGTCAAAATTAATCTATTACATTCATTAGGCTTACCCAAACTCACAGTATAAGGAAAAAGATTGATAGAGAGGTCATCTACCGAGCATGTAAATATCATCATTTATCCCCACATATCATAAGATATGTCTTTTTGGTCACATTACAAATATGTGAATACCTTAATCACGTATTCTCTTGAAAAATGAATACATATTGAAACTTAGTGAAAACATGAATGCAATTAAAATTTAACACATTCCACATTCCAAAATCCCAAATATTCTATATACTCAAACCATGATATCACTTAGTCCTTATATAAATCATGAGCTCATGAATACTTTCAAACAAATTATTTTCTCCTTATCTATTTATTATGTGCATATCATCTACTTTCCAAAATATTTGAATCACTTTTCATGGTTATCAGTACCATATACATATTGAAAACCATAATAAACCAATACATAGATATTCCAGTATTCCACAATACTATAAATGATATTATAATTAATCCACTACATCATTATCACACTCAACATCGCCAATAGTGACTACATGTGACATCACTTTTTTCCTTTACCTTAAGAGGTTGTTGATGTCGATCATCATTAACAATTGGAATAGGGCATTGGCTAGAAAAATGCCCCATTTCAATGCAATTGTAGCTTTGAAGTGATTGTGGAGAATTCTCTGTAATCTTTTCTCTATTAAAATCATTAGCTACCTTTTTCCCATTACTTCGATACTCAACTACTCAAGAACATTATTTTCCAAACATAAAACAATTTCTAGTACCTTTTAGACATTCTCCACCATTCTTCATTCCACACATTGAGAATAAAGAAACATTCGTCTTATTTTCACTATTGTTATAAGATTTCTCCTTGAACACCATCTTTCGTTTCTTATCAAAACCATGAGATGGATATGTAACAACAACTTCCAGTTCTATCATGATATCACAACACACAATTTCTTCATAGATACTGAAGTCTCTTATCGCTAATTCCCTTCGAAGACTTGGTTTTCAGCCACTGAAGAATTAATCAACATTACTTTAAGGTTAGATGATAAATCCATATGCAAACCTTGCAAGCCTCATAAAATTAACTTCGTATATACCAACAGATTCATCGTCCTTTTTCTGAAGCTAAAGGAACTCTTCCATATTTGTTCAAATAATACGAGGGAAGTACTTTTTTAAAAACAAGTTTTTGAACTCGTTCCATTACATGGGTTCAATTTCATCATGAGGCCTTGTATTTTTAACTAGAGTCCAACACCGGTCTTCTTCACCTTCTAAACGGTAGATAGCCAAAATTACCTTTTCATGATATGAACAGTGAAGTATCGAAAATATCATTTCAATGGTACTAATCTATGTTCAAAAACAAGTGGATCAAAAGACCCACTAAAAGAAGGTGTACATTTCCTCATTAACGAATCAATAAAATATTGTTCCTTTCTCTACTCATTTGGAATTCTAGAATGATTCAAAGCTTGTGTAAGTATAACAATAAGATTTTTCACTCCATCTCCCAAAACATTGGTTTGTTCAGGAGAAGAATCTTTTCATTGTCCTTTACATGGTCAAGACGGTTACTTCGGGTTCCAACCATCGTCTAAAACCCAAAAAGAATAGTGTGAGGAAAAATATTGATAGGGAAAACATCATAATAAATGGGGAGTACCTTCAATATATAACATCTTATGTTTAATTATATTATTGCTACCATCATTATAGGACTATTAACTATATGTATACATAACCTTAGGGACATCCCTAGAAATACCATAGAAATATCTCCAGTGATCTCAACTATAGTTTTCGCATCCTAGTTTCCAAAGTTTAACTAAACCTTTACTCTGATAACAAATTTATGGACCCATATCCTATTGTACATAGACATTACATTAATTTTTTAGAATACGTAATACATAACAAAAAAAAAACACACAAGGACAGTAATAATTTAATGTGTTTGGATACATGGAAAAAATTTATCTTTTAATAACGGTGAAGGATATTCAACATCTCCCAAAAAGATATTACCCTTTTGTTTTTGTACCTAAAACCTTTGATTATATCCTGGGAAAATGAATACAAAAATGGGTGATCTCAAATTCTCTGTAAGGGTAAACATATACAACATAAAACAATCAATACACATTTTAATGCAAAAACATGAACATAAAATCTAAACATCAAAATATTGAGGAAAGACACAAATCTTGGAAGTAAGTAAGGCATATATCATAAAGGAACATCAATCGTGATAAAATATCATGGGAATAAGATGTGTAATTGTGGAAAACCATTAAGAACATCATATTATTTCCATAGTATCCAAGGCATTGCTTCCAATACCATATTAGTGGATAAAGTCATTTTCTGAATCGAGTTCACTCCTCATTCCGGTCCTATAACAGCGAACTGGTTGAACTTACCATTTTTGCAATGTCTATATCATGAGATATAAATCTTTACCCAATGCATTGGAGGGACATGTAGGTCCCACCCATCCCATAATGAAATCATTCTTATGTGCACCACAACATGAATAAAAATGATTCATCATTACCCAAAGAATAAAATGGGATTCATAAACAACATCCCATCATAACATAATCCATATAAAAAAATGTATAACATTTCATTATAAGAAATGTGAAATCATGTAATTAAAAGATACATTATAATAGAAACATTCACATATGAAATAATGCAATCTTATATGGAAAATGGTTTTGATAAAACACTTGAAATGAATTATTGAAGAAAATATCCTTTCTTCTTCAAAATCAATTTCTTTTAACAAAATGCCATGCATTTTTAAAAGAAAAGGATTTTGATGATAATATTCATTAAATATTGTAGATTATGATTCATGAAAAGAGGCGTTATGAAACCGTAAAAATCCGTTCAATCCATATAAGTTAAAAAAACATTCTTCTCGTATTTTTGCCAAAAAAGTGAAAAAAGTGCCTCCTAACGTAAACAAATCATAGATTCCTTACATACCATGTACTAAAATTATAAAATTGGTAAAAATAACTTTAAACACACATGAAATAATTTTTAGAAAACGAGGACATAGATGGTAAATATAACCCCAGTAAATACTTACGAATAAACAATCTCAGATACAAACGAGATTGGAAAAGTTATCCCTTACCTTAGGTCCGATATGATTCGTAAGTATCTGAACATCCTATATAATGATTTAAATAATTTAATTGACTTATTAAAGAATCATATTCATTGTTTTGATATCATGTATGTTTCAATTATTACTTTATATTACCCGTTCTTTTGTAAATTCCATGTTAAAGAAGCGTTTTGAGTAAAATCATTTTATTTATTGTACGTGTTTGGAATTGTTGTTCTTGATATTATTATTAATTATATCATGATTTAATTACCTATATAATTTAAATAATGATTTATATATCATATATATTCAGTATATATATGTATATAATAGATAGATAAATGAAATGAAAAACAACGTCAATGGAGACAGTAGACCGTACGTACGCATTAACGCTGTTTTCCTTTCATTATTGACATGAATGGAAGTACATAGACGAAATATATATATATATATATAAATACAGTAGAATTATCATGTCATATATTTCATTATTATTCATTATATATACTTTATAATCATTCTTGAGTGGTTAACTTGAAGAATAAATCTCATCATGTCATGGAGACGGTAATCCGCACTTATGCACGTGCGATTAAATCATTCCCATAATAATTGAATTGAATTGGAGTTGATGATATAGTATCTCAGATTCAGTATGATGTTATAATAACTATATATAGTTATTCTTCACACCATTATACCCATCCAAGTAAGGTGGTGGTAGAAAAATAGATTACACCACGGTGTGGAGATAGTATTCTGTACGAACACACGCACGATGAGTTATTTTTACGTAGGATGGATAAAAGGTTAAATGGGGTTGTTTAATATTTGTAATATCATATCAGTATATTAGTGATACATATGTTATTACATTAAAATGAAACAACTAAATAAGATGAAGTTGGAGAAGAAAGAAACTTGAATGAATCCGTTGAAGAGATTACCTCTTCTTCGACACACCTCTTTTATGATTCCTCTTAAGGAACTAGAGTTGTTCTTTTTATGAGACCAGAACTGGTATAATGTTTATAGGGAAGATGAGAAGGGAAATGGACAGGGGAGGTCCGATCATGAAAGCTCAAAATGTGTGAAGAGAAGAGGGATGATGTGCCCTTTTATAAGGGAGGAGATGGGCAGCTTAGAAAAAACATAAAATATTATTTTATAATAAAGTCATATTCGGATTATAATAGCTCTAAATTGATTTATTTAGAAGCTAATGTTGGTATGGGTAGAAATAATCTCACTCAATAGGTTTTAGACAAGTTTAGGTTACTATTTTAACCTTATCATTTAGATTTAACTCTATGTTAGATAATTTAACTTTTACCGTGTCTTCTTATTTTCTTACACTATATAGATAATAAACTTACTATAATAAGACAAAAGACACCCAAGTGGTTCATTATTAATATATATAACAATATATAGGTCATTTTTACGATCCATAAATTTTTATGAATAGAATAATAATTAATAATATAATATTTGATATAAAAAATATTTTTTCTCAATTTTGACACTATTTGGTAATTGATTTTTGTGAAAATAATAAAAGAATGATTAGTTCAAAAAAAGTTAAATAAATCAATAATAACATGTCATATTAAACAAAAAAATTATTTTAATTTATAAAAAGTCTAAAATTACATTTATTTAGGTGTTTATAACATCAATTATGTTAATATTTCATTAATAAGGTAAATATTGCATCATCATTGTGTCATAATTAAATTATTTGTTGTCTAAAAATTATAAATAAAATACCATTATGTAGGAAATATTTTTATATTTCTAATGAATATTTATAGTCTAATTTATCTTATGTATAACCCTATATTAAAAAAAGTTTAGTTATTAAACTTTTATTTTAACTATTTTAACTCTTCTTTGAATTAAAAAAATAATAAATGTCCCAATCTAATCCAAGTGGACCTAAATGATAATATTATATTCGTAAGGTTGTTTTTTTTCGAATTATACTTATCCAATAGAATTAGGACATGTGTTGGGGTAATAATAATATCATTTTACCCTTAATTACCCTATTTACTTTTAAACATGGTAAATTAAAGTAAAAAAGTTACTATTCAGCAACAATTATTTTTAACAAATTGAACCACATTTTACTACTTGATATGAATGGTTTCCTTCATATTTTATTAAATTCAACTCAAAGATGATTTAAAATTAAGTTTAATTTAAAATTTTCAAAATCTCCTAGGAGGTGGGTAAAAGACCGTGAAAATTTCAATAAAATCTTTATATATCAAAAATTATTATATAATTACTCCAATGAATTAAATTGAACTGATATAGGTATTATGTTTCAATTTTGACCTAAAATAAATTTAAATAAAATAAATATTTATTTATTTAAAAAGTCTGTGTTTAAATAGTAACCTAGTGTTTTCACTATTCATCAAAAATTGAATGATTTCAGAAAAATACCAAAAAATCACCCTAGGCTAAATTAGATATTCCGAATCAAAAAATGAAGTCCATGTTGAATGAAAAGTATATAAAATTTCAAAAAGTTGGTATTACTATGCATAATTTCTAGTTCATAATAATTTTATAGTAATATCTCGTTTAGTGAAACTCAGTATTGCGTACTACACACGCTATCAAGGAAGGTCTTGATTGAGTATAATGAAATCCAAGTCAAGGCTGCATGTAGAGAAATCTCCTTTGGTGTTGCATATAACAGAATCAAACTTATTTCATTTATACATTAAACAAAATCTATACTTAATGTTGTGTAGAATAATTTCCACAAAATGAACTAGAAATTTTGTGTAACACGTACCAAGAATAGTGTTTTGTATACTTCAAGATAATACGGTGTTGATTATAGTACAAGCTAATCATGGTGTATTTTATATTAGAATACATAAAAGATATTAACAATACTATATCTCATAAAATCTTGGGGTGTTACACTAAATGGCCGTTAAAAAATAAAATATTTTTTACCTAACCCCAAGCTCTATAAATATATGGTTATGTCTATTATGTGGTGTGAATAGAGATTTGAATGTTGTTTTAGAAAATATAATTTTCTCTCTATTCCTATTCTTATGTTCCTCTTGTGTTCAAGAAATGCTAGATAGATTCATTTGAACATGAAGAGACTGATGGTGATAAAAATAAACAATGATAGAAAATTGATTCTCAATTTTTTCACTAGAAAATCAATTTTAATCATTCATAGATCAAAGGATAATTAGTATATCACATATAGAGGTATTCTATACATGGATCCTAATAATGGAGTTATGGTAATCCTAAAAAGTGCTTTTGGATAATCATCAAAATCATGATCATATAATGTTCATGAGATGAGGTATCCAATTTTTTGATATTATATAAATTAATTAATATTTAACATGAATGAACCTATATTTGGATTTTATGAAATCCTAATTTGAAATAATTTTTTCAATTATTTCCCCCTAAAGTTCTTCCAATTATCTTGAAACCTACAATGGAGATATAGAAATGGGAATATGATATATATTCTCACTGGCTAGAAATGTTCTCAGATGTTACTCAATTACACTAAGAAAATCTAAAAAGTAATGATTTTTTTTTAACGTTGGGATGTTGGAATATATTTAATTTTACATGGAGGTATGAACCATTATTAAAATCTCTAAAACCTCATATATTTTACTAAACAAATGTTCCATTCATGATATTGGAGGATCATGGATAATTTAAAAGGATTTGGGGGCATATAGTAATGGTTTTTAGAGAAGTACAATTATGCGTATGGTTTGGATCACCATTCTACACAATCATGAATCCTCTTAAAGTAGGATAAATGTTTGACCAACCATGTTAATGAGGATAAAATATTGTGAAAATTATTTAATTTATAATATGATATCTTTTATGGTTTGTGCATGATTATTATAACTGTGTTCCTAAACCGTTTGATGTCTAGTGCCTATGGAAAGTAGGTAAGAACTATTGGTTCACTATTTAGAATGAACCATACACCCTATTAGAAATATGGAAAATAGCATTTTTCACATTTTTTCTTTAATATTAATTCCTCCATTTTCTACCCATTTGAGTGCACATTATTCGTAGGAGGGTCTCATCTTCCCCTATTATAGGTTTTGATTGAATTCACCAATTTAGAAATTATTTCCTTCTCTATTGGCCTCATTGGATCACCTCATATATTTTTTATACCCAATTTACCTTCCTTATTATTTTTTCTTCAACGTTTTGGAGATATATCTATGTGATATAATATACAATATTTTCAATGATTTTTCCTTTTTTACAAATTTATATTATTTCCTCTAAACTCTTGTCCAGATACTTGTTGATGAGGCTTTTAAAGAGTTAAGGTAGGTACTATATAAATTTTCCCTAAAATTATTAAATTTTATAATTGAAATATTAGAAAAAATATTAATTATATCAACTAAATATAAATAGGAATCTAAAATATACAACAATTCATGAATTTATAGATAACGATACAGAAATTAAAATAGTGGAAGAATAATAGGAAAGATGTTAAAAAGAAGTAAATAAATAAATAAATGAGATAAGATCCCCATAGGCGATCTCCATGACCACCATGAACTCTAAATTGGGTCTATTATCCTAACTCTTAGGTACATGATATTTAGCAAACAAAATAATTTATGATCTAATGAACATGATATTTTATCGAACACCCCAATGCAATGGCGTATTGATTAGGGAAAGATTCAGATACAAGTATTCCACCACTAGTAGTTTCTAAAGATAAATCAAATCTATTAATATAATGTATAATAGTGTGTATATAGAAATAAATAATTAACCATACTGAATTAATAAATAACATCCTACTTAGGTTTATAATGGACAAATGGCAGCTCTACCCACTTTTAATCATGGAAAAAATTATTATCTAATTGGTAACCATATATATTGTAGTAATATATATATATATATATATATATATTGTACTAATATATTGAATCTTACATTATATAAAAATTACATGTATACATAACAAGACATATACTGGGAATAATAGGTGCTGGCTCGACCAGGGTGTAACTTAGTGATCAATAACCAGTCTGGACGAGCCAATAAGCTCTATAAAAAGTGTAAAATTCATACATATCAGAATGAGTAAGATAAATCATGCTCCTCACTAGAGATGATGAATGGGTCTTAATGAAAACACCAGAACAAGGGACATAGTGAATCATTCCCACATCTAAATACTTTCAATGATGTGAGACATCAGGCTCAAAAGCCTATGTATGGGAGAATGAAACGTCATGCACTAAAATTCCCATAACCATCATATCACATTAAATATAAATGATTAATTAATATTGATAATAAGTCATTAAATTTTAAGATAATCTATAATTGACATATAATCAAGGACATCCCATTTATTACAACTCATACATGTCATACTTATCAAAATATTTCAAGAGGAATGATTATACTACACAATTCAATTATGTTTGATTTATTCCACTGTTTTTAAATAATCAATTAAATTTATCAAGGAATTATTGATTATAAAAAAGGAATTCAAACCCTCTTAGAAGGTGTTTGGTATATATAAAAATTGATCACTAGAAAGCCCATTCCATTTCATTTCGTCAATTTATGAATATCATTATAGTCCATGCACTATGAATACCTCATGTATAACAATAATGTATAGTTATAGGAAACCACCAATATCAAAGTCCATGAAATATTTAAATCACTAATAATTAATTTTTATTCTATATTATTTTACACCTCAACCAAGGGGTTTTAGTATAAAATATGACATTATTAATAAACAATCAATTTAGCTCAACCACAAATAAAATTTAATAGGAATAAATCAATTCACCAAAATAGAGGATTTTATAAAGATAAAAAAAGGAATTTCAATTTCATGGTTTATACTATAGAATAGATGGAATTATAATCAACTAAAAAATTTCCTATATGGATAAATTCCATTTATAGACTAATATAAACACTAATAAGGTTGTCCAACACTTTAAAAAATTATATAAAAGATGAAAAAATTCCTTATCACACAAAAAGGTGTGTATATAATTGAGTTCCCCATCATCTATATACATAAATAGTCTCAATTAGAGTGATATGTCTTGCATATAACAATCAAAAAAATTAAAATACTCATTTTAGGTAAACAAATGGAAATGGCCACTGCATGTAATAATGAATATTTTTATAAACTAACCAAAATTAGGGAAATATCTATATAACACCTATATAATACCATATATTCCTAAATAATTTAATATCATGTCTTGATTCAGCCTGGTTTAAGAGAAATCAATGAATTAGACATTTACGCGCAAAATATGGTGAATGCGATCACACCAAAATAAAAAAATATTGGAGTAGGAAATGAGATAGGATGAAATATGATTCGAGAGATTAAACCAATCTATTTAATGAATCCAATATATCTAGATTTACAGGTCATATGTTTGATGGGCATAAAATCCATGATTAGGTGAAAATGGAGCTCAATACTAGAAGAAAAATTAGCTTCAGTTGTTGGAAAAAAAAAGAAAAATGTTGTTTATATATTTACTGCAATAAGGTAAATTTAGTAAATTCACCCTAAAAATAGGGGTTCATGGATTGCAATAATAGTTTGGTCAAGCCTTTTTCAAACCTATCTCCACTTACTATCCAAGGGAAAACCCCACACGGTTAAGGTTCTATGTTTACCTAAACATGAAAAAACCATGAAAAAAGCCAGTAAAAAAAACCTAAATCATGTAACATGAAAATTCAGTTACAATCACAGGATTATATCAAACCATTCTAGATGAGTATCTCTACTAAAAAAAGATACACATTTTCCTCTAGTTGGTCACAATGTTTTAGAAAATATGTGTGCCCTGACCATTCCTCACCATCTTTGTGTTATCAAAGTCTGACACTCCCTAAACTCAATGAAACGCATGAAGACCCTCTTGTTCCTTTAAAAAAGTCTAATAAACTACATTTTATTGGGTTACAAATCTCAGCATTATGTTCTTATTTTTGGTTCTAAAAATATCCTTTCCCCTAAACACCAAAATTTAAATTCCCTCAAAATTATACCATAGCTCAAAATATGGGTAATAAAAATAATAAAATTATTAGTATATACAATCCTCTTAAATAACTACTGGTTAAAAGTTAACATATTTATAATAACATAAGGACAGATAAATATTTAGTTCTTATACTAAAAAACTACAATTAGAATGATAAAATAAAATTTAAATTTCACCGCCCATGTCACTGTTACAACATCCATCCAGGAAACCAATTGTAAAGAGGTATAATATAACACGTAAGGTTATTTTCTTTCTCAAGTGAAATGAATGATTAATTGAAGATAAAATAATATAAATTTAAGAATAAGTAAGAATATACATTTAATTTAGATATGTTCATCACGTCATGTGATACAACTATTTATAATATTGGGTATTATACAGAATTAGTTACCTACATATCTCTATCCCAATATATGTAACAATTATATAATAAATGATCACATTAATAATGTGGATCTTCATGTTTCTAAAGGGAGATGAATTCAATTTCATATAGAAAATATTTTTACATGAAAATACATAGTGTAGCGATTATTTTATTTAAATATCGATTATTATGAATTTTTGTTACTAAATACATTAAATCAGTGTTCAGTTTAGACAATGTGAGGTTTTATTTCATGTTCAAAATAATGTTTATTGGTGTAACATAGTAAATTAATAGTCTAGCTACAATTTATTCATAGATTTTGTATATTGGTATTTGATGATAGATAGAAAATGTAAAACTCAAAAATACCATGTTGTGGAATGTTAATTATTTTTCAAGTAAATAGATAAATAAAAATAATGGAAATACCAGGAATTGGGATTTGAATCTTCTTGAACAGAAAATATTAGGTATTATAATTGATTTCAAATTAGGAAAAAAATATGAAACCTTTTAACATTAAATCTGATAGATCAATAAAGAATCAAGGACAAGTTTAATAATAGAAATATGAACTATTTTAATGATAAGTTAGAGAAAAATTCATAAACATCATGAGATTACATTATAAAATATAATGAATATAAAATTATTGAAATTAATATGTAAGGATAAAAGAAAATTGATTCCTCAGGAGAAAAAGACAAACAATATATTAACAAAACATTTCTCAGTAATTATAATATATATTTATGAAATTATTAAACTTACATTTCCATAAACACATCAGATTTATGAAGTAAGAAAAAGTAGTATTGATGGCGTTTCTTATATGTTTTTCTTATCTTCTATTATCTTTGGAGTTATACATCCCAACTAGAGTTATTAAACCTTAATAATTATATAACTATAATGAAAAATGGATATTATATGAGTTAAAATATATAATATAACAATTATTTTATAATTCATGTTTCTATATTCATAGTTTTTTAAGGATTATTAAATTAAAAAACATTAATACTCAAGAAAACAAATTTTATCATATTAAAATGTAGCAATTTTTTCTTTGGATATAATATAAATCACTACGATAGTGAAATTATAGGGATGTGATATAGTATATTTATCTATGAGGGTACACATATAGATTAGATGTAGTTGTAGAATGGTATACTTTTAAAAATTTATAGGTCAAGGTAAAAAAAATAGTTGGAATAAGAACCATTTTCATAAGAGCCGGTGTAAATAGAATAATCTAGAGGCACAAAGTACAAGGGAAATATAAAACAATGTTTTTATGGTTTTATTATCACTAATATAGGTGGTATATTAATCAAAAATAATAATAAATTATTATTATATTATAAAAAAAATTAGGTGTGAATAACATAAAAATACTAGGTGGATGTGAATTCAATAATGTATTCCATGTACCAAAATATTGTAGGTTTTTTAGTAATTTCACTTGTTGATGCAAAAATAATTAGGTCATAATTGTAATTTAATAGAGATTTTTACATGGATAGTAAAATGATTTCCAATTATGAAACATTGGTTGTTGAATTTATAAGATATTTCAATGCGATGATTTCATAAAAACCATTTTCAAAAAATAGAGATGTTAAAATATATTTGAATTCAAATTCCCATTAATGATACCATGATTATTAATCTGATATTTCGAGATTCCATGTATGGATCTAGGAATAAATTAAATAAATAATAATTATTTTTTATATTGTTTATAATAGATTATTGTGAGAGGCATGATTTTACACATTAAATATAATGTTAAATTTTGGAAAATGGTTATTAGGTTTATAGTTAGTTAGGGCTAGTTTGAAATCATATATCTATAGACTGCCTTGAGGTATAAACCTATGTTCAAGGGAATGGGATCTACTTAGGTATCTCTTACGGTATTTTAGACAAATTAAAAATACATATACTGATAAGGTATTGAATAAGACATATTGGAACAATTTGAGATAGAATTTTTGTTCACGGTCACATCAAATTAACCACTCCAAGAAGACAATTTTAAGACATAATAATGAATAAATATAGGGATTATAACACTATAAACTTCCATGATGGATCAATAATAAATCCCATTTTAGATCTTCGATATTCAATTTTTTACACAAATGTTTTTCTTGGAAATTATCAAATAAATCATGGAGAACTATATAGGTAGTTTTCAAAACTATACAATCGTACTTGGGAAAGTAGAAGGGATGTGTAGATGGTAACTAGATGGGAGAGAACCATTATGAATAGGAAATATAATAAAATCTTATTAACGATGAATTTGATCAATTTCAATAGTTATTATAAATAATTGACAAAAACAAGATCATCTAAGATAGTGAATTTCATATATAAAAATAGTAAGTATGTTGTAGATTATGATAAAAAATAATTTTCATAAAATACATAATGATTTTTTCCAGTTATTTAAAATATAACCAAAAAGTAATGTATTATCATAATATAAATTATAAAAATATTAAGAAAATGTTACTAACCAAAAATACATGTGCTTGATAGATTCAAAAGGGATATATTATGAGATATCAACTCCTTTGTGATTATTACTCATGGATATGAAGTTGTTGAGAGTAGAGTAAGAATTAATGTAAATTTGGTAATCCTAGAGACTAAATCAATTACATATAAGAAGTAAGAAATTTAATATGTGATAACTAATAGGTTGATGGTTAGGATGTTATATCTTGTATAAGTGGGAGTGTTGTAAATGGTGGGACCATAAGACCAACTTGATATGTAATTTTTTTACCATATCATCTATATAGAAAGATTTACATGATGTATTTTTACCATATTAGTGCTATTAATTATATATACAAAAGTTTCATGGTAATGTCATTGGATTATTTATTTAATCCAAATGTCATAGTAGTTCCCCATTATAATAATAATGTTGAGATACTATTAGAGTAATTTTGAATATATTTACTATGTTCTAGGGAATCATATTGAAAAAACATAGCTGATGTCAGAATATTAGATATTTGGGGTGCATAAGAATTGGGACATATTCAAATGAAGATCTCACATTGTGATCTCGAGTAGAGGGGATCATGAAGACCAGACCCCCATTAAAAACACCACTTGTTATGGAAATAATTTCTTATTCCTTTCTATAAACATGTTGATTAACCTTTATAATTTATAGAAATATCGATGTCTATCATTTAATCATATACTTTGATGTTTGAAAAAAATAATGATATTTATGTTTGAAGTGTGGTAACATCTATTGGGTTCATTACTAGTGGTATGAAATTGATTGAATTATAAATATAATAATTTAGTTATTCTATATATATGAAGTGACATATTGGTCCCAATCGAAAAGAACATTAAAACTGTCATTAAAAACTGGGCCATAGTATGATACGTTATGTCTACCCAGTATGTAAATTTAATGAGTAGATAAATCTTATAAGGATGGTGATAAGAAATGTGCATCATGTTTTATAATATATTGTGTTACAATGGGATTATATTATATATGTAATATTGTATGAGATTTTTATTTCTATGAAAAATCTTATCTTTTAAGGCCCTAAATTTTTATATAGACACCAATCTGTGACTGTGAGTGATACTAACTACTTCCGTGATAAGGACCTTGAGGGTTATACAAACATATGATTCCAAATCATCTCCTATTTTACTAAATTGGTCATAGTAAATAGTGAAACTCATGAAAGGTCTAATGTGGTTTCCATGTTTGATCAATTACAAAAAATAGAAAAATAAATATTATTTAAGAATAGAATAATAATTTTTGAATTTATTAGTTCATATTTATTCAAATAACAATATGTTGATTTTATAAGTAAATTGTAACGATCTTATAAGAATTTTGACATATTTATTAGGTCATATGTTTCGAATTTATTTTAATTTATAAATATAATCAAAATAAAGTTCCATAGGGAAATTTTAATAAGTTATGCCAACCAATTTATCCACAAGAGTCTGATATTTTCAAGAACATTTTCTCTCACGATTTTGTGATATCCTCTCTCTTCTAACCCTATTTAATATAATTGTATGTATGGTTTGGTGCACCCAAATTAATGAAATACTACTTGATCAAATAAATAATTCATTACTGATCACATTTTTGTCATATTTTTTATTCCATATATCTTCACTACCACTTAAAAATTAAAGATGAATGTTCCAATAAGGATTGATCAATGTATGCCAAATCATTTGGGATATAACATTGATTCCTTCAACCAGCTATCCTCAATGCCAAATAGAATGCACAAAATAATATAAAATAAATAGTCTTTTATTTATTTATATATTTTATATAAATTATGTGAGAACATTTTGTGGATAATTTGGTGTTTTTGTATCATCCCTCTATTTTGGAATATTTTATTTTCATAATAAATATTGTGTTTGAAATCATGTTTCATTCACAACATTAAACAAAAATGATCAAAAAATATATTATATAATTAAATTATTAATAGAATTATAAAAATGGAAGATAATAATATGGTATTCAATAATATATACATACAAAATAATATTAAGAAATATAAAAGTTATAGAAGGGAAAATTTTCCACACAATTACTTCTTTATTATATAATTTTATGAGGAATAAATATTATAAATTTAAAATTCTAATATTGTAAAATGATGTTCATTTTGGAATTATTAATTTCTAATTTAGTTTTAGTTTTATTTTTGGGTTTCTTATATTTCAGTTGAATTTTAATGGATTTGTAAAATAACACTATTTTTACTGATAAAATATTATTTATATCTATATCCAGAAGTAATTATTAAAAAAAATTATAAAAATTATTATTTAAAAAAGTTTTTAACAAGTAAAATAATTATTTTAAAAATATTGTGTAGAATTTATTAAAACTATTTATAACATTTTGGAACATGATGTAGTATATTACAAAAAATTATGTTTTTACTTTCTTATATTAATTTCATTTTTCATGTATTATAAAAATTATTTTTTAAATAAATAAATTTAAATCTAATATATATATTTCTCTATTATATAATGAAATAAATTTAATTTTAGTCATAAAAGTATGATTAATATGATTAAATTTTTTATCTACGATTATACTAAAATTGTTATATTAAATGTATTATTTTATTAATGATATATAATTTTTATCTAAAAATTAAATTAATATTATTTAAATAATAGATATAATAAAATGTCTATATTTATATAAAAGTATATTATGAGTGATTTAATTATTTCTTAATACTGTATTAGTGTAAGAACTCATAATGGTTTAAAAATAATGTTTATATGAAAACAAATTCTCTATTTTATATGTTTTAAATGAAAATTAATTTTTGATATATTGATAATTTCAAATTGATTAAATATACATTAAATTATTCTTTGGATCCCCAAAATTTGGTTATATGACTTGTTTTATGTTTTTTGTTTGACAAATATTACTTACTTAGAAACTTGTTTCCCGGATAAAAAATTATAATAGAAAATATGAAAGGCTAATAGTAATTGACTTGGAATATGTGTAAAAATGATTAGTAGAGGATTTATAAAAAATCACCCCAAATTGTATTATTTAAAACTTTTTGAGTCATTTACCAATGAAAAGTGTAATGGCATAATAGAAAAGTAATGTGTGTTCACAAATGTCCACTTATCCTCGATTATAAAAGGGGATCACATCCACGTTTAGATGATCCATTTTACCTTTTAAAGTTTCCTCGAACCCATACCAAATTTTATACTTATAGAATTATCTTAAACTTATTCAACCCCCTTGGTCTCTGGATGTTATCCAAAATCTTCAATTTCTAAGGAGATGTTTATGTGAATGATTAATGACTAATCATGAATACTACTTAATCCTTAATAGTTTATTTAGATTAATTGTCCTATAAAAATTTCATAACCATAGTAATAAAATCACATCAATAACATTAGTATACACATGTGTTACAAAATAAATTGAATAACAATAATTTATTCATTCACATCCACTCATAATAACAAAATTACATCAATAATGCATTAGGGTGGACGACTACCACTTCGAAGTGACATCATATATTTTTACAGCTTACCATCTTCAATATTTATAATTATTTAATTAAATAATTTCTATTACATATAGAATATAATTGTTATTATATGTCAGAAATTTATAATATGCTGGAAATTCTTCTCATTCACTGGGAAATAAAAATGATAACATGGTGTTATGAATACTACAACCACTATGAAGTATCATGCCCCTTATTTCATATAGTTTATTATTATTTATTTTACTATCTTAAAATAAGATTACAAAAATAAATAAATTTAAATATTATGATTATTATTAAATAATCATTATATTATGCTAAAAAATAACTTTCCAAACCATAATTGTCTACAAATTATGTTATCATTATGTTTCGGTCAGTTAAACCACATAAGTGAAGAATAATGTAAAAATATATCACGTAAGACTATGGGTAAGAATAATATTATTACAATTTGATAATAAAATAATTATTTATTAATAATTATTTAATTTTTATATTATATATTTAACTTATTGTTATAATATCATATTCATTCACTAAATTACCAAATTAAGACAACACTAATTTTTTCCCGTGAAAAATTTCTAAAGAACTTATAGAATAAGAAATTAAAATTAAAATTAAAATATATTTTATCTATTCCACCACATGATGTTATTTAGGAGAGGTAAGATTAATATCTTCAAATGGTTATCAATATCGAAAACATAAAACAAGCAAAAAACAATCAAAAGATACTAATATAAGATAGAAAAGATAAGTTATAATATAGTAATATAGTTTACCTAATGATTATATGTGAAGTATATGAATGGAAATATATATTTATATGGATAATAAAAAGGTTATTTAAATTTTTAATTTTGTATAGGTGGATATAGTGAAATCAACTAAGAAATAATTCATCGTAGGGGTTCTGTTGACTCAATTTCTGATTCATTAGTTCATAGTCACTATTAACATAATATAATCATAATGTATTAATAAAACATTAAATTCTGGTATTTTACTGCTAAATAAAACTTTTATATTCGGGAAATTATTTCACATTATCAATAAGCACTACATTTATGAAATGTTTTCAGAAATAAAAGTTTAACATTGGTAAGAATAACTCTAATTCATAACAATGAATATTTAATTTTATGTCCTTGATATTTTCAATAGAAGTGTTTTACGTAATGAAAATAAAATATTTTTTTTAAATTTATATCCATCTATTTTCATTTCCATATTTTATGGAATGAATCATTCCAACTTTTCTATGATTTTTGTTGTTATTTTAATGAACCTAAATATATTTATTAATTTATTTAAATAATTTTATATTTTTTAAATTTCATTTCAGATATCATTTCATTGGAAATATTTAAAATATGGTTTCCAAAATCCATCCATTTTGCTTCTCATAATAAATTGAATTCAATTTCCCCCTAATAGTTTACAACTATGTATAAAAGGTTTTGTGAAAAAAAATAAATTTTCACTTATATTTTCCCCAATGGAATACCTCTCATGAAGTGATGTTTTGATCACCCTATATATATTTTGTGGTATTATTACATTTATAAAATGATATTTCTAATATCCTATTGTTTCTAATGTTATATATAAGTGAATGTTTTAAAAAGATTATGAAACACATTCTTCTTTAATGCCTTTTTAATATTTGAAGATGGATGATATTAAGTGACACACATATTTAAGGATAATGATAATTAATGTATTTTTTTACCTCCAATAAATTTTTATAATTTTATATATTTTGTGATATTTAAGAATGGACCTAATGATTTTGTTCAAACATTATTGAGAATGATGAGTTTTCTCACATTTTTGGGCATGGAAATATGAAGTTCATTTAAATAATCATGTGTATAATGTATTTTGTCACTAATATTTTCATATACTTATTGACATACATATTTTCAATGTTTTTCATCTGGTTATAGAGCATAAACAATATTATTTTCATTTTCATGTTGTTTATTATTTTATTTTTATTCTTTATTTTTATAGTATTCATTCATTTTATGTCATGCTCTCATGATTTATGATTATCGAGATGTATTCTGATCCATGTAATATCATTTATGGTTCATTAATGACAGTTTTTTTTAAATTATATTTCAATAAAAAGTTTTATTATCATCATCTTTGGTTTCATGATCATTTTATAAGATATTTATCCTTCCTCATGTTCCCCTTTATTTTTATGGACTGATATATTAGGATAATATTTTTACTCTACTTAGTGACTATGTTCACCCTTTTATTATTGTTCATTTTTACTAGGTTATGAAGATGATTATATCATGTGATATAACTTGAATGTGATCTATAGTTTCATGACTATGGAGAAATGCCAAAAAGTTTTGTAAAATAAAATGTTTACATTGTTAATTTCCAAGACACTAAACCATTCAGTCCTTGGATCGTGTGACTATTTTTGAGATATATTATTAAGTACATGATATTAATTTAGTATTTATTTTATTATTTATTATGTTTATTTTGTTGTAATTAAAACAAGTTTTAACTATTTTAGTTATTTGTTTATTTATCTGATTAGATAGTTTCAGAAAAACACCTAGGGATAATTCAATGTGAAAAATATAACTATAGGAAAACATCTTATAATTTTGTTATTATAGAGATTATGTGATTCTAAAATTAATTAAATCCCCATATGAGTACTAAAAACAGGAGAGAAATGTTGCATAGATACACCCAGTCATAATCCCTTTGAGAAAAGGCTGGTTTATTATCTACCTAATCTTTATTCTGGTTCACATTGAGTGGACCTAATTATGTACAATTGTATAAACAATCCCAGTTGATCTTCTATTATTGGAAATCTGATTTTTATGAACCATTAGGAAGAATTTATTTAATAATAAAAATAATAAATTATGTTATTATGTATGATAGAACACAATATAATGTATTTTAATATGAACCAATAATGTTATAGGATAAAAAAATTATTAAAAAATTCAAATGAAAGTATCATGGGAACAAATGATGGTGTAATTGGAGAATACATTTTAGGATTGAGATTTCATATTCATATGATTATTTACATTTATTCTATTTGACATAATGACAATCATTTTTATTTTAATATTTTTTAGGAAATCTGATCTCAATAATGTTTTCTTGGATTGTATGCCTCTAAAAACACATTATACTTTTCTATAGAGGGATATTTTTTATAAATAATTGTGAATTATAATATATTTCTATTATGATAGAAATGATATATTAAATAGTATTCCCTAATATATAAGGGTATGTATAACTTAGAGGCCTTATATTGAGTCAAGATTATCTTAAAATCACCTTATGTATTGTTATTCACAATTGAAAATTAAAATTTTCGATATGTAATTTATTTAAGGGGGAGAATGTAACACCTTGATATTTGGTAGATATTACTTCTCAAAATATATACTACGTTTTATTTCTTATTTCACAGAAAAAATAGAACTAGAATTATCCATAAATATATAATATAAGAGTGTTATACCATTAATAAAAATTATGGTTCACAGAAATATAGTAATATGTAAGAAATACAAACAAAATAAGATGAAGAAAACATATTTTTAAGTCCATTTATTCAATAAAAAAAATTTATCATTATTTATTTTATATTTATTTTATATGTATTTTTATAAATTTTTTAATTGCCTTTTTTATTATTTAGATTAATTTTTTATATCGTCATTTCAAAATTAATGATGATGTTTTTTTATTTTTCAGAATATGATGATTTTTAGGTGAATAGTAAAACTATATTCTAAATAATAATTTAATGTTAATATATCTATCATGAAATAAGTATAAATTAATAAAAATTATTAAAAATATTAAATTTAACTAGAAAAATGATTCAATTGAAAATTTTAATCTGAATTTATAAAACCCATGTATGATTTTTATGAAACATAAATTGTATTTTACACTAAAACATATTTTATTCAATTATATAAAAAATTAAATTTCATAATTTATTGAAATTAAATATAAAAAACGGTTTTCATTTTTACGTATAAATATTAGATTACTAGGATAAAATTTAACTAATCTGGTATAATAAAAAAATTATATTCAAAGAATTATTATAGTAATATTGTTTATTTTTTAATAAAATAAATTAATATATTTTTAATAATGAATATAAAATAATTATTAATCTTATATATATGTTTATTAATAGACTATTCATTTGCTACCAATAATAAATAAGGTCAAAAACACATAATGTTTAAAATTTCAATTTTCTACAAAAAAAATTATCTCTATGTTATATATTTTATTTTAAAAGTAAATATTATTAAATTTATAAATTTTAATAGATTAAATAAAGGTTAAATTTAGTTTCATAAAATCTAAATTTTTATGTGTCTTTAGTTTATATTTATTGTAAAATAAATATTATTTTTTTAAATACTATTTAAATAGGTAAAAATAAATAATTATGATAAAATTTAGAAACCTAATGGTAAATGAATTCATATATGTTTAAAAAATGTGAGAATATGTGTATAAAATAGATTTCATGAAAAAAATCACCCCACACTCTATTATTTTAAACTTTTGTTTCCTACTAACCAATGAATAATATAAATGATATCAACGAATAAATAAGTATATTAAAAAATGTTTTATTTTACTAACTTATAAAATAGGATCACTTACATCGTTCAGTTCTAAAATTATCATTTGAACATTACTTGAAATCATTCGAAAATTTTATCTAATATATCTTCCTTTTATATCCTAGTGTACCTAATTAATAGAAGTTACCGAAAAACCTTTATTTTCATGGGGACATTCAAGAGAAATATCACTACACCAACATGGGTATTAATTAATCCATCACCTTTTATTCATAATGTTTCCCTTTCAAACATGTAATAATAAAATTAATATAATATCCTCAGTTTCATTGTTATAAATAATTTTTAATATATTATTGATAGAAAACTCTATATTCCTTCTCATCTATAGATTAAATTTAAAGTACGTCAGTAATTCATTTTTGGGGGTACCACATACTTGAAGAAAAAACATAAAATTTTGAAATCCAACTATATTAAATGGTTATAATGATTAAAAAAATATAAATTAGTAACATATAATTCAATGACCTGACCTTCGAAATTATATATACCAGTGAATTTAAACTTTAATTGTCTTTCTTACATACCCAAATAACATGTATGTTTATAGATTCAGAATTCTGGCTCACAATATATATGTAAGAAAATAACAAATATAAAATGTGGGAACATATAATATGTATCCAACTTCATCAAAATATAAAACATTTAAAATAAAATTTATTTTATTTTCATGGAAAATCTGAATGACATTAAAATTGGCTTTTCCATTTCCCTTACACATCCTTAAACCCCATGAAATTCTTTTCAAAACATGGGATTAGTACAAAGACACATGTAAGGGAAATAATAAGAAGAAATATATTAGTCCAACAAAAAACATAAAAACCCCTAAATAATATTTTCCTAACAAATACATTTTAACATCAAGAGAATTGCTTTTAATTTAAAATGTTTATTATCATAGCTTTTCAAATCGAACATTTCCTTGAATACTCATTAAAATGAATAGAAAATTAATGTTGGTTCCTTGGTATATTTTCAAAATAAAACAATTAAAAAACCATTTCAATTTGAATATCCATGCAATCAATACCCAATATAATTCTCTAAATAAGATTATCTTTCCCAATGGGATTTGAGCTCTATATATTAACATCCATTATATAAGCTATATCAGTTTCACCTATTTATATCTAGTACAATCAATAATATAAGATATATTAGGATCACACATGATATTTAATAGTGCTCTACCATTCATAGATAATTTCAAGGGACCATACAATGAATAAAACCCTTGAAAAACAGTTTTAATGAAAGTTGAAGACATTTGAGATATCAAAATACCCATTCATTTTCAAAACCCATGTTCAATACCCAAATATAAAGAAAAATGTAATGAGATATTTAAATTTTATGAAAAAAATAATTATTTTAGAGGAATATAAAATTCATGTAATGGTTATGATGTCAAGAAAATTCATTTTCACCATATATATTTTAATATAACATTCTTTTATATTTTTATAGTAATGAAATTCTAACAATCTGTAAAAATATTCCATTTGAAAACCTATGATAGAAAGAAAAAATTGAAATATTATTTCATTTATATGTATTTAATTTCCACATAAAAAATATATAAATTAAATTTAAAACTATATATATATATGGTATAGAATTATTATTTTGTGGGAAATTTTATAATACGATTTTTTAAATAATTTCCATTACCATGAGTCAGCATCGTTATATACATTCATTATATTTTTGAATAATGATCTAAGATCAATTTTAAACATCATTAAAGAATTTTTTGAATATTACTATTCATTTATTTCATATAATATCATATTATATACAATTAAACATTCAATAAAATTCACATTAGATGTTTTAATTTTATTCGATTAGTAAGCCCAAAATTAATCTCATAGGTTAAATATGGTGGAATTTTTAATTAATAAATAATCTCAAAAAAACTAATAATGACATAATAAATTTTTTTAAAAATCCATTATACTTTGAAATCATACCTTTAATTATTTTTATCAAAATGAACGTAGTTACAATCAAAGAGATGTTAGGACATACATATATTAGAGTAACATTCCCATTTTTCATATATCATTATGATAATAATATAAGTATTATTTTATATTTAAATTATTATAATAATATAATAAATTTTATATTAATTATTTAAATATACTTATTTGAATTATCAATGTGATGTGATGATGAGAAAAAATCTCACCACTTTTTAGGCGTAGCAGTACAAACATACACCAAAACAAGGATATCATTTTTCATTAGATGTAATGGTAAGAAGGAAAATGATATATTATATTATAATAATGATTACATATTCATTAATATAATATATAATCACTAATTATATCATTATAATCCATCCATAATAGATGTAAACGGAGAACGAAATACAACGGTTTGTGAAAAAGAAATCCATCGTACACACGAAAGATGGTGTCATTTCCCATATGATGTGAGATGAGATGGATATATGTTTTGAAATTTACATAAAAACAAATAATTATATCTAATATAATATTTTTTTTATATTCATGGTTAATTATTATTCTAACAAGGTGAAAAAAGAAATAAAATAGAAACTCTTGATGAAAAACATTACCTCTACTTCGAACAACCTCATTTTATTAAAACATGAAGACCGCTATGGTTGGTATTATACCTAAAAAGGACATCTATAATTATTATTTTGATTATAGGAAGGTATATTGTGATTTATATTTTGATCAAAAAGGGGTTTTATCGGTGAAGTAAAGGGAATAATATATTCAATTTTATAATATAGGGGAAAGGAAATAATGGAATTTCTCATAATATTGAATTAATATAAATTCATTTTCAAATTGAAAAAGTGGGAAAACTAATTTATTTTTTAAATATGATGATTTTGATCTAAATAATATCATAAAATAAAAATTTAAATTTTTTTGATGAACATTTAACCTTATATGTTTGTTTTAACCCCTCACTAACCCCTTTCACACATACTATGACAACAATACTTTTTACTCTTTAAGAGTCAATATAGTTAACATAAATGTAAATTTACTCCATGAATTGATAATGGTACATAATATAAACAATTTAATAATGAATTTAGTGAATAATGTATTTTTAGTAATTTTATATCATTTAATAAATTAATATAATATAGCAATAATGTCATTTTTTATAACTATTCATTATATTGATTTTAAGTAAATAAATAAAACAATTAAAATTAGTATTTTTTTAATATATCTCTAAATTCTTCGGTTAATATATAAATTTCATGGATCACATTAATTTTCAAAAATTATATTACTATATTATTTGTAATAGAATTTAATTTTTTTCATCAATTGAATAACATGTATGTCTCTATTGTGTAAACATTTATGGAAATTATATATGCATTTAAAATTTAAATTAAAATAATATTGAGGAAGATAAATAATTGATATTTCATTATAAAATTCATTTTTGAATAATACCACTCATTAAACTGATGATAAAGATATTATTATTATTATTAAAAAGTGTGATATTTTTATCTTTTTGTTAAATAAAATATTACAAATGTTATAATCAAATACAATTAAAAAAAGGTCATATAACCTAATATTGAATTATTATTGATTAAATATACTCATCTATCAAAATTAAGGTATGTTTTAAGGTCATGTTGTTATCCTTATCATTTTATTTTTAATTTTAATTACATGATTTAACATTTAATGTGGAAAAAAAGAAATTGTCACTATTTATATTTAGAAAAAATAAAAGGGGAATATTTTTCCAAATTTGAACCAATGGATTCCAAATATGGAATAAATTTTAAAAATTATGAAAAATATTACTTGTTGAATAAAACACAAAATTAAACTGAATAAATAGGGTGAAGAACTATTTTTTAGAAAAATGTATTTTAAATATGAAAATCTATTATACTAAATTCATGTAAAAAATTAGTATAAAAACCATAATAGGGTCATTATAAAAAAATTAATAATTTTATATTTTTAAAATCTAATGTAAATTTTTAATTTATGAATTCTTTAAAATAAAAATAAAATATTTAAGAAAAATCAGTATTTTTTTACTATTCATTAAAAAATAAACCATTTTAAAAATTCTCAAAAATCAATCATAAAAAAAGTTTATAAAAATGATTTTAAAAATATTTTTCATTTTATAATTTTTTTTTAAATTTTATAATCATGATTTTAAATAAAACAAAAAATTTTATGAAAACCCATTTTAGTTAGAAATAAATTTTTTTCTTTTTAATAAAAAAATACCTATTATTATTATAATGAATATAAAAATAAAATATACAAATGATTAATATTTATATAAAATGAAAACGTATTATTTGAACATTACCTGGGTTTTAAATTATTTCCAATTTTGGTAATTTTGTTCAAAAAAAATTATTTAATTATTAAACTAGAGGGGATACTTTCCCCGCCAAATTTTTCAGACTCCCAAATTACTTTTTCAACAATATGGATTTTATAAAAAAAGATTAACCTAGTGAGTTACAATATTTAACAATTTATTCTCTCTATGGTTCAGAATATTTAAAGGTATTTACTCATAATAAATTATCTATTCTAATTGAAATATTTCATGGTTAAAAACATGGGATGAATCTGTAACATAATTTCATAAGAACGAAACATAAAAAAAATTGTGTATCAAGGATAATGTTGATAGAAAATGGACATGGTAGTATAATGATCCAAAATTATATATGATTTCATATATTCCAATGAATTGTGTACTTTTGTTCCCCTTTTAACTAATATTCATAACACATTTCCATGGATATACATTAAGAAAACATAATCACCTATCAAAAAATAAATATCATTCCTCTGATTATCTACCTAAATTTGATATCTAGTATATGATATATACATTTTTTCTGAATTAAAATCATATTATCAACCATTTTCCCTACCAAATTTTCCATATCATATTCCTTTAACATACATCAACAATAAATGTAGAATTCTTTTATCTCATTCCATATAATGTATCAAAAGGCTCAAATAGTATAATAGAATTAAAACTATAATTACAATAAAACTACTTTAAAAGAATGATTTTAATCCCATTTTTCCAAGGAATACACAAAAAACCATGAATCATGTCTTATAATGTAATTATTTTTACTTGGGATATCCATCAGATTTAGTAATGAAAATCTTTACTGAAATTTAATTTTGTACACAATGACATATGATGTCCTTTTAAAAAAATTAATGTGATCCATGGATTATAGTACGATATGATGGAGCATGGAAATTTTTATAACTTAACTATACATTAAGATAAAATTTGGAATATTGATCGATATTTATATTAGTAAAAATGTGAAGGAATGCATAGATTTATTTAGTCGATAAAAAACCCAAAATTGAATTATTTATCAAATGACCCAAACTTTTGAATAATATTTGGTATCCGAAAAATGTATGTTTTACAATTTCATAATCAATAAAATATATATGTATAATTGAAAAGTAATCATCATGTTTTGACTGTTATATGATTATTGGTTAATATAAAAATTGGAATCAGTAATAATTTTAAATGTTATAATTATTGTTTATAATAAGAAATGATAATGGATAATTAATGTTGAAAAAATAGTCGATGTCCTCATCCAGTAGACTCAGGCAATAAGAAGACCATTTTTCAGACCTTGGGAATGGGGTAGTATCATTAAGATTTTTTCTCGACCAAGCCCAAGCCGAGCATGAGTATGTTACACTTGAACAAAATATCATATAGGAGAAGTTCATGTTGATAGAAATCCAAACATGGGAAATGTTTTATTATCCACCCAAAGATTATATAACCACTAAACACATTACCCCTAGGTACTATGTTGGTGTTATAAGTGGTTTTGTGTCAAGTCCTTAGTTAATTTTTATAACCCATTTGTATAAATAAAATTATTATTTCTAATTATGGTAAAATAACCATAATTTTTTAATTTCAAATGTTAAAATTAATATAGGTTAAATTTTTCGTTTATTTCTATAATGTTTCATATTATTAATGAATATTTAAAAAGTGGTATTATTTATACTTTCAAATTATTTTTGAAAGATGGACATATACAGCTGTGATCAATAACAAATTTTATGTCTGATAAGTTCAACATAATATTTAGTGAGTAGAATATTATGGATAATAATATTACCCTTATGAAGAGTAATATGTTCAATTGAATAGTAACCATACCTAAGGAAGTATAAATGTAATTTAGGCATCTTTAATGGTAATTTCAAAAAAAAAGTTTTAGTAAATAATTGTTTTTGAAATTATTATGTAATTATTTTTATTTTATCGAGTATATAGCGATTATAATTAAAAATTAAATTTCTCATATTTAGGAAATTATTTTCTTAAAATGTGGTGTTTTTTTGAATTCATGACATCGATATTTTGTTAGGTGAATTTATAATATTTTTATGAAATGTTTTTGTTTTTTTGTGATTAGTAAAAATACAGTTTTTGAGTTTTCATTGTGTTTTATGAAATCATACTGATTTAATATATAATTTAAAATAATGGTCAACAAATGTGGATTAAAATATTATATGAGGTTTCCAAAGAGGCCAAAACCATGGGAAAATACCTCGTGAAATCCCATGGTTTTTTAAATACCATTGATGAGGTGTCCTTGGAAATTAAAAGAAACATCCCATGTTTTACTATAAATACCAAGACATTACTTAGAATTATTTCATTCCAAAATCAATACCCTCGAAGTTGTTGTATTATTTCATCCCATGGATTCCCCCCAAGGGGTTCCAAATTCCTCATGGTAACAATCCTAGAGTTTTATATGTTACTCGTCACGGTAAGGGACATCTCAAATTCACGTTTTCTTTCCTGATCTATTTCTGTTATGTGTTTGTCAAATGTATATATCATGTTATTTTGTCCACATTTTTCTATCTCTACAAATTATAATGAGTCTTATACTAATGTTATACCCTTGTCCCATCTCTTTTTAATGTTTTTTAAATCTGTGATTCATATAAGAAATGCTACAATAATTTCTTCTCAAAATTTCTATCTTCTATCAAGAAATTAGTTTTTTATTTTCTGAATACCCAACCTACTATATTATTAATGGGTACTAACATATATTTCTAAATGATATAGATTAATTCTAAGGTTAACATACATTAAAAAAAACTTCCTTTTCCATGGGATGAAAAAGTCAAAATGAACTTGTTTTTAAGTACTATTTAAAACGATGTGATTTTGATATGGAAACCATTTATCTTATTCTCTATGGGCTATTTATATATTTTTCTATTATGATATATGTGGATCACATAAAAATAAAGGAATATTAGGTTTTTTCTATGATATCACTCTAATCCATTCTGTGGTGAAATTAATATATAGAGATAAAACATTATACGATAACTTGGTGAATAACCTTGTTAATTTTTGTAACACCTTGAGGAGAGACCTTTGGGATATGATTATGAATGTTTAAATTAAATGTTTTATCCAAATTTTAAAATTATTATTTTATTTTATTATATGACGATATTCTTTATTACCTTTCTTTATGATATTTCTCATGTTCTTATAAATATCGCTCAAGTTCACATGTAAATTGTTTCTCATTTTTCCCTTACTAGGCATTCTACTCACCCAATCATTTGATCTATGCATCGAAGTAATGTGTTGGAGTAAAATTACATAGGAAGAATATATTAAGAATCCTTTCATGAGTATTATAATAATGTTATATTTTTTAATTTATTATTGACATTTTTTCTATGACACAAAAATTTAATGATTCTTAGTTTGTAACATGTAATAATTGTTATGTAATAAAAAGGTGGGATTCCATAGTTGGTATAAAAAAGATAGTTTTCTTATTTTTTGAAATATTGATTTGAAATCTATAGGAAGAAAACATTATAAAATATTAAATATACGAAATCAACATGATATTTTGGTGAAATATTAAGTGGTTTCTGAACAAATAAATCTATCTATTGAGACAATTATGTGGTTGTGGCTCGCATATATATGTATTTCGGGGTAATCCCTGAAACCACCACGTTGATATTGACATAAATGGGAATAGGGGTATCAAAATTGGCCTTGCTACACTCCTAAATTGACACTATTGGGGGGATATGTATTTTTAATCAAAAGCTTTATGTGAATAATTATGAAGTATTTATATAGAAATGTAATAGATTTTTATGCATTGGGTTTTATGAAATAATGAAATTTATAGATAAAATATTAAAAAATGAAATAATATTGTCCCTAGAGTATTATTCTATTATTAAATGAAAGGCAGTAGGATGAACCATTCAAATTGTGATCATGATGGAATTTTCACTGATGACCCTTTGACAAAATCCAAAATGGAAAATTTCATGGGAATTAAGAATCAGTTGACTCAATTTATGGGAAATAATGTGAATAAAGATGATAGACTGATTTCTCTATGAATTGAAAAAATTTATATTGAGTCATTTATGCATCAATGATCATGAACATTTACTCACTCTACAGACACATTGATAGGTGGATAGTGGATCAGCTCTATCAAAAAGATATCTTCTATACTATGCTGATCAGAATAAGAGAAGGTCACCTTAGATATTTACCACATAGAGATGGAAGTCGATAAGTGGAGGGAACTGATTGAAAACCCGAGTCTATGTGGAGATAATAAAGCTATGGTCTAGGAATAGTTCAGAGTGATCTTATTTAATAAGTACTACCATCGTTCGAAGAGAATTAAAATGGAGAACGAGTTTCTCAATGTAATGAAGAAGGAGAATGAATCAGTTGGATTATATGTGATAAAATTTAAAATTCATTCCCATTACACCTCATGATTTGTCATTAATCCTAATGGGAAGGATGATAGATTCTTTGTTGGACTCAGAAATAATTTATGAATGAATCTAGACAACCGAGACTATGATATCTATGAGGTGAACATGAAGAGTTCTATTAAAGATGAATTATAGTTTAGTGTGATTAATTTGGGATCCCAAATCCAATGAAAAGTAGATATAAATGGAGCCAAGCCTGGAGAGGAACGTTGACCAAGGAAGAGGATGAACGAAAGTGAAACTTCCCATGTGTAATAAATTTGGAAGGAATCATTTAGGGAATTTCCTTCCTAGTGGAGGGAAGCATTACAAGTGCATAAGAGATGGAATATCATTTGGAATTATTTTAATGAGGTGATGTCTCAAGATCCTAACACTAACGTAAAAGTGAATATGGTGAAGTCCATTCCTAAAGTCCAATTCTTCAAGAAAAGGTAGATTGGGCAGTTATACAATCATTGTCCAAATCTAAGGGTAGTAGAGGGGAATTGCTCTCAACCTCAGCAAAGGTCAATAGGGTAAGGTCATCCTTTTTTTATCACGATAGGTGATGTTGATGTTCTAAATTATGTGTTTGTAAGTACTCTTATTGTTATCTCAAAAATATAAAGTACATTATTTGATTCTTTTACTATGTTTTCCTTTATTTCCTCCATGTTTTCATTGAATTTACAATCAACCGCTGAATTTTTAAATGTATAATTATTATGAAAGATTCTCGATTGGATTATCCAGCCATCATTAGCATTCAAAAACTATAATATTTAAAATAGTAAACACATTATTATCAAAAATCTATTAGTTATTCCCATTATGGAATTTGACATTACACTAGGGATAGACTATCTCTCAATGTATAATGACACGATGAAATGAATAAGAAATGAAATATCAGTAGTATTGAATGGGTATCCTACAATTATGTTCAAATGTTTGATTTCTTGAATAGATATTTTTCATAAATCACCATACTATAGCCTTTATTAAATATTTGATCATTGAGTATGAAAAAAGAAATGAGAGCATAAGGATAGAAAATTTCCCCATCGGTCAAGAATACATTAACATATCATATAGAGAGTTACCCAGACCTCCCCTAAAAAGACAGGTGTAGTTATCAATTGAACTCATACCTAGATTTCATATCATATTAAAGACTCAATATAGGATGTCAAATAAGATAAGTAGAAAATAAAGATACAAATCCAATATATTTTGGATATGGGGTTTATCCAATCAAGTATGTATCAATGGGGAGAACATATTCTCTTTGTGATGAAGAAGGATGGTTTAATGTGGTTATGCATTTATTATAGAGTACTGGACGTGATCATAGTGAAGAAAAAATACCCACTTCCATGAATTGATGAATTATTTGACCAACTTCATGGGGATCAATTTTTCTACAATATTGATCTTCAATTAGGTTATCATCCATTTAGGGTGAATAAAGAAGATATTACAAAAAATACTATCCGATCATGATATGAGCATTATGAGTTGTTTATTAGGCCCTTTGGACTCACTAATGAACCTGTAATTGTTTTAGATTTGATGAATAGAGTATTTAAGGACTACCGTGATAATTTGGTGTGTGTTTTTATTGATGTTATTTTAAATTATTCTAAATGTTTTTAGGTGCATGAGGATAATCTAAGGGTTATTTTGAAAACTCTATAAAAGGAAAGGCTTTTTGGAATGTTTAGAATGTGTGAGTTTTGTCTACAAAAAATTGCCTCATTGGGGCACATTGTTACCAGTGAACGAATATCTGTTAGTAATGCTATGAAAAAAGATCAAGTGGAGTGGCCTCATCCTAATCTAGTAACTACGATTCATATTAACCTTTGTTTAGATGGATAACAGAAGAGTTATTTGAAATTTGTTTCATGAATTTGTAATCCATTAACCATCTTAACTCGAAAATGGGTCATGTTCATATGAAAAACAAAGTGTGTGGAATGATTCCATGATTTTAAGAGTATATTGGTTTCCACACACATTTTAACTCTACCGTCAATAAGAGAATGATTTATTATTTTTAATGATTAATCACTAAAACGGATTGTGTGCATCCTTATGAATAATGAAAATGTCATTACTTATGCATCTCGGTATTTGAAGCCACATGAGCAGAACTATACTGTTCACAAATTTGAGCTGGTTTCTCTTGTTTTTTTCTATACAGATATGGAGGCACTATATTTATGTGGAGAAATGTGATATATACATATACCATAAATGTATGATGTAGATTTTCATAGACAAGGAATTGAACATGAGATAGATTAGGTGGTTGGATCTTCTTAAAGACTATGATCATTCAATTCATTATCATCCCGGAAGAGAAAATAATTTTGTTGATACATTATGAAGGAAATACCCTATTATTCTAGAAATTATTAGGATTAATGGAGATCCCTTGATAAACAACCTAGTAAAACCGGATATTGGAATTGTAAGGGAAAGGAAATCTTCAAACATATCCCTTATGATTTATCAACTATCATTACTATAGAAGATCATGAATGCTCAAAAGGAAGATCCTTTGTTACAAAAGATCTACAAGGATTTGAAGGATGAGATATTTATTCTGTTAAATGTTGATAAAAAAGGTGTATTAAAATTTCATATAGGACTATCTGTTCTATATATTCTGGAAATAAAGAAGGAGTTGATGGGTAGATCTCATAGCTATACAATACCTATACATCTTTGAAGAAAAAAATGTATAGGTACCATCGTGCTCATAATGGTGGGATAATATGAGAAGGGGTATTTCTAACTACAATACAAGGTGCCTCATATGTCTACATGTGAAGGCAAGGAGACAAATTACTAAAGTGTTATTATAACCACTACCCATACTAGCATTGAAGTGGATCAATATCACTATGGAATTTGTCACTAGTATTCCAAGAACATTTAAGGGAAACAATGCGATATGGGTTATAATAGAACATCTCACCAAGGCATATAATTTTATCTCTATTATAAATTTTTTATCTCTTGATTGACTTGATAGTATTTACATGAAGGAAGTTGTAAGGCTGCATGGATTTCCACATTTTATCATATCTTATTGTCATCCATGGTTCACCTCAAAATTATTTAGAAGTATCCAACATGATCTATGTATTTAATTGAATTTAAGTATATCATATCACCACAAATTAATGGAAAATCTAAAAGGACATGCTTAGAACATTCTCAATGAATTTAAAGGTGGAGGGGATCCACATATCCCATCATTTGAGTTCTCGTACAACAACATCTTCCACTCGATCATTCAAATGGATACCTGTGAAGCTCTGCATGTGAAGTGACGTAGAACTCCTACATTTTGGTATGAAGCTGGTGAGAGAAAGTTTCTTAGGACTAATCTCATGAAAGAGATGACAGAAAATTTTCATTCCATCTAACAACACATTAAGGCTGCTAGGAGTCAGCAAAAAAACTATTTCAAAAACCACCAATGGGAATTGGAGTTTGACATAGGTGACAAGGTATACCTTTTAATTTCCCTTTGGAAGAGAGTCATGGGGTTTGGGAAGAAAGGATAACCTATACCTAAGTACAATGCACCCTATGAAATCGTTGATCACATTGGAGTACTAGCCTATAGGCTTGCACTTCCTACAAATATATCACATGTTCATGATGTATTCCACATATACATCTTGATTAATTACATACCTAACCCTTCATATGTAGTAAATAAAGATGTGGTACATTTGGAAAATGACATATCTTAAAAGGAGAATACATTGTAGATATTATATCATGGAAATATTATCTATGTAATAAGACTACCCACCTTGTTAAATTGTTGTGGAGGAGAAAAAAATATGAAGATGCCACATGGGAACCATCAGAGACTATGAGGTAGAAGTGCCCACACCTTTTCTCATATATGGGTATAAGATTAATGTTTAGGGACTAAATTTATTAAGGTAGGGAAGAATGTAATGACCCTAACTTTTAAATAATATTTTCCCCCTAAAAATATATGTTTTACTAGGTCATAATCAATAAATCTATATAAGTATAATTGAAATATAAACGTCATATTTTGACAGTTATATGATCATTAGAAAAAATAATAATTTTTGTTTATAAATAGAAATGATAATGGATAATTAATGTATAAAGAAGAGAAGATTTCCTCCTTTAGTAAACTCGGGATATACGAAGTCCTTTTTTCATAGCATGGGAAGGAGGTAGCATCACTGAAATTTTCTCTTGATGAAGCCCATGTTGAGCATCAACATGTTAAGCTTGAAGGAAATCCCCTATGAGAGAAGTTCAGGTTGATAGAAATCACCACTCAAGAAATGTTGTTTGAGCCGCTCCAAAATTCTATCACCATTTCACATCTTACACTTAAGTACTATGCATGTGTTATAATGGGTTAAGTAACAAGGCATTTTTTATTTTGTGTTATACATTGTATAAATAAAATTGTTATTATTTATTACGGTAAAATTACTATCATTATTAAATTTCAAATGTCAAAATTAATCATTGTTGAATTTTTAGTTTTTTTCAAATATTTTTAATATTATTGTCGAATATTGAAAATAAATTACTTTTTATACTTTAAATAAATTATAATGGGAAATTTTTTTCAAGGAATTTACATTTATTATTCTGATCAGTAAAAAAAATCAGAGTTTAATAAGATAAAATTAATATTCAGTTAATAGTTATGAATAATAACATTACCCTTATGAATAGTAATATGACCATTAGAATAGTATCCTCTCCTAATTATAAGTTTAATTTATCAATATTCAATGTTTACGTGATATAATTGTATAAGTAAATAACTTTTTTTTATAAATTATTAGTTATGTATTAGTAATTTTTTGAGAAATAGTGATTTTACATTAAAATTAAATTTCTAATATTTCGAATTTTTTTTCATAAAATGGAGTTAATTTTAAAATTTATAACATTGATATTAGGTTAGGGTGAATTTATTATATTTTTATAAAATGTTATGTTTTTTAGTAAAGTTAAAAAATACAGTTTTTGTGTTATCAGTGTGTTCTATAAAATCATAATGTTGTAATAAGTAATTTAAAATGATGTTCCACTAATGTAAACCAAAATATTATATAAGGTGTCCATTATGGCCAAATACATGGAATAATACCATAGGAAAACCCATGGTTTTGGAAATAGAAATGATGAGGCGTCCACTAAAATTAAAAAAACTCGTTCTCTTATAATATAAATTCCATGAAATTATTTCATTTTATTTCATTCCAAAAATCATTACCATTGAATATCTGATATTATTACCAACCAAGGAATCCTAAAAAGGTGTCCTTAATCCATCAAAGTCACGATCTGATAATTTTAGATGTTACTATTAAAGTTAATGGAAATCTCAACTTCGACTTTCATTTCATGTTTAAATTAGTTTATTTGTATTTAAAATTTCAATATCTTGTTCTTATTTCAACTTTTTTCTAACCCTATATTGTGTAATTATTATTTTATTAATGTTAGAACCTTTTGAAATTTATTGTTAATGTTTTCTAAATCCGTGTTTCATAACTATTATGCAATCAAATTGTCATATCATTTTCTATCTTTTAATCAAGACATTGTTTTTTTCTTTTGTAAATTACAAAACCACTATCATCCCAATAGGTATTAACATGGATTTAAAATGATATATTTTAATTCTAGTATAAAAATACTTGAATCCCACCTTGATTTTTTATGTCGGATTAAAATGAAAAAAGGAACTTGTTTTTAAGAACTTTTTGAAAATACATGATTTTGATTGGAAACAATTTTATCAAATTCTATATGGGTTATTAATGAATTATTTTATTATGATATATTTTTCTCACATGTATGTGAATATAAATTATAGTTTCACCTAGATAACACTCTAATTAATTAGTTAAAGACATTAATCTATATAGAAGAGAAGTTTTACGACACCTTGGTGAATAAACATAGTGATTTTCCTGACACCATGGGGATGGACATTGGTTATATTCTTATGAATGTCTAAATTAAGTGTTTTAGCCACATTTAAAAGTTAATACTAAAGTTATTATTATGATTATATTCCTATTTATCTTTTATTTATGATATTTCTCATGTTGTAATAGATATCGCTCACCTTTACGTGTAAACAATTTTCTTTTTTCCCTTACTGTGCCTTCTGCTCAACATTTCCATTGATGCATGTCGCTAGGTTATGAGTTGGAGTTTTTATAATTACGATGAAAATTGAAGAATCCTTTCATGTTTATTAGAATAATTTTAGATTTTTTCATGTTTTATGTTGCTTGTTCCAAGACACTAAACTTTAAAGATACTTTGTTTGTAAAATGTAATGCAATGCAATGTAATAAAAATTCAGGATACCATAATTACCTCACTAAGTATTTGTAAATATAACTGCAATATCCATTGATAAATGTTACCATTTCTACTCTAATACTAGAATAGGATAAACGATACCGTTGAGTATATTTTATTATATATAAAAATGATATGAAGTAAAACATATCATGGTAATGTGAACAATATAACTTTTATATTCCATTCCACCAATAATTACACAAAAGGATTATATACACCTTATAGATTGAAGGATGAATGGAAAATGGGGACCTATGAGCATCAATAATAAAACATCTATATATGAGAATAATAAGGGATATATAATCTCTATAAAATAAGAAAAATATTTAATTTTCAACGTAAATTTCATGAAATTTACCATAATTAACTAGTTATACCTTTTCCTATAAACCATAGTCATCCTTCCGATCATTCATAAATTTAGCTGTCAAAGTTGATTTCACAAAAACATGAAACAAAATTGAGAATGTTCCAACATCCACAATTTATAGGAAAAAATTCATCAAATCATTATCCAAAGGCTCCCATTTTAAATATAACATGGATAAACAGGTTTTTTTGTATCTTAAATAATAAAATAAATTGTTTAACTGTCCACGATGATAACAAATCTTGCAGCTATAATCTTTTATTACATCCAACTTTATTTACTGACTCATGTTTAACTCTTTTTTTGTGAGTAGATACTTAAAAATGTTAGGATTACTATACATTTCATACATGTATCAATATAAATGAATAATCAAAATTATTAAATCAAAAACCAATGTTGTTAATTTCAGAACATGTGTGTGATAATTTAATTTATAATTTTTTAGTGTACATAAAGAATTATCATTTACCTGATCATTATAAATCATAACATAACTATGTCCATTCAATGCTTCATAATTATACATGAAAAATTCACCATCTTTTGATAGAAAATATTAAACTAATTTATTAAAAAAATATTATTTTTAATTTCAAAAAATAATCACACCATTTTATCAATATGAATTTTCCTCATTTTCAAATTAACATTTTCAATGGGATTGATAACCAAGAAAAATATTCAATAATCCACAAATGTTAACCTAATAAAAAAATATTATTCTATGTGGAATTGGTATATCTAGTCCATTATTCAATAAAAGTAGTTTTAGGAGGGTCCATAGTTATACCATATTTTGAAACTTTATGTCCATTGATAGGAATTTCCTCCACTATGATTCACACCAATAAACATTCTATATTTTTTCTTTTATTTTAATGTTTATAAGAAAAATAATCGTATTTCATTCATTATCCCGCTTAATATATAAATCCACTAATTTTTCACCAATAATCAAAACAAAAAACTATTTGATATATTTATTGATGACTCAAAACATAAGATATATTAATATAGCTGGTGCATTAGGCAATCCAATAGTAATAAAAACAAAATCATAGTGCACATATCTATTCCTTAATATAGACTTATAAATATCTTCTTTCTTCACCTTTAGCTAATGGTACTACGACCTGATATCAATATTAAAAAATTACGGTGTTCCTAGGGTTTTTACAAATAAATATTTAATATGAGGCAAAAACTACTTTTTATTTATAATGACATTAATCAAATCTCTATAATCAATGAAAATATCATCAGAGCATATTATTTCTTCATTAGAAAATTGACATCACACCAAGGTGAAGCATGTGGACAAATGAAACATGATCTATGAACTCTATTAACTTATTTCTCAGTTCCAGAAGTTCTATTTGATCCATTTGATAAGGGGTTTCAGAAATTATCATAGAATCAGGTACTAAGTAAACATTTAACGCAACCAACTGAATGAGAATAACACTGAAAAACATATGAAAAAACATAAATATATTAATTCAATACATGGAAATCACAACTCAGTATAGTTTCTTTAATTTAAACAACATATATAACGTAACATTCACTACTATTTCTTATTATTTTCTTGGATTCTTGTTTTTTATCAAAGATAGTAAACAATTAAAGAAAGAAATTATTATCTCTATAATATATCTTATCCTAGTAAACAAAAAGTAAATCCATATGCAAAATAATAACAAAAACTACCAAGGATTTTCAAAAATATTTATAGGAAATACCGTTCCATTTCTAATAATAAAAACATTCCTATTAATATTGGATTCTTTAATATTATCACCATGAGTTTTAATAAACAATTTCTATCAATATTTCATGATATGATATTCCTAGTATTCAATATATTTTTACAAAAAGAAATGATTCAAATATCAAATATGAAACACATGTTGGAATAATTATAATAAATAAGTAAAAAAAACTTTCACCAATTCATGAGATGACCTTACACCAACCAAAACAATATAAAAATAAATTTACAAACTTCTTACTTTTGGTCATGATGATTTCCATCCTTAATAACTAGCTTTGGAAATTTGGTAGAATAATGACCCAAATAATTTAAACTAAAACAACTAATTGAGGGATGAATTCTAGTTACCCTATTCAATGATTGATCATAAATATTTTTATTGCAGTCATGATCCCTATGACCATACTTATAACATCGGTAACAATTTCTACAATATACCAGTCATTCTCTAATATTGTTCTCACAACATTTATCATAACAAGAAAACATAATTTTAATTAAAAAAAATTTATTTGATGAATACATCTATATTCCCTACCATAAAAACATTTATTTTATATGTTTAGTGGAAGAAATAATCATCAACAAACTCCATTTCTGCCCTCTAACCACACAGAAAATGTTTTTCACAACTTTTTAATTCACCGATAGTTAATACAATCTAATATATTTGTTTTACCCTTGAGTAAAACTGATTAATCATTCAATCAAGAAAAAAGATAAAATATAGAATAAACGAATCCAATCATATATAATTTATCATAAAAAATAAGATATTCATCATTTTCCCTCAAATACATGAGTTTTTTATCTATCCGAAGTTGAACAATATTTTGGAAATATTTTTCAAGTAATGATTTCATAATTGTATCCCCTTTCATGAAATCACACTTTTCTCTTTGTTTGGTATTCTCTTCCAAATACCATCATTAAAATGCTTCTTCTTCAAAATAAAAAATGTAACGGGTTATGTTTTTAAATTATGAATACCTACGGACATAAAGTTTATCCTATATGACATTGATCTATACTTTAACTACAAGTAGTCAATAAGATCTATATAATACATGAAGATGTTGTCTCATAAAATTCATTATTATCAACATATTCCTACAAGAATGATCTAGATTCTCTCTATCATGGATTCCACCAATATTTATATCTTATGTCTACTACTCCATTATGACTAAATAATGATTAGTTTCATTTTAGACTATTCAGTGTTAATATTTTAGAAGGATATCATCTTCTTGGTTCCTTCTTACTAAATATTCCCTATTTACGATCTGAAAAACAACAAAAACAAAAATTAATTACAAAAAGAAAAATTGTAATAAAAAAATTATATATTAATTCAAAATAATTATTATATAAAATATTTTAAGGGTATTTTATCAAAATTAATCAAATTCATATAGTTATATAATCACTTGTATGATAATATTTGTTTAGATCTCACCATAAACAACACAAATTATAGTGAATTTAGAATAAAATAAAATTTAATATATTCCCTATGATCTTTTAGTATTAGATAATTATAGAGTTATGATGTAATAAAAAACCCATATATATACAAATTAGACACTTCAAATCAGTATACATTTTCCAACAATATTTAACTTTTAAAATAAATCAATAATTATTTTCATGAAAAATATTCATGACTTTCATCGTGACTTGTATGCTTCCATTACCCATCCATAAACCATGTCATTTTTATTTGAAAATTTCATTGATTAGAAAAAGATAGGTATAGGAAAAATTAATTACAAACCTGTAGACTAGTGAAAAACATGAAGATCCATGAAAAATAATTTCTGTTGAATATACATTTTTTATTAAATTGTATGATTTTTCCCTTAAAAAGAGAAATATCTTAGCCTTTTAAATAACTCAATTTCCAAGAATAATAATTATAAATAATAGAAAATTAATGAAATTTCGTTGCAAAATCATCATCTTAGTTCCCTTAAAACCCTTAAAATTAAAATATCTAAATTACCTTCATCCTATATAATTCTATGTAGAAATTATCATCACCCAATGAATTAGAGTACTATATGGGTGCTCCCGTCAAATAAGATATAATGGGATCATCTGACACTATATGGGAACTCCCAAAATATAATATGTATCGAGAGAACCCTAGAGAAATAACCGGTCTCAACAATTTTTTAAAAAATTCCAAGGACTATAACTATAATAAAACCCTTTAATAATATCTTTTAATCCCATGTTAAAAGAAATTAGATATCAAAATATCATTCCTCCTTTAGAACAAATTTTCCGAACAAAAAATATTGAGAAAAAAGGAAATATGATTTTTCATGGAATAAAAAATGAAATCATATAGAGATATAAAAATATAAAATAATGGTTATGATAATTTAAAATGTTTTTCCAAAATGCATGTTAAAATAAAAAATTCCATTTTGTAATTTTTAAATAAATTAAAACATTATATAAAAAAGATTACTTTTGAAAACCATAGAATGAAATTAAGAAGAGAAATATAATTACCTTTATAAATCATTAATTTTTAAATTAAATATCTTTAAAATAACTATTATAATATAGATATAGAATGAAATACAATTTTATGGGAACATTAAAATATTATTTTTAAAAGAAAATCTTTTACATTGAGTCTAACATATCACATTAATTGTATATATTACTAAATAAAATACTTATGCAAATTTTTTATCTTTATTAAGGTTTATTATCATGTAATTATTAATTTATGTCATTTAATTCAAAGTAATATGAAAGTACTTAATCTATTAAATTCAAATCAGATGTCGTGATGTTATTCAGTTTATAAGTAAAATGTACTTGGATATTATAAATATGATCAATGAGAGAATTATTAAATAATATTAGGAATAAAAATCATTAAAAAGTTATCATTTTATACATATATTATAAATATAAATCCCACCATTAAATATGGTCATGTTGAATGAACTATGTTACAATAATGGAGATAGTAGGTCACATGTATGCATAATTAATGATTCCATTTTTTCAATGAGAACTACGTAAAGAAGTTAAATATTATATTAAATTTATATTGATATCATAATTTATTGAATATAATATAATTTCTTTAAATATAATTATATATATAATCCATGTAATGTGGTGATCAGAAACAATTAATATCACTTAGTGGATGTGAAACTCTACACATTTGTTGAAACAAATATATCATTATTTATTGAATGATTAAATTAGATGGTATATGATACATTATCTATCAATAATGATTAATATGTCAATAATATGATATATATACAATAATTATATCATTATAATTAATCAATAAGAGATGGATAAGGAAAATGATTTATATCAGTTTTTGAGGCAATAGTCCACCATACAAAAAAACAATGGTTTTGCTTCCATTTTGAAAGAAGATTAGATGAATATAGGATGTGTAACTTACATAAACATTTATAAGATCATTAAATACACTGGTTTTATTATATAATAAAGGTTAATTATTATTTTTAAGAGGAGTATGAAGAAATTATATGTATATATTATCAATGGAAAATGATATATCTTCTTTGGAAAACCTCATTTCTATAACTCCTTATGTCGACTATAAAAGGTTTTAATCAGAAAAAGGAATGTATAAAATAGATATGGATTACAAGAAGGTGTTATGCTCTATATTTCTTCGTCTAAATATGTTTTAAGGGTAAAACAATGAGAATATGTTATTCCATTTTATAAGACCCGGGAGTGTCACTCAAAAAAATGTCTAACAATTAAATTAATATAAATTAATAGTCTAATCAAAATGTCGAAAAAATTATTTATTCATATGATATGATGAATTTATATCTAAATATTCTCATAAAATAAAATTTAGGTAATTTTATTTAACATTTTGGCACTTAATATTTTTAAACCTTTTATTAATCCCCTTCACACATAACATGATAGTATGGTTTTTATATATTTGATGGTAAATATAGTCACTATAAATTATAAAAAGTCACATAAATAGAAAAAGGACAACATTACCAACCTTTTATTATTCACTTGTATTAATATAATATTTTCCATAATTTTATATCATTTAATAAAATATTTATTAAAATAATATAACATTAATGTCACTTTTGGAAATATTCATTAACTTGAACTTAATAACATCATGAAAAAACGTAGGATTTATAAAAAATTCATTTTAAAAGATCCCTAAAAATATAATTTACATATAAAAAATATATTTATATTATAAATTTTCTTAAATTATATTATTTTTATTATTTTTAATATCATTTATTTGATTTTTAAATTAATTGAATAATTAATGTGCTAGTGTTGTGTAAATATTTAAGGTAACTATTTTATCAAAAAAAATTAGAAATAAATTAACTTGAAAAAGATAAATAATTCATAATTCACAATAATATTTATATTCAAATAAATCCTAGGTTTAATAGTACATTAAAAATATTATATTTATTCGAAACAACATGGTGACATTTTTAATTTTTTTAAATAAATTATTATAAATGTTATAAACACATCCAAATTGAAATAAAAGGCTATATGAATGTATAGTGTATGTTTATTGATGAAATATATTTATAAAATAAATTAATATAGGGTTCAAGGTCATATTATATTCAATATCATCTATTTTTAACTTTAATTATCAAAGACATCATTTACCATTGTAATTATATTCAGTTAGGATAGAATTCATTTTAATAAAAATAAATTGTAACTCTTAAAAATATATGAACCCACATATTACAAATATGGTATATATTTTTCAAAATAAAAAATACTTAATTTTCATAATTTAATTTTAGTGTAAACTCAAAAAACCTAAAAAATATATATATTTTTTCATAAAAATGCATTTCATAATATATTATGTTTAATACTAAATTAATGTAAAACATTCATTTCAAAAACTAAAATTTTCCCATTAAATTTAAAAACTAAAATTTTATTTTGGAATCTAATCCAAAATAAAATTTTCGTCATAAATACTTTAAAATAAAATATATTTTTAATTAAAAATCAATATTATTATAACGAAGATAAATCTATTACATATAACTAAGGAATATTTATATTATATGAACATTTTTTATTCTATTATTAACTAGGTTTTTTAATATAATAAAATTGATATTATGAAGAGACAAATTATAATGCACCTATATTCCCTCTCATTCACTAGGAAATAAAAATGTTTATCGTGTATTGTGTGGACTACCACCACCACAACCGTGTATCCTATGCTAATGTAATATATTATTTTTATTAATCATTAAACACTATTTAAATAAAATTATATATATATTTAATATCTTTAAAATATCATTATTATTCTCTAATAATGATATTGTTCCAAAATAAAGAACATCTATAATTATATTATTCCATTATTTTTTTTATTATCAATTTCGGGTCAGTTTAACCAATTATTTGATCAATGATATAAACTATATAAAGGATGAAAATGTAAACAAAATTATTTTTATAATTATATTTTTATAATAAAATAATTATTTATTTATGTCGATGAAAATGTTCTATTAATTATATCACTCGTTATTAAAATATTATTTTTGATCGATAAAATTAAAGAAATATGTCGGCAATAATGAATTTTTCATGAAATAAAAGTAAAAAATTTACGGAATGAAAGAAAATAATTTTAAATCATAAAAATTTATCTATTAAGATAACTTAAATAATATATTAAATATATTAATGAGATCACTTAATGGGTACTTATATCAAAATTATAAAAAACACACAGAACACTTAAAATATACTAACACCCGATGGTAAATATGATCCATAATTAACCAATATTTTATCCCTATATAGTTATTATTTAATTATATAAATGTAATAATATATGAATGAGTTTTTTTTAAATATGTAATTGTGTTATTTTTCATATTTTCTTATAGTTTGTTCATGTATAAGGTAAATCAAGCTATGTCTTTCATCAGATAAATTTTTTATTTTTTGGGTCACAATAATTCTTATATAAATATAATATTCAAGAATTATTTAATCTTTTCATTATCCTATTTTATGTTTTAATCCATAGTTTTTTCATATTAATTACCACTCGACCTCAAAAAAATATATTATTTATTAAAAAAATCATAAATAAATGTATAATATTGGTAAGAATAACTCTAATTTATATGAATCAATATTTTAATGCATTTCCATGTTATAAGTATCAAAATAATTTTTTTAAACTAAATATAAATATCATTTTATAATATATTGATCTATTTTCTTATACCAATTTAATTAATTTGATATCTGTTTATGTTTCTATAGTGTATGTTTTTTATTACGTGGACTAAAAAATTAATAATGGAATTTCTTTTCATTATGTACCACTGTAGATTTATTAGCATTATTTTTTTCTAATTTAAGGATTCTTTATAAGGAATAACTTCTAATAAGTTTATCAAAATCTGTTTTTTTACCTTCTAAATAAAAATTTAATAAATGTTCAAATTCTTCCTTTAGAATAATTATAACAATTTATGTGAAGACATTAATTTTTTAACATATATTTTCCCTCCACATTTTACCTCTTATAAGGTAATTTTTTTTCACCCTCTATTTTTTTATAATGATATTATTAATATTATAAAATTATATTTTTGATATCCAATGATTTTATAATTTCTTTTTAGGTGTTATTTTAAATTCTTATGAAACCGATTATTCTATCATGTATTTGTTAAGATATGATGATGATTTATTTAAAGAGAACACCTTTATAAGGATGATTATGGGTGGGGTATTATGTCCACATACAATGAAATAGTTTATGTTGATATATCATGAGATATCAAGGCATGTAAATAATTATTTTATTCATGTTGGTGTGAGCATAACAAGTTTATCACATTTTTAGGAGTGAAAAATGTGTTTTTCACATAAGTTTGGGGATAATGAGTTTCCTCACAATGGTATTCCTATTAATTTTACGACATATTTCCATGATGTTTATCTTATCATTCCACATTTACATGATTATTATTTGTTCCATGATATTCCATGTTTAAATATTACACCCTATTTTTAAAATATTCCACACTCTTATGTCATTCTCCAATGTTTTATGATTATCGAGTTGTATTTTGGAAATTTTAACATTTATTATTCTTCCTTAAGGATATAATGATGAACATATGTGTCTCTATAATATTTTTTTATTTTCATATATGGTTTCATAATCATTAAATATATATTTATTCATCATTAATTTTTATGATATAATACATTATGATATATTCTTTTTCACTGAGTGAATTATCTCACAACATATTTAAGTATCTAATTAACATGGTTATAAATATTATTATAATAAGTGAGAAGTCATGAATGGGATCTATAGTATCATGATTATTAATAAATTATTCCATGCTTTGTTAAATGTGATGTCTATATAGCTAATATTGAATTAACTAAGGCTTTATGTCCATTGGATGATGGAGTATTTTTGAAAAGTATTTTTCAAATATAATTATACATAATTACACACTTTAATTGTTCCCATGAATGATATTTTTTCGTCTATAAGAACCTATATAAAGGTTCTTCAATTTCATTAATTTCAAATTTTCTCATTAATGATACCCAGTCCTCAAGGAAGTAATTATAGGTTATCATTTTAGGGTCCATATTACTCATAAATCAAATCAATCAGTGTAAGAAGAGATAAGTAATATTCACACATTCCAACATACTCTAGATTCTATAAGTTTCCAAAAAATTGAAGATAAATATTTCTACCCCTATAGAAAATTCTCTATCCAGTGTGTATAAAATATTTCAAATCGTGATCATATAATTAAAAATATATAGGTATCCACATTTTATTATTATAAAAAAATAAATTTATTGACTAACTCTCATGCACCCACATATCACTTATATATTCTATATAATACTCTAAAAGAAATTTTTACATGAATCCCATAATCCCCAACCATGGTCAAATATAATGGAAATATATATGGATACCCATACAATAACCCAAATAGATAAATTATAATTAATGAGTGAGAAAAATAATTATAGGAAAATCTGACCAATGGAAAATATTTACCTAAGAACCTCAGAAATTCAGAACACATATGAGAAAACACTCCTATAGAATATGGATAATACAATATATCTATTTATAAATTTTCGAATGAAAATCCATGTTAAGGAATAATAATGTTCTTTATGAAAATTTTACTCTCTTCTAAAACCGTGTGGAGGAAGGATGATATTGATAAAAATTAAAATTGAGGGATCCTTTTAAATGATAATAACTCATCGATTTAAAGTCCAACTATTTTTTCTACTAAAATAAACTTTTTGATCATGAAAAAAACATTTTACTTTTCTATAAATCCCCAACCACAATAATTACATCATATACTCTGAAAAATGAAGGAAAATTTGTAAAAAAACATATTAATATATAATCCCATATAAAGAATGTGATATACTATAGCAGCAATTGACTTGTATGATATCAATTTTTAGATTTTATCCCATGAATGTGTAGAAATTGGGACACCAACACATCCACTAGCATCTTTATCCATATATAGTATAACTAATCCCCAAAAAGCCTTATATATATTATAAACAAATATATAAAAAATAATGGGAGATCTATGAAATGTATTTAAAAAAATCCTTGTATAAATTTTCTAGAAAAGGTGTTCTGAACTCATGTTAACTATCATATTACCAGCCATCATGAGAAAACTAAAGGATGATAAGTTATATCAAACACCTATCCACAAGATTGATTATATAAGATTCATACTCCAAAAAAACAAGAATAAATACACTACCATTTGATATCGAAATAATACACCAAAAATATTATTTATATTAGTATGAAATCTAGTGATATCCAGTGTCAATATATATATAGATATATACATATATATTCGAACTCTGGATCGATATAACCATGTAATTTTCCTCTCAACATATCAATTAATATATTTAATTTTAATTTACTGTATGATATTAGACATTCCTAATATTATAACAACTCCAACCATATATATTATTATAAAATTACATATTATGGTTTGAAGATATATTTCATGCTCATGAAATCTGTAAACACCAGAATGTGATCATTAATAAGATAATACCACTGGAAATTTTGATAAATCCTTACACCAACACAATTGAGGTCATGGGTGGAATAATTACCTGTATAGGTACAAAATTATTGAGATAGATAGAATATTACAATTATATGATAAATATGTATAAAACATGTCTATTATGGGTACAATTATAAATCACCTTGAATAAATAATTTTAGGGGTAAATGAATATTATCGGTAATGAAATTATATTTTATGTAATAAAATGGTGCATAATAATTATCTTTTATTACTAAAAACATATATCAAATATTTCACAATCTATGAAAAATTGAACATGAGCCTTTTATTATAGCCTTCTAGATCATGAAATATATATACACCTAAAACATTATTTGGAAAATTCCAATAAATTATCACCATAATATTATAATATTAAATAACTATAATATTTTATGACATAAAATTCTCTAGAAAATTTATTTTAAATATATAAAATATACATTAATATATATATTTCTATAAAAATGATGTCAATGAAGGTACTATCAAATAATCATCAAATGACCATCATGATACTCCTCTAATATAAAAAACACATGAGAATATTTGATTAACAGTAGTTAAATTTTTCCATAAAATCATGTAATTTGATTTTCATATATCAACATAATACAATTGTTTCAACCATGATACCAAAGAGCAACATTACAAACTCGGAGTATTTATAGTGACACAAAAATGTATTATTTTAATTTTATTCCCCTGTCAAATTTATCGAATGATAACCAGAACCAAAATCAATATTGAAGAACTAGATAGATCCTTTCAACTAGTTAAGATACTAAAAATTTATTCAAATGGATACTGTATTTTTAATTCAAGTTGATTCAACTAATGAATTAATGAACAACCATAAAACGAAATAACCCTTCTTCCAAAATGAAGATCTTAATGGAGAATGGTGATTATATTTGTTTACATTATGTAAATCATATGTAATGAAGGTACAATATCATTGTATTATTGGTGATACATGTAGGGTGTTTAAAAATTATATCAATGAATGAAGTCATATGTTTCATATTGGATAATCAATGGATCACATGTACTAAAGAATCCTACTATTTTTTATGAAATATTAACTAATTTTACGGCCAAAGAATCTGTGATACTACACTTAGCATTGGGATAATGTGTAAATTATATAAAATATATTTAAATAGATAAAAAAAATTCTAAGCATGATTTTAGAGGATCTGTGGAGTGAAAGTTTTTTTTTGATGTAGAATAGTGTTGTAAATGTGAAGAGAATATTTGGATTGATGAAATAGAAACAATCGATCGATTATTAATCATGAAGAATAATATATTCAGTTAATAGTATCAATTGGATAATGTTTGAGGAATTATAGTTTTGTTTTTGGATTAATTATAATATGGTCTTGAGTAAATTTATAGATAAAACCATGGTTGCAGGTTATTTGATATCTTCCATAGTTTTTGATAGGTAATAGAAACATTGAAAATTTTCCCAATATGTAAACGTAACATTGGATTAAAATTTAAGATTCGAAAAAAAGAATTGAATGAATAAGATTTATATAATTAATGAATAAAATTAACTCCATCGGGATGAGATAACATGTGGCATAGTATATGTAATAAAACACCGAGTATATAAAAGTAACCCTATGATGATAGTGGAAATATAGATATATCATCAATGCCTAAAATAAATGTATTCCATGAGCTAATCATAATCGGAAATGTTTTGGTACTCTTGGTGATATGTATTGGTACTTTATATAATAAGTAATAATATGTTTGAGCTAATATTTAAATGTTTCTCTCTAATGAATTAGAAAAGTAAAAAACACTTATAGTGATAACTAAGAGTAATAATATCAGGCATGCATGCCATTATTTTGAGAAAATGAGAGATTATTGGGGAATCAAATAAATAAATAATATAATTATTATTCATTGCATTAGACACTATAATTTGTTAAATTTATTTTAATTCAATCAATTATGATGATATTCACAACATGGAGGAATGTTTCAAACAACAATACAATATGAAAATTGGTAGAAATCAATGTTAGATCTTGAATGTTAGATATGGACACACATATAAAGAGAAGTTCATGTCCAGGTGAATTTTATATTACAAAAAAGATAATTTCGTGCCATTTTTTCCAATAAATTAGATTTTGTAGGATATGAACAGAATTGTTTGAAATATAATTGGTTTTCTGATTTTTTAGAGATAAATATGATATTTTTGTCTATTTGTGATTATAGAAGAAATTACATTGCTATGATGATACCTAAAGAAGTCACATAGTGAAAACTTATTTCACCATTAGATTATCAAACAATGTGTTTTCATACAAGCATATAGTTTAAATTAAAAATTAATTTTAATGATGGTTTAATGAGTTTTATTTATGAAAATTGAAGAAAATAATTTGGAAAAAAATAATTAGAGTCATATATGAAATTGTGGACACATCTTGGCCAGTATTCACAAATTGTTAAATAAAATTATATATATTAATATCTAGAAAAATATTTTGAAGGTAATTTTTAGTGATAAATATTATATATATAGTATTCATATTGTACCATAAATATTGATAATTATATTAAGAAGAATAAGTTTTTATATTAAAATAATATTTCTATATTAAATATTCTTTAATTTAAAAAATGAAACAAAATTGTCTATAATAATATATTCTAAAAGAATAAACTAGGTATAGAAGTGAATGAAGTCATATAATGATTTTATATCATATAATTGGACTTAGGAAGGAGATCGTGTAGGGTATTCTGTTATTTAAACACATTATTCATTTTGATATTCAATACTGAAGATAACAAGGATGATCTCCATGAAGTGTTTTTATTTATGCATTAGTAGTTGAAACGATATTATTGTGTAATATCTCATGGGATAATGCAATTAATACAAGAATATATTGGATATATAGTTCATGATTTTTGAATAATGACCTTTTTTGAATATAGTGATCTTACCAAATAATATTCATAATAGTGGAAAAAATGAAGGGATTTTTGGATATATATATATATATAATTTTGTTGTTCCACTAGGAATAAATAATATATAAAGGAGGTTAAGGATGAGTCCACCCACTTATTATAATTAAGTATAATTATAATACTATTTCTTTAAATTCTTTATTTAATATACATTAATATAGAAAATCAATGCCTTATAATCAACCCCAAAAAAGGAGTAGTACCCCACAATAGGGATTAATTTTTTTTAAATTCAATGTGTTGTTATCTATTATCAATTTACTAAATTTAATAAATGGTTATGTGTTGAGTGAACATAAATTCATCCATACATATTAACTGAGATTGTGATTAAAATATTAATTTTGGATATTTCTAAATTGATAAGACTTTAGTTAAATGTTGAATAGTAATTCACCATGCCCTCCTCTAAGTAAACTGCACAATCCATTGGGACCAATAAATAGTATTATCGATAATACATGATTATTATTGTTATTGGATATATTTTACATTTATAGTTTTTTTCATTTTAATATATGTATTGAAAATTAGATGATTCAAAATAACATTTGATATGTGATATAGTTTCAATATATTTTTGTAATAATTAATGGGTTCTGACTAAAACCATGAAGAATAGGATGAATAAGGTGTCCAATAAGTTGAAAAAAATTTAATTGGAGAGACGTTATTAACTACAACTTTATGATAATTAAATTTATAAGGATCTTGATAAATATATTAGGAAATATCATATCGAAAAATTCTATTTGAGAAATAATGAGTATGGGAAGATATAATTTATTGAATATCTATTTTCAAAAGGCACAGAATATATGAATAAGGTACATATTAATGGTTTCATTTTTATATTTGAATATATCATGGGTTTATATAATGAATGATAATAATTAATTGTAGAATTAAATGATATTTATATTGAATAGACAAAAAAATTCCAAAAAATGAAAAAAACTCACTCAAAATATTATAGCCTTGTGACAATATTTATCTACATGTAAATAAAAATCTTCTATTACAAATAAAAAATTTTAATGGATATTTTCTATGAAATAACGGTTGAGAATTATATATGATGATGAAATTTCATGCAATGAACTAAATTAAAAAAATATATATGAATATATAATATGATCATTTGTAAGACAAATTTAAATTAATAATTTTTTTAGATAAATGACTTTAATTAGAAAATAAATTACATGAAAATCAGAAGGATATTATTTGAATGGACTATGAACAATGTGAGAAACCCATTAAAGATAAAAATAATATTCAAAATTTGAGATGGTCTGGGATAGAGATGAATTTGAGGAATAGGGAATCCACCTAGTTTAATCTCCACAACAAATAGAGAAAATAGTTAGATCAATGAACTACTCTAATGAGACTATTGTTTTAAAATGGATTCATGTTTTTGGAATGAAGATATTGATATTTTCTGAGACTACATCAAAATGTGGATCATGGAAACTTTTAACCCCTGTTATACAAGAAATCTATTATAATAATATTATTTCAATGGTTAGTGGGTGCTTCAAAATGAATTCCAGAGAAATATGGGTGGAGACATATTATAATCATTTAACTATGATATCCTGATTGGATATAAAAATATGAAAAAAGAAAAATTTCCAATATTTAATGATAAATAAAATATTTGATTTTTTTCAAAACTTATAATGTACATAAGCAATCTCAAGTACTGTATATAAGAGGGAAAAAGGTATATTAGCCAAAAATGGTGTTGTAGATGTTTTTGACATAAGGAAATTTAATGATTATATAAAATATAAATTTATGGAGGTTGAAGAAGTTATATATTATAAGATATTATAGTGTAATTGAAGATAAGTTCATAGAAAATTTGAATTTTTCCCAAAAAAAATATCTAAATGTCATTAAAATTCATATAAAAATTGAGATACATGTGGTCTTTGTGACGACTGATTTTGGATTAAATAAATGATGAATAATTTAAATACTAATCAGAAAATATGACCAAAATTTAAGATGAGGTAAATTCGAAATTATTTTGTGCATTCCTTGGGATACATGAATAAGAAAATGGTTTAGAAAATTACACATGAGACTATTATTGAAAAATATATTACACAAAAGAAGATGAGTTTCATCTATTATGGTTATAATTTCAACCACATGGACTAATATAACAATTCCTTTAAAATAAATAAAATTGTAAAAAAGAATGATATTTTAACAGAATAAATATATGTAAGTAATAAATGGATTTCTTTCATTGAATTTAATTTTTAAGAAGAATATATCATTTATGAGAGGTTTTAAAAGATTGTTAAAACATGAATTTTGTAGAAGATTTATTTATGGTGAAGTGAATTGGGACCCACTCAAATCAGGTGTTTAAAAGAAATATTTGGATAGAATGATTTAATTAGTGGTATTGAGAATTTACCATATATGCCTTGAGGAAAATCCATTAAAGATGAGAATGTTAGAATTTTTTTTACAATTTGATTGGATTAATTGGAGAAACATATGATTATGAATAAACCCTAAGAAAGTGTTTGTTCCTTAATAGATAATTTCAAAAAATACTACATGGAGAATGTTGAAAAAAACAATTTATATTAATTATGGTAACTGAAATTGTGAAAATTAGAAGAGTGAACATAATTGGGAGTTTTATGGAAGTCTATATTGAATGGAAAATGGTTTGAAGGATGCGAAATAACTCCTAAACATATATCTCATTAAAATGTAACGGGGGAATCCAATTTACCCCCATATTTTTTTTTATTTTTTCATAAGTAATTTAATGTGAATCTAAAGAGGGAAAACATAATGTTTTTATAGTTTAATATTTCATTAATGAACCATCATATTTTATTTGATGGATTCCTACAATATTTTATGTTGTATCTAAACGTTATAGGAGTTTATTTTGATGGAAATCAACCATCCATATAACATTATATACTAAGTCCATTGTGAAGGGGATGGAAAGTTGTGAAATATTCTTTATAAGGTTATTTTATTTGAATATTAAATCCAATAAATTTAAAAAATAGGTGTTGAGGTAAAACTATCAATATTCCATTAATTTTTTTGATGATATGTAATTTTATTATTAAGGGGGAGTGTATATGGAAATAAAATGAGGGGGTGTAATCCATGCACTTCGATGTTTTTAATTTGAGTTTTAATGGTTATTTATGGTGTTTAAATATAATTTTTATGAATATCCCATACTATGAGATATTTTAGATGGTATCACATATGTAATAGTTTTTGGAAATCCAAACATTGTTGTTGATTTAATTACTCTTATTCTATGTATTGATCATTGTACATATAAAAATTGTAATGGTTAATTTATGTCACATTACTAAGTGAAATATGATTCCATACTTCTATCATGTGTTGAATGAAATAGTACATTTCATGAAAGGGAGTATAATTAATTGAGGATGATATTTCTGGTAATTATAGAGGCATGAAGATAAGATGATAAGTCATTATCTAATGTTATCATTGTTGTATTTATGGTCAATCAGGTGGAGATTAAAGGGGTTTATGAGCACATATATTAATATGGATATATATAATAGTTGTGATATAAAATCCAAAGCAGGATAATGATGATCCTAACAGAGTACAATTATTTTATATTTTGACCGCAATTAGGGATGTTATTGTGATGGGAATAATATTTTATACAATGGTTGATATGTGTTAGTTATTGAAGGTAGATCTAAATGAATAAATTTTTTAAATGTATCTTGATGAATCACTAGATCATATGTATGAATTTTTTCAAACAATATTTTTTATATTGATTAAAATGATTGTGAATTATATGAAATACTTCTCTTAATAGTGGGATAAATATTGCAGTATTTACATAATATTCATTGTGATTGTGAAGTTGAATATTATATATGCTAGAAGTATCTAGAGAATATTGTAGTGAATAATGATTTTTTTGATATTTTAAATCGAATATTTTATCTATATGTAAGAATGAGAAATCACATTTATATTTTTTATTATAAAGGGTGATGGATTCTCATATGATTATAAATTTGATGATGACTTAAGTAGTCTCGTTTGGACACTAGCATATTTATGATAAGGCCATGTAGAATATCTTGATAAAATATATGTTATAAGTTGGTTTATGTCTTATATAACATATATCATAATAATAATATCTCCAAATGAATATATATACATACATATATATATATATGAGTATATTTACATTAGAACTAATGAATCTATTGACGGAATGAAATGAGAAAGAGTTATATTAGTCACGAATTAATATAACTATGTAAGAAGAGTATAATAATTGAAAATGTGTCTCATTTTATACATCAATATACATAAATGTATCTCATAGTGGATAATAAGAATATTGTTAATTCATAAGAAAGTAAAAGTATAGTTCTCATTAAGCTGTGTATAATTGGTAATGTATTGGCACACCATAATATACAAAATGATCATAATGAAAATATATAATATTAATTTCACTAAAATATATAAAAGGTACTCACTAAAATCTAGTATAATTCATAAATCTAATGGTAATATGAAATACCAATAATATCTTATGTAAAATTCATCATTTTAATAGAATGTAAAATTTTTTTAGAACCAAATTAATCCGTATTGAGAATGTCATCCATTATGTTAAACATCCAAATTATTCAATGATATGTGATTTCAAATGATAATATGATCATTATATCATCGATAAGAATATACAGCTAAAAATAAGATTATGAGGTAATAGTTAAATCTTGTACTTATATCTACGATTCAGGAAAACATGAAAGAAATGCTACAACCATTTTGACTATGAAATATAATGATATATAGTTTTATTGCATAGTAACAAATAAAATCGATATCACAATATAGATACATGTTATGATTGAATTCCAAGGGTGTTATGATCAACACTAATATGAGTATTTAATATTTTTTAATTTTAAACTAGGGAATCAAAGACATGTCCATTAAAATATCTAAGGAAGTCATATCATAAGAGATTTTTTCATGCTCTTATTATCATGTTACATATTTTCAATCATTCATAGGGTTTATGTAGAAATTTGTTTTTACAATTTTTTAAAGGAATCTTTTGATGGTAATTAATAGAGTTTGAAAGGATAAAATAGTAAATAATCCTAGAGTCTTTCATGGACACCTATATGTTAGATATAGTTAATTTATTATGTAGAAATATATTTGGAAATATAAACTAAGAATGATAATGTTTTTTGATGTTTGAATATTGATGAAAAGATATTCATCTCGTGGAAGGAGTATATATGAATAGAATAACAAGAATAATGTTTTGTAATTCAATGTTGTTATTATCATAGATTTTATATAAATTAAAATAAGAATGAAAAGAGATTCTCTATTTACATTATAAAATAATAACATTTTTATCAAATAGAAAAATTTTATAAGAAAGTATTATATTATAAATGAGAATTGAGAAAAAATTAATATTGGGAATTCGTTGATTTATTTGTGTTTTTAATTGAATGATTGAGTGAAAAAGATAATAAGAAAATTATATATCAAATGTTTTTTTGTCTATAAATTGTAAGGAATAATGTTGTTGAAGAGTGTATCACTAGTTTATGAAAATACACCTGACATAGATTGGATATACTGTTCAAGATATTAGATGGTGTAAAATAAAAAATTAGTTTGAGGATGAATCCCTTTAGGATATATTAGTAATCACCTGACATAGATTCCACCCACACCCTTTCCATATTTAGTTTAAGGATTAATCCCTTTAGGATATCATTATAATAAATGAAATTTAACAAATATAATATTTTTATTATACTCATATTTAACACATCTATGTTTAAATTCCAATAATATTATTGAACATTGTAAAAATAAATTACATCACTGACTCCTTTCTATTTCCTAAATATATTATAGTTTTGGATGAATAAATAAAATATGTATATTTATATATCATTACTAAAAAAATTAATTAAATATTAAGTAGGTATAATTCTATAGATATAAAAATTTGGTAAAAAGAGTCAGACATATTCACCCAACCCTTCGCGGTGACTACATGATCTACTGGGACTAATAATAAACAACACTAATTCTCCATATAACGGAAAACCTGGTAAAATGAAATTTTTTTTAATATATCATTAATATAAATTAATAATTTTTTCTGATCAATTGGAATAATCCTATAAGATCACTTGATAACCCCAATGACATTAGATAGTAACACTTACTCAACCTCAAAAAACATAATGGGGATAATATTAAAACCTGTTTGAGAAAAAAAAAGAAACAACCACTTCATACCTTGGAATATCCATCACTTTAAATACCATTAAACTCGATATAAAGTCAACTAGTAGAGATGTTGAAGTATTGAAAAATCTTTGATACAATTAATTATTCAACTCAATGATGAACACCACAAATTAGTCTTCAAAAAACATGAGAAAATTTTTCCTTTGATAGAAATGTTTAATATACTACATCAGATATACCTAATTCATTCCATGGATAAAATTGTATATCTATATATGAATAAAAAAAACTCTCATAGTAACTACTAATATCTCAAAATTAGCTGACACAACTAATACACCATAAAAACATATGTCTGAACTCTAACGAGTATAGTCAACACCACATTAAGAACAAGTTTATAAACTATGAGCCCCAATGCCCAGAATAAGATTGGTTCTATAAGGGGGTAAAAATATCCTAACAAATTAATGGAAAATACTATATAGAATAAATAAAAAAGTTACCTCAGATGATCTGAAGACCATATGGTGTTTAAAACTAAAACATATGAATTTATTCATATCCATAAGTACTTCCTTGATGAAATTCGTGACACCAACCTCCTCATCTATGGAAATAATATGGTTCTTGATTATATGGAATTTATTATTGATGATTGATTCTTTGTCATTCTTCCATCACTTTTTTCAAAAAATTAGGCTAGTATCAATAATTATATGACTTTGGAGGAAATTATTTTTTGTTATTTCATTAAAAATATTGGTAACCTTCTTAGTAATAGAAAATTAGAATGGCTGGGCACTGGAACAATCAACGATTTTATCCACTCTACAAATATAAAAATATTATAGTGATCCTAATAGAATATCATGAACTACAACCATAGTAAAATATAGATAAATAGTTTTGTGAATGTTTTTTATTATTAGAAACCTCAATTGTACTAAAAAACAATATCATTACTCTAAAAATTCTCTCTTTGCGATGTAACGACATAATGATAAAAATCTATAGACAGTGATTATATTTTGCATTGGTACAAGATACAAGTGATAAAACTACACAATATACACCATTTTAGTATTATCTTAATACTAAATACATACAAGAGATGAAAATTACATTACATGTTAAATAAATAGTGCGAATAAATTATATGATTCATAATTAATCAAATATTAATTCTTAATACCCCTGGGAATGGATAAAATATAAATGTTGAGATTATATTCTTAGTGACTGATATATAAAATGGAAGATATAATGAAAAAAAGAATTTATACTAAATATGTAATAGGTATAATGAATTAAGGTTCCTTTTAATAAAAAACTTATGTTCAATGAACAATTGTGGCTAATATCACATAAAAATACCATAGATAATAGAAATTATATTCTCAATAAATGAAAGGAAAAGATATAATAACTCATAATCATTCAATCAAGGTCTCATCCAATTTATCTTGAATCTTACCGTCATAGACTCTCTTCAAATAATTTTTTATTAATAAATGTGCTGGTCTAAACCAAATACATATCTTATATGGCCACATTTTTTTTCCCAAGAGTCATTTCAATGCATTGAGGGTTTGTATATAATAAGTCCCCACCCATTACATATAAAACACATAAGTATCACATTTTTTAATGATCAACACAATTAATAATCAAAACTAATTTTATGTTCACAATTATCTATACTGAATCAAGAATAAAGAACATCAATATTTCCCGAGTAAATGAAATATATTTCTTAAAAAAATTCTTTCGATTGATACTATTCATAGAAATGTTATTGAGATGAAACAACCTCAATGTAATAAAAATTATTTTTATTTCATTTCTTACATTAAAAATATATATATTAAGGATAAAAATGATATCTAATGAATAGGGATGATTGATATAGAACATGATCATAAGAAAGTGAATGGTATACAAATAAGGGGTAATCCATTATCAAGAAAAAAATTTAAATAACAATAAATTCATAAAAATGAAGGTTTCATTGTAAAACTAATACATTATAAATGAATATAGAATCAATAAATTAAAAATAAATTCCATGTATCTTTATATAAGAACATAGTTAAAAATCACTTTCCTAATTTCTATTCATTCCGTTAAGAACATTAAATAATTTTATTTTTATGTAATTTAAAGTAAACATTCCTGAAATATTGAGAAAATATATTTTATCATAAAATAAAAATTGAAAATTTTAAATGAATCATCAAATAAAATTATATAAATTACAATGGAAAAATAATTTCATATCAAATAAGATAAAAGAGAAACTCTTTTTATACATTTTATCAAAGTAAAATTGATTTTTGTGGAAAAAATTTCACTAAAAATATTTACTTATAAAATATTTTTATTAAGTTATAATTTTATGAATGAATCCATTTTTGAAAAATTTCATGTATATTTAATAAAATATATAAATAATTTTGTAAAGTAGGGACATGGAATTTAATGTTCAATAATGAAATATAAAATATAAGGCTAATAATTCATTCAGAACATTTTCTATATCATTTTGAGTAGAAAAAATGATTCAATTAATAATTGTATATAAAAATTTATTTAATGAACCTATGATAAGGAAACATATTGGTTTTAATAGATAATATCTTTCAAATTTCTCTCTATATAAATTCAATCATAAATAATTTGGAATAATGATGAAAATTCATAATTAAACCATACTTCTTTGGTAATCATCAAATAAAATCCTAATGAATGATAGAATCATATATGGATTTTTAATGACATATAATGTTTATAAAAATAAATTTATGTAAATTCAATCATGGTATTTATAAACACAATACAAAATAATCATGCGGTGAATATGACATATGACCCACACTAATAAATGTTAGACGAAAAATGATAATAAGTGGTTTCTTTTAGTTGAATTTATTTTATACAAATGTATAATGAATTTAAATTTATTATAAAGTTTATTAAACTTATTTTTAATCAATTTAAAATTTTTATGGTCATTTTATAATCATTTAAAATTATTTCTATGAATATTTGTTTATTATGACAACAACTTAATGTTTTTCTTTCAATTTTTTATTATTAGTTTGGTATATTTTCCTTGTTTAAAAGAGATATTAAATAGTTGTGTTATCTAAAAATGTAAATAATTTCACAATTTTTGTTTCATTATATTGAAATCATGAATAATCCCATTATAGATTTAATTGAAAAATTAATCATTCATGTATACAAGTGGAACACCGCCTCTAAGAAGTAATGTGATTATTATTTTTAAAATATGTATTTAAATAATAATACTTATCTAATAAATACCATATCAAATTTTTAATTCCACATTTATAACCATACAATTAATATAGTGATTAAAAAATAACTTACACTTTTACACATAGATAGTAGTTTGAACATATGCGTGGGGAATTTTTTCATTTTCCACAAGGTGGAAATGAGGTGAATATGTTTATTGAAAATATAATAATAAAAATATAATAAGCTTAAGATAAATTTTTTATTATATGAAATTTTTTATAAAATAATTTCGGAGGTATAAAATGAAATAAATGGAAAGCACTCAGTTTAATGTTATACCTATTAATCGTAAAACCACCTTTCACATACACCATTTGATTTATATGATTTTCTTATGACAATAAAACACTATAGGTCCTAGATAGGACGTATTTTAAGGGATTTGATGTGGTTTTTATAGATGAATTATTCTAAATAAGTTTAATTAAATCAAAATAAGTGGTTCTATTCTATAAATGATGGAAATGATACACTTTGAATTACTAAAAATATTTTAATAATATACATATCATAATCATGTAATGTGGAACGAAATGGACGCAAATTATAAGGTAGGACATGATAAGGATAAAATACCATCATCTAATAAAATTTATACAAGTTTTTTGGGAATTTTAAACGTTATCATCATGTTTAACCCCCTTATTATCACTTTTTAACATATATTGTGGTAACATATTTTTTTTCCTATAGGGTCCATAAATATACATATAAGGTGAAAAATGGCACACAGTTTCCCATGTATTATATTTTACACCATTTCATACCTTACTTCCCCCCTTTTCATATAAATATACATTATATTTATATCTTATAATAAAATATCGTTTATCATAAAATATCAATCAAGTCAATTTTAGGGTTATTAATTAAATGTTATTTCAATGTTGTCAATAATTCACTATAATTAAATTATGAACTCATTTCCCATCATATTTAATTTGTAATTACATATTAATTTATTGGATTTACACAATTCATCTAAAGAACAATAATGTTATTGTTTTTTGAATCATTGGCCTTGTTTTTTTACAACATTCACAAGAACTGTATCGACGTTATGTAAGAATTTTAACAACATAAATCACAAATAATAATTTATAAAATAAATATAACAAACAGATTGTATAAATAGAAAAAATATGTATTTACAACTAATGTTAAATAGCATTTTCCTTGATATATATATATATATATATATTACAACTAATAGATAAATGGGAGTGACATTTTATATGAATTCATTACGTAAAATAATATAAATGTCATTATCAAATGACAATGGAAGCAAAATTAAATATTTTAGAATTTGGGATAGTTAAAGTTGAATTAATATCATACAACTAAATATAAGAATTATTTGTGTTGATTTTGTGACATTATCTTATATAATTATCCTTAATTAAATTTTTTAAACATTTCCATAATGAAATTGTATAACCATGGTAACTATTAATTATGACTAAACATGAAATTGAAAAATTATAAAATATATAACTGAAGGATTAAAAACATTAATTCCCATTTTTTATAAAATTTATAAATATGGTTTTAATTATTTATAAAAAGAAAAAATATAATAGAATTGAAACCATTTTTGAAGAGAAATAATTTTTGAGGCATATAAAGGATTTGTCATAAATTGTGTACTTATTTATTATGAATCAATCATTAAATTTTTATTTTATAAAAAAATCAATATATTTTTGATAATTTTTTTCTAATTCATTGCCAATGACCTAGGATTTAAGTTATAACAATCATATTTTTCTAATATAATTTTATGGTTTGATTCATCTCAGCTATGTGTGATACACATTATATATAATTTTATTTTTTGAAATTAAATATAAACTATAATCATGGGGTATTACCTTATCCCCACCTTATATAAATTTTATTCTCTCAATTTTAATTCTAATTTTGTAAAATAATTATATTATGGTAAAAAAATAGGTATTGATTTCATCAATGAAAATAATTTCATTATTATGATCTAGAAAATTATTAGGCATGTATCCATATAAAATTATTACTCATAAATAGATTTCTAAAAAATTCATTGGTTGTTGATTATTACATTTCACATATGATATGATATATTTATCTTCAATTTTATTATTTTTGAGAAATTATTTTACCATTTATATAGAAAGTATTATAAAATTTACATAAAATCCAATTTTATAAGAATAACTAAATCATTTGATGTGAATCATCGTGGTCATGATGAATTTTCCATGAATGGAGCTCTAAAAAAATGTTTTAATTATTCATAACCTGAAAATTTATATCTCCTATAAAATATTTAAATAGTTAGTGAAATGTAGAATAAAACAATATGAATAATTTTTTATAAAAATTAATTCCAAAATATTATTAAACATATATATAGTAATTTACTCAAATATGTAAATTTCCAAATCTTATATTCCAAAAAATAACTTTTCCTAGATAAAATATGACAAAATTCAGTAAACCTTACAAAGTTTCACCCTTTCATATCACATAATTACCTTAATGATCAAATATAAATTATTTATTAATCATATCAAAAATTCAAATTATTATAAAAATAATAATTCAGAGTTATTACTACCATTTAGCACATATTTCAAAAATTCTAATTTTATAAAATTTCCCAAAAACTGAATATTACTACAATAAACCATTGTTTTTTCTCTTAATCATCATAAAAAACAATAATTTATATATACCAATGAATCATAAAAATATTTTCCCAAATAAACATAATAACTCTAATTTAAATTATTTAATGAGTAAAATCATCTATGAGGAATATTCATTGATGGAATATTATAATATAATTATCACCATATATTATATCCATTGAGATCATATTTCTAAGATAAGAAAATTCTAGAAAACAATGTTAACATTTACTAAACATTTAAAATAATAACATTTACTCTAAATGTATTAAGAATTTTTATAAAATGATCATTATTCTCTTCATAATACTTATATTATCATATGATACAATTACTAAATAATATAATAAAATTAAAAGATTAATCACTATATCAAATAACGGTGATAATTACCGTAGACTAATCATTATCCTAAATCAATTTTACTCACTTAGTTATCCAAAATTCGTCATCAATATTGATAAATGGATTAAAAATCCCTAAAAATTTATTGAATACTATAATGGGTAGAAATAGTTTTTGATGATGATAACTTTCACATTGAAAAAATAAAAAAATATTGTACATATGGTTGGAAATGGGTTAAAATAATTCAAATAAATCTGAATGTGTGATAGTTTAGTTTAATGTTTATGGACAATGTGAAAAAACGTAGCTTGAGGAATTACTTAAAAAATATAGGAAGTGCATTCAATATTATATTTTTAGAAATATGGCCTAATATTGAAATGAAAATGATCATATTTTTATTTTTGATAGAAAAACTGTAAAGTGTATAATATGTGGTGAGATATGGAATTATGAAGATACCTGCACAATGAAATATATGAATAATGGAAAACAACAATACTAAAAGTAGTAAAGTGCATTTAAATACATTGTGACTACAATAACAGAAGTTGGGTCATCCAATGAATTTATAGAAGTTATATTTTTAGTTTAGTAATATATTTCTAATGTCTTGTTTGATATATGGTCTACACATGTATTTATTTCTGAAAAGGTTTCTAAGAAATTGGAAATTTCATATTAATAAATGAAACAACAACATATGGTCATGAAATTAGAGGAAAATATTAAGAAAATTAATTATAAGAAACTTTATATTATATTAAATGTAATGAAATTACAAGAAAATATTTTTTTCCTTTAGTGGATTTTTATGTTATTTAGGGTATATATTAGATTTACAGTCTATCATACTAACATTGATTGTAAGGAAAAAGAACAAGTTTTTCAGAAATATTATCATATAGTATACAAGAATGATCCCGGGACATTTATAATATATCAAGTTTTTTAGAAATTTTTAAAATATTGAAATAAATGTTACATTGCACATATTGTTGAAAACAAGAGAACTATTCAGAATAATGATGTTTTGGTGGTAAATGAATACACGAATGTTCTTTCTAGTTAGTTATTCAGTTATATACATGATTAGGGAAGTTTAATACACTATTATCATATCTCCAAATGCTAATACATTATCAAAATCCCCTTATCAAATGGATCAAGTGGAAATTCTTGAATTTAGAATGGAATTATATGAGTTTATTCATAAATGACTCATTAATCCTAGAACATCACAATGAGAAAATTGTGTTTTGATTTTTAAAAATAAATATGATTCAATAACAATTTTTAATGATTAAATAGATGTGAAAATCATTACTATTAAAAATAATAATCCACTAATTTTTTATTGATAACTTGTTTGATCAGATCCAGGAAGAAAAATATTTTTCCAAGATTGAATTGAGATCCCAATACAATCAGCTAAAGGTGATGGTGGATGACATTTTAAAAACAACATTTCTATTAGAAATGTTAATTATGAGTTTTTTGTTTTTCCATTTGGTTTGAAAAATTCCTCTTATATATTTGTAGAACTTATAAATAGAATAATTTGTTAATTTCAGGATATATTTTTATTGTTTTAATGTGAGATATTTTATTTGGAAAAGTTATGTGGATGAAGTAAAAATATAAGTATTGTGCGAAAAACACATAATGAAAAGAAGTTATTCTTGAGATTAGGAAATATTATTTTTCTTTGAAAAAGATTTATTTAGGTGGGAACATTATAAATTAGTTTTGTATAATAGTTGATCCCACCAATAATAAAGTGGTTGATAAATGTATAAGACCTGGAAATGTGATAAATATCCATTGTTTTCTTGGATTATCCAGTTATTACTAGTGGTTTGTTAAAAATATTGCACAATTATTTATCCCACTAACTATGTTAATATGAAAATGGGATAAATTTATTTGGATAAAACAATGTGTTAATTTTATTAGGAACTAAAGAGAATATTGGTGAATGGTTTTTTATGACTATTATTTTGAAAAAATGTTGAGTTTGACATCTATAGGTTTGATTAATTGATGGTTCATGGTTTTGTTATGACGCTAAATGATCAGGTAACTATTAATGATTCAAGACAACTAAAACCTCATGAGTCAGATTATCCCAAACATGATATTGAATTAGAATATGTTTTTTTGTTTAAAATTTTCAAGATATAATTTATATAGGAAAAAATGTGAAATATATACTCGCCATAAAATATTGAAATATATATTTACTCAAAAGTAATTAATCATGAGGTAGAAAATACGGATATAATTGATAAAGGATTACGATCTCAGGATAAATTACCATATTGGAAAAAACAATGTGGTAGATTCCTTGAGTAAAAAATAGCATGGGTCATTTTCCACGTTAGATTTTAAACATGAACCCATGGTTTATTACATTATTTATTATTTCGTGGAACCTGTTTATGTGTGAAGTTCCTGTGATTTTATATGGTGTGAGTGAGTCTTCTATATGAGAAAGAATGAATAATGCACAAAAATAAGTCAATGAGTTATTGAAAAAGGTATAATTTGTTATGAAAGGTAAGTTGCTTTCATTTAATATTAATAAATATTTTTTCATGATATTTTGAATGATAGTATGTGCGCATTGGGACTCATAGATGAAGATATAATTATTATGTGAAGTTCATAGTAATCCATTATCGGTTCATCATGAAAAAAACTAGGATGTATAAAAACTCGCACAATTATTACTGGTGGTATGTAATGAAAAGAGATATTGATGGTTTTACCTTGAATGGTATTAATTGTCAATAGTCTAATGAATATTGACAACTAATTAAGGGGAAATTTCAATCTATTCCAGTTGAAGGGTAGAAAAGTTAAATTATATCAATGGACATTGCAGCAAGAAAACCGAATAATTATCGAAGTAATAGTTCAATTTGGGCGATTGTTGGTCAGTTGACTAAATCTATACATTTCTTTCCTAATCGAGATACTATATTTTTAGATCAAATTTCTCAAATGCACCTCAATGTGGTTATCAGGTTACATGGTTTTACCTTCTCCATTGTATCTTACCATGATCATAGGATTACTTATAATATTTGGAATTTCCTTCGTAAGACATTGGGAAAATAATTATGTTTATCACTATTTCTCAACTTCAATTTGATGGATAGACTTAGAGAACAATCATAACCATAGAAGAAATGTTTTTTAATTTATTCAACGGATTACTATGGAAGTTCATATCAATATATTCCCTTATTTCAGTTTTCATATAATAAAATCATTCCTTCTAGTATACAGATGGAATATGTTGAATTATTATATGGAAAGCTCTGTCAAGATGCATAATTTTGGGATTAATTCAGGGAACATAAGTTTATGATACTATAATTAGTTGAGGATGTTCAAGAAAAAGTGAATATTATCCAGAAACAAATGAGGATAGCTCAGAGGAGGCAAAAATGTTATTCAGATAATATGACAAAAGGTATTTTATTGAGTTCGGTGGTCCTGTTTTCATTAAAATATATTCATGGAAAGTGTTATGAATTTTGTTATGAATGGAAATATATGTCCATATAGCATTAGACTTAATTATATCCTATATAAATTTGGATAAATTTCATTCTGGGTATCTTTTCCTACATGATTATCTCAGGTACAAATATTTCCATATTTTTATGTTAAGAATGTATATTATAGATTCATCTAAATTTTGGTTCCTAGAAGTACATCAGCTAGAAGATATCCTTTCTTATTTAGAGATACATTTTCATATTATTCATAGTAGAGATAAATTAATGTACAATATGGTAATTCACCACCTTAAAGTTTTGTGGAGAAACCACATGGTTGAAGAAACAACATGTGAATATGAAAATTATATGAGGGAAAGGTTTCCACAATTGTTTATAATTAAATGAAAATTTCAAGGACATAATTTCTAGTTTTTATGGAGATTTTAAAATCCTAGTGACTTATAAAGTATTTTTTTTATATTTGGAATTAAATATTGAAAATCATTATAAATGTATTATGAAATCAGTGGTATTTATTGAAATTAAGGAATCTATACGAATAGATTAGTGACCTCACATCTGAGAGTATAAATAAAATTTATATATCTTATAGGTGTCACAATTAAATATCTATATACTGTAATTACTAAATAAATACTTAAAAATAATAAATTAATTGTTGGTAATTTTGTAAGAAAAAATATTAAATTAAAATTTTACAATTAATATAATGACTTAAATGAAAATATAATTTCATAAAATAGAGTCATAAATAAATAATTAATTTTTTAAATATTATAATATAATTTTATGAGAACTTAATTAGTTTTTCAATCTTATATAAGATCTGTTATAATTTTAAAATTATTAATTACTAGAATAAAGCATTATTTTAATTAAAAATTAAATTGCTCATATTTAACAAATTATTTTCATAAAATGGAGTCCATGTTTTAATTTTACAAATAGAAAAATGGTTATATTTATTTTTTGGTTTTATTCTAAAATACATGACTTTTTAGCGAATACTAAAGTTTGGTATAATATGGTATATATAAATAATGAGTTAAATACACAATTCCATTAGTCATTTTGAATAAGATCACTATAATAAAGAACCCAACATAATTATTTTAATGTATTTATTGATAATTCCCAAACTTTTTAATGTCTTGAACCGAAATAATTAACTAATGAATTAAATAATGATAAAACACCCTTCTCTTCATATATAAATACTACACCTAAACATATCTTCTCCTCACACCTCCAAAGCATCATGTATTAGTTAATTTCTACCCAATTTCCTTCCCAAGACTCTTCACCACTTTCAAGACCTGATGGACTCACCAAATGTCTAAAACGAGATACCTTAAGGAGGCTCTCAAGGTGGATAATTCAGGTTGTAAGATGTTCTTTCGTTTTATTTTATTTTCACGTCAATTTCATTGGTTTTATTCTTATCTCCTCACCTCCAATAATCCATGGAAAATGAAAACTCTAGTATAATATTTATAATATAATTTTACTTTTTTAATGAAATATACATCATAAAACATCTCAACTTCTCCTCTTTTTCTAGAAAATGACAGTATCATCTGTGGCGTGTCGATTCACAGCCTTCATGGACGACAAATATTTATTTTCCTTTATAGAATTCAATTATTGTCATAAAACCATTATTATGGTTATATAATATTCTATTATACATATTACAAGTTATAAAATTTTATTTATATAATATATAAATATGGTATTATATAAAATGATATATGTTAATGATTGTCGTAAAAACCACTAAAATCAAATAAATCATTTTTATTAATGTTTTATCTAATGAATCATACTCATATTTGAAATGAAACTGATATATGGTAAAATTTAATTTTCATAAAACATAATAATTCCATTTAATTGAACTTATATATTTTCTCATCCATTCAAAGAAAATATATAATGAACAAACCAAGGAAACAATGAAATAAATGCACATGAAACAATGAGAATAAAAACATATTATCATTATATGGGTGGAAATTATAATAAAATTATTTTATAAAATATTATATATACAAATATAGTTATCTAATATATTTTTAATAATATGTAAATAATTAGAATAAGTTTTTAACACATTTAAAGTAACGTAATCTCGAGGTAAGGGATTTTTCATTTAAACCCATGTTTTTTATTTTTATTTTTTTTAAATAAAAATCAATGTTTTTATGATGCATGTATTCATATTTTATGATTATATTATGGTTCTTGGTCATTATTTATTATTATGTATGATACCTATATCTCCCTCTATTTAATTGGGTATGTTTATGTTAGATGTTGACCATATGGTTACTCTAAGTGTAACTATGATGGTATCATCATAAGGTAGCCTTGTGGGTAACCATATAAGGTAGATGCGAGGGTTATAAATTATATGGTAGCTGTAGGGGATGAAATATTATGTAATTAATTACCCATGTTACCTTTATTGTTTTGTTTATGTTATTTAAGTTTTATGGAAATATGAGGTTTTCCTAAAGTGTATGATACTTTAAGGATGAGATGTATATCATTCTGAAAATGATTTCATATATTTTTATGTATCCATGGAGTATTAGACTTAGTGATTTTATTTATACTCATTGGAGATATTTTTTTGTGCTCATCCCAAACCTTAAAATGGTTTTTAGTGGGTTTATAAATGGTTAAATGAAAATAAGAAGACAAGATCATTATTGTGAATATTTTTCATAAAAAATTTGATGTTTTATTAAAAAAAATCGTATTATGGGTGAAATAGATAATAATTTAACAGCACACAGATTTTGTGCTTATAGATTTATATTTATTAATTTTGTCTTAATTCTATACATTTCTAAACTGAAAATATCATGGGGATAATAGGAAATTTAGTTCGAGTTGAATTGAGTAGATTATGTAATTTTATGGTTGTGCCTTTGTACACAAAATTTGTATAAAAAAATAGTGGTTTAAGTATAATAAAAGAATTATTTTGAAATAAGAACTAAGATTAAACATGTGACAACACATCCATGTGGGTCCCGTGTCGTGACTCCCCAAGAATGCATATAATAGGCCAGGGGATGGTGACTAACACCGAGAGGGCATATCACTAACTTGAGAGGAATTTCTTATTTACTTGAATGCACTTACACATATATATTCCCAAAAAATGATTAAATGCATAATACAGTATGATGAAAATAAATTCATTCCAATATATCCCAAAAAGAGTACAATCAAAATGTAAAGTGCAATAATTTAAACTGGGCCTAAACACAAGCCCACCAAAATGAAAGAGTATTTAAGCAAGAATGTGAAACCCGTTTGAAAACGGTATTGTGACATATATCTATTGCTATAGAAATACCTTGACTATATGATTTCACAAAGCTATGTCGAATCCAAGTCTACCCAGTAGTCCGTCAAAAGGTCACTCATATTCACAAGACATGACATGTGTTGGAAAATTTAGTGTAGGTTGAGAATAATAATTATCATCATGAAAATATGAAACCATAGAGAGATAAAAAAATAAATAGGTACATTAAGATCACATAATACATGTTTACTACACATATAATAATAATATTTAGATTTCCTTAATACAAAACATGCAGTCTAGACGTAAAGCACAACAACTATATTCCATCTCCATGAATTCATTCTGAAGATTCCCTGAAACAATAACCCATAGTAACACATTCCTAAGCATGTTATCACTATTGATGTCCTTCTATTATGTACAATTCAATGGGAACTGTCATAAGATAGATAAAAATACAGATCTAAAGAGAATATGATACCAGTGATGATGATTACAACTAGGGACATGGTGTGAAATCATTAAATCCATCTAGATTTAGCTGCTAAGTGGAGGATAGATTCGTGGTGAAGTTGGTAATGTAAATACAAAGGACTGCACCGAGGTAACAAAAAATTATTAGAGGATCCTACTCTAGGTCTCTCAAAGAATTTAAAACAACTCTTTCCAAAAAGGCATGCAGATGGGATCATAGTCTTATGAAGAAGAAATTATTCATACATAACATTGAGGTAGAGATAAGGGAAAAAACCCTAACAAATCATTTCCAAGACACATAGTAAATGAGAATAAAACCTTGTATAAAGGTATACATATAATTTAGTAGGGTCACATTCAATTTCCCATGATCCCAATAACTACGCATGTACAACAACTCGTTTCATTGGAACATATTTTAAAGAATATCAGAACATGTCATGTAGAAAGTTCACATGCGTTGTCCTTCCATCTGGGGTCCCCCAATATAATATAGTCATGTTCCAGTACATAGTGTCAACCTGTGTATCTCATATTATGTATCAGTATATGGGTCAGTCCATGTAATAGGTCAAAGCCATGTTTTGTGGTTGGTTATTAGCCATGTAGGAAACCCCTCTACTCCACCCAATGTCCGTGTATCACCTGAGATACATGATGAGTCTCTAGGAGGGGCCTACACTCCGTGTAATCGGGTCACAAGACCTTTGAAAATTAAATATCTCTAGAAAGCTAAGACTACACGAAATGGGGGCCACATGACATGTAACCATTGGTAACATGACGTGTTCATTAGGATTTTTCAGAATCTTTTGTTCTTCCTCCGCGCACCATTACCGATATTCCATGTTCTTATCTGGTCGTCTATTTTCCTTAAAACTCAAGATAGATGGTCTTCTAATCTCCCTAACATTAAATCAATGTGTTTCACGCTTTTAATAGGATAGTAAAAAAACATTAATCCATATGATGAAATCTAGTCTCATAGCCATATCTATCGAATAACTTTGATTCACCCATCATTGTCTCCATCGCACAACTTCTAAGTCATCCTAGTAATGGATCTTCAATTTCAGATTGTATCACTATGAAACAATTGTTAAAAAATCATTTGTTCAAAACCCCACAAATAATAATGAACACATGTATGAAATAGGGATAGATAATTTCACCTGGATCAATTCTGAGTGACGAACCATAGCCATTGTTCATTCCATCCTCGTTACATTCTCATAAGAATGATAAAAAATAAAATAAATATAATAATGAACCCTATAAATCCAGTACTGAAAACCCATCCAACAAGAATAATTGAACTATATATCAACCATTTTTTAGATAGTTCATGTTCATATTTGAATCTAAGAATATGGAAAATGAAATCAAAACAACATGCCTTACTTGGGAATTGGATCGTTCACTGACAAAGATCAATCGATGTGTTGTCTTTGTCGGTGATATCAGTCAAGAACAACATTTTTTGATCTTCGTTTTGTCAATCCTTCCTCGTTTTCTTGAGAGATTTATTTAGAGTTCTCTAGTGAAACTGGGTAATTTCTAGGGTTACGAGCCTAACAATAGATCCTTTACTAATCAATAAATTAAAAAACCATTTTCATGTTGTTGTATCAACAAAATAGAGAAAATAAAATAACAATTTCCTTTCTTTAATTCATTAAAAATTCCAGAAACTACTATTCATAGTCGACCCATGCCGATCGATGTTAGGATGTTCCTAGGGAAAAGCTGCTACTCTTAAGGCATTGGTTCCCTCAGATTTGGGTTCTGTGGAACCAATTCGATGATATTATACATTTTCACGAAAACTAATTGTGACCGAAATTTAATATTTTTATATATTTTATACATTTATTTCAGACACATTGGGTCTCAGAATCGCACATCGTCTCGGTTCTTGGTCTCAAAATTAATCTATATAATATTTAAAAATAATACATTGAAACATATTTGGGATATTATATTACCCCCACCATTGTTTTTTAAATCCTATAAAATACAAAATTTAGGCTACTATAGAATATAAGGGTATTGAGCATGAATCTGAGCCTCCCAATCATAAGAGCTCTTCCATAGATTCTTGTACTGCCACCAAAATCAATCAAAAGGAATCAATCGCCTATGAAGGATTGCCTCTTTAAAATACTCAATATCTATAGTATACTTAGAAAAATGTGATCTGTACTCAATATCTAGCTCATCCCTATTGAATATGTGAAATTGGTCATGCGCATACCTTCTTAGCTACGACACGTGGATGACATTGTGTACTTGGTCCAACTACGGAGGTAGAGATAGGAAGTACACCATCTCTGCGACTCTACATAGTATCAGGAAATATTTGATAAACATTGTATATAACATACCACCCTATCCAAATCTCCCCAATCCATGTCGTGGTGATACATGTAGGAATACATGGACTTCCTCCTCAAATGACAAAGGCCTCATCTGCCTATTAGCATAAAAAATATGAGGGATCCGACCAATCTTCATCTACTCCTCTATGATCTTCACCTTCAATGTAGTAAAATGCATAATGTTTGGGCCCATGAGTACTGAATATCCTAGGTCATCCCAAAACAGTGGTGACCAATGTGGTTTCCTGTATAAATCCTCAAATAGTACCATAATAATGGTAGAATGGTAGCTGTTTTTTTACAAAAACTCCACTAGTGGTAACTATGACTGATGTCTAAAATGAAAGCCCACATCATGTCATTCGAGACCTAAATGGTATGATCCATCTGGCCATCCATATGTGGGAGAATGTCTATTCTCAAGCATAACTGGGTTCCAAACACTAATTCAATGACTTCCACAACTGTGATGTAAAATAAAAATCATTACCAAAAAAAGTTATCAATAGAACTCCATTGATTCAAACTATCTCCTAATCATAAATGCATGTAATGATCTCTACTAAACATAACTATCATATATCTATGAAGTGGTATGATTTGATGAGTCTACCAATGATCACTCAGATAACATCATTTGCCCTATAAGTAAATTGTAAACATTGCATGATTTCTACTAATATCCATCCCAATTCTATTCTGGCACCTCATGTTCTTCAGAAAAACCCACTAGGAAATTTTTATTAGACATCACATTCTGATATGTAAGGCACTAAAAAACAATAACTTCCACACCTTTCAGAATTCATGTCCACCAGAACAGAAAGCATAGGTCTTGGTATATCTTCTCCACAACTGGATATAACACCAATAGAAAAGTATGAAACTCCCTCAAAATCTCATTTAACAACACCACTGATAGTATTTTTCATCCTCTAAAAAATTACGTGTCCCCACATATTTATTGTCAATTAATAGAAATCCTTGTTGATATTTGGGATCATAGAGTCCCACTGTCTGTATACCCAAGTTGCGCCTCCATGAATTTCTATATGATTGGTGGGGTAACAAACAAAAAATGGATGTAAGATGATCCATCACCATCCACATATGTTAACTGAAATAAGGCCAACTAATCTGATGAATCATTTAGAAACTCAGAATATGAACTTCCACTAAGATAATCATCCACCATGTTACCCTTCTAGAAAGAGTAGACATTCTCAAAGTCATAGTACTGGAAGAACTTTATACATCACCTATGTCTAATGTTCAGTTCATTCTATGAGAAGTTATAATTGAAAATCATATCATTATAGTAGATGATAAATTACTCCCCCATTAGGTAGTTTCGTCACATAATCTACATGAAGGCAATCACTGCTAACTGAAGAACATTGGTCATGTAGTTATACTCATTTGGTCTCAACCATTGTGAAACATAGGCAATAAACATTGTCCTTTACATCCGGACACCACCAAGACTAGTCCCAAAAGCATCACAAAACACTATGTACTCAACACCCTCATTCGATCATATAACGATTTGAGTACTCATCAAAATATGCCATAACTACTGAAAAGGCTACTATTACGTCTTTTTCCACATGAATGGATGCCCCTTTTGAGTAAAAGATATCATCGGTTCAAATATCCTTGAGAAATTAGTTTTAAATCTACGTTAATATCATACTAGCCCATGGAAGATCTGAACCTCTATGAAATTCTTATGTGTCTTCAATGCTAGCATTGTATTAATATTGGCTGGGTCCTCATCCACTCAATTTTTTGATATAACATGTCCAAGAAACTGTACCACCAGAATCTAGAATTGAAACATTGATAGTTTCCCATAAATATGGTTCTCTTAGAGTACATCCAGAACCATCATTAAGTGTCTTGTGTGCTCCTCCTTGGACGCTGAGTACAATAGGATCTCATTGATGAATAATAACATGAACTGGTCTATATAAGTCTAAAATATCTTATTCATGAGTGACATGAGTACTACTAGGGTGTTATTCATGCCAATTTGCATCACCAAGTATTCATAGTTTCCAAAGAAATATTTTAAATCCATGTTTTTTATATCCGCATCTTCTACACGCAAATAGTGATACCCTGATCTAAGGTCGACATTTAATAACCATCATTCCCCTATAAGCTGATCAAATAGCTCAATGATTCTGGGTAGTGGATATTTTCTCTTCCTCGAAACATTTTTTAGGAGCTGGTAATACACACACAACCTTAATCTCCCTTATGCCTTTTCTGGAAAAAAATGGGGCCACCCTTGATGAAACACTAGGTCTCAATAATACCTTCCTTTGTATGTCTTTCAACTGCACCCTCCTCTTGTAAATCCTTATGGGAGAAATCAGATATGCTGGTCTAGATATAGATGCCAACATAGGATGTAAAGTAATGCAGATGTCTATCTCTCGCTAGGATGATAATTTTGGAACATTTTTCAGAAATACAATCTCGTAATCCAACACCATTGTAGAAAATTGGTAACTCATAACAATAGTTTCACCAAGGGTCATGATGACCATCTGATGAGTAATCAACTGCACACTATTATACAAGGGTCCATCATGTTCTTCTTGAGTTTCCTTTTTCACCGATAATGGAAAACCTCAATCCATCAATGTGGACACCCCACACCATTTTCCTAAAACAATCAATCATGGAACAGAATATGGATAACCAATCCATACCAATAATGACATGGTATGACATCAATGCTACCACCAAGAGGTTCTTATCAAACCTCTAACCTCCAAAGTCCACATCACACTATCGACACAAATGTCTAATTTCTATGTCTTATCCTGAAGGTGTCTCCAAGCATAAGGATTGAGTCAATGGATCAATTGTAATCTATAGGTCTCAAACAAGATATGTGGTGAGAAATTAATTAATAGAACCTTTTTCTATAATTACTTCAGCTAAAGTATAAAATACATAGATCATGCATCAAATCATATTTGGTTCCCTTGGGTCATATGACTTGACCGCATGCAACTGTCCCCTCCCCTGTCCTTAGGCTCCCTATGCTTGTTGTGGACCCCCTGGGGGAGGTGGTTCTAACATGTCGAAACGCTGACCACATCTTGCTTCTCTCCCATCTCATATTTCACATCAAATACCCTGCAGATCTACCTCATCTTATCACTCTCGTTTCCATGGCGGTTATGCCACTACCTCCTTATCAGTATCATGAAGGATCAGAAAATCTTGAGTGATATATCCCATACCATCACTTGAATATAACCACATCTCATTTCGCTAACTGGACCCACCCTATGATCCCTAAACTACAGATCCACTATCTTGTAACCTCATCCGGAAACATTTCCCATTTATAGGTCCCTAGGACTAACATCAGATCCAAAATACTGAGGAATCTCTCATGCTCATCCATTTCTAACTACCACCAGATGTATCTTCGCACCCAATAAGATTTCAACGTCCAAATCTCACTCAAGAACCCCAACATAAGTCGGAGTGCTAAGAGGGGTGACACTGGCTTAGATATATCTATACAGACCTACCTCGATTGTTTGAGCCCTAATATACCAATCTCTAACCATATCTATTAAGTACATGGAAATGTTGGTGATCACAGATGAATGATCAACCACTATCATGCTACCCTACTGAAGATAAAAAATCTCATATATATGATAAAATCTCAACAAAATAGGTGATAAATCGTCTCGGAAGTGTCTCTTTAAATTTTTACACAAAAGAATCTCCTCATGAAGAGTCTGGATAGCCAAACTTTACCATCATCATTACAAACCCTGTATAAGACTCACCTCTAGGACCACCATTTGATTCATTGATGTCCTGACTAAATGGAAAACTATGACCACCACCTCTTGCTAGTCCTTAGAGGCATGAGCATTGATCTCAATTCAAAAACATAGTGGTCTATATCTCTGAAAATCATGGAGGAAACTCATCCCACACTCATCATATGATAGTACTACATGTAACATGTGTTGGTCCAAAGGTGGTGGTATGGATGGTGCACCACCTGAAAGAAACACTTGGCGAAATGGTCCTTATATTGATGAGTCATCATTAACGGGGTCCTCCTAATGATAGATATGTTTTATTGAAGTTGGTATATGTCTCATGGGAATCCTGTAAGAAAAAAAGATGTAATATAGTCAATAACAATATCTAGAGAGCTTACTCAAGAAAGACATAAAACCAAAATCCAATAATATATGATCCATGCACCATTATTTTCCACGATACCAGATTCCTCATGTTAGAAGTCGGTCACTCACACCAACACCCGAGTCCCTGTAATGAATTCCAAACTCAAAACTCATTACATTGTTTCCCCAAACCAATATCATATACTCTTGGACCTATTGTATGATTGACCACCTTTGATATGACTTTTTCATGAACCATCCTAGTGGGACCCATGCCGCAACTCTCCAATCCTTCGTCCAACAGGACTGGGGCAGGTGACTATCACCGAGTAGGCATATCACTGACATGGGTGGCATTTCAAATATACTTGTACGCACATACACATCTCCATGCCCACAAAATGTAGATATGTAAAAGCCACTATGAACTATATTCATGGAAACTAATATATCCCCAACAGAGTATTATAAGAATCTATTTTGTAGTAGAGTATGTTATGCCAGAATATAAGCAGACAAAAAAGTTATAGTTTGTAACCAATGTAGTCCAAATTATTAGCAAACAGTATTGAGACTTCTATCTATATCCATATGAACACATCATTTGTTAGATCTCACAAAGATATATCATGTCCTAGTCCACGTAGGATTATATCAATGGTTCTTCATTTGCAGAAGAGATGAAACATGTTGTAAAATCAAATGTATGGTTGAGTATGACAATAATCAGCATGACAACCTGAAATCATAATGGAATATCCAATGAAAGTTGTAAATTCATCACTACATAGTATATGTCTACAACACATATAATAATAATATCTAGATATACTCAACCAGTGACACACTATATAGAGGTAAGTTAAAACAACTGTATACCATCACATGGGAATTTAGTGTGAAGATTCGATGAAGCACTTACCCAAGAGAACATACATCTGATTCTAATATTACTGATGACGTCTGTCCAAGAAGTATTGTTCATCAGGAACAATATTGAGAGAGATATGATGATAGATATAAATATAATATGATACCAAAAATGAGGATCACATCCTCGGATATGTGGTGATACAAACAACACCATCAGGATTAACCTTCTAATTAGAGGATAGGCACCCAATGAATTTGGTCACATCAATACAAATTATTCTACCAGGGGCATGGAGAATGAATAGACAATCATACTCTAGGACTCTCATGGGTTTTAAAAAACTATATTCAAGAAGTTATGCTAAAGGGATCAGACTCATAGGAGTAGGAAATATTTATACCTATCTTTATTGATGTAATAGGGGAATAGACCCTATCAGAAATTGTCAATGACATAGAGGAAAATAGAATCAAACCCTATAGAAAGGTACACACAATGTGTACTAGGGTGTCACGCCATGTTCCCTGACCCCAGGTATATCCCTTGTGCAACAACCTATGTCATTATAAAATTTATAGTGGAATATGAGTACACAACATGCTGATGGGTCACAGGCTGTGTCTTTCCATTTGGGGTCCACCCATGTACTCTGGTCTTTTTTTAGTTCACTATTTCAACTCGTGTATCTCTATCTATGTACCGGTACAAGGGGTAGTCTAGGTACTTGGTCCATGAAAAATCATATGGTGGGGTACATCCGGTGTACGAAACTTATGTACTCCACCCAATGCCAAAGTTTATCTTGAGATACACAACAAGTATCTAGGAAGGGCCTACAAACAATGTGATAGTGTCACATTCCACATATCATTTAACTATCTCCCAAAACCCAATCCACCACTGTGTTGGGGCCACACACCGTGTAGCCCAATGTTACACACCATGTTCATCGGTATTTTCTAGAATCCAACATTCTACCTCCACATGACTAAACTAATCTTTTGGGTTCTTCTTTGTGGATCCCTTTAATTCAAAACCAATTATCCGGGGTCTTCTAATCACCCTATGAATTAATTGAGTTGTTTTGGGTCTTCAATCTGCTCATAAAACATCTTTAAATCCATCCAATGAAAACCATATAAAGAATTATATCTCCCAAAACACTTAAATTCGTTCATCATTGTCATTGTAACACCACTGATAGGACTTTCTACTATGGGATAATCATTTTTGGTTTTTCGTTACATGAAATGAAGGCACAATGATTACTCGTTCAGAACCCCATAAAGAATAACGAACACCTATAAGAATCGGGGGGGGGGGATTTCACATTGAACAATCATGAGGAGAAAACATTTAATGTTATTCATTCTAGCCTCAATCTATTCCCATATGAAAAATCAATAATCAAATCAGAAAAATAATTAACCTTGTAAATCTAGTAATTAAAACCCAACTACTAAGAACAATAGAAAAGTAGATCGACCTATTCCTTGGTTGTTCTACATTTTTCATTGAATATTAGAATTTAGAAAATAATATCATTATAAATTTCTCTACCTAAGAATTTTATTGTTCAGTGACTAATATTCATCATTGTGTTACCTTTTTTTGAGATATCTATGAAGAATGATGTTCATCGATCATTGTTCTATGAGTTTACCGAAGTTTTCTTGAGAGGTTTCTTCATGGTTATCTCTTGAGACTCCAAGGATTATTTAGGGCTATGAGCCTAACCATGGATCCCTACATAAATTATAATTTTAAAAAAGAAGTGTCACTATGTTATTGTATCAACAAAAAAAAGAAAATAAAATAAATATTCAATTTATTTTATTCATTAAACATTCATGTAACTACTCTTCCCATCTGACGCACACCAGATGATGATATACAACACATTGGGTAAATATTTTATTTTAACCATAATGTTTCCTTCAGATTTTTGATTTGGTAACCTATATAGAAGTTGTTCAACTTTTTTCAAGAATACATCACACACATACTATTTAATATTTTATTATATTCTAAACATTTATTCCGGACACACCAGGTCTTATAATTGCATGTCATCTCAATGCCTAGTCTCAAATTTAATCTATATAATATATAAAAACAACACATTGAAAAATATATGTGGGAAATTAAAAAACATACATGCAATAATAAAAAACAAAAAATTGATTGAGAGTCATATATTAAAATGTTGATATAATTTCATGTCTTTCCAATTTAAGAAAAAAAGGAGACACAGTAGTAGGCTATCAATGTAATAAATTATATATATAAGATTCAAAAAGGGAATAATTATAATAGAATCTCAAGAACATCCTAGTCATCTACAACCAACATCGCATCTGAAATAATATTTGCATGTCAGGTGTCCAAGGAGGGACACTTCCCCTTATACATACGTACAATCATTCTGTGTAGGTACGAATGGAATTATGGATATGGTGTGAGATGAATCATTTTAGGACACCACCAATGGTGTCTATATAAATACAATATATGGATATAAGCATTATACTTTTGAGGTATATAATTTATAAGAGCTGTAAAAATAAATAACACATCCCTGCATTAGACTCTGATGATGTCTGAACACGTAACTATTTTATTAATTCATTATGTTTAGTTTGAAATAAGGATTATCATTTATAAATAATAGTACAAATAGTACTATATAATATTTAATAATAATAAAGAATCCAATTTGAATCCATGGAATCCTTGGCCTCAATGTTTGAGCCAACTCGTAATAGTATCTCATGCACCCTAAAAAGAGGGGTGTGAGTGTAAACAAATGCGAAATTCCAAATGTATTAAACAATAAATGATTTTAAATGAGTCTATGGATATTTTTCATAGTAATAATGGGCAAAACATGACAGAGAAAATGGGGTGAATTCGTTTCTCCATGTGTCTATAGACATCATGTTGTATCCCTACAGGGAATAGATTTTCTACAATGAAGGAGAAAGAGAGGAGAGAGGGTAAGAAAATGAAATGGTGTTCTTACCCTATAAAAACATTTAACATCATTTACACAATGTGTAAATTATTTACACGTCATATAATTCTCAGTATTTCTCTTTTGGGAATGTTCATTACACATCTTGAATTGGCCTACCCAATAAATTACTTGTTGTGTATTGAATACAGGTCATGTATTCAAAAAAAATTTTGTGTACTTTGAATGATGTTACACATTAACCCTATGTTTAATGTTTTCCAAAAACAAAACAACTAAAATAAAGGAGATATTTTGGGATTTTAGGAAAAAGGGAACCTCAATAAATCATCAATCAAAAATTAAAAGGATCTATAACTGATGTAGAAACTGTGTTAATAGAAAATCATCTTACCAATTGAAATAATTTCATGTTTTGGGTTGATTTTGTGACCTTATACCATATTATTATACATAATTATGGTATTTTACCAATTAACACATGGAAAAAATTTCACTCGGGTAGCTATTAATTAAAACTAAAAATTAAACTGAACTATTTTACAAATTTTGAAGACCTGATTCAAAATTTAGAATCCATTTTCAAGATTAAACATAAATAAAGTATTAATAAATAATAAAATGTAGAAAAAACATGTACTAAAAACCATTTTTATTGAAATTGTATTTTTGTGGAATAAAAAGACTATAATGAAAATTGAGTGTATATTTATTATGAAATAACCATTACATTTTCATTATATAACACCATTAAAAATATTTTTTATAATTTGGATACTCTTATTTATACCAGTTAAACATACTAATGGGTTATAACAACCATGTTTAAATTATATTATTTCTTGTTTTCTTATTCTTGGTGTTGTATTTTCTACATGCTATAAAATTTAGTATTCTTTTTAAAATAAGATACAAACTAAAATCTTGTGGTACTATATGAATATTAAGATTTATTTCATATAATGATATAATAATGTTTTCCATTGATTTCTATATCAGCTCATCCTTTTTGAGCTGATAAAGATTATATGGTATTTTGAAAGGGATAAACTAATACTAGATATATGGGTGTAGAGATTCATTAAAATGTTATGAACTCACTTAATCAATTTAAAGTGTACTAAGATAATATAGGATGCTCAAGAACCTGAATCCAAACTCCCATACACATAAGATCTCTTTCATAACGGTGTTCACCCCCAACACCATGATTCCATAAGTTCCAATGATTGAAAATAGACTGAAAACATACGCAAAAACTTTTTCAAAATAAATTATACTCAACAATATTTTATAGAAGAAGAATATACCATTTATGCCTTTAACTCTCAATAGGATAATAGGAAACACTATAAAATTCTCCATTTTTTACATAATTCAATCTAAATTGAAAACTAAAATTCCACTATCCCATCCTCAATATCATGATTAGGAAATATCCATTAATTATTTATAAAAAAATGTATTAAAACTCATTAATTTTTTTGCTATATCAATTCTACTACTATAGATTATAACAGTGATGATTTAAAAAAAATTTATATTTCACCTCACCAACTTGATCCAACTAAGGATACATTCTGTATCCAATTACAACAAAGAAAAAATATCATAATAATATTAAATAGAAATAATTTATGATATTTAAATTAGATTTATTTTAGTTTCAATTATATCTCTCCCATTTTAGAGACAAGTACAAATAGGTATGATTCATATAATAGTCATTGGTCACTACTTATTAATGTAGATAGTTCCATTTTTGAATGTATGGAATATTTTTTATTTTTATTCATGATATTAGTGGTCTTGATTGTGTCATAGTCACTATCCCTTATATATATCACCTCCTAGACATGAGTGATAATATTTCACTAATGATCTAATGAAATCTTCCACAGTTCTAAACATCAAAGTGCATCAAAATTAGAAAAAACATTATATGATACCACTATATCCTAAATCACATCCAATAGAACACTTCATGGGCTAGTAGTGAAGATAAGGAAAACCCAAAAATCATACATCTAAAAGGTCACGAGTTGGAGACTAGTTTGGAGGATCTAAAACATATAATTTTTAAAGAATAAACCACATAATCCAATTAACCCAATAATGAACCACTAATAAATGATAGAATATAATATATAATAATTCAAACCATAATCTCAAATATATACATGTTATATCACAATGAAACCCAAATAATAGGCCAAAATGAAACAGATCATAAGGTATCATCTCTAACTCCAAAAAAATGCCATATAAAAAGAATTTAATGTTTAGAAGAATTTGTTACCTTATCATAATAATATATTATAATAGTATATATAAGATACAGTTGAGAATTAAATTATACACTATAGGTTCCTCCCCATAAACTTTCTAGAAAATATGGAATAATAAGGATAAATCCATACTAGATATATAAAAAACAATACATTATTTATAACAATGTTATATTCAATGATATATAACCAATTCCTACATCCCCATATGTTTATATTCCTTTATATCTCAATAACATAGGTCCTAGTGCTCTGATGCCTTCTATATCAACACAACAGGAACCAACTATCAAATCCCTGCCACAACTGTATAACAAAAACCACACACCAAATACCATAGAACACATATTCATGATCCCATTACCTCATCATCACCAAAACACTATATCACTACCACATAACCATAGAAGAACACTTTTATAGGAGAGGGAGAATGATATTTATTTTAATCATCTATCTATATCATAAATATCATAGATGTTTGGGGTACACCCAACAACCTATACCTCATATGAGAAATGATTGTGTTAACTAACTCAATTGATGGTGTATAAGAAAAAAATAAACTAAATGATCAAACAATGATCATGTCTTTGACACCGAGGGTGAAATTTCTATCACAACCACTCTAAAACCACAACTCATAACAACAATATAACTACTATAACATCATTAACTTATAAAACATATAACAACATAATGATTATTAACACTACAACTATAGAACACCACTCCCACAATGTATTACATCTTCATCCCATTTCACTTATCACTAATATCACATGGAATATTTACCGTTATTATAAAATTAATTATCCATATATTAATTTTAAGATACAACTATTTTACATAAAATTATTCCTCCAGCACATTTGTAATTCAATTACCAAATAATTGATTTCCATACACTGGATAATTAATTATAGTACTTAATTAGTTCATCAGAACAGACCTCCATTTATCTTTTTTTGGATCAGACAATAAACATATAATGTCGTATATTCTATGTAAACTAAAATATACCAAAAACATTATCATCATTACATCACCATTGTAATGAATAATCGATGAAACATCCACCACCATTAAAAAACTGATCACCATAGGATATATCCACTATAATAATCAATTGTTTTGATACGTAAGATAATCAATAAAACATAAATAAAATTTAAAAATACAATATAATTTTCTCATTTTAGTGAATTCATGTTTCTAGTATATTCAAAAAAAATAAGTAAATTTTTTCATATTTCTCTTTTATATTTAATTACAATAATAAAATTATTTATTCAACTGAAAATATGTTTCATAATGTCAATAATTTTTTTAAATAATTGTTCAAGAAAACAAGGAAAAATGAATCATAATTACAATAACAAGTGAATCATGTAAAACATATTTGAATTCCTATGCCTTAATTTTAACCAATTTTTATTAAAATCATTTAGATAGTATAATATCTTTGTATAAATGAAACCAAGCATAGATAACTCCACATTATCATATTAATAAATAATAAATAATGTGAACCAAAATTTTCAAATTATATTATAATTTTCACCACAGAATATAGAAAATATTTCTATGATCCAATTCACAAAATATCTAAAGGATGCACTAATCAACCAAATAGTCATTTCATTCCTAAAATTCATCATCACTCTAGTACCCCAATAATGACCAGAAGTGTTTTTATGAGATTGAAATAATGAGTAATAATAATAATAATTATAATAATAATGATAATTATATAGGTTGTATTAAATCTTGCATCCTGGAAAGTAAATAATCAATTAATATGAAATAATTCATTATATGTCAACATGAAAATTTATAGGGTGATAAATATATCAAATAAAAGAAAAGTAAGAAAATAGAATTTTTGAAACAACATGAATTTATAAATAAAATGGATATCTAAAAACACATTAGATAATTACTATCAGTAATTTGGAATAGGACTTGGCCAAATGAACCCCTTAAAACCATAGTTTCACATCCTTAATGATCACTAATATGTCATGTAAATAATATTTTACTTATAACAAGGGAAAATATTTTTATTTTATAATTTCCTTCATTATCTTATAATATCTAGATTCTATAATTTCATATTAAATATTCATCTTCCAATGATAGCACAACATACTCATCCTTTTAACCAGGTATGTTATAGAAGAAATCAATGTCAAAAATGAAAACTACGGCCCAATGAAAAGATTATTTGACCTAATGAATGAAAATAAATACTTGGAAACATTCTTGTAATATTTATATAAAATGGAAAATCATTGCACCTGAAATAATCATGGTTTAATATAGCATAAGAGAGAATAATTATATAAACCATGCCACAATCATTAGGAAATGATAACCATATGTCACGCAAACTTATCCAAACAAATAAAAAAATCATTATTACATGTTAACTAATTATTGAATTGTTGGTTTATCCAAAAAAACGTTATCTCAAAATAATATTTACTATCATCATTAACATTTATATACACTGAAAACATCATTATAAGATCAAAATCACAATAAATCTGACTGTGAACGTTTATGTATCAATTATAGTATAAAATATTTACCTTTATATTGTATGTATCCAGTGAAATTGAATGATATGAATATATAGTTAAATGATATTAGGGTTAAAGGATTTATTTATACTAGAATATAATTATGGGATTGTATTATACTATATGTGAATAATGGTAATGGGAGACTATTCCATTGTGTGAAATATCAATTGGTTGATAATGTGATAATTATGTGTTAATTTCTCCTAAACCACATCGAGGTCATCCTTTCTCAATTGGGTTGGGAGTGTGAGTTCTTAAAAATTGATATTTTTTAGGGTATAATTATCTCAAGGTAAAATAATTATATATTACGAATATAAAATTATAAATAATGAAAAATAATTTCATGTATCATTGGATTTCATTTATTATAAAATATTGCACTATTATATTTTATGGCCCTTGTGAACATGATTTTTAATTGTCCCAATTATCATTTCAAAATCAATTAGGATAGTGAATTGAGTTCTAATATATACTATTTAAAACATTAACAATCCTTTTTATTTCAGTATTTATAAATTATTTTAATTTATATGAATTCAAAATGGATAAAAATATTAATGATTAGAATGTGAGAGGTTATTATAGTGATTTCTTTACTAAGATATTATTTTATTCCAATCCACTAACACCCAATATAGTCATAATGAGTTTAATGAAGATTATTTTAACTAGGTATTTTCATAGCTAAGTACATACAAGAGTTTAAAAACAAGGATTGTCCAATTTTTATCTTTTTACAACATAGATTCCCAATATAATTCCCACATAAATACATTAATAAGTTTATGCATAAAATAAATAGATATGTTTATATTTTTTAAAAGTTACAGTAAAACATTATGTTGAATGACCATGACAATTATTGAATCATTTCAATTAATTTTCCTCAATAAGATATATAAAAAACATGAATTAAATTTGATAATTAGTTGAAAAATGAATTCGTGAAATCATCACAGATTTTAATCATAACAAAAGTACATGTGTAGTAATTATAATATTTTATTTTATTGTTCAAATATTTTTATGTTCATTTCCATGAAAAAATAAATAAAAATAAGTAATATATATATATATATAATAGTGACATCAAATTTTACAACATTTCAAAACCAAGAATATAATTCCTTAAATAAATATAATCTTAAATTATTTCAAATATAAAAATATCTTGTAATACATAATCTAAATCCCTTTAAAATAAAGTGTAACTTTAAAAACAAATAGTAAGTTATAGAAATTAGTAACTCTAATAATTGATTCACTAAAAATCATTATAAATATTTAAGAATAATATATGGATTCCATGAAAATAATAAAATTATAGTGTTATGTAGTATTTAACTCACCACTTCCAATAACATACCTGGTTTAATTTACAATACATTATCTAATATGATATTAATATTTTACATCTTGATATCCCATAATGTTTTTTTCAATAAATAACGTGATTCATCCCAAAATTGGACACTAAAGTTAACTCATGGCAGGGCTTTAAGGTAATTCTTGATCCCTATAGGATAGTGAAAAGCACCTTAGAATAAATAAATTATTTATGAATGATTATACTCAAAATATGTCAAAAAATAAATATTTTCAATGCATAAATGAACAATTTTTCCATTAAAAATTTTAACAATAGAAGTAAATGTGAAAAAATAGAAATATTTGTCGAACTAAAATTTTTAAACCAATGCAGTTCATTCTAACAACCCATATATTTGATATATAAGGCCCAACAACCAATAATGTGTCAACAAAAAACCCACACATTGCTAAAAAGGTTACCCACCACCACATTGATGTTCCTTGACCTTACCTATGTCATATAAAATATTATCTACACATACCTAATGGTGCATATATCTTGTTAAAAAAACAATCCCATTACAATCCCACCAAGTGTTTTTTAAGAAACATTTAAATAATAATAATATTTTGCTCATACATGTAAAATAATTCATTAATTATAAGATTAATTTTTTGTGTATAAACAATGAAAATATATCCCTTCTATAAATATTATAAATAATGAATAAAAAATCTATTTTTAATTAATTAAAAAAAAATTATTTCCAAATAATTTAAAAATATACTATTTAAAACAGAGAACCACAGTAACTAGTTATTTTATTAGATAGGATTAAGATATCAAGGATCCTTACACATCTATGATAAACACACTATGTGCAGACCAATACTAATAATACAGATCTTGGAATGAGAGAACACCACGATAAGTGATCCCCCATTCCAAAGCATATTTATTTGGAGTTAAAACATAAATCCATGTTAGGTTTCCTCAAACCATCCTAGCATGCTTCTAAAAATATATTACCCTCAAAAGTATCATTTTTTATCTTGAGATATATCCCAATAATGGTGGATTTAAATTTTACATGTCCCACATCTAGAAGATTTCATTTTTAAAATTGGGCTACAGTTAGAGGATTTATTTTCCACAAACGAAGAACACCTGGAATCTTTATTTTTCACATCGAACAACACTATGATTATTTTATCTTCTCAATTCAAATAATTCCAGTTCATATAAAATCAATAATAAAACTACCAAATGTAAAATTAAAACAATCATTGAAATTCATATTTAATCAAAAATACCAATTGGGGATCCATTTAACATAAAATCCAAAAACATCGTATATCAGGAATGATAAATCATGATATTAAGAAAACAATGGGTTTTCTTTAAACCAAAAATTTATATAACATGTTATACACATTAATAAACTTTGATCCATAAGTCAAGGATAATAGGTAATAATATATAGTAAGAGAAGACCATAAACCAAGAACCACATAACAAGAAACCTAGTTTTAAAAATCTCTAGATCAATGTAATGATGAAAACCCACTTTCAATGACAATTCCTAAATAAGAGCACAAATATTTGGAAATATCATGTATTTAAATTCCATTTTAATATTATATTTATAAAAAAATTATATCATGACATGATTTATAAATATGACTAAAATATCCTCAATCAATTATTCATTTCAAGAGTAATATAGAAGATCTAGAATATTGGCGATGAATAATGAAGAATGGTAACTCACCATGATTCTTCTAGATATAAAAGATCATGATAAATATGAATGATTGTTTAGATTGGATGGGATCTCAAAAATAACCAAGAAAAATCTACAAGGTCATAAACAAAATTTGTAGGAGAAAGATTTGAGAAACTGGTGGTGTATCGTGTTTAGAAATATATTATCAAATAAAATAATTTTTGTCACATGGTTTGGAAACATGGTTTGTAAAATCTTTCACCAACCATGTTATCTTTTAAGAGGGGAAATACAGGTGACCATATTAGAAAATATTAACAATGACATGTTATACAAGTTTATGATCTCAAAAGAATGAATATTTCCTAAATAAAAATTGTTTTGGTGTCTCAAGATGCAATGAAATGAGATAACGTGGTCAATTAGTCAGTGAATACCATATGTAATTATTCCCTCTTAGAGTCCTTAGAAACTAGATGATGGAATCTATATTTACATTTTCTCATTACCTATGTAAACTAGAAGAGGAAAAAAATACAAATGGATTTTTGTGTTCAAAATTATTCTAATGAAATGTGTAGTAATGAGGGAAAAAATTAGTTAATTATTACTTCAAACCAGGCCACCAAAACTGACTCTCATTTTATAGTATATATTAATAGTATGAAGATGATTAAACCAATAGGAAGAATCTCAATTTTCGACCATAGTCCTCCTCACATAAAAAGCTACTATCAAATGAAAAATGAATCAATTAATGTATTTAAGGGAGAAATTATCCTCATAAGTTGTTTCTATAACACAAAAAAATCAAAATTTCGAACTATTTATTTTATAATGTATGTGACACGTACCATCGATCTTAAATAACACACGACATATATTTGTTTAAATCTAATATCTTTGGAAGATGGGGTAACATGAATACCCAAGTAAAAAATGAACTATAATACAATATAAAATTATAAACAATGAATTTAAATGGATGTTCATAATAATAAAAACATTATTATAAAAAATATGGTTATTTATTGATTAAAAATAAAATATTATTCATGAAAAAAAGAAATATATTTTGAAAAACTGTATATTTGTAAAATATGGTTTAGTCATGATTTGTGCACATAATATAAAATTAAATTTTACCCCATTAAAAAAATTATTTGAAAAAATAATCTTAATTTTTTAAATCCTCTTACCATAATTATCTCAGGGTGATTTGTTTGGATTTTTCTAAAATGTTTAATTTTCTGTGAATAGTGAAAAATAATGAATTCTAATTGATAATTATCTTTTTCATGTAAATAATATATTATGTTAAATTTTATTTTGAATTTTATTTAATGTAATATTAGTTAATGGCTTTATAAATTATTTTAGTTTATGTCCTTGTAATCACTTTCATTTTGATATTAGATATATAAAAATTATAATCTTTTTAACATTTCCTCCATAAAAACATTCTTTCGCATAACCTGTACAAGCCTAATTTTAATTTAAAAATGTTCAAATCAGTGAATTTATTTTATAATAAATGCAATAATAATTTTTAATATTCATAATTAATAATTAATAATAAGTTCAAATTAATTTATTACCTAAATTAATAGTAAAAATAATTAAAACTATTTATCATGATTAAGGAAAAAATGGGTTTACCGAGGGTTAAACTAAGAAGTTAAGGGTTCCTAATGACCCAACGAAACATTCAAAATCCATTGTATGGAAATATTATTAACTTATATATTATTATTTATTTAATTTCCAATTTGTTTTGTTTTTAATGATAAAAATATGTTTTTTATTGAATATTTAAAAAAAATGTGTGCCACTCAACTCATTTATAAAAGTCTACCCAATAAACTGTATTAATCACATTTTAAACCCATTTTTGTTAAATGAAGACATATAAAAATCAATAACTAGAATATATCACATCACCCTATATGCCTTATTGTTTTTTTCATAATGCCAATATATTATGGTTTTAGTATAAACCTAAATAGGGTACTGAAAAATGGTATCATTTTCGAAGAGTATTTTAATTCTATATCTTCCACCAAGTACATAAAATATTTTTAATTCATAATGATATATTATCCAAAATATAATACATATAAATAATTATGTTTTATTTTAATTTCATTACCTACACCCACCCCCATTTCTATAAAATGGGTTATAGAATTTCCATTTGTTTGTATTGCATAATACCGCCACACGAAACGATGCCATTCATTTTTCAATCACAAACCATCAGAGTTGGTTATTATGAAATATATAATGTATATATAATATATTAATAAAGAGATAATACCAATTGAGTATTTATGTCATATATAAATATATTACCTTCATTCCTCATGAGATAAAATTACATCTATCATGTGTACGAAAAACTACCACATTGTGAAGCGATGTGTCTCTTTTTTCACTAACGCTTTACATGAAAGATAATAAAGATAATGTTTAAGAATATATGTGATATAAATTGCATAATTATGATATTAAATTCATATTTTTAATCACTAATGGATAATATATATCATTTTATTATCTTTATTTTCAATCACTATAAGAATATAACATCATTCATGTTTTTGTGGACCACCACCTTTGTGAAATAATGTGACCCTATTTTCATCTCTAAACCACATAGATGATATATATATATATAAGTGTGTATATTAAATGAAATAATATAATATTAATTATATTATTACCAATCATTAAACATAAAATATAACATAACTCCTTTTCGTAATGATTTTTGAAAAAAGAAATGTTACTCATGTGTATGTACAACCTACCTTCTGCCTGATCGTAATGTACTTAGATTCTTAAGAAAATACATGATTAATTGTTTTGAAATTATTATTGATTTATAAATATTATAAATATATAAATATTATTAATGTTTAAATCTTTAAATAATGACCTCTTCGACTACAGTGAACCTACTAATGTCATTTTTGACACAAAAATATATCATCGAAACATCATACAAAAAGATAATTTTATAAGAAAATATATATGAAATGTCAATAAGGGAAATGAAATGAATAAAAAATAATAAATTATATTTATAAATTAAAATATCAATATATTTTTATTATTCAATAATATATAGAACATGTATGACGAGTCAGACTCAACGTAAGGATTATGCCACAATTTTCTTTCACTGAGGCACATTTATAGGTTATGTACCGATTTATTTATATGGTGTTTATAATGATCCTTTTAAAAGTAATATAATATATTATTCAAATATTATGGTATTTTGAGTTTTAATTTTAATTATTTCATCCAACGATAATGGAATTAAGAGTTACCAAGTGGTAATGAATTTCACAACTCAAATTCTTTTCATTAGGTTATAATACTTATTAATTGTATTTGGTAATCTATGGATATGTGAGCAATAAAATTTGGTAGTATATTTTTTTATTTTCACATTTTTTTAATTTATATTTCATTCAAATAATATATTCTCTGTATAATTATCACTTCAACATTATATTCATTTTAATTGTTTAATTCAAAATCTCATTCTAATCGAGATTGTGTGTTATTGAATATTAGTTGAATGAAATTATTTTATAATTTTCTAATAAAAATCTTTATTTTATAATAATTTTCTTATTCATTATATTATCAATTGAAAATAATATTTTTCCACTATCTCATACATTAAAAAATATGTAAAAAATTTAATTATAATCTTACTTCATTTCTTCTTCGAGCAGAAATATATTTTCTACCAAAACCCCATTTTCTAAAAAAATTAATTTCTTTAATCATTTTAAAAAAGATTTATTAAAATTATTTTTATTCATATTTTAATATTTATATTTTTTTAATTTAATCTTCATGCATTTCACTAAACAATTTCTCATTTTATTTTATAGAAAAATTGAATGGAATCAATATTTTCATGTATATTAGATGAATATAATTTTATTCTATTGTGACAACTTAATGTGTGAAATCATTCATTACAAGTTTGAATGAATTATTTTAGTGAAAATTATTTTCCAATTATTTAGTGATATATATTTCTAAAAACAAATTTTCCAAATGATAATGGTATTTTCTTCAAGGATGTTTTGACGTATCTTTTAATGTATTTATTTTCATAAATGTCAATTTTTTTTCTTATTCCAATGGCTATATGTTTTATTGAAACCAAAATTATATTTTATGTAAGTGTTTTATGATAATTTTTAAAAATGATAGTATTAAAATTAACATTCTTGATTCATTTTTTAGTCATTACCTTTTTCTTGAAATATCAACTTTCCATTGATCATTGGACATTAAATATCCAATTAATAAAGACATTATTTATCATCAAAGTGCTCATTTCGTAAAATATATCACAATTGTAAATATTATTTTATAATTTTGATGTTATTTTATTTACTGGTAAAATATTTATAATCTTTATTATTCATTCAATACATATATTTAACTATAAGGCGCATTAGTCATGAATCAAATCGATTATTAAATATAGGAGAAATGATTTGGAAATGATGAAGCAGTTGGGAAAAAATATAGATATCCACTCAAGGTATTAGTATTATCATGGGATATATTATTTATTAAGACATAGTTTAATATGTTTCTACTTTTCAGTTTTAAATGCCTAAAATTTAGAATTTTATAGTAAGGTAATCACATTCCTGTGAAACATAACATCCAATAATTAATCATTTTCGTCCTTAAGAATTATGTTATTAGTATTAATGATATTTTCTTTTTTATATTACATATTGATTCATTTTATTGTAAATTAATTTAATAAAAATCTTATGTTTCTAGTAAATTACATTTCCATTTTGTCTATGACTTATCTAGTTATGATAGAGATTTTCTATATAAATTGTTAAATATTTGTAGTTTTTTACAGTTATATATTTGTTACGATATTAAAATTATTTAAAATGCATTTTTTTAATTATTTAACATTCTATTATAATTATGATAATTAATTCACGACATATTCCACTATACCTAACCCTAACAGGTCATTTGAGCTCACACTTATTTGTTTTTTCAGGAATCCAAGTATTATACCACAAATGATATTCATGAATATTCTAGAGGTAATAATGATATTATTGAAAAAAAATTACATTTTAGTTTGTGTAATAAAATTTATTATAGAAATCATGTATCTATCAATTTTACCAAAAGTATTATAATATTTGGTCATTCGGAATAAAATTCCTTGTATCTTATACCAATGTATAAAATATGGAATTGACTCTAGGATAATGGGTTCAGATTAACTATAGTTGGTATTATATGAATTTTTAATGAATTATTCAGAACTAGTCTTAGGAAAACAATGAAATGGATCCTATCCATATGATATAATTTGATGATATTTATAGAAGAACAACCCAAAGATTGGTTTGAAAGAGATTATGTGATTTTTTTAAAATACATCCATATATGGGTACTATTTGTAGATGTGGTTCTGATACAGAGGTGCCTCATGGTAATAAAATGGAAAATGGAAGACAGGTTTTGACCTAATCATTATCTAGTGTATGAAAGCATTCATTACTGTCAATATAGTTTGAAACTCTGTGGGGATATTATAAGTATAATTAACATTTTCTATAGAAAAAAATATGATTTGGATAGATGATGAAAAATAATGACCTAGGTTAAACCTAAGGTGTATTATATTGAAAAAAAGGTGACTCAAATTAATGTGATCATTTTTTTGTTCACAAAGGATAACAATAATGCATTAAATTTCCTAGTGAAAATTAATTGTATAATTGAAGGAAATAAATCTCATCATAGGGGTCCATTTATTGTCTATTATATTAAAGGTTGAAAATCATGGATTTATTTGATTAAATTATATCGTCTAATTTATATCACCTAGATCATTGAACGACGTATTCATAAATAAAATATATAAATTATTTGTGTATTTAGATTCAATAATTATAATATACATGTATTTTAAATTGAGGTATTTCATGATAATAATTATGAAGCATCAATGGATTTTACTATGTTTAATAATCATATGTGTCTTCATTTACATAACAGGTATGGATACCATCATGTTTTATGAGTTTAATGTTGATTATAAGTTCAATTTCATGAATTTCATTTTTTTAAGGTTTTATGTGATGAGAGTCTACAAAGATTACATATATTTTGGGAGAAAATTATTTTAATAGAATCCAAAGGTTTATGAAATGTTTTATTGAAAAATTTTTGTGGGTTTTAATGAATTAATATTATATATATATATATTTTGATGTATTGGGGACCATTTGGGTTAACATGATATTTAATGACACTGTAATAATAGTCAAATAAAATTAATAAACTTTTTCAAAAAATAAGATACATTTAAAACATATAAAAAATTTATTTAATGAATAATTTTATATAAATGATTTTCATTATTGTTTTTGAAACATTATATGAATTATTTTAATATTGTTTTAAAAAAATGGAAATGCTAATGTTTATCGACAACCTCACTCATCTAGTAAGGATAAGGGGCTTGAACCCAAAACTGAATGTGATAAGGGTTTAATTCCTACCACTTTCCAACATTATTTCATAGTTAATATGTCATTTTTATTCAAACTATTTTATGATTAAATATTAAGGATAAACAAGTTGTGTTTCCATTGAGGTTTATTGATTAATGTATTATATTAGATAACATATATTAACTTTATTAGATTTGTGAAATATATAGGGATAGAAGGTAATAATTTTATAACATTTATGGATCATAAAATTTATTACCTTTAGTTATTCATACATAAAAGATTTCTTTTTTAGAGATTAATTTCTTAGCTTAATGGGATAAATTTGAAATTGATCAGAGCACAACCAAATGATGAATGTATTCTTATGAAATAAAAACATATTGAGTTAGTGAATTTATTTATATTCATTGATAATAAATAAACCCCTAAAAACAAGTAAATATACATTGAGAAAACGTTTATCTTAATAACATCATACTTGATAAATAAAAAGGTCTATTAAATCAACCTATATTTATGGTTTTGAGGCCCTTACAGTATATGAACCCTTAACATTTTTTTGATAAATAGCCTAAATAAAATCCATAATTATTTATTCATTCATTTAATATATATGTCTTCACATTACATAGATTATTCGTGACATAGAAACCTATTTATGTGTTATTATATATGACCTTTTACTTCTCTTTCTCTCATTTAAAGGGGATATTTTATTAACCCTTTTTATGATTCTGGTTTTAAACAAAATGGTTTTCAAATATCAAAACCTTGATTACTAAGATGAATTTTAAATTATGAGGAGTTAATTAAATAAAAAATTGGAAATTTTAACACATCAAAATTATAAAATAAAAATTTATATTTAATAATGTATGGGATATAGGACACCATGATTAAATAAGGGATAAAATATATTTCATTAAATTTATTCTCTTTGATGATTGCGAAACACACAATACTGATTTGAAATAAACCAAAATATTATATAATTCTATACCCTAAACACTTAATTTGAGGTCATTAATACTACTAATTATTTGATGAAAATTATGGTTACTTGTTTGTTATATATAAAATATGATTCATTTAAATGGAAAATAATTTTTGTGAAAAACAATTGTATTTTTATAAATGACACTTTAGTCATGATTTGTGAAAATAATTTAAAAATAAATATTACCAATTTTAAAAAATTTAATTCACAAATTAAAATTAATTTTTTTTTTTCATATCATGTGTTTTTTTGAAGGTGACATTTTAATATTGTTTTGAAAAGTTTCATTTTTTATGAATATTGGAAAAAATCGAATTTTAATCAAAGAATTTATTTCTCTTTAAATAATATATAAGGTTTAATTATAATTTAAATTTGATATAAATTACTATTATTTAAATTTTATATCAATTAATCTGATTTAATCCATTCTAATCATCTTAATTTTAATTTACAAATATTACATTTTTTAAATTTTAAAAATTTTATCATTAAAACCCCTCTTTCACGTCATGTCTGCAAGATTAATTTTAAAATAAATTTTCCGCATATTTGAATTGAATTTGGGAAATTTTATAAAATATTTGGAATCATTGTAATTTACAAAATATAAAAATATCAACTTAATTTTTGACGTGACTGTATAGAAGAAATTGTAAAAAATTAATTATCATAGTTAAGGAAAAAATAGTTTTACCAAGGGATAAAATAAGATGATGAGGGTTAATAATGATCTAAAAATTTGTCTAAAACCCATTTTAGATCCATATTTTGACATTTTATATTATTTATTCAAAAATAGACCATTTTTGGTGGGTTTCTTACGATAAAAAGTTTGGTATGATTGAATATTTTTAAACAATTACAAGGGCTCCACTCTGCACACTTATAAAATACCACCCAATATCATATTTTATTCTCAACATTAAATCCATTTGGTTCCGTCAATTCCTATCCAAATAATTGGGAAATATTCATAATCTTATTCTATATTCCTTTTTTGGTAAGAAACCCAACCTAGGAAGGCTTTAGTGAAAACATACCGAGTATACCCAAAGAAGAGGTAACGCTCTTCAATGAGAATTTTCATTTTATTTTTACCTCTATATATTTAATTTATTAATAACACATATTTTGATAATAAACTATGTATCTTACATATAACTATATTATTTTATTTTATTGTAATGAACTATAATCATACCCACTTCTATCAAATGGGATATGAAATCATCATTAATGTGTGTGTATATATATATATATATTATTTATTATATAATAATAAATCTTGAACTATTTTATCATATATACCTTTTTTACTTTCTATTCCATTTGGAATTGGATAAATTCACTTGTGTGTACAACATACTACCTCCCCACACAGTGATGTGACTCATTTTTCACATACACTTTACATGAAATTTAATAAAGATAAATTTAATGATTATAATTGAGAAAAATTAAATAATTATGAAATTAATAACATAGTTATCATTATTAAAATCTATTATATATTGTTTTCCTTCATACCTTTTCTCTCACTTAAAGATGATATTGTCATTCGTGTACCTATGGACTAGCACCTTCACAAAATGATGTGACAGTATATTCTTGACCACACCACTTGCATTATATAAATTAGTAAATTTAATGAACTAATATAGTATTAAGGATATTATTATCATTTTTAATGATAGAATATTACTTATATCTTTTAAGTATTTATCATTGAGAAATGGAAACATTTCTCATCCAACAAATGGATTACCATGCCCATTATTATAACAAATTTCATTTATTGAAATCATATTCCATGATTAAATTAAAAATTAAGAATTTAAGTATAAATAATATAATTATATAATTATTATTTAAGTTTTTTTTAATTCCTTCTTTTTTAATTAGTAATCTTTTAAAAGTCGTTTTGGATAGTTAAGCTAAATATGGTCGAAACATCCAACAAAATATTTGTAGATAAATTAATAATATATGAAATTTTAATTAGTGAAATAAAGTAATAATAATATTAAAAAGATTAAATATATAGTAAATAAGTAAAAATATATTTATTATTTAGAATGATAAAGAATATACTTAACGATTCAAACTCAACAGATTGGATTTTGTCTCAATTTAATTTCATAGAGGCACATTTATATATTATTAACCAATTAATTTTATATGTTCAATATAATACTCAATTGACATTTAATATCATGAATAAATCACACATTTTGATATATTTAGTTTCATTTTTAATTATTTCATCCATGGTGATTATAATTAAGAGTAACCATGTTATAAACAATTTCATAACATAATTTCTTTTTTATTGGGTTATATTACTTGTTTGTTGTTTTTTAAAAATAAAGTTCATTATGTTGTAATTTTTGCCAATATTTTATTTATTTTTACTTGTCCCATTCTTATTCATAATTGATACAAAAAAACTATTCATTGGTCATTTATTACTTACACATTATGATCATTAAAAAAGAATATTTCATAATCTAGTTCTAATCAATATTTTTTATTCTTGAAATCATAATGAAGGAAATTATTTTATAATTTTTCAATAAATACACTTCATTTTATTATAATTTATTTATACATGATATGATTAATTATTAGTACCATATTTCTCACTCCACATCATTTGAAATATTCATGAAAATTATTTTAATACTATCCGACTTCACTTACCTCTTAAGTTAGAAATTAATTTTCTACCAAAACCCTTTATTAAATTATTCCAAAAATGTTTTAACCCCTTTTAATAGTTATTTATAAATAATTTTACCCATTTTTACATTTTATAAGTTTTATTAGTGGAATATTCTTGTTGGTTTCAAAACAATTAAAATTTTACTTTTATAGAATAGGTGAAAGAAAGCTGTTTTTAATGCATACAACATGAAAAAAAAATTCTAACGTTATGAACACTCAATGTTTTAATTATTTCTTTGTATGATTCAACTATTATTTATAATGAAAATTATTTTCAATATATATTTTGAAATTATACGTTTAAAAAGATATTTTCTAATAGAATGGAATATTTTCTACAATAATATTTTAAATGTTATCATATGGTATTTATATTCTTCAATAACTATAACATGTCATTATAACAACAATTGGTATATATTGGGTTGATACCATCCTTATTCTTTATCTATATGGTCTATAATTATTTTTACCAAGGAAATTATTTACATTAAATTTATTTATTCATTTTTATAGGCACTAACTTTCTATAGAAATATTGACTTTCCTATGATCATTGGGCATTAGTTTTCACATAAATATCCATATAATCTATGATTGATATGCGTATTTTTAAATAGTATATAATTTCTATATATGATTTTTTTCATGGATTCATCTTGATTTACTATAGAAATATTTATAATCGACATTCTTCCTTGTATATGGATATTTAATGATAACACATAGTTTTCAGGAATTAAATTGATTATTCAATATATAAATAATTCATAAGGAATTAAAAACACATCTGGAACCTTATTAAAGATATCCCCTTGATGCAATGTTAGTGTCATGGGATTAAAAAATTGGTTTCACTTAATTAAATGTGTTTCTACCAATTCTTTATAAACTAATTTGTAGATATATCTTGATGGTAGTGGTATTATGTGATTGGGAAACATTACAAACACTAATTAATAATTGTATTCATTATGTATATTCTTATTATTTTCCATTATATATTATGTATGATATTATCTATTACATTATCTTTGTATATATTTCATTATGAATTTATTAATTATAAAGAATGTGGTTTTAGTATTTTCATGTCTATATTTACTATGTCTTATCCAGTTATGATAGTCATGTTATTTACTAAGTGGAATGTGTTTTACGTTATTTTTACTTCTATATTGATTGTTCTATTGAAATTACTCAAATGGACCATGTGTTCTATTATTTAACTTTCCATGTTTATTATTCTCATTTATCCATGGTAGTTTCCAATGTACATAACCATTATTGATTAATTTATCTTACCTTTATCATTTTCATTTCCGAGGAATCAATGTAGTGTATTAAAATATATATCAATAATTACTATATAAGGAATAATACAATTCATGGAAAAAAATTATATTGTAATTTATGCATTGAAATGTAATATGGTAATCATGTATCTTTTAAGTTTACCAAAACTAATAAATTATTTGGTCCATCTGGATAAATTACTTATATCATATGCCAATGTGTTATAGTAAGTACAAACTCTAGGATATTAGAGAAGGGGTGACTTTATTATCTCAAACATATAAATATTTTCTAATAATCCTAAACTCCTCATCTAGTAATTTCTACAAAAACAATCACATCAGATAGAGAAAAAAATCAACTGAACACTAGTTATAACAATATCAATATCTTATTCATCAAATCTAGTTTCAATGGGGAAAATATTCCCATTATATTTCATTCACCTTTTGATTCCATAACTTATTGAAATGGTACAAGTCTACTTAAATTGATTTCCATATTCTTTATCATTCTTAGTGTTTAGGCGATGATAAATTTGAAATATTTAAGATACTCCACCCAATCCCTCTACCTAATTTCAAGCCCTTTTGAGAAAATATGTTACCTAAAATTTTATAGAAATACAAAAATAACAAACATTTCCCCAAAGTGGTAATGTCTCCAAAACCTAAGTGAAAAAAAAACCGATGCAATTACTAAATAATGTGTATGTAAATTCTTCTGTTATGGTAAAATTTAATGAGATTTATCGTATACTACATGATGATCTGGTATAAAAAAAATCCCGAAACTAGAAACTAATGGGTCAAAAAATACAAATTATCCCTATACCACTTCTAGTAAAATAAAAATAATTCCCAATGTAATATGTCAAATAAATTCATCAATGTAATTTTTCCACTCAGTATCTAATATGAATTTTACCCTTTTCCAGGTAGGAACAATTAATAGAGATGAATACATTTAGATTACCTTCACAACACACTAATAATATCCTTTAAAAAACAAGATTCCCGGAATACAGCAGAAATTTTTGAGATCCTCCAATGAAATGATATATTTCACTATCTAAACATTAACTAAAATTAAATGTTATAAAATCATATAATAATAATGTATCTTATTGAATAAAGAAATGTAATCTTGAAATCATATCCTTATGGGGTGTTCACTAAATATTACTAAAATGGAATTTTTGTAAAACACTTGATTATATTTTTTCATCAGATAAACCAACAGTTCAATCATAAACACCATGATGAGTGAATGAATGTAAATGAGTAAATTATAGTTAATAAGGGCTTTGAAAATACATGGAAAATAAGAAAGACTAAACATAATTATAAGATATTCAAACTAAACAGACATTACACTAACTGTGGGATTCAAAGCATATAAATCAATAACCATTAGATAATGATATTTTGACCGATGGTCTATTGTTATGAAAATATTATATACCTTTAATTGATTAAACTAGTCATTGATATTGAGAAAATGATAGTTATTTTGAATTGTAACACAATTTTTCTTCCCATAATCAACACATGAATTGATTTTTAAATCATATTTCTTATAAAAATGCACTATGGATAAAACACATGATTTAATAGAAAAAATGATACCATTTTATTTTAAATAATACAAATTAATATTTAATTACCTCTACAAATATGGGTCAATATGGTATAATGATATGGGTATATGCAAAGATCCAAACAATAAATCTATTGAAAACTCAACTCCCCTATTCGGAGGGTGACTAATGAAATCGACTATAAATATAAACAAATATTATATGATGATTAGTCGAAACTCACAATAACAGGAGTCATCATCATGTTATAATTTAACGGTGATATAAACACCCCATATTCTAGATTAGGATGTCATTCTCAACAAGATCTTAGATTATATTTTTCTTGAAAAACCCATGAGCTCTTTTCGAACCAAATAAATAATATCCAATAATTATAGTAATCAATATAATATTTTTGGTAAACTAACCAATCAATATTAAACATAATATTAAATTTTTACAATTACACAACCATGAAATCTAAAAATATATCAGCATATAATATAGAGAAAGGACATAGGGAAATTGGATACCCTACAACTTATTCTTTCTTAGTGTTTTTGTCAATTCCATGACAAATTACATTAGTTATGTTAAATTATTTAAAGGATTAATGAAATAGAGTGATATAAAATAATTTTAGAGACCAAAATAAAATAAATAAATATATATAGTTCACTAAAAATGAATCAATACTGATTGTACATCTCACACTTTCAGGGGATGAGTAATATTCATTCAAATACTCTTCAATTATGTAATACTTTTTTATAATATAGTATAGAGGTTAGAATTATATTTAAGAACCTCATTACACTTCATCTTATTTCTATAACATCTTCTAATGCTACTAGTATATGGAAGAGAAATTAAAACCAACCCAAACTTTCCTTACATTTCAATTTCCTTATCGGGCCCTCCCAAAAAACATCTTCCTAGGCGATTAGATTCAGCATGAAAACCTAAGAATAAATCAATGACCACAATACAGTTTCAATCACTTTTGAAATTAAATTATATTTTCATAAAACCTCTAATGAAATATATACAATAATATAAAAATAGTTTGAATAATATATCATAGTGTTAGAGCCATTATAGAAGATGAGATACTCTATTGATTTGTGGATCATCAATAATTCAGAGAAAAACTATTAGAGATTGATGGTCTTGAAGTCTTTTCACCCCAAACCATTATATTATTTCAATGAAAAACTTTGTGCCGAAATATTAAAATTAATTAATTGATTATAAATTTAACACATTCCATAAGAATTAATTTTAGAGCGTTCAAATTGATAATCTTCTTAATAATCCTTAATCATTCATACACTTCATGGGGATCCATCATTCCATGAAAGAATAGTGTTTTTTGGGAAATAAACTGTTAGAATTTGTAATTATCTAGTTTTAACCCTAGATTCACTTACATATTTTGAACCAATATAGGGATAACACCAAGGTCAATGGAACATAACTCTTATACAACAAAGTCAGTATGATTTTGATTGAGTGGAGGGTTTCTTTATATAAAGTCATCTCTAGAATCGTCCTAATAAACTCTAGTAGTCCCTCCAGGGGTGTGGTAATATATTAATAAATTATGATATACCATTATAAAACTGATAAATTACAATTTGAATCTAGATAATACAAAAAAATAACTCATATTAGATCATAACTAATCAAAAGAAAGGTGCTTCCCAACATCTTGTGGTAACATAAGGCTTGAAACAATGAGATATAGATATGTGATCACTTTTAAGCTACCCCTAATGTGTCTATAATATTGTTTCCAATGTACAATATTTTTTAAAAAAAGTGAAATCATGGAAAAATATCCTAAAGTTGATACCAATTCTTCAGGTATAACCTAGGATACCCCATAACAATACATCCAAACTAGTTTTTGGTATAGATCTAAGGGTTTTATCATTCCCCATTAACTAAAACCATGTTCTTGGGAATCAATAACTACCTATGGGAATTATTTGCCAAAAATTAACATAAAAAAATAAAATTTAGAAAATACAATAAAATAATTATGTTAATACACCATCTAACAGGGGATGTCAAATATAATAAGGTATTTAATTACAACCTAAAACTAGAAAACCAATGTATTTGATAAGAAAAAAACATGTCCCCATGTGATATAACAAAAATCCTCCAACCATGTCATTTCCAAACTCAGACACACTTCTATCATAGATATTGATCAACTCCATATGGTATATTTCGGTTACCTACGTTAGATAAAACAAATATCTACACTAATCCTAAAGGTATTTGTAGGGTGTTAAAAAATACAAGACTAGTATGATACCATAAAGTTATTCATGGTCTTTATTTAATAAGTAAATAAAATCATTTCATTTTAAAAAAACAATGCGTAAAATATGAATTCATATAGTTTCTAATAAATTATTGAAATCCATCTATTATATAATAGTTTATAAATCATACTAAAAACCCCATTTTCTAATAAATTATAAATAAATAATTTCTATATAATTTACAAATAAAAAATTTAAAAGCATGAATCATTGAAATTAGTATTAAGTATATATTGGTTTTGGGTAGAAATGATACTAACACCACTATGATCGACTAACCATGTTCTCAAAAATACTTATAAGATGAACCTAGTATTAAGAGAACACCTTGATTGGAAAACTGAATTTCTTAAATTGGATTAATAATAGATATAACATAAATATTTTCTATATTTCCAAAAACCGTCAAATTATATTTTTCCAGCTCTTTCTCCCTCATAAGTTTCCTAATTTCCAACGTTCCATATCCCACACTTGGTCGCTTTAGGGTTCATAAAAAAACCTTAAATGGAAACCTTCATATTCATGAATATATTACACTTGGAGGCATCGATTCTCGCAAATATACCAAACATAGAGGATTTTATTTTCATAAATGAACCACACTTGGGGGTTTCATTTTCAAAATTTAAATCACTTTATAAAATATCATATTAATAATAAAATTGTCCAAATTCATAATAAGAAATAATTTGATAGTTATTTTTCAATTATCAATACCAAAGGGGAAATCCCTTTTTCAAATTATAAAAAACCATCAACTTTGAGGGTTCATAAAACTAGGAATTAACAATTTATAAAACCAATTAAAAATTATATTCCATAATTTGGTATAAATACAAAAGTTACTCAAAAACCATCATGTTTTTGGAGTTTAATGTTGATTATAAGTTGAATTTCATGAATATCATTTTTTCAGGTTTTATGTGATGAGTGTCTACCAAGATTACAGATATTTTGGGAGAAAATAATTGTAATACAATCATAAGTTTATGAAATGTTTTAGTGAGTCCTTTTTTGAGGATTAATGAATTAACATTTCATATAAATAATTTTAGATGTATTGGTGACCTTTATGGTTAATATGATCATTAATGACATTGCAATATTTGTAAAATAAAATTAATAAGATTTTTCAAAAATTAATATGCATTTAAAACATCACAAAAACCGTATTTAATGAATAATTTTATATCCAGGATTTCCATTATTGTTTTTGGAACATTATATGAATTATATTAATATTTTTTTAGAAAAAGGGGCCAATGTTTATTGACAACCTGACTCATCTAGTAAGGCTACGCGGCTTGATCCCAAAACTGAATGATGATAAGGGTTTAATTCCTACCACTTGCCTATGTTATGTTGTAGATAATATGTCATTTTTAGTCAAATTATTTGATGATTATATATTAAGGATGGTCAAGTAATGTTTCCATTGAGGTTTAGATATTAATGTATTATATTAGATAACATTTATTAACTATATTAGACTTGGTAAATATTTAGGGATAGAAGTTAATATTTTTATAACTTTTATGGATATTACAATTTATTAATTTTAGTTATTCAAACATAAAAGATTCATTTTTAGAGATTATTTTCTTAGAGTAAAGGTATAAATTGGGAATTGATCAGTGCACAAAAAAATTCTAAATGTATTCTTATGAAATAGAAACACATTGAGTTAGTGTATTTAATTATATTCATTTATAATAAATGAACACCTCAAAACTAATTAATAGATATTAAGAAAACATTTATCCTAATAACATCATACTCGATAAATAAAAAGGTCTATTAAATAGACCTATATTTATGGTTTGAGGCCCTTACAATATATTTACCATTAACATTTTTGTGATAAATAGCTTCAATAAAATCTATAATTATTTATTCTTTTATTTAATGTTTATATCATCACATTACATAGAATTTCCATAACATAGAAACCTGGTTATGTGTTATTCCCTGTGACATATTACTTCTCTTTCTCTCATTTATAGGGGATATTTTTTAACCATTTTTATGATGTGGGTTTTCAAAATAATGGTTTTCAAATATCATACCCTTGATTACTAAGATGAATTTAAAATAATGTGGAGCGAATTAACTAAAAATAGGGAAAATGTAACACATAAAAATTATAAAATGAAAAATTATATTTGGTAATGTATAACATAAAGATCACCGATCATAAATAAGCGATAAAATATATTTCATTAAATTTATTCTCTTTGATGCTTGCGAAAATCACAATAATAATTTGAAATAAACCACAATATAGTATAATATTATACCCTAAACACATTATTTGAGGTCATTAATACTACTAATTACATTATGAAAATTATGGTTACTTATTGATTGTAAATAAAATAAGATTCATTTAAATGGGAAAAAATTATTTAGAAAAACAATTGTATTTTTATAAAAACACACTTTAGTCACGATTTTTGCAAATAATTTAAAAGTAAATGTTACCAATTTTAAAAAATTTATTAAACAGAATAAAATTAATTTTTTATTTAATATCATAAAAATCTTCCAATAGTGAAATTTTAATATTTTTTTGAAAAGTTTCATTTTTTATGAATAGAGGAAAAAATAGAATTTTAATCAAAAAAATTTATTTTTTGTTAAATAGTTTATAACGTTTATTTATATTTTAAATTTTTTATAAATTAGTATTATTTAAATTTTGTATTAATTACTCTTATTTATGTCAGTCTAAACTTTTTAATTTTAATTTACATATAAATTTTTTTTAAAGTGTTGAAACTTTTATCAATAAAACCCCTCTTTTACAGCATGTCTGCAGGACTAATTTTAAAATAAAATTTCCACCGATTTGAATTGAAATTGAAAAACATTATTAAATATTTTAAATAATAGTAATTTACAAATTATAAACATATCAACTTAATTTTTGACCTAAATGGATAATTGAAATAGTATAAAAATTTATTATCACGGTTGAGGTAAAAATGGGTTTACCAAGGGTTAAAATAAGACGATGAGGGTTAATAATGGTGTAAAAAATTATCTAAAACCCATTTTAGATCCACTTTTTGAACTTTTATGTCAATAACCAACCCGGGTTGACCCCGAACCGGTCACCCGAGTCGGTCTGCGGCATGGCCCGAGAGGCGTTATCGATCCTCTCGGGCTAGTGACAAGCACCAGGGCATCACAGAGTACACGTGGGAAGGATTTCACCCAATAAAATTTACTAAGAAGCAGAAATAAACAAATGACGATAAAATAAAACAGCCAAAAACATAACTAACCTGACCACGAACCCAACTCCTCGTGACCCCGAGAGTCGATCATTAAACTACCACCAACTCTCGTCCACAGCGAGCAAGATCGAGTCACACCTGCGACAGAAACTAGAAACAACAAAAAAAACTATAGGCGTGCGTATTAAAACTCAGTAGGATAGCCCAATAAGTCTATTCCCAAAGCACTACCCTTAAAAGAATAATCTACCAACTTCAAGTTTGAAGTACATTATAGAAAATATTTGTTTTCACACACACACACTTTCCATCTTGTAAACAAGTAACATTCCATTGCCCTTTTTAATTTAGAACAAGTTTAATGTTGAAAGAAACAGGTGAATTGCATTTTAAATCATTTTGCAAACAATTAGAAAACCAAACTTTAGTTTTTAGTAATAAATAAAATCACACACAACACACACTAAGGGAAATGGGAAAAAGTGGCAGACAAGGGTCGGCACCCAAACTCGACCTCTCAATCGTCTGCCATATACAAATAAACACTAAAAGAGACATGGGTCGAACCTAGGAGATCGTCAACAAACCAGAACGTACTATACATGTGACTCATCCGGAAGGCATGCCCTAACTCGATGATGTCATAACGCCCTAACGCTCGACATACCCCTGCATGGCCTAACCGAGGTGCCCAATCCCTATAGCAGTAATAACTCAGTATTTCCCTACTATGGGGGCACTAGCCAGTGCGTGATCTAAACTAGTGCAACAATCGTTCTCAGAAAGTTCACTCAATTTGCTAGGTTCCCATGTCAACACAAGCACTAAAAAGAGGGGTGAATCAACAATGTAAAATTGTCATGATGCACAAGCATCACATACTCAGCTCACCTAATCAACAAACACAAAATATCACTCCAAAGAGACATTTAAAAACATTAATTTCATTAAAAGTACCAAACGGGCCTCATGTACTTATTCAATACCAAATCAATTTCCAGAAGAAGGATCAGACGTCTTCACGATTAAAAGCAGAAAACACATTTAAAATCACATTTAGGTAAACCAAATCACCATTTTAATTCTGAAGAGCAAACATAAGGGACAAAGGGGCATTTTCACTATTGCGCAACAATTAATCATGAAAAAGATTTCGGTACGATGCAGAGAAAGAAGCAGTTCCAATTCCAGAAATATAACTACTCTAAAAATAATAATATTTTAATACTACTTCCAATTTGATGAAAATTATTTAAATGACAAGAAATAAGTAAATTCTAAATTCAAAGGCATGTGTAGTGGGGACCTACCTCAACTCGCTACCCAATCACAACGACGCGACACGCCCCACACTAGCGAATAAGAAACGCATGTCGACAGTTCCGATATCACGGGATTACCTTGGAAGCGTTCTAAAACAAAAGTAAAACATTTAAAAACACATAAACACTGAATTAAAATAACTCTAATTAACAAACAATGAAAAACCATCCCGATACGTTTTCAAAACATAACTAGTAGCATCTGTATTATTTAATAAACAGCCTCAAAATTTATAAAACAATTCCAAAGAATAACATATAGAAAACCACTCTTCACACACATGCGTCATTTTGTGACAAATCGCACACCAAAGTACCCCCAAAACACAATTTGCACCTCATTTATAAGTCAACAAATCATTAAAACATTTTATAAAACAATTGTAAGTAACAATGGGAGACTTTCATATCAAGAACACGCCCAGAGACAACTTTAACAATCAAACGCACACCAAAACACTATTTAAACCCAAACGCACACCCGAACTCAATCAAAAACCTCTTTTAAATCCAATGCACGACAAAACCAATTAGAAACATCTTTCGTACCATTCACTCATTTTATAAAATGACATACACAATTTATAAAGTACATTCAAGGAGTATAATAAATAGAAGCACTTAAAATACAACCCATTTCATTTAAAAAAAACCATCTTCAATCCACACACACCAAAAATCCATTTCAAATCATTCTCCACACCACCTACATATTTTATCAAACCTCTTTCACCCTTTATAAAACACAATTAAGAGACCCACCATGGGTTCGCATATCATACACAACCCATCTCCTTTTAAAAACCACTTTTCAACACACGAACACCTTAAGCCCTTTCAAAAACACATTTCACACCACATTTATAATCCATAGAATGCAAACAAGAAGAAAAAAAATTATATTAAAATCATTAAACAATGTCATGGATAACTATTTAATCGTCAAGGAATGTGCAATTTGAAATAAATCAATGTATTTCTAAATTTAAATGGGAAACACAAAGGGATCCTACCTCAATCATCGATGGACTTCCCGAAACCAGTGTATAACCTCATTTGCACGATGATTACACTGTAGGGGAGCTGCGCGACCGAGAAAGGGTCGGCCGAAGGGTGTTTTATGACAGGGGAAGGGTCTACCAAAGAGGGGCGGTGATGGCGATGCCACGCTAGCCTAGAGTAGGTGACGTCGGAGGTTGCAGCAACTGGTGGCGGTGGTAGGTCGACCGGCAAGGGGGAAGCTGGTGCATGCTCGCGACAGGAGGAACCCGGGGGGGTTGCGCTGTGCAAGGGAGAGATGGAGGGAGGCCGATTTCCAGTGGGTGAATTTCTAGTGCGGGATTGTGGTTGGCTGTAGCATAAAAGGTGGAGAAGAAAATGGAGGGTTGCACCGTGAAGGAGAGGGGAAGAGGTCAGACGTCGGCGGAGGCCGGCAAAGGGAGGAGGTGCGGCGGCTGGAGGCTGGGACAGGAGGGCGTGCGGGAGAGGAGAGGGCCGGCAGGGACGGCTGGGACCGGCGGCTGCAGAAGGCGGGCCGAGGGAGTCCTGCGAGAGGGAGAGGGAAGGCGGTGGCAGGCCGGTGATGGGAGAGCAGGAGGGTGGCGGTGGCAGGTCGGCGACGGGGAGAGCAGGAGGGTGGCGGCGGGTCGCACGCAACAAGGGAAGGGGAGAGGCGCGACGGGAAAGGGAAGAGGGAGGTAGGGTTAGAAAAGAAAGGAAAAAAAATAAATAAAATGAAAAGAAATAAAATAAATAAAAGAAAAGAAGAGAAAGTAATAAGAGAAAATAAATAAAAACCCAAAAATACATAAGTAAATAAATAAATTTAATAGTAATTAATATTATTATTACAAAACTTCATTAATCCTAATATCAATAATAATAATAAAAGGTCATAAATAATAAAAATAAAACGACACCCTCATCTAAATAGGTATTTAAGTATACATATATAAACATATATAACAAGTATATAAACATATATAATAATTTATTTAAAAATATATATATATATAACATATATATAAACATATATAAACACATACATATATATATAAACACTTATATGTAAACATTCATTATGATCACATATACATATATATATGTATTGTATATATATGAACATATATGAACATATATAAACATATATAAACATATATCAACATATAAACATATAAACACATACAAACATATTTACACACAAACATATATAAAATATAACATATAACCTTACAGCATATAAGCATATAAAACATGTGTATATATAACATAAGAACATATAACATATATGTATCAACACATATAAACCTATATACATACATATATTTATTTATTTATTTATTCTCTAAACCAACTAATCTAATTAATATTAAAATTAGATGACCATGCGACACTTGTGCACTGTACGGTTCCAAGCGGACTGCAAGCTGGCCACGCGTCTTAGACTTAAGGAGTTCCCGCACTATCTCCAACCATAAACTCATCCAAATATTAAAATTTCCAACCGGGACTCGCCCGCACACATGCAAAAACACCTGACACCATGATAAATAAAATAAATAAAGTAAAATAAAAATAGGAGTGACAATTCTCCCTACCATTAAGCTTTCTTCCCCCGGAAAGCCTAACAAGTTCAAAACCCCAAATGAAAAACCTACATTACATCACAATTTAAAGAAAAATCAAAAGAACGACAACAAAGAGATTCTGAAACACTCCCAAAAAGGGGAGCGATAAACCAAAAGAACTCATATAACATGAACGAATTACCCGCTAAGTGTCACCCGCCCCCAAAAGTGTGACCACCTCCAGTTGATCTCTTTAAATGACAAAGAACTTTAAAAATAGTAAATTGAGGCCCAACATACACCCACCTTAACACCATTCAACAGAACTCAACCAATTTCTTCATCCTCAATTCAACCTTAAAACACAACATTCGGAACAACGCCAATAAAAACACGACAACTCTTTTGAAACTAACAAATAGGTCAAAACCACATCTAATGCATATCTCTTAAAACAATAGTCCAACATGACACTGGAACTCTCACACCCTAATTCCTTACCAAAAGAAAGAAAATATAGTTTTGTGGTTCCATATAAGGCTAACCACAACCCAACCAAAACCTAGAACAAAACTGGGAGATTGACACGGGAAGTCCGAACGGACTCCCCACCATATGAGACAAGCTATATTGGATTTGGCGAGACCCGTGACGGTTATTTCCACCACAATTGTCAAGTCAGTTCCCGGAATAGGACCAGAACGACATCACTGGAGACAAAATTCATGATCACAAGAATTTTCAACATGGGGAGGTCAAATGGACTCCCCACCATAAATCTTTCAAGAAGAGAAGAATAGGAGGACCTCCCAGCATTATCACCAGCAATCACTGCCCACGGGTGGGAGGGGGGGGCCTGTCCAACACACCACCCTCACTTGGAAAGAATAAAGTGAGCAACTCTTAATAAATGAGAGCAACGACATGACCAGGTAGTTATTTCACATAAACTAGTCATAATGAGGAAAAAAATGATTCTGACTGCGCGCAATTACTGAGAACAACACCCTGTCGCATGACATCACCTTTCGTTGGAGTTTCCCAGACTACGTGCTAGCTTCACTCCGAGGCCTGTGGCTGGAGCTCTGATGAATGAAGCACCTTCCGGCTTCACAGTCAGGTTTATGAAACCCCAGAACCATGACACAAGAACCATAATTTTTAACAATCACACATCCATAAGATCAATGGTTTAAAAGAGTTCATCCAAAACCATTCTTTCGACTGAAAGAAAAGAACACCACAAAATAGTACAGGTAACGACTACTACATCCAAGAGGCATCACGAAAAAGGAAAACATCAAGCTCATCCACCAACATATCCCTACTCCTGCTGATGGGCTGAGGTGACCTTCGACAATTCAGGTCTGGATTTAGAGCGCTTCTTGGAAACACCTTGGCAAAAACGCTTCAAGTGACCCATACGTCCACAGGTGTGGCAGGGTCTGGGAGCACTTGGACATGGCGGCCTTTTGTGACACTGCCTACCACACTGGTGACAGATCACAGCATTGCGCTGTGATGAAGATGACTGAAAGTATGAAGGCCTCTTGATTCCTCTACCAGCACCACCAGCATCAGGTCGCTTCTTACTCTTCTTACTAGCATCATCTGAAATGCTTCCCAAAGCTGGAGGATTCACCAACTCATGTCCTCCTACTAGCTCAACTTCAACAAGAAAGGCTTGCTCGACAACATCTGAGAAGGTGGTTAGGTTGAGCTCTTCCACTCTCGATCGCAGCTCAGGTCGGAGTCCAGACTCAAATTGTCGAGCCTTCCCGGGATCATTCGCAACAAAAAACTGATCATACGAAACTAGGTCTACAAAATGTCGATAGAACTCCAGTACAGATTCAACGGCCTGCTGGAGACAACACAACTCCATCCTCTTCCTCAGCTTCGTCATCTCATATAAGTGTTGTTGGATGAACGATGACTTGAAAAACACCCATGTCAATTCTTCCCCAGGCTTGTTCCGAGACATGGACTTCCACCATTTCCAGGTTGGACCTTCAACCATGAAGGTAGATAACTTCACCTTTAATGACTCAGGTATACCAATGGAACTGAACTTCCTCTCAATCTTCTGCAACCACTCCTCTGCCTCAAGAGGCCATGCTTTTCCATAAAAGAGAGGAGGGTTCAACGTCCGGAACTCCAAAACATAATCGATGGGCTGACCAACTGGAGGATTAACTGAGGATGCACCACCTGAAGCTGCACCTTGAGCATCCATCAAGCCTTTGTGGGGGCGAACACTATGGAACAAAGAAGCGAGGAACTTGATCAAAACATAACCAATACCATTTGAAATTCAACATTACTCAATGAGCTTCAAAATAAAGGAAAACCCCATTCACTAAAAGGGGGAACTAGTAATGGTGGGTGACTCGACCATATGGTTGGCGGCCATACGTCAATCATACCATCATCACTGAGAGCATTGTAGGGTGACGTCTCCGGCTCCACAAGGCTTTCCAGGTCCTGTCAGCTCACGAAGCTACTTCCCCAACTCCCTTTTCATTTTCCAAACATAAAACAATCCGGGAGACCCAAAAGACACTAACAACCCAGACATCTCAGGGTAACTCGAGGTTTAGAATGAGCAAGGGTTCATGACGTCCTTCCCGTTCCCCTGCCTCGAGTCCGAGCAACATTACTCCCTTTACCATGACAACTCCAAATAGCAATGGGCACTCTGAAAAATAAGGTCTGCTCAGGAGCCAAACCTCCTCTGATACCATTTTTTCAAGAACCAACCTGGGTCGACCCCGAACCGGTCACCCGAGTCGGTCCGCGGCATGGCCCGAGAGGCGTTCCCGATCCTCCCAGTCTGGCGACAAGCACCAGGGCATCACAAAGTACACGTGGGAACGATTTCTCCCAATAAAAATTACTAAGAAGAAGAAATAAACAAACAACGATAAAATAAAACAACCAAAAACATAACTAACCTGACCACGAACCCAACTCCTCATGACCCCGAGTGTTGATCGTCAAACTACCACCAACTCTCGTCCATGGAGAGCAAGCTCGAGTCAAACCTGCAATAGAAACTAGAAAAAAGAAAACACTATAGGCGTGAGTATTAAAACTCAGTAGGCTAGCCCGATAAGTCTATTCCCAAAGCACTACCCTTAAAAGAAGAATCTACCAAATTCAAGTTTGAACTACATTATAGAAAATATGGGTTTTCACAAACACACGCTTTCCATCTAGAAAACAAGTAACAGTCCATTGCCCTTTTTAATTTAGAACAAGTTTAATGTTGAAAGAAACAGGTGAATTGAATTTTAAAACATTTTGCGGACAATTAGAAAACCAAACTTTAGTTGTTAGTCAAAAATAAAATCACACACAACACACACTAAGGGCAATTGGAAAAAGTGGCACACAAGGGTCGACACCCAAACTCGACCTCTCAATCGTCTGCCATATACAAATAAATACAAAAAGAGACATGGGTCGAACCTAGGAGATCGTGAACAAACCATAACGTACTATACATGTGACTAATCCTGAAGGCATGCCCTAACTCGATGACATCATAACGCCCTAACGCCCGGCATAGCCCTGCATGGCCTAACCGAGGGGCCCAATCCCCATAGCCTCAATAACTCTGTATTCCCCTGCTATGGGGCCACTAGCCAGTGCGTGATCTAAACTAGTGCAGTAATCGTTCTCAGAAAATTCACTCAATATGCCAGGTTCACATGTCAACACAAGCACTAAAAAGAGGGGTGAATCAACAATGTAAAACTAATCACGATGCACAAGCATCACATACTCATCTCACCTAATCAACAAACACAAAAGATCACTCCAAAGAGACTTTTCAAAACATTAATTTCATTAAAAGTACCAAACGGGCCTCATGTACTTATTCAATACCAAATAAATTTCCAGAAGAAGGATCAGACGTCCTCACGTTTAAAACCAGAAAACACATTTAAAATCTAAATTAGGTAAACCAAATCACCATTTCAATCCTGAAGCGAAATCATAAGGGCCAAAGGGGCATTTTCACTATTGCACAACAACTAATCATGAAAAAGCTTTCGGTACGATGCAGAGAAAGAAGCAGTTCCAATTCCACCAATATAACTACTCTAAAAATAATAATATTTTAAAACTACTTCCAATTTGATGAAAATTAATTAAATGAAAAGAAATAAGTAAATTCTAAATTCAAAGGCATGTGTAGTGGGGACCTACCTCAACTTGCTACCCAATCACAATGATGCGACACGCCCTGCACTAGCGAACAAGAAACGCATGTCGATAGTTCCGATATCACGGGATTACCTCGCCAGCGCACTACAACAAAAGTAAAACATTTAAAAACAAATAAACACTGAATTAAAATAACTCTAATGAACAAACAATGAAAAACCATCCCGACGCGTTTTCAAAACAAAACTAGCAGAATCTGCATTATTTACTAAACCGCCTCAATGTTTATAAAACAATTCCAATGAATAACATATAGAAAACCACTCTTCACACACACGGGTCATTTTGAGACAATTCGCACACCAAAGTACCCCCAATACACAATCTGCACCTCATTTATAAGTCAAAAAATCATTAAAACATTTTATAAAATAATTATAAGTAACAATGGGAGACTTTCATGTCAAGAACATGCCCAGAGACAACTTCAACAATCAAACGCACACCAAAACACTATTTAAACCCAAACGCACACCCAAACTCAATCAAAAACCTATTTTAAATCCAATGCACGACAAAACCAATTAGAAATATATTTCGTACCATTCACTCATTTTATAAAATGACATACACAATTTATAAAGTATATTCAAGGAGTATAATAAATAGAAACACTTAAAATACAACCCATTTCTTTTAAAAAAAACCAACTTCAATCCACACATGCCACAAATCCATTTCAAATCATTCTCCACACCACCTACATATTTTATCAAACCTCTTGCACCCTTTATAAAACACAATTAAGAGACCCACCATGGGTTCACATATCATACACAAGACATCTCTTATTAAAAACCACTTTTCATCACACTAACACCTTAAGCCATTTAAAAAACACATTTCACACCTCATTTTTAATCCATAGCATGCAATCAAGAAGTAAAACAAGTATATTAAAATCATTAAACAATGTCATGGATAACTATTTAATCTTCAAGTAATGTTCAATTTGAAATAAATCAATTTATTTCTAAATTTAAATGGGAAACACAAAGGGATCCTACCTCAAACGTCGATGGACTTCCCGAAACCAGTGTATAACCTCATTCGCATGATGATTACACTGGAGGGGAGCTGTGTAACCGAGAAAGGGTCGGCCGAAGGGGGTTTTATGACAGGGGAAGGGTCTGCCAAAGTGGGGCGGCGATGGAGATGCCACGCCAGCCTAGAGTAGGCGACGCCGGAGGTTGCAGCAACTGGTGGCGGCGGCAGGTCGACCGGCAAGGGGGAAGGCGGTGCCTGCTCGCAACAGGAGGAACCCGAGGGGGGGGGGGGTGCGCTGTGCAAGGGAGAGATGGAGGGAGGTCGATTGCTGGTGGGTGAATTCCTAGTGCGGTATTATGGTTGGCTGTAGCATAAAAGGTGGAGAAGAAAAGGGAGGGTCACACCGTGATGGAGAGGGGAAGAGGTCGGACGTCGGAGGAGGCCGGCGGAGGGAGGAGGTGCGGCGGTCGGAGGCTGGGACAGGAGGGCGTGCGGGAGAGGAGAGGGCCGGGAGGGACGGCTGGGACCGGCGGCTGCAGGAGGCGGGCCGAGGTAGTCCAGCGAGAGGGAGAGGGAAGGCGGTGGTAGGCCGGTGATGGGAGAGCAGGAGGGTGGTGGTGGCAGGCCAGCGATGAGGAGAGCAGGAGGGTGGCGGCGGGTCGCGCGCAGTAAGGGAAGGGGAGAGGCGCGACGGGAATGGGAAAAGGGAGGTAGGGTTAGAAAAGAAAGGGAAAAAAATAAATATATAAAATGAAAAGAATGAAAATAAATAAAAGAAAAGAAGAGGAAGTAATAAGAGAAAATAAATAAAAACCCAAAAATACATAAGTAAATAAATAAATTTAATAGTAATTATTATTATTATTACAAAACTTATTTAATCCTAATAACTAAAATAATAATAAAAGGTCATAAATAATAATAATAAAATGACACCCTCATCTAAATAGATATTTAAGTATACATATATAAACATATATAACAAGTATATAAACATATATAATAAATTATTTAAACTTATATATATATATAACATATATATAAACATATATAAACACATACATATATATATAAACACTTATATGTAAAAATTCATTATGAACACATATACATATATATATATGTATTGTATATATATGAACATATATGAACATATATAAACATATATAAACATATATCAACATATAAACATATAAACACATACAAACATATTTACACATAAACATATATAACATATAACATATAACCTTACAGCATATTAGCATATAAAACATGTGTATATATAACATAAGCACATATAACATATATGTATCAACACATATAAACCTATATATATATATATATATATATATATATTAATTCGCTAATCCAACTAATCTAATTAATATTAAAATTAGATGACCGTGCGACACTTGCGCATTGTACGGTTCCAAGCAGACTGCAAGCTGGCCACACGTCTTAGACTTAAGGAGTTCTCGCACTATCTCTAACTATAAAATCATCCAAATGTTAAAATTTCCAACTGAGACTCACCCTCACACATGTAAAAACACCCGACGCCATGATAAATAAAATAAATAAAGTAAAATAAAAACAGGTGTGACATTTTATATTATTGGATCTAAAATGGACCATTTTCGTGATTTTTTATGTTAAAAAGGTTTGTATGATTTAATATTTTTAAATAATTACAAGTGTTCCACTCACCACACATATAAAAGGCCACACACTATATTCTTTTATTCCCAAAATTAAACCCAATTGGTGCAATAAATTCCTATCCAAATAAATGTGAAATATTCATAATCTCATTCCATAATCCATTTTTTGGTAAGAAACCCAACCTAGAAATTCTATAGTGAAAACTTACCAAGAATTCCCAAAGAAGAGGTAACGTTCTTCAATGATAGTTTTTATTATATTTTGTCCTATATATAATTAATTTATTATTAATCCATGATGACATAATATACTTAGTATCTTACATATAACTATATTATTTTATTTTATGGTAATGAACTATAATCATACCCACTTCCATCAAATGGGATATGAAATTATCATTAATGTGTGTGTGTATACATATATTATTTATTATATACTATACATATAGATTTATTATATCATATAAACCTTTTTTACTTTCAATTCCATATAGAATTAGATAAATTCACTCATGTGTACAACGTACTACAGCCCTGCAAAGTGATGTGATTCACTTTTCTTATACAATTTACATGAAATTTAATAAAGATAAATTTTATGATTATAAGTGAATAAATATAAATAATTATAATATTAATAACATATTTATCATTATTAAAATATATTATATATTATTTTCATTCTTGCCTTTTCTATCACTTAAAGATGATATTTTCATTCATGTACCTATGGATTACCACCATCACAAAATGATGTGACATTATATTCTTGAACACACCACATGGGTTATATAAACTAGTACTCACTCGTGCTATTGCACCGCATATTCAATTACAAGTTTTTCTGTTAATAATAGAATAATATTTATAAAATTTTAGAGGAAACAGTAATGTTAAAGAAATTATAATTAGAAAGTAATGGTGTATGATAATAAAAAAATAGTGCATAGAATATGAAGAAACTATTATAATAGTTAACATAGAATAATGATAGAGTGAGATTATATGAATTTTTAAATTGTGAGGAAGAAGATTTGAATTCATTTTCAATTTTGATCAAAATAACTATAATCTGGGCACTAAAATATAAAATGAAAGATAAATAAAATATTTGAGTGTGATTATAATAATAAAAATATGAAATGTGAAATTAAATGAAATAATAATATATTTAATGTGTGGGTTGAAAGGGAAAAAAGAAAATGGAGTGAAACTATTCATTACTTATATGGAAAAATATGGAATGAAGAACTTGGATATCATAGACAAAGATGAAACAAAAGGTGCAATTTAATAAAATAAATACATGAATACAGAAACTGGATACCCATATCCATCCCTTAAGCATATGTGTTAGCTCTCTCGAGATTCTCCCTCAGGTCCCTAAGAATAGTATTTGATCTATTATGGGATGTGAAGTATTTAGCAGATGTGAAAGGCATAGAACCACCAAATTCATTGTACCTATAAAAAAATGGAATATGGATGTGATAATGAGATGAGATTTGAAGGAAAAAACTACAGTGAAGATAAAATGAATCCCCGACTATGTGCCTATAAATATAGTTTAAATTTTATACAACTACTCCATCATTTGACTATAAAAACTCCTATTAATGTAGATATTATAGTTAACTCTTATGATAAACCAATAAAAATTAAAACTTTCAAGACATCTGTTCCAAGATTTGTGTACTTAATTTAACTAACAAATTATATTCTTAAATATACAAAATGTTGGCAGATCCTAACCCATCATGGATGATTCTTCATTCAACAAACCCCAAGAATGTAGTAGTAATGTTGTAGTGGATTTTTACACTCTTCCAGATCCCCAAGATTTACTTCATGAAACAAAATAAATAAAATGTATACAGAAGAAGAAAAGTTTTGTGTTAAATGATGAATTAGAAGAAATCCAGGCATAATAAGAGGATCTGCTTTTAGAATCAGAAACTGAAAAGAATGTTTTTGTGGAACACATTGACGTCTTAATGAAATATTTGGTTGGTGCTTAATTGAAAAATAATTTCCATAACATGCATATCCATTATACAATCACAAATCATGAATATAAATGAAAAACGATACTCTGAAGCCATGTTTGTAGTCAATAAACTTCAAGATATGATTACTATTTTATTGATGGATAGAATAAAAATCCAAAAAAATATGGATGATATTGTTAAGTTGGAAACAATGTAGAATATACATTCCCCTATGAAATATTTAGTGTAATTGAATTTAGACTCATTGATAAAAATTTTGACAGAAATCTAGAAAATTATTTCTCGTATTCAAAACATTGGAGTTCTTGTTGAAAATATTTCTTATATTCATAATAATCATTTATAGAGATATTAATTTATAAGGAGCTTCAGTCTAGACCTTAATTCAATGACATTCTAAAATTTTGTTCAAATCAAATTAGTCATAAATTATCATGATCATATATAGATTAACATGGAACTAAAATTTACTCATTTTGAAAATGAAAAGGCAAATGGAGGAAATGAGACTACATATCAAAAATTCTGAATAGTCCTTGATAGATCTTTCTAAATATCATGATATTGGGAAATCAGAACATTTTTCATAAAGCATAGTACTTTTAAAGGAAATTTCATGATTATCATCATGTTTTGGCTAACGAATCAAAAAATTTGAGGAGAAACCATCCTGGAAACTGAAAAACATCAAATACAACAAGACGTCCAGAATGAATCGACATCAAAAAAGAAAAAATAACATAATAAATCTATAGAATAACATACATCATCAAAAAAATCTAGTATATTTCTCCTACAACATGTGTAATAAAACTATTATGTATGATAAATATTCAAAAAATTATGTATAAGAAATACTCGAAAAAATATGTATAAGAAAACTATTATTTATAAGGAATCTAAAAATTGTTAAGTATGAGCATTATGCAATATGAAAAATGAAAAAAAAATCATGTATAAGAAAAACATGTATGGGGATAGTATGTTCATATTGGTTTTCATTTGATATAATCCTATAGGTTTTCCATAAAATCATAATATGCATATTTGTGAGAAGAGTGAATGAAATATAAATTTAGAAGACAATTTCCAAATTGACTAAGCATGTAATTAAACATTTTTTATGAAATTGAAATGAACATTTCACAAAGGCTGCATGTTATTAATATGGAAAGTTATCTATTGAAATAAATAAATTAGCATTAATGGTGTTATATGATATGATGTGGTAAAAGATGAATATGTCAACACTAGTAGGGAATATAGATATTCATGCTGACCGTAAGCATTTTTTTTCATAATCAGAAAAGAAGATATGTATTAGAAATTTTAATAAAATTCATAGAAAAAATGGATTAACGAATACTGTAGACAGTTTAAGTGAATTTATAAAAACCAAACAAAACACAAATGTGAAAAAATATTACTGCATATGGATCTACCTATGAAATTTGTTGACAGGATTAGATATGTATAACGGTGAAGACCAGTTGTTGTACTAGTGGCCTAGAGGAGCTATTTGTAACTATTAAGGGTTTAGTAGCACATAGTTCTTATGAAGAATGAATTGTAGTTTAGTTGTTTTTTCTAAATCATAAAAAGTAGATATGAATTATAAATTTTATAAAAATTTATATCAAACATGGAATAAAGAAATTTCTTATTATTGAGGATGGATAATTCTTTTCCATATCAATTTCATTTATGAAACAAATATTGAGTACAGTAAAAGACAATGTGAAAGATGAACTAATTGAGTGGTTCTAATAATAAATATTACATATTTACTAAGGATTATTTGTAATTCATAATGACAATAACTTAGTCAAAAAACAGCATAGAACAATGTATAAAACACCTGTTATACATGGATAGAATATTATAAAATATGAATTTGAAAATCAATAAAACCATAGCAAATTAAACCCAAATTATGAAAATATTCGAATATTTTTTTATTTCAAGCATCATTTTCCCATATATGGATGTTAAAATTAAGACAAGTCCTTGATCATGGGATTCATTGAAAAAAGATATAATTAATTCATTATTGAATGAAAAAATGAAGCAATCAGAGATGCATGCTAACATCCACTCCATGGCTATGCAACATTATTATATATTTATTATTTACATTTATTTGGATATTAAGATCAATTTCAACATGCAAAAGGTATAATATATATATAACATTGAAGGTATATCCCAACTTCCCAAAAAAACAAACATAAAAAATTAGAAGCCACTTCCATATTTGAGAAAGTACACATTTAAATATCTGTTTTAAGTCATCCTATTGTAATTGAGCACTAGCAATTGATATACTTTAATGATGTGTGATAAAAAAAGGTTGACAAGGAATATATGGCACTCGTACACATGGAACGTTGAGTGTTGAGCTTGTTTGCTGTTGGAAATTGGTTATAGATCTTCTTAAGCTAGCAACCTACCATTCAACATGAAAAAGGAATAAGAAGAACCAATTATGAGTTTCAAAATCCAGATTCCATGTAATAGAGAAGAAAAACATTAAATTTGTGGATTAATGAAAAATGCTAACTTGTGGCAGAATTTTTTTTGAACAGGAAATATTCATGTAAGTGAATTGCATTACATAATATCATGCCTCGTAACATTCATCCTTCTCTATACCAATAATAACACCAAAATCTATCTACATTAAGTACCAAATAATATTAACAGGAAAAAATTATAACATCTAACATGTAGGTTCATTTCCACAACATCGATTGAGAACTAATTATAGAATAAATTACATAAGTTGATCATTTTGAATAAAAAAGCAGTGTTTTCTTTGTTTCATAAAAAAACATATGTCAATTCTTTAGAATAAAACCATTTATATGATTGGAAGAAGATAATTCATATAACAACAAATAGTATTATAGTTGATCATATTGAAAAAATAAGAACTGCTTGTTTGGTTTCTGAAAAAAACACATACTTTAATTTTTAGAAGAAAACCATTTAAATTATTGAAAGCATATAATTCATTTTTCAAAAAATAGTATTATAACTGATCATTTTGGAAAATAAGCAGTGTTTTCTTTTTTTGCGAAAAAAACACTTTAATTTTTAGAAGAAAATAATTTAAATGATTGTAATTAGAGAATTCATTTAATAATAAATTGTATTGTAATCAGTTTCCAATAAGTAATCTGAGATGGAGCCAAAAAACACAAAAATGGTGAAATAAAACTGGCCAGCGCATACCCAATGTAGACAAAATCATGCACACCAAAACCAACCATTTCTGGATTTTATGTGCCTTTGCCTTTCACAAAAAACATAATCATAATTTAAAATAATTACATTACTATGATTATTGTTTTTTCAGAAAAAATATATTTTGGCAGCCTAAATAGTACATGATGTTTCATTCAGAGACATTGTAAAAGAAATCCAATAAAATAAACACCATCCAGTAGTGGTTTCAACATTTTCGGCATTAAAACCTATCTTGTATGTTGTCATCGTAGATTTGTTGACCATTTTAGTAATGAAAATGGTGAGAAATGAAACCGTGTAATATGTTGTGTACATGTGATAGGCATTAGAAACTGAAATGTGAAAAAGAAGTTTCAAACAAAACTATATTAAGGAATTCAAACTGGAAATAAAAAATGAATTGATAATTTGAAAAGAAGATAAGAATTAAATTGCAACTATTACCTTTCCATTGAACTGTAAAATTTCACTCATATTCTTTAATCTTTTTGTCTATATGTTTTCCTTTATACGGGGATGCAGTTCATCAGTATTGATTGTTGTTTCTGCTGAGTATTGAGACATTACTACATTTATTTGAACCGAATCATCAGCATCAAACTCAACGAACATATATTTCTACAAAAAGAATTGAAATTAAAGAATAAGTATCAAATATTATTGAAAATTAAAATCTTAGAAACAGAAATCTGATGGTTAACAGTAGCCAATCAAGAATAATAAATGTACTTCATGTAATAATCATCGAAAAAATAAAAATGACAATAAAATATGAATTTTAGTTAGTTCCAATGATGTCCTTAAAGAAACACTCAATGAAGATAAATAAAATATACTTGAGTACATTAAATAATTGTACCTATTGTAACAAATCCAATGTCAATGTTGGAACACAATCCTAAATATCAACTACGTAGATTTTTATGTCATGAAAGAAAAAAATGAATATTACAATAATGTGGTGTTTTATTTCTAAAAAATTAAAATGGAGAAATTAAAAATAGTAGCACCTCGTTATGATCAATTCTATTACCACTTCTTCTGAATTTTTCATAGGGAATGTCTACATCATTGGTGAAGATGCCAAGGCGGTATTCTACCCCCTTGGACGCCACCAGATATTCATCAGGTTGACCTGTATGGCTAATTAGAGAGTCAAAATTAACAGAAAAAACCTGCACCACAGTAGAATGTTCATCCCTCTAATGTGTAGCTGATGGATAGATTGTAGAAGAAATGGAATCCAAACGGTCTCCTAGAATTGACTTGTTGATATCATTAATAGGGTTCTGAGGTTTTCTTTTCTGATTTTACAGCCATTGATATCTTACCAGGATGACTTTCATAGTATTTGTTGGGATTAGGGGGGAGGATTTACCAGCCAGCACGATATCCAAATGCACAGTTAAATCAATATAAGAGGGGCTTGCTAATTTCACTTTAGATGAGATTCAATCAGCTCCCCCTAAAAAGGAGATGAATCTTGTTATGGAGGGAATATTGTTTCCTACAAACCTAAACCAATGGAAAGAAAGTATTAGGTATTCACTACTTAAACATATTACACCATCCAGATGTCAAAAAAAAATATCACAATATTATACTGTAACTACCATTCAATCCTGTTTTTTGGTGTTAAAAATGATCTGTTCTTAATGTAACCAATACTGGTAGGTTAATAATATATGAAGATTCACATCTAATATAAATAAATTATAGTAATTATGTAATCATCGCAGAAAAATAAGTGCACAAAGGTCAGGCAATGAAAACATTCCACGTTTTTAATACCATAGTAGACCAATATAGGGTAAATATATTGAAGGATTAGAAATAATAGGTGATTATAGATAGAAAATTGCTAAATAGCACAAAATTCATACAGTGAGAAAGATGTAATTTCAAAACATTGAATAAAAACTCAAAATCTATACCCTAGTATTATTTCAAGTCAATATAGTTATCAAGAAAAGAGAAATCTTATAGTACACAATGTAAAGAGTTATAGTACATAATGTAATGACATTAGTATTTACCAACTAGCATGACATTCAAATGCATAGTTGAATCAATATAAGAGGGGCCAGCTAATTTCACCTTAGTCAAGAAGCAATCAACTTCCCCTCAGAAGAAGATGAATCTTGTTATAGAGGGCATATGGTTTCTTATAAACCTATCCCAATGGAAAGAAAGTATTACGTATGCACTTCTTAAACTTATTACATCATACTGATTTATCAAATGTATCAAAATAGTATAATGTAAATACCATTCAACAAAAAAATTATGGATATAAAGACTACACGGAAAAATTCTAAAATAGTACTAAAAAAATGGTTATTAGCTCTAATAACAGACACAACAATTAGCAGGAATATGATGTTAACCTATTTGAACTGAGAAGAAGAAATCCAGTCTGTTTTAATGATACAGTAAATGTAAATCTATCTGGAAAAATTCTGTAATGTCTTTTCTAATGTTTTATTGAGCAGATATGATGGAGATTCCATCAATAAAAAATTATGTAGATATTAACATTTGGGGGAACTCCACAACTTTTAATTTCTTCGAAAATAGTAAAATCATGAGATAGTTCACCACTGAGACCCATACCATAGATAAAATCATGAAAACATTAATAGTTTACAGAAAGACTTCTGAACCCCAAATAACTAATAAACAGTTCTATCTATTGTGAACTGACGAGTCATCGACCAGTTGCGAGGTTAAATGGTTCGAGAAAAGTACGGGCAGATGAGACATGTCACTATAATGCCTGAAAATGTGTGACTTGACACATGTCATGTATGAAGAAGAAGAACATTCAAATAATATGTTTTCACAAATAAACAATCAAATTCATTACCGCTGATCATGCACATTGCATGATCGATGTAAATTAATTTTCAGAAACAGACTAACAAAAATGGTTGACAGAACCATAAAATGAATACATTAAAACCAAAACAGAAATATAAAAACATATTCATCATAAATAATAAGAATAATTTGTAAAAAAATAATTCCAAATGAAAAAATTGTGATGAATATCAATGTGCATAACCACAAATAAATAAATATAATTTGCAAGGAATAACCTAAAACATACAATGGTTTTTGTTTGTTATTCTGAAACATAAAATGAAAAATCAGTGAACAAAATTTAATCCAAAAGTTATATACAATTGATGTGATAAATTATAAGAAATTAAAAAGAGTTAATTTAGGTTTTAGAATTGTTATTTATTCACATACTTGAAGTATGAAGCTGATACAGGAGGGAATAGGGGTTTCAGAGGCAACAAGTCGTATACCTGAACAACAAAGAAGATGTGAGATAGAAAAGGGGATAAAATGAAAATTATAAGATGGTGACCTAACAAAAAATAATCAAATACCTGAACTTCAAAGAATATGCGAGAATAGAATCACTGATTGAGCGTGGGAGATTGTTGTAATATTTTTTGGTTTCCGGAATCAGATTTCGATATTGTAGTAGGTACGATTACCTGGAGATGATTTCAAGCGTACCCGCACAGTGATAATGAGCTGGCTGCCATCGGAGGTAAACCATAGTGTAGTGGAAGAAAAAAATGAATGGAAGATGGAAGAGCAATGGACGAAAATTGGGTCTGGATGATTGTGGAGTAGTGGAAGAAAACTGGGAGTCGTAAGTGGTAGAGGTACTCTTTTACATGGAAGTGGTTTGGAAGTGGATTGGGATAAGGGAAACAAAGTAACTGTATATACTAATGGAGGTGTTGACAGCCGGCGATGGAAGATAAACGTTGGTGAGATAGAGGACGAAGTGGAGACGTAACACTAGGCACGGATCTGGGTCACGGTTTTGCATTTCTCGGAGATGAAAACTGAGGGGTATTCAGGGGGACCATGAGGATATTGGAGGGGTAAATGGTAATTGGATACTGGAATACAGGGATTAAAGTGGTGGTGAAAACCCAGCTAGGATACACGCAGGTTTAGTAAATATAGTGGATTAGTATATTTAATGAACTAATATAGTATTTAGGTTAATATTATCATTTTTAATTATAGAATTCTACTTTTCTCTTTTCTATATATATCATTGAAAAATGGAAACATTAATCATCCAACACATGGATTACCATGTCCATTATCGTAACAAATTTCATTTATCAAAATCATATTGCATGATTGAATTAAAAATTTTGATTGATGTATAAATAATATAATTATCTTATGAATATTATAGTGTAATGTTTATCAAAATTCCTTCTTTATTCCATAGTAAACCTATAAAAATCATTTTTTATAGTTAAGCTAAATATGGTCAAAACATCCAACATATAAATAACTGATAAATCAATAATATATGAAATTTTAATATGTGAAATAAAAGTAATAATAAAATTTAAATGATTCCTTATCTAGTAAATAAGTAAATTATATTTATTATTTAGAATGATAAAGAATATACTTGAAGAGTCAATCTCAAGGGAAGGGATTTTGTCCCAATTTCATTTCATTGAGGCACATCTATATATTATTATCCAATCTATTTTATATGTCCAATATAATACTCAATTGACATGTAATATCATGAATATTTCACACATTTTTATATTTTTAGTTTCATTTTAAATTATTTCATCCATAGGGATTTTACTTAAGAGTAACCATGTTGTAATGAATTTCATAACAATATATATTTTTATTGGGTTATATTACTTGTTTGTTGTGTTTGATAAAATAAAGTTGTGTGTGTCTTATGTTTTGACAAGATTTTCTATATTTTTACTATTTTCATTCATATTCATAATTGATACAAAAAAATCTATTCATTGGTTATTTATCACGTACACATTATGATCATTATAAGGGAATATTTCATAATCAAGTTCCAATCATGATTTTTTATTCTTGAAATCCAAATGAAGTAAATTATTTTATAATTTTTCAAAAAACCCACTTCATTTTATTGTAATTTATTTATTCATGATATTATTTATTATTAGTAACTTATTTTTCACTCCATGCCATATGAAATATTCGAGAAAATTATTTTAATACTATCTCACATCACTTACCTCTTTAGTTAGAAATTAATTTTCTACTAAAAACCTATATTCAAATTTTTTTTAAATTTTTTTAACCCTTTTAAAAGTTATTTATAAAATTTTGTTAACCATTATTACATTTTATAAGTATGTTTTTGTGGAATATTCAAGTTCATTTCAAAACATTGACATTTTTACTTTTATAGAATAAGTGAAATAAATTTTCGTTTTGATGCATACAACATGAAAAAAATTTCAAAAGTTATGAACACTCAATATTTTAAATATTTCATCGTAATATTCAACTATTATTTATAATGAAAATTATTTTGAATATATATTGTGAAATTATAGTTTTAAAATTTTATTTTCTAGTTGAATGGAATATTTTCCACAATAATAATTTTTATGTTATCATATGGTATGACTCTTCATCAATAAATACATCACGTCATTCTAACAACAATGTGTATATGTTGTGTCGATATCATCCTTATTCTTTATCTGTATGGTTTATAATCATTTTTACCAAGGAAATTAATGACATTAACTTTATTTATTCATTTTTATAGTCATTAAATTTCTGTTGAAATATTAACTTTCCTATGATCATTGGACATTAAATTTCACATTAATATCCATGTAATCTATCTTGGATATGCATATTTCTTAAATAGTATCTCATTTTTATATATTATTTTTTTCTTGGAATTTTTTTAATTTACTAATGAAATATTTTTAATCGATATTCTATATTGTATATGGATATTTAATGATTACATATATTTTCAGTAATGAAATTGATTATTCATTATATAAATAATTCATTTTGAATTAAAAACACGGGTGGATCCTTATTAGATATATCCACTAGATGCCTTGTTACTGGAATGGGATTAATAAATTGGTTTCCCTTAGTTAAATGTGTTTCTACCCATCATTTATAAACTAATTTGTTAATATATATTGATGGTAGTGGTATTATGTGATTGGGAAACATTACAAACACTAATTATGAATTGTATTCATTTATTATATTCTTATTATTTTTCATGATATATTATCTATGACATTATCTATGATATTATCAATGTATATATATCATGATGAATTTTTGATTATAAAGTTTTTGGTTTCTATATTGGCATGTCTATATTGAATATGACTTATATAGCAATGATAGTAATGTTATTTATTAATTGGAATTTGTTTTTTTTAATTTTTATTTCCATATTGATTATTCTATTAAAATTACTCAAATAAACTATGTGTTCAATTATATACCTTTCCATGATTATTTTCTCATTTATCCATGATATTTTCTAATGTACTTAACCATTACGGAGTAATTTAACATACCTTAATTTTTTCCTTTTCATAGGAATCAACGAAGTGTATTTAAAAATATATGAATAAAAATTCAATATGGAATAATCCAATTCATGAAAAAAAATATAGTAATTTATGTACTGAAATGTAATATGGTAATCATGTATCGTTCAAGTTTACCAAAACTACTAAATTATTTGGTACATTGGGATGATTTACTTATATCTTATGCCAATGTGTTATAGTAATTACAGACTTTGGTCTACTAGAGAAGGGGTGAATTTATGATCTCCAACATATAAATATTTTCTGATACTCCTGAACTCCTCATCTCGTTATTTCTCCTAAAACCTAAAATCAGATTTAGAAAAAAATCAACTAAACAGTAGTTAGAAACAATATCAGTATCTTCCATCATCACATCTAGTTTCAATGGGGAAAATATTCCCATTATATTTTATTCACCTTTCAATTCCATAATTTATTGAAATTGTAAAAGTCTACATAAATTGTTTTCAATATTCTTCCCCAATCTCCATGTTTAGGGGATGATAAATTAAAAATATTTATGATACTACACCCAATCCGTCTAACTAAGTTCATTCCCTTTTAAGAAAATATGTTACATAAAATCTTACATAAATCCTAAAATAAAAAACCTTTCCCCAAAGTGGTAATGTCCCCATTACCTAAGTTAAAGAAAAACTGATGGAATTACTAAATATTCCGTATGTTAATTAATCATTTTTGTTCAAATTTAATGAGATTTATAGCGTACTACATAATATTCTGGCATGAAAACAAACCCAAAACTAGAAACTAATGTGAAAAAAATAAAAGTTATCCCTACGCCACTTATCATAAATTAAAAATTATTCCCAAGGTAATATGTCAAATAAATTCATCAATGTAATTTTTCCACTCATAATATCATATGAATTTTACCCTTTTCCAGGTAGGAACAAATAATAGAGATGAATAGTTTGAGAGTACCTTCACAACACACTAATAAAATCCTTCGAAAACCAAGATTCCATGAATCCCAAATAAATATTTCAGATCTTCCCATTAAATGATATATTTCACCATCTAAACTTTAACTAACATTAATTTCTATAAAAAAAACATATCATAATAATGTAAATTATTGAATAATGAAATGGAATTTTGAAAACCTATCCTTATGGGGTGATCTCTCAATGTTATTGAAACTGTGTTTTTGTAAAACACATTATTATCTTTTTTCATCAGGTAAACCAACAGTTCAATCATAAACACCACGATCAGTGAATGAAGCTAGAGGGGTAAAATATGGTTTATAAGGGCCTTGAAAATACATGGAAGATAAGTAATACTAAACATAATTATAAGATATTCATACTAAACATATATAACACTAAATGTGGTATTCAAAGAATTTAAATCATTAACCATTAGATGATGATTTTTTCACTGATTGTCTGTTTTTATGAAAAAATTATATACATTTAATTGATTAAACAAGTCATTGATATTGGGAAAATGATAGTTATTTTAAATTTTAACTCAATTTATCTTCTCATTATCGACACATGAATGGATTTTTACATTATATTTCATAGAAAAATGTACTCGGGATTTTAAGCATGATTTAATAGAAAAAACTACACAATTTTATATTAAATAATACAAATAAATATTTAAATATGTTAACTAATATTGGTCCATATGGTATAATGATATGGGTATATGCAATGTTCCAGACATGAAATCTATCGAAAAGTGAGCTTCCCAATCCGAAGGGTGACTAATGATATTGACTGTAAATACAAACAAATATTATATGATGATTAGTGGAAACTAATAATATGAAGATTCATCATTGTGTTCTAATATTAATGGAATTATAAACACCACATACTCTAGATTAGGATGTCCTTATCAACAAGATCTATGATTATATTTTTCTTGAAACATCCATGAGATCCTATCGAAGAAAATAAATAACATCCACTAATAATCGTAATCAATATATAATTTTTTTAAAGTATCCAACCCATATTAAACATAATATTAAATTTTTATAATTCGATGACCATGAAATCCCAAAATCTATCAGCATCTAATATAGAGAAAGGACATTACGGACATTGGATACCCTAAAACATCTTCTTTCTGAGTGGTTTTGTCAATTCCATGAAAAATATCATTACTTCAGTTATATGATTTAAATTATTAATGAAATAGAGTGATATAAAATAAATTGAGGGACCAAAATTAAAAATATAGTTCACTAAAAATGAATCAATAGTGATAGTACATCTCACCCTTTAAGGGGATGAGTAATATTCATTCAAAGACTCTTAAACTATGTAAAACATCTTTATCATAGTGTACTAAGGATAGAACCATATTTAAGAGCCTCATTACAGTTCATCTTATTTCTATAGGATCAACTGAAGCTATTTTTATATGGAAGAGAAATTAAAACCAACCTTGACATTCCTTCTGGGTAAATTTCTTTAACGCTCCCTCCCCAAAAACTTCTTCCTAGAAAATTTTCTTCAGCATGAAAACCGATGACTAAATCAATGATCACAATACAATATGAATCAATTGCGACATTAAATTATAATTTCATACAACCTATAATGAAATATTGAAAAACATATCAAAATAGTTTGAATTATATGTCATAGTCTTAGAACCATTACAGAAGATGAGAAACTCCACTGATTTATGCATCATAAACAATTCAGAGAAAAACTATTGGAGATAGATGGTCTTGAAGTCTATTCACTCCAAACCATAATATTATTTCCAAGAAATTTTTTGTGTTAAAATATTCTAATTAATCAATTGATTTTAATTGTAACACATTCCACAAGAATGAATTTTAGGGTTTTTAAAAGGCTAATCTTCTTAGTCATCCATATTGTTCATCCACTTCATGGGGATGCCTCATTCCATGAAGGCATAGTGTTTTTTGGAAAAAGTTAGTATTGGTAATTATCTCGTTTTAAACATAGTTTCACTTACATAGTTAGAACTAGTATAGGGATAACACCCAGGTCCATGTAACATAACTCTTACACTACCAATTCAATATGATTTGCATTGAGTGGAGGCTTTCCTTATAGAAAATCATCTCTAGAACCCTCATAATAAACTCTAGGAGTCCCCCTAGGGGTGTGTTAAAATATTAATAAATTATTATATATCAATATAAAACTGATAAATTACTATTTGAGTCTTGATAATACATGAAAAGAGCAGATATTAGATCATAACTAATCATAAGAAAGTTGATTCCCAACATCTTGTGGTAACATAAGTCTTGAAACTATGAGATATAGATATGTGATCACTCCTAATCTAAACATAATGTTTCTATAATATTGTGTCCAATGTACTAAAATTTTCATAAACACTAAATTCATCGAAAAATAGCCTACCGTTGATACAAATGCTTCAGGTAAAACCTAGGATATCCCTAAACTATACATCCAATCTATTTTGTGGCAAGGATCAAAGGGGGTTTTCAATCCGCATTAACTAAAAACATGTTATTTGGAATCAAGAACTACCTATAGAAATGATTTACCAATAATTAACCTAAACAATTACAAATGAAAATACAATCAAATAATTATGCTAATACAACATCAAACATGGGATTTCAAATATATCAAAAGATAGAAGTCCAACATAAAACTAGGAAACCGAAATATATGATAAGAAAAAAACATTTCTCCATAGGATATAACATAAATCCTCTAACCATGTCATATCCAAACTCAAACACACTTCTATCATAGATACTGATCAACTGCATAATGTACCTTTCCATTACATACATTAGATAAAACAATATATACACTTAACTAAAATGTATGTGTAGGGTGTTAAAATATCTAAGCATAGTATGATACCATAATGTGATTCATGGTCATTATTTAATAAGTAAACAAATTCTTTTCATATTATAAAAAACATGGCATTAAATACAACTTTATGTAGTATCTAATAAATTATTGAAATCCATACTTTCTAGAAATTTTTATAAATTGTACAAAAAAAACCATTTTCAAATTATTTTTTATAGATTATTTCTATATAATTTACAAAAAAAACATTTAAAAACATGAGCCATTGAAACTAGTATTATGTTTGTATTGGGTTGGGGTAACAATGATCATCACACTACTATGATTGACTAACAATGTTCTAAAAAATCCTTATAACATGAACCTAGTATTAAGAGATCAAATTTATATGAAAACTGACTTTTGTAAAAGAGAATAGTAATAGATATAACATAAATATTTTCTATGATTCCAAAAACCATCCAAGCATATTTTTCAAGCTCTTTCACCCTCATAATTTAACTAACTTCCAAAGTTCCATATCCCACACTTGGTAGCTTTAATGTTCATAAAAATACATTAAATGGAAACCATCATATTCATTAATATCCAATACTTGGAGGCTTCCATTTTCAAAAAATTTCCAAACATAGAGGCTTTCATTTTCATAAATTAACTACACATGGGGGGTTTATTTTCACAATTTAAATCAGTTTACAAAATATCATATTAATAATAAAGTTGTGCAAATTCATAATAAAAAATAATTTGAAATTAATTTTTTAATTATCAATACAAAATGTGATATCCATTTTTAAAATAGTAAAAAACCATCAACTTCGAGGGATCATAAATCAAGGAATTAACAATTTATGAAACCAATTAAAAATTATATTCTATAAGTGGGTCTGAAAAAAAGGTTTCTCAGAAAAACACCTACCTCAAACTCTTGGTATACCCATAAAATGAATAGGATGAACTATCCATGGGGATATAGGGATTCCAGGTTGAAATAGAAAATAATAATCCATGAAACCCATCTATATAAACCAATAATAAACAATATATTGATAAATAGAACCAAGAGACACCAATTACCAAAATAATTCTAAATGAAGAAAATATATATCTTGGTTGAATTGATCTCTACATTCCATTATTATAAAAGGATAATTATAAAAATCAGTAAATCTTTAAACATCCAATAAATTTGTTTATAACATCCTAGAAATATGGATCCATTATAGATAAAGATACAATATCAAGAAGATTGAAAAATAGAAATACGAAATTGGCGATTACATTGAGTTTTCTAGATTTAGTTGCTAACGATCCATCATAATTATTCATTTAAAGAGATTAGAAATCCAAAATCATAAATTTGAATCCCTAGGGTTGATAGAAGTGCATAGAGGAGGAATAATAAGAAAAATGGGGATGTGAAACTGGTTTAGAATTTTTTAATTTAATTAATATACATCACCCTATTTGGCCACACGGTTTAGAAAACCATGTTCTAATCACACACCCATTTCTAACCACTATGGAAGAATTATAGTTAGTTCAAAATGTTTTCCCAAACTATCCACCAACTATGAAAAATTACATTATCCTTAACCACCATATTTAGCACTATTTCTTGAGAACTCATCATTGTATTTCCTAAATATGGTCTAATCATTTAAATGCATCGAAATTCTAACATTTCCCAAAATGAATAAAAAATAATCTGTGAATATTTCAAAACAAAATATGTTAAAAAAAATTGATTTACCAAAAAATGACATCAGGATATTGTAATTAGTATCATTACCAACCATATTTTATCGGATTAAATAAAACATAATGGTCTAAAAATATCTATAATAATAATAATAAATTGAACATTATCAGCTCATATAATATTAAATTGAATATTTCACTTCTTACATAACATTGAAATAAAGATTCCATTAATCTCAATAAAATGAAAATTACTCATTTATGACTGGAATATAACTACATTATAAGACTTGTAACTCTATAAATTACAGTAAATTTTGATTATTTGATCATAAAAAAATAATTAAATGAAAATACTTTATATCATTAAATAGAAAAAATAAAGAAACATAATAAAAATAATACTACATTTTCTATAATGGTGAATGTAAACCATTAACAAATAACTGTATAGATTATTTGTGATCATCAATGATCAAACACGTTAGAATAATATAGGGAACCATAATTCCCCAATAATATCCGTATTTTATTCTAAAAACCCCATAAAATTATAAATAAAATTAATTGGTTTTTATTAATTAGTTTTCCGATTTAGTAATGAATCCAAAAAATTTTTAATAGAAAAACAGGTTTTAATGGTAAAAATTTAGGTAATCAGTTTATCACATCAACTAATTTTAATGAATAATAACACTGAGTGTGACTTATATTTTCAGTAACATGTATTAAAAATTTCTAAAAAATAAAATGTAAGAAAATAAATAATTCAAAACAATATTACAATATAAAATCAATAATAAAAAACCAATATTAAATAGTATTATATTATTTTAATATTGTATAAAATTATTTTATGATTCAATCTAAGGTTTCATTTCAATAAAGGTAAACTATATTAACCGTTCATTGTATGAATAGTTTTAATGTTTATTAATGTATTCAAAATTATTGAAATTCAATGGTTGTTCTAATGAAACATTTTTCTTCCAATAAAACTATTTATATTAGTAAAATATTTCATTATATGATACTCTTTTTAGTTTATAATTTTTTTTATATTGTATTCCAGTATTATCTTATAATTTTCTTTGTGTCATGTTTATCGGTTTTTTTCACAAACATGTTTCATGTAAAGATAATCTCAAGACCCATTTAACCCATTACTTCAAAATATTAGCCTATCATAATCCATACACTGAAAAATATTACTTTTTATGTAATAAAAAACATCTATGTATCTATATATAACAATTAAATATAGCTCATAATTCTTTTAATTTTTTATATTTAACAACATCACATGAATAAGTACAAAGTAGGATATTGTATTTTCCACAAATCCATTTTTTTCAATTTTTGTATATTTATACTTATAGTACATAATAATCTAAATTATTATAAGAATAATTGAATATATATATATAAAATAAATTACAATTGACACATCATTAATAAAAAAAATCTATTATATATTGGAAACATCTAAAAAATTATTTTTGTATTTTAGGCTTCTATTTGAATATCATATTTTGATTCAAATTTTTATATAGATGAATCTCGATCAATTTCAATAATATAAACTCTAGTATGAATAGTTTTTATTGAATAATTTAATTAAGATATTTTATCAAATATGATAAATATGTCATTATTGTGTATAACATATTATGAGTGGAAACTGTTGTTTTAATTCTATCTATCATTTATTTATGAAATTATTTCTTCTCAAACAAATAATACTACTCATAAAAATTAAATCAAAATGTGAATATTTTAAAACAAATTCGAAATACATTCATCTAAAATTATAGATTTCCTAGGATATTTTTTTAAATACTGATTTTAAAATAACAATTCTTGAAAATTATTATTAATTAAAGAGTTATATATAACTGAATAATCAGTATTTTTAATCGTCTTTGCTACCAAACCTTTAACCAACTCAAAAATTAATCTTATTGAGAACTCATAACAATAAACATTTAAGTTTTTATAATATACTCATTATATTTAACTATTTCATTCATTATTAAAAAATCATGAAATATAATAAACATTAAATTATATGTGACTCATTATTGTTTTTTCCTCAAAATCAGGAGTAGATGTAATTTACTATCTAGATTTAGTGGCATCATTAGTAGTGTTGTTATAATGAACATTTGGTTTGGTAGCCTAATCATTAGTTTTATAAATTGAAAAATTATCAAATACTGCAATTAGTTATATGATAGTACAAATTTTTATATTTCAATTAATTTCACTAATTATATCATCAATTATTGTAGTTTTATCTTCAATAGAAATGATCTCATGTGTTTGTGTCATCCATGTTTTAATGAATTATTTTTAATAGTAACTGTTTAACTCTATCACTTATCACATCAAATGTGTTTGCTGAGAAATTTTCATTAGACTTATTATAAATAACATTACAAATTCAATAGTTATCTAAATCCCATATTTCAATATGTACCACAATGTCAAAAACTAGGTATTATTTTGATCAAAGAGATTAAACAACAAATCTCACGCCAATATCAGAATAAATAACTCCATATATTGTTTTTTCTCAATATTAACTTTGTTTTAATATTCCTATAGTGTTTTTAATGACGATCCAAAATACTTGCTTAAAATTTTTAATCATCCATAATATGAAATTCTCTATGCGAATTGATAACCATAACATGTTATTTTTCAAGAATAAGGATATCACCACTTTATTTATCCCTTAATGTTGGAGAAATATCTTCATCATTTCCAACATTTTTTTTACCATCATCATTATCATATTTAAAAGATAAAATAATATTGAATGGAATATCACATCCAAAACCAAATTATCTATGAATTTCACAGGAAAATGAATTTTATGAGGATGTGTTTGTATTCTTCATCCTTTAATGGTGTTTAATTATTCTAATATAATTTTATTATCATTTTATTAAAATAATAATAAAATAATATCATTTTATAATAATATTTTATTGTATTTCATATATAATAAATCTTTCAATGTTTGTTTTTTTCAATAATTAACACATAGATTGATTAAATGTCTTGATGTAATACATTCTCATACATGAATTATCTTTATGATATATTAGTTGGAATATATTTTATCGATGTATTATGTAGTAGAAATAGATTATTTATATCTTTATTCTGAATCAATATATTTCCAAATAATATAAGCATTATATCAATAGCCATAATTTATATATTATGTATTATGTTCTTATTAAATTTTAAACTCCCTTACAATTTCTCTTAAGAAACATTATACATTTCAACTAATAGATAATGAAACTCAATTCTATTTATAGTAGACATTATTATACCTTCCATACTTCAAAAAAATATAATTTTTATAAAAATATTCAATACATTCTTAAAAACCAATTTCATGCCCTCATAGTAAAAATAAAACTCCCATTTTTCAAATTTATGAACTTTTTATAAATAAATTATTGTTATTTTGTTATTATAAATCTATCACATTATTAGTAAATATAATTATGTCTAAATCAAATCATGTTGTCTTTTTAAATGAAGATGACATTGAATGAGATGTATCATTTCTCTTAGTATTTCTCTTCATGATTTTTGTACCATACCATATGTGTTAAGGTAATATATTTTTTTTAAAAAAAATCATATCCATGCATTTTAATTATTTTTTTCTTTTGGAAGAGTTGGTGGATATTGATGATTCATATTTTGGGGTGTTCGATATATAAATAGGTTGAAGTTCACACTATAATTGGAGGAATTATAATATAGAGGGGAAATAAATAAGATTATGTTATTTGATTTGGTGTTTGGTAAGGGTATAAAAAAATGTAATGATTAGAAATAAGAATTGAGTTGGTGGGTTATTATAGAAAACCTCCAGCTACACCATAGTAGTACACCGTGGATTCATGAGGATTCCCTAAAAGGGGGTGTTTTATCAGGATGAAGTGGGTTACATTGTAACCCGACTCAAGGCATGGGTGTCCATAATTTTCTAAATCTACCATTGGATGGTGTATTTTTTTCATGTGAAACACAACTATTCCACACTAATACTTTTGGTATTTTCAAATAGTCTAGTTATTGGGAGTTGTGTCTTCATGCATGGGGTTAGACCACAATGTTCCCTTATGCATTTGTAGGGAAGACATAGGAAAGGAAATTGCATGATAACATAACTGGTCTTTAGAAAATGTTCCCATTTTCGATTTTTTAAATATGATTGACATATAGAACACTTTTATAAACATGGGGTTATAATCAATTGGGTAGAGAACAGATCTTTCCTTACATGTAATTACCTCCCCAACCATTATCCATTAACTAGTTTGTTTAATGGTTGTTTATTCATTTATATTATGTTATTTCCTTCTCCCTCTCTTTATATTATTTCTTTACTCTCCCATTAACTCTAAATTTTGGATTACAAATTTTGGTTTATATTTATTATTCTCACTAAATCATAGTGGAATGGCGTTGAAATGATAGAGTTTTGGTTTCACTTGGATAGGGAAGGATATGTGAGGTTGAGCATACACGAATTCTAGTTGTAAAATTGGAGGTACATTATTTCCTTATCTATTCCATACATTTTCACCAAATTTGAATTTAATTAGTTGATTATTTGTTGTCAGATGCCACTTGGAAATGATAGACTTTGACCACACCCAGATTCTTGAGATATTATAATTATTACTCTCCATTGTGAGATATCTCTAGTGGGGGTCTTCGGGCTGTGATGGACATTTACCACAACCAGTTTCTTGAGATATTATAATTGTTACTCTCCATTGTGATATATCTACCATAAATTTTAAATTGAATAATTATCTATAAATTAGTTAAATTAATTATAATTTTGTTACACTTTATTTGGAGGCCACTTGGATGTGTTATGGGATCAAAGATAATGATATCTCATGTTGGTCACTTTTTTTAGGATGGAGACATCATGGATTGAAGAGATATTTTTATTATTAATGTAATTGGGGCATTATATTACTACATTATAAGTGTTTAAATATGTTTTATCGATGGTAAGCAAGGGTATGTGGGTGACCCAAAGTGGGAAACTGAGTGGTTTTCCATAGGTAATGTTTGAATAGTTATTATTATTTGACTACAATAAACTATTTTAATTTTTTTGTGGATACTATATAGTTTCAAATAATTATTTCCCTCTTATAGAGGTTTATATGAAAGCTGGTTAGATTATAATATTGGTTTCTATCCTGGTTTTAAGGAACATTTCCTCAAAATAGGTCTCATTTTCAGCATGTGATACTCACTTAATATAGTAATTAAGTGGAGTCTATAGATTATTAACATGTTATCCATATAATATGAAAAATTAGAATTAATTTTAGGATAAATAAAGATGAAATGAAATGTGGTTCCTATGAGACTGGATAAAGAGAACTCATGGAATTTATTAGTCATGTTGACTATGTAAATGGTTTATATTCATTACATGTGTCACCATGATAGGTTATATTGTCCTAAGTTTGTTTGGTGGACCATAAAGGGTAACAGTTTGATTATTGGTTATGGTAACCAAGGAGTTGGCTGGTTTAAGTGGAGAGTTAGACTCTATCTTTAGATATTAGAATGATCTGTTTCATATTGGAACAAACTTCAATATATGTGTAAAATTTATGGGATCTATAAACATGTAGAGGTGGTCAAATGGTTTTCTTATTCCATGTTATTTTATTACACCATGGGTGGTGGTGGGGGTAGTGAAAATATTTTTTTGAATAATACAATGATGAGGGTGTTGAGCCATTATAATGGGTATGGTTGCATATGGTTATGTAGTGGAATGGGTGGTCATTATTTCACTGTGCTATGTCTTGTTATGGGAGATCCACTATACACCCCATTGTGGATTATAATGATACATGCCACCCTAGTTTGGATGTTTTTCCAACTAGCGGTATGTCATGACCTTTTCAAGAAAAGTCATGCGAAAACATTTTAATAAATATTCCACAAGTGATTTTATAGTTTATGATATTATTTCATGTTGTATATACCATGTTTGATTTACATTGTATCAGATCGATGTAGTATTATGCAGGACCCTAGAGAACACTGATTGGGGAGGGGTGAATCAGGGTTTCAGATTTTTTATTCAAGAAGATATATCTTATCCCTATATTCATAGGAACTAGTTAAACCTGTCTAATGGAATTGTGTAATTATAATACTTCTAGTTTAAGAAATTGAAACAAAACAAAATAGTTTTTAATGGTTCAATACTAAGGGTCGGACCAAGGAAAATATGGTGATAGTGTGTCATTATAACCAAAATCTATTAATATTCTCATGTTATTATAGAGTTATAAGATCATAAAATAGACACTCTATTCCTAGAACACTACCTTTAGAAGAGTTTTTTGGATATCACATTGCCTCTAATATAATCGTTAATAAAATACCCCATGGTCACCATATTTGATGAGGTGTTACTCATTTTAACAACATGGATTTCAACTTAGTTTATTGGGAATTTATGTCTTTTTCCCTAATTAACCAATGACTCTTCTGGAACCATAGCCTTGTGTTGATGCACTAGAAAGAACTTTTCTCCTAAACCAGTTGCTCTACACTACTATTCACAAAGCTCCCAAACATCATGAAACCCAAATTTTGATTCAATGAAATTAAATAATTCATGAAACCACACACATTTTAGAATCTCCTGATCATCAGTAAGCACACATCATTAACATAACAATAATTCTTCATGAAACACCCAGTTTTCATAATGATCTATTTTTTAAAAATCTATAGAATTAGTTAAGACTAAACATGTATTTTCATGAAGAATATGCTCATAATTATTTCATGTTTTGTAATGATCCCAACATTAATGAATTTAGAGTGATTCATCCTTTTATAAAATTATCTTTAGGTTTTAATTGAGGGTAAACTAACTATTTATATACTTATCCCTTCATAATGATTCTATGCTCCTAGGGGTAATTTAATTAAACTATTCTATCATGTTCAGTAATATCTAGTGAATTTTTTTACATTTACAAAGGTTGTCATAGTCATGATGATATATCCTTCCCAATTCTTATTCATGATACTTCTTAAAGTTTTGAAAACACTGTCTTTCCACCACCCATTCATGATTCTCCACACCTTCTTGATACCCAACCTTTTTAATGTCATGATTTTTCCATATATAAAAGTGACAATCATGGAACTCCACCTTTCATGATTCATTCTTCTTTATACGAAATTTGAGCTCAATAAACTTGAAAAACTCAGAGAAATGGAACAAACTTTAACACTAAATCCATATTCACAATAAGATCACTTTTTTTGCAAAATCCATGATTTTCCCTAGTGTGTATTGACAAAAATCAAAAAAAATTGATATGTTTTAGAAATTAAAGGGATTTTTTCAAACATATTATTAGTTTTATATAATTATTATGATAATATTTGATTTTGTTTATTTCCAATCATGGGATTATCACATGATATTTTGTTTAGTGTAATTAAAACCTCAAGTAAGTAGTTGAAATTTAGGCCACAACCACAATTTATAATCTTGGTTATAGGTCCTAAAATAGTGGCTGTTATAGGTGTGGATATAGGTCCATAGATATATCAAAGGTTCAAACATTGGCCATTGGTCAATTTCCATTGTTTAGAAACATGAAACTAGAGCTATAGCCACGATATTAAACCATGTATTTAGATAATTTGATAGATAGATATGGCCATGATTAAAACAATGGCATTATGATTATGTATCTTGAAAAAAAAAACCATTCGTGAAATGTCATACAAGCTACCTGCCACCTCATACTGGCTCCCTAAATCCAATGATGCAGCCTCAATACCGAGCACAACTACTAAATACTAGATTCATGTATCCCATAATCCCCTAATATAAAACCATCTCATGGAACTAATATATTAATATATAATTCATTGTGCCATTAAAAAACATGGATGTTGTATTAGTAAAACTACCATAATCTAGAGGCAAAATTTTTGATTTATTATATAACCCATAATGGAACACCATTACTCATATATGAAACCCATAAAAAAGAATCAATATGACTCTTATGAAATGGCCTCCAATGTTATATAATTCCTTGTTAAAAAGAACTGGTCTTTTTTGGGTTTTGATTCCCCTCACCAGGTTATGTAAGATACCCCTACCACGCGCCCAATATCAACTCCAACCCATTTTTTTTCCAAACTAAACTATTTTATCCTTAATTAGTGTAATAAAAACTCCATCAAATTCTTATAACTTATTATATTTTCAACGTATGAGTTTAAAAAAAATTCTATTATTGGTGAGAAGACAGTAGAATATCGATTCCACGGTTGTGAAGACAAAAAACCCCTATTCAATATTTAATAATTTCTTGAATAAATAATACTATAATATTAAATTTTAAATTTTATATCCTCATGAATTGATTACTTAACTAAATCCATAACCTTAATGGAAATTAGATGATAATTCAACAAATTATGGATGATCCTACAAACATTTACAACTATTGGTGATGGAAATATAAGTCAATTCATTGGTGATAATTCAATGCAAATCCTAACATTATTAGTGAAAAGATAATACATCAACCCACTAGTGACAAGACAATAAGCTTGTACCATTATTTTTTTTAGGAAATAAATCAACCCACCTTTTAAATGAATGCATGATCACACCCATGTTAGTGATGATTTAATAAGTGAACTCACTAGTAGTGAGATATTGAGGTCATAACCATATTGGTATTGAGTCAATAAATCAACACACATCTGAATACATAGTGAACTCATTCATTTATTAGTGTTGATCTAATAAATTTATCTGATTGTGAAGATCTAGTAAACTTTAAACCTCATACGTGATGAGTTGAATGACTCAATCACCTTCCTAGAAATATTTATATTTTAGAGTTACAAAATATATGGATTAAAGATATTAATTATTTCAATAAACAAACCACTTTATAAAATTAACATGGATGGTGTTCACCCAACTAAAACAACATGTTATAAAAACAAACCATTATTTTTAATAAGAAGGATTACATGATTTTTTTTAATTCTATATGAGATTACAAGAATATATAATATGATACCTTGTGATATGAATTGAACTTATATACTTATTATTCTAATAGGAAATATATGAATTAATATTAATTTACTCATAACCCCTAACCATTGGAATTATAGTCCACAAAATGGGAGTTTAGGGAATTCAAAAGAAAAAAAACAATGAACCAAATGTAAAATCCATTTATAAATATATTGACTCAAAAGTCATCCTTGACTATTTTTGATGTTTTATATATGGGTATCTAGTTGTACATAATGTTATTGATTATGTAAAGTATTTCCACATAATAAGATATAAAAAAGAGGTAATATTATTGAAAGACATTTCGTATATTGGTGTAATGTTGTTAGGAACAATATTGATAGTAAATCAATGAACAATAAAGCCTAGGTGCATTACAAAATTGTTCCATCTAGTCTAGATAACTAAACTCATGATTTCCAAAAATCCTCCTTTGTAACATGATGTTTCAATACTAATATACACCTGGTAAGAATTGAAAGATACAATAAAAAAATTAGTATGGATATATCTTTGGAAAATATATTAAAAAATAACATGCACAAATTTGGAGCATCTTATATGAATCAAGATACAATAGTATATTGATTATGTGACTGATAAACTATTATAATTCACCTATAATCTATCTACCACCACAACCATATAAAATGATTACACTATTATAAAATTTTGTATTGTTTTTCCTATAAAATTTCAATATATAATATGTATTCTTATGATTCAAGTGTTTCTATTGTACATTTTATAAAATGATTAATATATTTAAAAATATTGATACTAGAAAGTTATTTTTTATAATAAATAATTTCTACCCTTTTATATGTGGTGTTCTGGAGATCTATATAGTTAATACAAATAAATAATAAGAAGAAGGGGAAAAGATGCCCCCACCTTATCCTATGCCCCCAACTTCTCTCCCACTCTCCAACCCCACTACCCCCAACCCTACTGCAGCAACCCCACCTTGACTATCCCCACCCCACTACACCCCAACCACAACACCCCCCAAAAACCCACCCATCACCCCAACATCCCCCACTCGTACACCCCCACATCCCCTTCACCCCTACCCCATGCACACGCATGCCCCCACCCTTCATCCCTACCTCCACCCTTCCCACATTACCCTCACAATTAACCCCAATAACCCCTTCACCCTAAACTGTACCCTTACAGCCCCAACATCCCCCCAACATCCAACATCATCCCCACTTCCCTTGTACACACCATCATTCACCTTCTATGCCCCTTCCCTCCACCCATCACTTATACTATCCCCACCCTAATTCACCCCAACCCATATACCCCAACCCACCCACCCATCACACCCACTACACCCACCTAGTACCACCACCCCTACACCCCTACCCACCAACCCATCACCCCCACTACCCCCACCTGACACCCCCACAACCATATCCATCCCTTTTCACATCACTATATTTACCCCATACAAAACTATACCAACACTACCCCCCAACATTCGACCATATCCCCAAGCCCCTTTACCCCCACACATCACCCCCACTGCCCCCTGCACCCCCAACCCAACCCCTAACCCTACACCCTCCCCTAAACCCCCATTGCACCATGCCCCCACCCTTCACCCCTACTTCCCCAACCCAACCAACACCACCACCCCAACAATCTCCCCTACTTCCTACGATCAACCCACTGCCCCACCATCACCCCCACTACCACTACCCCCACCCTTCTGCTCCACTACCCCTTGCACCCCCACCCTTTAGCACCAATACACCCTCACTACACACCATGCCCACCTACACCCTACCCCCTTCACCCCTACTAACCCACCATAATTTATCCCCCACCTTAACCCCCACTACACTACCCTACAACCCCCTACCCTTTACCCCCATCTGCAATCCCCACTGAAGCAACCACTATATACCCCTACCATATACTATATATTTTCTATTGATAATTCAATACAACCTATTAATAACTAACATGAATTACCCCTAAATAAGACACATGTGACAACCAAAGATATACCCTAGATGAAATATTGATCACTCAATGATGAATACATGATCCATGGTATCAAAAAAATAATTGGGAATGATTTTTCCCTTTGAATCCAAATATGAACATAATGGATTCAACTTGGAAATCCATCATGGCCCATCTATATATTAGAAATAAATTCATAAATTTCAAGATAAATTATAATAACACAATGAAAAAGAGTATAAAAATACTAATACAATTTATACATGGGGAAAATCATACACAACGTCACATGAATACACTAAAAGAGAACTTACCAGTCATGGACATTACAAAGGCATCCCAAAATTAGAATAAATATAAACTAGATCGATCAAATACTTGATAAAAATGGACACACACCACCACCCATAAAAAACATGGAACCATAACACAAAAACCAAAACGAAAACCAATTCCATGGTACCTGAAAAGAAAAAATTATATCTATTATATATGGAATAGTGTTTATACGGTTGGAGTAAAACTAATCCTGGTATGACATCACTAAGGTGCTGGTGAAATTAATTTAAAAAAACCCTAAATCCTTGATAGTTTGAAATATATTTTTGTGTATAATATTATATATATCATAATTTGAAGACCAAATATGCATAAAAATAATTTATATAAAATTTCGACATAGTTTTCTTGAAACATAAAAAATGAATTTGATTTCTTTTAATCCTACGCCACATATACTAAAACCCTTATTTGAAATAGGATTTTAAAACTACTTAAAAAATGATCATTTCAAAGAACACATGGAATACATTATATAATACAATCCTAGACACATTATTGTAAATAAGAAGTATGAATGATCTATGGTGATATATTCTTTAATTTATCTTAGGAACAAAATGGGTGAGTGTTCCTTATATAAGTAATCTAAAATCTTGGTAATCCCATTATTTCTAATATTGTGACAGTAATAAACATTAAAAATTTCATAAGGAAACATTTAAAAATATGAATCATCAAAACAACACAATCCCTCTTTATATGTTTGACCAACCCGTCATCAAAGGCACTACCCACTAGCATTGACAGGAGACCAAACTGGAGAACACAAGTTGCATGTGACTAAATTATTTATTATAAATCTAGGGCTTGTAAGGATTTCTTATGTTCACATTTATATGTTAATATGAGGCGATCTGTCAAATATATAACATGATTGACAATGTATTATAACAAAAACCCCACATAACCTCTAAATCCCTTATAATATACCATCGCAGTCACATTATCTGTATCACAGTGATAAATAAAATCCACCCACAAGGTTTACCGTCCATATTAAACAATTGTATTAAGAGGGTCTTATAAAAAATCAATGTGAATAAATTTCAATGTAAACAATAGGATATATTGAATACTAACAATGGATTTCATGTTACAATATTTTCCATAGAAATCCCTATTTTAAAAACATTTATTACATGAATCCATTTAAGAACCATATTCAATTCATTTAGAACTCTAATCCTAATTTCTTAAAATAATTCCTAAAATAGAAAACCATTCTTTCCATTGAGAAAATTCCCTGAAAACATTCATTCAATGAATTGGTAGCCCAAATAGGGTCAAAACCATTTGAATATAGAATTTATATATAATAGGTCACTAAAAACTTTTTCTACAAAAAAATTCATTCAAGGACAATATAGGAATTAGAAATCCCATGAAAACCCTTTATTCCATGTGAGTTAATAAATATAAATTTTTATAAGAATCATTTTAACTAATTACATATATATATATATATAGTATAATAAGTAATGCACTTAAAAACTTCAGTCACAAAATGTTATTCCATTTAGTTTAAACATAACATTACTGCTACCTCTTTCAAGTGGAAATCATGTCGAAAGTCTTCACCTTCAATGGCGAATAGTCAATCATGTGATGTGGAATCCTCTAAAAGCCCTAGAAACCCAATACAAAAAGGTTAAACCACCTCAATCAGGAAATAAATCCCATGAATTCCCAAGGGTTCATGGGAGCGGAAGAAACAAATGGATAAAGGGAGATGTTGAATAATGGGATGAAAACAATGAGGAAAGAGGGTCTCACAATGAAAAATATGCATGGAATAGGGATACCGATCCTTAATACCCTAAAAAATAGTGGTAGGGATACCCTTAGATAAACCCAATATATAGTTGACTAAGAAGAAGGAAAAATGTTGTATGAAACCTTTAAAATCATTATGAATATAAATGAAAACTCATGTTTGACTAAAACACGGAGTTTTTCCTGGATAGGCTATATTGTTTGGTAATTCATGCACAAACTGTGTAATTTAAAGATGAAACCCATAGAGGAATCACACAGTTTGGATGTATTTTTACTCCAAAAAATGATCAAACAGTGTATGTACTCTGAATGAAAAAAATAACCCACTCAATTTTTTGGAATGTATTTCTTGGTTTAGAGAATCATGTTCCCACTATGTATAACATATTTTTAAAAACTAAAACACCACTCTCATGGTTTCCATAGATTTTCTTCCCACTATATGAAAAATATGAAATGTTAAAATCTTCTAAAATTTATAAATCAGTATGAATTTCTTACAAAATATCAATTTACATTAAAATTTTAAATATAAATAACTACCTTGACATGAGTTGTTATGATATTATAACCTTAGAACATTCATACCCATGAATTTATCTAGAAGAATTACTAAATTAAATACCCCAATAATCCCATAAAAAGAGTTTGGTTGGGTGAGGAATAGAAATGATAAGGTCTTAAATAAGAAAATCATACAATATAACAAAACTCTCTAATTTTATTAATTAAATGCACACCATGTGTCATCCCCAAGAAATATTTAGTAAAAATTATGATATGAGATATGTATTAAAGGAGATATTTTCCATAGTTCTCCTCAAAATCGGTAATTATTATAAAATATAATAAAATATGAAAGATACACACCTCAATGAAATAAATCTTCAAGAAGAACATCCTCCACCAAAAACATACAAATTACACAATCACCAAAGAAACTAATCTAAAACAACACAAAGATAAAACAATTAAAAATAACACCACATTCATGAAATAAGAACCGTAACATGGAATAAATGAATAAAATAGAAGAAAAAACATCTCATGGCTTATTATAAAAAAATTAGGCTTTAGTTTTTTCCCCTATACCCAATAGGTAAGCTGGAACATTCTTTGTAGAACATCACCACATAGTAAACCAACAAAATAAAATAATCATTAATATGTTCTTAACTTCTCTAAGTCAGTAGTGGTCATAGTTACTAACGAATTAGACAAAGGCTATCGTATATCCAAACCATCATGAAACCAAACATGAAAAAACTTGTTTACAAATGAACACCCACACCTAAACAAAAATAAACATAAATAAAAATAGAAAGTAGATATTCTAAATTCCGTTTCATCCATTAAATATTTATAATAAACTACAAACTCAACTAAAAAAATTCCCAAATCACACTAATCATCCAAAACCAATGTATACCCATTACTTCCCTGTAATAGAATTCAACTTTCAAGAAATATGAATATGAAAAAATCTACCATCCAAAAAAATTACCATAGATATTTCATCCAAGAGGACTTATAATTCCAAGGAACAACATAGGAAATGAACCCAAAATATCTCTCATTAATATTTTAATAGACAAACCTTTATTATTATAACCATATATCTTTGGATTTAGGGATATAAATACTGGATGGGGGAGGTGGGGAGTCAGAAGGATGTGGTAGATGCGGTGACTGGGAGAGGTGAGGAGGAGGCATTGATGAAAATGCGTGAAGGGGTGCCTTAAAAGAGTCTATAAGCTGGAGTAGGCATAGTGGAGGAGAGGGATACTGTGATAGGTAACGTAATATGGTTTTGGGGTGGTTAACAATTCAACTTAGAATTATATATATTAATTCCACTTATAAAATTTTTACATTTATAGATATCAATAGTTTCCTACTTACATTAGTAGGAAGGTAGGTTAAATTAATTACTAATCATAATATTCCCCCATTCAACATATATATTATATTGGTTTATTATTATTCTAAATAAAACTATGATAATAATGAGATGCATGACTGTGTGTTTTGAGATGGAAGTGGCTATATGTTTTAATTGATATTAGAGATGGGTATGATACATGATGAAATAGAATATGAAGATTCAATTTCACATGAATTCTAGAAACACATTATTTCAACACAATGATGGGATTATCCAAGGGGGCACTAAAATTGACCAGTGGTATAATATTCATTCCAAAATTATATACGAGAACATGAAGTACCAATAAAATTTATAAGGGTAAAAATATGAAATATCACTGCATTGATTACCTTTATTCCTAAATAAATGATATAGATTTCTCACATATCTACATAATAAATATGACATTAGATTTAATATTCATGAAGTCTAACAAGGATGAACCAACCATTAAAAATAAATGTTTAAAGATTCAATTTTGTAACTATGAGAAAGATCCTCAGAGTCCATGATATCACCTTTGGATTGGGAATGATTTAGGAATATCAATATTTTTTTATATAACACCAACATATGATCATTATACATCTTGGCGTTGTTCTATCATACATGAAGACAATAAAAATTTAATCTATTTTGATATATAAAATTATAAATTGTATTAATGTATAATCTGTATGAACAAATAAACAGTATTAGCATATAATCTTACAATATGATAAACTATATTATCATATAAATCAATATTGATAACATTTCAATAATATAAACTATTTATGTAAATACATACATTTAAACAATTTTTATATGTTTATGTGGATGTTGAATTGTTTAATAAAATTAACACATAAACTAGATGTTCTTTATGTTCCAAATTTTTTAATAAATATTACCAAATATAATGAAACAATTAGATAAAACTGAATGAATAAAATTATATTCAGTCACCACAATAAACAGCAATAAATATAAAAAATATATAAATGTTGAATAATTTGAAATCTAGCCAATTCATACATTTGAAATAATATACGTATGTATAAAGAGAAAAACAATTTAGGATCATGAAAAAAATTGTATGTTTAAGAAATAAATATGGTTCAAATTCTAAATGAAATCATATTTTATAAAACTAAATATCATTTTATTTGGTAAATTGGGGAATTAAAATCCATTTTATAAGATTTAATTCAATATAAGTGCAACAGGTAGAGATGTACAAGAGAAATCGCAGAAGGGAGCATTTTTCTGTTGACTGAAGGGAGGTTTTTTTTGTTGACCGATCAGGGTTAGTGATAAATAATAAGAGGAAGTTGGTTGTGAGGGTAGGTCTTGTATTTAATGAAAAACATGGGAGGTGGGATCACTATGAAAAGATTATTTGAGGATGGACAACTTGAAGGAGGAAGATCTTGAGGGTTGGGGTTGGCGGGACATAGCTATGTCAGAGCAGCATCAGAGCCACCTTAGAGAGGAATCAAATCCCTGATGAAGCAACTTTGGAGAAGGAGTATCTCATGGAGGAGGGTGTCCACGTCATAGGCACACCATTTGGGATATGGGGATGAAACATTTGGTTACCATCAGGGTAGTTCCCACGGGGAAGTTTGGTGGCCACGTTAGAGAAGTTGGTGAATCGTGGGGAATATAAATTTCTACATCAGAGTGGGTTGGAATATGTTTGGGTGTATATTTCAAGAGAGGATGATTATGGGGGAGGAGGAACATGAGGGTTAGGGTAGGAGGAGGATCGTGAGGGTTATGGGTAATGTGGATGTTCGCGAGGGTAGGGGAGAAGATACATCACGGTGGAATACTGCCACGAAGAATAAAAAAAATCATATGTGGGTATAAATGAGTTATATCCACATAAATTATTGTCCATGGATATTTATCCATGGATATAATCCCAATTTATAGTAGTTAATATGTTATGACATGGGTCATGCCTCCCACTAAGAGAGGTTTCTAGTGTGACCTTCAACCCTTGGGGGATGTTTTTCAGGTGGGATACACTTCCCCCTAAGATATGTATCTAGTTGGACATACATTTAATAATAAATGTATTTAGGAGGGATTCACGTCTCCTTAAGAGTTTTTTTTAATGAAATCTATTTCTACTGTGGGTTGATTTTGGTGGGATTTCCTTCACCGAGGGAGATGTTTCTAGAATGATATAATTACCCTAAGTGATTTTGTCTGGTGGGATGCACAATAACTTAAGGGATTCAAATAATGGGTTATGATTCTATTGGAGTGGGTTTTATGTGGTTTGTACATACCATTAGGGAATATATGGGTTGGATAGGACACCTACCATGATGTGGTTATAAGGCTTGGATGTAATTACTCTAGATATGTATGGGTACAATGTGTGTGACATAATTCCCTCAACATGTGTATATGTTCTTGGGTTGGATGTAATGCCTCAAAAAATATAGGAGTATTTATCCAATTTTTTGAGTAACATCCACATATATAGGTATATATATGTTACCTAACAATAATTGGTTTAAGAGGGTGTGTGTAAAATATTATGGTGGATTTAATAATACATATCGTAATATAGGTGTATACATGTAAATTTAAGATTAATTTTTACTAATAACATGCATTTACATTAGTAAATTATTTTATTATGAAACCCATAAATAGTGGCCTAAGAAATTTAATTCTATTTCCTTACAAGAGAACAATAGTTTTTATAAAAAACATTTGGTTATGATATAGGACTATGTGGTGGCCTTAGTATTGGTGGATAAGCTAGAGGAAACCAGTGGAGTTATGGATATGGGTTTGAGGTGGTCCTGAGAAATCTTGTCATGCCCCCTTTTAGTTTATTTCTATATTGCATATGATCATCCTATTTTGTGTTCCTCTATATATATATGACACTGTGAAGTTTTTTTGTATATGTGGTTAATTAGGATGGTGGATTTTATTTATTATGACATTCCTTATACTAAAAATCCAACCATGAATATTGACGATTATAAATTTTCTATATACTCTTATATATAACTTTAATTAACTATTATGATAATAAGGGTATTGTTATCCCATGTTACTTTATTAGACCCTCATTTCATGTGGAAATCATATAGAATAATAGGAGGTTCATTTCAGTTCAAATAGTTCCAATGCTGTGGTGACTATTTATGTTTCATAGATTAGGGATTTATAATCGAAATTCTCAATCATGATAGGGATTATTGAAATTAAGATTTAAATTTGGGAGGGGAAAATCTATAGGCTTGAAAATAATTGAATGTATGATATTGAAAAAGAATAATAAATATTGGTAAAAAATATATAGAAGAATATTAATTTCTATATGAATAAGTCACACCAATGAATTAAATAAGAAAAAATAGTTGATCATATAATTTATAAATTTGAAAAATCAATCTTATATAATATTACCATAAATATATGTAATTTTAAAAAATATTCAAAAAAATTTCCATCATAAGTGAATTTTATAAAAATCACTGTAATCTTGTATAGATACTAAAAAAACACATACATGAGACTATGTTTAATATTAATTTGTTTTAATAGGATTAATAACATTAAAATAATCATTTCTTGTGATTAAAATACTTTTTAAAAAACATATGTTTTATCAGAAAACCAGGCTAGGAAAAAAATAATAATAAATTAAAAATAACATAAAGAACAATGAAAAATAGTTGAAATTAGACAACCCTATTTTATTTGTAATAAAATAAATTAAAGAAAAATTAAGAGTCTTTTTTAATATAACTATTCAATAATGTCCAAAATCTATATAATTAAGAGGTATATCAACTTTTTGAGAATTTATTTTTATAAAATTATTCCTTATATTAATTTTTTTATACAATGGATTGTTTTATTTTATTATACGATGAATGAACTTTTTTTGAAACATTTAATCGGCTCATGTGGAAAATAAAAATCCTATATCAATTAATTTTAATTTCAACTACAACAGTTCAACATAAAAATACCTAACACAAAATTTTTTATCATCAGCTATTAATAGTGAAATAGAATATTGATCCATAACAAACTAATAATTAAATTAATTTCTTATGAAATTAGTGGGTAATGATGTGATTTTATAATATAACATATGAATTCCAAAATCAAAATTAGAATATAAAATAAAATCAATAACAATAATTTTCCAAAAAATTATTTCATGTTCCTTTAAGATACCTTAAAATTCATTTGGTTGATTTTAATTGAGATTCCTTAGGTTTAGTTTCAAATATTTTAAAAATACACAGAAAAATCATGGTATCTAGTATAATATTAGTACAATATAAGAAACCATTAATCAATCCTCCACAAAAAACTTTGTCAAATAGTTTTCCAGCTTCTTCCTTGGGATGATTAATATTAAACTCATACGTAGATCATGTGATATAATATTGTGACATCCAATCATTATCAACAAATCAATTGTATATTAAATTTACTTTTTTATATTCCTAAAATATAAATAAATTATTTTAAAACTATGAATAAAATTCAGGAAACCCATCATACTCATCTAAAAATATTTCTACATTTTTTTAAATAATTCATTACATAATTATAAGTTTATTGAAGCAAAATCACATGATCAATATATATTGGAAACTAAGAAATTATTTCTTTCGTAAGGTATATTATCTTTTAAATTTAATAAATTTTCTATTTAAATGTCTTTATATGTCTTCTTTTGAATACCCATTGAGGTCAAAGGTGTATTACTAGTTTGTGGGTCTTATTTAGAGCCTGAAAACTGATGTTTGAGATGAAGTAGGCGTGGAACATGAATATTACATACCGTGCATGGAAGGCCACTTATTAATATAAAACCTTCTGAGTCTAGAGAGTTTTGTCCTACGAACCACATGGTTAGAAATAATATTTGATTTGAGGTGAATAGTCTTGTGGTATTTTCTTGAATTTAGAAAGCGGAATGATACACTATTTGTGAATGCTTAGTCAAACAATAAAAGAAAAATGTGAGAATTCCCCATTTCCAACAATAAAATTGGTTGGGTTGGAGCATAGTTTGGCCAACCATTCGGCCAAACCATGTGACCTAGGAATTCCTGGGAAATTAACAAAATTACCCAAATTAAATCTATTTCTAACCTAATTTATCCTCATTTCCCCCATTGGAAATAACATCAATTTTGAGAGCACCCTTAAATGAATAATATATAAATAGATATATCTCTTTCATACACACTGAGAATCGAAATATATTCATCTTGTTTTATCGACATTAGTGTGTTCACAATTTATATTTTATTGTCCCACATTCTTCTTGGTATCAAAAGTGGTTTTTAGGTGTTTGATAATTTTTCTTGTTATTAGGTTCTTCATGTATTTTTGATTTTCTCCTCATCTGATTAAAATTAGGAGTTGATAATGGATTATCAATCCAATAATAACCTATGGTAGGTGGCGTAATTAATTTCCATCAAATAAAATGTGTTTATATTTATTTCATTGTGTGGAACACACAATTATTAGAGTGACGCCCTTAAAATGAAATTTTATCCTTAAATTGAATTTATATGTGTGACTATTGTCAATAATAGAACCCAGTGATGAATGAATAGTTGGTATGTACTTTGAATATAAACCACCCCATGGAAGTGTTGAATAATTAATTTTACCACCACGAGTGGATATTGAATCTGGCTACCCCTGTGGTGTTCCTTTTATACCTTTAAATATGATGTCTAATAGGGAATTGTTAATTATTAACTGTTGAATTATAATTTTAATTATATATTTAATTAATTGAAGGAAGGAAAGGGAATTTACAAGGCCCTTGGAAATTTCCATGTTATGTATTGTTTAAGCATGAGTTACCCTTTGGTGATTAAATTCCCACGTTAGATAAATCAATGACTAACCCTTCTAAACTTAACCAATTCATGAGACTCCTTTTGTTGTGATTTTGTATTGAATATAATATGATGATAAACCTTGATATTATTTAATGATAATAAATTTTTTTATACCTCAGGTTACACATGGTTTCATAAAATAATACTTTGGATATACTCATTTTCCTTATTCCTTGTTTACGCCAGAGTGGCATTTGTTCACATTTTACAAATTTACAACGATGTACTCATGGGGGATGACTGAGTAATGACTAAAATCACTATATATTATCAAGGATAAAATCAAAAATGGGGACTTGATCATATATTACATGTGTGAAACTTCGTCTCCCTTAGTGGACCACTAAGGATTGACCAAAATGTTATTGATTTTATACCATTTCATGAGGGATATAAGTATTCCTATGAGATATTCTGTGGATGGGATTGTAGTGATCATGAATTATGATAGAAGTAAACTGATACCTGGATTCCAACTTAGGAATTTCAAGGATGGGCTTATGGTATAGGTTAATTAAATAATGAAATATTTCATGTTACTCATCATCAAATCTATAAGATAATGTTGGATTCAGTTAGTTCATTACACATTATAGATATCCATTTTGGAATCTCTTGATCACAATTCTGTACAGGGTATGATAGGATACATGAAAGGTCCCAAGACATAATTATTAAATTATATTTACTAATTAATGGATTTTAAATATAAATTAAAACATGTATTATTGTTAATTTAGAGACATTTATGGAAAGGTTGAAGTTGATAGTATATGAATATTGTCCTTGGGAACTCAAAATAGTATTTTTTGTTTAATCTTATTACTTCCTTTAACTTTTCTATTACTTTTTAAAATACATTATTTTCATATAAACAATTATTGGATATTACTATATAAATTGGTGGTTGAAAATGGGGAGAATATATCACTCTCTTTTAAGGCCTCTAATGGGTACCCAAACAAACTATATGATTTTAGGTGTTGATAAGGGAAAACACCTACTATAATTTCATGATTTATTTTTGGGAGCAGGGGATAGTGGGACCAAGAGGAGTCTAAAAATACTATATATATAGTATTTGGTATTATTTGACTTATATTGTACACAGAATATGAATACTTGTAATGGATATTTTATAGAGACATGACATGTATCATCATCATCATCTGTAAATGAAATTCCATTCTAGCATTGTTTATTTTTATATATTCTTACTGTTCATTTATTTTCTATTTGATTCGAACCATCTAATTCATATCTAATCATATATTTAAATAGTGATACATTTTCGTGATGAGGGAATAATATCCCCATGAATCATCTTGGCCCTCACTGCTATTAATTAACCTCTAGAATTTTGGCAGATTCACTTGAGGACATGTGGCCAACTTGAATTGTGGCACCTTTTAGTGGCATTCTGTCCGAGGACATTACAAAGAAGTGTTAAATGGGTTTTCTTTTCATGTATATTGTTTAGTGACATTAATAATGGATTGGAAGGAAATGGACTTTTTCAATGAGTTATGCCTGGTCATAGATAACTCAGGTATACAAAAAATCCAAATTGCCTCAAATGAATTTATTGTTTTTTTTTGGATTTTGACTAATAGAATTGATTTTATTTCTCCATTGGGTGATGAATTTGAATTTTATTGTTTTCATTGATATGATTCTGTGTTATATTTTTTTCAACCTAATTTGACGATATTCTACCACCACAAGAATCATTTCAGGAATCTTTTATAATTTACATTCCATGCATTACATAATTCAATAAAAGATTACATTCTCAATGGAATACTATTTTTACAAGACTATGAAACATATAACTGTTGTGTTGTAGATATTCTATATCAAGGATTGAGATAAATATTTGGTATGTAGAGTACCTATTATAACCTATGCATTGTTTTCTTGATTTTTCTACAACAAACATCCAAATAATCCAATTTTGGCCCATTGAGTCATGGAATAGGAGTCGAATGGATTGGAACGTGATATGGTGTGAAATATGTGGACACCATACGTTCGTTTATAAAGAGTATGAGTCATTATGTATCAGAATTTGGTGGATCATTTGATTCAACCATTTTAATTGAGTTTTGATAAAATGTTTTTGAAATTAAGAATATAATGGAAACTGAAATTTATTATAGAAGGAAACATGACCAGGACACGATCATAGTGGTAGAAGTATGATGTATATATTTATTTTATATATGACTAGTACGATGAATAGAATGGACACATTGAGCAGAAAAGGTTGTGTGCTTATTATATAATAAGTATTTAACCTATCATATTTAATTAATTTTTCTATCCTAAAATATTGATGAATTCCTTTTTTGAGGTGTGTTTTTGAAATTTAAGACACATGACACAATGAAGGCCTCCATTAACCCACCATGAGGGTGGGGAAGATCGTTCTTAGAATGTTGTGGGCCATTTGATACCACTGGATATCTCTTTAGTTTCAACTATGACACCAACTATTGTTCTGGACATAGGTGTTGAAGAATAGTTTCATGAGGGTTTAATTTATTTCTTGGTAGATAAGCAATATCTCATGGTCACAGATCAGGCTAGATATATATAGTACAACCAACACTTGAAGGGAATGATCTCAAACATTCTACTATGAGAGGTATTATTATTGCATCATCTACTTTTTCATCTCCACTTTTTAATATAGAAACCTCTCATATCATTATATTTGTTTCTATTATAGAGATCCTTAAGCTCATATTTCAGTTCTATTATGGTGATATGATACATCAAACTCTATTGTAAATCAAAATAGAGGTTGTACATATGTGCATGGATTTACACTTGTGATTGGTCAGTGTCACTTCATATGGGACCTCATTGTACTCAAGATGATAGGTTTTTACAACATTCTGGATATAGAACAGTTATTTCTCTTTCATTATTTCATTGATTTTATCACTGATGGGTGGAATTTATATCACCATTGAGTGGAAAGTTCATTCACATGGGTGAATTGGATTTCTATGAAAGTTGATATGTATCCAAGCATCATGGTGTGATAGGGATGAAAAATCATTTTGTGTGTTTATATCTAGATTATCAAGGAACATTCTTAGAATTTTTCCCTTAAGCGGTTGATCATTTCAAGATAATTTTCTATAATGACTTCTCAGGATTACATCCACTAGGAGAGGTTAAGGTCTCATAAAATCTAGAGTCAAGAGATGCAATGGTGTATATTATTCCTTACAATATGGATACTACTAAGATTTAGGTTCTCAAGAGGTTGTAGGAGGATTTAAAGGAAAAATGGATTATATGATCTGGTACTTCTCTATGGGTTTCAATGAATGTTTTTTCAAAAAAGTGGATAAATATTTTATGCTATGACCGGATTACCATAAATTAAACCATATGTCAATTAAGAGTCGATATCCTCTATCATGCATAGATTTCCTTTTATAGTATCTTTGAGGTGATCCAGTCTTCTCAAATATTTATTTGAGATCAGGTTATCATCAGGTGAATGTTAGACAATCATATATACATTGAACTTATTTTCATAGCTGGTATAGTCTATTTGATTAATCGTTTGCGTCTTTTTCTATCACAAATACACCATAAATATTAGTGGAACTAATAAACCATGGTTTCATTATTATATATATTTTTTTGTGGTGTTTATCATGGATGACATCTTGGTGTATTATCACATTGGAAACTAGCCTAAAAACATCTTGAGATCATATTGAATACATTACAGAGATTTTTTGATATGTTAAGATATCAATGTTCCACTTCTTGATGGATCAAATTCAAATCATGGGTAACATTATCTCATAAAAATTATTATCAATTAACATATAGAAAGTGAGAGATGTAATTTCATAGAATCATCCTAAGAAATAATTTGATGTATTAAGTTTCTTTGGGAATTATGGTTATTAATTTAATTTAATAAAGGACTTCACATTCATAGAAGCACGTCATAGGAGCATAAATAATAAGGTTGTGAAGTTTGTATAGTCAAATGCACGTGATTAATCCTTTTATAATCTAAAAGGGAGATATTATTCAACCCTGATACTGATTTTTATATAACTATGCATGTGTTACAAAATGAAATGTGAAGAATCAGGTATCGACCTTAGATCTATCCGTATATAGGTAGAAAGATTTGCAACATATGGGTCTTGAGATATGTGGACAGACAGTAGGTATTATATGATGTATGACCTCGTGTAAGTTGATGTAGATAACAAATTGAGATTTTGTGTACATTTAATACATGGAGATCATTTTCTTTGTGTACATAGGCCACAAAAGCATCATATATATATTTAAATAGAATGATATAATTTGGAGGTAGTGAAGGTGGATTAATTACCATCAATTTTTATACATCATACATGCCTACATGCCAGGAAAAGGAAACCATGTATCCAATCCACTAAGTTGGAAGAATAAGATACATGAAGTTAATTAGGAATGTATTTAGTGGATTATTATAGATTAGTTATTAGATATTAATATGGAGTTGTTGGACATTCAATGAATTTTTTTGTACCCTTATAAATTACCTCTACCCTTCTAGATAGTTTGATGATTATGAAGTTATTAGATTCTGGGGGTCTATTCCTATGGGAGGGTCTGGAAAGAGAAGACCGTACTCCTGGTTTCACATTATGTGGGGATGAAATTCTATGACTACGAGGTAACATATCATTTTTAACAGATATGTTTGAGGAGATAGTGCAATAGTTTCAGGCTTCATCTTGGGAAGATCATCCCGACATCACCAAGATCTATCATGTTCTACATCACCAACACTAGAGGAATAGTATGAAATGTGGTGTAGCTGGTTTTTTTCTAATGTGTTACACCTGTCCGAAGGTGAAAGGGGAATAGTAGTGACCAGATAGAATATTACCACAGGTGAAAATTCTTAAGTAGAAATGCAATGATTTTGTGGTGTAATTGGTGATAGGATTAATGAGTTCACCTCTAAGTAATGTTGTTTAATGGATTGTTATTTACTAGCTAAATTTTTTTTCTCATTTCATACCTATCAAAAGGACATATTCAGTTGATGGTGTACTATATCTATGGTCGATGGTATTTACCCTCTTCATCACTAGTGAGTAATAGAGTTACAATAGGAGGATATCGATTTTGAGAAACTGGAAGACATGATATCAACTAGATGTGTCCTTCATGGATTTTTTAAGGTGGGGACTACATCATCCTTGGTCTATGATGGAATATAGAAATAGTAATGTAGATAAATGATGTAATGAGAAGATTTATTTCCTTAGTATTAAACCACAATGTGGTGTGGGTGTAATAAAATACATTGGAATCTTGTTTTGTGGTATAGGATATTTTTTTTGTGTTGTTGTGTTAAAATCATGGTTTCTCTCCTATTAGTAGGCGAAGGATATGTTCCATCGATGAAAAGTGTAAATGGGCTGGATTATTTTTTTATTTTATGTTGGATCATATAGGAAAAATGATATTTTACATCTCTCTTAGATTTGTTATTGACTAAAAACCTATATTGGTACACTTCCTGACCATCTGAGTGTATAGTTATATTGAGTCTTTAGGACACCATTTAATTTTCTCATGGATTTTCTACCATAGACTATTTTATATGAAGATAATACAATTCAGTTTTTGTGAAAAGTCTTTGAGATTTTATGTTAGCATGGTGCCATAACTTGAGGGATTCTCTAATATCATTGGAATTTTCACATCATAATTGTAACCAATCCTCCATCGGTATAGCACCATGTGAGGCCATTTATATAGAACCCCTCAATACACTATTGTACTAGTCAATGATAGTGGGAGGAAATTCATGTTGGCCTAGAGTCAGTGATTATTTTTTTTTTTAATGTTGAATTTCATAAAATGGGAGATAAAAACATCCATGTTTTGTTACCAGTTCATTATGACCAAAAGTATCAATCATTTTGTTTGTCAAGGAAGTTCTGTGATCTATGCTTTATCTCATCATTTATAATTCCATGGATGTTTCTAGGAAGACAACTATCATGTATATTCATAAGCCATTTTGTAATAAATAAATTTTTTTATCTTGTTGTTATACCACTGCAATCAGTGACTATAGATAGACCAGGTTCATGGTTTATTCCACATGTTATAGCTGAAAAGACTTTTTTAATAAATTATTCACAATGTGAACTAGGATGAACTATACATCATGGATGGTTTGACCTTTTGTGGAGTTTTTGGGGCCTGGGAGTGTTTTATTATTGAATAATAAAAGACCCTTTGTGGAAATGGTTTTATCCTTGGGTTTTTTCATTTTAATAACACCCGGAACATTAGGACAGCTCATAAAAATGGAAAACCCATTTGTGGCCTCTGTTTACTCCCTTAGGATTAGTATTTCTCTTATAAAAATGATTCTTTTAATGTGGGATATTTTAATTACTCATATTTTCCATATCTAACTTTAGAATGTTTTGAGGAATATTTTCAGATCCATGAGTTGAGACCTCACAATATTATGAGGCCCGGTGATCCCAAAATTGAAATAAATATATAAAAATATTTTTTCACATATCGACAATATTTCTGAGGTAATGGAAGAACTCACAAATGTAGTCTTGTATAGGGAAGTTTAGAGATTGGATGATTTTGAAATAAATGGTTTACCCTAAGTGTGATAAAACTTTGGTTAGTATCTGATTTTCTGTGGAAGGCCACCATTGGCATGTGCATTATAATTAAATAAAGAATTAAATAAAATTAATTTGTTTAATTACCAAAACCATATAAAATCCACATAATTATATAATTATGAATGACTAATGGTTTATCCGCTTGACAGTGCATAATTAGAAATGATTAGAAGGATATATTTTGTTGTATATCAGAATCTTTGATCGATGATGGTGAAGAATCTAAGAAGATCATCGGAGGGTTGATACAAATAATAAGATTACTTTCTTCTACAATGGATGACAATATAATATAAATTAAATTTTAAAATAACAAATTAGGTTATTATCTTTGTGGTTTAATCACTATATTGTTTTATGGTAAATGTGACTTAATCATTTTACACATTAATTTGTGGACCAATATCCAGTGAGTTTCCAACATTTGGTATATTTTCCTAGAACTAGGAATTTTTAATTTATTTATTCTCAATGATTATTGTTGATTTTAAAACACCATTAATTGGATTCCTTCATCGACTTTTTAACAATGACACCCATATATTGAAGTTCACATTGCACTATATACCATTCTTTCTCTTGTATTAAAGTTTATCATAAGTAATCTGTTGACAGTTTATTCAAGGAATTCTGGAAAAATATAAATCATTATGAGTTTGTTTTTAGCATATCTAATCTAGGTCATGAGTTTATATTTGGATTTTATTGACAAACCATTGGTGAAAAAGTGATCATAGGAACATGACTTTAGATCAGGTATTGATGGTTTGTTAACTCCATTGAGAAGATCCCATGATGGGTGAGACTCAATTGTGAATGGAATATTTGATGGAATGTGTTTTTCCATCATCTTTTTGGTTATTTTTGGGATGTAGAATATTTCAATGAGAGGAGTAGAGGAATTAGTGTCATATATCATGATATGGAGGGGGATGAGAAACCTATTGCATGAACACCCACCACGTGATATAATAAATAGTGGACTGGGTGAGTTATGAAATTAATTATTAAAGAAAATGAAATAAGGTGGGGGTGTTTGATTCCATGACTATCAATAATATTGGAGATAGGGATACCAAGACTCAATTCCAAAAATCCTTTCCTTTATCATTAATATAATTTATAATACCAATAATAAAATCATTAACAACAATGATGAAATATGGGGGTTTATGACATTAACATGAGGGAAATGGTAACCTCTTATACACCATTAAAATTGGGTTAATTACTCACCCACTTATGTCCCATTATATATTATAATTGTTGTATTTTAATATTAGTAGTATTATAAATATCATTATTAAACCTTGTTAGAAACTGAACTTATTCATATGGGGTTCAAATGATGAACCATCCAATAATTATTAACATTGTCATTCAGGTGGAAAATTCAATTCCAATGTCTGGTACCAAATTCCAGATCATGGCTCGAGACAACGAAGCACCCATCATACATGATAAAATGAATTTGTGGTTTTTTTCACATTGGGTCTATTTTTTGAATATGAATATCCAATCATGAGTTTTTTACATCAAATAAACCGATGATGTTGTATGTTTGTCCATTCATGGAAATTTTGGGGGACATGTTGGTGGATTTATTTTTTAAACTCATTGAACTAATGAAAATCCCATCTATAATCATTAAGAATTTTATAGATTCTTTTTTGGGTCATTAATAGTCCATCCTATGTACTATTTTTTGTAGAACATGATGGTGTTTTTAATTTTTTCATCAGATATATGACATGAGGTGATAAAAGTTAGAAATTTTATTCATCAATGCGTAACCTCTATTAGTTGAGTCTGTTCCCTTGGATTCTCCTATAAGGGTACAATGTGTCTTTATAACCTGAGTGTAGAATTTATTTCTTTTTATAAAATGAGTTTTCGACAGAGTTTTTAGTAAACAATAGTTATCCTAGTTGGGATCCTCCATCAATCTTCATTTCAACTTTGATGAAGATATGGTATTGTTTTGGCCAACACTAAATGGGTAATGATCCCTAATCTAGAAGGTTGATCCAGAAAGGGTAATTTGTGTAACTCATTATTCCAAGGTGTGATACCACAATATGGTATCTTGATCTTCATAGTTCCAATAGTGTGTTTTTGTCTCCCATTGGTAGTGATATTGATCCATTGTCTAGGAGGATGGAATTAATAGATCTAAGGAGTACTTATTCGGAGGGACCCAATTAGAATAACCTCTCAGATTAGCACCATTTGTGTTATCATGCCTCATGAAGTGGAATCTCCGAGACGAGTTTTACCCTAATTCCATTAGCATAATCATACGGATGAAAATTTTATTGAGATATCTCTATGAACTATAATCTATTAGGATTGTATATGGAGTTTCCTTTTCAATTGTTGTATTTATGTCTCATGTCTCATTGATATATTTCATTATTCTGAGATATAATCTCTCTATGAATTATGTTTGGTTTTTCACGTTGTTCTTATGGTTATTTTTATACACACCCTCTAATGGGATCATACCACCCATGTTGTGTCATATGTGAACGATAGTCCATTTTAATAAGTCCTAACAACAAAATGACGATTTGATGAATATTGATATAAATAGACTAAGGTTCTTACCAGGTGTTAATTTGACATAAATATCCTCCTTCCGTGAATGATGGACTTTATATCTGGTTTTGTGGGATTGTATTTGGACCTCTATGATTTCAGTACATTTTTTACAGTAATTGTCAGATATGGTTTTATGCATTCATTTTTTATCATTTTTAATTTTCCATTCATCATTATATGGTTATTTTTAGATTTGTGAATGTGTACAGGTTCTTAGGATAAGGATTCCAATGTGTATGATATACCTACTTGGCGATGGTCTCTAAATTATCTATCAATAAGATGTTGTTAAATCCATTTGTAGGATTTAATTATAAATTTAAAATAAATGAAAACCACACTAACATAAAATTTATAGTATAGTGGAATTACTTGTTTGATCCCATAAAAGCTAGGGAATATTGTGATGGAAAATGATGATATAAGGTTTATTGATCCCACGTTAAATTTATTTTATGTAAACTAATGTATAAATTTAATATAAAAAAATTATTGTGAAAAGAAAAAGTGATGAGAACTTGTTCCCAAGGAAAGTTAATCTAAAAATAAATCATGAATACACATTCCAAACAATAATAATCATTATATACACAATAAAACATTTCTAAATGATACTATAGATGGTATAAACCTATAAATATACCTTAGTATCTCAAATAATAATGGTCTAATTAATTAAAATAACTATAGTGCATTAAGATCATATAACAATTGTAGAAGAACAAAAAAATCAATGTATATGAATTATATATCTTAATCATTTCGAGTTTCATTCACTATTACACACACTTCATACATGATTTAATAATAGATATGATAAAAGGGAATCACAATAAACAACAAAAGAAAAAATATCTTAACTCATGTGACTAATAAAATTGAATAATTTGGTATATACCTATTTTAAATTCCACTCACCCTATGCATTTATCCAATCACAATTCGGTGATTTCTATTGATTAATAAAATATATTTCATAGGGAAGGTATTATAAAAGAAATAATGATAAATAAATAAAGTAAAAGAAATGGAAATTAAACTAATGAGAAAACCAATGTTAAATAGATTTTGGAAAACCAAAAGTAAAGAAAAAGAGAAATAGGTCTATAAAAACATTAGTTCGGAACCCTATGATATAATCCGCATAGTCGAACTTCTCCATTCCTATAATTGAATCCAAAATACCTTTTTGGAAGACAATATTTATAAACCCAAAATTCATCAATGGGGTAACTTGGACCAAAATCTATTTTAATTAGAAATATGGGTGGCATACTACATTTTGTGGTTCAAAGATACATCAAAATATTTTTGCATTCTTTTTTTCAAATCATTTAATTTTTACACAAAAAAAAATATATATGGAAAATTATCCTTCTTCTTAACAGACAATAAGTGGGTTTTCATTGTAAATATTCACATTGTGTAATCATTACAGGGTCTGTTAATTTTTTTTGAGCACTAAAATCTCTATTTTGGTTTATTTCTTCAATATTGAGCCTCTCAAACCTCGCATGATAATACAAAATCATAAGAAACCTCAATTAAATTTATTTATTAGTCAATATAACTACAATCAACAATAATATATTCAATATTATTTTTTTGTATTGGAGATCTACTTTGAATCTCTTCACGAAGTGTCTATATGTTCTTTTACTTCACTCTTTTCCATCATATTCTACAAATGATGGTCTCACATTAAAATAATGAATCATAAATAGTATATAAATGTGTCATATTAAATCAATTCATACTCCCCTAAAATGAATAAATAACATGATAATAAAGATATAAAATTGAGATATTAGTAGACCCTGACCTATTGGATGTGAGCTTGGGGTTGTCACACTTCACCTACTGCTAGAAATATGGGGCTTGGTGGGTTAGGTTGTGAAAATATCAGTGGCTATTGAGATTGTGATGGTTTGTTTATCAAGAATGGACCCAAAAAATTTATTTGAATTTTATAGAATCCTCAGTATTTTTGGATAATAATATATTTTTTCCCTAATTTTATCATGGATGGAATCACTTATTTATTCTATAAACTGGAATGTGGTCAAATTAAATTATAGTTCCCCATTCCAGTAATGCATAGATTATTTCAAATGAATTTGGAAATTAGAACCTATATGGATCTTACCTAATTTTTTTTAGGTTTTGTGGTGTACTATGATACATCTAGTGGTGGTATGAATTGTGTTCTTATCATGTGAAAATTGTGGCATATGAATCTACTCATATTTGTCCCCATGAGAAAAATTACCTCACTCATGATTTGAGGCTTGTTTTAGGTGTTGGAGACATTATTTATTAGGGGAGAGGTTCAAAATAATATATTATCATAAGTGATTAAGGAATAAATTTTATTATAACTATCGGAATCTTAGATAATGATGTAGGTAGGAATATCATTGTATGTTTGAATTTAATATATCTTATACCATGGTGAAGAAGAATGTTTTAGATATTGCTATCAGTAAATATGTTCCACTATTGGATGTTCTGGAATCCAAGGAAGTGTGGAGACTAAATGGATTCTTTACATAGATGCATATGAATGCGTCGATGTAATATTTAGAAATAGCTTTGACTAGTGATCAAAAATCATAATTTATTCTTTTGTATTTTATAAAGTATTAAAAATATGATTATTAGTTCAGATGAATTATATTAAACCAAAATGGTGGTGATGCTATTTCATGTTGCTCGCAATCTTATTATGGTATTATCCTCTTTAGGGATTATTGCATCATCGAAACATCCTTGAGGAATTAAGTGTTGTATGTCGATCTTAGTTCATAGTGGTATGTTCTTATGTGAACAATGATGATGTATTATGATATGAGTTGAAATTTTTTGTTGTGGGGTACGAAGAGAAAAAACAAATATTTTCCCCCAATTTTAGGCCATCTAAAAGTTAATTATGAAGCATTTGAAAAAATTTAGTCTACTATAAACTGTTCCATTTATGGTTTGGAAATGAAAAGAAGTGCCCTTGGACATTATTGATTGATTTTCATATACATTCTATGGTCATAATTATAACTATGATTTGGATGATAGGATGATGAAATCAACTCATATTTTCATCATCAAAGTACTTCCAGTCTAAGTTATATTGGTATGATATATATTGAGGCGATCACGAGATTACATGGGGTTTCCTATGTTGTTGTGTTTGAAAGGGAACCAAAGTTTACTTCCAGACTCTGGATGAGTATATATAACGTGATCAGGAAATATGTTTGGTTTAATAAAACTTACCATCCATATAGGGATGGTTATACATAGTGTTCTATACATATCTTAGAGTATGTAATCAATGCATGTGTCGTGGATTTTGGTGGATTTTGGGGAAACCTTATGAGGCTGACAACGTTTTCATATAAAAATATTTTTCAATAATATATTAGAATATATCTCATTGAGGATTTATTTGGACACTTGTACATGTTACATAGTTTTCTAGGTATAAGGTGGTGATTCCTCTCTTCTGGGACCAAGTCACAGTCATCATATTTTAAATAGGATTCAGGATACACATTTGTACAATGTTATTTCAAAAATTCAAAACTAAATAATATTTGTTTCATCAACACCATTAATAAGTGTATTCCATTGGTGAATGCGTTTTTTAAAGTATCTTCTTATGTTGGTCACAATCAGCATGTGAAATAGGGGAAGATAGTTTCAAGAAATGTTGGATCATTTTAGGTCACTAAGAGGTATGGTAAAGTTTCATAAAAATTGAAATTACCTAAAATATTTATAGTTATTCATTATATTTTCCAAATATAATAGCTTAGGAAGTTCCATATTGATACTTCCTATGTTATAAGTGTGGAATATATTAATTCATATCCAAATTATTGCACTGTGGAGAAACTAGTAGAGATCATTGAGTCTCAAGTGAAATTATTATGTGATAAATATATTCGGGTTTTCAGAGTGATATAGATACATGGATCTGATTATCATGAGTGATGGGTCTAAGAATCAGCATTTATGGAGAAGTGGTATCACCACTTTCTCTATCAACATTCTTCTACATGACTTTTATAGGATATAAATTCATGTTGATCGGATACTATAACATCATGGAAAAAAAGTTATTAAATCTTTCATTTATATTTTTTTTATTTATTTTTATATGTTTTTTCATGAATTCATTGAGTTTCTATATGAAATTGACTGTGTTCTACCCACATGATGCTTTTACATCATAAATGTATGATTTATGATGTAAATTCAATTCTGGGAAAAATCCATGAAATTAATTTTTGGGGTAATAATATTTTATTCAATAAACCAATTCTTATGTCAAAATACATCTCTTCATATTTTCATCCAAAATAAGTTTTTTTCAAAGTACATGAATTATGGCATAATTGTTCCATAAATTTGAATTCACAATGTAAACACCTACTGGTTAGTACTTTTTTTGGTTATGTGACTCCATCATCATTCTGTGTTCAATCGACTCCCTTAAAACATATGGTCATTTATGGTGTGTTTGAGTGTTTTAATCCATTCACATTTCTTCTTATAGAGCATTTGACCTCCACTTTGTTTGGTTGTCTCCCTTCATGTATTTTTAATCTTCCATATTCATCATTTCTATTTCCATCAGTAATGTTATTGGTATGAATTTTTGGATTTATGATCATCTGAGAAAGTTTTTTTACCTTCTAGATTGGTTGTGTGATCATCTTCCAATGTCGAGCACTTATGTTGGTTTTGGTGCACAATTTGAGTTCCTTGATGGCCTCGTTATTCTCACTACATAACATAAGTAGTTTTTAGATCCTTTTTTGGTATTATATTAACTAATTTTGAGGTGAAGGTTTTAATACTAAGTTAAATGATGCAAAATTACTCTGGGTATAATTTTTTTATAAATAATTTGAAATGATTTATTTGTTTGTGTAAATGGTTTTCTGATAAAATGGGAGGTTTAATTTGTTTTTCTAATAGAAATCATATTTTTAAATCATTGTGAAATGTATGTTGTATTTTTTTCAAAGCATTGTTTCAGTTGGAGTAATTTTTTTGGAATTTTTTGTGAAATTTGGATTAATTCGAAATTTATATGAAAAATATAACACATGGGAATCCATGGTTATTTATGTAAATTATTCTGTATTAGTCTTTATCCATTTTATTATTAGTTTATAAAGTTATGGGGTGTTAATCTACTCCCTATCCATCATTATTTGATCTTTATCATGACATTATTTGGGGTGAGGATTTAACTCAAAGGGTTCTCCTATGATCCTTAAGAATTTCTTCTAATTAAATTAGTTCTTAGAAGTTATTTATTATAGTATATGTAGTATTATTGTATGAAATTTTGTTACCCTTGTCTATTTTTCCATTCGGCATTGGATTTTTACTATTATGTATTTGTAAAAATTCATTGATATATTTGGAAATACACTCGAAAATTATTTCACCAATATTTGTTTTAGAACTAATGAAAAAAGGTAAACATTTTCCATGATTTAGATATAAAATTAATTCACTTATTATAATTACATGTTATATTTTAAATGATAATATTGGTATTATTTTTATAGATACATGTTATCAAACACCTTGGTGTGATCCAATTGAGCATTTTAACTCGACCCCTAGACACCACTTTGACAATGTATAGAATTGGTATTGTATTCTGTTGTAAGAAAAGGCAAGGCCTTATGGTGAAGAAGTGAGGTTTATGTCACTTAGGTATTGTTATTTGGTTATGAGATGTTGGGTTATGTCTCACATATGATATGGATGACAAGTTTTTATTTTTTAGTTTCACCTTACTGTTTTTGGACATATACCTTTGATTTTATTTGGCATTGCAATTGTATTCAACCACTTTTCTCTTGGGTTGTGGAATATATTTCTTTAATTTTTTTCATCGAATATTTATTTCGAAAGTATTTATAATCTATGAAATTTCTTATTGGCTGTTAAAATCATTCCCTCTTGTTCTTTACTGATGCTCAGGAACTAGTCACCAGCCTGTGGGAATCAAGAACTCCCTCTAGGTACATAACATTTCATTTTAAGTGCCAGTTGGGAAGGTAATATAGTTCAATTAATTACATAAATAGTTAAAATGATATGAGACCACTAACTAGTTGAAAATATAGATAAAGGAGATAGAAAAAATGATAGAATAATATATATCTTTCCCTGGTGATAAACAACCATCTTAATGATTTATAATCAAAAAATAAAAAAAGTAATGAGAGGAGTAATTGAGGGTGTGTGAATGCTTGTTATTGAAACCAAGGTGGAGAATAAAGGATTATTCATAGTTTAATTCTATAATTTATTTTTTTAGTATTATTATATTTATTATATTAGGTGTGCCACAAATTTTGGTAAGATAATTAGAGAAAACATGTGATAACCTTGATGTTCCCAATATTTTTTGAACTGTAATTCACCAGGTTTGGGCACATTGTTAGTTAAACAGCTTTCAAAAAATTTAAAAAATCACTGTAATTTAATAAAGTTTTTCATAATTATCTCTATGGTTTTTTATTGTTTATAAAACTATGAAGTAGGATATCTCCCCCACAATTTTTATAGTGAATGGTTAGTACATCATTGAGGGTGAAACATGCCTTGGTCAATAAACCACATTTTCAACGTTCTGGCAAACTAATTCCCATTTTTGGAACCACACCAACTACAATGAACACTAAAATGGATTACAAATGAATTTGGAAAACAATATCCTGGGGAAAAATTGGTTTGTACCTCCCAAATATATGGGGTTTTAAATGTCCCATTCCTATAGAAGGTTATTCAAAATCTTCTCTCTCAAACATCACAAGACCACATTTGTGAAAAACTCTATCCATGAATCTAGTATTTCATAACAGAAAAATAAATTACATCTAGAAATTTACTTTTTAATATAAACTTGTTTCATTGAAGGTAATAGAGATGATAAGAACAAATGTCACCTTTTAATTATTTCAGAAGATACTATGATTATAATATTTCATTTATGATAAAAAACAATATTTTTGTATATTAATACTATATATATTTTTCATTATTTAAAATTCATTATAGAAGAAAAAAATCCTTTGTGGAATAATCACTTATTTTGAAAAATATTTTTTTCAACCATATAAGTATAATTTAATTAAATGAATTCAATATATCGATTCATCTTGTAAAAATAATATTATGATTAATCATTTTTATTAAAAAGAATATAATTTTTTTAAATAGTATATAATATAGTTTTTCAAAAATAGCAAATTTAATTAGTCCCTTAGTATATATAGGTATGTCATATTTTTTGGAAACATTTTATTGATAAAAAATTTATTTACAGTAGAATGTTAATAATTTTAAATATAATTGTTTAAAATTTTTTAAAAAATATTATCCTTAAAAAATTAAAATATATTTTAAATTCTAAACATATTATTTTCATTCATTTCAATTAATAAAAAATTATTTTGTAAAATTTTATTAATTGACTTGAAACCCAAATATCATTTATAATAAACCAATTTATGTCCAGATATTAATAAACATAACATTATCCCCCAAAAAATAATCTTGAAATTAAATATTTTTATGTAAAGGTTTTTAAGGGTTATGTGAATCAATAAAAAAAATCAATTTCACTAACTATTATAATTTTTAAAAATATTAATTCCATATAATAAATCCAAATGTTAATGTAAATAAATAATTTCAATTCATTAGGTATGTATATTATGGAGGTCAAACGTATGGTTACTCTAAGAGTAATTGTGATGGTTCCACCATAATGTATCCTTGTGGGTTAACTTATAAGGTAGTTGCAAGGGTTTTAAATCTTATGGTAGATTCAAGGGAAAATATCTTTTGAAATTAATTCACCAAGTTACGTTTTTTGTTTTATTTATGTTTTATGGAAATATCATGTTTTAACGAAGTATATAATACTTTAAGAAGGATATGTATATCTTTATATAAATGATTTCATATATTTATATGTATTATGGAATAAAAGACACATTATTCTTTTGTATTCGATATAGATATTTTTTGGTCATCCCATGCCTTAAAATGGTTTTTATATGGTTTATGGATGGGTAAGAGAAAATAAGAATCCAAGCTCATTATTGTGAATATATTTTATAAAAAGATATGATGTTTTATTAAAAAAAAATTATTATGGAAGAAAATGATATTAATTTAATAGCACCATGTTTTTAGGCTTATGGGTTGATATTTATTTATTCTGGTTAATTCCGTAAAACTCTTATATGAAACGATCATTATCAATGTAGGAATGTTAGTTCGAGTTGAATTAACTAGATTATGTAATATTTATGGTTGTATCCTTATACATGACATATAGATATAAAATTGTGGAGAAAGTGTAGTAAAAGAAATATATTGGAATAATAAGTAAGAATAATCATGTCACAACCCATCCCAGTGGGTCCTGTGCCGCGAATCCCCAACCCTGCCTCCAAAAAGCCATCAACTATAGACTAACACCGAGGGGGAATATCACTAAAATGGGAGGCATTGCCTAGGTACTTGTATGGACACTCAGATCCCCAATCCTACAAAATGTTGAAATATAAAAACCACTAACAATAAAATGAATTCATATCACTATATCCCAACTAGAGTACTATATGAAAGTAATGTGCAGTAAAGTAAAATGGTCCAAAATTCAAGCTCACTTAAATTAATGATTCTATAAAAAATAAAGAGAATCCTATAAGAAAAAGATATTGGGAATACTATCTATAGCAATAGAAACACCTTGAATGTCTTATATCACAATGCTATATCCAGTCCCGGTGCACCTAGGACTCCGTCAAAAGGTTGCACATCTTCACAAGACACAACATGTGTGGGAAAAGACCGTCCAAGTGTAAGAATAATAATACTCCACATGACAACCTAAAACCACATAGCAATACAAAGTTAAATATGTACAGTCATCTCAATATAGTATATTTTTACTACACATATAATAAGAATATCTAGATATAATAAATCCAAGACACGTAGTCTAGATGTAAGTCACAACAACTATATACCAGCACTTGGAATTCGGTATGAAGATTCCAAAAAACACTCACCCATGGGAACACACTATTGAGTCTGATTGCACAGATGATGTTTGTCTTATAATTACTATTCATAGGGAACTTCCACGAGAGAGATATAGAGATAGATCTAGTGAAAATTATATACCACTGATGATGATTATAACAAGGGACATTGGGTGATATCAACAACTCCATTTTGATTAACCCGTTATGTAGAGGATAGAAGCCCGATGAATCTGGTCACGTCAAAACCCAGGACTGTATATAGGGAGTGAATAATTAATTGAGGATCCACCTCCAGGACTCTCGACGTATTCCAAAAACATTATCCCGAAATTCCTACTGAATGTATTATAGTCTTATGAGTAGGAAATGATTCAAACCTAACATTGAATAAGAGATAAGGGAAACACCATAAATAAACGTATCCATGAAATAGATGAAGAAAGAATAAATCTTTGTATAATGGTATACATAGTGTGTAATAGGGTCAGAAATTGTTTCCCTTGACCCCATATACTACCTATTTACAACGGATTGTGTCGTTATAACATGTTGTATAGAAGATTGTTACATTCTATGTAGAAGGGGAACATGCCTTACCATTTCATATGGTGTCTACCAATGTAATCTGGTAGTGTTACAAACATGATGTTAACTAGTGTATCTCAGATCATGTACCAGTAAATGGGGTAGACCATGTACATGGTCCAGGCCAAGTTCTGTGGTGGGTTACACGCTGTGTAGGAAACCCGTGTACTCCACCCAGTGTCCCTGTTTCCCCCGAGATAAATGACGAGTCATTATGAAGGGCGTACACTCACTGTAATAGGGTCACATGCTGTGTAAAACTTAACTTTATATAGAAACCTTATCCACCACTAAATGGGGGCCAAATTCCATGTAACCCCTAGTCACATGCCTTGTTCATCGGGATTTTTCAAAATCATATGTTCTTCCTCAACACACCATGACCAATCCTCTAGTTTTATCTCTTGTGGCCTATTTTCATCGAAAATAAAGATTGATGGTATTATAATCACACAAAAACATAATCAAGGTATTTCATGCATTTAATCGGATAAGAAAACAACTCCAAATCAATACGATAAAAACTACCTAATGATTGAAATCTCCCGAATAGCTTCGATTCATCCATTGTTGACGCTATCACAACATGGATAAGTCTTCATGTTGTTTTATTTTTAATTTCATATTATCTCACCATGAAATAATGATTCAATGATCATTCATTCAAAACCACAGGAAGAATAAAAAACACTTTTCGGAAAATAGGTAGATAATTTCACATGGAACTAACTTGAGGAACAACCCTTGGCCATTCTTCATTCAATAATCAATCCATTATTGTAAGAACAATAATCAATAAAATAAATATCATAATAATCCCTGTAAATCCAGTAATTAAAACCCATCACACAAGACGGATATAACTGCAGATCAAATATTTTTATGGATGGTTCATGTTCATCATTAAATCTAAGAATGGGGAAAAGAAAATAGAAAACAATATTTACCTGGGAATTGGATAGTTCATTGAAAAAGATCTGCTGATGTGTTTCCATTGTTGGTGGGATCTGTCAAGAACAAAATTCATTGATCATTGATCTATGATTCCATCCTCATTTTATTTAGTGTTTTCTTCAGAGTTATCTCCAATGCATCTTGGGCATTTTCAAGTTTATAAGCTTAACTCTAGAACCCTATATAAAAGATAATTAAAAAAAATCCACATTTCATTGAATTGATGAATTATAGAAAATAAAATATTTTTTCATTTTATTTTATTCATTAAAATTTCCTAAAAAATTTATTCAAATATGACCCATGACGATCGATGTTAGGTCACACCTTGGGTAAAGATACTAAAAGGAATAAAACGGTGCCTTCAAATTTCAGTTTGGAAAAACAATTTTGATATTATTCTAATTTTTCAGGAAAACTACATGTTCATTAAATTTAATATTTTTATATATTTTATACATTTATTTTGGACACATTGGGTCTCTAAATGTCATGTCTTCTAAATTCCTTTTCTCAAAATGAATATATATAATATTTAAAAATAAAACATTTCAAAAAAATTAGGACGTTATATTATCCCCCGTTTAGAGTTTTACAACCCAAAAAATTCATAACAAATGCTAAAAATAGAAAAGGGTACTAAGCATGAATATGAGCCTCCCACTCTAATGTTTTCTTCTAGTGATTCTCGTGCTTCCACAAAAAATGAACGAAGGGAATCAATCTCTGATGATGTATTCTCTCATTCCAAAAATCAATATCTATTACATAGTCGGCAGAAGTCTATTCATCCCCAATATCCATCTCTTTAGAATCGATGATGTGAAATGGGTTATGCATGTACCTCTGAAGATACAACACATGGAAAACATCCTATACTTGGTCCAACATCAGGGGTAGAGCTAAGCAGTACATCCCCGCGCCAACTCTACACAATATCTGTAAAGGGCTAATTAACATCATATATAACATACCACCCTGTCCAAATACACCCCATCCATGCTGAGGTGAACCTTGTAGGAATACATAGTATCCTTCCTCGAACTCTCAGGTCCTCCTCTTCCTATTAGCATACAACTTCTAAGGTATTTGTATAGTCTTCATCATCTCCTGGATGATCTACACCATCTTTGTAGTAGCTCACACAAATTTTGGGCCCATGAGTACTGACTCTTTGAGGTTAGTCTATAATAGTGGTGACATAAGGGGTTCCAAATTCAAAGCCTCAAATGGTGCCATAATAGTGGTGTAATGGTAGTTGTTCTTGTACAGAAAATCCACTAGTGGAAGAAAATTCCCCAAACCATTATTGATGCCCATCATGAAAGACCACATCAAGTCCTCTAGAACCTATATGTCCTACTCTAACAGGACATCCATATGTGGGTGAAAAGTTGTTCTCCAGCATAAATAGGTTACAAATGCCTCTTACAATAGCTTCCATAACAATGATATAAAATTATCCTCATGTTCTGAAAAAAAAATCATTGGAACTCCATGGAGTCAAAGTATCATTTGAACTTATAGGCATCCCAGGATATATACTAAACACTACTATTGTTTATCTAGGATGTGGGATGATTTGATGACTCAGTCAACAGTAACCCAGATGGAATCATGGTCACTAGATGTACAAGGTAAAGCTGGCATGAGGTCTACTGATATCCATCCCACTTACATTCTAGAACCTCATTGGCCTGATAAAAACCTACTAGGACTTTGTTCATAGCCTTCACATACTGAAAATTAAGGCACCATTAAACTATCTCTTCCCCACCTTTCATCATTCCTTGCCACCATAACTAAAATAATTGGTCTTGGTACATGTTCTACACACCTGGATGTACCACCAATGGGGAAGTATAAAACTCACATATAATCTCCTCTAACAACACCACTGGTACTACTGTTCTTCCTCTGAAAATAACAATGTGTCTCGACATTTTGAATATCCATCATAAGAAAACCTTTATGATATCTAGGAACATAGATACTCACAGTTAGTATCCCCATGTTGCACCTCCATGACCCTCTATACGATTGGAGGGGAAATAACCACCAACGAGAGGTATGTTGATCTATCTCTATCCATAGAGGATAAATTAAATGAGGCCCACAAATCTGATGAATCATTTAAAAACTATGAAGTAGAACTAAAAATTATAGAATCTTACACCACATTTACCTTCCCTTTAGAGTAGATAATATTGAAGTAAAAGTCTTAGAGGAACTTTAGACATCAACTCTCTCTCATGTTTAGATCCTTATAGGAGAGGATATACTTGAGACTCTTGTGATCAGATTATATGATAAACTGCTCTTACATTTGTTAGTGTCGTTGCATCATCAACATAATAACCATCACTAATAACTCATGATATTGGGTCATGTAGTTCTGATCATTGGGTCTCAATGAGTGAAAAACAAAAGCATTCATAACCTACCTTTTCATCATGACAAAACCATGACCAATGCATGATGCGTCACAGAACACTATTTACTCAACACCCACCTCTGATAATATCAAAATTCAAGCGCTCATCAAAATGTACCCTATCATCTGAAAAGGATATTGGAACTTCTATTTCCATGTGATATGATTCCCATTTTGTGAAAAATATATCATTAGTGATGATATCATAGAGAAATTAGGTATCATTTTTTGGTAATTTCATTCTATCCCATGGAAGATCGGAACATATGTGACACTTCTAGGTTTATCCCATTCAAACCATTCCATAACATTGATTTGGTCCACAACCACTCCATATTCCGAGATTACATATCCCATAATGTGGACCACCTAAATCCAGAATCTTCATTTCAAGAGTTTCCCATAAATATGGTTCTCTCATAGTACACCGAGAACCATCCTGATATTTCTTGCGTGCTCCTCCTCGGATGTTGAGTACAGTGGGATCTCATTGATGAATACTACAATAAACTAGTATATGTATGGGTGAAATATCTCGTTCTTGAGTCCTATGATCACTTCAAGGGAGTTCTTCATGACCAATGGAATCACCAAGTACTTATAGTGACCATAGAAATATCTGAAAGTCGTATTTTGTATATCCTCATCCCATACACAATGTTGATGATATCCAAATCTACGGTCGATCTTTGTGAACCATCATTACACTATTAAATGATTAAAGAGATCATCTATTCTTGGATCTAGATACTTTTTTCCCGGTTACCTAGTTCAAGTGCCTGTAGTCCACACAAAACCCGAATCTACCTTATGCATTTTTTGGAAAATAACAATGGGGCCACCCTGGGTGAAACACTTGGTCTCCAGAATACCTCCCTATGAATGTTATACAACCACACTCTTATCATGAAAAGCTCAACAAGATCAATATGATATGCTGGTGTAGTAAGTGATACAACCCTGGGTTGTAAATCAATCCAAATTTCTATCTCCCGATATAGAGGTAATCCTGGACCATATTTAGGAAATAATCCCTCAAACTCTGACACTACTATTGTAAATACGTAACTCAAAACATTAGTTGCACCAGGGGTCAAGATAGCCATCAGATGAGTAATTAGATGCCCCCTCCAATACAAGGTTCCATCCTATTCTACCTGGGATTCCTTTCCACTGACAAAAAAACCGTATTCCATCACTATGGACCCCCTAAACCCTTTTCCTAAAACAGTCAATCTTGGCGTGGATGATGGATAAAAAATCAATACAAATATTGACATCTTAAGGTCTCAACACAACCTCCAAGAGGTTGTAATCAAAACTCTTATATCTAAGTTCTACATCACACTATCAACCCATATGGGTGATTACTGATTCATGTCCACTAGTTTCCTCCAATCATAAGGCTCGAGTTAATTGTTCAACCTGAATATATATTTATTGGATAAGATTTTTGGTGATAATGGAATGAGTAGAACCAATTTCTATTATTACAATAGCTAATGCTTAAAATACACAGATCATACCTCGTATCATTCTTGGAGCCCATAGGTCATATGCCTTGACCGGATGCAATTGTCTCATCCCCTATCCTCTAGCACAATAATCCAATCGTTAACCACCTAGGGCCGGTGGTGGTAACATGTAAAAATGTAAACCACATTCGGATGATCTCCCAGCTCCTCATCCGCATTTTATACCCTACGGATCTACTTTATCATGTCACTCACTATACCTCAGTGTTCCCTCTACTATCTCCCATTCAACAATATTCCAGGTTAGAAAATCTTGAGAGAGATATCCCCTACCATAACTTGAATATCACCGACTCTCCCTCGCCAAACTGGACCCACCCTATGATCCCTAAACTATAGATCCACTGTGTTGTGACCTCATCCTGATTAATTTCCCATGTTTTGGTCCCTAGGACTAACATCGACTCCCCACTACCGAGGAATCTACACCTTCTCATCTATTATTTACTACCACCATATATATCTTCTCATCCAATAATCTTTCAACCACCAAAGCTGACTTGAGAACCCCATAATAAGTCGGAATACATAGAGGGATGACATTGGATCAGATATCTCTATGATGATCTCACTCGATGGTCTGATCATTAATGTATTGATCATTAACTATATGTATTTAGTACTTGGAAGGGTTGGTCAACCATTAAAAATAATGAAACATTATCATTCTACCCTGATGTAGCTGAAGAAGCTCTTGTATATGAAAAAATTTCAATAAAACTAGTGACAACTCATCTCTGATGTGACACTCAAACACGGTCTACAAAAGACTCAACTAATATTAAGTCTAGAAAACTAAACTCTACCATCATCTGACCAAACCCTGTAGAAGGCTCGCCGTCAGGAAAACCATCTGATCTATTGATGTCCTAACTATACGAAAAAAATATGGCCACCACCTCTAACTATTCCTTAGTATCATGAAGTTTGATATCTCCTTGAAAATTGAGGGGTCTCTATCTTTGAAACCCAAGGAGTTCACTCAGCCTTAACTCTTCATCTTATGGTAATATCTATACCATCTGCTGCACTATTTTTTGTAGTAAGGCTGGTGCACCACCTAGAGGTAACACCTTTGAAACTTGTCCCTGTATTTATTCCCCATCATCAATGGGGTGCTCCCCATGATTGATTTACTGTATCAATGTTGTTATATTTCTTCATGGAATCATATAAAAAACAAGATGTATCACAGTCAATGACCCCTTCCATAGTGTGGTAGACTGAGATATATGAGGCTTCATTATAATGACCCAGACCATCATGACACCTTCGTTTTCCAATTATCGGCGCGACCTATCGGTGAGACCGATCAACGCGACCGATCCGCGAGACCGATCAGTTTCACCCAGCCTTGGCGAGTTTTTCTTCTGCAGCCTCCCCCGTAAGCCCACTTTTAGGCCTTTTTAAACATTTGAAGCATATCAAGGCCATTCTTAAGCCCATAATTAATATCTAAAAATCAAATAAACCTACCTACTAAATAACAATTAATACAGTCGTGTGGGGTGTCCCAGCAGCGTGGTCAGCCCACGATCCCGCTCCTTACGCGGTTTCTATCTGTTTCCTAACCATCTAGGAGTGCTGTATCGCAGCCTTTATCAGACTTTATAACCTATAGTCTTATCCATATGTTTCCATTTCTCGATCATCTTTCTCATAGTACCCTTCCTCTCGATGAGCCGTACCCATGTTACGAGGTTTTACCTTCACGTTCCATGGAGCTCCTGCCACTCATGTTTTCAAGTTTCCACGCAAGGACTTAACATCGATCCTTGATCGTTAGGTAGGGATTCAACATTGTCTCTCCTTTTTGTGAATATTGTGGGGTGGTTATGCTATTGCATCTGTAGAATTGGATGAACCAAACATTAATGAAGATAATAAATGGATTCTATAGAATGAAGGGGAGGTGTGTGACAGATGTTGCTGCTCTTCTTTTCTCCTCTTCCATGATTAAATATTTCTAATTTGTATGGGCTTAAACCTACTGAAAATCATGGTCATTGGTGGTCTTTCTCTATCCACTAATAAACCCTTCCTTCTTTTGTTGGTCTTGTAATAGAAATTGGTTTATTACTTAATTCGGCTAAATAAATTGAATGCACAATGATCAATCCTTTTCTGTGATAACCCCAGCTAAAGTACATATGAATTGAAATCGTGGAGTGTGTTAAATATTTTAAATCTGAAAATACTAGCACGGGCCTGCTTTGTGTTGGTGGTAGTGGTTTGGTTGTTTTCATTCACGGGTCAATTGCTGGGTGATGTGGGTGGGGATGGGATCCCCTGTTGTTATGGATTCGTTGGTTCTGAATTTGAGGTTGTGTGGTTACTCGATTATATCATGTATTGGGTTGGGATCCTCTATTGTTGATAAAAAATTGGCTCTTGGGTTTCTGGAACATGGGGTAGTATATTGGGGTTTTCTTTGGTTCCAGTACTTCGAGGGATCTCACTTATCCCTTTGTTTTTGTGATATTACATGAGAACCGGGTGTGAATGCATTAATTGATGTTGGGTTTATTCTTTCCGTGGCTTGTTCTTATGCTTACTAGTTTCCCAAGTAGGTGTAGAAACTTATTTAAACATTATTAATGAACATGAAAGTTAGGATGGAACATGGGGTTTTGGTTTGGTGTGAGTCGTGACTTGGGACATGGGTGTCGTTCTCTTCTCTTATGAATGAATGGTAAGGATAGTGTTCTTTAGGCTGGCTGAAGAAAAACCTAGATTTGGGTGAGTTCTTGTTACCTATACATATAATTTTTATTTTTCTATTTCTTATTCGAACACCACCCAAGATTAGAACTTAGTGTCGAACACCCCCACATCATGGGGGAGGGTGGTCTTTCCAACACTGCTATGAGTGGCTGGATTATTGCTCCTTTTCTGCTCCCTTTCCCGAGTATCGCAAGACTCTTCAGGCAGGTTGTGATGGCCTGAAGTCCATTATTATCCCAAAAATATACGGGCAGGTTGGTGTGGTGGTTGGCTCAGGTGTGTGTGGGAAGGTGGTTTCCCAAGTATCTTCGGGATGAGGCCCATGTGTCTTCAGGCGTGGAAGTAGTTCTTCTAGCCCAGGTGACTACGGGCGTGGTAGTGGTTGTTCTGGCCTTGGTGTTTGCAGGCATGGTTACGTGCGACAGTTATGGCCCAGGTTTTTGAGGGCGGGTTAGTGGTTGTGGCCGAGGTGTTTGTGGGCAGGATGTCTGGTTGTGGCCCAGGTGTGTGCGGGTGGGGTATGGCAGTGGGACTGCTATGAGAATGTTGTTATTGGTCTGATGTGTAGGATTTCTTCAATAACTAGTGGGAAAGTGGCGCGGGGTACCCAAACATCGATGTGTTATTACTATACATTACTTGAATTGCGTTATTTGGGGAGTGTGCCTTTGTGAGGCTTTGGTGGTTAGATTACTTGTTAGGTTCTTGGTTATCTCTTTTATCACAGGGAATTAGTATGCCTCCCCACTTGTGCATGAGAGTCATTGGTTTTTCCATACTGAGTATACTTTTATGCTCACCCTATGTATAAAACAACTGATTTCAGGTTTCTGAGAGGACGTCGGGGATCGTGCTGGACCGTACTAGCTCAGACCTTGTGATAGATCATCGCAGTTGTTGTTGTTCTTTTTTTTGGTATTATGCTTTGTAGTCTCCTTATATATTGTGGATTTTACTTTTGTAAGATGCATTGGGAATGGATCTTGGATATAATTTTACTTTCAGTTTGGTGTCGTGGGATTCAGAATCTTATCTCTCGATCCTTTTAAAAGAAAAAGGGTAATGCCTTCCATTTGAGTTTGTGACTTTATACCCTTGGTGTTGGTCACCACTCCGAGACCTTTTGATGGCAGGTTTCGGGAGTCATTATCTATCCTTCAACTTAAATAAGTAAGGTCCTGACAATCTGATGAACTTTCCCTCTTTTTGGGGAAGGCGGGTCGTGACAGTATGGTATCAGAGGCGTGGTTGAGAGATATGATGGTGTTTGGAGTTAGGAACAGTGAGTATTTCATGGGATGGTAGGGAAACGGTGTTGGGTGACCTTGGTGTGTGAATTAGTCCAGGGAAGACCGGCTAGGACACGGGATTTTAGGGCCCCCCGTGATCCGATGCAAGGACTCTGGACCTACCGAACGTCCGAGTGAGGCCACCCTGATTGTAGGGTAGAGACCCTAGGAAAGGTAGATACATCATAATGAATTCTGTTCTCATGTTTTTGGGGTGTTTTGGGAATTTTAAATAAATAATAAGTTTAAGAAGTTTTAAGAACAACGTTTTGTACTACTTTTGCTTAGGCATTATTTTTTTACCTTGCAGTTATGGCACCCGGGAGATGACCACAAGTTTTAAGGGAGATCGAGGCCCAGGAGGTTGACATGGCTGATCAGTAGAGGGCTGATCGATAGGAGGATGTTGAACAATGGCAGAAGATGTTTCAAGCCTACCAGCGACAGAACCTCGACAAGTACGAGTGCAACACCTCTAACATGAAGACGGAGGGTTGGCTAGAGAAGCTGGTGATAGCCTTCGGCTTGATCTGGGCTCTGACTGGGTACTGGGTTCCTCTGGCCATCATCCATATGTGGGGAGTGGGTCATCAGTGGTGGATGCTCTACCTGGGCGATAAGAGAGAGGCTGAGGTGGCATGAGCTGATTTAGAGAAGGGGTTCTGGGCAGAATTCATCTCTTCTATTTTGAAGGAAGAAAAGAGGTAGGTGCTACTCTAAATCCATTAGAGGAGCAAGTCGGTAAGGGAGTTGGGGATCATGTTAAAGGATCTCCTCCACTTTTCTCCAGACCACTTTCAATATGAGGAGTCTCGGGAGAGACATTTATAGGAGGCGCTCTAACGTTCCCTCCAATACGTTGTTACCCCCTTCAGCTTTCCGACATACTTGGAGGTCCAGAAGAAGGAAGAGGGGGTGGAGAGGATGCACACATTGGGTGGTGTGTCACGAGAGGGGATTCAGCTAGTACCGTCAAAGGGAAAGGCTATCAGAACCCGACCTCTAGCATCAGGACCCTCTAGGTTCCGACCAGTAGGGAGCAGGCCGCAGCAGTTCCAGTTCATGTGCCCCAGTCCTCGCCCTTTCCATTCGGGCCCAGGACCGAGGTGTTTTGTCCCTGGGATCCATGGAAATATCAGGAATCAGTGCTCGGACCGTGTTCAGTATGGCAGTGGCGGACAGGCCCAACACCCACCTCAGCAACAGCTTCCAGCGAGGCCCTTCAAGTAGCAGCAGTATGAACCGCGAGATCTCGCTCCTCTGAGGGCCGACATTGTAGGGGGAGGCCGACCTCAGGGTGATCCTCAGGTACCTCGACTTGGTCATGGTCGGGGAGGCGGCCGAAAGTAGAGGGGTAGAGGAGCTGGGTGTGGATAGTTCCACGCCGCAGAGGCAGCAGTTCCAGCGGAACCAGAGGTAGTTCGTGGTACGATTAGTTTATTCATTACCCTTCCATATGCCTTGTTCGATACCGGAGGTTCACACTCCTTTGTTTCACTCGATCTAGCCTGTGCTCTGGGTCTGGATGCTGAGAGACTCCAAGTACCCCTTGTGCTGAGCACACTAGTCGTAGGTCAGACCGACTTGTTATATGTCAGTAGAGTTTAGAGGATATGATAGGGCCACATCAGTTGATCAGGGATCTAATACTGCTATATATACTTCCATACGATGTCATCCTAGGAATTCACTATATGTTCTCTGTGTGTTACATCATCGACTGCTTCCGAGGAAGGGTTGTGTTCTCAGACCTGTGTAGCAGACGTGTTACTTTCACTGGCGAGTGGGATGGTCAGAAGGGAAGTAGGCGAGAGGAACCCCACCTCTACTTGTTAGTCGAGCTATCAGTAGAGTTAGTAGATGTTGAGATGGTGGAAGTACCAGGGATTGTCAGTGAGTTTATGGACGTCTTTCCTAAGTGGGTAACAGATCTACCCCCTCGACGTGATATCGAGTTTGTGATAGACTTGCAGCCCAGTGCTCATCCGATTTGGATGGCTCCCTACCGGATGGCACCTTCGGAGCTTCGGGAGTTGCGGATTCAGATTGACGATCTGATGAAGAGGGGTTATGTTCGACCAATTGTGTCACCATGGGGTGCTCCAGTCTTGTTCATAAAAAAGGCAGACGGTGGTCTCAGGTTTTTCATAGACAACAAGAGGCTGAATTAGGTGATGATTAAGAATCACTACCCTCTTCCGAGGATAGACGATCTTTTCGACCTGCTAAAAGGGGTAGGATGGTTCTCGAAGATCGGCATATAGTATGGATATCACCAGTTGAGGGTGAAGGAGGGCGACATCTCGAAGACGGAATTTAGGTGCAGATATGGGCACTTTGAGTTCGTGGCCATGCCTTTCGGTGTTACTAACGCCCCATATGTGTTCCTGGGACTTATGAACTCCGTCTTCTGGGGGTACCTAGACTGGTTCATAGTTGTGTTCATCGATGACATCTTGATCTATTCAAAATCAGAGGGGGACCATGCAGAGCATCTGAGGACGGTTATAGAGGTCCTCCGACAGCACCATCTCTTTGGGAAGTTGTCGAAATGCAAGTTCTGGATGCGAGAATTACACTTCCTTGGGCACGTAGTGTCTGAAAAGGGGGTAGCGGTAGAACCATCAATGGTTGAGGCAGTTTTTTCTTGGGCAGAACCTAAGAACGTGGAAGAGGTTTGTAGTTTCCTCGAGCTGGAAGGTTACTATCGGAGTTTTGTACCCAACTTCTCCCGAGTGGGAGCACCTTTGACAGCCATGACCAAGAAGGACCATGATTTCGTATGGGGCGAGCAGTGTGAGGCCGCCTTCATCTATATGAAGGAGAAATTGGTTATTTCCCTTGTGCTGAGACTACCAGAAGAAGGGGTGGCGTATGAGGTGTTCTGTGATGCTTCAGGGTAGGGCCTCAGATGTGTGTTGATGCAGCGAAAATGGGTGATCTCTTATGGGTCTAGACAGCTGAGCCCTCATGAGATTAATTATGCCACCCACGATCTTGAGCGTGCAGCTGTCGTTTTTGATCTAAAGTTGTGGCGACATTATCTCATCGGAGATCGCTTTGTGGTCATCACGGATCATAAAAGCATGAGGTATATCTTCTCCCAGCGGGACCTAAACATACGGCAGCGAAGGTGGATGGAGTTCCTCCAGGATTACAATTTTGAGATTTCCTACATCTCAGGGAAAGGAAACATGGTGGATGATTCCTTGAGCAGGAATTCACAGAGGGATGCGTTCCGAGAGTCGATAGACACTTGGATGGCGATGGAGGAGTTGGATGCCCTTCATCTTGATGCGAGGTTGGATAGTGGTAGAGGTTTCCTGTGTCAGATGATAGTACAATATTCTCTGTTAAGTCAGGTGGAGGAGTCTCAGAGGGGAGACTTAGAGTGCGAAGTGATGTGTGACCGAGTTTACCAGGACAATGCTTCGGGAGGGTGGACGGAGGATGGTCAGAACCAGATGATTTTCCGAGAAAAGATGTTTGTTCTAAAGGTGATGCACGTTAATGTCTTTAATGAGTTGAATAACTCACCCCTAGTAGTGCACCCGGGAGTTTCCAATATGTACCAGGGTCTGAAGAGAAAATTTTTGTGGCCCAGAATAAAGTGAGCAATGCTAGTGTTTATGGCCAATTTCCTAGTGTGTCAGCAGGTGAAGGCTGAACACAATGATCCAGGCGGGTTGTTGCAACCATTAGATGTCCCTGAGTGGAAGTGGTTCGAGTTATCGATGGATTTCATAAAGAGGATACCCAATGTTCATGGAGGTTGCGACACTATCTGGGTTGTAGAGGATGGGTTGATGAAGTCGGCTCACTTCCTGGCAATTAAGGAGTCGAGTGGAGTGGACGCTCTAGCACAGAAGTATGTGTATAAGGTAGTGTGATTGCATGGAGATCCATGTTCTATAGTCTCGGACAGGGATGCACGTTTTACCTCAACGGTCTGGTGGGGATTGCATCTTTATTTTGGCACCCGGCTATGTCTTAGCACTACTATCCACCCATAGACAGATGGGCAGACAGAGCGCACCATCCAGACCTTGGAGGACATGTTGCAGGCATTTATTCTGGAATTTGGGGGATCATGGGTGCTACACTTAACTTTGGTTGAGTTTTCATACAATAATAGCCATCAATCTACCATTGTCAAGGATCCATATGAAACTCTATATGGAAGGTCATGTCACTCACCCGTGTGGTGGACTCAGGTTGGGGAAGCAGGTGTTCTTGGTCCGATGGTGGTGCAGAGCAAGACGGAGAAGGTTCAGCTTATATGAGAGAGTATGAAGGCGGCTCAGGACTGGAAGAATTCATATTCCAATGATAAGAGGATTCCATTTGATTTCAAGGTCGGGGACCACATATTCTTGAAGGTATCCCCTCGGTGTGGAATACGGATGCTTTGCAGAGGATGTAATCTTTCTTCAGGTTCATCGGGCCCTTCTAAGTGTTGGGACGGGTCGATGAAGTGGCTTATCAGCTAGCGCTACCACTGCTGCTTCTGAGGATACACAGTGTATTCCATGTGTCCCAGCTCTGAAGACATCTGCATGAAGATTCACACATCCTCGACTGGGGAGGGCTAGATATCGAAGGCGATGCAACCTTCATAGAACGACCAATCAAGATCGAGGATCATAAGGAGAAAGTACTTCGTGGGAGAACCATTCCCTTGGTTCATGTGTTATGGAGACATGGTGGGCTAGATGAATGTAACTAGGAGACAGAAGCGTAGATGCGTTCCCAATACCACAAGTGGTTTTGAGTTTTATCGTATTTTTTCAGTACTTGTTAAATGTGTAATGCTTACTTTGTCGGCTATGGATGTGCAATTTCCTTCTCTGTGGATGTTTGTGTGAAGTGTCCTAAAGAAGGGGAGGGGATGACCTAATCCCTAGTTAATATTCATTAAAGAAGATGCGCCTAAACTCGTTCATAAGCCCATAATTAATATCTAAAAATCAAATTATACTCCCTACTAAATAACAATTAATCCAGTCGTGTGGGGTGTCCCAGTCACGTGGTCAACCCACGATCCCGCTCTTTATGTGGTTTCTCTCTGTATCTTAACCGTCCGGGAGTGCTGTATCGTATCCCTTATCGGCCTTTATAACCTAATGTTTGATCCCTAAATTTCATTTTCCGATCATTCTTCTCAGACTACCCTTCCTCCCAACGAGTCGTACCCCTATTACGAGGTTTTACCTTCCCATTCCGTAGAGCTCCCGCCACTACTATTTTCCGGTTTCCATTTGACGGATTAACGTCGATCCTTGATCATCAGGTACAATTTCAACTTCGTCTCAATTTTCTATGTATCTTACAGGGTGGGTATGCTATTGCTTATGTAGAATTGGATGAACCAAACATTAATGGAGATAATACACGGATTCTAATGAACGAAGTGGAGGGGTGTGACGGATGTTGCTGCTATGTTTTTCTCCACTCCTGTGATTAATGACTTCGGATCTGTGTGGGGTTATTCCTACTAAAAATCATGGATGTTGGTGTTGTTTCTCTATGAACTAATAAACCCTTACTTCATTGTTGGTCATGTAAAGTAAATTCTTTAATTATGTATATTCGTCTAAATAAATTGAAAGAAACATGATCAATCCTTTTCTATGATGACCCCAATTAAAGTACAACGAAATTCGAATCATGGGGTGTGTTAAATCATGTAAATCTGAAAATACCGGCATGGGCCTGCTTTGTGTTGGGGTCAGTGGATTGGTTGTTTTCATTCACGGGCCGATTTCTTGGTGATGTGGATGGGGATGTGATCCCTTATTTTTATGGATTTACTGTTTATGAATTTTAGGCTGTGTGGTTACTTGATTATATCATGAATTGGGGTGGGATCCTCTATTGTTGATAAACCATTGGCTCCGGGGTTTTAGGAACCTGGGGTAGTATCTTGGGGTTTTCTTTGGTTCCAGTAATTCAAGGGATCTCACTTATCCCTTTGTTATTATGAATTTACAAGATAACCGGGTGTGAATGATTAAATTGTTGTTGGGTGTATTCTTTCCCGGTCTTGTGCTTATGCTTACTAGCTTCCCATGTAGGTGCTGAAACATATTTAATCATTATTAATGAACATTAAAGCAAGGATGGATCATGGGGTTTTGGTTTGTTGTGATTCATGTCTTGGGACATGGGTGTTGTTCTATTCTCTTATGAATTAATGGTAAGGATAGTGTTCTTTAGTTTGGATGAAGAAAAACCTAGATTTGGGTGAGTTCTTGTTACCTATACATATACTTTTAGTTTTTGTATTTCTTATTCGCGCCCCACCCAAGATGAGAACTTAGTGATGAACACCCCCAATTCATGGGGGAGGGTGTTTTTCTTAACACTCCTATGAGTGTCTGGTTATTAGCTCCAATGTTTCTCCCTATCCCGAATAGCCCAAGACTCTTCGGGCAGGCTGTGGTGGCTTGAAGTCCATTATTAGCCCAAGAATCATCGGTCATGGTGTTGTGGTAGTTAACCCCGGTGTGTGCGGGCATGTGGTTTCCCATGTAACATCGGGATGAGGCCCATGTGTCTTCAAGAGTGGCAGTAGTTCTTCTAGCCCAGGTCTCTTCGGGCGTGGCAGTGATTGTTCTGGCCTAGGTGTTTGTAGGCATGGTTACGTGCGACAGTTGTGGCCCAGGTGTTTGTGGTAGGGTTAGTGGTTGTTACCCAGGTGTTTGTGGGCAGTATGTGTGGTTGTGGCCCATGTGTGTGAGTGCATGATATGGCATTGGGACTACGGTGAGAACGGCGGGATTGGTCTAATGCATAGGATGCCTTCATTAACTAGTGGTAACGTGGCGAGGGGAACCCAAACATCGATGTGATATTACTATACATTACTTGACTTGTGTTATTTAAGGGGTGTGCCTTGGTGAGGCTTGGGTGGTTAGTTTCCTTGTTAGGTTCTTGGTTATCTCTGTTCTCACAGGGCATTAGTATGCCTCCCCACTTTTGCGTGAGAGTGTTTGGTTTTTCCCTACTGAGTATAATTGTATGCTAACCCTACAAATATAAAAACTGATTTCATGTTTCTGGGAGGACTTCGTGGATCGTGTTGGACCGTACTATCTCAGACCTTGTGACAAATCATCGTAGTTGTTGTTGTTCCTTCTTTTTGTATTTTTCTTTGTAGTCTCCTTATACATTGTGGGTTTTACCTTTGTAACATGCATTGGGAATGGTTAATGGCCTTACTTTTACTTTCAGTTTGGCGTTGTGGGATTCATTATCTTATCTCCCGATCCTATTAATAGAAAAAGGGCAATGCCTTCCATTTGAGTTTTTGACTTTATACCCTTAGTTCTTGTCGCCACTCTGAGACCTATTGAAGATGTGTTTCGAGGGACATTATCTATCCTTAATCTTAAAGAAGGAAGGGCCTGGAAATCTCCTGACCCTTCCCTCTTTTTGGTGAAGGTGGGTCGTGACATTCATAGCATTAGAGACCCATTCGAGTGCCGATCATGTGGAATGATGGTTCATCTACAACACATTTTCATAAAATTTTCTACTAGAATTCAATGATTGGGGGTTTGTACCAGCTCCATGTATAGGAAGAGGGTAAGAAGCTTTTCATTAGAAATGGAGATGGAGTAAAACTGGATTATCAATTTGAGGTGGTGGTCATAGAAATTGTATTTCGGACCTAATTATGTATCATCAATAGAGAGAATATGCTCTTGGTATCTAGGAAATGTAACATGGTCATATATTAAGATAGATATATATAGTGAAAATTACACTTGAGGAGTAGGATATCATACAATATATTGTGAGATTTACTATTATTGCATCCTCTAATTTATCCACTTTACATTTTCAATATTGAAACATATAATTTATTTATATCTGTTCCCATTGTGCAGATACATGGGCTCATTGTTCAATGATCTGATGATGTTATGTCACATGACACTCTATTGGGAATCAGAACAGAGGATTTACATATGTGCATGGTGTTCCCCCTTGTGATTTTTTTGATATACTTTATATGGGAACACTTTGTAATTGATATGATAGGTCTTTACATCATTCTCGAAATGGTATGGTTCGTTCCCTTATAGGATTTTGTCGATTTCTATCACTAAAGGGTGACCATTACATCACCATAGGGAGGAAAGATCATTCACAAGGGTGAATGGTATTTCAAATCAAGTCGAGATGGATCTATGAATCATAGGGTTATAGGGATGAAATTGTATATTGTGGGTTTATATATGGATGATCAAGGAATATTCCATTATGATTTCCCTCAAGTGGTTGGTTGTTTGATGGAAATTATCCAGGATGACTTCTGTGGATTACCTCCACTTAGAGAGGTAGATTTCACTTTAAATCTAGTTCTAGGAGATGCAATAGGGTACATTACTCCTTACAAGATGTATACTGGTGAGATGTAGGATCAAAATAGGTAGATAAAGGATTTAGAGAAAATATGATTTATATGATCCTATAATCCTATATGGGTTAAAATGGTCGTTATTTTAAAAAATGTGGATATTAAAATTTTTTTTGAGGGGATTACAATAAATTAAATGAGCTGTAGATTATGAATCAATATCATATATCATGAATAGATACCCTATTTGACAATATTTGAGGAGATCAGTTTTTCTAAAATATTGATTATAGATCCGGTTCTCATCAGGTGATTTTTAATCAATTATACTGACATCGAAAGAAAATTTAGATCTGGTATGGTTTATATGTGTATTTGGTTATGTCTTTTGGATTCATTAATGCACTATCAATATTTTTATAACTAATCCACTAAGTATTCATTATTATTTATATTTTTAGTTGTTTTCATGGATCTCATCTTCATTTATTAACACAATGAAAATGACAATGAAAAACATCTTGTGATCATATTATATACATCAAGAGAAAATTGGTTATATGATATGATCACAACGTACCAATTATTGATGGATCAAATTCACAACATGTATAACATTATCTCATAAAAAGAGTATCAGTTAGCCAATTGATTGTGGGAGATTTATTTCCCTATGATCATCCCATGAATGAATTTGAGATATAATGTTCCGTAGGAAGTTCAGGTTATTAAATGAATTTCATAATGGATTTCTCATTCATATAATCACCACTTGAAGGAATGACTAAGAAGGTCGGGATGTTCGTATAAGGCCCTAGCATTTAACATTACTTAATCTTGAGTTATTGCAAGATTACACATTGAGGATCTTTTCAGGTTTAGAGTTTTAGAGAATTAGATCATTAAACTTGCATTACATTACACATTTAAAGAAAGTGGTTACATAAAAGATAGTATTCATTTTTTCCATCAATGGAAACATATTTAAAAATAAAGCATGGATTATTTCTTGAATCTTCCTTGACACTATCATCATATCATGTACCTTTCCTATGACCTATGAAAATCATTTAAAAAAACATGGGATGAGCATAAAAAGCTCAGTAAGGGTTATAAAAAAATATGGAAAGGAAACATGAGTTCATATATACATAAGAATGAAATCATACTTTACCCATAAAACATAGGAACTTTAACAAACCTCATCAAATCATGAATAAATCATATGAATCATAAGACATAAAAGGTAACTTGAGGCATTCATATCATTCTTACGTAGGGAGTAACCCTCTTGGTTACGTTTGGAATACCCACCACAGTATATTCCCTAAATCTATTCGGAGAAACATTAACGTTTCTCTCCTTCGCATTACCCAATGCATTGGAGAGCTATATCGGGCTCACCTGCCCTTAGTTTATCACAGAACCACCCATTTTCATAACAATTACCAAGAACCATAACATAAACCTATCACATAAAACATGCATAAAGGAAATAGAACATTTCTACATTTCAATCACAAGATATCAATAAAATATATTGATAAAAAAACCTTATGAAAACCATTTTCAATACCAAAATAAAAGAAAAGTAAAAAATGGAATTTAATTTTCTTTTAAAAAGTAGGTATGGCTTGTAGAGGAATCCGAAACTCAAATAATGGTCACGGCGACGGAGAAGTCATTGTTGCCACATACGTATGACAAAAACATTCCCTTTTATCATTTTGTAAAATGCTTCGTAAGAAAAGATTCATTTTGGATAAACATAAAAGTCAAATGGGTTTATACACCGTAAAAAATAATGTTGTGTATAAAACAAAATATGCCTCAATGAAAGGATATTGAGACGAAGTCCCTTACAAAGACGACATCCTTGCTTTAAGGACAAATCAATTATATAAGTATGTGTGACAAAATAATACACAAAATATAAGTAGATATTTCGTGTAAAAAAATCATAGGTTATTCACACATATTCATATAACGACATATTCATGGAGTACATGTTTATCCCAAAGAATCAAATTTGGGTTAAGAAGTTCCCTTGCAAAAATTTGACAGCCTAACGTCGTCACTACAAATTTCAGAAAATGAGATGATGAGAGACAAAAAGGGTATGTCATCACATGGAAATAAAATTTAAATCAATAAGGATATATAAGAACATATCCTAACATAATAGTACTTGAATTAAGAGACGTAACAAAATAAGTCTTTTAAGAAGAGGAGGGTGAAAGGTTCTCTTACCGACATGGGTATCTTTCGAGACATGCACCCCGTGAAAGAAGGACAATACAAAATTGATGTAAATAATCATAAATGAAAGTATATTACACAATTATTAAAATAATGGGAAGTACATACACCATTCAATGTAAATTGTGGCAAATGTAGCATAAATATCACAGGAATAAAAGTGAGATGAAAAATCTCTTACGAAAACTCGGCAGCCTAACAATGCCACTTAAAACTTCCAAAATGGATTGATGAGAGGAAATAGGGTCTCTCATCATATCAAAATAATGTTTACAGAAAGATTAATATAAAATAACATCCCCCATCATAACAAAGAGGATCTTAAAAGAAGTGACATAAAGTAGAGTACATAAAAACAAAGAGAGAGGTTGGATCTCTTACGAAAATTCGGCTACCTAACGACGCCACTCAAAACTTCCAAAATGGATTGATGAGAGAGAATAGGGTCTCTAATCATATGAACATAAACATTACAGTAAGAGTAATACAAAAGAATATACAAATAACAAGAAATGTATTCTTTAAAAGGAATGACATAAAAGAGTGTACTTTAAAAGAACGAGTGGAGTCGGATCCCTTACCTCAAGTCCAACTTGTCTTGTTCATTTCTTTATATTCCTGAATAATAAACTTTGGTCAATTTATAGTTTCATAAGGACCTCCTTTAAATATTATTATTCATTTAATATAACATATTATAATGTTATAATAATTGTTTAATAATGTTATTTCATATTAGATGTTTTTTCCAATGTTTGGTACATGAGTCAAAAATGAACTTGTTTGAAAATTGATTGTCCACGTAGTTATAAGTAAATAATTTCAAGAATATTATTAATGATTAAAATATCATATATATCCATTACATATTCATTTTATACTATTCCATATCATTTGGAGATAAAAAATGAAAAGCACCGTTCATGGAGACGGTAGGCCGTACGTACGCATTAACGCTACTTTCATTTTTTTCTTTGACATATTGACAGAATTAAAAAATAAATGATATATATATATATATATTATAATTCCAGTATAATATATATGTTATATAGGTCAGACATGTTCATTAATTTCATTCTTTATATGTTCCATGTATTTCATGTACGAGTCACATCACTTGAGGGGGCGGTAGTACACTTCCACATATGAAATTATCGCATTTACACAAAATGAAAAGAATAAAGGTATGGTTTAAATATAAAATACAGAAGCATATAGTAAACATAAATACCATATAAATCATATATAAAATACAGTGACATCTTAATGGCCACCTTTAAAGGTGTTAAAAGAATATTGAACAATCATCGTTTCGTGAGGCAGAAAATCGCCAACCACAGAAACAGTATGTTCTTTAACCATTAGACAAAGGTGTGTGTAAGTGTAGCTCGAATCCTTATTATAAAAACATCCTAGTATATTTATGATACTTCAGTTTTTACAAAATAAATGAATAAAAAGTGTTTAGGGGGTTGGAGAAGAAAAATAAAACAAAAGGACTCAAATGAAGACATTACCTTAAAATCGGGTAACTCCCTTTGGTTGGAGATCAAAGGATACCACGGGAAGAATTATTCCCAAAGTGAGGCTTCAAGGAGTTATAGAGGGATGTGGAGAGACAAAATGGGCATTGTTTGGCCGAGCCAATGGCTTTGGAAGTGTGGGTAAGGAGGTAGAGGTGGGGGCCTTTTATAGAAGAGAGGAGGGGTACTCTTGGAATGTAAGGAAATGTTACATTTTTTTAGAATGATTTTCGGATATTAATGGTCCCATATTTATGTTTTTCTAGGATAAGGTGATAAGAGTTCGAAATCCACCTATTAAATAAGTTTTGGACATGTGTAGGTCTTAGATTCTACATTATCTTTCCATTTTATTTAAATCGTTAAATAATGAGGTCATCGATGCATCATCATGATGTCATAAATAATTTAATTTATATAATTTCTAAAAATTATAAAAAAAATACTATGATGTAGGAAATATTTTTAGCTTTCCATTTATTATTTATAGTCAAAATTCTTACTTGTATAACCCCTTGTAAAAACTATTTTAGTAAAACATGTCATGTTTGTGTCATTTTTACTTTAACATTAAATAAAATGTTATTTATGTCATTTTCCAACCAAAGTGGCTCCATGGGGTCCCCAAGTTGACCCATTGATTGTCTTGGTCTTCTATGACACATCCAATGGGGGTAGGACATGTGTCTAGGTCATTTCAGTTTATTAAAACATTATTCTTACCTTAAACTACACTAATAACTTTTAATCGCGATTAAAAACTTAATAAGTTACTATTCACCAAAAAAAATTATTTTAATCCCATTGAACCACATTTTAATTCGTAATGACAACGATGTATGTCAGATTTTTGAAATTCAAAACACATGGATGGAAAAATTTCATTTAAACAAAAAATAAGTTCTTATAAGTACCACTTAGTGCTTTCACTATTCATCAAAAATTGAAATTTTTCAGAAAATTACCAAAAATTCACCCTAAGATATATTTGTTATTCCGAATTCAAAAATGATGTATATTTTACAAAATTAAAAACATATAAGTTGAATTAATTAATTTAATAATTAATTCTCGCTGTCAAAACAAATAGCGTGTTTTTATGAAACAAAATGTATCAAAAGATTGACACTAGTTTAAGTCTGATTTCAAAATGAAATTAATACCAATGACCACTATTAGATTAAATGGTAAAAATATATTCTAATTTCTCTTTTTAAAAAATTCATAAGACAATCTAATCATATAAATAAATTCGATTAAAAAGAGGTTTTGAATTAAAATACAACATTTTTCACTATTCATTAAAAATTGAATTTTTCGGAAAAATACCAAAAATTTACACAAAGTAAATTTTGATGTCCCGATTCTAAAGAAGAATTTTATTTTGTCAAATATTACACATAAAATTGTCAAAAAGTGGATTTAAAAGTGGTTCTCCATCAAAAGGTGGTTAATCGACCTTTTAAATAATATTAGAATGTTTACGCTTAAAATTGGATTCATTTGCATTGTTAATCATCTAACATTTATTGTAAAAAGAAAAAATATTTGACAAACATATATAATTATTTTGTAGTTAGTTCTGTTCATTCCTGCCATTACAACAGCTAGGCGTTAACTACTATTTAAAATAATATTATTTTATTATTAGAGTGCAACGTAAGATTCCCAAGAAATTCTTTGTTGCGTGTTGGGTACGCCATCGAGCATAGAATCCCCTTTAAAGTCATATTAATATTTTATTCACAAATATGGATAAATGTGAAAATTTCATACTCTTTATTTACCTGGGGTGTTACATCCTTCCCCCCTTTTGGGAATTGCGTCCTCGCAATTTTAAAATTGGGCTTGGAAACTTCATTGAGAATCCCAAATCAGAACAAGAGTCAGTAAAACAATCACTTTAAAATAAAGAAATATAATTACAAAGGTCACCCGAGTTAACCCATACTAAGATTACAAGAATAAAAATATGGACATGGAGGAAAAAAAACAAAGGGTCATGTTCTGATGGAGAGTGATAATAAACATGTCTAAGAGAAAGTTAACCATAAGAGAATCACAAACTTTTGATGGGTTTAATGGTATTTGATTCACCAGTAGGAAATCTTAACAGAAAACACTTTTGTTTTAAGTTATACGTCATTGAGGAATTTATTTTTGATCTTAAGGAAACATACTTACTTGTCATGTTGACTTTCAACTTTTACTAGATTTCTTAAAAAAACTCATACTTTCCCCAAAATTCGAGTATTTAGGAAGACTTATTCACATTAAGAGTACTATAATAAACCTCCAGAGAATCACCTAATCCACAAAAGATAACCATATACTTCCCATATCTTTATAAATTAACCAAAACCAAAACCAAAAAGGTTAGTACAATATCAGATAATACCCAAAAAGGATAATCCTTTTTAAAAAAAACAAATCTATTCTTAATCTCCAAAATTTATCAAACAATACCCAAAGTTCAACAAAGACCATTCAATAAAAAAAATTTCCATAAAATACTTCAAAGTAAACCAAACTAATATTGAAAGCCAAATATTTTAAGGATTTAGTCGTATAGTCTTCCAAGGTACAAATTAACACTTATCTCCAAATAACATCAATTACTCTTAAAGTATCGTATGGAAAAGTAATTAACCTAATCACATATCCTCCATGATAGGTTAATCATTTCCATAGATAACCCAAAATAAACTTGCTCTTGATTCCTAAAATCATCTAACTAAAAAGAATTAGTCAAACTAACTAGGGACATCACGTAGTCCAGTGGTAGGCGATAAATACCAGTCGCACTTTGGTTGTGGGTTCGATTCCCGCAGCTTTGTCTGACGCGACAGGTTGTCACACGGTCTGCGTGTTGTCCTTTTTCCAAAACTATATAATTTTATAACATTCCCCAAAATGAGATAAAATCATCAAAAATGATCATAACCTATTTTAACCTCAAGTTTATCTCATGCCTTTCATTTTCCATCATAACATATAATAACCCATAATTACGACAAACGTATGGATCATATAAACTCTTAGGGTTACCTTTATAATTATTACCTGAATTTCCACATCGATTGGTCATCTCGTACATGATGCATTACAGATCATACCAAGGTTCATGTGGTTGATCATGACTCCATGATAGTTGGTTTAGATCAACCACGAGTTTCCTCATTGAATCCCCAAATTTATCTAGTATCTTAATCAGAGAACCACCACAGTTTCCTTTAATCCTGTGGTCTCTTTGGTGCCTACTAGATCCATCCATTCACTAAAAAATGAAATATCTGTGAGAGTATATCAACAAAACCATCATGTACTAATGAGGAAGGTAAACACTAATATATACTTACTCATTCACTTTATCTAAAACTATGAATATTTCTGAAATACTAACCATTATGGTAATGTCACTTATGCTTAGAGGATACCCTAACCTCTAATGTTATCTAAACCGACCATTGATACCAACTATAAGGCCCCAGCCTTAAACCTTACTTAATCTTGAGTTATTACAAGATTACACATTGAGGATCTTTTCAGGTTTCGAGTTTTAGAGAATTAGATCATAAAACCTGCATTACATTCCACATTTAAACAAATTTGTTACATAAAAGATAGTATTCATTTTTTTCCATAAATGGAAACATATTTGAAAATAAATCCTGGATTATTTCTTGAAACATCCTTTACACTATCGTCATATCATGTACCTTTCCCTTGACCTGTGAAAAACATTTAAAAAAAGATTGGATGAGCATAAAAAGCTCAGTAAGGGTTATAAAAAAATATGGAAAGGAAACATTAATTCATATATACATAAGAATGAAATCATACCTTACCCATAAAATAGAGGCACATTAACATACCTTCTCAAATCATGAATTAATCATAGGAATCATAAGACATAAAAGGTAACTTGAGGCATTCATAACATTCTTACGTAGGGAGTAACCCTCTTGGTTACATTTGGAATACCCACCACAGTATATTCCCTAACTCTCTTGGGAGAGACCTTAACATTTTACTCCTTCGCGTTACCCAATGAATTGGAGAGCTATATCGGGATCACCCTCCATTAGTTTATCACATAACCACCCGTTTTCATAACAATTCCCAAGAACCATAACATAAATGTATCACTTAAAACATGCATAAAGGAAACATAACATTTCCACATTTCAGTCACAAGATATCAATAAAACACATTGATATAAAAAACCTTATGAAAACCATTTTCAATACCAAAATAAAAGAAAAGTAAAACAAGGTATTTATTTTTCTTTTAAAAAGAAGGTATGGCTTGTAGAGGAAGCCAAAACTCAAATAATGGTCATGGCGGCGGAGAAGTCATTGCCGCCGCATATGAATGACAAAAACATTCCCTTTTTTCGTTTTGTAAAATGCTTCATATAACAAAGATTCCTTTTGGATAAACGTAAAATTCAAAGGGGTTTATACACCGTATAAAATAATGTTGTGTATAAAACAAAATATGCCTCAATGAAAGGAGATTGAGACGAAGTCCCTTACAAAGATGGTATCCTTTGTTTAAGGACAAATCAATTACATAATTATGTGTGACAAACGAATACACCAAATATAAGTGGATATTAAGTGTAAAACAATCATAGGTTATTCACTCATATTCATAGAATGACATATTCAAGGAGTACATGTTTATCCCAAAGAATCAAATTTGGGTTAAGAAGTTCCCTTGCAAAAATTTGACAGCCTAACTGCGTCACTACAAAAATCAAAAAATGAGTTGATGAGAGATAAAAGGGTATCTCATCACATGGACATAAAATTTAAATCAATAAGGATATATAAGAACATATACCAACATAATAGTATTTCAATTAAAAGATATAACAAAAGAAGTATTTTAAATAGAGGAGGGTGAAAGGTTCCCTTACCGACATGGGTATCTTTCGAGACATGCACCCTGTGAAAGAAGGACAATAAAAAATTGATGTAAATAATCATAAATGAATGTATATTACACAATGAGTAAAATAATGGGCAGTACATACATCACTCAAAGGAAATTGTGGTAAATGTAGCATAAATCTCACGGGAATAAAAGTGAGATGAAAAATCTCTTACGAAAACTCGGCAGCATAACGACGCCACGTAAAACATCCAAAATGGTTTGATGAGAGGAAATAGGGTCTCTCATCATATCAACATAAATTTTAGAGAATGATGAATATAAAATAACATCCCACATCATAACAAAGAGGAGCATAAAATAAGTGACATAAAGGAGAGTACATAAAAAGAAAGAGAGAGGTTGGATCTCTTACGAAAATTCGGCAGCCTAACGGCACCACTCAAAACAACCAAAATGGATTGATGAGAGAGAATAGGGTCTCTCATCATATGAACATAAAAATTACTGTAAGAGTAATATAAAATAATATCCCAATAACAAGAAAGATGAGCTTTATAAGGAATGACATAAAAGAGTGTACATTAAAAGAAAGAGAGGAGTCGGATCCCTTACCTCAACTCCAACTTGTCTTGTTCGTTTCTTTATATTCATGAATAATAAACTTTGGTCAATTTATAATTTCCTAAGGAACTCTTTTAAAGATTATTATTCAGTTCATATCACATATTATAATGTTATAATAATTGTTTAATAATGTTAGTTCATATCAGATGTTTTTGCCGATGTTTGGTACATGAGTCAAAAATGAACTTGTTTGAAAAATGATTGTCCATGTAGTTATAAGTAAATAATTTCTAGAATTGTATTAATGAATAAAATATCATATATATCCAGTAAATTTTCATTTTATACTATTCCATATCATTTTGAGATAAAAAATTAAAAGCATCGTTCATGGAGACGGTAGGTCGTACGTACGCATGAACGCTACTTTCATTTTTTTCTTTTTCATATTAAAAGAATTAAAAAATAAATGATATATATATATATTATTATTCCATTATAATATATATGTTATATATGTCACATATTTTCATTAATTTCATTCTTTATACATTCCACGTATTGAATGTACTAGTCACATCACTTGAGGGGGCGGTAGTCCACACTTCCTCATATGAAATTATCGCATTTACCCAACATGAAAAGAATAAAGGTATGGTCTAAATATAAAATACAGAAGAATATATTAAACATAAATACCATATATATCATATATAAAATACAGTGACATCATAATGGCCACCTTTAAAGGTGTTAAATGAATATTGAACAATCATTGTTTCGTGAGGCAGAAAACCGCCAACCACAGAAACAATATGTTCTTTAACCATTAGACGAAGGTGTGTGTAAGTGTAGCTCAAATCCTTCTTATAACAACATCCTAGTATATTGAAGATACTGGAGTTGGTACAAAAGAAATGAATAAAAAGATTTTATGGGGTTGGAGAAGAAAAATAAAACAAAAGGACTCAAGTGAAGACATTACCTTAAAATTGGGTATCTCCCTTTGGTTTGAGCTCAAAGGCTTTCATGGGAAGACTTTTGCCCAAATTGAGGCTTCAAAGAGTTATATAGGGTTGAGGACAGACAAAATGGGCAGGGTTTGGATGATCCAAAGGTTTTGGAAGTGTGGGTAAGGAGGTAGAGGTGGGGGCCTTTTATAAGAGGAGAGGAGGGGCACTCTTGGAAAGTAAGGAAATGTTAGATTATTTTAGAATGTGTTTTAGATATTAATGGTCCCACATCGATGTGTTTCAAGTATAAGTTGTTAAGAGTTCTAAATACATCAATCCAATATGTTTTGGACATTATTAGGTCTTATATTTTACATTATCTTCCCATTTTATTTAAATCGTTAAATAATGAGGTCATCGCTGCATCATCGTGATGTCATAAATAATTTAATTTATTTAATGTCTAAAAATTATAAAAAAATACTATGATTTAGGAAATATTTTTATCTTTACATTGATTATTTATAGTCAAAAATCTTACTTGTATAACCCAATGTAAAAATTGTTTTAGTAAAAAATCTCATGTTTGTGTCATTTTTACTTTAACATTAAATAAAATGTTATTTATGTCATTTTCCAACCAAAGTGGCTCCATGGGGTCCCCAAGTTAACCCATGTATTGTCTTGGTCGGCCAGGACACATCCAATGAGTGTTGGACATGTGTATAGGTCATTTCATTTTAGTAAAACATTATTCTTACCTTAAACTACACTAATTACCTCTAATCGCGATTAAAAACATAATAAGTTACTATTCACCAAAAAATTATTTTATTCCCATTGAACTAAATTTTACTTCTTAATGACAACCATGTATGTTGGATTTTTGAAATTCAATACACAAGGATGGAAAAATTTCATTTAAACGGAAAATCACTTAGTGGTTTCACTATTCATCAAAAATTGAAGTTTTTCAGAAAATTAACAAAAAATCACCCTAAGCTATATTTGATATTCCGAAGTAAAAAATGATGTCTATTTTACAAAATTAAATACATATAAGTTTCAATAATTAATTTAGTAAATAATTCCCACTGTCAAAACAAATAGTGTGTTTTTATGAAACAAAATGTATCAAAAGATTGACACTAGTTTAAGTCCGATTTCAAAGTGAAATTAATTACAACAACCACTATTGGATTAAATGGTAAAAATATATTCTAATTCAACATTAAAACAAATTCAAAATATAATCTAATCATATAAATAAATTAGATTAAAAATAGGTTTTGAATTAAAATACAATAATTTTCACTATTCATTAAAAATTGATTTTTTCGGAAAAATACCAAAAATTTACACAATGTAAATTTTGATGTCCTGATTCTAAAGAAGAATTTTATTTTGTCAAATATAAACACATAAAATTTTCAAAAAGTGGATTTAAAAGAAGTTCGCCATTAAAAGGCAGTTAATCGACCTTTTAAAGAATATTAGAATTTTTACGCTTAAAATTGGATTCATTTGAATTTCTAATCCTCTAAAATTTATTGTAAAAAGTAAAAATATTTGAAAAACATATATAATCATTTTTTAGTTAGTTCTGTTCATTCCCGCCATTACAACGGCTAGGCGTTAACTACTATTTAAAATAATATTATTTTATTATTATAGTGCAACGTAAGATTCCCAAAAAACTCATTGTTGCGTGTTGGGTTTGCCATCGAGCATAGAGTCCCCTATAAAGTCATATTAATATTTTATTCACAAATATGGATAAATGTGAAAATGTAATACTCTTTATTTACCTGGGGTGTTACAGTTCGAGTGGATAGATTCATGTTATTCAGCCTTTCAGGAGATAAATGGGAGATTTTATTCAACGCTGATACTGATTTTTCTAGAGTGAGGCATGATTTACAATTTGATATGAAATGCATATGGTATCGGTCTAGAATTAGTCCTTATGTAGGTTGATAGATTCATAGCATATGTGTCTCAAAAGTTTTGTCCACACAAGTGGAATTACCTGATGAATGACCTCGTGTTTATTATGGTAGATCACAAATTGAGATTTTGGATACATTACGTACTTGGAGACCATTTATTGGTGTTCAAAAACCATAAAATCATCGTGAACATATTTACACAACATGATCTAAATTGGAGGGAGTGAAGGTGGATTGAGTACCTAAAATATTTCTACATCAAACATGCCTACATGCCACGAAAGGGAAATCATGTATCCAATCCACTAAGATGGAGGACTCAGATACAGGAAGTTATACAGACAAATCAAAAGTCGATTCTTATGGATTTTTTCCCTGAGATTCACTTGGAGGTATTGGAAATTCAATGAAAATATTTTCTATCACCATTAGAAAATACCTCTACCCTTATAGAAAGCGTGATGATGATGAAGCTATCATATTCTGAGGGAGTCTTCAATGAGATGACCCTATTCATGGTTGCACTATAGGTGTTGAAGAAATTCGATGAGTATATGGTAACATAACTGTATCAGTAGAAATATTTGAGGGAATAATGCAATACATTCATGTTTTATCTTGGTAAGTTCATCCCGACATCAACAAGATGTACCAGGATCTACATCACCAATATTGAAGGCTATGTATGAAAAGTTATGTAGCTTGTTTTCCACTGATGTGTTCTACATTTCAGTTGGTGAATGAGGAACAGTAGTGGCCCACTGGACTTTTATAGTAGGTGAACATTCTCAAGTACAAATTGAATGATTTTTTGATGGAATTTGTGATAGGATTACTTAGGTCGCCTCAAGGTAATGATATTGTATGGGTTGTTATTAACCATATCACAAAAGTTACTCATTTCACACCATTCAAGGAGACATTTTTAGTTGATGTTTTACTATATATATGGTCGATGGTTATTATACCTCCACTTCTTCAGTGAGTTATCGAGTTACCACATGAGGATACCAATTTTGAGATACTGTAAGACTAGATATCAACTACATGTGTCCTTTATGGATTTTCTGAAGGCAGGGAGTACATCATCCTTGAAAAATGATGGATTATGGAAACAATAATGTAGAAAATGTAAGTACTGAGGAGCTTTATTTCCCTTACAATTAGACCCTAGAGTGGTGTGGATGTAACAAAATATTTCGGAATCATGTTTTTTGGTCTAGGATATTATAGAGTGTTGTTGTATCAAAATCATATTGTATCTCCTATTAGTAGGTGAATGCTGAGGTCCATATATGAAAGTGTAAATGAAATGGTATCATTATAGATTTTATTTTAGAGCTTGTATGAAGAGTGATAAGATACATCTCTCTCTGTTTGTTTATTGACTAACTCTCTATATAGGTCCACTTCTTAACCATTTGAGTGTAGAGTTATGTTGAGTCTTTGGGACAATATTCTAGTTGCTAATGGGTTTTCTACCCCAAAATATTTTTTATGTAAAGTAGACCATTCAGTTTTTGGGAAAATTTATTGAGATTTCATTTTAGCATGGAGCCATAATTTGGAGGATTATCTACCATCATTGGAGTTTTCATATCATAATATTAACCACTATAAAATCAGTGTATCACCACATGAGGCCATTTATGGGAGACCCCTCAGGTCACAGTTATACTGATCAATGATAGTGGGAGACAATTATTTTGGGCCGAGAAAAAGATATTATTATTTTTATAAATGGTGAATATCATCCCATGGAAGATAAAAACAACCATGTTTTGTAATGAGTTTGTTGTGAACCAAATGTATCTGTCATTAGGTATTCCATCGAGGTCATGTGTTCTGAGATTTATCCCAGCATCGAGCCTTCCTTGGATTTTTCTATGAATACTAGGTATCATAGAAGATTATTGGCCCTTTTCTAATTACTAAATTAGGCTATCATGTAGGTAGACCACGTGACCCAATGACTATAGATCGGTCAGGTTCATGGTGTTTTCCACATGTGGTAGCTGAGGTGACTTTTTCAAGACTTTATGCACAATGTGTTCGAGGATGAACTATACATCAAGGAATTTGTGACCATTTTGGGGAGTATTTAGAACATGGTAGTGTTTGTGTACTGAATATGGGAACAAAATTTGTGGGAATGTTCTTCCCCTTGACATTTTGCTTTCTGATAACACTAGAAATAATCACAGGGATCATGGGAATGGGAAACCCAACTGAGTCTTTTCTGTCCTAAATTGGGGCTAGACTTTCTATTATCAGAATGAAATTCCTTGAAAGTGCGAGATTTTAATTATTGGGTTTTTTTTCATGTGTCACGTTGGAATATTTTGAGGAATATTTTCATATACAAGAGGTGAGACATCATAAGATTATGAGGTTCGGTTATATGAAAACAAATATAAAAAAATAAAAATATTTTATCAGATATCGACAATTTTTATGAAGTAATGGAATAACACCAAAATGATGTCTTCTATTGGAAATTTGGAACATATGTTGATTTTGAAATTAAGGGTCTACCCTATCTGTGATAAATGTTTGGTTAACATCATATGTTCTCTGGATGTCCAACATTGGAATGTTCATTAAATTTATTAATTAATTAAATTAAATTAAATTATTTAATAACCATAACAATATAAAATCCCAATAATTACATCATTATAAAAATATAAAGGGTTATCATTATTACCATAAAATATTATAAAAGATAAGAAGGATATATGGTGGTATATTAGAAGCTTTGATCGACAACGATGAAGATTTAAGGAGGATCATTGGGGTGATGATACAAACAACAAGATCACTTTATAATTAAATGGTGGAAAAGATCATATCTATTGAATTTTATAATAAAAAAGTAGATAATTTTCTTTTTTCTTTAATAGTTAATATGTTTAGAAGTAAATGTGATTTAATTATTTTACCAGTTAATATATGGATCAATATCTAGTGTGTTTTCTTACATTTGATCTATTTTTCCAGATCTAGGAATTTTAGATTTATTTATTATCAATGATTCTTGTGGATTTGATACCAAATTAATTGGATTAATTTATACATTAATAAATGATGAAAACAATATATTTAGGTTTACTATGATCTTTGTACCTTTCTTCCTCTATTCATGGAGTTTTTCTTCAATAATCGGTTGATAGGTGATTCGATGAAATTTGAAAAATATAAAGATCATTGGGTGTTCTTTAAGAATAGAAAATCCTAGTTATAATTTTATATTTGTATTTTTTACCCAAACCTAAGGGGAATAAGTGATCATAGGTGCCTAACTTCACATCATGTATCAATGGTTTATGAGATTAATTGAGAAGATCCCAAGAAATATCACGCTCAATGGTGCATGGAAAATGTGATGTACTATGCATGCTCAGTCAAATTTATGGTTGTTTTCAGTATGTAGAATCTTGTAATGAGAGGAGTGAAGGATTTAGTGGTCTATAGCATGAGATGTCAGTAGATGAGAAACCTTTTGTGTGAACACCCACAACATGATATACGAGATGTTGGAGTTGGTGAGTTTTAAAATTTCTTATTGAGAATAATTGTAAATTCTATAAATGAAAATGAAAATAGGTGTTGATGTGTAATTCCTTGAATATATACAATATTGGATATGGGGGGATACCAAGATCTAATTCTCAATATCCTCTCCTTTATCGTTAAAATATTTTATAATAATAATAATAATAATTAAATTATTACTAATATTGCTGATTGATGGGTTTTTATGACATTAGCATGAGGGATATGTGAACCTCCTATACACCATGAAAACTGTATGAATTACTCACCCACTTTTTCCCCATTATATATTATTATTATTATTATTTTTATTAGTAGTATTATTATAATTATTATCATTATTATTAAACCTTTTTCCCACATTAACTTATTCATATGTTTTTTGAATGATGAACCATCTAATAATTTTTACCAATGTCATTGAGGTGGACAATTAAAATAATATTCATGGTACATAATTCATAATGATGTCTTGAGACAACAAAGCATCCATCGTAAATGATAAAATAAATTGTGGTTTTTTTTAGAATGTGTCTATTTTTTGGAAAATAGATATCGTATCTTGTGTTTTTTCTACGAAAATAGTCATGACGTTATATGTATTTCCATTCATTAACATTTTATGTGATATATTGGTGGATATATGTTTTACGTCATAAAACTGAAGAGATTCTCTTTGTGATCATTATTAATATTATTGAATCTTATGTTGGGTCATGATTAGTCAATACTGAGTTGTATTCTATGTAGAACATGATGATGTTCATTATTTTTTCATTAGAGATATGACATGATGTGAATAAAGTTTTATATTTCATTAATCAATGTATAACCTGTATTGGTTGACTTTGTTCCATTGGTCTCTCCCTATGAGGCTAAAATGTCTCTTTATATCCTGAGTGAATGATTTTGCTACCCTCTATACCAGGTGTTTTGGATAGTGTTTTTAGTACCTTATTGGTATCCCCAGTGTAGTCCTCCATCACTATTTAATTCAACCAAGGTGGGGATGTGGTATTGTCAAGGCCCACGCTGATTGGGAAATATTCCCTAATCTAGAAGGATGATCTAGTTAGGGTTTTTGGTGTAATCCATTATTCATGGGTGTGATACCATAACCGGGTATCATTATCATCATATTTTAAATATGGTGTTTGTGTCTCCCATTAGTCCATATATTGATCTATTGTCTAAGAGAACAAGATTATTAAATCTATTGAGTACTTATTTGAAGCATCCAAATTAGAATGACCTATTAGATGGGAACCATTGGTGTTATCATGGCAGAAGGAGTGGGATCTCTAGGATGAGTATTACTCTGATTCCATGAGAATACTCTTATGGATTATAATGTGGTTGAGAGCTCTCTAGGAATTAGAATCAATCAGGTGTATATATGGAGTTTACTTTATGATTGTTGTCTTTATGTTTCATGTCTCAATGATATGTCTCGTTTTATTGAGCTAACATCTTTTTATTAATTATGTTTGGTGATTTAATGGTGTTCAACTTGGTATTTTTATAATCACCCTTGCATGGGATCTTACCACACATGTTGTGTCTTATGTTTATGATAGTCCATTTTAAAAATCTCTAAGAAGACATTGAACAGTTGATGACTAATGATTAAGATAGATTGAGGTTCTTACCTAGTGTTCCATTTGATATAAATATCCTTTATTTGAGAATGTTGGACTTTATATCTAGTTTTGTGGGCTTGTATTTGAACATGCATGCTTTCATTGTGTTTTTAACACCAATTTTCAAATATATTTTTATGCATGCATTTTGTATCATTTTTAATTTACCTTTTAACATTATATGGGTATTTGTAGATTTTTTTATGTCTACAGGTGCATTGGGATAAGGTCTCGCTTTTGTGTGATATGCGTACTTGGTGCTGGTTTGTAAATTATTCATCCATAAGATTATTTTTAATCTATTGGTAGAATGAAATTATAAATTTATAGGAAATGAAAACTATAATATCATAAATTTTATATTATAGTGGAGTTACATGTTTAATCCCATAAAGACTGGGAAATGCATTGATGGATAATATTCAAAAAGGTTACTTCATCCCATATTCAATTGATTTTATATGAACTAATCAATTAACTAAAAATAAAAAATTGGAGAGAAAAGAAAAAAGAGAAGATAACTAAATTCCATGGGTAGTTTGTCTAAAAACAATTCATTACTGATCATTAAAAACAATAATAATCATTATGTATGCAATGAACAATATTTAAACGATATTAGATATGGTAAAACCATTGAAATATACACTAGTATCTTAATTAATGGTGGTCATATGAAATAAAATAACTAGATTTCATTATGTTCAAATAACAATTGTATAAGAATAGAAAAAATTCAATGGATATGAAGTAATTATCAAAATCATGTTGGGTTTCATCAACTATTAAACACAGTTGGTACATGATTTAATAATGTATATGGTAAAAGTGAATCCCAATAAAACATCAATTGAAAAAAAATCACTGAAGGGAATAATGAAATAGAATAATTTGTTATGGACCAATTTTGACTTCCACTCCCCTCTATAGATTTATCCCATCACAATTGGGTTACAACCATTGATTAATAAAATATATTCTAAAGTGAAGGAATTATAATAAAATTACTGATAAATAATTAAATTAAAATAAATTTAAATAAAACTAATGAGAAAATAAAAATTAAATCTTAGTTGAAATAATAAAATAATATCAAATCAAAAAGATATTTATGAAGAACATCAATTCGGAACCCTACTAAATCATCCTAGAAGTCTATCCTCTCTGTGCCTATAAATGAATCCTCATTCCATTTTTCAAATACCATATTTATAAACCCAAAAGTCATCAATGGGCTTCCTTGGATAAAAATCTAGGATAATTGGAAATATGGGTTTCACACTAAATGTCATAGTGAAATGATACATTAAAATCTTTTTTTGTTATTTTTTAACATCAAGTAATTATTACCCAAAATGTACTAAGTAGGGAAAAAATATAATTCTTCTTTATCGCCTATTAATGGGGGGGTTTAATTGTACATTTTCACATCATTTAATCATTACATGATCTGTAAATTTATTTTTTCATGTAACACCCCATGACTAAACCGTATTCTTTTCTTTGAATAATACAGTATCTTGTGCAATACGCTACTTCGAGTTCTAACACACCACGACCAATAAAACCAGTCGTTATGATTTCTGATATCCACTTTTTTAAATTTTACTAATTATAATTTTCAAAATGGACTTCATTTTTGGATTCGTAATATCAAAATTAGCTTAGGGTAATTTTTTGTAATATTTCTGAAAACATTCAATTTTTGATGAAGTGAAGGACTCTGTGTTATTGTTTAAAACCAACTATTTATATAAATAATTCGTTATTTAATTTAAATATATTTTTGGTAATAAAAGATACATAATACCTATATATTTTCAATTTAATTCATTGGAGTCATTTTATAATAATAGTAGATATACAAATTTTATTGAAGATTTTACCGTATTTTACCCACCTTCTAGGAAGATTTATGAATTTTCATAAAAGATAATTTTACTGCTTATAGGAATATAATTTCAAAAATCCAAGAGACACAATTCATATCAGTATGTAAAATTTGTTTTAATATGATAAGAGTATATTTGGTGAATATAAACTTTTATCTTTTATTTACCTCGGTAAAAAGTAAACAGGGTAATTAATGGTAAAAAATGATATTCTATTTACCCTATAAGATGTATTAATTCTATTGGATAAGTTTATTTCGACTGAAATCAACCTTAGGATTAAAATAAGATCTTTTTGGTTCACTTTGATTAGATTTGGGCATTTATTAATATATTATTTAAAGAAGATTTAAAAGTATTAAATTATTTATTTAATAACTAAACCATTTTTAATATTGGGTTATCAATAAGATAATTTAGACTATAAATATTAATTATAAATATAAATTTATTCCAACGTAAATGTATTTTATTTATAATTTTTAGACACAAAAAAGTCAATTAATTTATGACACAGGGATGATGTAGTAATTACCTTATTATTGAATGATTAAAATAATTGATATTATAAATAATAATATAAATGTAAATTGAGACTTTTGATGTATTATAAGAATTTTATAGGGTAATCTGACATGTTAGTGTTGATTAAATAAATTTTTTTCTATGTGATAATGTATTTAAGTCCTTTACATAATGAAAATACCAAATAGTGTCAAAATTGACATAAATGAGTTTTTAAAATAAATACTGAATTTTTAATTGATATAATATTCCTAAACATATATGGATTGTAAAAAGGTCTTATATAAGGTTATATATATCTATAATGGAACAATTAAGGTTCATGTGGATATTTATAGTATGTTTATCAACTTTTTATTAAAATAATACAAGAATACATGGTAAATGATAAATTATTTAACTAAGAGTAAAATTTAAAATATAATGTTAATATTCTTACCTAAACCAATCTAAAACATTTTAGTTGAGAGGTTTTCAAACTAGACCCACCTTATACTTAATGTAGATTCTTTTTGAACCATTATAATCCGAATATGATTATATAATAAAATAATTTCATAATTTTCCTAAAGTGAACCTCACATCCGTTATAATAGTGTACCTCCCCTTAGCTCAAAGTAACACCTCCAAATCCATTTTTATCAGCCAAAACCTACAAAAATATCCTCCCAAATTCCCTCAATTCTCATTATAGGTATTAAATTGATCATAAATCCAACCTAACGAGACCATTGTGTCAACTCAAAAGGAAACACCCGAAGAAGAGTTAATAATTTCACCACCTATTTCGATGTTCATTTCTTATTCCACTTCCTCTTTCTTTATTTTCCATACCAAAAGAATAAATCCAGTACCATATAAATACTATGAAGTTATTATAGGTATAGTGCAACAATATTCATTTTATTATCCATCAAATGAATGACAATTCACCATATGTGCGTACGTACGCCATACCATATACACGTCGTGGTGTAATTTGTTATTCAATCACATGTTTTTTGGATGGGAATAATAATGAGTATAACTAATATAAATAATAATTATAACATGTTCATGATTCTGTATATATGATAATCCATCAAATTTCATATTATTTCACCATCAATATAATGATATTACTGCTCGGTCATACATAAGGATTACCGTCTACACGAACACGATGTAATTCATTCTCCATCATAACCATTCAAGAATAATTCTAATGTTATTACTAAAAATAATTTTTTATGAACATTATATTATTCTCTATATTAATTAAAAACAAACTATCCATAAAAAACATGGCTTAAATAACCATGAATTCAAAGGAAAACGAATCAGTTAACTATAGAAACAATGATACTTCTGAAATATTATTAACAAAGAAATTTTAGAAGATCATATATGATATAATATTTATGTATATGGTTCTTGTATAATTTATTAACAATGATTTAACTATTATAAAATAGTTTAACTCACCCTAAATCAAGGAAATGTATAAGGTAATGGATGATTTTACAATCTCTTAATTATCCAGGGTTGTTTATACATGAATATCTATTAAGACCACTATATAATCCACAAACACGTTTCTTTAAATTATATTTCAATACATTTTTACAATTTCCTATTATATGGTTTAAATTCATTTATACCCTTTTTTGACTATTTATAAAAAAAATTAATGGAATCATTCCATCGTTTTCCAAACAAGGTACTTTATGACCTTTTTGACGAATTAAGAAATGAATGTTTTTCAACATATAAGGCGAGTACGACTATTTTTTCCCTTAAAACACCATTGATGATTCCCTTACAATCATATAAGAATATTTTCAAATTTTTTTTTCTTTTATAATTATATGAGTATAAAATGATTTCGAAATAGAATGAGATATTTTTCTCAAATAGTTTAGATTTCATCTATGTCTACATCCTTTTATGAATTTTACACTTGTTTGAAGCGGATTTATTATGATACAATAATCCATATATTATTGATGGTTTTGTTATATGTTTGAATATGGATGTGTTATTTTTATACAATTCATGTATTATGGATAAGTTAGTAACATTTCATATTCTAGTTTTAATATAAATGTTTAGGTTATGTTTACATTTTTTTCATATGAGGAATGCATTGGAATCAGTAAGTGACTGTTGGAGCCTGTTATAGCTCTTTGATACAGCGGTAGGAATCATGAGACAAACTAGTGTCTTGGGAGAAGGCATTGAAAAAAGTTTATTTTTAGTCTTGGTATGAGGCCTTGACTATGCTATTATGATATATGGAATTATGCATTCCCACAATATGAAATTGGCCATTGATATTTCGTGTGATTATTCGACTAGTAGAATATCTATGTGAATAAGTATATGGAATTATTTATTTTAAATATTCCCTATTATGCTGAATTTCGAGTTTAAATTTCATGTATTTTAGACATATACATTTCATTAAATGTTTGTGATTATTTATGGATTTTTCGCTATATCTTTATCCTAAATAAGAACCTATGCTCACCCCTTTCTATATTTTATTTTTCCCATGATGTGAGGATGTATATTTTGAATGACCTATAGGGATAGTATAAGGGAGATTAATGTGTTTATTGAAGACACAATGTTGTTATTTTTCATTTCATAATGTAATGTAAAACTTATTTTTGTATGCAACACTTCCAAGGCTTCTAAACTTATCATTCATTTGGGATTTGATCCCTTGTGATCATGACAATGTTATTTAATAATGCAATGACTTTGAGTAACTAGGGTAGGACTATTACATTTCAGCTCTAAAATATCTATATTGGTCTATTTCTTTAGTTTTTAGCCTCTGGAACCTCCCATGATCATACGAAATATTCAGAAACCTCAATTGAATTTATTTATTGGCCTCTCTATTTTCAATTATGAATCATATATTTAATATAATTTTTTTATCTTGGAGAGAAACTTTTGAGCTCATTTCAATGTTTCTATATGTTCCTTTACTACACTTTTTCTCTATCATATTCTCCAATTGATGGTCTCACATAAAAATAAAGAAACATTAAAATTAGGGAAATACATCATATTGAATCAATTAATTCTCACCTTAAATGAATATAAAAACATGATAATATAGATATAAAATTATGATATAACCAGAACACGACCAATTGGATTTGAGCTTAGGGTTGTCACACTCAGCCTACTTCTGGACTTTTGGGATTTGGTCGGTTGGGATGTTACACTACCATTCACTCTTGAGATGGTGATGATTTTTTATCAAATATGGACAAAAAAATATTTGAATTTTATGAATCCTTAGTCTGGTTGGATACTAAGATCATTTTTCTTAAATATATCAAGGATGGAATAAAATATTAATTCTATAACAAAGAAAGCATGTAAATTAACTTTGGGTTCCCCATTCCAGTAATCCTTAGAAGAGTTGGATGGAACATATACATTGGAACAAATTTTCATCTTACATAGACCTTGTAAGGGTATGTGTTGTAGTATGATGCATCCAATGGTGGTATGGGTTTCATTTTTATCATGATAATGTTGTGGCATAGGAATATCATTATATTTGTCCACATGAGAAACATTACATCACTCATGATTTGTGGATTGTTTTTGGTATTGGAGAAATTATATTTTTAGGGAGAGGTTCACAATATTGTTTTATCATATGTGATTGAGGAATATATATTATTATAATTATTTTAATCTCAGATAATGATGTTGGTTGAAATATCATTTTATGTTTGACTTTATATATTATACCATGGAGAAGTGTAATGTAATAGCAAATGCAATCAACCAATAAGTCCCACCATTGGATGTTCTGGAATCTATGGAAGAGTGGAAAGTAAATCGATTCTTAGCTTAGATGCATATACATTCTTAGTTGTAATATTTAGATACAACATTGACTAGTAATTTGAAATCATCATTTCTTCTTGAGTCAATTATGATGGTTTAAATACAGGATGGAGAATTTAGAGGAATTAGATTAACCTGAAGTGGTGGGAAGACCTTTTCTTGTTGGTCTCACTCTTATGATGGTATTATCTTCCTCAATGATAAGTGCATCATACCAACATCCTTTATAAATTCACTTTTGTATATCTATCATATTTCGTAATGCTATGTTCTTATTAGAGCCAAGAATATTTATTATGGTATGAGATGAATTTTTTTGGGGAATGAAGAGAAAACTCTTTTATTTTTTTCTTAATTATACACCATTAAAAATTTAAATATGAAGAATTTGAAAACATTTGGTCAACTATAAAACCGTCCCATTATGGATCTGAAATTAAATGAAGTGTCGATTGACATTATTGATCTATTTTCTTATACTTTATATGGGTGGAATTTTATCTATGTGGTTGTTAGTTGGTTGATGAAATCAAAACATTTTATCCTAGTCAAAGGACATCCAAATTTAGTTATCTTGGTAAGATATATATGGAGAATATCATGAGATTAAAAGGGGTTCCTTAAGTTATTGTGTTGGAAGTGTACCAAAGGTTTACCTCCATACATTGGTATAATACCTAGAAGGTAATCATGAAACATTTTTTGTTTAATTAAATTTACCATCGATAGAGGGATGGTGATACAGATTGATATATTCATATCAAAAATCATTTGATGAATGATCCTGTTGTTGATTTTGGTGGATTTTGGGAAAACCATTTGATACTGACCGGGTTTTCATATAATAATATTTATCAGTTATAAATCATAATATGTCTCATTGGTGATTTATTTGGATAATTGTACTGGTTACCTCACAGATGGGTAGAGGGTAGTGATAACTCTATTTTGGAAAAAAGTCTCATTCATCTTATATCAATGAAGATTCAATATATACATTTTCACCTTGTTATTTCAAAAAGATGGAAAAAATAAAATAAGGATCAAGAACCCAATTAATAAGTGTCTTCAATTAGTGAATGTGCTTTTTTAAAATTTTCTTCATGTGTGGGTCCCTATAAGTATAGGAAATTCGGGAAGACGGTTTCAGGATATGATGGATCATTTTAGATAACTGGGAGGAATGGGAATGTTTCTTATCAATTATAATTACAGGAAATATTAATAGGTATTCATGAAATTTTCCATATATAATAGTTTAGGAAGTTCAATCTTGATACATAAAATGTTCTTATTATGGAATAGATTAATTCATGTCAAGATGTTTGAAAATTGGAGTAACTAGAATAGATCATTGAGTCTCAAGTGTAATTTTTATGTGATAACTCTATTTGGCTGTTTAGATTGATATAGATTCAAAAACGTGATAATCATAAGACATGTGTATGAGAGTCATCGATGAGGGAGTAGTTGTATCACCACTTTCTGTAGCACCATTATTATAAATAACATTCTTGGGATAAATATTAATTTGGTGGGTACACTATAACATCATAGATAAAATGGTATAATCTTTTTCATGGATATTTTTCTTCTTATTTGGGTTTAGAGGTCTTTGAAAAAATTTAAGGAGTTCTTATAGGAAACGGATTGAGCAATACCCAAATTAATCGTTTACTTTACAGATGTCTTATAAATTATGCAAATTCAATTCTGGAATGAATCCATAAAAATAGTTTTGTTTCTAACAATATTTTATTCCATAATCCTATTCTTATGTCAAAATACATCGCTTCAGATTTTTAACCAAATGATTTTTTTTCAAAGTACATGAATTATGGGATAATTAATCCATAAATTTGGAATTCGACATATAAATCCATCAGGGATCATATATTTTTTTGTTACATCACTCCATCATCATTTTTATCAATCGACAACCTCAAACACTAGGGTAATTTAAGGGTGGTTTGAGTATTTGAATCCCTTAAAATTTCTTCTTTTAGTGTGTTTGATCTCCACATTGATTGGTTGGATGCCTTCATGTATGTGTGAAATTTATTCTTTATCATTTTAATTTTCTATATAAATGATTTTTGGATGCATTTATGGATTTATGATATATTAGAATGTTTTTTATTTTATACTTAATAGATCAGTTGTGTGATCCTCTTCTAGTTTCCAACCCTTAGCTTGGTTTTTGTGCACAATTTTTAGTTACTTGAGGGCCTCATTAATCTCACTATGTATCTTAAGGTGTTGTTAGATCTTTTTTGGGTATTTCATTACATTATTTTAAGGTTGAGGTCTCAATATCTATCCTTGGTTGGAAGAAGAAAAATTTCTCTTTTTTAATAGATTATATAAATAAATTACAATTATTTTCTTGTGTGTATAAATGGTTTTATGATAAAAGAAGGTTTTCATTTTTTTTAAAGAAATAATTATTTCAAATATTTTTTAATGTATTTTTAAATTGGTTTTCCAAACATGATTAGGTTGGAATATATTTTTTTATTGAAATATATATCCTTTTTAAATTGATTTTACAAATACAACACATGATTTGCTTATAAAACTATTTTACATATTATAATTCCAAAATATATTTAAAATAAGAATATTGGAATTATTTTTAAAAATAAATTATATGGAATACATGAATGTGTTATTACTGATCATGTTTTACTCATATCCCACACAAAACTTTGGTAATGTATAGAGCTAGTATTTTATTTTTGTTGTAGGAAAAAGAACGACATTGTCGTGTGGAAGTGAGGATTATGTCACCTAGGTATGGGTATTTGGTAGTGATATGTAGGGATATTTCTAACATATCATATGGAGTAGCATTTTAATTTTTTTATTTTCCCATATGTATTTTTGGACATATACCTTTGATTTTTTCTGGCATTCTTGTAGTATTTCAACATAATTTCCCATTGTTTATGAAATATATTTATTTTATTTTGTGTCCAATATTGTTTTTCAATTGTATATATATTTTTAATAAAATGTTTTTTATTTGTGAAAAATAATCCCCTATTGTTCTTTTCTGAGTCTTGTGTACTAGTCATCAGCTGTTGGGAATCTAGATCTCCCTTTTGGAATATAACATATCATCTCGAGATCCAGTTGGGAAGGTAACCTAGTTCAATACATAACATAAATTGTTAAAATGACATGAAACCAATATGTAGTGTAAAAAAAGATAAAGGACATAGAAAAAAATATAGAATCACATATATGATTACATAGGTATAAACTACCATCTAAATGATTGATAATAAAAGAATAAAAAAAGAAGAATGACAGGAAGAATAGATAGTTTGTGTAGGCTTTTTTTGGAATAAATGTTGGGGAATAAATGATTATTCTTAGTATGAGTCAGTATGTGACTTTTTCACTATCATAATATTTATGATATTTTGTATACCACAGAGTTTGGTCACATTCTTAAAGAAAACATGTGATAACCATGAAGATCCCACTATTTTTTGAACCGTAATTCTCCGTGTAAAGCCACACATTTTGTTAAAAAAATTTCAAACCATGAAAAACATATTTATTGTTTAATCAAGGTTTTCTAAATTATCTATGTGGTTTTTTATTGTTTGAATAACCAAGTGCTAGGATATCTCCCCCCCCACAAGGTTTAGGGTTCATGGTTAGTGCAACATTTACAAAAAACGTGCCTTGGTCATTGAACCCCATTTTCATGGTTTTGGGCCCCTAATTCCAATTTTTTTTGAACCAAACCAACTACCATGAAAAAATACATGGAATAAAAATGAATATGGAATACAATATATAGGGAAAAATATTAATTCGTACCACAAAAATAAATTTAGTTTTAAAACATCCCTACAAATAGTAGGTCATTTCTGATATTCTATCTCGAACATCACCAGGCCTTGTTAGTGAATAAATATACACATGAATCATGTATATCATTAATGAAAAATAGTTTAAATATATAAATTTACATTGTTATATAAACTAGTTTCATAGAAGTTAATTGATAAGATAAGACCAAATGTCACCTTAACATTCAATTAGAGAATACTATGTTTATAATATTTAATTTCAGATAAAAGAGAATACTTTTTCTAAATTAATAGTATGTATAAATTATATGATTTAAAATTCATTATAAAAGAGAAAACTTTCATTTTAAGTTTAATCACTTACTTGTAAAAATATTTCTACCAACTATGTAAGGATAATATAATAAAATGAATTACATTTATTGATTCATCATGTGAAAAAAATATTAGGATTTGTATTGCTTTATAAAAAAAATTATTATTTGGTGAATAATGAATCATATAGTTTTTCCAAAACAGTGGTTTTAATTTTTACATCATTATATAAAGGTATACTCCAAATTTTTTGAAAACATTCAATTGATAAAAAAATTATTTACTATATGATATCGTTCCAGAGGTAGTTGAATCCTTTGATGATCGTCTGATTTTTATAGTCAATCATATATAAATATTTCTCTGAGGGCATCCATTTTCTTAGTCTCGGTGCTATAGTAAAATCGATGTATTCAGTATAAGTCATAGAAGCAGTATGGTGATGTACATGCAATTTGACTGGGCCTTTTCCCAGATGATGTTCTACCACCCTTAGAAGGAACAAATAGTGATGAGTTTTTTTAATGAGGGGGGGGGTGTAACATCCCAGGTTTATCTAATGGTATCAAAAATTATAGTTTTTTGTAAAATTCTTTTATGCCCCAGGAAATGAAGACTACGAGGTTAAAAGAGGTCTTAGGGGTGTATGAGGCTCATTTGGATCCCAAAGCACTGAAAAAATTGAAGATAGGATGGGATACAGAGGATTTGTATAGTTGTGGGACCAATGTCGCACACCAAGAAAAGATAATTCTTGTTTGGATATTTTGAAACACATGGTTTGATCATGGATAATCAAACCATGAAACATACCAATGAGTTATGCCCATTGACGGAGAACCATGCACATGGTTGGAAAATTGTTTGGCCGAATCATGCATAGTAAAAAATGGGGTGAAATTAAAACATTTCCCTTCATTAATGATTTATGTAATTCCTTTGACTTCCTTCATTTTCTCTAGTAATAATATTTCATCTAGGCATGCATGGTTCTCATCTACTCCTTTATTTGTGGTTTTTTCATCTCTCCTTAATTTTTTCATGGATTTCATCATCGTCGAATGAAACTAATTCATATCAAAAAAATATCTCTTCTACACACCTCTATTCCTTGATTAATTCCAAATATTTTTCATTTTCTTCATGTGATTGATATTATCATTATAATTGGGGTTTTGTTAAAAAACATTATTTCTGATAATTAATGTTGAATCAATCCTTGTTAGTAGACATGTGGAGTAATACGACCATGTGGTAGGGATTATATTATTTTTACCATCGTTTCATTGAATTTTTGGTGTTGTGCTATTGTTTGGCTAGCCTGAACCATTCAGAGAAGCTTTTTCATCACATATTAATTTCATCCAGAAGAATTTTTAGGTCTGTAAATACCATAACATATAGTGAATCCCATTAATATGATGTTCTTTATTCCACATGGCCACCCCTTTAGTTGTGGAGACCTATTTATCCTTTGTTTACATATTTCATTGGTTGTGTTTCACCATGTTTAAGGTTTTAATTGTTATTTTGATCTAATATGTATAATGAACCTTGAGTCCAACCCTTTGTCGAAATTATTATTCAAAATTATTTTAATTTAGACCATGTACAACGCCACATATCATGACATATTTGATTCTTCATTAAAAAATGTCACTTTCCATATCTCATAATGATTATGATGGTAATGATGACTTAATTTTGTATGTTTAATTCTCATTAAAATTGATTGAATGTCATACATTATATTTTATTTCATTTCATTAATATATGGCATGCCATGATACTTGTGATTTTTCAATACTAATGTTTTATTCATATTCAGATTGGTTGTCTTGAGTGGTAATCATTTCCTCCTAAGAACTATAGCTTGAGATATTAAGATTCTGTTGATAAAATATTTTAAGAGACATGATAATTCCACGTGACTATGTTTATATTTTATTATATTGATCATATGACTTGTTTTTATGCCTCATTCCAAAAATTCTCTTATTTAAGGCATATTTCCTTGAAAAAAGAATTGTTCCAATGGTATTGGCAAGTATTTATTTTCTTGATTAAATGGAAGCATGTAATATATGTATTATAATTGGATGACATGATTTATAAAAGTGCCCAGACTTGTTGTGATATTTTCTATTCTTGTGATGTTCTTGGATACATGGTTTACTTAACATAGGCAAGGAGAGAACATGGGTATAGTATTATAGATGCATGGATACACTCACCTAATCGATGGGTCATGACCTGATGTGCCAAGGGTGATGATTTGGATTGAAAGGTGAGGGTTTTCTGGGTGGTTTATTGTGCTCCTGATTGCTAATTATTCCCTTGGGGAGTTACCATGGATAGGCTTATTGTAAATATGTTGATTCCAATAATTATGTGATATTAGGTCCCCTATAGGAGATAAATAGGATGAGATCAAATTTAACATGCCTCATGTGATACTAGGGATTCCCTATGGGTCACCTTGGACATGCACCGAGCTATTTGATTGTGTTAGATATTCCCATTGATATAATTGGGATTTTTTAGATTGCCTTGGATGGGCATGGGGAAATCACATAATATTTGAAAGATTTTTTTAATACCATTGTTTGATTGCAGTGGTTATTTTTTTAAAATAAAATTATATAATTGTAACATTAATGATTTAAATATAGTTTTGAATAAATCATAAATATAGTAAATGACATATTATAGTTTTTATATGGTTTTTTACTATTATAGTAATGTATTTAGTAATAAAATCATTATTGATGTCTAACAACATGTCAACGAAACCAAAAATAATGATGTTATTATCAATAAATTGTAAACCACATATAAATGATCAATTTTTAATTTATTCCCTTTTTCATTATAACTCATAAATTAGTTCTCACATACTTTTCATCAACCTATATTCTTGATATAATTTCTGAGACTATTTAAAATTAACTCATAATGACAAAAAAGCGGTGGAATTTAATGTAATGGTTCAATTTCAATCAACGGAATAAGATATCCACTTATATAAGGATGTAAAGGAAAATAATTACTCAACATATTCCTTAATAACATTTCATTCATGCTTCACTAATCATTTATAACTTCACATTTGACATATATCATCATGGTTAAGATAAACCTCAAAATGGTTGAGTCATGAAATCCATTAATAACAACAATATAGGCTAAGAATCATTATATGTTGTTGTAGATTGGTAAATCCAATGAAAAAAATCACTTGGAATCCATAGTAGTGGGTTTATTCTTTTATATTTTATTTATAAATATTATCAAGTGATAAATTCAATTGAAGAAGTCTCATACAATCAAAAGTACACACACAAGTCAAGGAAGATACATTTTGTATTGGTATAGATTGTTAATTGAATGTTCAACTATGTTTAATAATATCATCATTTAATTTTATGATTCTCATAGAATTTGGGAACAACATATGAACTTTTTTATGTGACATATTTTATGAATTTTTTAGAAAAATTTTACACATAACAACAATAAATATGTGATAAGGAATTTATTAATATTAAAATATAGGAATATACATCCAATCTAAAGTGAAAAGTAACTAGATATAGGGTGCCAAATCAATTAAAACCTATTGTACATAGAAATCATAGGATTTGGAGTCCCTCATCATCTCTAATGCATGCCTTTGGAAACCATCACATGACATTAGACATAAAGAATAATTTATATGTCTATTGGACAATCGTGAAATTTATCCCCCATACATGAAGACTCTCATTAATATAAAATATGCATCTGAAAAATATCTATTGTTCATCTAACATGGGAGTGAAGACGTAGTCCACACATATATATGGTCTCCTAAAACATGGTTATCCAGGATTTACAAATGCATTTTATCAAAAAGGTCCATCGTTTACAACTAAATAGTCGAACACTATAGTTCAAAAACCTGCATATTCCAGCTGAATACATATATAACCGCATTTCTATTTACAAGGGTATAATCCATGTACCATTCGAAAAAATGAAAATAATTAACTTCTTTCTCTATCAAATGTATAAGTACCACTTTGTGAAAAAATAATCAAATACCATGGGTTATCTTTACAACATGAACCTCCAACAAAAAAAATAATTCTAGAAACACCATAAATATTAAATCACTATATCAACCCTGGGTTATTTTTTTATATAGTTCCTCTCATATAAGCTTACATTACAAGACCTATAAGTGACCACATGACATTCCTTCAATGTGACTGCTTAAATTACAACTCTAGTTGTTCCATAGTATGGATTATACATAATTCCTAGCACATAAAAGATTAAGACAGAAGATCTTGGTAATAATTATTTCAACTCATGAAATTATTTCTCAATAAAGTTAGATCATACAAAGATCACCCCCATATCTTCCAATCATATAATCTGTGTTTACAAATAGGATAATAACTAAATAAATCACCAAAATTTATTGGATTATCCCAAAAAAAATTATTTCGAATAATCATTCCCAATTTTTATAACAAAAAAATCTACTTTCACCTCCTTGAGTAATAAAAACACAACAGAAATATATATAATATTCCTTAATAATTATATCTGATCAAACCAAAAAATCAATCATTGATATCTTTGTAAGTATTTGATCCTTTATACATGTTATTAGAATTATTTTTTGGTTTATCATGCTCACCTACATCAAATTTAGTACAAAAGTATATAATCCAAAACTATTATCCTCAAATCAACCAATTACAGATGAAAAAAAATCAAAACCTCTTTTCCAAAATCACCGGAATATCCTTATTTAAAATGAAAAATATGACTAAATACTTATAAAAACTATACGTAATAAAAAAATATTTTCATGGTATGTATGGAGGTCACTCCATTGGATATTGATAAAATGACCTCAATTAAATATAATATAATAATTTATTGCCTCTCATATTATCAAAACGAGTTATTTTTACCAGGGAGTTGATATTGGTTTATTACATGCATTCGATTCAATTTCAAATAATATATACAAAGCCTGAATGAACTATCTCCCATGACGGTGAATTATAACAGAGAACCGCAAGGAGAGGTACACAGTTGTATGACCCTAAGGGACACCAATTATTCCAACTGATCCTTTTACTCATGATGAACCAGAATTATCATCCTACAAGGTAGAATAGAAATTAGCTATGAATCTAATATGTGCACAATAATAAACATAATATCTCCCTTGGTTGGAAGCCATAATTAATTGTTCTTAAATATTTCCTTGCACTAATCTAGAACACCACAAATGAAAAAAATACAAAACTATATTTTGGATCTCCTAGTGCTTAGTATTATTGACCAGAACTAGTAAAAAATAATGATAGGAGTACAGAAAAATAGGAGCCTTAGTCCCCTTCCTCCTTATCCATTAAACAATTCTCCCCCAACCCTGAATAGTTTTTTCACTAAAAATCATCCATTAAAATTCCATTGTTCAAAAACCCTCCCAATATTTTTTGGGAAACTAAACCACTAAACTCTAATTAGAAACAAGAGATCCTATTGTGTACCACCAAGAAGAACACAACATCCCATTACACCTTTCTCTCTATTCGATAAGACCACCAATAGAATAGATAACATATCTATATTATACCTACTCCCTTTTTTGATACCACTACATCATTTTCCTAATTCACAATGATTCATGTGACAAGAATATCACCTCATTGAACCAAAAATATATTTTTTATCTTTTTACCATCTCTTCTGGAACTAAGGAACACCAACACTCAAACCCAACCATAATCTTCGACTATATTTTTCTCCCTCCTAATATTCCTAAATCCACATGAAACAAAATTACATCAAACACAACTTATAAATACTAAATGTTTTTATAATAGTTTTTTATTTTAGAGTTAATTAGAGGCATGTTCTTCTTAAAAACAAATTTTTCTATGTTTCATGTGTAGTTATTGTGAACATTTTCTTTTTATTGGAGTTTTCAGCTCTATGATGAGAGTTCAAGACAATAATATTTTTGAAATGTTATATTTATTTTTTTATTTCTATAATATTATAAATATTTTAATATTATGATTGTTGATTTGAATAATATCAATAGTTTTAACTCTTCATTTAAATAGGTGTATCCCATCATTTGAATATTATTAAACCTTTATTTAAAGAGTCATAATTCTTCATTAAAATAAGCGTGGATCTTAACATATTGTAAAATATTATTATCTAGTAAAATTCATCATATAAATGATGAAACAAACATTCCATTTGTTATTATAAGAAATTTTTATTTTATTGATCACAACAATGAAACACTCAATCTTACTGTCGTTATATTTTATTCTATTTCATGGAATCATTGAGATGGTCCATTTATTCTATTATAAAAATAATTTTGATCATACTAGCACCGAAAAGTGTGTGTTATTTTATGACTATGAAAAAACATTCATTTCAAAACATTTACAAAAAACTATAAGTATTTAGGTTAATGAAGGGGGATTCTCATTCCTTAAAATTAATGAACAAATACATGATCTGTAACAGCCCAAGATTTTATAAAGAAATATTCTTTTTAATTTTATTAATGTCTTGTGTTGTACGCTACACCAAAAGGAGCTTGCACAACACGCATCCTTGTCTTGCCTTGCATTACACGCAATCACGACCTTCCTCAATAGCGTGTGTAATACGCAATACCGAGTTTCACTAAACAACGATGTGCTATTAAAATATTATTAAAACTAGCCGTTATGAATAGTAATAACCACTTTTTAAAATTCTGTAAATCTTATTTTTCAAAATTAACTTCATTCTTGGATTCGGTGTATCGAATTTAGCCTAAGGTGAAATTTTGGTACTTTTCGGATAACTTTCATATTCTGATGAATAGTGAAAAATTACTAAATTATAATTAAAAACAACTTTTTTAATCGAAATAATTAATAGTGATAAATTATTAATTTGAGTGGTTTTAAAGTATATTTATAATATATTTTTACAATTTAATACAATGTTGGTCATTGGTTGTAATTTCACATTTAAACCAGACATAATCAAGTGTCAATCTTTTGATATATATTATTTCCTAAAAACACGCTATTTATTTTAACAGCAGGATTTAATTATAAAATTAATTAATGCAACTTCTATGTTATGAATTTGGTAAAATAGATTTCATTTTTGAATTCGGAATATGAAATATAGCTTAGGATGAAATTTTGGCATTGTTCTGAAAAACATCAATTTTTGATGAATAGTGAAACTACTAAGTGGTAGTTAAAAAAACTGAATTTTTCATAAAACATATTTTTGCCGCTTCTGTGAATGGAATTTCGAAAATCCGAGAGACATGGTTAATATCAAGGACTAAAATGTGGTTCAATGAGATGAAAATAATTTTTTGGGGGAATAGTAACTTTTTACTTTTTTACCGCGGTTAATAGTAAATAGGGTAACTAAGGGTAAATATGATATTACTATTACCCTAACACATGTCCTAATTCTATTGGAAAAGTGTAATTCGACCAAAAACAAAATTAGGAATAAAATATGACCATTTAGGCCCACTTGGATTAGATTAGGACATTTATTATTAATTTATTTAAAGAAAGGTTAAAATAGTTAAAATCAACGTTTAATAAGTAAATAATTTTTAATATGGGGTTATACATAAGATAAATTCGATTGTAAATATTCATTAGAAAGATAAAAAGATTTCGTACATTATCGTATTTTATTTGTAATTTTTAGACATAATATAATTTATTTTATTTATGACACAACGATGATGCAGTAATTATCTTATTAATGAAATATTGACATAATTGATGTTATAAACACCAAAATAAATGTAATTTGAGATTTTTTATGAATTCCACTAATTTTCTAGGTTACTATGATATATTAATGTTGATTTAATCAACTTGGTTCGAACATTTAATTCTTTTATGACTTTCACAAAAATCATATATCAAATAGTGTCAAAATTGACACAAAATAGTTTTTAAATCAAATATTATATTATTAATTGTTATTGTATTCCTAAAAATCTAAGATTCGGCCAAATGACTTAGATAAGGATATATATATTAATAATAAACAATTTTGGGTTCGTTTGGCATGTTATAGTAAGTTTATTAACAATATAGTGAAAGAAAACAAAAAGACATGGTAAAAGTTAAATTATTTAACTTAGAGTTAAATTTAATTGATAAGGTTAAAATAATATCCTAAACTTGTCTAAATTCTATTAGTTGATAGGCTTTCGACCCCTCCTCACCTTATCTTCGAAATAAGACCCTTTGGAACCATTATAAACCGATTTTGACTTTAATATAAAATAATATTTTGGGATATTCCTAAGGTGCCCCTCTCATCCCTTATAAAAGGACACCTCCTCCCCCTCCTCCTCAAACCAATTTGAGCACTCAAGCTCGGCCAACCCCTGCAAAAATCCCTTCTACACTTCCCTAGAAACATCCTAGAGGTTCTGGTCTTCCTCAAAGACCAATTCTAGTGCCCTAAGAGGAGGTCTCAAAGAGGCACTTCAAAGAAGAGGTAATTACCGTTACCAATTCTTTCATCTTTATTTCTTCTTCCACTTCTTCTTCTTAGGTTGTTTAATTATGAAGTAATAACATCAGTATCACTCATATACTGATATGTTATTATAAGTATGAAACAACCCTATTTCACCATCTATCCATCCTACGGAAAAAGAAATCACCGCGCGTGCGTACGTACGGAATACCGTCTCCACGCCGTGGTGTAATCTATTTTCCACCACCACCTTACATGGATGGGTATAATGGTGTAAATAATAACTATACATAGTTATTACAACATAATATTGATTCTGATATATTGTATAATCCACTCCAATTCAATTCAATATTTATAGAAATGATATCATCGCTCGTGCGTACGTACGGACTACCGTCTCCACTACGCGATGAGATTCATTCTCCATGTTAACCATTTAAGAATGATTATAATGTATATATAAGAAATAATAATGAAATATATGACATTATAATGCTACTGGATTTATGTATATATATACATATGTATGTCATCTACTTACTTCCATTTCAAGACAATAAGGAAAGAAAAACAGCGTTCATGCGTACGTACGGACTACCGTCTCCATGAACGGTGTTTTTCATTTTATTTATCTATCTATTATATATATATATATACTGAATATATATGATATATAAATCATATTTTATATTCTGGAAGTAAGTAAATCATGATATAAGTAATAATGATGTCAAGAACAACAAGTCAAAACACCTACGATAAATGAAACGATTTTACCCAAAACGCTTCTTTAGCATGGAATTTACAAAAGAACGGGTAATATAATGTCATAAGTGAACCATATATCATATCATAACAATGAATATGATTCTGTAATAAGTCAATGACATTATTTAAATCATTATACAGGAGGTTTGGACACATACGAAGCAAATTGGACCTAAGGTAAGGGAAATATCACAATCTCATTTTTATCCGAGATTGTTTATTCGTAAGTATTTACTGGGGTGTATTTTATCATCCACATCCATGTTCCCTCAATATGTAATATTGTTTCCATCCACTTGCAATAGTTTAATTCCAATTTTACCCTTAGGTGAGTTTTTAGTAAAGAATATGAAAGGAATCTTTTGTCGTTTTTCCGTATGAGGTACTTTTTGACTTTTCCGACAAAAGTACGAAGAATGTTTTTTTTAACTTATACGGCACAAACAGATTTCTACTGTTTTATAAAGCCTTATTCTCATGAAGCTTCCTCTAAAAGATTTCATGACTATTTTCAATAAAATTTCTTTCTTTTAAAATTGCATGATGTTTTGTGAAAAGAAATTGATTTTGAAGAAGAAATGATATTTTCCTCAAGAATTCAATTCAAGTGTTTTATCAAAATTATTTTCCATCTAAGATAATAAAGGGTTCTGTTTCTATCCATATTTTTACATTGATTTGACTATGTTGTGATGGAATTATGTTTATGAATTCCTTTATCTTATATGAATTGATTTATGATGTCATGATGTTTCAAGAATCCCATTTTTATTACATGTGTTATGTGATGATGTATGTTTTATGATTATGTGGCACACATAATAAAGGATTCATTATAAGATGGGTGGGACCTATATCTCCCTCCAATTCATTGGGTAAAGATTTTATATCTCATGAGATAGACATGGCTGAAATGGTAGGTTATACCGGTTCAGTGAAACAGGACTGAAACGAGGGTTACTCGATTCAGAAAGGGACTTTGTCCACTAAGATAGTCTTGGCAATGAGTCTTGACTAACAAGAAATGATTTTCTATGATTATGTGTGTATGCCACAAAGTGTCATGTTTTATGTTATGATTATTGGGATTACATTTCAATTCTATGATATATCCCATGTTATGATATTATGAGCTCTTTTGCAGGTTAAGATTTCCAAAAGCTATGTATATGATGTGATTGATTTTTCTTTTGTTTACCCTTACTGAGCATTTGAGCTCACCCTTTTATGTTTTCTTTTCCCCAGGATATAAAGAAATGTTTTAGGTAGAAAAAAGGGATGACCTTTATGGGAGATATTGAAGAACTTTCACCACGATTAGAAGATTACATTCCGAGTTTCCAAAGACACTAAACTATTACGATCCTTTAGTATGTGTTTTTGTTATGTACTAAGTATTCCGCAAATGTAATGTAATGTCCATGTACGTCAAGATTCGGGTCTCTACAGTTGGTATCAGAGGAAAGGTTTAGTCAACCTTTGGAAACTAGGATGCGAAAACGTTAGTGAGATTCCTAGAGATATTTCTAAGGTATGTCTAGGGATGTCCCTAAGGATAAGTATACGTATAGGATATATTCCTAGAACTATGGTAATGATATTAGATTAAACCTAAGAAGTTAGGTATTGAGGATACTTTCCCTTTACTATGTTGTTTTCTCTAGCATGATTTTTGATTCTCACAAAATTATTTTTGTGTTTTAGTTAAGGGAGGGAACCGAAAGGAATTCAGTTAACATTGAATCCAATGGACAAATTGGTGACTATGAGCAACAAAATTGTGTAATGCCTAGAGAGAAAGATGTTGTGATTATGCCGAATCAATCATCGCGATATATGATTAACAAGGTGAAATTTAGTGGTATGCCTAATTCTTCAAAGAAGAGGAAGATAGACTATTATGCATGTTCGCATGTTGAGGAGCATAAAGAAAGGAAGATTGAGATTTCTAAAGAAGGGAAGAAGAACCTTGAGGAATACCTCAAATGTAGGGACCGATGTTATCTGTGTGGAGAAAAGGGTCATAGAGTGACAGACTGTTATGGAGTTCAATGTCTTATTTGTGGAGAACATGGGCATTACCCAACTCAATGCCCTGACCTAAAAAGTTACTTCTAAATCAAGGAAGGACTTATTCCAGGATAATCATTGATGTGGATGGACTGAAGTGTTTTGGTATTCAAGAATAATGTTGTTGAGGTACTTTTATGGTGTATTGAAATATTTAAGTATTGGTCTATTGTGGTTTTCAATAATTTTAAGGTACCAATAAATATGAAAAGTGATTCAAATATTTTGGAAAGTAGATGATAAGTGCATAATGAAAGGATAAGAAGATAATGAGATGTTTGATTGTATTCATGAGCTCATGATTGATATAAGGACTAAGTGATATCATGGTTTGAGTATAAATAATTTTGAGGATTTTGGTATGTGTAAAGTGTTAACTTTTAACTGCATTCATGTTTTCACTAAGGTTCAATGGGTATTCAAGAGTATACATGATTAAGGACTTTGAATTTTTGGAACGTGACCAACAAAACATATCTTATGATATATGGGGATCAACGATGATATTAAATCTCTGGTAATTGTTTTCACTATGTTATGAGAGTGGACTGCAGTATTATGGATAAGCCTAAATATTGGAATGGATTGTGTTGGACGTAAAATAGTATTGTTTAATGATGGAATTTTTTTTCGATATTATTGATGGGATGTTATAGTAATATAGTTTTGGAAAAAGGACAACCTGCAGGACGGGCGACAGCCCATCGCTTCGGACAAGGCTGTGGGAATCGAACCCACAATCGAAGTGCGACTGGCCTTTATCGCCTACCACTGACCTACAGGAAGTCCCTGTTTAGTAGAAACTAGTTTTATTATATTAAGCAGTATTATATATGAAGTATAAGTCCATTTTAGGAACCATATATGATTAATCTCACTATAGATCGACTTATGTATATATGTTTTGCAAACCTTTTGTTTGAGACAGATGGAATGACCTGTCATTCTATCACATGATCTGCTAACACTTCACGAATAAAAAATTCAACTTCATTTATTTAAGAGATGAAGTGGAAATTGTTCAAAGCACGAACAACAGTGAGATTGTACCAAAATAAAGTAAGTATTTATTCTAATTCAAATTTTCAACTTTAGGGGAAATGATCTTGAAAACCAAAAATGTTGTCCTAGTGATCTTATACCTGATGAATCAGATGGTACCTTATATCATCACAAATCTCTGGATTTGTGATTACTGGCTTTTCCATAGCCATGTTCTCTACCACTCTCCATCAGAACATGATGGTTAGATTTCTCTTCCATATCCATATTTTCACCTATGTGGAAACCCAATGATTAGTTTATTTGGGTAACCATTACGTTTCATACTTTTGTTTTTAAAGATTGGTTTTGATATTCCTTTTTACGATGTGGGTTTCTATTAAAGAAACTTTCGAATAGTAAACCATTTATAACCCCGACAAATTTCGAGGGCGAAATTCATTTTAAGGGGGGTAGAATGTAACAGCCCAAGATTTTATAAAGAAATATTCTTTTTAATATTATTAATGTCTTGTGTTGTACGCTACACCAAAAGGAGCTTGCACAACACGCATCCTTGTCTTGCCTTGCATTACACGCAATCACGACCTTACTCAATAGCGTGTGTAATACGCAATACCGAGTTTCACTAAACAACGATGTGCTATTAAAATATTATTAAAACTAGCCGTTATGAATAGAAATAACCACTTTTTAAAATTCTGTAAATCTTATTTTTCAAAATGAACTTCATTCTTGGATTCGGTGTATCGAATTTAGCCTAAGGTGAAATTTTGGTACTTTTCGGATAACTTTCATATTCTGATGAATAGTGAAAAATTACTAAATTATAATTAAAAACAACTTTTTTAATCGAAATAATTAATAGTGATAAATTATTAATTTGAGTGGTTTTAAAGTATATTTAGAATATATTTTTACAATTTAATACAAAGTTGGTCATTGGTTTTAATTTCACATTTAAACCAGACATAATCAAGTGTCAATCTTTTGATATATATTATTTCCTAAAAACACGCTATTTATTTTAACAGCAGGATTTAATTATAAAATTAATTAATGCAACTTCTATGTTATGAATTTGGTAAAATAGATTTCATTTTTGAATTCGGAATATGAAATATAGCTTAGGATGAAATTTTGGCATTGTTCTGAAAAACATCAATTTTTGATGAATAGTGAAACTACTAAGTGGTAGTTAAAAAAACTGAATTTTTCATAAAACATAATTTTGCCGCTTCTGTGAATGGAATTTCGAAAATCCGAGAGACACGGTTAATATCAAGGACTAAAATGTGGTTCAATGAGATGAAAATAATTTTTTGGGGGAATAGTAACTTTTTACTTTTTTACCGCGGTTAATAGTAAATAGGGTAACTAAGGGTAAATATGATATTACTATTACCCTAACACATGTCCTAATTCTATTGGAAAAGTGTAATTCGACCAAAAACAAACTTAGGAATAAAATATGACCATTTAGGCCCACTTGGATTAGATTAGGACATTTATTATTAATTTATTTAAAGAAAGGTTAAAATAGTTAAAATCAAAGTTTAATAAGTAAATAATTTTTAATATGGGGTTATACATAGGATAAATTAGATTGTAAATATTCATTAGAAAGATAAAAAGATTTCCTACATTATGGTATTTTATTTGTAATTTTTAGACATAATATAATTTATTTTATTTATGACACAACGATGATGCAGTAATTATCTTATTAATGAAATATTGACATAATTGATGTTATAAACACCAAAATAAATGTAATTTGAGATTTTCTATGAATTCCACTAATTTTCTAGGTTACTATGATATATTAATGTTGATTTAATCAACTTGGTTCGAACATTTAATTCTTTTATGACTTTCACAAAAATCATATATCAAATAGTGTCAAAATTGACACAAAATAGTTTTTAAATCAAATATTATATTATTAATTGTTATTGTATTCCTAAAAATCTAATATTCGGCCAAATGACTTAGATAAGGATATATATATTAATAATAAACAATTTTGGGTTCTTTTGGCATGTTATAGTAAGTTTATTAACAATATAGTGAAAGAAAACAAAAAGACATGGTAAAAGTTAAATTATTTAACTTAGAGTTAAATTTAATTGATAAGGTTAAAATAATATCCTAAACTTGTCTAAATTCTATTGGTTGATAGGATTTCGACCCCTACCCACCTTATCTTCGAAATAAGACCCTTTGGAACCATTATAAACCGATTTTGACTTTAATATAAAATAATATTTTGGGATATTCCTAAGGTGCCCCTCTCCTCCCTTATAAAAGGACACCTCCTCCCCCTCCTCCTCACACCAATTTGAGCACTCAAGCTCGGCCAAACCCTGCAAAAATCCCTTCTACACTTCCCTAGCAACATCCTAGAGGTTCTGGTCTTCCTCAAAGACCAATTCTAGTGCCCTAAGAGGAGGTCTCAAAGAGGCACTTCAAAGAAGAGGTAATTACCGTTACCAATTCTTTCATCTTTATTTCTTCTTCCACTTCTTCTTCTTAGGTTGTTTCATTATGAAGTAATAACATCAGTATCACTCATATATTGATATTTTATTATAAGTATGAAACAACCCTATTTCACCATCTATCCATCCTACGGAAAAAGAAATCACCGCGCGTGCGTACGTACGGAATACCGTCTCCACGCCGTGGTGTAATCTATTTTCCACCACCACCTTACATGGATGGGTATAATGATGTAAAGAATAACTATACATAGTTATTAAAACATCATATTGATTCTGATATATTGTATAATCCACTCCAATTCAATTCAATATTTATAGAAATGATATCATCGCTCGTGCGTACGTACGGACTACCGTCTCCACTACGCGATGAGATTCATTCTCCATGTTAACCATTTAAGAATGATTATAATATATATATAAGAAATAATAATGAAATATATGACATTATAATTCTACTGGATTTATGTATATATATACATATGTATGTCATCTACTTACTTCCATTTCAAGATAATAAGGAAAGAAAAACAGCGTTCATGCGTACGTACGGACTACCGTCTCCATGAACGGTGTTTTTCATTTTATTTATCTATCTATTATATATATATATACTGAATATATATGATATATAAATCATATTTTATATTCTGGAAGTAAGTAAATCATGATATAAGTAATAATGATGTCAAGAACAACAAGTCAAAACACCTACGATAAATGAAACGATTTTACCCAAAACGCTTCTTTAACATGGAATTTACAAAAGAACGGGTAATATAATGTCATAAGTGAACCATATATGATATCATAACAATGAATATGATTCTGTAATAAGTCAATGACATTATTTAAATCATTATACAGGAGGTTCGGACACATACGAATAAATTGGACCTAAGGTAAGGGAAATATCACAATCTCATTTTTATCCGAGATTGTTTATTCGTAAGTATTTACTGGGGTGTATTTTATCATCCACATCCATGTTCCCTCAATATGTAATATTGTTTCCATCCACTTGCAATAGTTTAATTCCAATTTTACCCTTAGGTGAGTTTTTAGTAAAGAATATGAAAGTAATCTTTTGTCGTTTTTCCGTATGAGGTACTTTTTGACTTTTCCGACAAAAGTACGAAGAATGTTTTTTTTAACTTATACGGCACGAACAGATTTCTACTGTTTTATAAAGCCTTATTCTCATGAAGCTTCCTCTAAAATATTTCATGACTATTTTCAATAAAATCTCTTTCTTTTAAAATTGCATGATGTTTTGTGAAAAGAAATTGATTTTGAAGAAGAAAGGATATTTTCCTCAAGAATTCAATTCAAGTGTTTTATCAAAGTTATTTTCCATCTAAGATAATAAAGGGTTCTGTTTCTATCCATATTTTTACATTGATTTGACTATGTTGTGATGGAATTATGTTTATGAATTCCTTTATCTTATATGAATTTATTTATGATGTCATGATGTTTCAAGAATCCCATTTTTATTACATGTGTTATGTGATGATGTATGTTTTATGATTATGTGGCACACATAAGAAAGGATTCATTATAAGATGGGTGGGACCTATATCTCCCTCCAATGCATTGGGTAAAGATTTTATATCTCATGAGATAGACATGGCTGAAATGGTAGGTTATACCGGTTCAGTGAAACAGGACTGAAACGAGGGTTACTCGATTCAGAAAGGGACTTTGTCCACTAAGATAGTCTTGGCAATGAGTCTTGACTAACAAGAAATGATTTTCTATGATTATGTGTGTATGCCACAAAGTTTCATGTTTTAAGTTATGATTATTGGGATTACATTTCACTTCTATGATATATCCCATGTTATGATATTATGAGCTCTTTTGCAGGTTAAGATTTCCAAAAGCTATGTATATGATGTGATTGATTTTTCTTTTGTTTACCCTTACTGAGCATTTGAGCTCACCCTTTTATGTTTTCTTTTCCCCAGGATATAAAGAAATGTTTTAGGTAGAAAAAAGGGATGACCTTTATGGGAGATATTGAAGAACTTTCACCACGATTAGAAGATTACGTTCCGAGTTTCCAAAGACACTAAACTATTACGATCCTTTAGTGTGTGTTTTTGTTATGTACTAAGTATTCCGCAAATGTAATGTAATGTCCATGTATGTCAAGCTTCGGGTCTCTACATGATCAATATTGATTGGTTTGATAGAAAAAGAATTCTCCATATAGAAATAAAATATAACCTTATTACAAGTAATTTTTCTATATTAATTAAATAAAACCTTGATATTTTTAAAATATTATTATATTTGATAATGTGTGTGAGACACCACACTATGTATAAACTAATAACGTAATATTGTAATTTAAATATGACCATTATAACAAAGCTGTTACATTGGTGCTTCTGGATAACATTAAAAAATTAATAAATTTAATATAAAATTATAATAAATAAAAATTTATTTATAATTTTTTTTAATTGATCACTTATTTTGTAATGAATAAATTTTATGATTCAAAAATACTTTTTTTAAATTTATTTATTTATTTTTATTAGAGAATATTATAATTAATGTATGGGAGATTTAGAAACTCCACTTGATAAAATTTATCTCATTTTTGAAATAATTGTGTAAAATTTAAATTATGATTAATTTTTTATTTTCATAGAAAAGATTGATTTTATTAATGAATAATTTATAATACTGATTTTTCAAAACCATCTTTTTTTATTTAATTTTAAAGTTAAATTATAATATTGATTAGTTTTAAAAATTAAATATTTTTTTGTTTTTTAAAATAATCAAAGAAAATTTATTTCAATCAAAATTAATCTTGAATTTGGAATAATTTATTTTTTCTAAAATCTATTCATTTCTAAATAACATATTTTCTATGAGTTTCGTAGGATACAAATTATATTTTTTCTTATTTATTCTATAAATAAAATTTGATAAAATTGTTTCCATGTTTTTAAATATAATAATTATTATTAGGTAAAAGGCTTATGTTAATTTTTTTTCATATTAAATTGTACCTATAAAAAAAATATTTTACAACTGTTAAGTATAAAATTGGTCTAGTGGGTGTTAAACTGAGAATATATGGACAAAAATACGCTAAAACATGTGTAAAACCTATTTTCTATAACTATTTATACCTTTTATCATATAATATTGGAACATGGTACATTTTGGATCCATTTTTCTTGATTAATGCATTAATATATCTCAATTGTTTTATAAATCCCATATGTGTCCTCTTATCCACTTATAAAAGTACACCCCATATCATTACTTATCCACATATATAGATCATTTTTTAAAATAAATACCAAATATAATTCTTAACATCATTCAACATATATTAGTTTCTTCTATTTAATAATTAAATAATCCTAGGAATGATTCTGGTATAAATTTAAAGATGTTTTTTTTTAAAATATTTACTTATTAACATATCATTGTTCTTTAATTTATTCATTTAAATCCTTCAAATATTAATAATTTATTCCGAAATAACAAATTCATTTTCTTAAATTTAATGATATTTTATTATATTAGTATGAAAACATATATCGATCTTCTCTTTAATAAAATGAAAAATAAAACCACTCTTTGTTTATAAGATATACTATAGCCTCAAGAACTGATGTAATTATTTCCCTCATAGCCTCTTATGACGAGATATTATGATGGAATATATATATATATATATATATATGATATTCATGAAAAAATATTATTCTGTATATATTTGATATCATCTATTCTATTACAATTGAAATATTTGAAAAATGATAACTCCATTCATGCTTATGTGTGGTGTGCCACCCCCATAATGAAATGTGATTAATTTTTCATCATTGTCTCATAAAGAAGATAATTATAACTATATATAAAGATATGAAATTATATTTATTAAATAATAATAATTATAGATATATAAAATAGTAATTAACATCGTTCTCTAGTACTTGATGAAAAATAGAAATGTTACTCAAGCATACATACGACCAATCATCTTCAGAATTATACCGTAATTAATTTATAATAATCATCATTCAAATATGATTATAAAATAACAATTAATATATATATATATATTATAATTGTTTAATAATTAAAAAACATATGATGTAATAATGCTCACTTTGACAATGATCAATATACCATAACGATTTTGAACGTGTAAACCAAACATCCACAAAACACACTACATGGAATTAAATGTATTTGAAATTAAATATTACAATAATATAAATGACAGAAATTATTTATGGATAAGTAATTAATATTTTAGAAGGTAATTATTAATGAAAATAATTGATTTAATTTCATTATAGATGTTTTAAAATACATTCTTGGAATTTCTAGACATGATGTAAGGAATTCCATCTATGTTTCACTTCATTAAGTCATATTTTAATATTATAAAAATAATTTAATTTATATTATACACATAATCCAAATTTTTTATTTTTAACATAAATCATTCATACTTTATTGTATATTAATTTTTAATATAAAATATTTCATCCAATGTGGTTTGACATCAAATTAACTGTGTGGTATGAGGTTATTATTTTATATCCATTTATTGGGAAATAAAACCTTGTGATTGATAATGTTATACCATGATTTCAGTTTAATATATTTATAAATTTAATATTAGATATTTCATTTTTATTGGATTTTCTTGTATACACATAATCAGTTCGTGGATTAATTTTGACTTCAAATGTTTTTATCTTTTAAATGTGTTTCTATGTCATAATCTCATTTTATTGAGACATTTTTCTTATTGTGAAGAATGTTTTCATTTAATGTAATAATTAATTATCCAATTTTTTTGAAACATATTACATAATTTAATTTATGCGATTTATAGATCGCTATTATATTCCTTCTTTTACTTAATTGTTGTTTTTAAGGTTACTAAATCTATAAAGGCTTTATGTTAGAATCTCATTTATTTTCAAGATTTTTTCTATTAAAGGTTCTTTTTGGGGAAATCATTTCCTATTATATTCATTAACACCATATAATATCCAATCTTATCGTTATGGATGTGGTTTACAAGATTTGTATCCATTTACTCATGAATTTATTAGAGAATCATCAATAAAGTTATTTATAAGTGATACCAGCCATGAGTCTTCTTTAAGATTGGGAATCTTTTCCTTATAAATCCACGTTTTCTAGAATGATTTCTAGAATGTCCATTTATAATCATAAAATATGTCAAAATTTCTTTTAAATGATCACTTTACTTCTTTTAAAGGGATTTAAAATTAAATTTCTTATTTGTTTAATCTTGATTCACTTTGGACACTATTTAAAAAAATTAAAAGAATTATTACATTCATCATTTTGAACATGAAATGATTTTACTACTATCATGAAAATTAATTTATTTGAATATTACATTAAAAAAATTCAAATTATCTTTCAAATTGTTTTATTTGAATTTTTTTTCTTGTTTGGTTTTTAAAATTTATTTAAAAAGAGGAAATCGTATTTTATTAAATAAAATATTTAATTATTTTATGGAATTTATATTCATAATAAATTATTTATTTTTCATATAATCCACCGACAGAATGCTATAATGATAAAATCCCAATTAATTCTACTGATGTGTTATGATTATTTTAAAGAGATTAATTTTGATCCCACATTATTTCCATAGTTGATCATTAAATGAAAGAATAATGATCAGTATTTTTTTGAAAATAGTAATATTTATAGTGTTATATTTATTTTATGTTTCATGGAGAATATTTATATTGATGGGTGATCCTAATGTATCTCTTGATATTGGTTGAACCTATTATCTTTGTAAAATGTGATTGGTAATGGTATGGACTTAAAATGTTATTGGTTTATCCTATGCGATTATTGGAATTTACTGGGGCTATATTCCATCTACAAGAGTGATATAAAAATGTTGTTACAATATAAAAATACTTTTTCATTATTCTTGAAATTTTTTATAATGCGTCATTTTGTTGTGGATTATTTTCATTTGGATAATTATTTTTGAATTATATGACTATTTTCTCATGTTAAATATTTATGAAATGTTTCATTCGTTATTATCAAGAATTAGATATGTATTAATTCTTTTATAGAATCTACATTCACTTTCGTTATATCATCATAACCTTATTCTCATCTTATAACCACTAATAAATTTCTAAAAGAATTATTTTTATTTAAATGTACTATATATTTTAGAATACCCATCTTATGTTTGCCTTTCCCTATGTAGTATAGAATGGTTTTATAAATTTTATACCTAAAAAGTGACTAGTTGTAATGAACATAGTTGGAAATGATGTAGATTTATATAAAAATGTTGTTTATTTATTTATGTTCTTATGTATGAGTTTGTCCAAATTTTCTAAAATGTAAACCTCAATGGTCATTTGGGAAGTAAGTGAGCCAACATTTCAGTTATAATATATATTTTTTTAGGGTTTAAATTGGTTTTTTCTTATCAGTATAAAAGCATTAAATGAAAATATTAGGTTTTATCATTAGATATGAGAGTTTAGAATAATTACTATAATAGTTTGCATCATAGAAATGTTTATATAATTTTGGAGATTTGGATGTTTTCAGGTGATTTTAACATAATAGTTATGTATACTATCATGTTTTTTTGTGTCTAATTTAAATAATAAATTCAATGGAATCATCAGATGTTTTTATGATTTATGTGATGAGTTTTTTATTTTATTATTGATATATTGGGATAAAATTACATGGGTGTACAATTAGGTAGCCATTATGTTTTACATATAGATTTATATCAAAATATTACTATTAATTTTTTGGGGAAGTAGGATTAAACAGAAGTTCAAACCATCAAGGTTAAAGTATTTTTTAATCTTGAAGTTAATATAGATATTTTCGCAATAAGATTTTTTATTTATAGAATTATATTGGCTAAACCATTTGTGTTATTGAATGGATTTTGATGTGAAATGTATTTTTTATTCATATAATGGATTAATTATTTTCTGAATTATATTAAATTTTGAAAGAAATATTCCTTTTGGTTAACATATAATGATAAGATTAATATAATATTATCCTAATGTGGATTATGTGATATATTAGATATAGATTTTAGTGCATCAAAAATGAAAAACTCTTCTTAAATAATCATTATTTTGTTAAAATGAAGAGATTGTGGAAGAAATTTACTAAATGATGAAACTATAATTTCCATGTTTGTATATTTAATTTTGTTATCAGCATATATGGTAAAGTATATCCTCATATATAAGAATTATATCTTGAAAATATTTTTTTTATTGGCTATATTTATGATCAATGGATGTCCGTTTTCACACATCATTGAATTAATTTGTTTTATAGAAATTGAATTTATCATGAAATTTATATTCTCGTGATCAATGTTAAATATCAATCATCATAATTATTATGTAATTAATTTTTCATCCATGTAAATATATCATTTTTCAAAAAAAATATCATATTTATAAACATTGTTATGTTTTATTTTTGATGACCATTTTATTTCACTTTCCATCATTAAAAAAAGTTTTTTATCAACCATTATTTCGACTGGTGATTTCAGGAAAAGGTTTTTGGAAATTTTAATTCTATAATTAACGTTCCTGTGATAATATTTTGAAGACACAATTTATATAATATGGGTGGGGTAATGTAACATATATATAATTTTAAAATAATATTCTATTTGATAGCATAAATAAATAACAATAATGAGCTTAAACAAACCATGACATATTATTATTTACATATGTAATTTATAAACAACACATTAAATTTGTGTTAATGAACATATCTATCTAAATAATGATCTATATTATGGCCCAAATAAAAAAATTATTATTAAATTATTCAGAAACATTCAGTAAATTATCCGAAATGAAATTTTATGATTTAAAAATATGTTTCCTTCTAAACTTATTTTTATGGATTTTTTGAATTAATATTATAAATATTTTTTTTAAATTATATAATTTTTTTTGATAAATATGATATCATTATTTTAAACATAATGTAAAAAAATATATTAAGAAGAATATTTGATAAATGTTTGAATATTTTTATTGTTTAGTGAATGATGAAAAATGCATATTTTTATTGAAAAAAATTCATATTATTAATTTAAAAACCTATATATATAACACTTTATGAAAAATGGAAAAATAAACTATTATTTGTGTTTAAAGAGAACAACCACCTTGCAAACCGATATAATTTATTTTCAATCATCACTTCTCCTAGTATTTTATAATAATGGATTTAATATATATAAATATGACATTAATGTCATTGTTATCATTCATGAATGATAATATATTACCTATTATCTAACCATTAATTACATAGAAAAATAAAAACATCAGTCCTTTTCACATATGGAATACCACCTCTTTAAAATGATGTGATCTGTTTTTCATCACTACCTCACATGGATTATAAATATAACAATATTTAATGATAGAGTATAATATTAATTATATAATCATAATTATGAAATGATAAAATAATACTTACCTTATATAGGATTTTTCTGAAAAATGGAAACATTACTCAGGTATTACTCTGGCCTACCATCTCTATAATTGAATCACAATTCGTTTCACAAATACACTATTAAATGTTAGTTTTAAAAGTATGAGTAATTTATAAATTTTATTTTATAAATTAATTATTTGTATATATATTATGGAAAAATATCCATTTTAACATGGTCAACATTTTGAATTCATTTTGAAGTTATAAACCAAACATCTTTAAAACATAGATTGTGGACATAAATGATCAATTAATTACATATATACAATAATATATGAAAGTTATCATTAAATGTTCAGGTATTAACTATATAATTTTTAATTAGGAATGAAATTAATTTATACCATTTTATTATACAAGTGATATAGGATATACATAGGACGTTTGGACTCAGGTATGGGATTTCGTCCAAATTTCCCTTTATGGAGTCTTATTTTAATATTTCGTACCTAATTATTTATGTGTATTAAATAATGAAAATTTTACATGTTTTATAAATATTAAATAATATATTTTGTGATTTTATGTTTAAATCCCTATTATTTAATCCAAGCATATTTAACTGGAATGAAATGATGGGATAAGGGGATTCCTAACTAAATTTCCATGCATTGAGTTATAACTCTTCTTCATTGACTTTTTTATTCCACGATTATGTATGAATTGGTATATAAATTTTTTTATAATATATTTCCAAATTTTTATGTATATTTACATATGTTCACATAATCACTTCATGGGTTAATTATTAGTTTAGAATCTATGATCCTTAGATGGGTTTTATTAGGAAGAATCTCATTTTCTTTAGACACATTTCATTTCATGCACCATGATTTCATTGATTAATATTCTTTTTTTAAAATGAATTATTTTTAACATATTAATTCATGGGATTTAACTATAAATTTAATCATCATTATTTTAATGAAATTTAGCTTTACAATGTTCTCAAAATGGTAAAGGATTTACATTAAAATAACATTTATTTTGAGAATTGTTTATTTTCATGGTTCATATAGCATAATCAATATGATCTATTCTTCTGGAATCAATTATATTTTCTTCTACTATAGCAATTAATGGTATATATATGTTAATATTTTATTTCCTCTGTTATTTATTTGTAAATGATACAAATATTGTATCTTGTTTCCGAATGTGAACATTTCACTTAAATATAAATGTTTATTAAAATGATTATGAGCATTTATATTTAAAAATAGATTTTCTAAATTTTTTTATATAATTAATCGAGTTAACATGAAATTTTTACAATGAAACTTATTAAAACTTTCTATATGTGTAACTTTTGAATCTCTATAAAAAATATTGAAAAGAATTTTTTTAAAAGGTTGAATATAAAAAAGTTTTCCCATTGTCATTATAGTTATTTTCAATGAACATTTACTTATATTTATCCATGTTTATTATCAAAGAAAACAATTTGAATTGTTTTTTTTTTAATTTTGGTTTTTAATACTGATTTTTAATGTAGAATGGTTATTTTCCTCAAGAATAGTTCTATGAATCCTTTTATGGTATTTATTTTCACAAATGTCAAAAAATATATGATTTTAAATATAATCCACTAGGGATATATTATAATTTTTCTATAATTATTATTTATCTAAAAGGATCATATTTTATGAAAAATATTTCCATAGAACAAATTTCATTTCCATTGGTAAATCAAGATATGGTTAAAAAATGGTTAATTTTATGTTGAAAAATGAAAACATATATGTGTTATTTTTATAACATAGTTCGTGCAGATTATTTATGATGATATGTTAGCCCAATATATCTCTCCATTGAATTCATTAATTGGAAAATGATAATTGGTTAGGATATTTTCACCATATACTATTGTAAATTCCTCTATAGCTTATTTCGTATGTAATGTTTATTCTAAGAGTGATTTAAAAATTATTCTCCTATTTTAAAATGATTTTTCATTATAACCCCATCAAAATATAATGGATCATTTTTTTCTGGATTATTTTTACAAGGATAAAGATTTTTATCTTATATTTATCATATCTTATTATAAATATTTATTCCATATATGATGTTTTATGATCAATGTTTTTATGGGTAAAAATCGTCAAATGTTATTTTGTGGTGGATATGGATAGCCAATAGTGGGGGGGGTGAATATGTTGTCCATAAAATTTATTTTCCAAAAATATACATGAAGATCCCCCAATTTAAGAACAAAACAAGGGAGTTAATCAATGTATTAAATTTATAATAGTTTTAATTTTTAAAAATAATATAATAAGATCAATTATTTATCAATTATAAAAATATAAAAAATTAATATAACTTTTTAATCTAATATACTAAATCAATGAAATTTTAAATATTCTTCAAGACTCACTCTCAATGTGAAACATTGTTTTCTGAAATGTATATTAAAAAAAATTAAACCAAATTTGGAATCATAGGGTATTAAAATAAGTTTTTCAATCTCATGATGAAATACAATACACTCCACATGGTGATCACCATCCACCAAGAAAAATATATTTAATGCATTGATCCATACCCCCGATCGGGGTTCACACAACAGAAGACAAGACACAAAAGGTCACAAGAACTCTACTTAAGTTATTGTTGGAAATAATATGAAAACCACGTCACACATGACCACTCTCATTGTTATATGAGGGTGAAATAAAGTGTAAAAATATTGTTGTGTGAGGATATCTTGTATCGACCAGATCATTTCATGAGACAATGTGTGTTTTTAGTATAGACATCAATATATCTTATAATATTTATGAAAAATTTCAGAATAGAGAATAATTTAATAAAAAGTTATTAGAAATTATCTGTATGTTTTTTATGTAGTTATAGGATTTTAGGATGTATCAAATTGTATTTTAGTGTCCTCTTGTGAATAAAGGTTGAGAAATAGAGTGTCATGAGTTCGGTGTTCTAATTTAAATTTAGTGAGTTTATCTTCTTCATTTCTTCGTGTTGTTACTGGAAGGACAATTCTAGGATGGTTCACATCATTCAATATAGATTATCATTGTTATTTTGTGTTCTCTAGAATTCATTTTTGTTCCCTCTAACATCTCTTTCAGTTTCCACTACCAATACACTTTACCTTGTATGAAATCATGAATATAATCATCAGGTGATTTTATTATATTCAACAGCAAGCACAACCCCATCACCTGGTACATCGTAATGTTAGTTTTAATCTATATAAAAGATAATTAATTATGTCAACGTCATTAAATGTATCAAATATGGATGTTATAATCATCATTTAAATTTAATTGAAAAGGGAAAAAATAATTAAGTAAAGAACAATTTCACATTTGCACTGAGTTAGGAATAGTGCCACAGTCATGGTGAGTAAGACATAGGGACTTGGAATTGATTCTTTTTACTATGTCCTGTAATGGAATCATAGAATTGGTGTCTTGTACTTTTTCAATCTTTTTAATAGTGTATTTATAAGGTGTCACACAAATGGATTTACAGAAAAAATTTCTTGACCTTTGTAAAATAGGGAATGGGTAGCATGGTTAACATGTCAGGGAAAAAGTGTCACAGACATTACTAATTGTTAGACTAATTGGTGGAAAAAGTTTGGTAGAAAAAAAATGTCTCGTACTTAGTCAAATATTTTCAATCTAACATTAGTTGTAATACTCAAAGAATGGATTCAAGTTAATCATAATAGTATAAAAGCACAATATAAAAAGTGTGAATATTCATTTTAGGATTTAAAAATTACTACACACGATTTATATGATTTACATGTTTTTTATAATTCACATGAATATCACCATTTGCATGATTTGCATGATTTTCATGATTTAAATTATTTTCATGATTTGTGAGGATTAAACGTGAGTATTCAAACAATATCATCAATATAGATGATTCAAAATCAATAAATTTACATTAAATATATTTTATAAAGTAACTAATAGATTGATTATCATATCAAGGTATCAGAGCATATATTCTATTCCAATTAATATCTAAAATATAGTTCTTATTTCTCCACCTATTTCAAAAATTCCAACTCTTCTCTACCTTTTTTTTATCAAAATGAAAATTAGAGAAAAGAAAAACATACCGTAAATGAAACCAACAAGAGAGTAAAATAAATAGATGATTTTTAATTTAGTAAATAGAGTTTTGGGACAATAAAAAAATAGAATAAAACACAACCCTATCAAACACTAGCCTTCACTCCTATTTAGATTCTTCAAACTTCACATTTTTATTATTAGTGAAAACATGGGTAGAAGCATGGTGTGCAGAGGTGTAGGTGGTAGAAGCAATAGTAAGGGATGTTAAGGGCACTCCTTCATTGATAGAAGGGGAAATGGCTAGTTTGGTAGAAGAATGAGGAAATGGTTGTTCAACAATTATAGGCTTGATCTGGAACATGTCATGAGAGATAGAAATAGTGATAGGGGAAAAATAAGTGGACGAATAAATATTGGAAGAAGGAATCATGCTATGTATCAAAGGATATGTTTTAGGTTCTACGATGGTTGTTTTATGTACATAAATATATGGCTTCAACAGATTAATAAAATCATTTATTATTTTTACACTATAGTACATGATATTTTCAAAATAATATTTATTTTTTATTAAAATTACTAGAGTAGGTGTTATGTCCTTGATTTGATGAAAATAATCATTGAATACTTGATATAAAGGAGGAATATTTAAATTATCTTCATGATACTTAAAAGGTATAAATCAACTCATTCTTGGAATAAATCATCTTGAAGTAGTAATCCAGTTTATTTTAGATTTCTTATTGACCATAAATGACAATTTTTGAGTAAAATATTACCATGTAAAGGACCCAGTCACTGTTCTAGATAACTAGATCAATAAATTCCATATCAAAACCTCAATCAAAGACTTTAACTGTTATTGATTTCTAGATTTGGAAATTTCACTATCCATGTGCATAAATGGCTTAGTTGAAGTAGGTAGAGTATAAATAGAGAATGTGAGAATCATAAGATAATTTAGAAAAGTTTGTAAACATAGTTTAAATTCAATGTAAAAGTATTGATTCTACATAAAATCACACATATTTCATTTACTATATTGGTTTTGTCCTCTACCACCATTTAATACACAGTAACCAATTTTGATTGAATTAGAGATACAACCTTCTGTGGAGTCTTATCAACATCATCCTCAATGAAATATGAATTATGATAAAGAACAACATGAAATACTTTCTTCATTTTCTCAACCATATATTTTATTAATTTCACCTCATAACTGAACCGCTTTTTCTCAATCTTGTGTTCCTCAATTTCATGAAAGGTTTTATGTTGGATCATTCATATGAATTTCTCCATAAGCACTACAACATCACTTTCACTAATGTTGGTTATATGAGATGGTTGAGATTTCATAAGGTTCTTGAAAATGAAAAACCAATTTTCTCGAAACACATTCAGATATAATTGGCATATATAACATAGATTTTCTTAAGAAAGTTCATGAGAAGGAATTGAAACAAGGTCGGTTTCCTTTGCAGACATAACATTAGATACTTGTTTCATGTGAAACACAGATGAATTATCTGATCCCTGAAAATATATTCCTTGAGACTCATCAACATAAAAATACATTTCAAACATGTACTAGGTTTCCACAAAACTACATTCCGTAGGATTTTTCAATTCAATCCTTTCCAAGTTGGGTTTTTCCTCCCACTAAATAAATGCAAATATTATAGGACAAATTGAATCAATCACTTGACCATTTACACAAACTTTTCACTATAAAATTCATCCATACATATAGCTAATTTAAAGGTTTGATCTATTCTTTTTTCAGTAGACAAAATAATTTTTTTTACAAGTTCTTCCTCGGTTTGATTCTCTGTGGAAGAATTATCATCCACGAGATCATTTTCTTCATCTTCTTCTTTAGAATCTACTTCATCCCTTCCACCTAAATCATATCCACATTTAGAACGAGGACCTTCTCTATAGGTAACTATTTGAGAAGGCTCATGAGATTATTCCATGATTGTTTCACCATCATTAGAATCATTTTCTACTTTCATTTTCTAAATATATTTTCCTCTATCTGAGTATTCCACAAGCTCAACTTACTGTAAACCAGGGACAGTGACAGTCATTGGTCAATAATGGTTCTAGAAAAGAATAGAATCATCCTAAAATCTATCATCATCTTCAATACGTGATTCATTCTAAGGATTCAGACTGATCTTCATTCATCTACATGTATCCTTAGAGATTCAAAAAAATAATCATCAATCACTTTATAATTCTTACCAACCACATCATTGGATTGTATCATAGTAGAAATAAACCATGAATAAAATAAAAAAGTTTACAATGATGTTGTCTTGATAATGTCATAAATTTCAATAATAATATACTTGCAGAAATTAATCTTGGGAACATTTATTAGAAGATATTCCAAATACAAATCTTGATAGTACTGGGTGAAAAATTATTATTTCCTTGGAAAATTTAGGTTTTCAATTAAATTACACATCATCAATGTATCTCCATCCAGTTCAGTAGTAATATGCCTTATTTTCATCCAATTTCCAATCAAATCACAAAAAGATGCTTCTAAAAAAATATATCACCTATAAAAGGAGGACCTCTTTGATGATCCTAAAAAAATCTCCCATGTGGTATTTCTAATTAGGAAGGCCACAAACTTGAAGAAAAGGTATATATCTATCCATTATAATCGCTTATAAAAACAAAATCATATTCAGAGTTGAGAGAGAACTGAATATACTATTAAAATATACAAACAATCATTATATATTTGTGACTTTTCTATTTTGTAAACCACTGTAACCAAACCTATTCTTCCAAAACATTCATAACAAGAAACATACATAAAATTATCCACTTATCACAAATTTCATTCTCTATCACGATTGTATGACCTAAAGACTTGTGTTTAATGGTTTCTCGATCATGGTAATTAGAGAAATTTTTTATAACATTAAGGAACAATTATTTATAAGTGATTATGAATATAAACTCTTCATTATGGGCATTCAATGTGGGCATAAAAAGGAATAGAAGTTCGAGATTAGAGAGATTGATTTTGGGAGTAGAGAGTACTAATTAAGAGGGAAGTGAAACGATGTATTTTTATTATTTATGGAGTGCAAACGTCACAAAACAATTTTATAAAACAATTAAAATATTCAATGTATAGATAAGTGAAAATGTATAAAAAATATAATTCAAAGCGGTGAGACCATAATATATAGTTATAGTGCCAACATGATAGTGTGACTCTAAAATGGTGTGACCATAACAAATGAGCCCGAAAACTTGAGATAATATGCTGAGAGATAGTAATTGAAAGACAGTAACAGTGGAACATAAAAAAATAACACACCAAATAATGATATAGTAACTATGAATCAGTAATAGGTAGAAAATATACTTTCCACTCAAGGATTTTCATTCATAATTCATGTATGATGTAACTCATCCTTTCAGAATTTATAGGTATAGTGAAAATTTCAGCAAGGTGATGTTTAGTGATAATGAATTCTAAAGTGATGCAACCATTTTGATAATGATTCTCAAAAACTGATGTCATACATCAATATGTTTTTTTCTTGAATGATAAATAGGATTCATATAGATGTTAACAATAATAGAGTTATTATAGTTTATAGGTACATGTCTAAATTGATATCCATAATCTTGCAAAGTATGTTTCATCCACCAAATTTGATTACAACAACTACCAACATCTATGTATTCAACTTCAGCAGTAGATAATGCAATATATTTTTTCTTTTAACTATACCATGACACTATTTACATTCCAAAAAAGTGACAGGTTCCATAGGTTATTTTTCTATCTTACATACATAACCAAAATCAGATTTTGAATGTCAAAATAAGTCAAATTATTATCCTCTGTGATAGAGTTTTCCTAAGTTATTAGTATGCTTCAGAAATTTCAAAATTAATTTAAATACAAGAGTTTGAGACTCTATGATTTTCTTAAAAAATTATCAAACATCCACACACTAAATATCATATCTGGCCTACAAGTAGTAATTTATTATAAACTCCCAATTTATCTGCTATAAGTGGTTTGATCAATAGATTTACCATTCTCATAAAGATCCAACATACCAGTGATAATCATTGGTGTGTCACTACCTTTAGTACTATCCAAACCAAAAAAATAGAAGACCTTTCATACATTTAAAATGATTAAAAATAATTCCTTCTTTATTTTTGAAATATTTGGTATATAAGAAATAATATTAGTTCACCCATCAGACTATTTTCAAATTCACTTTCTGTCGTTTTTTATTACTTAACACAAAATGAATTTTGGAAGATCCATAGATAATAACATGGAAATATATTTTAACAACTAAAACATCATTAAAAAAATTAGTTTTATAAATAGAGTTGGATTATCTATACCTTTTTTTAACCCTTAGAAATAAGAACAAATCATAGTCTATTATACCCAGATCTATGATCTTGTTTTAAACCATATAACAATTTTTTCAATTTAAAAACACGATTTGGAAAATGAGGGTTTTAAAAACCAGGGGTTCTTCATAAAAAACATCCAAAACTTTGTACCAATTTAAAAATTCACACTATATATTCATTTTTTATATTTTGATATTTAGATTTCATGTATATGAATGAAGGATTCTAATGGTTTCATGTCTAGAAAAAAGTGTAAAATTATTCTCATGTTCTACACATTCTTCATGAATATAACCTAAATCCACTAATATTTATATATTTCTTAAAATATTACATCTTTTATCTACATTATTCCTAAACATTCATTTAGTATGTATATTCAAGGTGACGTTGGGACTATCGTTAATTTATAGACATAATTTATTTCAAATTAATTTAATTATTCTGTCATACACATTACCGAAAATTAATCATTCATTGCATCATTGATGTTTATAGGTTCATGTTGTGACATGGAATATTGATATTCAATTGGATTTCATAGAAATTTTATATTCTATATTCCATTATCTAAATCTCAAATTATCACATTTAAAAGATAGTTTTTAAGAGTTATAACATCTATGGAAAAAGAATGGATATATATTTCATCATCATCAACATGTATGGGTACACCATTACTAGAATATAGAGACTTTATAGAATTAAAAAATTTTATATAGTTCTTGACTGCATGTTCTAAATATTTCTCATTTATTTCTAGAATTGAAACATCCTTTTCAGGGGTTTATAGAGAGGTAATAGGTTCATGTGGATCTATTTTATCAAATCTGACATGTAATGATTCTTCCAAACATTTGGATATATTATTCAGAACTCTATATTCTTTACTGGATATTGAGTAACCTATGGAAATTACATCATTAATTTTAAATGAAAATATGTCATGATTATCCATAGTATCGAGAATATAATTTTTTCAACAAAAAATATTGAAGTAATTAACATTCCTTTTTCTATTTTTCCACAACTCCTAGGAATTTTTCTTATGAATTTATATGATTAAGGCTCTATTAATAATTTAAATAGTTGTATAGATAGAATCAACCCAATTCATGATAGGAAGGTCATAATCATTAAGCATGTTTTGTTCTATTTATTGTATGATTCTATTTATTATTTATTGAATAACATTTTGTTGAGGTGTCCTAGGGGAAAAGAATATATGACTATAGCCACTTTTTGAGAAAAAAATTCATACTCCTGTTTTCAAGGTCACATCAACGGTCTAATATTTGGGTTTTAATTTTAAAACCACTTAGGGTATCAAAAATTCAAGTATACTTGGTGAAATGAGAATAAGATTAAAATTTTTGAGATAATAAAAATGGTCAAGTGTTTATAGAATAGTCATCTGCAATAATATAGACATAGTGCTTCCTATTTATATATGAAACACTCTATGGTACATATAATTGCTTGTAAACCAACTCGAGATTTTGATAAGTTGAAACTTATATCTTTTGTTTGAAAGAGAATTTGTGTTATTTACCCTTTTGACAAGGATCTGTGACTTTTTAATTAGGAAACTCATGTTTGGGTAGATCATTGACTAAACCATTTCTAGTAAGATTTACGACGGTGTTTATATTACAGAGTCTTATTTTTCTAGGGAAAATCCAAAACAATTTGTGTAAGTTACATAAATAAGAATAATTTTGAGAAACTAAATATTATATGTTAACAACATAAATATTTTTCTTTCTAAATGTATAAAATATTAAATAAATTTTAGAATTGTAAATATTCTAAGATTAATTTTTTAATTTTAAAATAAAAACATCATCACAAAATCATTAAATACAAATAAGATTATACTTTAATCCCTCAATAAAGATTAATTTAGAAATTTAAACTGAATTAGGGTTAGTAATTTGGCTAAGGTCAATTATTTTTTCCTTTAGAATTTTCACCACAAGTGACATGTCCACCATCAATCTTTATCAGATTCTTGAACCATGAGTAATATTTTTATCATATTTCCTGAACAGCCACTATCTAACTTCCACAGACTGATACATGAGATCTTCAAATAACATTCCTACAGAAGAATTAAGAAAAATATGGTTTTTTACTCATATCTGCTTGGGTCCTATAATATTAATAATAAAAGCTTTGTGAACCTACACATCTATCATGGGTTTCATATACACAGTTTATATCATACTAGAAAAGTAATCATTGTTTAGCTGGGAAAAATTCTATAATGTGAACAACTTCCCAAGGAATGAACTATCAGGTTTTTCAGTTCTACGTATGAAAAGATATTTTCCATATTTTTTTATAAAATGAGTTTTATCTTTTCTCTTTTATCCAGGTTGGTAGCCTATACCCATAGTGTGTTTAGGAGTTACTTGTTTAACAATAATATATGATAAAATATTCATTATATTGGTAATTTTTTCTTATTCCCTTTTCAATTCCTCATTTTCTAATTAATGTTCAATTTTATCTTTATATAATTGAGCATTCTTTTGCTTTTATATAGTATGATCAGATTTAATAGTAAAAGGGAGAGCATGATGTTTCATTAAATAATTATATTTAACTTTTAATTAATTGAATTTATCTTTAAGAATTTGGAAGTATTCTAACATTTCCTTACAAGTCATATTTTCATAATCATTTTCATCCCCATAATAATATGATCTTTGTACATGAGACTGAATGGTTACCTCTGATGTGTTTTTCATGAAACATATATTGTATTTGACATAATTTTCATCTTTTTATGATTATGTGTCACTTTACCTGTCCTTAGAAGCACTCCATGTCGATTTCATTTCCTTTTTATACTTTCCATATTTTTATCATGCATATTTTATACATTATCTTGGGACATTCAGAATTTACACATCACTTCCTATTACATTCATTGCTGATTATTTCATTTGAGTTCTCATTTATTTTCCAGTCCTTCGTCTAGTATCCCTTTTGATCAAACACTCTATTGAAACATGGATTCTTGAAGAATTTTTTCCTTCTATAAAACATGTTATACCTCTTGGATAATTGACCAATTTCCTCATCGCTGTCAATTAGTAAACCATTATTACTTTTACCATTGGAATTATATTTTATTATTTTATTATATTTATTTATGGAAGTAGTGGTTTTGAAATCCAATGAATCTATCTTTGGTTCATCATCTTTCTCATTGTTTAACATTACTTATTCCTCATAAATAATCAATTTTCTATTCTTTTCCCTGACTGGAGACTTTCTGATGTCACATGATTCCCTATTTATTACCATGGTTCCTCTCAATATTTTAGGTAGACATATGAGTAGCCACATGATTTGTTATTTGGAACCCAGTGGATTTCCAAGAGAGCTCCCTGTATTGACTATTTCATTATTCCTTAGATATATATTAGAAATGGGTTCATGAGACATCACAATAATGTTATTATACTTAATTGTATAAGTATTAATAATCATTTCGTTCGCATTAGTATTTCCTTCATGTGAGACAACTATGGTATCCCATATTTCATAGGGATATTTACAGGATGATATTCTATTAAATTCTTAATCCATTAAAGAACAAATTAAGGCCTTCATATATTTACAATTATTATTGTAAGTAGATTTTCAAGCATTAATCCTTATTTTTGATTTTCTATTTCATATTTTTATTTAATTAATATCCAAAATTTTAAATCTAGTATTTTTTAAGTTCATTTTCATTTTAATTTTACATTGAGAATAATTTATTCCATTAATTTATGGTGGTTTTTAGTAGCATCACCTTCATGTCTATTACCAAGAAAGGCTATATTATAAGGAACTAGAAATTTTTGAGTAGCATAAACTTAGAGATATTTAAATCACACCTAAATAAATGTTTAATATAATTGAAAAAGCATTGAATCCTTCGAAAATAGATGTTTAAATACAACCATTGATATAAAATGTTGGTTGGTGCTGGACACAGAATGGGGGTTATGGTGAATTAAGTGCCTATAAATATTTTTTTATAAAGAAATTATTTGAGGATCCCCCTATATTAATAACAAAACAAGAAAATTAATCAATGTAATAAATTTATAATCGTCTAAATGTTCATAATTTTCTCAGAAGATTTATTATTATCAATGAAAACAATAGGATATTTTTATATATTTTTTAAATCTAATATACTATATCAAAATAGTTATAAATGCTATCCATGATTAACAACAAAAGGGTATCATTCTTTTTTGAAATTTTAGTCAAAATATAGTAAACTACATTTCAAAACACTATGAATTAAAAGAAGTGGTCCAGACTCAAGAAAACACCCAATCCACTATACTTGTTGATCACCTTCCCCCAACAAATATATATATATATATATAATGCATTGATCCACACCTTAGATCGGGGAATACACAACATTACACAAGAATGTCTAAGTCACATGTCATATAACACAGTAATACATTGGAAAAATATAACAATCAGGTCACACATGACCACTTCCACGGTTATACGTTGGTGAAAAAAGGTGTAAAATGATTTTTGTGTACGTATATCATGTATACTCTTGTTTAGTGAAAGAGAATGGGTTAGTTTTTTGTACAGACACACATGATACACAAAATATTAACTAAATTGTACACAAATGAGATGAATATAATAATAAGGGATTAAAAATTATCTATGTGTTGTTTTATTCAGTTCTAGAATTATAGGATTTATCATATTTGATTTTTGGGTCATCCTCTGAATGTAGACTCATAAATAGAGTGTTGTGTGTTCGGTGTTTTGATTCTAGTTCAGCGAGTTTATATTCTTCTCTCTATTTGTTTTGTTGGTTCATATATGTTAATAAGATGGTATACTATGGGAAATATGTATTTTCATTGTTATTATGCATTCTCTTTCATGAATGTATATTCACTCTAACATATCATTCAGTCGCCACTACCACCATAGGTTAACTCGTGCGCCACGATGTATTTAATCTTTGTGTGTTTGTATTATGGCTGGTAAGTGTCACAACCCCTTAATCTATTACCACATACTATTGGGTTTCATGTCTAAAAAAGATAATTAATTATGTTATTGTCATTAAATAAATCAAATTTTACTGTTATAAACAATAATTAAATTTATTTTAAAAATATTAAAAAAATTATGTGAGGAATGGTGTCACAATTGTGTTATGTATGGAATGGTCCCACATGCCCAATGATTCAGAAGTGATAACATAGAACGGTGTCTTATTACATTGTATTGTTACAACATCATAGAAACAGTGTTTTTACCTTTTTCAATATTCTAAATGATGTCTTGTTGAATATTCATAGAAATGGTATTATGGAAAAGGTTCATAGTCCACTGTAAAATCTGGAAATGGTTGCACGGTAACGGTGTTAAGGAAATTTTGTCACAGAAATTACTGATTTTCAATATAAAAGGTGAGATAGTTTGGGAAGAGAAATAGTGTGTCATACTTAGTCAAATATTTTCCTTCAGTCTTAAGAAGTAATACCCACAAAATCAATTAAGGTTAATCATAATCATATTAAATCATAGTAGAGTAATAGAAAACTTGATTTAAAATGTTTAAACATGATAGTAAATGATTTAAATGAATTATGTGATTTTTATGATTTACATGAATTATGAGATTTACCTGATTTTCATTATTGTCATGATTTGTGAGCATTAATATAAGTGGTGTCTTATAGTTGTGTTCATATATTCTTATTATTTCATCACATCCTTATGAACATATTATTCTCACTAATTCCATTCAATAATTAATTATTTTTTCCCTTACTGATAATTTTTTATAACCCTTATTTTGTTTCATATTTCATTAGCTATAAGGATGCTTTTTAACTATGTCATGCCTAGTAATATGAATATATTTGAAGGACATGGTTGAGAAGATATATATTTTTATGAACCAGTTTTATATATATCCTGGTTTTTATGTATGTGTTTTTCCTAACACTCAAAAACTATAAATCAAAAAAAGGAAAAAGGGTATTTAGGTGATCCAATATTTCATTTTGACATTTTAGGTTTTGAAGGGTTTGGATTATGTCACATTTATCCATATAAAATCGAGAAATGTAATGAATGAGTTTTGGCACAATATCTGGGACTGTGGGTTAGGGACTTTTTATTATTGGTATAAAATGATAGGTTAGATAACATTAGAGTCTAGGATGGTTTTATGTGAGTTTAACATAAGTGTTTTGGATTCTATCACGAGTTTATCTATTTATGGATGATCATCATATCAAATGGATTAACACTCCATTATAGGTATAATAATTGAAATATTAGATTTATTGATGAAATGTTGGGAGAAATTTTATTGTGTAGTGGTATATGAAACCCTAATATTTATCATGAAGGACTATTTCCTAATTTTTTTTAAAAATTTATAGAGATATATGTTGACAGGTATGAGATAAATTTTGATGTTAAAAAGTTTTTTAATGTTTTCGTTATGATTTTATTTTGAATATTGGTTTATTTATATATGTATTGATATAAGATGAACATATGTTGTTATTTTGGAAATTTTAATATTAACTGTGTTATTTTTTCACATAATAATGTATTAATTTTTATTATTATCTTAACATGTTATTACCATTTCCTTTTTTAATATATAATGATAGTAGAAATATATTTTATAATTTTTTGGATTATATAATCCATTAAAATATTATTTTACTGCTTCATGTATAAATAATTCACCCTGAATACATATTGTTTAGTAAAAAAGATTAGATTTTGGGTAAAATTGATTTAATGATAAAATTATACTTTTAAGGTATGTATTTTAATTTTTTATATTAGTACATATAGAAATGTTTTTCAATAACTCTTGGATAATGATAATAAAGATATTTCCCATTTACATCAATTTTGATGAATTGTTAGTCTTTTTCATACGTCACTAATTTATTATTTGATTTCATTGAAATTTTCATGACAATTTACTTTCCTATGATAAATTTTCTGTTTAATTTCTCATCATTATTTATAATGTAATTATTTACATCCATGTCCATGTTTTCACTTCTAATAAATGTTTTTTTATTTAGAATAATAGTTATGTATTATTCAATAAGACCTTATTATTTCCCTTTCACTCTTTTAATAAAAATGCCCTATTAAAACTTTTTATAATGTTGATTTTCTACATAGATATTTAAAAATATTATTCTCATGAATATTAAGCCCAGTATTAAATTCCAATGAAGTATTTTTTTAAAGTGGGGAGTATGTAACTCACAGGTATTTCATAATTTAGATTATATTTTATAGTGTTTATGACATTGAATAATGAGCATAAATGAACAAAAAAATAATAATTATCTAAACATCACCATTATAAAATAGCCATTAAAATACATTATAGGAATATAATTAACCAAATTAATAAATATATATTTATTTTCAATTTAATAAAATAATATTGATAAATTCTCTGTAAATAATCACTCATTTTTAGAAAAGTGATTTTATATTTCCAAATTATGCTTTCAAAAAAATTATCTTCATTTCTATTTGTGACATAATATTATAATAATCATTTTTAAATTATTAATATTTATATTAATAAACCGATATATTTTTCAAAATAAAGACTTCAAAAATATTGGAGGGTTTATTTTTTTTTTGGATTTTTCTAGGATGTATGATTTTTCAATGAATAGTGAAAATTAATTATTTTTATAAAATGATTTATTTTTATTTCATGTATTTAAAATCTATGTTGTGTTTTGGATTATTTTTAAAATTTAATTTGTTTTTTTATTAAAAATATTTTTTAAATGTAATTTTATTCAACATTACACTTTTATTGTTTATAAAATCATTTATATACTTAAAATTATATTTTTATGATAAACCATTTTCACCAAAATTAACAGGTTTAATTTTAAATTAAATTATGAAAAATATATGAGTTGAATATAATAAATAATATTTAAACATATAGAATGATTAAATTAAATATTTTGTTATAATTTAAATTTAATATTTTTTATAATTAATAGTAAAAATAATATACTTTTGGTACCGTGGTTAATGTCAAAATATGTATACCATCGGTAATCCAAAAGTGATAACGATTAAAATGAACTAAAAACAAGTCTAAAACTTAATTTATTTGAAAATTTAGAATAAATAAAATATAATATTATTATATAGTCTATTTGGATCAAATTTTCTCCAGTAAGGCATTAATATATTTAAACATTTCTAATGAATCAGTGGGTGTCCCCTCCCCCATTAATAAATGGGAATCAACTCTCCTCTCATATCCACAAATAAAGATCCATATTACCCAATAACTAACCAAATCCCTTCTTAACAACACCAAACACTTTTTAAAGAACAGTTGTGATAAATAAACTATCCAAAGAAAGCATTAAATGTAAATCTAAATATATTCTTTAAGATGATTTTTGGTTATTAATAATGAATTTTAGTAATTTTACCTCATCTATACCCAAAGAATATTATTCATCTATAATGAATTAAAAACATAATTATCATTAATATACTAATATTTTATTATTTTAATGAAACAAATTATATATTTCTCCTCTTCCATCAAATGGGAAATGGAAGCATCATTTGTTTGTATGGAAGACTACATCCTTGTGAACCAATTTATTCATTTTCTGTAATCACCTCCTACGGATGATTAATATGAATATATATATATATATATATATATATATATATATATATGATATTAATTTATAATCATCATTTATGGAATCAATTACACCATATATTACCATACGATTAGATCCTTTGAAAAATGATAATGTCGTTTATGATTACAAGTGGATAATCACCTCCACAAAGAGATTTGATTAGTTTTTAATCACCACATCACATGAATAATTAATATAATTGTACTTAAATATATTTTAATATATTTATTATATAATCATAATTATGGAATGAAAAAATAATACATACCGTTTTCCTCCAATTTTTTGAAAAATGGAAACCTTACTCTGGTGTACGTACATTCTACCATATCTGTGATTACAATGTAATAAATTTCTCATAAAAATTATTCATGGTTTTATTTAAATGTATAATTAACATCTAAAAATTTCAATTATTTAACAATAGTTATTATTAATATTATGGAAATAAAGTCTAATTTACAATGGTAAACATAGATAATAAAATTGAAGTCATCAACAAAACATCCTCAAAGAACCCATTGTGGAACTATTTAATAATGTGATTAGAAATATTATTAAAATAAATAATATAAATTGTTTATGTATAAGATAATAGTCCTTTAAAATATTTTTATTAAATAATATAATTGATATAAAATTATTATAACATTGTTAAAGTGCATACGAATAATGTCTGGATATGAAGTAATAGATTTCATCTCTATTTCCCTTCCATGTGGTGTATTTTAATGTCACACACCGAATATATTTTTTATGATATGTATTATTCAACCATTAAATTTTTTATCATAAATCCTTTATAATTCATTGTATTTTATTTTGAATTCCGAATTATTACTACTATGGTTATTTGAGATGAAATATACCATGTGGGAAGGGGTTTATGAAATTAATTTCCTCTCATTAGGATATAATTCCCTCTCATTAAAATCATTTTTAAATGAGATGTGTGAATTTATATCTAATTTATAATATAATATATTTAAACTAGTTTAATAATGATTTTCATATGTTCACATAATCACTTCATTGATTAGTTATCTCATTAATAGTTATGATCATTGCAATGATTTTCTTTATCTCAATTTCATTTTATTGAGACATTTTTCATGTCCTATAACATGATTTAATTTAATTTTTTACTCACTAATACATGACTGGATTTGGACATGTTTATTTTATTTTCTTAATTTTTTATAGGTCCAAAAAATAATCATTATCTAAATGATATATTATTTTTATTGTTAAAAATAATTTAAGGTAAATATTTTAATCCCATTTATTTTCAGGATTATTTATGTTCAAGGTTAAATTTCATGAAAAGATATGTTATTATTTTCATGAACTAGCTACATTTTGTTATCCTCTATTAATTAATTTTATTTACACATTTAGTTAAATTTATTCTATTATTTGTTAAATAATTATCATTTTTTTTCTTAGGTGTTAATAATCTTATATCTTCTTTTAGTTCATGAATCTACCTATCATAAATCATTGTCTTCTAAATTTTTTTTTTAGAATTTACTATTATAAGAAAAAAATTAAATCAATTTTTTTACATGAACATTATATTATAATGTTTAAAATGAAAATTCCATTATATTTTCAGCATGTGACACTTTTTACTCTCATTACAAATGTTTTAAAATAATGATTTTTTTTAGTTTATGAAATTTATAAATTTTCCATTATCATGAACCATGTTTTCTAGGTAGATTAATTTTTGTTTTTCGATATATATTTTCAAGGAAATTGTTTTTAAAATTATTTTTTGATTTTTTAGTTTTTAAATGATATTATCAAATTAGAAAGTGTAATTTTCTCAATTATGATTCCCATGAAATTTTTACGGAATTTATATTTATCAATGATAAGTAACCTTTATTTAAATTATTCTAAACTTGGGATACATTGTATTGATAACATTAGTATTATTTGCCTATATTTATTGTGATTGATTCAAATTGATTTTAATGGAAGCCAATTCTTTTATATGTGTAAATGATGCTATAAAAGAACAAAAACAATTATATTTAACAATCAATGATTCTATATGTAATTTAATGTTGTGGTTATTGGATATTGTTTATGATTATTGGGGATCTTGATATAGTTCGTGATTATGGTTTATCCCGATGTACGTCTCTAATGCATTGGGTTATGTGGTAGAGTTAACTAATTATATGTCCCTCCTAATATATTATTATATTTTTATGGGTTGGTTAGTTAATTTATACGAGTTCTCGTAAGAGTGATATGAAAATAATGTTCAATATTAAATAGGTTTTTTAATTTCTATTAAATTGAATTTTAATGGATCATATTCTTATGTATTGGTTTCACATGGCTCATGACTAATGACTTATATTAAATATTTTTTATTCTCATTTAAATGTCTCATATTTTATCTATGTTTTGATAAGTATGACTTCTCCTACATTATTCTCATGCACTATTATCTGGTCATAATACCTTATTAACATATTCTTATCAATAATGGTATTCAACTATTAGTATTTATGATTACCCATAATGAGTGTTTGATCACACCCTTCTAATGCTTCCTCTTCCATAGGTAGTGGAGAACGGTTTTACGTATCATATTCCAAAAAAAATTACTATATGTGTAGAACATTGTTGAAGGTGATGTAGATTTTTATGAAACAGTTGTTTATGTTCCCTTGTTATTTTATAATATTGGATCATAATTCTCTAAAATTCTAAACCAAAAAGTTCTGTATCTTTGTTGTAGATTCAATATTTCTATTTGATGTTATAAAATTTAAAGGGTTAAAAATGTGTCAAAATTTTTAGTACCAAATAAAGAAATATAAAGATTATTTTTTAACAAAAGATCTAAGAGTGTGGGTTTTGGGTTGTTATATACCACATCCTTGACTCAAATCTTATAGGGGTTCTACTCATTCCAAAGGCAACATCCACAAATAATCCAAATGAAGATAAATTCCGTTACATTCAATCACTCAATACAAAGTGTTATAATGATGAATTTTTTTTTCTTTTTAATGTTCTCAATCTATATCCAAAAATTTTAAGATGACCTATTAATCATATAATGATATTTATTTAATTAAATAAACTGAAGAAGAAGGTATGTATAAATTCCTTATTTCTAAGTATATAAATTTTTAAATTGTTGTAAATAATATCTTACTTGAAAAAGTTCATCAAATAAATGAAATTATTAAATAATTGTTTCTCTATTAGTGAAATTATAAGTATTTTTTAATATATATTTATTTATTTCCTTGTTTCCACAAATGATGTATCATTTTGGATTATATATTCATTGACATATGCTTTTGATTCCAAAATAAATATCACTAATAGTAAATTATCTCATAACGAACATGTTAAAAGTTGGAATAAAATTAATAAATAATGTTATAATCACAGTATATTGTTTTTATGTAATGAAATGTAATTATGAGGGTGAATTCCATTTGAAATAAGGGGAAAAAATTGGCAAATGTTTTAGTTGAATAAAATTTTTCACCAATGATTTCTAAAGATTATATAACTTTGAAATTTAGCAAATGGTGTCCTGATTTTAGAGTAGTTATGTATATCTGTGAGATCGATATGTTGTTCAACCAATTTTATAATTGTGTTAAGAAAAATAAAGTAAATATTCTGAATAATTATTCTAGTGATGTGTCATGTATATGATATTTTTTACTATACATTAGATCTAGATAAAATCATACAATTTTTAATATGTTATTTTGATATGAAATGAAAAAAAAAATGAGTTTTCATTTATCTTTTTAGGAAAATGTTTTTTGGGTTTCAATTGAGTTTATAAAATGTAGTTTTACCAATGTTGAAGTGTTTACTACGAAAGGGTATCCATTTATAGGGATTTATCAATATCTAGTTAATGTATATAATTTTTCTTATATTTTATTGTTTAATATTCCATTTATGGGCATGATTGATAGGAATATATTAGTTTTTATTCATTAAATTTAATTAATATTTATAATGTCATTTATTTTGAAATTTAATTTTATAATTCTAAAACATTTTTGGACTAAAAAATGATTAATAAGACCTTTTAATGTGTTATAAGATAGTGCGTTTTTGTACATTTTATTCATTATTATATTTATGGAAAGAATAGATTTTTGACTGATGGTGTAAATAATATATTATATCTTATTTATAGGGTTTATGTAAAACCCTCCTTTCATTATAGTGTTTGAAGTTTGTGACATGTTTTAATTTTTAATTTGGTTGATGAAAATAATTTTAATACGGTGTTCAAAATCAAATTTCCAAATGTTGAACATCCTAAAGTGAAATTTTAGTTGTGATGTGGTGATATTAATGTTTCATGGATTTTGTGGTAGTCTCGTATTATTGGGTTATGTTTTAGGGATTTCAGATAACCAAAAACATGGTGCATTGTTTGTGAAAAACATTATAGAGAAATCTATGTGGTTACACCTATGTAAGAGGTTTTTTTCATGTCTAATTGTTCATGGTTGAGTTTCATGGTTCAAGAATGGTTAAGTGATAAAGTGTTAGAAATATCATTTGGAATAATGTATATCTATCTTATTTTTGTAGAAGGTTCACGACCTAGACATAGTTCTATACAAACTCAGTAGTTGTTATAGAGGAGTCCCAATGTACATTTTAGCGGTAGGAATATTTTTAGCAAACCATTTGAAAAATCTATGGAATAGGTTTTTAAATGGATGGATCATACTACATGATTGACATATGGTTTGGAAAATCATGTGGCCAAATTATATAGCTCATTAATATTAGTTTTTTAACATGTGTACCTTTCTTGTTTTAAGAGATTAGAGCCAATTTTTCTTCAACCTCCCTATACACTCAACCCATCCAACCCTTTACCAATTCTATAATCACCCATTTTGGAGAGTCTTTTTTATTCATTAATTAATGATTCAAGTTAATTGTACCATTTCATTCAAATATTACCTCGTCTTCCATTTCATGAAATTTCGAGTTCACCATCCCAGGTCATTTCTTGTTATTTACATGATTATGGGAGTATATAAAAACACTCATATGGGATTTATAGAGCCAATGAGGAGGGAATCCTGGGATTGTATCTTCACACAAAAACTAGATGGTTGAAAAGGCATGTGACTGTAGAGACCCAAATCTTGACGTACATGGACATTACATTACTTTTGCGGAATACTTAATACATAACAAAAACAGACACACAAGGACTGTATTATTTTAGTGTCTTTGGAAACATTGAATATAAACTTCTAATCATGCTGAAGATATTAAACATCTCCCAATAAAGGTATTCCCCTTTTTTTCATACCTAAAACCTTTCATTATGTCCTAGGGAAATGAAATCATAAAAGGGGTGAGCTCAAATTCCCATTAAGGGTAAATATATAGATCATAAAAGAATCCATAAACATTTGAATGCAAAAACATGAACATAAAATCTAAACATCCAAATCTTGAGCAAAGACATGAATCTTGGAAGTACGTAAGGCATATATCATAAGGGAATATCAATTATGTTAAAATATCCTGGGAATAAAACATTTATTTTTGGAAACTATTAAGCACATGTTATGATTTCCATAGTAGCCAAGGTATTTCTTCCAAGACCATCTTAGTGGACAAAGTCCCCTTCTGAATCGAGTTCACTCCTCGTTTCAGTACTGTAACACTGAACTGTATTAACTTACCATTCCAGCCTTGTCTATCTCATGAGATATAAATAATTACCCAATGCATTGGAGGGAGATAGGGGTCCCACCCATCTCATAATGAAATCATTCTTAATTGTGCCACAAAATAAACTTAAAACATTCATCATATCCCAATGAATAAAATAGGTTTCATAAACATCATCCAATCATCACATAATCCATATAAAACAAATGGATATTTCATCATAAGAAAATTGAAACCATGTTAATCATAGAGACATTATACATGAAACATAAACATATGAAATAATTTCATCTTAGATGGAAAATGGTTTTGATAAAACACTTGAAATGAATTCTTGAGGAAAATATCCTTTCTTTTTCAAAATAATTTTCTATTCACAAAATGCCATGAAATTTTAAAATGAAAGACATTTTTTTGAAAAATAGTCATGAAATATTTTGTAGAAAGCATCATGAAAATAAGGCTTTATAAAACTGTAAAAAAAATCCTTTTATGCCGTATAAGTTAAAAAACTGTCTCCTCGTACTTTTGTCAGAAAGGTCAAAAAGTACCTCGTATGGAAAAAAAAGATTCCTTACATACATTGTAGTAAAAGTAAAAAATTTGTAAAAAGGAAATTAAACATAAATAATGACGCTTTTAGAAAACATAGACATGGATGATAACAATAACCCCAGAAAATACTTATGTATAAGCAATCTCAGATAAAAAATGGGATTTGAAAAATTATCCCTTAACATAGGTCTGATATGCTTCGTACATTTCTAAACCTCCTATATAATGTTTTAAATAATGTCATTGAATTATTACAGAATCATATTCATTGTTGTTATATCATATATGGTTCACTTATGAATTTATATTACCCGTTCTTTTGTAAGTTCCATTTTAAAGCAGCGTTTGCGGTTAAATCGTTTTATTTATTGTACGTGTTTGGACGTGTTGTTATTGATATTATTACTTATATTTTGATTTAATTAATTACAGAATGTAAAAAATGATTTATATATAATATATATTCATCATATACATATATATATTATAGATCGATAAAAGAAATGAAATACACCGTTCATGGAGACTATAGGCCGTACGTACGCATGAACGCTGTTTTTTTCCTTATTGAATTGAATGAAAATAAATAGATTAAATACATATATATAGATACATAAATCCATTAGCATTATTATTTCATATATTTCATTATTATTCATTATATAAACTTTATGATCATTCATTTATGGTTAACATGGAGAATGAATCTCATCGCGTCGTGGAGACGGTTGTCCGTACGTACGCACGAGCGATGATATCGTTCCCATGATTATTGAATATAATTGGAGTGGATGGTATAATATATAAGAATCATTATGATGTTATAATAATCATATATATTTATTCTTTACACCATTATACCCATCCATGTAAGGTGTTGGTGGAAAACCGATTTTACTACGGCATGGAGATGGTATTCCGTACGTACGTACGCGTGGTGATTTCATTTTCCGTAGGATGTATAGATGGTGAAATAGGGTTGTTTAATACATATAATAACACATCTTTATATTAGTTATACTGATTTTATTACTTCATAATTAAAAAACTAAAGAAGAAGAAGTGGAAGAAGAAATAATGTTGAAAGAATTGGTAAATGACATTACCTATTCTTTGAAGTGAATTTTTGAGACCTCCTCTTAGGGAAATAAAATTTGTCTTTGAAGAAGACCAAAACCACTAGGATGTTTCTATGGAAGTGGAGAAGAGATTTTGGCAGGGTTTGGCCGTGATTTAAGGCTTAATGTGGTGTGAGGATGAGAGGGAGGAGGTGCCTTTTTATAAGGGAGGAGAGGGGCACCTTTGGAAAAACTAAAAATATTCTTTTATTATAAAGTCATATTCGGTTTTTAATAGCTCCAAATTGAGTTTTTTATAAGCTAAGGTGGGTATGGGTCTAAACCCTCTCATCCAATAGAATTTATACAAGTCTAGTTTTCTATTTTAACCTAATCATTTAGATTTATCCTTAAGTTAAATAATTTTACTTTTACTGTGTCTTCTTGTTTTCTTACACTATAAGGTTAATAAACATACTATAACAAGCCAGAATAACCCAAGTTGTTTATTATTAATATATATAAGCTTATCTATGTCATTTGGCAGAACCTTAGATTTTTGGGAATAAAATAACAAATAATAATAAAATATTTGTTTTAAAAACTATTTTATGTCAATTTTGACACTATTTGGTAATTGATTTTTGTGAAAATCATAACTGAGTGATTAGTTATAAAAACGTTAAATATATCAATTATAACATGTCACAGTAACCTATAAAATTATTACAATTCATAAATAGGATAAAATTACATTTATTTGGGTATTTATAACATCAATTATGTCAATATTTCATTAATAAGATAATTAGTGCATCATCATTGTGTCACAAATAAATTAAATTATTTAATGTATAAAAAGTATAAATAAAACACCATTATATTTGAAATATTTTTATCTTTATAATTAATATTTATAGTATAATTTTGCTTATGTATAACCCTATATTAACAATTATTTATTTATTAATCTTTGATTTTAACTATTTTAACCCTTCTTTAAATAAATTAATAATAAATGTCCTAATGTAATCTAAGTGGACCTAAATGGTCATATATTATTCCTAAGGTTGTTATTGGTCGAATTAAACTTATCCAATTGAATTAGGACATGTTTGATGGTAATAATTATATCATTTTTACCCTTAAATACCCTATTTACTTTTAACCGTTCTAAAAAAGGAAAAAGTTACTATTCACCATAAAAATATTTTCATCTCATTGAACAACATTTTAGTCCTTGATATTAACCGCATATCTCGGATTTTCTAAATTCAATTCACAGAAGTTGTAAAATTACATTTAAATGAAAAAGTCGGTTTTTTAACTACCACTATGTGGTTTCACTATTAATCAAAAAATGCAGTTTTTTAGAAAAATAACTCAAATTCAGCCTAAGCATTATATGAAATTCCGAATTCAAAATTGATGTCTATTTTGAAAAATTCAAAACATAGAAGTGACATTAATTAATTTAAAATTTTATTCCCGTCATCAATACAAATAACATGTTTTTTATGAAATAATAACTATCAAAATATTGATACTTCTTTATATCCAATTTAAAAGTGAAATTCATTCAAATGACCAGAATTCAATTAAATGGTAAAAATATATTCTAATTACACATTAAACCGAATTAAAGAGATAATCTACCATATAAATTTTTGCGATGAAAAAATTTGTTTTTATTAAAATATATCCTGTTTTTACTATTCACTAAAATATGAAAGTTATCAGAATAATATGAAAAATTTATCCAAAGAAAATTTTTATATTCTTATTCCAAAAAAGAATTTTATTTTGTAAAATTGAACTTATAGACATGTCAAAAACAAGATTTAATGAGGTTGCGCCATCAAATGCGGCAAAACTACATTTTTTAAAAAATACTTATTTTACTCAAAAAAATGATTTTGTTCTCATACCATATTCTAGAAAATGTGTAAGATGAATAATAATGTTATAAAATTTAAAATTTAGTTGATACTATTCATAACGGGTAGTTCATATAACATGTCATTGTTTAGCGAAACTCAGTATTTCATACAGCACACGCTATCGTCGATGGTCGCGATTGCGTGTAATGCAAGCCAAGTAAGGGATGCCTATTATACAAGCTCCTTTTGGTGTATCATACAACACAAGACATTAATGAAATTAAAAAGAATATTTTTCATAAAATATCGGGGTGTTACATTCTACCTCCCTTAAAATGAATTTTTCCCTCGAAATTCGTTGGGGTTATAAATGGTTTACTACTCGAATGTTTCTTTAATAGAAACCCACATCGTAAAAATGAATACCAAAACATGGCTTTAGAAACAAAATTATGAAACATAATGGTTACCCAAATTAACTTATCGGTGGGTTTCCACGTAGGAGAACATGGGTGAAAATATAGATATGGAAGGAAAATCTAACCATCACGTTCTGATGGATAGTGGTAGAGAACATGGCTATGAAAAATCCAACAATAACAAAGCCATAAATTTGTGATGATCTAGGGTACCATCTGATTCATCGGATATAATGGCACTAGGAAAACATTTTTTGTTTTCAAGATCGTTTTCCGAAAGTTGAAGAATTTGAATTAGAATAAATAATTACTTTATTTTGTTACAATCTCACTATTGTTCGTGCCTTGAACAATTTCCACTTCATCTCTTAAATAAATGAAGTTGAATTTATTATTTATGAAGTGTTAGCAGATCATGTGATAGAATGACGATTCATTCCATCTACCTCAATCAAAAGGTTAGAAAAAGTTATTAAATATTCATAAGTCGATCTATAGTGAGATTAATCATATATGGTTCTTTAAATGGACTTATACTTCATATATCATACTGCTTAATATAATAAAACTAGTTTCTACTAAACAGGGACTTCCTATAGGCCAGTGGTAGGCGATAAAGGCCTGTCACACTTTAGTTGTGGGTTTGATTCCCACAGCCTTGTCCGACGTGATGGGCTGTCGCCCGTCCTGCAGGTTGTCCTTTTTCTAAAAATACATTACTATAACATCCCATCAATAATATCAAAAAACAGTTATATCATTAAACAATACTAATTTATGTCCAGCATAATCCATTCCAATATTTATCTAAAATACTTTGGTCCAATATCATAGTATAAAACAAATAATTACTTGAAATTTCATCAACCAAGCATGTGAATACCATCATTTATCCCCCATATATCTTGTGGGTCACATTCCAATCATGTGAATACCTTAATTATGTATTCTCTTGAAAAATGAAAACCCATTAAACCTTAGTGAAAACATTAATGGTGTAAAAAGTTAACTCTTTCCACATACCAAATTCCAATAATTCTATATACTTAATCCCTGATATAACCTTCTCCTTATATTAGTCATGAGCTCATGAATACTATCAAAAATTTAATTTTCTCCTTATCCCTTTATTATGCACATATCATATACTTTTCAAAAATATCTGAATATCCATTCATGTTTACTGGTACCATTCATTATAAATTTTCAAAACTTAAGGAAAGACAACAGTGTAACAATCCTTAGATATCTCTTTATCCCATAGTACCATGAGATTACTTGATAAACATGTAATCATTCCACTACCTTCATGAACCATTGACCAAGCTTCAACAATTCTTTCATCTCACATATCATTTGTACTCTTATCATCATCAGACATTCCCTTGGGGAACTGGTTTGCATAATTCCCGTACATTCCACATTTAAAACATTTAACCATTGTTGATGTCGTAGAAATACCATTATCCTCATCCATGGTGTTAACTGAATATTTTCTTTTGCACTTACTAGCTCTGTGTCCTTCTTTTCCACACCCAAAGCATCTTCAAGTTCCTTTGAAACATTCTCCTTGATGTCTCTTCGCACATGATTTATATACGGGAAATTGAACTTTTTTTCCTCTATAGGCATCATGAAACTCCATCTTTCTCTTATTATCTGAGTCATAAAACATACCAAATTTGAGTTTATTGATCATATTATGAGATTTATGATTCGGAATAATAATGATGTTTGGACTTCCAAATCCCATTTCATTTGGTTTCTCATGAAGAATATCATTCCATTTTCCATCATATCCTCCATTATCGTGAATCATCTTGTTTCCATCCATTTTCTAAAACCCAAAAAAAAATTGTGTGAGAGGCAAAAATAATAAGAAAGGGGGGGTTACATCAATATCTAACATCTTATGTTTAATCTAATATTGTTAGCATAATTCTAGGTCTATAACCAATATTTATACTTAACCTTAGGGACATCCCTAGACATACCATAGAAATATCTCTAGGGATCTCACTAACGTTTTCGCATCCTAGTTTCTAATGGTTGACTAAAACATTCCTATGATACCAACTGTAGAGAACCAAAGCTTTACGTACATGGACATTACATTACTTTTGCGGAATACTTAATATATAACAAAAATAGACACACAAGGACCGTAATAGTATAGTGTCTTTGGAAACATTGAATATAAACTTCTAATCATGTTGAAAGATCTTCAACATCTCCCAATAAAGATCTTCCCCTTTTTTCTTACCTAAAACCTTTCTTTATATCCTGGGGAAAAGATAACATAAAAGGGGTGAGCTCAAATTCCCATTAAGGGTAAATATAGAGAACATAAACAATCCATAAACATTTGAATGCAAAAACGTGAACATAAAATCTAAACATCCAAATCTTGAGCAAAGACATGAATCTTGGAAGTACGTAAGGCATATATCATAAGGGAACATCAATCATGATAACATATCCTAGGAATAAAATAGGTAATTGTGGAAACCATTAAGAACATGTTATGATTTCCATAGTAGCCAAGGCATTGCTGCCAAGACCATCATAGTGGACAAAGTCCATTTCGGAATCGAGTTCACTCCTCGTTTCAGTCATGTAACACTGAACTGGATTTACATACTGTTCTAGCAATTTCTATATAATGAGATATAAATTTGTATCCAATGCATTGGAGGGAGATATAGTTCCCACACAACTCATAATTAAATAATTCTTACTTGTGCCACAAAATAAACATAAAACATTCATCATAACCCAATGAATAAAATGGGTTTCATAAACATCATCCAATCATCACATAATCCATATAAAACAGAGGGATATTTCATCATAATAAAAATGAAACCAGGTAAATCAAAGAGTAATTATACTTGAAACATACACATATGAAATAATTTCATCTTAGATGGAAAATGGTTTTGAGAAAACACTTGAAATGAATTCTTGAAGAAAATATCCTTTCATTTTCAAAATAATTTTCTATTCACAAAATGCCATGAAATTTAAAATTAAAAGATATTTTGTTGAAAATATTCAGGAAATAATTTGGAGGATTCTTCATAAAAATAAGGCTTTATAAAACTGTAAAAAAATCCTTTCATGCCATATAAGTTTAAAAAACAGTCTCCTCGAACTTTTTTCAGAAAAGACAAAAAGTACCTCGTATGGAAAAAAAATTAAAGATTCCTTACATAACATGTAGTAAAAGTAAAAAATGTGTAAAAATGAAATTAAACAGACATAAGGACAATTTTAGAAAACATGGACATGGATGATAACAATAACCCCAGTAAATACTTATGTATAAGCAATCTCGAATAAAAAATGAGATTTGCAAAATTATCCCTTACCTTAGGTCCGATATGCTTAGTACATTTCCGAACCTCCTGTATAATGATTTAAATAATGTAATTGACTTATTACAGAATCACATTAATTGTTATTATATCATATATGGTTCACTTATGACTTTATATTACCCATTCTTTTGTGAGTTCCATTTTAAAGCAGCGTTTTCGGTTAAATCGTTTTATTTATTGTACGTGTTTGGACTTGTTGTTCTTGATATTATTACTTATATCTTGATTTACATAATTCCAGAATGTAAAACATGATTTATATATAATATATATTAATCATATACATATATATATATTATAGATCAATAAAAGGAATGAAATACACCGTTCATAGAGACGGTAGGCCATACGTACGCATGGAAGATGTTTTTTTCCTCATTGAATTGAATGGAACTAAATAGATGACATACATATATATATACATAAATCCAGTAGAATTATTATTTCATATATTTAATTATTATTCATTATGTAAACTTTATGATCATTCATGTATGGTTAACATGGAGAATGAATCTCATCGCGTCGTGGAGACGGTAGTCCGTACGTACGCACGATCGATGATATCGTTCCCATAATTATTGAATAGAATTGGAGTGGATGGTATAATATATCAGAATTAGTATGATGTTATAATAAACATATATAGTTATTATTTACACCATTATACCCATCCATGTATGGTGTTGGTGGAAAAACATATTTCACCACGGCCTGGAGACGGTATTCCGTACGTACGCACGCGTGGTGATTTCATTTTCCATAGGATGGATAGATGGTGAAATAGGGTTGTTTCATAATTATAATAACATACTAGTATATTTGTAATACTTATGTTATTACTTCTTAATGAAACAACTAAATAATAATAAGTGTGAGAAGAAATAAAGTTGAAAGAATCGGTAATGGACATTACCTCTTCTTTGAAGCGCCTCTTTGAGACCTTCTCTTAGGGCACTTAAATTGGTCTTTGAAGAAGACCAGAACCACTAGAATGTTTCTATGGAAGTGGAGAAGATAATTTTTCAGGGTTTGGTCGAGCTTTGAGGCTCAAAGTGGTGTGAGGAAGAGATGGAGGAGGTGCCTTTTTATAAGGGAGAAGAGGGGCACCTTTGAAAAAACTCAAAATATTATTTTATTATAAAGTTATATTCGGTTTTTAATAGCTACAAATTGAGTTATTTAGAAGCTAAGGTGGGTATGGTTATAAACCCTTTCATCCAATTGAATTTATACAAGTCTAGGTTTCTATTTTAACCTTATCATTTAGATTTATCCTTAAGTTAAATAATTTTTCTTTTACCGTGTCTTCTGGTTTTCTTACACTATAAGGTTAATAAACATACTATAACAAGACAAAAGAACACCAAGTTGTTTATTATTAATATATATATCATTATCTAAGTAATTTTGCCGAACCATAGAATTTTATGAATAAAATAACAAATAATAATATAATATTTGTTTTAAAAACTATTTTATGTCAATTTTGACACTATTTGGTAATTGATTTTTGTGAAAATCATAACTGGATGATTAGTTCGAAAATATTTAACTAAATCAATACTAACATGTCTTATTAACCTATAAAATTAGTCCAATACATAAAAAGTCTCAAATTACCTTTATTTGTGTATTTATAACATTAATTATGTCAATATTTCATTAATAAGATAATTACTGCATCATCATTATGTCACAAATAAATTACATTATTTAATGTATAAAAAGTATAAATAAAAAACCATTATATTGGAAATATTTTTATATTTATAATGAATATTTATAGTCGAATTTATCTTATGTATAACCGTATATTAAAAATGATTTAGTTATTAATCGTTGATTTTAACTATTTTAACCCTTCTTTAAATAAATTAATAATAATTGTCCTAATCTAATCCAAGGAGACATAAATGGTCATATTTTATTCCTAAGATTTTTTTTGGTCGAAATAAAATTATCCAATAGAATTAGGACATGTGTTAGGGTAATAATAATATCATTTTTAACCTTAATTACCCTATTTATTTTTAACCGTGGTAAAAAAGTATACAGTTACTATTCGCCAAAAATAATTTTCATCTCATTGAACCACATTTTAGTCCTTGATATTTATCGTGTCTCTCGGATTTGTGAAATTCAATTTACAGAAGTGTTAAAATTACATTTAAATAAAGAAGTCAGTTTTTTAACTACCACTATGTGGTTTCACTATTAATCGAAAATTGTAGTTTTTCAGAAAAATACCAAAAATTCAGCCTAAGCATTATTTGATATTCCAAATTCAAAATTGATGTCTATTTTTCCAAATTCAAAACATGGAAGTAACATTATTTAATTTTAAAATTAATTCTTGTCATCAATACAAATAACGTGTTTTTTAAGAAACAATAACTATCAAAAGATTGATACTTGTTTATATCCAATTTCAAAGTGAAATTAATTACAACGACCAACATTGGATTAAATGGTAAAAATATATTCTAATTACAATTTAAAACCAAAAAAATGATAATCTATCCATATAAATTATTGTGATGAAAGAAGTTGTTTTTAATTAAAATATAGCGTGTTTTTACTATTCATAAAAATATGACAGTTATCAGAATAATATAAAAAATTCATCCAAAGTAAATTTTTATATCCTGATTCCAAAGAAGAATTTTTTTTTTCAAATTGAACTTACAGACATGTCAAAAACAAGATTTAATGTGGGTTCACCATCAAAAGGTGGCAAAACTACATTTTTTGAAAAATAATTATTTTACTCGAAAAATTGATTTTGTTCTCCTACCATGTTCTAGAAAATGTGTAAGATGAATAATAATGTTATAAAATTCAAAATTTAGTTGATACTATTCATAACAGGTAGTTCAAATAACATGTCGTTGTTTAGCGAAACTCTGTATTGCAAACAACACACGCTATCGTGGAAGGTCGTGATTGCGTGTAATGCAAGCCATGTCAGGGATGCGTGTTGTGAATGCTCCTTTTGGTGTAGCGTACAACACAAGAAATTAAGGAAATTAAAAATAATATTTTTCATAAAATATCGGGGTGTTACAGTCACTGTTTAATATTCTCTTGTGTTGTTTCTAAATTGTAAAATAAATAAATTATTTAATCTGTTTTATTGGCTGGGGTCTTGGTTTAGAGTATAAAGGGGGTGTAGTAAAGGTGGCCAAAAGCCAATGGATTGGGGTTTCAATTTATGAATAATTATTTTGGAGTAATCCATCTTGATGCCTTATTTTATGTGGTTTAAATAAATTATTATAAATGTCATAATTATTTATATTTTGTGTATTGGTATAATATAGCATCTTGGGACATCAGTGTGGTTTTAAATTAGATTAGTTGAGACATGGAGGGCCTTGTAAACCTATAATCCCTTGTAAAATATTTATAAAGATATGGAAAGGAATTATGTGGACCATTTAACTAGATCAATTAACTTATTATGTTTTATGTGGGTGTAATTGTTGTCGTGGACCCATTTTATTTTTTCATTGGACTAGTTAAAATAGAACTACTGCTATCAATAAATGATTGATATTGTTTTTGTACGTTGAAGTGGGATGTATGGTAGATTGAAATTTAAAAATAGGGATTCAAAAACCATAAATAATTGAATATTAATTTAACATTTTTTTTTCAATCATAGATAATTCTTTATTAAGTATTAGTTGGTAGGTGTCAGGGTGTGTAATGTTTTTTACATGAAATGGATAAAAAAAATTTAAAAGGTATGGTACATAGGATAGTGTATTATTTGTAAAGGTGAAATGGGATTTTATCCCCAAGATCTGGTTTTTGGGAAATGGGTTTGAAATTTTTTTCAATTCCTTGAAATGGAAATGATTTGGTAAACACATCCCCTAGGGGAATCATAAAAAACAAAGTTAACATCAGGTGAACATGTACCCAGGATGATATAGTGGTTATGATTCGAGGTGGGGTAAAAAACCCCTCAAGTGGCTTCTAAGGCCCAATCGATATGTATATAACCTTGGGTTTTTGTTCTAAATAAGGATATTCATATTACCCCGGGTCTAGTGGAGGTTATAATGATCATCAAGATGTGCTCAAAGAGAACAAGACACTAGAGAAGTAGGTTTGTACCCTTCTAGGGGAGAACCCATCCATCTTGTTTGGTGTATGATAAATTTATAATTTTAAATAATAAATGGTTATAATAGTATTTTTTTACTATAGAGAACTCGTGTATTCAGATTTTATATATTGGATATTTTTGGGAATCCATCTGTGGCGGTTATTGGAGTTATAAACACAACATGAATGAGTGGCCATTTCATAGGGGTACCTGAGAAAATTCAACATTTTATTAAATGAACTTTTTGTTTTGCGGCTCGAGATTAGTTTTTTCATTGGTGATAGGTATAGCTCAGATTATTTATGTATTTATAGGTGAGGGAGGGATTGTTGTGACAATATATAATGGATGATTTTACTTTGTTTAAATATTGAATTCATATATGTTACTAGATGAGAGGGAGGTATGTATTTATGCCACATATCATTATTATAATTTTCAGCCTATTTATTTTATCTAACATCTATACATACTAAAATGAGATAAATGTGTATTTTGTTACTCATTTTATTTTATCTATGATTTCATACTCTGATACATAGAGTATATCATCCCCACAAAGACTTCTCAGAACCCATCTAGTAGTTAGTAGGTTGTTGAATTCATGGAGGTGTGCCTGAAGTCATGTGGAGAATTAATGTGGAAAAAATTCTTATTTTGTTTCGGTTGAGGATCTTACAATGTGTCATCAGGGGTTTATTTTATATTAATGTTTTGGGAGTTAGTAAGAAATAATGTAATGTGTTTAATATTTCGATTGAAACTTGACAGGTGTATCCAGACCACATATATTTTTAGATGATGAGGTTTTCATATGTGGGATTAATACTCCTATCATATTCTATTATGATTTTATTTATTGACACCTACCATGATTCACATGATATTTGAGACGAATGATTTCTTATTTTCCAGCTATATGTTTTTAGATATTTTCCAATTATAAAGAGTCAATCAATAGATTTGGCTATTAGATTTTATAGGTAAGAGGCATCACATGAATCCAATTAGAAATGTTGGATCCTCATGAAATAGAACAGCTTTTTTTATCTTATTTCATTCATAGTAAAGGCACATTATATAATATTTAAACAACTAATCAAGCATCATTTTATAATTTTATTATTTGGTGGATTTCTACTATTATGTGAAGACATGTATATATATGTATGATTCTAGTTCCAGGTATTATGGATAATATAGTGGGAATAATGATATGGTACCTCAGGATAGTTAAGAGTACAAATACGAAGGGGTCATTATTTGGTGTTCATTATAATTGATGAAATCCATTGGGTGTAGGATAAATTATTTAATGAATTTGTATATAATTATAAAAAATTTCCTCATACAGCTAATAATTCAACTCCACAAAAAATATGTAGTGACTATGTTTCTATAGGTACATGTTATCTAAGATCATGTTATTGTGCATGGGTGACCATAGTTGAGTTATATATCTTGGATGGAGTAGCTTCATGGGTGGAATCCAATAGGGATTAGTGCCTCATGATAATATGGAATGGAATAGGATATATATTGGTTGGGAATAAACTATTAGAGTAGTGGTTTAGAATGTGATTCATAGTGAATGGTGCGGGACCTGTGATCATTCCATTCATAAGGTTGTTACTATGGGACAAAATGGTATCACGTACGATGTCCCATGATTTTAAATCTACAGTTGGTAGTTGTCATGTGAATGGTGGGTGGTGTTCGAGATTAGAAAAATTGAGTTTCTCTTGAGTTATAACCTTTGACTGACCTGCAAGGGACTATGTGGTTAGACATAGTGACCCTCCTGGTACCAATATTTTTTAATGAGTGGGATTCAATGTGACCATAGAATTGGAATGTAACTAAGTTAGGTTACTGTTGGTTTTCTATAAGGTGAAACTATGAGTGGGGATGGCATAGGGTTGGGTATTCCTTTGCGATGGGAATTGATAATATTATTTCTTACATATGATTTAGGGTGTTTTGATGCACTTAATTGTGAAATTTAATTTATATTGTAGCCAATTTATGGACTGTTTAACATGTTTTGTAATTTAAGCATTGATACAACCAATATAAAATAAAATAAAGAAAAATATATGATTTTAGTTTATAAAAGACACGTTAAACTATGAGATTCCTTGTCACAACATGACATCAGAAATTGAAATTGATTTGAAGCTAGATAAAAATTAAATAAAATAGAACTTGATATTTACACTTTGCGAGACACATTCATATCTTGAATTTCTCAATAAAAAGAATCGCCATAGCTAACAGTGAAATGGATATTCACATACTATGACATACACAATGTCAAAATCATTCACACTATGATAGTTAAAATAAAAAAATGTTTTTAGAGAATATTTATACCTCATATTAATCATATTATAATTAATACACGACATGATTTAATTGGTATATGTAATTCAATGGGGTGAGAGTTAAATTACATATCTTACATCATTTGAGATATGATGTTTGGGATTGAGGGTGATCCATGGATTTTCAATGAAAAAATAGTGCATCAAGGTTCTGATCATGGATGATTGGAAGTCAATGTTTTCAGATAAAAAATAAGATGAAGCTGTGAAATTATCATGGGCTATTAGGTGTTGTGACATAGAACTGTTGATGAGAGCATTCTTAGGATTATAGAATATTGTTTTGATAGGTTTCTATAATTGAAATGTAATTAAGGCTCATAATTTTTCTTTCTGTTCTATGTCATGTGGTGGGGAGAAGCACTAGCTGAATTATTAATTTAGTAGTGATGTGATCATGTTTTGTGACAGATGGGATCGATAATGGCCTTTGTCATTGCTCATGTATCAACGGATTAAGAATAATAAACAATTGGTTTCACATTAGAAGTGTTATTATTGATTCAAGGTGGGATATAGTCAGTGGAATATTTATTTACAAATGATATACATTAGAAAATCCAACTAGATGACCCCCAGGCCTCTTGAGGATGAGAAATACAATGGTGGGATTTTTTTAACCTTTAATCTGTAATTGTGTTTGGATTGGTTGGTAAGTTTGAATTTTCAATTTAATTATTTAACAAATTTTTAACTGGGGTTTAGAATGAAACTTTTATTGTTGTAACATATTTAAATTGTTTTCATAGTAATTTTCTATGTCTCTAACGGTATTTATAGATTCCGGGTGAGTCTCATTGCCTCGGGTTAAGTTTCATGGGTTTTGTAGTACTCTTACAGGGTTCACATCTTGGGATTCATTGATTGAATAATCCTATGTGGGTAATCTTATGTAATAGTTTTTTTTTGATAAATTTCAATAAAAAATAGTTGGGTGTTAAATTTGGAAGATTTTTCAGGGATAAACATTGTGAAATCTTAGAGGAAACCATTTGGTAATATCTTGAATCCAGTATAGGGAACATGTCCTGGGAATGGTAATAGAAAGAGTATAAGGATGTTTAAGGGGGTTACAAATCATGTTTCCATGGTTGGATTGTGGTTAATAAAACTCAAATCCCAATTTTTCATGTTGTTTTCCTATGTATAGAACTTACCTCAAAGTTGGAATACAAATTGGAATAATGTGTGGTCAAACTACGCAACTCATTCAAAATGTATTTTTACAATTATCACATTTATAGGTCTAATAGGGGATTCTATATTTTTATTCCTCCCACCCATGAACATTATGAATATGACCCTCACACTCTTCAAACCGTGATACCCCTTTTTTATGGGATGATATTTAATGACTTTTTGAAATATTTGAGGTCTATTTTACATTCATTTTTACTAAATTTATATCTTCTCAGATTTATCAGAAAATTATTTATCCAACCTTGTATTCAATTAGTAAATCCATTGGATCAATGTAGAATCACCGGATTCCCTAAGGGGTTTTCATGATTCATAAGAAAAAGGTATAACAATATTGAATTTTCACCCCGATTTCTCAATATTTCAATAACATATCTCATTGTCACTATTTTTCAATGGATTTTTTTTATTTTAATGTCCAATTTTATATACAATTACTGTTGTTGGTAGGGGCCTTTTATTATTGTAGTTTTTTGGGTGTACTGAAGGATTCCAGCATCCCATGGGCTAATATTTCAATAAAAAACCAATACATAGTCAGTTATCCATAATTACACTATGTTTTCTTGGATTCACATGTTTATTATTAATTTTATAAATAATTAATTTTGGTGTATCATTTAGATATAAGATATTTTTTATAGGTGTGTGAATAAATATGGTTTGAAGAGTCCTAATGGGCCCTGAAAAGACATCTTCTCTTTTAAAATAATCATAATTAATCCAAAATGATGTATATTTTCACATTAATTTAACCCTAATTATTTTTATGTTTTAATCTATAAGGGTTTCATGTGATTGAAATGTTAAAAACCAAATTATGGGTGTGAGTAAATGTAAAATATTATTTTTTCCTAGTTATAGAGGGATGTTGGTTGAAACGATGGTTGATAAATAGGATAAGAAAACCATCGATAATTGGAAATGATTTCTCTATTTGGATTTGAATTTGTCTTAATTCATTAGGACATTTAAATTGGAATGTGTTGGAAAGTGTAATATTTTTTCCTTCAAATGGTTTTTGTAAAAGGAAAAGTGAAGGCTAATGGGTTTTGGAATGATGGAGAAATGAGAAACAAGTTTTTATAACCCACATTTATTATTTTGGAATGTATTTTGAAATAGTTTATATCCTATAAATGTAAGTGGTTTTAGAATGATTTTTATAAATAGAAAATAGTATTTTTTTTTAATGGAAACAACAATAGAACCATTATTTCATGTTTTTTTATTTTTAGTGATATAATTGTAATAATATTTCTTTTCTATGAAAATAAAATATATTTCTTGATTGATGATGTACCTAGGCTAAATGAGAACCCCTAGGAGTGTTTTGAATTTATGGCTAAGCTGGTTTAAACATGGAAAATAGGGGAGATAATTTTTATGGTAAAACATTACGTGATTGTTTCCTTGGATAGAATATAGTTCCTTAAGGATGGGTTTATTACTTTTAGATTTTATTTTGACATGGGAAAATCATATTACCACTAGCGATGACATGGTAGGAATAGTCATCATGACATGATCAAAAACACCCCAACACTAGAAAAAGTAACCATACGGGGAAAATTCCATTTTGCGATGGTTTATTTGCGATAGTAATAAAACCTCTCACAAATAGTCCACCAGAGAGGTTATTTGCAATGGGGGTATCAACCCGTCACAATTAATTAGTAATTTTACACAGGACTTGGTGTCCTGTCGCCAAGATATATGTTCGGTTTGGCGCGATTTGTGTGTCAAACAATGGGGAGGATATTCACGACGGGGTGCCACCCACTTTCAAAAATACTCGGAGGCTATAAATAAGATTTGCAATGGGGAATTTCCTTATCACAAATAGTTCATCTGCATGTCACTATTTACGATGAGTCCCATCGCAAATATTTGACAGCGGTAAATAGTATTTACAACTAGATGGTGGCCCGTCACAAATAGTGTGTCGGTAAGCCACTATTTTCAATGGGTCCAGTCGCAAATAGTTTCATCACAACTAATCTAAACTATATATACCCTAATCTGTTTTTTTCAATTTTCTCTTTAATTCATACTTTTTCTCTCTCTCTTTAGACACAAATTTTAGAGTGAAATTTTCTCTAAGTTATTTTTTATGAAGAAATTTTTGAATTCCTCTCCACCTATAAGAGATCAAGTATAATGGTATTTATGTTTTATTTAATTTAATAAGAATTTAATTTAATTATTTTAATTTTAATTATTGTTAATTAGTTGTAGTTAAATTTGATTTAGATCTTTTCGTCATCTGCATTTATTTGTAATAATAAATTGAAATTTTTAGTACTAAATATTAATAATTAGTAGTTATTTGGACATATAAAAGATAATTAACAATACATATATATAATTAGCAGTAATTAGTAATTATTTTTGGTAATTTGTAGAAATTAATGATAATTAATGCTAATTAGTAATAATAAGTGGTAATTAGTAATACATACTAATAATTAGTAATAAATACTAATAATTAGTAAAAAATACTAATAATTAAAAATTTATACTAATAATTATTTACAAATACTAATAATTATTAATAAATACTAATATTTTGTAATAAATACTAATAAATAGTAACAATTAGGAATAATTAGTAATAAGTAACAATAAATAGTAATAAATTGTAATAAATTGTAATAATTAGAAATAAGAAGTAATAAGTAGTAATAAATAGAAATAGATAGTAATAATTAGTAATAGTTAGTAATAAAAAGTAATAAATATAATTAATCGATAATAATTAGTAATAATTAGTAATAAATATAACTAATTTGTAATAAATTGTAATAAATATTAAAAAATATTAATTAATAGCAATAATAAGTAATAATTAATAATAATTAGTAACATTTAGTAATAATTATTAATAAATAGAAATAGATAGTAATAAATAATAATAAATAGTAATAATTATTAATAATTAGTAATAATTTGTAATAATTTGTAATAATTAGTAAAAAGTACTAATAAATAGTAATTAATAGAAATAAATAGCTATAAATAGTAATAAATAGAAATAAATAGTAATAAATAGTAATAAATAGTAATAAACAGTAATAAACAGTAATAAATAGAAATAAATTGAAATAAATATTAATAATTAGAAATAAATAGTAATAAATAGTAATAATTAATAATAAAAAGTAACAAATAGTAATAAATTGTAATAAATTGTAAAAATTAGTAAAAATTAGTAATAATTTATAATAATAAGTAATTATTAGTAATAGTTGGTAATAAATAGGAATCAATAGTAATAAATAGTCACAAATAGTAAGAAATAGCAATAAATAGTGACAAATATTAATTAGAAGTAATAAATAGTAATAATTTTTAATAATTATGAATATTAAGAATAATTATTAATAATTAGGAATAAATAACAATAAATATCAATAAATATAAATTAATATCAATAAATAGAAATAAATAGTAATAAATGGAAAAAACAATAATAAATAGCAATAAATAGCAACAAATAGCAGTAAGTAAGAATAAATATAAATAATTAACAATAATTCAATATAATTTGGAATAATTATCAATAATTACTACTAATATGCAGTAATTATACATAATTTGTGATAAATAGAAATAATTAGTAATAATTAGGAATAATTAGCAATAATTAAGATGTGATAGTTGGAAGAAGATGAATCCTCAATGGAAAGGGGGCTATTTTGTCTGATGACTCATTTATTTAAATCTTTCATACACTGTAATTACAATAAAGAATATGGTCAGAGGTACACTTATGCATTCTCGTATGCATGAGAATGGATATGCATACCGCCGAGCATATACTTCATTTTGAATTCCTTGTGATAATGTTGCAAGTAAATGAACTGTCAGACAAAAGAGTATCCATCAATAAACTAGATAATGTGTCACCCATAATTAGTGGTAATTAGTAAGAAGTATTTGTAATTATTTATCTTCCATTTTGGATACTATTTTTATTATTTAAAATTATTAAAAAAGAGAATTGATTTTATAATTTGTATAAAAATATAGAACAACAAAATAAACAATAATAATTATTATATGATCGTTCTTGGATAAATCGGCAAAAAATCCATTTGATTCTTGATTAAATCCTATATATATTGTTGGTGATGAATCTTTCATATCATTTGCATAATCAAAACCTGAATTTGTTTCAGAAGGCACAATTAAGTTTCCTTGTAAAAACATTCTCTTAGAATGTTTGAAACATTGGAAAATGTTCGAGGATATATCTTGTAATTTGGTTTTCATTCAAATTTTGTTTTTGGATATTATCATAGTGAATGTAGTTCCCGAGAAGATACTAATTATTTGATTCTGAATCCATCAATTTCTGAAAATTTATTAAAGGATATTTCTAATCCATCGTTTCAAAAAACTAAAAATTAAGACTATATTGATTTAAATGCAGAGTAGGCACAATATAAATATAATGAGTTGTTGAGTTCTGTTGAGGATGAATTATATATTGGTAACAAGATATGAAAATTACAAGGGGTTGCAAAATTTATGGCTGTTAAATCAGATAATGAAATGTCAAACAACTCTTTTGATAATATATTTTCTTTGGTTATAACATTATTATGTGAAGGAATTGTGTCTCATGAAAATTATTATGAGACAAAGAGGATGGTTCATAATACGATACATACTTATCAAAAGATTCATGAATGTAAAAATGATGGAATCTTATATTCTTGGGAAATGAATCATTGTATAGTTTTCCCACTCATGGAAAATCGACGTATAAAGAAGCTCATCCTAGGAAGTCTGGATTGATTCCTATAAAGAGGTTGTGATACTTCTAACTTACACCAATGTTATAGTGTCTATTTACATCTCAGAACATAGAGATAATGATCTGCTGGCCCAAAACCAATATTTCAACTTGTAAATTCATTAACTATCCATATGATGGTGATTAATAGAAATTTTATGACTGAATGCATCTGTCTTTTGTTTTAGAAGACCATAACTTGTGATTGGGTGTTTTTACTGATGGTTTCTATCCATTTGGTTCTTATGGTAGACATTATTCATGTTTTCATATCTTTAACACTTCATACAATTTACAACTATGGATTTTTATGAAGAGCCTTACATATTTTTTACCATATTAATCCCAAAACATCCAAATGTGAATATTGATGTTTATTTGAAACCATTCATTGATGAGTTAAATTCATTATGGATTAATGGTGTGAGTATATATGATGTTGATGTGAAACAAAATTTCCTACTAAAAGATGCATTAATGTGGATAATTAGTGCCTCACCGATATAAATAATGTTATCTAGATAAAGTATACAGGGTACTAAATCATGTCGTTGATGTATGGGAGACATCAAAGTATTTTCACTCATCAATAAATAATGATTTTATTTTGGATGTCATCGCAGATTTCTCCCAATTGATCATCAATTTTTGAGGAACAAATATCATTTAATAAAAGAAATAATTGAAATAGATGAACCTCCAAAAAATATATTAGGTACATATTTATATCAGTTGTATTTTCATTACCTCCCATCACATTTGGACCCATAATAAACAAACATAAAATTCATAGATTTTTGGAAAGTTAATAATTGGATAAAATGGATAATTTTTTGGGATCTTCCATAATTGACTAATTTTTTGTTCTACCACATGTTGGATATAATGAATATTGAGAATAAATATTTCATACAGTTTTAGATTCACTAGGTTTGATCAATGATAATATAAAGGCATTATATGATCTTGCCCAAATTTTCTGGTAACTAAAACATGAACATGTTGAAAATGTCAGATCATAGAGGTAAATGAAGTCAAATGAATCTTATACACTTTTCAAAGATAGTATCTTAATAATTTGTCATTGGAATGAAGATTTGAGACTTTCATATGGATATGATTCAAATTTGGGATGATAAGGTAAGAATGGTAAAATTATTGTATTTAAAAGTCATGATTTTCATGTTATAATAGAAAGAATTATATCGATTAGATTTAGTGGTTTGTTGAATTATATGATTTGGGATTCGATAATAATCATATCGTATTTTTTTGATACATATTGTGATGTGAAAATAGTCTACAATGAACTAAGAAATATGGAAGAAGATGTTGTTGTAATTATATGTAAACTGGAAAAAATATTCCCGCCAGATTTCTATGACTCAATGGAACATATAATATTAAATTTTCCAGATAAAAAAATGTGGATTCCTGGTACACTATTGATGGATATACCCATTTGAGAGATGCGTGAATAAATTGAATAAAAATTAACTTAACAAAGCATCAGTTTAAGTCTCAATTGTTGTGGTTATTTGAAAGAAGAAAAACAATTCTCTTATTATATTGAATCTGAATATCCCTACAAACATAAACGCCTTGGATAGAATGTGGGTATTTTTTATGATGAAATGAAAAAAAGTTATCAGTTGTTTATATTCTAGAGCATGGCTTTAGTGAAATTCATGAATGATGGATTTTAGATGATGAAAATCAGAGAGCTAATACATATGTTCTGCTCAACTATGAAGAAATTAAATCATTTGTATTGTGAGTGCATCTGTCACTTATCAATAATTTATGTTATAATAAGTAAACTTATTTTATTTGTATGTTATATGAAATTTGTATCAAGAAAGAACTTCCATAAATTATAGGAGATTATATTGAAGAACGTTGGCAAAAAAATAAATGGTTTCCATAACTGGTAACATAAATTATGGATGGTTTAACATATCAATTCAGTTTGTTAGTTATTTTATTGATAATTTTTTTACAAATTTTTGGTGTCTCAACATACTGATAAAATTGATAAATGACTATGTGTATTGAGTAACCCACCATCCAAAATGGTTAAATTTTATAATGCATATGTGGTGAATTTTTTTTATTTCATACACATGCATATGGTGAATGAAAAAAATTAATTGGGGAGTTTTAATGAGAGAATATCATCATTGAGAAAATGAAGTTGAATTTTTGGTCATGATGGATGAAATTATTAAACTATGTTATCTAGGACAATATTGGTTAACGATGTTTAAATATCAATGCCTGGATACTGAGATTGTCTTGCTTGATCATCTGACAATGGAATTGTCAATATTAGATATTATAGTTTTCTCCCAGTAAATGAACCATTTTTAATGGATCAACAGGCACAAGAAATCTATTACACAATGTACTATGCTACTTTAAGGGTACTGAGTGATTAGTGGAGCATAATTAAAATTAAATCTCAGGAAAATATTTTTACTAAAAAGGAATGTGTTCCTCTAAAGTGAAAGAATTTTATATTTTTCAAGAGACTTCTAAAAATATATCTTATTCACAAAGAGACAAGAATATCGATTAAGACACACCAAAATTAAGGGTAGATAGTGATGATGATGTTAATGACGTTACAAATGAATTTGAAATGGGAACTGATTCTTAAACTGAAACTCATATAGATATTGATGTGTCGAGGAAGAATATAAAGACATTGATATCGTCAGATATGAAGATGATGATGAAGGTGAACATTGACATAATTAATGGTTATAATCATAACTAATATATATATATATATATTAGTAATTTCATTTATTTATTAACAATAATAATTTAGTGTTTCAGATGGATGATGACATATTTCAGGAGTTTTAAGAGGCTGAGCTACCCTTGGATGAGGAGTATTTGGGATTATCTAACCCTCAACGAACTGGAAGTTCAGTTGGTATGCAGAGGGGGAGCTGTCTTGCATGGATGATGATTCCTAACCCAATCCTCAACTGACATCCACACCTTGGATTTGATCCATGCATTCAGAGGTATGGTAACTAGTGTATATGAGTTATCTTTCATTAATTTATTTATATACTAGTTATTTTATAATTTATTCTTTTTTTACAGTGTTCTCATGTATCTATTTGATAGGGGATCACTATCTTAATCAATTATATTTTCTCAACCATGGATCACAAGGAAACACATTCCTATTGATTTATAGCTCACTATGTTCATTATTTGGATGGTATTTAAATAAATAATACTTATTTTGATATTTATTTCATTAATAACATGGTATTATAAATTATTTTTTGGGTTTATGGTATCCCATTGATGATATCAGGCATGATTCTATCCACATGGCATAGGAGGTGTCTACGTGTGACCATTTCTGGCAGTTTTTGCACAATTTGAGGATGACCATGAAGAAAGGAGTGGTAATATTTGATTAGTCATGTATTTCCCACCAACCATAGTACATTTCATCTCAAATTAGGGATGGATCATGTTTACACTGGTTGGGTGGTGGATTTCATTAGATATCTTCATTGGGTCAGCAGAACTAGGGGAGATAGGAGGTGACACATCGAGCTGGTAGTCGTACATTCAGTATACATAGATATCATTTGGTATGTAAATTTTTTAAATATTTTATATGACATTTAATATAAAAAAGTAAATTTTATATTCATATAAGCACTCGATCAACCTGATATTACAGAGTACGATGTTTATTGGAGGATGTAAAACGATCTAGTCGTTGGAGAGATTATATGTGATTTCCAATGTCTAATTATTGTTAGTATTATTTCACATTCTATTTGAAAATTAACATCATATAAAATTTTCAATATTTTAATTTCAAATTATAATTGAAGGAGTAATATGAGGTCGTGATATCTCAGACATAGGCTGAGAGTCCAGCCAATACGGATGATTAGACTAGTTTCTACCATTTCGATGAGGCGGCTTGGATGTAGGTGACCTAGTATGCCTTCAAGAAGGTAAGAGTAGTGGGTATCATCTCTCTTTTGAATCCTGGGACATATTACGATACTTCTGCAATGTTGGCGTCCAGCTCGAGAGGAGCTCGTGGAGAGGCATCCTCTTCTGGATTACAGTATTAGGAACAGCTGGAAGCTCAGAGTGAGCTTATAGAGAGTTTTGAGAAGTAGCTAGAAGAGATGGGCCAACAACATTAGCATAAACAATACTACAATGTTGATAATCATAAATGGTTGTAGCAGCATCAGCAGAACAATGTGGAAATGCATCGATGGTTATAGCAGTAGCATGAGAAGATGGAGTACATGCACAATATGACTTGTAGTTTAGGAATAGATATTTCCCCACCATCTCATCTAGCTCATCCTCCTCTTCTAAAAGACTATCCCCCAATTGATTTTTTTGGTTTTTTTAAATATTTGAATTCAGGCTTTGTTGTAATATTAACTATTTATAGTTTCTATCTTATAGATTTGTGTGAATATTGAATAATTTATTTTTGTTTATTTTTTTATTTTTTTATTTTAAAATTTATTATTAGTATTATGTTTCTAATTTTTTTTATATTTTAATAATAATACTAATAATATTTTTAGATTTATTTAAATGATTTTTGAAATTATTTTGAATTTTAATATTTTTTATTTTTAAGTATTTTAATAATATTAACAATTTTTTATCATTAATTATTCATATTTTTATTAAATATATTTTTTTTATTGAGTATTTGTGATGGGATCTTTTGTGATGGAACCCCATTGCAAATAGAGTATATATATTTCATAAATAAGTATTTTTTTTATTAGAAAAAGGGACAGTTGCAAATAATTTTTTGTTACAGGCCCATCGAAAAAGGTTTTGATATATATAACACATATAAACGGAGAACTATGTGCAATGTAAAAAACAGCCCTGTCATAAATATTTTTTACAATACCCATCACAACAGATTTTTATTTATATAATGTTTATAATCAGAGTCCTATTTGTGACTAGACGATAACCTGTTGTAAATGGTTTTCTTTTCCGATGGGACCATCGGGAAAAACTATTTGAGATCCCATTTTTGGAAACTAGTTATTTTTTATGGTACCCCATCAAAAAATCTCATTTTCGACGGGATTCATTTGTTTATAGCCCATCACAAATATCTCAAATTATAGTAGTGTAGGTTTTTACCATCTGTAGGGTAAACCCAGCCTATGTTTTAATGTATGATATATTTTTGGTTTTAAATAATTAAATGTTTTTATTATATCTATTTACATTGGAACACTCTTGCAATCGTAGCTTATAAGATTGTTATTCTAGGTAATTCATTGGTGGTGGGCCATTGAGATATACTCAAACTCTTCTGGGGCCACCATTAAACATGGGTACACATGTATATTCCATATGATATGTTATGCACTAGATGTGATGAGTTATAAGATCATGATTTTCATGGGTGAGTGTAATTACTCAAGTGAGGTTTCTTGTTTAGGGTGAGGCCCTAATAAAATTCATATTTTATCCATAGTGTTTTCCATCTATTTTTATTTATGGTAAACCCAATGTGTACAATGTTTATATACCACATATTATATAATTATATTTTCATATAATATTCATTTTATGTAACTTTTTAATTCATTTATTTGATATATGTGTATAATGATATTTTTTTACTTAATATATTATTTTGAGCTTAGATAACAGGGGTATAATCTCCCAATGATACCAACTTATACAATAACTATTTTTCGGTACCAACTAGAATTCAGGGAGGTGTATAAAAGGACACTTAGTGAACAAGTCTTGTAATTTTTCATAGAGTGATCTAGTTTTGTCTGTTACAATTGTAGGACATATTATAATATCTACTTGAAAAAAGAGTCTGTTTCTATCTTTATAAAATATATATTGGACTTACAAAATTTATTTTATAAGAAACATAATTTTTTCCCTCTAATGGGGGTGGGGAATAATTCCAAAATGATTTGAGTAGTTTTTGTGAGATTAACAGTATTTTAAATTGTATTCATGCACCATATACTCCTCAATAAATTAGTTTACAGGAATAAATGAAACAATATTTTATAGAATTGGTTCATTTCATTATGAAAGGATCAAAATTACCTAGGAATATTTGAGGTGAATAATTTATTTCTAGTTTTTACAATATATATATAATTTCTTCAAAAATACATTTTTTTGTATAATTATGAAATATGGATGTTTAGTAATCCTAACCATTCATAATTTATTGTGTGTGTGTGCTTAGCAAATTATTGGGTCCCTGGTTGTAAATGGTCAATATTTGCACCATATGATATTAATATTATGTTCCATGGTTATATAGCTAATTTAAAAGAATAATGTATTTCATATTTCAATACTAATGTAATTTTTGTATCTGGGGATATAGAAATATTTGAAGATAAAATTTATAAAAAAATTGTAGAAGACCATGTTTCAAAATTTTCTATTATTGGTGTTCATATTTATTTGAACTAAGATGTTGGTAGTAATTATAACTCCATGTTTGTATTTAGAAGTAATATTATAGCTATAAAAGTAATGTATCTTCATTTAGATGTTATATAAATTTATTTATTTCTATTCCTTATTGAAGTGATCAAAATAAAAATAATCTAAATAAATTCCAAATGTAGTTACCCATAGTTGATGATCCATAAATATGTCAAATAAATATGACTTCTAGATATGAAACTTTATATAATGGGGAGATAATCAATGATATAGATTCCATTTTATGGAACCATACTTATAATCATCACAAATTTACATCATTTTTTAAAACCCATTGGGTGTAATGGGTTTTTAGAACAAATATGACTCCAATGTAAACATTGAATATTGAAATAAATAATTGTTACTAATGGATTTATGTGAAATTATGGATATGATTATTTTGATAATTATTCTCATATGGTATGTATTACATTATAATTACATTGCATCTATTATATTTCCCTTATTATCCATGCATTTATCAAATGGATGTTATAAAAGATTTCCCAAATGTGGAATTAGATTGAAAATATATATATAAACTAACAAGAGACAATTTTCTTCATGGGAATTAATAATATGTTTATAAATTTATTAGAACCCATAATAGTTCTGAAAAAGAACCAAGATTTGGCATGATATTTTTTATTTTGATACTGAATCAAATATTTTTTATGAAATAATTCTAATAAATATAACTATGAAAATATTACAAGTCTCTATAGTGGTTTATTTCTTCTCTATATATATTATTTATTGAAAATTGGAACCAATATGATTAGTAAGAATGAGACCAAGGGGAATATTCTACTCTTTTAGGCTTAAAGATGAAGCCATATTGGATACTATTATGAGAATAAAAATTAAGAATCATAAAGAATGATTTTACTTTAGTAAAAAAACATTATATTGAAATATTATAGAATAAATTAAATTATCTCGGTTTCAAAGTAAAAAATACTCCATTTTATTCAACAATCATATTGATAGTTAATAATATATAAAAAATAATAAGCATGAATATTATAGAAATATTATAACCCTATTTTATCCAATAATCTTCACATAGCATTATACTTCATTTATAGTTTGGAAACTATGTAGATAAACAAGTAATCTAAGAAAAAAATAGAATGGAATAATAATGGTTTTAGATGTTTAAAATAATCATTAAATATTATAAAATTTTTACCCAGCTATATTTGAAAGATAATATTATTATATTTGGATTAATAATATTGGTGATAAAAAATACACTTTTGGGTGGTTTATTAATATTTGAAGAGGTGTTTATTTGCGAGAGAAAAATAATAATCTGAATTTCACACTCGGAAAATGAATTATAATTTTTTCATTAGGTGATAATAAAAAGAGTCTTAGTGGATTTAGGATATATTAGTTGATAATAATTTGTATCGTATTAGAATTCACCATATTTCCATTAATTCTTAAAGTGAATCCACATGATAAAGAGAATAATGTGGCATTTATAATGGTGAGTAGAGAAACATCAACTTAATCAATGATTGGGATAGGAAACTACCATATTATGTTACTATTAATATTATTTATATAAATACTTGTAAAAAAATTGTTGATGCTTTCAAAAAATCAATGTCAAGAAAGCTTATATATGTGACTGAAAGGAAAAATGGGTTTGAAACCCACTTAATAAACATTAATTAATGGAAACCAAACACTGTTTTTTTATTGATCCTATTTAATGTGTTTAATGTCTAAAAAATTTTATGTTAATGAATATTTGTGTTATCATTTCCCCAGTATATGAATCAATATATCATCATTATGATTCAAGAATGAGTGATGAATATAAATGAAAATGAAGACCCTATGAGTTATGGGTCGATAAATAAATTTTATCATTTTATAGTTTCAACCACATTAAATTATAATGGGTGAATATTTTTATGGATGTTTAGGTTTTAACATAAATGATAGTTCATGAAATGATCAAAGTATATTGGAATAGTCAGGCATTGAATATTGGTTTATATAATTAATGACAAATTAATACACATGTGACATCTCCAGTGATGTTAAAAATATTTTTAGTTTAATGGTTTGTTAAATTAAAATATTTAATAATATTGAGATTTTTTACACAATATAAAGGATTATATTGATATATATCTTTAATATGTGTATTTTTTATTAAAATTTTGATATTTGAGGCCTGTGAATATATTAAACCACAACATGAATTCTGTATTCATTATATGCAATATGCATTGTATATTTTTATAACATACAAATTTCAAAATATTGATAAATGTGTTTAATGATTCAATGAGTAATAACTCTTTATTTAAAGATTTCTAAAAAATCATTCAAAGAGGATTGACATAGAAGGTGTTGGAGAATTTAGGGATTCACATAAAATTTTGATAAACAGGTTGATGTAAAGAATCTTTTATATATAGTAAGAACATGCAATGTAATTTCCAATTCATTTAAATAGTTATATACAACTTTAATTTAGTTACTTTTAATGATATTTTACATACCTATGTTTGTTTTAATGTATTTCAGTGTGTTAGGTTGGAGTTTTTATGAAATTTTGAGAAAAATGGTATATTCATAGTCAGTGCATGGTTACTGTAAATTGTTCATCCATCTCAATTATCCATGTGAACACAGGTAGAGGGGTTCATATGGCATACACATGGATTGAAAAACCATGTGAAAAAACCCATATAACCATGAAAACTTGGATAGTGAGGTCTATAAGGATGGTTCATTATTGTCCTAATAATGCACCACATCTTAGGCATACTTGGTAACAAGTCCATTATTCTTATGAGTAAGAGAAGTGGAATATGGTAATTCTATTGAAAAGTAATCATGAAACCATGGTCCACTATCTTACATGATTCAATATGTGTAACATTTTCAATGTTTCATTAATATTGAAATGAAATAATGGAAATAATTTCACATTGAGTTATGTCCACACACAAGAATATTTCCAACTCTATCATGAGTTGAATCCTTTAATGAGATATCATTTCACCTTTGAATACATCGAGTTCCAGAATGATGTATGTATTAAGATATGATATTATCAAGTTAACACATTGGCCTCTGGTATGAGACAATGCAATTAATGGTGTACGAGTCTCCTTGGGAACCATGTAGTTAATGTAGTTATATAAGAATATGTTATAATGTAATGACTAGTTATTTATGTGCTTTACTTATTTATTATAGAACTTAATACACTATATTTTGACTAGATTGGTTTCATACACCATTGGTGGTGGCCTACTGATTTGTACTCACAACCAATTCAGGTTAACTAATTGGTAGCCGAATAGATTATATTTTTTCATGATATGATCTGGGAAAAGGCATTGGGATAAATTTCTAATGTGAGATTGTGCTTGGATGAAGGGAGTAGACATGGTTCAGAATTAACATGGGGAGTCATAGTAACTTTACTATAAGTATCATTATAGAAACATGACATTTATATTAGCGTCACATGGTTTCCCTTTCAGTTTATTATTTTGTTTTCTATTTGGTTATCTTTTGACATGAGTGTGGTTCGTTTTATATATGATTACACATTATTTATTTAGTTTGTATGGTGTTTTACTATGATTAAGGAGGGTATTATTTCCCCATTAATGACTTACTAGACCATCACTACTAGTTGATAAAATCTATAGTACGGGAGGAATTCATGAGGTCATGTGGTCAAATAGCCTGAGGCACCATTGTGTGGCACTCGGGTCGAGATGTTACCATGTAGTATCAAAGCTCTATTTTTCTTTCCTATTAATATACCATACTATTTGGGAATGGTAGACAGGACACAAGGAAGAGTCTGGTCTTGGTAATGATCTCATACATGGGAGTTGAAAACTCATATATGTGGGAAAACCAGAGTACTCAGGGTGGGATTGTTGTTATTATTGTTTTCTATTTGAATTGAACATTATTTAAACTTTCTTGACAAACTTCTTTTGTGATGTGATTTTTTTCTATAAATTTTTGAATATTGATTTGTGCCTAGTAATGACCTGAGATTTTAGTGTTCATTCAAAATTTGTGGAAATAATGATTATTTTGTGACATTCATCATCTTAGGCATGCATGGGAAAATAGGATTTGGGAATGTTTTTGAATTGGAAGCATTTTCATAGTTGTGAAATTAATATGAATATGGTTCCAAAGATGAATTTAATAGGTTTGTAAGATGACACAAATAGACAATAATTGGGTATCTAAAAGAGAAACATGATTGTTATGGTTTTCTTACCCATATTAACCAAAAACATTATGTGGGATGGTTATGGGTAATTATAACACCACCGTTTTGATCACGAGGAAAGGTGGGGGGAAAATACTTCTGGTTACTAATCCTCTTACTTAAATGTTATAAGGTTTTGTTAAGACACATGAGATATGTGTCTTTCATTTTAGAGTGTTTTCCTCCACAAATAATTTTGAGGGGATGATTGAGGGGAATTAGTTGGAATGATTTTATAGGTTTGGAATTTGTTGCAACAATCATGGTAGCTGAAGATGAAGGGGAGTATTTTTTAGAGAACTCTGCTCTCTCCATTCCATTCCTAGAAAGAGGCCCATGACGAGTTTTGAAATGTATGTCTGAGCTGACATGAGGGTTTTAGTTACAAAACTGACCAACTTTTTCTAGAGATGGTGGACCTGAGGAAGATAAATTATAGGTTCAGTCCGCATAGACAATAATTGGGATGATAGAGACTCCAGCTAAGAGGAAGGTAAATATGGATACATTTACTCTATGATGATTAGTGGAGCACTTGTGAGGCATTTTGGCATGAACTAGAAATAGTAATGGATGTTATGGAAAGGCTTCTTGGAGAGGTTCTTGGAGTACTTTTATCGATTGAAAATGAGACTAGGGAAAGATACTGAGTTCATGAATCTATCATTGGGGATAATTTTAGTAATGTATTGTTCTAGACATGACACAAATCTGCAATGATTTTATCCAACAATAACTTGAGGTTATAATGCTACAAAAAAACATTTTCAGGATGTACTTAAGTGTGAGATTATGTCTCAACGGAATATAATTAGGATGAATAAATTTATGGAAGTGGTAGATCAACCGCTCAATGTATAATGGAACCTGAAGTAGTATTCATGTGCAATATATGTATGTGTTACTAGACAATCGTGATGTGATGCTTATCTGATAAGGATGAACCATTATGAAATATCTATCCAAGCAGTGGGATGAAGAAAATTTAGATAGGATAGTCGGTCGTAAAGTACCTTACTGGGGTGATTTTCCATCAATGTGATAGTTCGGGACACTATCATCAACACTCTTATCGAAAAATTTTATATTGTCAATATTGGAATAATATGAGGCATCTATTTAAATTTTGAAGGTCCTAGTGAGAGATTGGTACTGAAGGACCATCTTGGTAGACTCAGAGTAAGGGAAGAGGATCTTGTAAACCATATCAGGCTTCTAGTTAATGTTTTACTGGACGAGGTGTTAGTGGTAGTGGATGTGATATATCTAGGAGGAGTTCCTGCATTAGTAGAGTGTTGTTACTCTGGGGAGACAGACAACATCATAGGGAATAGGGGATGCATGGTTACACGCATTACAACCTAAACATGTGGATAGATAGGATGGACCATTTACAATGATATGTTTTATTATTGTTTCCACTACTTTATCTAGTTCCTTTTTTGATACTATTTCCTCTGAATCTATTATATCTATAAATTTTTTGGATGGTTTGAGACTGACAGTGGAGTTTTTGTGTGTGGTAATGACTATAGATACACCATTGGCAGTGTGGTCTAGAGATATCTATCAATGAAATGGATGTTCACTATAGATCATGTACATTTTTTTACGGTATCTATATGTTCTAGATATAGTGGGATTCAATATGATTATAAGGATGGATATTCTAGTTACCTATTAAGCCCAAAATGATTATTTCTGCCACAGATTGGCCTTTGTGTCTCCTAAGGCAGGAGAGTATATATATTTTGAAAATATGGATAACCAAGAAGGTCATGTATCTCCAATTACATAACAACTAAGAGATCATACAACCCATGTTTCTTGTCTATTGTTGGATAACATGGGTGTTAGGAAATATGTCCTCACACAAGTAGTGGAACTATGTCAGGATATCTTTCTAGATGACATCATGGGGATACCACCAGAGAAAGAAGTGGAATTCACTCTTGTGATCATTCCAAAGGCAGATCTAGTATCTATTTCACCATGTAAAATTTCATTGACTAAACATTGAGAGATGAATAATCTATTAGATTTTTTGGAGGATAATGGATTTATCCATCCAATTACAACACCTTAGGGATCAACTATTTTAGGAAAAAAATCTTATGGGTGTTTACACTTATGTGTCGATTATTAGAAGTTAAATAAAATTACATAGAAGAACGGATATCCTCATCCATGTATGAAGGAACTGTTTGATGATTTAAAAGGTTATTTATTATTTCAAAATGGTCAAATTGAAATAAGGGTATCATTGGATTAGTGTTCAGATTTCTGATATACATAGGGATTATTTAAAGATTAGGTGTGGACTTTTTGAATTTTTTGTAATGTTTTTTGGGTTGAATAATGAACTATTAGTGTTTATGGGTTTGATGAATAAGTTCTTCTATCAGTATCTAGACCAGTATGTGGTGGTGTTTTTGGATGACATCATGGTGTACTCCAAGGCTCATGACAATCATACCCAAAATCTTGACATCATCTTCAGTACACATAGTGACCATCATATATACAATAATTTTTGTAAGTGTCAATTTTGAATTAACCAACTTCACATATTGGGACACATTATCTTTGAGAATGGTGTATCAATGGACCCAAATAAGGTTCATGTAGTGGTTTTTTGTGAGAATCCCAAGAGTGATTTTGATACCTAATGATTTCTCTGATTAGCTAGATATTATAAGAGATTTATCCAAGACTTTTGTAATTTGGATGCACCACCTTTGGGTTTGACCAACAAGGGGGTAAATTTTGAATGGTCATATTCATTTGAGAGATATTTTTACTCGATGAAGAATTATTAACAATGAAACCAATTTTCATCCTACCTGATTCATGTAAGGAGTATACAGTTAATTGTATGGATTTTGGGATCTAACATGGAGCTGTGATGATGAAGGGAGACCGAGTTGTGTCATATGAGTCTTGGTAGCTGAGCCCTCATGCAAGAAATTACCCTACACATGACCTTGGTTTAGTATTATTTATTTATTCTAATTACATTTGGTGACACTATCTTTTTGTAGAAAATTTTACAATTTATACAGATCAGAAGTGCATGATGTACATGTTTTCATAGCATTATATGAATATTTATTATCATAGATGGGTCAATTATGTGATGTACTTTTATTTTAAATTGGAATATACTAATAGGAAAGAAAAAATTATTGTTGATGCCTTGAGTAGGAAAAAGAAGACTCAAATGGTTTCAGATTAGAGTGTGGAGTGGATGATGATGACCATGCTGGTTGAAATACATGTAGTAGTTCTAGATAGTCAAGATTATATGAATCTAGATTCAATTGTAGTTGAGTATATTATTTTGGGATGGAATAGGGATAGAATGTATGATGACCTAGAATGCATCGACATGCGGGAATGTTTTAATGGATGGGAGACATCTTTGTACTTGGTGATATATAAGGTTGAGATTTTCTATGTGAAGAATTGAGTTGTTGTACCTTTGAGCATATCAGAGGTTCTCATGTGGGACTTTCATGCCTTGAAGTGGTAGGTTCATCCATGTTTAACCAAAATGTACCATGACCTAAGATGAAAATTTTTCTGGCTAGGAATGAAAATGGTTATGCTATTGTTTGTGATAAGATGATTCACCTATTAGTAGGTGAATGAAGATCATCAACAATCTGATGTTTTGCTATAGTTATGGCTCATTACGGAATAGAATTGGGATGAAGTGACAATGGATTTTGGGGTGGATCTCCCAATGATTCATGGGATGAATGATCATATTTCTGTCATTTTGGAATAAATGAAAATGGTAGAACACTTCCTACCGACAGGGGAAACCATTAAAGTAGAACAGTTGGGAGAACTGTATGTTTGAGAGATAGTCCATCTCTATTGAGTGACACATAATATTGTTTCAAATTATGAGTCACTCATTACATCATTCTTCTCATATGGAATATAGAAATCTCTCTGCACATAGGTATAATTGAGTATGGACTTCCACCCAAATACATACGGGTAGTCAGAACGTACTATACAAGTGCTTGACGATATGTTACAAACATGTGTTATTAACTTCAGTTGATCTTGGGAAAAGCACATGGATTTAGTAGAGATCACATATATCAAAAAATATCAATTATATAAACAGATTACACAATACGAGGAACCTTGTGGTAGGCCATGTAGATCACCGTTATGTTTGATAGATTCTAGTGTGATATAATTTCTAGACTTGAGTCTTGTATAGGATACATTGGATAATGTATAGATGATTTCGAAATGTATTGTTGTGTATCAGAGTAGATAGAATACATATGGTGATTGATAGATACAACTCATAGAGTTCTTATAGGGTGATCATTTATTCTTTTAGGTGTCACCAAGGTTGGGTCATGGTAGGATACAGATGCATGACATGTTGGCACTCAGGATTGTTGGACCATTTGAGATGGTGGGGAGAATCGGGTCGATGGTGTATGAATTTTATGGTCTATAAAGTTACAATGCTATATATGAATTTTTACATATATAAATTTTTTTGATGTATCTCCATGGCCTTAACATGTGATCGATGTGGAAGAGGATGACCTTGATATAGATGTGTCTGTTAGGGACGATCTGATATGTGTGTTGGATTGATGTGAAATATTGTTGAGGGGAATGATCATGTTGATAGTTCATTTGTATAAAAACATGGATGTGTGTATTTTGAAACATTGGAAAGGGATGTAGATATGAGAGAAAAATGGCCTGATATTTTTGAATCACAATTTTACAAATTCTTTGAAGTGCATCTTGAGGATAAGCTATTATAAGGTGCGGAGATTGTAAGAACCCAATCTTTTTTGGAGTTCTCTCAGGCATGAGTTTAGGAACTTATCATTATTATTTAAATAAGTTTATTTTGAGTAATGAATTGTGTTTTTTGTGGTGGATTTTTCATGAAATTTTTAGTAAAATGAATTTTTCATGGTAGGCACACAATTAGGGTAAATTGTGCCCCAAGACCAACTAACTGTGTTAACTGAGGCAGAGGAGTTCAAATAGTAAGAACAAGAATTGAAAAAATATCCACCAAATCCTAGGTAACTGTGAAACATTGGATAGTGAGGTCTGCAGAATTGGAAAGTTGTTTTCGAAACTATGCACCCCTAGCTAGGAAACTTTGTGCACAATTTACTTTCACCCCAAACATTAGTTTTAAAATCCATAGAAACCCTGAAACACCTCAAAATAGATCATGGCTAAGTAATTGAGGATTGTGGGTGATCCCAAAGCATTACATAGGTGTTCCAATTTTTTCTGACTACCTTTCTTTATGACTAAATGCAAAAATCAATGTTCCACTCTCCTCCCATTATGTAGATCTCATCCTGATGCATATCATGTTCATTCATCTCCCTTCTAGGTATTTTTATGGAAGATATCTTTTGTTTCATTATATCTAAGAATATTTTTTCTGATCTACAACTAATATTGTACATATATGTTTAAATTGGTATGATCTTGATATATTTGGTCTTGATTTAGGGATTTAAAATTAGAAACTCATATCTCCATTGGTGCACTACTCATTTTTTTTGGGATTTCTGTTGAACAAATTTCCATCAAAGAATTGAGGTAGGTGGTCTAAAATCTAATTCAGACAGTCATGGATTTCATACATATATGAAAAATTGTAGAATTTTTTTGAATCCTTTTGCAATTTATTTTAAAAAATTTTGGTTAATTTGTTTGACCAATTGATTTATCTAAGAGCTATTGAATTAAATTATTCGTTTAGGAAATAATCACTAGACTAATGGGATGTACCATTAGATAATTAATATGGGAACTTGAATACAATATTTATGGTTTGTAATCTGTATAATTAATACATATATTAATTCTGAGATGTCAAAATAGATAATATGAGATAAGTAATTCTTATATATAGGTTTTTTGAGATTATGATGTAGATAATTAATTAAGGTATTTATTTTAATGAGTTGAAATTTATAATGACAAAATTAATTCTATAAAATTAATAATGGGGTGTGAATTGTGATATTGGTTAACTAATTAATGGGATAGAGGCATTTAGTTAATTTTTTTGTTAGCTAATTAATTTTATGTACTTCAATATTTTTTAAATTTGAAAAGTAATTTATGTGGATAAAAATTTGATGAATTAATTATGTGTCTATGAATGGGAACCTATTCATTATATATTGAGATGTCAAAATTGAAACAAGTTCATCATACTTATATGTCTGAGAAGTGGAACATAGTCATTATAATGATATGTATACATGGTAACTGGGTCATTATAATTATGAGAAACAGAATGAGAATGTGGTCATTCTATTGAGGTGAAATCATGGTAGCATAGTCATATTAAATAAGTTATTTGATATCGGTAATATCTATAATTTGGATCTTAATAGTGATATTTGTGAATGGAAATAATGAAACTCTAAGATAAATCCTCACATGAGAATATTTCGAACACCAGTATAAGTCAAATAAGTTGTTGATATATCAAAGAACCTTTGAAAACATCAATATTCAGCAAGAGGATGGTATGAATATATGTTATTAAATAAGGAACAGATCAGGATACAACATGAGAAAAATCCAGTATTGGGGTATAAGTCTCCTTGGGAACCCTATAGTTAATGTAGTTAGGCAAGAATAAATTATATTGTAATAACTTGTTATTTATTCATTGTGATTATTTATTATATAACTTCAGGAACTATTTTTTTACTGGACTAGTTTTAGACACTGTTGGATGTGGCCTACTAAGTTCTACTAATACCCTATTTAGGATTCTCGATCAGTACCCAAAAATATTATATTGTTGTATGAATGGATAAGGGAAAGGGACCTAAGATTGATTACTGATTTTGGATGGATCATGGATGAGGGGACTAGGCATGGTTTGAAACCTTCTTGGGGAGTAGTAGTGTATTTTGTTTAAGAAAAATTATAGTCAATTAACATATATATTAGAATCCCAGGGTTCCCATTTTTGTTTAGTATTGTATTTTCTGTTTGATTGTATTGTGACATGTGTATTTTTATAGTTTTATTTGTTTTATTGATTTTTTATATCTTATAGTTTTCACTCTTATAAATTATGTTATAGTATCCCCATGAATTAATTACTAGACCATCTCTTCTAGTTGGAAACCATTAACATATTTGGAGGTGTGCTTGGGGTCATGGGGTGAATCAGACTGGGGAACTGTTCTGTTGCACCTGGGACAGGACATCACAATGTTGTATCTAAGCTCCAATTTTCATTATTATTCTATTGTATTACTTTTTAGATAATGGTATAAATGAGAATAGTAAGTGTTAACATTTGGTAATTATTTCATGCATGGGAGTTACAAACCTATGTATGGTAGAAAACCTAGGTACTTAAGGGGGTAATGTTGTTAGTGTTTTTGGTTATTGCAGTTTAATATTATATCACCTAGAGTGCTTCACTTGTGATATGTGGTGATTATTATATCATAAATTTCTGAATATTTATTTGTAGCTAGGAATGGCCATAGAATAGATTTTTCATGCATCATTATTGAACTCAGGATTATATGTTGACATGCATCATCTTAGGAATAAATGGGAAAATCAAATATGGTTAAGTTGTTGACCATTATCTATTTTTTATTTGGGAAATTCAAAACTAAAATGGTGCAAAATATTAATGGTGTAGGATTTTAATATGATTGAAAAGGATAATAATTATGTGTAAAAATGTGAAATTTGATTATGATGACGTGTCTACCCTTGTTAACCAAACCAATGTTGTTGGATGGTTATGGGTACTAATGGAACCTCAGTTTTGATATCTAGGAAAAGGTGGGGGAAATACATTTCATTATTGTTCCACTTATGTATGTTTATATGGTTTTGTTTAGAGACCTGAGATATGTGATTAAAATTGTAAAGAGCATGCCTCTATGATTATTATTGAGGGTATGACTGAGGGGCATTCATATCAATGGATTTCTATTTAGGGAAATTGAACAACCATTCATGATAGTTGAAGATGAAGGGGATTAGTTTCTGGGGAACTTCACTCAATTCATTCAATTCATGGAAAGTGACCCAGAGAAAGTTGTGAATGGTATTTCTGAGTCAACATGTGTGTTTTAGTTACAGAACCCCCCGAAATTTACAGGAGAGGTTAGAACTGACAGAGATGAATTCTAGGTTGAGTTCATAGGGGAAATACTTGATCATTAAGATACTCTGGATGAGAGTAGGGCCATGTTTTCTTCTTATATGCTATCGAGATCGGGGAATCAATGGTTTATATTTTGGGTCAAACTAGACAAACTGATGGTATGTTATGGAGGAATACATGGATTGTTTCATGGAACAATTTTATCCAGATATGATCAGTGAAGAGAAAGATGCAAGGATTGGAAATCTTAAATAGGGTAGAATGTCAATTATTGAATGTGCTTGACAGTATATAGATTAGAAATTCGTTTCCCCAATATTAGAAGGATCTGAGCGAGTTACAACAACGAATTTTCAAGATGGAATGATGTGTGAGATTAATTCCTAGGTGTAAATCCTCAATCTGAAGATGTTTATAGAAGTGGTGGATCATGATCTCATAGATGAAGGTAACTTGAGTGAGGCTTCTAGTGATTTAAAGGTAGTTGTTGCTGGATGACTAGAAGGTGCGACTTCTAAGAGGATGAAAAACCATTGTGAAAGCATTAGCCATGAATATGGGAATCAAATTACAAAGGCAAGAATTATTGTTGTATAGAAACTTACAAGGGTGATCATCCATCAATGTGGAAGGCCAAGACACTATCTTTGACCCTATTCCTTACAACAAGTAGAGTGTCGATCTTGCCAAATGATGGTAGATCTTTGGAAATTATGCAGGTTGTTGTGACAGACTAGTACAAATGGAAGAGCCGGGCAGAGATAGAGTAAGGGAAGAGGATCTTATATAACATATCATGTAAGCAGTTGGAGTTCTAATAGCTGAGGCTATATAGGTGGAGAATTTGGTGCTTCTTGTCATGATCTCGTGCATCAGAAGATTGTAGATATGTAGGGGGGTCTACCAACATTACAGGAAATAGGGGAATCACAATTACATGCAATACAACCTACGATTGTGGATTAAGAGGTTGGAACATTGACAATGATATGTAATATTCTTGTAGCTTCTACTTTATATAGATCTATGTTTGATAATGGTCTCTCACATTGAATTATATCTGCAAAACTTGTTGATGGTTTGAGCCTAATGGTGGAGATTGTGAGTAGGGTAATCACTCTTGATACATTGTCGGAAGTATGTATATAGATATTTTCCTATGAAATGTAGGTTCACTAGATATCATCATGTACAATTTTCTATGTGATTTAAATGCTATATATATGATGGGATTAGACCGGATTATAGGGATGGACTGCCAAGTCACCTATCAAGCCCACATAGATTGTTACCGTAGGTGAGTGGCATTTTTGTCTCGTCTGGGAGACCAATACATTCATCATTGAGAGAGGGATATATATGAAGGCTGAGAAGGGTCAATTAATCAGAAACTGGGAGAGATCCCAACCCATGTTTGTAGTCTATTATAGATGATTTGGTTGTTAAGCAAGATGTCCTTCCACCAGTAGTGGAACTATGCTAGGATTTCATTACTGAAGACTTCTCATGGCTACCACCTAAGAGAGATACGGAATTCCTTATTGAGATCATATAGGCGAAAAGAAAATATCTATTCCACCTTATATAATGGCACCGAATGTGATTTAATAGATTCAGACTCATAGGGAGGGGTAGTATTATAAGCAATTTATCCGTCCATGTATGGCACCTTGGGGATCACCTGTTATGTTCACAATAAAGGCTGATAATAGTTTATGCTTATGTGTAGACTACTGTTAGTTGAACAAAATGGATTTTAAGAGTTGATATCCTCTTCTACAAACTGAATATCATTTTGACTAGTGAAAGAGAGATAGTGTGTCCATCAAGATCAAATTGAGATCATTCTATAATTAGTGTTGTGTTCAGACTTCTAATATATAAGGGACTTCTTTTATGAGTAGGTGTGGACTTTATGAGTTTTTTGTAATGCCATTTGGGTTGGAAAATGCACCGGTAATGTTTATGGATTTGTTGAATGGAATATTTAATTTTTATCTAGGTCATTTGGTGTTTGTGATTGTGGACAACATCTCAGTGTACTCCACGACTCATGACGATCATACCCAAAAATATATATAACGACCCGACCTTATTACATACATAATATTGAATTTAGTCAAGAAAAAATCCTTTTATATTGAATATCTTTTCAATATTAGAGTTTTATATAATTAAGACAAAACATTCATAACATTATGCATTGTTACATAGTGGATACTATAAGATCAGTTTCCATTTTTCTTAGAATATAAAACATTAAAACATAAAACAAGACTCCTTGAAAATTATTCCACATTTAACATGTATTAATTCCTTTTATTACTCATCCATTAACCTGTGAAAAATCAGTTAAAAACTGGGATGAGCAAAAAAGCTTAATATGGTATGAAAAATAAGGAAAAATCACATTAGTCCATGAATACTCACAACGTATGAAAACATTTTCAAAAGACTTGACTCTCACCCATAAATACTTACTTAGTGTAACATGATATTTACACAAGATCCACACAAACATAAATATAATCATGGAGGTATCTTGGGAAATTACTTACATAATCTTGTAACCATCTTGTCTACCTTAAAATTCGTAACCCTCACTACTACCTTACTTTATGTAACCATCGCAGTTACACTTGTAGTAACAATGCGGCCGACCTCCAGCTTACTCATACCCAATGCATTGGAGGGAAATAAAGGTCCCACCCTTAATCATAAACAATTTCCAATAACAAAAAAATAATCATACAATATAAATAATAGCATAAAAAACATTTCTTTTGAATCTTGTAAAACAGAATTTTAAATAGGGATTTTCGAAGAAAAGTCCCCTATAAACATCATATACTTGAAGTGAGACTTAATAGAGTGGATGGAATAAGTATATAATCTGTAAATACATATTATTAAACATATTATAATCATATGTCATCACTCAAACAATTCAAATACCACATAATTAATGAAGTAGAATGTTAACCCAAAGAATGGAAATCAGGTTAAGAATTCCCTTACCTTAGGCTTGTCTTACTTAAAAACTATTTAAACCTCATGTATAATGCTTAAAAGAGTTTTATTAGTATTTTAAAGATACATGTTCATGTTTTTAACATCTTATATTCTCATTTCATAACCTCATTTCACCCCTTAATTAATAGTATTTTGTCCCTTGCATTATTTTGGGTGAGTTCTTTTGTCATTTTCACGATCGGTTCATGATGAATCGTTCTTGTTGATTGGAAGTGAAACTCCAGAATTTGAATGGAGTAGTATTTACATATTTCAAGTACCATAATTTATACCATTTATCACTTTTATTCTTTATATGAGAATGAATTATAAGTTAAAACATTAATGATGTTCGTTTAGATCATTTTAGTGGTTCTTTGACAATAACAACGTCAATTTGTCATTTAAATTAGAACCATGAGTAAAAAAGAATTCTAGAACCATAAATGAGTCGAAAAACATATATTATAACATGGATCAACCATATAAATGGTTTAATGACAAGACTTTAAATAAGTAATGGAAATTGAAAATACATCGTCCACGATGTCGGTAATTCAACACAAATGGACAATGTTTTTTGATTCTTTATATAAGTGGAAGAGGAGAAGAATACCGATGATGAATTTTCCATAATCATGCAAAAATAACGAATATACATGATTCTTGAGATTTCATGCCTCTTGGATAATAGGGATTTAGGAAAGAAGAAAAATGAATCATGAAATAAAAGATAATCTTGAGAAATTTCCCACGAAAATTCGGCAGCCTAACCGTGTCTCTTAAAATATCATAAAAACAAGATTGATGAGAGGAATGGAATATCTCATAATTCATAAAATATATGGACAGTAATAGGGAATATTTAATGAAATATACCAACATATGAAAAAGGGAATGGAAGAGAATAACATAAAATGAAAGAAAAGAGAGAAAATAAAAGAGGTTGTTTACCTCTTGATCTCTTCTCCTTGAGATCCTTCTTAAGGGATTTGATTTTGATCATTTGGTGAGACCAGCAGCTCTAGGACGTGGGGAAGAAGATTGGGGAGGTAATTTGGCAGAAATTAGACAATGCTCAAGGCTTGAGAGGTGTGGGAGGAATAGGGGAGTGAGGGTGGTATTTATAGTGGAGGAGGGGAGGTATTTTACATTATTTTAATCATTATTATAATATTTTTATCAATACTAGGAATAATATCAAATAAAGTGGCCCTATATAGTGATAATATCATGTGAGTTCAAATAAAGTGGACTTGCATCACTTATGATGTCATAAATAGTGCACTTTTACTGATAAATTCATTATACGGTAATTTATCGTATTTCACTATTCACTGAAAATTCAAGAGTTTCAGAAAAATACCAAAAATTTACCCCATCGATTTTTCGGTGTGTTGAATTCAATAATGAACTCCATTTTTCAAACATAATTTTCTAAATATGATTAATTTAATTTCTAAATATGGTTACAATTAATTCTAAAAATAACAATATTGAAGTGCAATTAGTTTTATGTGACATTGGAAAATTAATTAAGATCCCATTATCTTATTGCCTTGGGAAAATAAAATATTTTTATTATTTACTATTCATGAGGTCATATTACTATTCATAAGGGTATGTCACTATTCACCATAAAAAATTTTGTTTCATCAGACTCTAAATAACATACTGAACACAATTGTAGATGATAGTTTTTTGAAATTCAAAATATAGAAGAAATAAAATTATGTTTAAAGGATACTTATAAATATATACCTTAAAAAAATTTCATGAATTTTAAAATTATTTTTAGAAAACCATGGTATTTTAGATTATCCACACCTTCTTAAAATAGCGTCCTCACAATTTTATTTACTTATTAAACAACTGAGGGTATTTTTCCATCATAGCATTTTTAGACTCCCATGTTGCTTCTTCAACCATCTGGTTTCCCCACAAACCCTTTACCTGGTGGATTACCTTATTCCGCAATACCTGTTCTCTTTGATCAAGAATCTGAACCAGTTTTTATTCATAAGAAATGTTCTCTTCCAGTTGAACTGCTTCCGGGATCAAGATATGTGATGAATCTGGAACATACTTTCTCAACATCGAAAAATGAAAAACATTGTGTACCTGAAACAAGCTCGGAGGCAATGCTACGCGGTATGCAACTGCTCCAACTTTATCCAAGATGTCAAAAGGACCGATGAACTATGGACTTAGATTCCCATTCTTACCAAAATTTATCACAATTTTCCAAGGAGGGATTTTAAAGAAAACATGGTAACCTACCTCAAAATAGAATCTTTACTTCTATTATCTGAATAACTTTTCTACATTCTCTGGGCTGTCCTCATGTGTTGCTGGATCATCCTCACTTTCTCAGCTACTTCCTCTACTAATTCTGGCCCCATCAACTTTCTTTCCCCGACTTCATCCCAAAACGCAGGATTCTGACACCGCTTTCCCTACAAGGCCTCAAAAGGTGCCATATGAATACTGGAATGGAAACTATTATTATAAGAAAAATCAACTAATGAAATATGTTGATCCCAAATTCCCTGATAGTCCATTGAACAAGATCGAAGCACATACCCCAAAGTTTGAATCGTTCATTCTGACTACCCATCTGATTGAGGATGAAAAGATGTACTGAAATTCAACACTGTGCCCAATGACTTCTGAAGTCCCTTCCAAAATTTAGAAGTAAACCTGGGATCTCAGTCAGACACAATGGAAAGAGGAACTCCATGTAACCTTAAAATATCCTTGAGGTACAATCGATAAAGCTGATCCAAAGTCATTTTATCTTGAATTGAATGAAAATGTTCGGACTTTGTTAGCCGATCAACAATAACCCAAATCGCATTGTTACCTCAAGATGTCTTTGGTAGTCCCACCACAAAATCCATGGATATATTCTCCCATTTAAACTCTGGGACTGGCTAAGGCTAAAGCCTCCCCTTCGGTAACCTCCGCTCTGCTTTAACATGCTGACATGTCAAACATTTCATTGTAAAATCAGCAATATCTCTTTTCATCCCATTCAACCAATAATACTCTCTAAGTTCTCTGTACATCTGAGTATTTCCAGGATGAACAGAAAATGGAGAACTATGAGCTTCACACAACAATTCTTTCTTCATCTGGTAATCACAAGGCACACACAACCATTTTCCAAATCATAAAACACAATCATTATCAATATTAAATTCTGTCAACATACACATTTTAACCAATTTTTCCTTTTTCTCTAGCTCACAGTCTTCCCTCTGTGCTTTCATAATTCTGTCTAACAATGAATACTGCACTGATACCGGAAACAAAAGAGAGGTATTCACTGCACTATCAATGTCCAAGCCAAAATTCATCAAATAATTAATCAAGGGATCATGTTCCAAACGTAGCATGGTTAATGATGCATGATGTTTCCGACTTAAGGCATCTGCTACTTTGTTTTCTTTTCCGGGATGGTAATTGATCATGAAGTCATAATCCTTTATCAGTTCTAACCATCTTCTCTACCTCATGTTTAATTCCTTTAGAGTGAATATATACTTTAGACTTCTATAGACAATATATATTTGGAATTTGGTTCTGTATAGATGATGCCTCCATATTTTCAAAGAAAAAACCATAGCTGCCAACTCCAAATCATGTGTGGGATAATTTAGCTAATGAGGTTTAAGTTGACTCAAAGCATAGGCAATTACCTAATCATTCTGCATGAAAACACAACCAAGTCCCTTCAAAGAAACATCACTGTAGATTAAAAACACACCATTTCGGGAAGGTAAGGCCAAAACTAGAGAATTCACCAATCTATTCTTTAGTTCCTGAAAATAAACATCGCATTCCTCTGTCCAAACAAATTTAACCCCTTTTCATGTTAACTTAGTTATAGGGATAGATAACCGTGAAAAGTTCTTAAAAACTGTCGGTAATAACTTGCTAAGCCCAGAAAAATATGAATCTCTGTAACATTTGTGGGTCTTGGCCATTCATCAACTACTTTTGTTTTGGAAGGATCAACTATTATTTCATCCTTATTTTTAATGTTCCCATGAAAAGAAATCTATTTCAACCAAAAATCACACTTTCTGAATTTTCCATATAGTTTATTTTCTTTTAATGTTTGTAAAAAAACCCTTAGATGTTTTTCATTCTCCTCGTTATTTATAGAAAAACCCAGAATTTCATCAACAAATAGAACCACAAACTTATCCAATAACTCATGAAATACTCTATTCATAAGATTCATGAATACAAAAGGTGAATTAGTTACCAAAACAGCATAACAAAAAATTCATAATGCCCATATCTAGTACGAAAGGCTGTTTTCGGGATGTCATCTTCCTTCACCTTCAGCTGATGGTATCCGGATCTCAAGTAAATCTTGGAAAAGTACTAAGCTCCCTGGAGCTGATCAAACTAGTCATCAATATAAGGCAAATGACACTTGTTTTTAACAGTGATGTTATTCAAAGCTCTATAATCAATGCAATGTCTCATGGAACCATCTTTCTTTTTATCAAACAAAATAGGGGCTCCCCATGGTGAAGTGCTGGGACGAATGAATACTTTGACAAGAAAATCCTGCAACTGATTTTTCAATTCAAGAAGTTCTATTGGAGCTATACGATATGGGGTTTTTGAAATTGGCTTACCATCAGGAAATAATTCAATTGTGAATTCAAATTCTCGATCAGGTATGGCACCTGATAACTCCTTAGGAAAAACATCAAGGTATTCATTTACCACTGGCACATCATTAATTTGAATAGTTCCCTTGTTTTCAACAATATGACCAAGATAAAATTCATTTCCATCTTTCAGTAGTTTCTTAGATTCCTGATATGTTATCAATTGTATGGGTTCATTCTTGTATACAAACTGAAACTCTTTCTGAAAAAAAACTTCTTTAGCTCTACAGTCAATCTTAACATGATAATCAGAATGTCTGTCCATCTCCAGAATAACATCAAACTCGAATAAGGGTAAAACAACATGGTTTGCAGGTAATTTAATTCCACATACCACAATAGAAAGATTTTTATAATTCATCTTTTATATAACATTTCCCCCAAGTGTTTTAACAACAAGTTCATGTCTCATTTGTTGAGGTGATATTTCTAGTTTACTAGAAAATTTCTCAGAGATGAAGGAATGTGTAGACCCGTACCAAACAAAACTTTAGAAAAATCTGAGTAAACAAACAATGTTCCTGATAAAACATCATTGGATGGCCCAACACCTGCTGACGTAGTCGCAAAGGATCTCACTACAATTTTCTACATGTAGTCTTGCTTCTATGCATCATTCAGATCTCTCTTTGGACAGGCATTTGCATAGTGACCCATCTCACCACATTTAAAACACTTTACAGATTGCTTATCAGGATTAGTCTTTGGATCATTTTCATTGCAATCTCGGGCCATATTTCCAAACATACCACATTTAAAACACTTCCCAGTTTTTATAAGACATTACCCAGGCTGCTTCTTGCCACACTTTTCACAAATTGGAAACTGTATTTTCATACAATCATATTTCATTGGTTTATTCTTACCCATTGCTTGCCAATTGGACCTCTTCTTCTCTTTGTTTCCAAAATGCATGTGATCGTCAGCAAAATCCATCTCTACCATCTCAACACATTGGGAAAGTTTCTCATAACTTTTGAATTCACGAGAGGCCAATGCCCTTCGATACATTGGCTTCAATCCTGTTTAAAATCAGTTTATTTTTCTATCGAGATGCAGAATAAGATTTGGAGCATACCTCACCAGTCGGGTGAAGTTCACCTCATATATAGCCACTGAATCTTCCTCCTTCTGTTTCAAATCAAGGAATTGCTTCTCCATTCTAAGTCGCACCACCTTAGGAAATTTTTTTTCAAGAAAAATACTTTAAAATTCATCCAAAACTAAGGCATAAAAATCCTCTCTACCCCTGATATTCCTTACCATTGACCACCACTGATCATTTTCTCCATCAAAATAATAAATAGAAAGACTTAACTTTTGATTGTCTGAACAACCCATAACATCAAATATCCTTTCAAGGGCTTTAATCCATACTTCTGTTGCCACTGGGTCAGAAGATCCATTGAATACATGAGGATTTTGTAAGAACCATGTTTTGGATACAAAGGACTTTGTAATATTCTTGATGTTTTTCCAGAGAAGTGCCTTCAGACGGCGTGCGATTCCGAGCCCCGGAGTGGCTGGAATTAAATTTTCAGTGCTTTCACACTAGGAACGCCAAATATATGGGATAACTTCTAAACGGTTCTACAGATCAATGATCCGGGTGTACGGATGGGTCCGGAATGTGGTGTTTACACTAGGAACGACATAAAACATGTCGGTGCTGGATGTTTGGACCCCTCGCTTTCTTTCGGAACGATAAACAGATAAATTAATTAATTAATTTATTCATTTAATGTTGAAACGTAGGTATCTCATAAACGGTGGCTCGTATTGGAAAACCAAGGGCACTGTTGAGTTCAGAGAATGTCGTTTACCCTAGGATGGGTGTATGTTTTGCGAGCGTGGCCCGTCTGTGAAAAATGGCCCTAGGGGTGTTTTCGTAATTTGGCGGATTTGGACGCTACGTTTAATAACTTTTGAATGAAAGCTCGGAGTCAAATTCTGAGACCACAGTTGTGCTTGGGAGGTGGTGTTTACCCAAGGGGAGGTTAAATTTTGACCTCGACAAAAGTTTCGGATGCGGGTTAAAATTGGGGATTAAATTAATTAAAAATTAATAAATTTAATATTATTTTTCAACCCCTAAAAACCCCCCTCATCCTCCCTTTTCACCCCCTAGAGAAACCCTCAAGCCGCCTCTCCTCCTCCACTCCGGTGAGGTAGCTCCGGCAAGGCGGCGGTTCGACGGCGAAGCCCCGGGCAACGCCCACGTGGTAGGGTCTTGTTGCGTTTTTCTTTCCCGCACCTCCTTCGAACCTAAATTATAAGCTCGAATTTTTTATGGATTTTCGAAAAAACCAAAGGAATGCGTAGTAGAGTTCCTTCTCTTTACATCACTTGTTTCGGTTCATAAAACTGAGTTCCGAGGTCCACGCAGACGTCCGCCGAAGTTTGTGGGTTTTTTATGGTTCTAGCGGCGGTCCGGCGGGCAGCAGACAGCGCGGGTCTTCTAGGGGTCGGCGGACATGGCTAAGGCCAAGGCGGCAGCGTGCAGGGGCTTTGGCCGGGGCTCGCTGACGGCGAGCAGCGTCAGGTGGAGGCAAGCGGAGGAGGTCGGCCGTAGGCGCTGGGGGCGACGGCGAGCGGCCAGGGCGCCGGGCAGAGGGTGTCGGCGTGCGGGAGGCGACCTGGTCGCTGGTTGGAAGAGCAATGACCCGTGAAGCACGGGTCCTGCTGGCGCCATGTAGAAGAAGGCCGGCCCTCTTGGACATCCTAGTTTATTAAAAAAAAAAGAAAACAAATAAAAATTTAATTTCTGTTTAAAATAATATTAATAATATTATTATTATTATTATTAGGGGAAATGAATTATTGTTTATAAATCATAGACCGAGTGTCGGATTTGGGCGCCGTCTACGGCGACGCGCTCCTTAAATTAGGATGAATATTTTGATATGGATTTGGGAATTTTTAATTCCCGAAACAAGGGGTTTGGGGGCACGACATGACCGTTATGTGGTCGGGCATTTTTCCGGGAATCTTGTTTTAGACGGAGCAGAAATATCCGATGACAAAATTGAGCGCCGTCAGTGGTGTTGCGACACTGGCGTTGAGCCGGAGCTTTCCACCGTGGTTTTGGGCATTGAAGCCGGAGTTGAGTCATGGGCCCCACGTCCCGTCTTTTGAGGTGCGTGCAGCGTTTTGTAACATTTTCATCGGACGTCTGTTCGGGGCGTGCGAGCAGTCGATGTTGGGTGTTTTTTCGAGGGAAACGCTTTGGCACAGTTTTCCCGCTTTAATAATGCACGCTGGTGTGGGCCCCATGAGGTCCATTACGGGAGTTGATGGTGATTTCCAGTTTTATCACTGGGAATCTATTTCGGACAAGTGATTAGTTGAACTTGTGTACCTTTTTGAGAGGATTGCAACGGTGTGATCCGTCTGTTGAGTTTCAGGACCGGGAGGCGGGTCCCATGCAGCGCCACTCGTGTGCGGTGTGCCAGAATGCACCTTTTTTCTCTGGATATCTGTTTCAATCATGTGAGTTGTGCTTTTGACACATTTTCCCGAGGGGATCTCAATGGTTCGATGTGCCCGAATATTTTCGGGGCCGAGGCTTGGGATCACGAGACATCGTTCGGGTGTGAAGCGGTGTTGGTGACTTTTCCATTGGATATCCTTTGGAGGCGAGTAAGTAGTCGATCTCACGTGTTTTTTCATGAGGATTACAACGGTGCGATCCATTTCGTTTTGCGGAGCCTCTTGCGCGATCTTGTTAAATGTGGAAATGTGAATGGTGCCCTGATGGCAGTTCTTCTCACCGTGTTTGTAGAGGACCCTTGGTGTGTGATCGGGCACTCTTGGGAGAGTGATATAAATGATTCACAAGATGTGGTTGTTCGTGCCTGGGCCTTTGAGGTGGAGTTGTTATGTCACACCTTCGTGTTGATGGTGGGTGTCGTGTGCATGATTGCCTTTGGGCTGGAACGAGGTATACTCTGGGAGTATACGGGAGCGCTTGGAGGTACGTGTGGTTTGTACCTGAGAACGTTTGTGCACATGGTTGGGGTTGACTTGGGGCCACACGTCGTGTGGCCCCATGTGCGTGTCGTGATCTGATTTGCGTAATTTTGACCTCTCTTGACGTAGAGGGTACCATGTTCTCGTTTGATGACCAGCAGGGTTGGGTTTTCCCCTAGTCCTCCTCTAGATGGTTTGGCCGACAGAGATGGTTTGTTCCTATGTTTCATCAGCTGTGAGGGGTTTTATTATCGTGCCCTTTCACCGGACTGTGGCACCGTTTATGACCATGGGTGTGCGTACAATGTGGGTGTTTCCCCACTTTCTGGGATGAGTTGTCTCATTCCGCTTCGACAGTGACTCATCGGATTGGAGCGGGATCGCCTTGTGAGGCCTGGGGAGATTCTCTCGTTGCTCTGTGTTCCCTAGTAGAGTTGTTGTGGATTTGGTGTGACCAACACTTTACGCGGGCACTGATCCCTTACCCAGGAGGTTGTTTCTAGCAGGGCTGAGGTTGTTTCCAGTAAGGTTGAGGTTGTTTCCAGCAGGGCTGAGGTTGTATCCAACAGGGATGAGGTTGTTTTGAGCAGGGTTCACTAGTGGGTTACCATCCAGTAGGTATGGCCAGTACAGCGGTGTTCACTGAGCAGTACCATCCAGCAGGGACGACTAGAGTAGTTTCGAGCATACCTACAACTAGGCTGGGTAGTGGTCCCCGATGACAGGCTTACCTCCAGCGGGGCTGGGCAGTGGTCCCCAATGTCGGGATTACCCCCAGTGGGGCTGCAAAGTGGTCCCCGATGTCGGGATTACCTCCAGCTAGGCTGGGCAGTGGTCCCCGATGCCGGGTTACCTTTATCTGGGCTGGGTATTGGTCCTGTTGCTGACATTAGCCGGGTCTCCCTCTAGTGGATTACCCTGTTATGGGATTGGGCAGTGTGGCACCCGTCAACTTTCCGGGTCTCCCTGTAGTGGGGACCTGTTGACTTCTAGGGACCCTACAGTGGGGTTGGGCATGGGGTCGCCTATCGACTATGAGAATACATCTCGACTATGGGGCAGTGAAGAGTTGTGGCTCAACGTTTCCCCAGAACTCCCAAGTACGAGAAGCGCATTCCCCTTCAAGACGCATCCTTATGACGCGACCTAAAACCGTGCAGGCGAGCTAGTGCCGCCCAAAGTGGATAGTGTCGAGGTGCGGTGATTAAGCCCCTTGGATTGTGGTTCATGGCAGATGTCTGGGATGCTGGGCATCGATGGAGTTTACTTCTAGGACTGGTGTCTACTCTTTTCATAGGCTGATATATGGGATGGAGATCCCCTTACGACCTTTTTCGGGCTTCTTGTTGAGCATATGGACTTGTATATACCTTGTTCTAGTACCCACTTCATGGCTTTGGTTACTCTCCTTCAAGGAGTGACGAAAACGCATAGGGTATGTGTAGAGACCCGTATCTTGACGTACATTGACATTACATTACTTTTGCGGAATACTTAGTACATTAAAAAAACACACACACAAGGACCGTAATAGTTTAGTGTCTTTGGAAACTCGGACTATAATCTTCTAATCGTGGTGAAAGATCTTCAAAATCTCCAATAAAGATCTTCCTTTTTTTTTACCTAAAACCTTTCTTTATATCCTGGGGAAAAGAAAACATAATAGGGTGAGCTCAAATGCTCAGTAAGGGTAAACAAAATAAATATCAATCACATCATATTCATAAGAACATAACATTTTGGAAATCATAACCTGCAAAAGAGTGCATAATTTCATAATCATGGGATAAATCATGGCAGTGAAATGTAATCACAATAATCATAACTTAAAACATGAAACTTTGTGGCATACACACATAATCATAGAGAATCATTTCTTGTTAGTCAAGACTCATTGCCAAGACTATCTTAGTGGACAAAGTCCCTTTCTGAATCGAGTAACCCTCGTTTCAGTCCTGTTTCACTGAACCGGTATAACCTACCATTTCAGCCATGTCTATCTCATGAGATATAAAATCTTTACCCAATGCATTGGAGGGAGATATAGGTCCCACCCATCTCATAATGATACCATTCTTATGTGTGCCACAAAATCATAAATCATACATCATTGCATAACCCATGTAATACAAATGGGAATCTTAAACATCATGACATCATAAAACAAACCATATAAGATAAAGGAAATCATAAAAATATTTCCATCACAACATAATCAGACCAATGTAATAATAGGGATAAAAACAGAACCCTTTTATTATCTTAGATAGAAAATAATTTTGATAAAATACTTGAACTTCATTCTTGAGGAAAATATACTTTCTACTTCAAAAATACTTTTCCTTTCTTAACATGTCATACAATTTTAAACTAAAAGAAGTTGATTAAAAATAAACTTGAAAACTTGTAAAGGAACCTTCTTGGAAATAATGTTTTAAAAATCCATTCATGCCGTATAAGTTAAAAAAAAATTCTTCGTACTTTTGTCGAAAAAGTCAAAAAGTACCTCGTACGAAAAACGACAAAAGATTCCTTTCATATCCTTTAATAAAAACTCATCGAAGGGTAAAATTGGATTTAAAATTTTTTTTGGTGGATTGAAATAATATTACATGTTGAGAAAACATGGATGTGGATGATAAAATACACCCCAGTAAATACTTACGAATAATCAATCTCGGATAAAAATGAGATTGTGATATTTCCCTTACCTTAGGTCCGATTTGCTTTGTTCGTGTCCAAAGCTCCTGTATAATGGTTTAAATAATGTTATTGACTTATTCCAGAATCATACATATTGATATGATATCATATATTGTCATATTATTAGCTTCTTGTTAGTAATATTTCATTGTTACTTGTTACTCGGGTCTTTATAACTTTTTGTTCTTATGCGTGTTTTGTCGAATAAATTCTTATTCTTATATTTAGGTTATAGGTAATTCATTTACAGAATGGTATTAGTGTAGTATATACCATATTCATTCATTCAATTCATTTATATAATCATTATGAAATGAAGATCATGTAGAACGAGTCGCATCAGATCGTGGAGACGGTATTCCGTACGTACGCACGAGTGATGATATCGTTCCTATGATCGTGGAATTGTATTGGAGTATATATATATATTATTTCAGTATCAATATTACTTCATAATAATAATATATAGTTACTCATTACACCATTATACCCATCCTTGTAAAGGTGATGGTGGAAAAATATATTACACCACGGCGTGGAGACGGTATTCCGTACGTACGCACGCGCGGTGATTTCATTTTTCCGTAGGATGGATAGAAGGTGAATTAGGGTTGTTTAATATTTATAATAACATATCAGTATGTAAGTAATACTGATGTTATTACTTTATCATGAAACAACTAAAGAAGAAGAATTTGAAGAAGAAAGAAATTGAAAAGATCGGTAATGGATATTACCTCTTCTTTGGAACGCCTCTTTGAATCCTCCACTTAAGGAACTAAGATTGGTCTTTGGAGAAGACCAGGACCTCTAGGATTATTCTAGGGAAGTGGAGAGGAGAAAATGGCCGGGGTTGACCGAGCTTGAGTTCTCAAATTGGTGTGAGGAGGAGGGGGAGGAGGTGCCCTTTTATAAGGGAGGAGAGGGGCACCTTAGGAATATCTCAAAATATTATTTTATATTAAAGTCAAAATCGGTTTATAATGGTTCCAAAGGGTCTTATTTCGAAGATAAAGTGGGGATGGGTCGAAATAATATCAACCAATAGGATTTAGACAAGTTTAGGTTATTATTTTAACCTTATCAATTAGATTTAACTCTAAGTTAAATAATTTAACTTTTACCGTGTCTTTTTGTTTTCTTTCAATATATGGTTAATACACTTACTATAACATGCCAAAAGAACCCCAAATTGTTTATTATTAATAAATATATCCTTATATAAGTCATTTGGCCGAACCTTAGATTTTTAGGAATAAAATAACTATTAATAATATAATATTTGATTTAAAAACTATTTTGTGTCAATTTTGACACTATTTGATATATGATTTTTGTGAAAGTCATAAAAGAATTATATGTTCGAACCAAGTTGATTAAATCAACACTAATATATCATATTAACCTAGAAAATTAGTTTAAGTCATAAAAAGTCTCAAATTACATTCATTTGAGCATTTATAACATCAATTATGTTAATATTTCCTTAAAAGGGTAATTACTGCATCATCGTTGTGTCATAAATAAATTAATTTATTTAAAGTCAAAAAATTATAAATAAAATATCATTATGTAGGAAATCTTTTTATATTTCTAATGAATATTTATAGTCGAATTTATCTTATGTATATCCCCATATTAAAAATGTTTTAGTGAATAAACTTTGATTTTAACTCTTTTAACTCTTCTTTGAATTAAATAATAATAAATGTCCTAATCTAATCCAAGTGGGCCTAAATGATAATATTTTACACTTAAGGTTTATTTTTGGTCGAGATACACTTGTCCAATAGAATTAGGACACGTGTTAGGATAATAGTAATATCATATTGTTTCGGTGCGGATGTGCGTCGGGTTACGCTGTTCCGCCAGGACGCGTTCGCGCGTGCACCTGTCAACCCGAGGGGATGGGCGCGCGGCTTGTGGTCCCGCAGTCCCGCTTTCCAAGGGCGGGCGGCATCCGTCCCTTATTCAGGGGCGTCTGCTCCTTGATCGAAACCGGGATGATGGGATGTCGGCTTCTCCTTCCTTGGACGTCTCCTCGGAACTTGTCGCCTAATCCGGGTCTCCCTCATAGACTTAAGAATGTTCGTGAATCTCGTTCCCGGCGCCATATCTTCATGGACACCGGTTAATTACGCTGCTTCCGCCCGGACGTTCCAAGGAGTCTGGGCGGGGCAGCAACCTGCGGTGAGAAGGCCGGGTGGCTCTGGGTGCTGGGGGCGTGTCATAACACTGCGGCTCTGCACGTCTGTCTTCCGTCCCTAATAGGGCTTCTCGAAGGCACGATGGCCTGAGGCATCCCGTACTAGGTGCGGGGAACTGTGTCACCTGAGGTTTTCCTCAGCTTCCCGTGTTTAACACGGGGTATGCCGCGAGTTTAACGTCCAGCGGGGACGGCATCGGACCGATCAACACGAAAAGTGGATCAGATGACGGAACCCCTTGCGGGGAACCTCCGACGCTGGGGCGAGCACATGGGCGGCTTCCCAAGTAACGTGGAGTGGAGTGAAGTGGCATGACCCCACCGGGATGTGGCGGCCCGGGTAAGGATCAGGATGGATGATGGAGTAAAGAGCTTGGACCCCAGGGGGGCTTCCTACGTACCGCGCGTTAACACGGATCAAAGTCAACGTAGTTCGGGCATACAGTTTAACGTCATGCTGGACGTCGGCAGGCCGACTCACGAAGAGGTCGAGGCCGCCGGGCGGAGGATTGAACCGAACCACCTCGCACGGAGGGGGATGGAACGGCCGGGTGGATCACAGTTTCACGTCATGCTGGACGATAAAAGGGGAAATGGAAAAGGGGGGCTGTGGGGAGGCACCGTGGAGATACACACGGGCGGTCTCCCACAGGGGCGGATTCATAGGTGAATCAACGCAAGCGTGAACCCTGGAGGGGTCCACTGATGGACGAACCGACGTAAATACGACCGGAACGACCAGGTGGTGGGCTTGGGCCTCAGGGAGGCTTCCTACGTACCCTGTATAGAAGACAGGGATCAAAGTCCACGTAGTTCAATCTGTCAGGACTTACGCACTTGGGGCAGCCCGGATACTGCAAAACTCAGTTGGAAGGGACTTGGACCGAAAGCAAAAGACACCTCGATCCCAGTCAGACCCTCTACTGGCTTCGGCAGTGGGGAGGTGCAATGGAGATACACATGTGCAGCCTCCCACGAGAAGCTAGGGGTTTGTAATACCCTGCCCCCGTAGGGAAAAGCCACTCCCATTAAATCGTCCCAAAAGGGGGACAATCCCGACATCCCTGCAGAGACGAGCGGGTGGGGGCCACGTCCAAACCGGGGGAGACCCTGCGTGCGGAGCACGGGATCAGGTTGCGGACGGTTTAGCGTCTTGCCAGACGAAGTACAGTTTAACGTCATGTGTTGAGGACGAGGCACTTGGCAGTTTAACGTCTTGCAGCACGGACGATGGGGGCTAGGCAGTTTAACGTCGTGCAGCTTGGACGGGTGTGCAGTTTAACGTCATGCTGGGCATAGGTTGCCGGACGAAGCACTTGGCAGTTTAACGTCTTGCAGCGCGGACGATGTACAGTTTAACGTCGTGCAGGACGTATATGCAGTTTAACGTCATGCTGGACGAGTATGCAGTTTAACGTCATGCTGGACATAGGTGCGTGTCACTTCGCGCAAGCCTGGAGGGCCGCACGGGAAGACAACGCACGGTGCGGGCACCCGGGATGAGAATCATCGGGTGCCACACAGGCGGGTACCCTTAGGAGGTCAACGGGGGCGACCCTGGCAGATTGCGCGCAAAAAGGAAGCTTTGCGCGCAATACTGCGGGCCGGCGCGCAATCGGGACTGCTGGCGCGCAATTGGGCCAGCGCCTTGCGCGCGGATGCTTCAGATTGCTCACACCGGGCTTCGGATAGCGCGCGGGGGCAACGGCTCATTCTCTAATGAATGGCCACTTGAAAGAAGGGGGGGTGCGCGCAATCGGGCCGGATTGCGCGCACCCCGGGGCAATTGCGCGCAAGAGGGTTCTTTTGCGCGCAAAGGCCTTAGGGTGAGTGTTTATTCAAATGAAAGGAGCCAGAGGGGATTGCGCGCGAAGGCGGACCCCGAGGCTTTCTTGCGCGAAAGAAAGGAGGTTACCTGAAGTTCGTCATTGCGCGCGGAAGGGGTTGAATTGCGCGCACGGGAGACGTTTCGACTTCCAGCAACCTTTGAAACGTTGGGGGTCGCCTTGTATTTATAGGCAACCCCGGGCGCGGAATCCAGGGTGCGAGCGCGAAATTCTTCTCGCGGGCGCGGAATCGGGCGCGGCGCGTAAGGGAGGCGCGCGGACCCGCGGCGCGCAGAATTGCGCGCCGAGCCGGCGCATTACGCGCATCCCGGGGGTTTTCCGCGCGGGACATCTCCTTTGCGCGCGGGCCTCTGAAATTCCGCGCACGGCCTCCGGGCCCTCCGAAACATCCTTCCGACTCCAAATATGACCTCGCTTTCCGCATCCGGAGCTTCGTTTGGGAGCAACGGACTTTTCCGGCGTCTACAAAAGCCCCCCCTCGGAATCTGATCGGCGAGAGGTCGCAACGATCGGGTTCCGAGGGAGACGCCGGAATGCCGAAGTCCTGGGCGGCGCGGGACTTAGGCGCGCAAAAAGGGGCACCGGTCGCGAAATTCGCCGCTGCGGTCGCGCAAAGCGCTTTCCGCGCAGCGCGGGCCCGGCCTCGCCTATAAATAGGGGCGCTGGGTCCCGCGTTCCGTACTCTGGCCTTCCGCGCGATAAGCTCCAAAGCTCTCGTGCGCGAAATTGCCTCTTCCGGTCGCGAAATTCGCCCGATCGGCGCGCAAAACCATCCGGATTTCGCCTGCTTTTGCGCGAAAACCCGGAACTTTGCGCGACAGTCTTCCCAATTGCGCGCCGTCCACTTGGATCGCGCGCCAACCTTCAAACTTTTCCACCAGCCTCGTCCGATCCCGCACTCTTCATCCCTTAACCCGCACGACTCCCGAAACTTCTGAGATGGCCGCGCACAGAGGAAATGAGGGGGATGCCGCCACTCGCAGAGCTGAGATGGCGACGAACGAGGAGGTTTACGGAGCCAAGGAGATTGTTTCCAACAATCAATCCTTGTTCGACTTACTAACGCCGGCCCAGAAGACATATCCACTGTCGGACAACCTGCCGCTCTGGAACTTCGGCATCCTCGATGAGGTTCCGGTGCCAGGGTTCGAGATTGATGCGCCGCGAACCTGGGTGACTCGGGAGGACGAGCTTCACCGCTATAACATCACCAACAATGGGCATCCTGCCAGGGAAACCAGGCACTTGGATGTCTACGTCCTGAACCCGAGGACGCGAACCATTGATGGGGGTGAGCCTACAGCGGAGAATTCTCCAGCCCTCTACTCGAGCACATACCGTCAGAGTGTCACTGACGACACCAAGGGCTGGCTGAAGGACTGGGACTTGCGATCCGGGGGCAACTTTACCAGTGAATGGGCCTGGGCGTTCTGGGTACGCCACACTTGCGATCACTTCGCAGAGGAGCTGCGGTACATCGGCCTGTTCGAGGCGGTGTGGACGTCGCAGTTCCACTTCTACCAGCAGTCTGAGCTCGGGCCGGAGCTGTTCACTCGCTGGTCCCCGGATACCAACACCTTCCATCTTCACCATGGGGAGGTCGGCATCGGTCTCTGGGACATCCACTGCATCGGAGGTATCCCGCTGGAGGGCTACCAGTACGATGAGTTCCTGCCACCGAAGAACATCTGGGAGGACAGGTCACGGACTCCCATTCTGACCTGGCATCTTCTTGACCTGGCTACGCAGCGGCTCGGGATCCAAGACTTCCAGAAGGACATAGCCTACAAGGATTGGTTCGGCCAGTTCCTGGAGCATGACCCGGCGGTCAAGATGCCAGGCAGGGGGAAGCGGTGCCCGACCGCAGCTCAGAGGAGCCGGAACGGGTCGTACTGGCGGGTCCTGGAGACGGGCGATTACCGCTCATGGGGGTACCGCGTCATCGAGGCCCGGGACCCGAACGTCCGGTACGCGGCGTTCCTGGCCGCCTTTCTGAGCGGGTGGCTCCTGCCAGTGCGGGATGCGAGGATGGGCGTCCGTCCGGCGACGCTGGCGATGGCGGGCGCCATGGCTGCCAATAAGAGGTACAACCTCGGGGTCCCAGTACTGGCGAGGCTGTATGCCATTCTGGGACGCATCTCACGAGGGGGGTCGCCACGAAGGATCTGTGGGCCCTTTCAGTTCTTCCACGGCTGGGTGGCTGCTCACCTTGGTGGGTATACGTTCCCAAATGCCATCAGTCCTCCGGGCAACGGCCTGCGACCCTCCCTGCTGAACATTGCGGGGGTCGCTCCGATGACCCTCAGTGAGGAGGGCGTGAGGGTTCGGATTGGCAATCATGCCAATTTCAACTTCAGCCCGTTCCCCACTCCCGTCGGCCAGATGATCGACAACGGACAGGGCCCGCTGGAGCAGCATGAATACTTCCTGAACATGCGGGGCGGGGTGCTCGTGGCTCGGATCGACGGGAAGGTGATCTGCGAGCCTTACGTGCCGACCCGGTTCGCCAGGCAGTTCGGGTGCCTTCAGCGGATGCCGAAGAGGGTATTCACTGCTGTCCGGGAGGAGACGAACCCCGGCGTCCTTCGCCAGATGTGGCTGATGTTCGTCGCCTTCGGCTCTGGCGACGTCATCACCCTCCCTCCTACCGGAGTTAACGCAGGCTTGGCAACCGAGTACGCCGAACACTGGGCCATCGCGTACCCTGAGGGGCTCTTGCGGAAGCTAGTTCGGCGGCTCGAGGCTACCCGTGTGGAGACCGGGCGTCAAGGAAGGAGGCGAGGCGCCGCCACACGGGGGAGAACGGAGGCGCGCCAAGCAGCGGGGCCGGCGCGAGCAGGGACTTCGGCGGCGGGCGCATCGCAGGCTGCCGCTACGACCTCAGCGCCCAGAGAGGGGGCACATGCGGCGGTCGAGGAGCGGTCCGGGAAGCAGGTGAGACGTCTGCTCGAACCCTCCCACGATGCAGTCTTCCCGGCGCTGTGGTCGGCCTGGATGACCCTGCGGCAGTCACTGGGGACCGACGTCATCTGGCGAAAGATACTCAGAGAAGGAATCTATCTGCCAGAGGTCGGGCGCCTCCAGATCACCGACAGGGTGGACTTCAACCGGCAATATGCATATCTGACGGCCATGGACGAGTACGCGCGCCAACGTGGTCAGCGTGCGGAGCCATCCCTTCTGGTGAAGGTGATGCTCGGTCTCGAGCCCGCTCCGGAACAGATGCCGCCGGAAGAAGATGACAGTAACGACTCCGAGGAGGAGGAGGAGACGGGGGAGGATGAAGGCTCCGAGGGAAGGTCCCATCGGGGGAGCCCACGGGAGAGCGGCGAGGTGGCCGGCTCTGACAACGTTGATGTCACTGAGCTCCTCGAGGTCCGCTTCTATCCCTACTCAACTTGCTTCATCCATTCTCTTATGCAGCTTCTAACCCGTTTCTCCATCCTTCTCAGGAGCACACGGACGTCGGTCAGGCGTCCTCAACAGGAGTAGGAGAGGCGCCAGCAGGACAAGGCGGGGGCCAGGCACCCATTATCGAATTGACAAGCGCTAAGGGGTCCCCTGCTGCAACTGTTCCTGCGGCGACCGGGGTAGCGGAAGATGATGCTCCGAACTCCCGTAAGTCTCCCTACTTTACTGCTGGTGCTTGCCATTGACGATCCGTGACTAACCATGGCATGCCCTGCGCAGTAATCTCAACATCGGAGGCTCGTCGGGTTGCCGAACCCGGGCCATCTACGAGTGGACCAGTGGTGGACATGCCGCCTGCTCCGGAACAGGCTTCCCAAACCGAGCCGGCCCCACCAACTGCTGATCAAGGGGCTGCGGACGTCGGCGGTGCTGCCACCGGAGAGAGGTTGGGGGCTGACGAGGGTGTCAGCGCCGCTGGGGAGAGAGAAGAAGGTTGCCCGGATGTTGGGGAACCTATCCCTCGTGAGGACCTCCCAGGGGCGGACCCTGCAGCAGACCTGCTGGCTGCCTTCCCTTCCTACCGGCCTGCCGACCCAGAGGAGATGGATGACTCGGACGCGGAGGCGGTCGAGGATAGCCGGGTAACGCGACGCAGGGGGTGGAAGTGCATCCAGCGCTTCCTCAAGCGAGACCCATCGGAATGGCTGGGGCGCATGGGATCACTCCAGACCTGGCTGCGCTTCCTGTGTGCCGGGGGAGCTGATGCTCAACGCCTCCATCTGACGGTCCGTGATTTCATGGCCGAGAAGATGCGCGAGAGCCGCCGGCGTGCCGACGTCGCACAAAGTCGGGACATGTCGGAGAGCACGCAGGCGCTCATCGCGGCAGAGCAGGAAGTCCGGCGCCTCGAAGGGCAGGCGGCAGAGAAGGAGGCCTTCGTCGCAGCATGTACCGAGCTTGTGGAGCAACTATCGGCACAACTGATCGACGCTCAGGTACAGCTGACGGAGGCGGGCCAACAGATGGTCACACTCCAAGTCGAGCGGGAGCGTGCACAGGCCAGGATTGACGAACTGCGTGCTGCGACCGCCGACGAGGAGAGGGCACGCAGAGAACGAGAAGTAGCCCTGGAGGCCGCCAGCCAAAGGGTAGCGGCATTAGAAAGACTCATTCAGCACGCTAATCCCTAAGGGCTGTTTTTTTCCATTCCCAGAACATTTGCTTCCGCTACTTAATATTTTGATCCACTTGTATGAATCGCCATATTTATCTGCGTCTTTTGGTTTAACATGCTCAACCACAATTCGTTGTCTTGCGGGAGTGTTAACCAAGCATCAGGCATCCATAATTGGGCCTGGGTTTCTGGAGAAAAGAGGGAGGTCATTCCTGGGAAAGGAGACCTCAGACCTAACCAATGTATCGTCCCCCAACTTGTTCCAACACACGAGCGGGACAACGCTAGGGGCGTTGAGATTTTATCCGAACATAGGGAAATGAGAAAGGGTGAATCGCGTGTCCCGAATCCAGACGTCCACAACGATCGGCCTTCCAGGAAATGCCCAAGACGGTAGGCGGACAGTGGATCGACCATAACAACTGCAATAGACGGACCGAAAAAGGCCATCATTCATATTGCAGGAGGCGGACCACATGTCATCATGAATACCGCTTTGGGGTTCCTTCAGACACAAGGGTGGAAAATCCAGATCAACAGGGCATGCGAAGCGTGGGGCGAAGTGGCGATTTGTTCGGACAGAATCCAACGCTCTCAAAATTGCGCCACCGTGGGGAAAGCGTATTGGGCGGATGCACTAATCTGGCCGTGAGTCACCTCAATTCTCAGACAGCACCTCTCTGACGAGGAAACTGTCGCTTCCCATCATTGCGATGGGGCATCCCGAGCTGAATCGGGGAGAATATCACAACTGCACCACTCTACCCGAAGTCAGGCCAGACGGCCGGCGACGAGGAGGGGCGGGACTTAACGATCCCTGAGGCTGGACCCGAGTCGAAATGCCCGGGCGTTCCTACGTACTCCATCAGGCTGGAGATCAAGCCACACGTAGTTCTGTGAGTGCAGTTTAACGTCATGCAGGACGTAGGACCCCATTTGGGGTAGATCTTAGTTTAGGGTCTTAGAGCTCGGACCATAAGGGCTGGATCTTAGTTTAAGGTCTTAGAGCTCGGACCATAAAGGTGGAGGATCTTAGTTTAAGGTCTTAGAGCTCGGACCATAAGGGCTAGAGGATCTTAGTTTAAGGTCTTAGAGCTCGGACCATAAGGGCTAGAGGATCTTAGTTTAAGGTCTTAGAGCTCGGACCATAAGGGCTAGAGGATCTTAGTTTAAGGTCTTAGAGCTCGGACCATAAAGGGGGGATCTTAGTTTAAGGTCTTAGAGCTCGGACCATAAAGGGGGGATCTTAGTTTAAGGTCTTAGAGCTCGGACCATAAAGGGGGGATCTTAGTTTAAGGTCTTAGAGCTCGGACCATAAAGGGGGGATCTTAGTTTAAGGTCTTAGAGCTCGGACCATAAAGGGGGGATCTTAGTTTAAGGTCTTAGAGCTCGGACCATAAGGGGAGATCTTAGTTTAAGGTCTTAGAGCTCGGACCATAAGGGGAGATCTTAGTTTAAGGTCTTAGAGCTCGGACCATAAGGGGAGATCTTAGTTTAAGGTCTTAGAGCTCGGACCATAAGGGGAGATCTTAGTTTAAGGTCTTAGAGCTCGGACCATAAGGGGAGATCTTAGTTTAAGGTCTTAGAGCTCGGACCATAAGGAGAGATCTTAGTTTAAGGTCTTAGAGCTCGGACCATAAGGGGAGATCTTAGTTTAAGGTCTTAGAGCTCGGACCATAAGGGGAGATCTTAGTTTAAGGTCTTAGAGCTCGGACCATAAGGAGAGATCTTAGTTTAAGGTCTTAGAGCTCGGACCATAAGGAGAGATCTTAGTTTAAGGTCTTAGAGCTCGGACCATAAGGGCTCAAAGCACGCCACATCGTGGTCATATCCCCTGGATATGTGAAGATGCACTGAGGGATAGTGTCAAGAGTGTCGAGGTTTCGCCTGGTCAGAATGGGAGGTGGAAAATGTGAATCATGCGGCCATTCACTCGAGGACCGGGAGCACCGGCGTGACGATATGAGAATACTGCCGACCGTGGCGGAAAAGCAGCATCAACATCGCACCAACCGTTGGTGGAATGAGGCAGCAAACGAGCATCGACCGCTCAATCGCAGGATTTATATCGATTTGCTGCCCGAGGCCATTGGGGGTACCGGCCCGAGTCGGTGGGAGAGCACTGAGGCATTGTGTCCGAACCGTTCACGGGGGCTCCACCCAGGGCGTAGACGATGGGTCCGAATGAAAGGGAGCACGAAGCCTGAAAAGTGGAGGAAACCTGACCAAGCGGATCCTGACCCTCCTGGCAATAAACCAGAGTACTCTTGACACCGGTGGACCACGGCAAGGGGTCGGGGAACACGCCTTGAGGGTGACCTGAAGGCGGCGGATTCCCCAGAGAAGGGGGAATCTCTAAGAGGTGGGGGGCTGGACCCGAAGTTTCAAACATCCGGGCGTTCCTACGTATCCCATAAGGATGGGAATCAAGCCGCACGTAGTTCTTGAAGCGCGGTGCAACACAATCGGGCACCAGCGCGGGGAAGAGTGCGGGTCTGACCCTCGCACACAAAAGGAGCGGCATTTGATATTTCTTGTTTGTCCTTAAAGATGAATGGTTTTTCTTTGTGCGGCGACATGCCCGTGATTGAGAAATCTCTGGCGTCGCCACAATAATCAAGCCATGGAAGGCATTGATGAATGGCGTGGTCATTAACCAGCGCCCAACATGAGTGTCCCCTGAGGAGGACATCACGATGCAGTGCCGTTTCTCGTCGGGCGGCCAAGACGATCACAGTTTACGGTCGTGTGGTAGGACCAGACAACACAGTTTAAGGTCGTGTGGTTCGGACCATGGAGGAATCCGCTTACCGCGGTACGGCGGACACGGCGGAGGTGGGAGCATACCCAGCCCTGCGGTCACGCACGATTCCAGGAGAAGAGTCTTGGGATGGGGGTCTGCGTATGTCCATCACCCGAGGGGCAGAGATGCTAGCCTCCAGATATACTGGGCCCAGAACGCAATTGTTCGGGCGACTCCCTCCTCCTTATGGGGACGAGGGTCCAGCTACGCATGGCCCTTAGGGAGGATATCTGCATATATCCTTGGTGCTCAGATCATGGGAGCCTCGAACGACATCATTACCCTGGTTGGTCTGCCTAACGTGTAGAGGCGTACCGGGGGTCGGTATGAAGAGAGTGTCAAGATCCCACTACAACGCACAAAGGCGGAGTGTGATGAGGACTGCGCAACCAATGTTTAGAGCCCGAGAGAGCTGACATGGCGATCAAGGACGTTGCTGACGCATTCGCAACACAACATCCGATCGCGTCAGCCTAAGACGGGGCAAGCAAACGAGCATCAACCGCTCAATCGCAGGATTCATATCGATTTGCGGCCCAAGACCCGCCGGTAAATCGACCCGGAGCGGTGGGAGAGCACTGAGGCATCGTACCCAAACCGCTAACGAGGATCCCTTTGAGTGAAGGCTCGAACAAGAGGAAGCGCGAGGCCTGACAAGCAACACAGGACTTGTCGGGATTGAATCTGACACTACGAGTCATAGACCGAAGCACCCCAAAACATGTTAACAGATCTCCGGAAAGGGTCGGAGGACTCACCCTGAGAGCAACCGAAGGGGGGCAGGTCCCCGTGATCAACCAAGAGACGGGGCTGGACCTGAGACACAAGCGTCCAGGCGGTCCTACGTATCCCATAAGGATGGGAATCAAGCCGTACGTAGTTCTTGAAAGGCAGTTTAACGTCATGCAGGACGATGAGGAAAAAAGAAGGGGGGAGCAGAAGGCATCCCCAAACGTGGAGGGGGGCGTACAGCATGACGAACAAACCGACGTGAATGAGGGCATAGCCCCGCACTCACACCATACGCCGCACACCCCGGGGCAACTGGGCCAAGGGCCCGAGATGGGATGGAAATTCCCGAAGGATGGGGCTGGGCCTGAAACACGAGGGTTCAGGCGGTCCTACGTATCCCATAAGGATGGGAATCAAGCCGCACGTAGTTCTGGAGAGGCAGTTTAACGTCATGCAGGACGAATGCTGAACAGTTTAACGTCTTGTAGCTCGGACGTAGTGCAGTTTAGCGTCATGCGGGACGAAGCACTTGGCAGTTTAACGTCTTGCAGCGCGGACGAATGCTAAACAGTTTAACGTCTTGTAGCCTGGACGAATGCAGTTTAACGTCGTGCAGGACGTGGTGACACTCAGGCAAAGTATTGCTTGAGGAACCTAGCGTTGGTGGGAGGAGTGACACGCTCACCATCCATAGTCGCTAGGGAGTACGCGCCATTGGGATAGACCTTGTGGACAACAAAAGGTCCCTCCCACTTGGGCTCCAACTTGGGCGGCTTCCTGCCGGGGATCATCGGTGCTCTTAGGGATAGCACTAGATCACCCTGTAGGAAGGAGCGGAGGCGAACCTTCTTATTGAAAGCTCGAGCCATCCTGCTTTGATGCCTCTCCAAGTTGTGCAAAGCGCGAAGTCTATTCTCATCCAGTGCTTCCAACTCGACTAGACGGGCTTCAGCAACTCTGTCCGGCGCTTGCTGGTCGTAGACCGCAGTGCGCAAGGACGGTAACTGGATCTCGATGGGCAGGACGGCCTCAGCTCCATACACCAGGGAATAAGGGGTCATCTGGGTGGAATTGCGAGTCGTCGTCCGATAAGCCCAGAGGGCGTTGGGGAGCTTGTCCGGCCAACTCTTCTTGTTCTGACCAACCATCTTTTGCAGAATGTTAGAGAGGGTTTTGTTAAACGCCTCGATCTGTCCATTCGCCTGCGCATGATAGCGAGATGTATGGTTCGAGCGGATGTTATACTTGGCGTACAACTTCTTCAACTCGGCTGCTCGGAAATTGGTTCCGTTATCCGTGAGGATAGCGTGAGGCACTCCAAATCGATAGATGATGTTGGAGGTCACGAAGTCAGCGATCGAACAGGATTTGACCTCTCTGAGCGGAATCGCTTCTGCCCATTTGGAGAAGAAGTCTGTGGCGGTCAGAATGAACCGGCACTGGCGAGCTGTCGCCGGCGGGTAAGGTCCCACAACGTCCAGTCCCCAGACTGCAAAGGGCCAGGAATACCTTGTGGTATGGAGAGGCTCCGGCGGCCGATGCACAAAGTTCGCGTGAACCTGGCACGCATGGCACCTCCTGGCGTACTCGATGCAGTCATGGATCATAGAGGGCCAGAAGTATCCCAACCTCCGAATCTGGTGGGACAGCTTCGGCCCAGTTTGGTGGGCGCCGCATGAACCAGCATGAACCTCTTGCATGACTCGTGGGATCTCAACTCCCTGAAGGCAACGGAGGAGAACACCATCAAACCCGCGTTTGTAGAGGATCTGCTCCAGGCCGGGACTGCTCTGGAGGACGAACTGCGATGCGCGACGTCGAACTCGCTCGCGCTCGGCCCGATCTGACGGAAGAATGCCATGTTGGAGGTACTCAACCAAAGGCGTCCTCCAATCAGGGGCTGATCCGACTGCTATATCTGGGGTACTCGGGGCTCCGGGCATAGGGGCAACCGTGGTGAGATTACTTACCAACGGGCCGCGATCTTCTTCCGGGATAACGGGAGCGATGAGCCTGCGGCGCGTCACGCGGACGATCAGGTTGTCCTGTTCAGGTTCCGCAAGTGACGCAGCCAGGCTGGCCAAAGCATCTGCTCGACCGTTCTGCGACCGGGGAATATGGACAATTTCTGGCCGAGAAGGGAACCGGGCCATCAGAAGGAGGGTGCACTCCAACAATGGCACAAGTTCCGGCTTCCTGACAACATAGTCGCCATTGATCTGCTTAATGACCAGCTCGGAGTCCCCTTTCACACACAGATGGGGCACGTCGATCTCGAGAGCTAACTCGAGGCCGGTGATGAGGGCATGGTATTCCGCCTCATTGTTGGTACAGCCCTCTGACAACAGGAAAGAGTATGGCAGCACGGCTCGCTCCGGGGTAATGAAGACGATGCCCAAGCCCACTCTATTGAGCTTAGGATTATCGAGTCTTCTACCGGTGGGGCTCCGGGAGGCACCGTCAAAGTGCATCTGCCAGCATGGATCGGCTCGATCAACCGAGAGAATGGTCTCATCAGGAAAGCCTAGATCCAGCGGCTGATCCGCGGAGGTCGGGTGAGCGGCCAGAAAGTCTGCCAACGCTTGCCCTTTGATGGCCTTCTGAGACACATACCTGATGTCGAACTGCTGGAGAATCACAGCCCACCGCGCTAGACGGCCAGTCAACATAGGTCGGCTCAGGATATATTTCAACGGGTCTACCCGAGAAACCAACTGTACCTCATGGTGCTGCAAGTAGTGCCGTAATTTCTGTACGGCAAATACGAGCGCCAGGCAGCTCTTCTCGATGGGGGAATACCTAACCTCCGCATCGAGGAGCATGCGACTGAGGTAATAGAGGCTATTCTCTGTTCACTCGTTGTTCTTCTGGGCGAGAAGGGCACCCAGGGACCGTTCCAGGGCGGTCACATAAAGGACCAGCGGCTTTCCGGATACGGGCGGCATCAGGACCGGAGGTTGAAGCAGGTACTGCTTGATTTCCTCGAAAGCGGTCTGACACTCTTTATCCCATACATAGGTGACACCCTTCTTCATAAGCCGAGAAAAGGGCTTACACTTGCCGGCCAGATTCGCGATGAATCGGCGTATATAGGCTAAGTGGCCTTGGAACCCTTGCAGTTCCCGGACGGTACCCGGGGGAGGCATCTGGCTAATCGCCCTGATTTTCTCTGGGTCGATCTCAATACCCCGGTATCTTACCACAAATCCAAGGAACTTTCCGGAGGTGACCCCAAAGGCACACTTCAACGGGTTCATCTTCAGGCAGCGAGACCGGAGGAAGCTGAACACTTTCTCAAGATCTTTGAGATGGTCCTGACGCTGGCGCGATTTGACAACCAAGTCGTCGACGTAGCATTCCACCAGTGTGCCGAGGATTGGCTTGAATATGCGGTGCATCGCCCGTTGGTAGGTGGCACCTGCATTCTTCAGGCCGAAGGGCATGACCCGGTAGCAAAAGGTACCTTGGGGGGCCCTGAAGGCAGTGAACTCCTCATCCTCAGGGGCCATCCGAATTTGGTTGTATCCGGAGTATCCATCCATGAAGGAGAGGGCTTGGAACCCTGCCGTGGCATCAATCAACAGCTCTGTCACTGGAAGGGGAAAATCATCCTTCGGACAGTGGCGGTTGAGATCGCGGAAGTCGATGTAGACTCTAATCTGCCCGTTCTTCTTCCTGACCGGCACAATGTTGGCCAGCCATTTGGGGTACTGAACTTCCCTCACGAAGTTGGCTTTGATAAGCTTGTCAACTTCGGCCTCAACCATGGCACCATGGGATGGGTGCATTTTCCTGGGAGGCTGCTTGAACCCGCGATGGTTCGCCGGGAGACCTAGGCGGTGGACGGCTACCTGAGGATCTAGCCCCGGCATCTCGTCATAGCCCCAAGCGAACACATCACGGTGCTGCCTGAGAAAGTCCACGTACTGCTGCCGCTCCTCAGAGGGCATGGCGGCACTGACCAATGTGGGTCTTGGATCTTCCTCGGTTCCAAGGTTCACCTGTATTAACTCATCGACCGTGGCGGGGACGCCCTCCTCAAAGGCTGGGGGTGCGTCTTCCATACCCTCTCCACTCGGGGAGGGATCATCCACGGGAGAGACTGCGTTGGAAACTGCATTGGGGCTACCAGATCCTGCTGGGCCACTGGTGCTGGCGCGGGCGGTCGCGGCCGTCTCATCAGGAGACTCGCGGACCGTCAAGACCATGGCGACGTCCAACCGGTGAATCGGGAGGACGTAAGCGTCATCCAGACTTGCCCAGGGATCGCTTGCAACAGCGACAGGCTCAACCTCACCTGCCAGGATCTGCTTATCCTTGCTCTTGTAATAGTCCGCGTCCAGATAGCGGGCTTCACATGAGGCAAAAGGAGAGGCATCTCCTTGAAGCACGCCTACTCGACCATTAAGGGAGTATTTGAGGCATTGGTGGTATGACGAGGGAACCGCCGCATGAAGGTGAAGCCATGGCCTGCCCATCAATGCGTTATACGCAGTGTCCTGAGAGACTACCATGAATTCGGTGTTGGCAACCAAGTCACCGAACTGGGTCTTCAAACGTATCTTGCCGACCGGGGTTTGCTCGGTGCGGTCGTACCCCTGGATCCTGAGGTCGGAGGGAATCAAGTCATCCTCAGACAACCCCAATCTCCGGAGCGTCCGAGTTGGAATCAGATTAATCCCGGACCCCGTGTCGACAAGACAGCGCCGGACTTCAAGGCCGTTGAACTGGCCGGTGACATACAGCGGACGAATGTGTCCCTGTATAGGAGGGTCTTCATCCTTACCAGAGAACGAGATAACTGCCTGACATTCGGCGTCCTCGATCGTTTCGGCGTGGAAGGCCTCTACAGCCGCAACCTCTATCTCAAACTGGAGGGGGCTTTTCAGGGCTTCAGCGAGTGCCTCGCGCATCTCAGATGACATGCGCAGAGCCTCAAGGATGGAGAGCCTTGCTGGGATGTCGGCCAAGTGCTTCAGGACATCATACTTTTTGGCCAAGCGCGAGCTCCTGGTTGCAGGAGATTGCTCTGCGGTTGGTGGCATGACGGGCCTTACCGGTTGGATCGGCGGCCGACTGGTACTTGGCGCATCTCGCTGTTCACTGGTCGCAGTCCGGGAAATGGTCACCGTACTGGAGTCAGGAGGCCGGGATGGACTTGTGGCAGGGCGGAGCTGGTCGCGACGCTGCTGAGGCGGTTCTGCCCGGTCCCATACCACAAACAGTGGCGGAGGCGAATCCGTCATCCCCGGATGGGGAGCCTGCGCACGTTGAGCTCGATCTTGAGCCTGCCGCCTAGTCTCAGTGGCGTGCACGGCCTGGCCGGAGGTACCGACGGCTGTGCCCCGGCGACTCCTGCTGCTGCGGTTCTTCCGACGGTGGCGACGACCGGGGACGCTAGGGAGGTCCACCTGGTGTTCTTCAACGTCGGGAACCGAAAAGGGATTTACCAGCTCGACGGTGTTAACCGAAGCGTACCCAATACCGTCATCGGACGAATCATCCATCACCGGGCGGATCCGAGGAGGGACCCCCATCCCCGGGGGCATGAAATCGCCGAGAGTACGGGATAGTGGCGGAACTGGCGGGGCGCGCTCTTCCTTCTTGCGCTGCCGCTGTTTGCTCCTCTTGGAGGAGGCAGACTGGGACGACGATGCCGAAGCAGCACCCGCAGGTTCTGGGGGCTCAGGCTGATTCAAGCGCGCACGGATGATTCCCTGGGCGCGAATGGTCGTCTTGCGGGCCATCCAGTTATTATACTTCTGGGACCCGCGGTCGGAGACCAGTTGCCATTCGTCCTCGTTGCCACTATCGTCATCTGATCCCACGAACACGCCCTCTACATGTGCTGGAGCTGGGCCCAACCTGATTACATTGTTGTTAATCTGGTCTTGGAGCCAGTCCTTAAACACATAGCACCGCTGGATGGTGTGCCCCAGGGCCCGATGGTAGGGGCAGTAGCGGGGGTTATCCGTGAGATGTGCCTCCTCTGGCCTCCAGCACTCAGGCAATCGCACAATCCTCTGCTCCAGGGCGCTCCGGAAATAACCGGGGACCTGATCCTCATGGAATGAGTACGTCAGGTGTCGCGGGCCCCTGGGAGCGCGGTCTTGACGAGGGGCCGGAGGGGCCTGCCGAGGAGGTGGACCCTGATTATCTCGCCGGGGTTGCGGCGGTACATTACGCGGAGGGGCCGGCCGGTTCTGAGGCTGCCGTTGCTGGGCCGGGAACTGAGCCCGTGGAGGCGGATTCCTGTGAGGCTGCGGAGCTGGCCTCACCGGCAGCAGCTCCAACGGCCTGGGAGCCTCTATCTGGGCCACAGCAGCGGGCTCAGCCCTGCTGGCTCTCCTTGCAGGAATCATAGGAGGCAGCGGGTGTGCCTGGCTGGCCTGTTGCAGGGCTTCCTCAAGACGTTGAGCTTTGTCTGAGAAGTCCCTGAACCCTCCGGGGTAATTCTGAGTGATCAGGGAAGGGACCAGCTCGGTCTTGACGTTCCCGACGCACATTGTCAGCAACTGCTCCTGAGTCAATGGCATGTCAAGGGAATACGTGAGACCCTTCCATCGGGCGACGAAGTCCGCGACTCGCTCATCAGGCCTCTGCTTGCACTTGAAGAGGTCTGCGATACTCGTCTTCCGGGTCGTGGAACTGAACTGGTAGAGGAATTGTCTACGAAGGTCCTCCCAGCTAGTTATCGACCCGACGGGAAGCTGGCTGTACCAGACAAATGCTGGCCCTTCCAGTGTCTGGACAAAGCAGCGAAGCTTAGCGGCCTCTTGCTGCGCCGGAGTCCCCAACATAGGCCCGCACCTCGAGTTGAAATGGGCCAAATGTTGTGGCGGATCTCTGGTCCCGTTGAAGGGGGCGAAAGTGGGATTCCCGAATCCCGGAGGCGCCGGCATGTCATCCACCCATGCTGGGTATGGCTTGCCGTCCGGTGGGATCGCCACCTGCCGAGTCTCCAAGGCTTCCAAGCGGGCAATGAGTGCCGCCATCGGATCGTCCGGACATGGGTTCCAGTCCTGGCGAGGATCTCTAACCACGAGCGCATTGCATGGCCCTTCAATCGGGTCGTCGACCGGATCGTCGAACTCGGCAGCTCGTGGGATGGCCGGCGGAGCGGCCCTTGGGGCAGCGGGAGGAATCCGAGCGGGATCTCTCGGGTAGTCGCGCTGCTCGGGAGGGTGTGGCGAAACATACCGCGCCCTCTTGCCGTAGGCAATGGCCTCTCTCCTGTCGGCGAACACGGCGTAATCACGGTTGCCCGGGAGAGTCTCATCGAGGGGTGGTTGTTCCGGTCCCTGCTGCCCTGGCCTGGGATCACCGTAGTCAGGCCGCCGTTCTGCAGCGCGCTCGGCGAGGAGCTGGTCAACCAGCCTCTTCTGTTCGGCGAGCTGCTGATGTAGCGTAGCCTTCTCGGGATCCTCCTCTGCCTTCCGCATGGAGGCAGATGGGTCGGCGGGCCTTATAGCCTCACTGTGCTCTTTTCCTTTGCTGACGTTTCGGCTCAACGTCAGTGCTTCAGTGGGTGCGGGGAGCCCCAGGAGGTTCCTCTGATGACGAGTAACTCTCACTGATGGGTCTGACGACGGCTTGTCTTCGGGGGGGAAGCCCCCGTCGAGAAGTTCCAAGTCGTTCCCCTCTCCCGACAGGTCAGCCATATTGACTGTTCCTGTCCCTGGGGATATACCCTCAGGGCCACCCAACGAATCGGGCTGTCGGCGAATCACACTGAAGCGTAGGGCAGCGTACTGCCCCCATCCACGGATATACACGTGGGGAGTGGCTTCCTCGATAACTTTGCGGAGTACTTGAAAGCACTCAACGCATCGTTGTTGGAGGGCCTCGTGGTGCCCAAATGACCCGGGGTGCCGAACCGCGGGGAGCATGGCCAGGTCAATTTGACGGCACTGCTCACCAATATCCTCCAGGTGTAGTTGACTCCCGGGGTATGGCATTTGTAGGCAGTGAAGACGGGAGTGAGTCTCCCGGAGAGTTCGGCGGAAGCACTCGAACTCATCCGGGGTGAGCGATTCGGGTGCATCAAAGCCCGGTCCTGCGACTGGCCAAAACTTCTCAGGGAAGTGGCCCTCTGCAAGGACGGTCCAGAAGCTCCACGACTCAAACTCGGGACCCAGATCTCCTCGGTCCTCTTCCATGGCTGGGAACGGACGGGGAACTGGTAGTGGTGCCGAGGCGGGCCGTCGGGCCGACGGGCTGGCCGGCGGTGAATACGGCGAGCAGGCCGATTGGCCTCCATATCCCGGGCCTCCCCCTGAGGGTGGCGGTGCCCCAGCTACCACATCACGATAGGACGGGCCGGCGAGCGAACATCCTGCCGTAGCATCGGTGCTCGCCGAGGGCGCACCAGATCGTGGTTCGACCGTCGGTCCCCAGAAAAAGTCTCCGGCTTCTCTGATCGAGACGGAAGGCACTTCCGGAGGGGCCGGTACCAACCGCAAGTTTGATCCTTGGGGGTCTACCAGGCCCTCGTTACTCCGGATATACCTTCGGAGAGACGCGGGGATCACATCGATCTCGCTCTCGGGGAGCACGAGGCTGACGTGCCGCATTCCTACCCCTGCCCTTGACTGGCGGGATTGGGGAAGGGGCTCTGTCGCCGAATCGTACTCTGCCTCTGAGTCAGAGAAGCAAACCGGTCGGATCTCTGTCCGGAACTCCGCAACATTCTTCCCTCGGCGTCGACGCCTTGCCTTCCTGCCCCTGGGTGGTTCTTCGGGGCAGGGCTGATCTCTGTCCTGGCGTCCTCCGGCCGCACTGGTGCTGGGGCCGAGAGGACTGGGAACCAAGGTGCGAGGGGCACCGGGACAGATATCAAAGGGGACGCGGGGAGAGATGATCCCGGGCAGGACTCCGGGCCGGGATCGGGAGGTGGGATGACCCATGCCTCCTGGATCGGCCACACAAAGTAGATCCTGCCGGTGAATAGTGCTACCGCGAGGTGGTCCGCGGTGGCTACTGCCAGTGCCAACAACCGGGAGAGTCAACCCAACCTGCCTTTGGGGCGGTCGGGGCCTCGATCCGGGTCGGGCATAGGAGTTCCCCCGCTCAGGATGCACAGAGGCCTGGCGACTGGAGCCAGCAGTGGCTTGGGCCAATGCGGCCGCTGTTGCTAGAGCCCCAAGGTGGGCATCCTCTTCCGCTCGTGCCCGACGTTGGCGTCGAGACAGACGAGCCGGGATGAGCGGCGCGGGCAGGTGGAGAGCCTGTTCCTCGACTTGAGGGGCCTGGCGGCGATGTCGCCGTGGCCTGGCGGGAGCCCTTATCGTGGATCCCTGGAGCGGACCTCGGATAGGGTGATCCTGGGCATCTTCCACTTCATCCGCATAGGGAAGGGAACTGTCAGAGCGCTCCGGGGATAAACTCCCGAAGCGATTGGACGTTGAGGTAGGCAGTGGTGCCTCCCTGCGCGGCCCTCGGGGGCGGCGGTGGTGGCGAGGCGCAGCCTCCTCAAGGTCTAGGCGAGCCATGTCCCTAGTGGGGATGACTCCCTCTTCCTCGTATCTCCGCACCAGGGTGTTGATCACCCTTCTCTGGATGACCTCCGAGGGGGAGAGAGGGCGTGGTCGTCCCGCAATTGCGGCTGCTGGGACGGCTGTGGAACGGGCGGGACCGCGCGGAGTAGCCGCGTCGGTGTTTCCCCTGTCCCTGCGCCAGTGGGCGGGTGGCGTTCGGGCACTAGATCGGGCGACCTGATTTCTGAAAGCAGGGAGAATGACCCATTAATACTGACAGGAAAAAGGAATCGACAACCAACCATTAGCGCCACGACGCCTTCCGTGGGGGGAACCCAGGCCCTCGACGTTGCGAGACGGAGTGCCCGATGTCCCTTCCCCAGCCCCTGGCGGGTAAGACTGAATGCTTGGCCGGGCAACACGCCGGTCTTCCAACACCTCTGAAAGCCATCGGTCTTCGTATCGAGGAGAAGAGATTCACGTCGGGTTCACCATTTTTCTGTTTCGGTGCGGATGTGCGTCGGGTTACGCTGTTCCGCCAGGACGCGTTCGCGCGTGCACCTGTCAACCCGAGGGGATGGGCGCGCGGCTTGTGGTCCCGCAGTCCCGCTTTCCAAGGGCGGGCGGCATCCGTCCCTTATTCAGGGGCGTCTGCTCCTTGATCGAAACCGGGATGATGGGATGTCGGCTTCTCCTTCCTTGGACGTCTCCTCGGAACTTGTCGCCTAATCCGGGTCTCCCTCATAGACTTAAGAATGTTCGTGAATCTCGTTCCCGGCGCCATATCTTCATGGACACCGGTTAATTACGCTGCTTCCGCCCGGACGTTCCAAGGAGTCTGGGCGGGGCAGCAACCTGCGGTGAGAAGGCCGGGTGGCTCTGGGTGCTGGGGGCGTGTCGTAACACTGCGGCTCTGCACGTCTGTCTTCCGTCCCTAATAGGGCTTCTCGAAGGCACGATGGCCTGAGGCATCCCGTACTAGGTGCGGGGAACTGTGTCACCTGAGGTTTTCCTCAGCTTCCCGTGTTTAACACGGGGTATGCCGCGAGTTTAACGTCCAGCGGGGACGGCATCGGACCGATCAACACGAAAAGTGGATCAGATGACGGAACCCCTTGCGGGGAACCTCCGACGCTGGGGCCAGCACATGGGCGGCTTCCCAAGTAACGTGGAGTGGAGTGAAGTGGCATGACCCCACCGGGATGTGGCGGCCCGGGTAAGGATCAGGATGGATGATGGAGTAAAGAGCTTGGACCCCAGGGGGGCTTCCTACGTACCGCGCGTTAACACGGATCAAAGTCAACGTAGTTCGGGCATACAGTTTAACGTCATGCTGGACGTCGGCAGGCCGACTCACGAAGAGGTCGAGGCCGCCGGGCGGAGGATTGAACCGAACCACCTCGCACGGAGGGGGATGGAACGGCCGGGTGGATCACAGTTTCACGTCATGCTGGACGATAAAAGGGGAAATGGAAAAGGGGGGCTGTGGGGAGGCACCGTGGAGATACACACGGGCGGTCTCCCACAGGGGCGGATTCATAGGTGAATCAACGCAAGCGTGAACCCTGGAGGGGTCCACTGATGGACGAACCGACGTAAATACGACCGGAACGACCAGGTGGTGGGCTTGGGCCTCAGGGAGGCTTCCTACGTACCCTGTATAGAAGACAGGGATCAAAGTCCACGTAGTTCAATCTGTCAGGACTTACGCACTTGGGGCAGCCCGGATACTGCAAAACTCAGTTGGAAGGGACTTGGACCGAAAGCAAAAGACACCTCGATCCCAGTCAGACCCTCTACTGGCTTCGGCAGTGGGGAGGTGCAATGGAGATACACATGTGCAGCCTCCCACGAGAAGCTAGGGGTTTGTAATACCCTGCCCCCGTAGGGAAAAGCCACTCCCATTAAATCGTCCCAAAAGGGGGACAATCCCGACATCCCTGCAGAGACGAGCGGGTGGGGGCCACGTCCAAACCGGGGGAGACCCTGCGTGCGGAGCACGGGATCAGGTTGCGGACGGTTTAGCGTCTTGCCAGACGAAGTACAGTTTAACGTCATGTGTTGAGGACGAGGCACTTGGCAGTTTAACGTCTTGCAGCACGGACGATGGGGGCTAGGCAGTTTAACGTCGTGCAGCTTGGACGGGTGTGCAGTTTAACGTCATGCTGGGCATAGGTTGCCGGACGAAGCACTTGGCAGTTTAACGTCTTGCAGCGCGGACGATGTACAGTTTAACGTCGTGCAGGACGTATATGCAGTTTAACGTCATGCTGGACGAGTATGCAGTTTAACGTCATGCTGGACATAGGTGCGTGTCACTTCGCGCAAGCCTGGAGGGCCGCACGGGAAGACAACGCACGGTGCGGGCACCCGGGATGAGAATCATCGGGTGCCACACAGGCGGGTACCCTTAGGAGGTCAACGGGGGCGACCCTGGCAGATTGCGCGCAAAAAGGAAGCTTTGCGCGCAATACTGCGGGCCGGCGCGCAATTGGGCCAGCGCCTTGCGCGCGGATGCTTCAGATTGCTCACACCGGGCTTCGGATAGCGCGCGGGGGCAACGGCTCATTCTCTAATGAATGGCCACTTGAAAGAAGGGGGGGTGCGCGCAATCGGGCCGGATTGCGCGCACCCCGGGGCAATTGCGCGCAAGCGGGTTCTTTTGCGCGCAAAGGCCTTAGGGTGAGTGTTTATTCAAATGAAAGGAGCCAGAGGGGATTGCGCGCGAAGGCGGACCCCGAGGCTTTCGTGCGCGAAAGAAAGGAGGTTACCTGAAGTTCGTCATTGCGCGCGGAAGGGGTTGAATTGCGCGCACGGGAGACGTTTCGACTTCCAGCAACCTTTGAAACGTTGGGGGTCGACTTGTATTTATAGGCAACCCCGGGCGCGGAATCCAGGGTGCGAGCGCGAAATTCTTCTCGCGGGCGCGGAATCGGGCGCGGCGCGTAAGGGAGGCGCGCGGACCCGCGGCGCGCAGAATTGCGCGCCGAGCCGGCGCATTGCGCGCATCCCGGGGGTTTTCCGCGCGGGACATCTCCTTTGCGCGCGGGCCTCTGAAATTCCGCGCACGGCCTCCGGGCCCTCCGAAACATCCTTCCGACTCCAAATATGACCTCGCTTTCCGCATCCGGAGCTTCGTTTGGGAGCAACGGACTTTTCCGGCGTCTACACATATTTACCCTTAGTTACCCTATTTACTATTAACCGTGGTAAAAAAAGTAAAAAGTTACTATTCACCAAAAATTATTTTCATCTCATTGAACCACATTTTACTTGCTGACATCAACTGTGTCTCTCGGATTTTTGAAATTCCATTCACAGAAGCGGTAAAATTAAGATTTATGAAGAAATTAATTTTTTTAACTACCACTTAGTAGTTTCACTATTCATCAAAAATTGATGTTTTTCAGAACAATGCCAAAATTTCATCCTAAGCTATATTTCATATTCCGAATTCAAAAATGAAGTCTATTTTACCAAATTCATATCATAGAATTTGCATTAATTAATTTTATAATTAAATCCCGCTGTTAAAACAAATAGCGTGTTTTTAAGAAACAATATCTATCAAAAGATTGACACTTGATTATGTCTGATTTAAATGTGAAATTACATCCAATGACCAACATTGTATTAAATTGTAAAAATATATTCTAAATATACTTTAAAACCACTCAAATTAATAATTTATCACTATTAATTATTTCGATCAAAAAAGTTGTTTTTAATTATAATTTAGTAATTTTCACTATTCATCAGAATATGAAAGTTATCCGAAAAGTACCAAAATTTCACCATAGGCTAAATTTGATATTCCGAATCCAAAAATGAAGTTCATTTTGAAAAATATGATTTACAGAGTTTTAAAAAGTGGTTATTACTATTCATAACGGCTAGTTTTAATAATATTTTAATAGCATATCGTTTTTTAGTGAAACTCGGTATTGCGTATTACACACGCTATCGAGGAAGGTCGTGATTGCGTGTAATGCAAGGAATGTCAAGGATGTGTGTTGTGCAAGCTCCTTTTGGTGTAGCTTACAACACAAGACTTTAATAAAATTAAAAAAAATATTTTTTTTATAAAATCTTGGGATGTTACATTCTACCAGCCTTAAAATGAATTTCGCCCTCGAAATTCGTCGGGGTTATAAATGGATTACTATTTGAAAGTTTCTTTAATAGAAACCCACATCGTAAAAAGGAATATCAAAACCAATCTTTAAAAACAAAAGTATGAAACGTAACGGTTACCCAAATAAACTAATCATTGGGTTTCCACATAGGTGAAAATATGGATATGGAAGAGAAATCTAACCATCATGTTCTGATGGAGAGTGGTAGAGAACATGGCTATGGAAAAGCCAATAATCACAAATCCATAAATTTGTGACGATCTAAGGTACCATCCGATTCATCAGGTATAAGATCACTAGGACAACATTTTTGGTTTTCAAGATCATTTCCCTAAAGTTGAAAATTTGAATTGGAATAAATACTTTCTTTATTTTGGTACAATCTCACTATTGTTCTTACCTAGAACAATTTCCACTTCATCTCTTAAATAAATGAAGTTGAATTTGTTATTCATGAAGTGTTAGCTGATCATGTGATAGAATGACGGGTCATTCCATCTGTCTCAAACAAAAGGTTAGCAAAAATTATATGCATAAGTCGATCTATAGTGAGATTAATCATATATGGTTCCTAAAATGGACTTATACTTCATATATCATACTGCTTAATATAATAAAACTAGTTTCTACTAAACAGGGACTTCCTGTAGGCCAGTGGTAGGCGATAAAGGCCAGTCGCACTTCGGTTGTGGGTTCGATTCCCACAGCCTTGTCCGAAGCGATGGGATGTCGCCCGTCCTGCAGGTTTTCCTTTTTCCAAAACTATATAACATCCCATCAATAATATCGAAAAAAACAATACAAACTTATGTCCAACATAATCCATTCCAATCTTTTAGGATTATCCATAATACTGCAGTTGACTCTCATAATATAGTGAAAATGATTACCAGAGATTTAACACCATCATCGATCCCCATATATCATAAGATATGTTTTGTGGGTCACATTCCAAAAATTCAAAGTCCTTAATCGTGTATTCTCTTGAATACCTTAGTGAAAACATGAATGCAGTTAAAAGTTAACACCTTCCACATACTAAAATCCTCAAAATTTTATATACTAAAACCATGATATCACTTAGTCCTTATATCAATCATGAGCTCATGAATACTGTTAAACATTTCATTTTCTCGTTTTCCCTTCATTATGCGCATAATATCTCAATCACTTTGAATACCACATTAGACCAATACATAAATATTCCAATATTCCAAGATACAACATTATTTTGGAATCCCATTACATAAAAACTTAATCATTCCACCACATCGTTGTCATATTCAACATTGCCAATAGTGATCGCATGTGACTTCCCTTTGTCCTTTTCCTTAAGCGGTTGCTCATGTCGATCATCACTAACCCTTGGATTAGGGCATTTATTAGCATAATGCCCCATTTCCTTGCACTTGAAGCATTGCAGTGTTGGTTGTACGTTCTCTGCAGTGTTTGCTTTATTTAATTCATTAGAATCCCATTTTCCATTACTTCGACCCTCAGCTGCTCGATGACCTTCTTTTCCACACTTAAAACATTTTCTAGTCCCTTTAAGACAATCTCCACCATGCTTCTTTCCACACTTTGTGCATAAGGAAACATTCATCTTCTTTTCACCATTATTCTGAGATTTCTCCTTGAACTCCATCTTTCATTTCTTGTCAAAACCATGAGATGGATATGTAACACCAACTTCCATTTCTACCTTGATAGCACAACGCACAATTTCTTCATAGCTACTGAAGTCTCTTATAGCTAATGCCCTTCGAAGACTTGGTTTTAAGCCACTGAAAAATCGATCAACTTTACTTTCAGGTTGGATGATAATACCAGAAGCATACCTTGCAAGTCTTGTAAAATTCGCTTCATAGGTACCAACAGATTCATCATTCCTTTGCTTCAGTTCAAGAAACTCTTTCTCCATCTTTGTTTGGAGAATACGAGGGAAGTACTTATTGAAAAATAAGTTCTTGAACTCGTCCCATTCCATAGACTCAATTTCATCCCTTTGCCTCGTATTCATAATAAGATTCCACCATTGATCAGCATCTCCTTCCAAACGATACACTGCTAGGATGACTTTATCATGTTCAGAACATTGAAGAACTGAAAATATCTTTTCAGTAGTACTAATCCATTGTTCAGCAACTAATGGATCAGTAGACCCACTGAAAGAAGGTGGACGCTGCCTCATGAATGATTCAACAGAATGTTGCTCCTTCCTTTGCTCGTTTGGAAGTCCTGCATGATTCATAGCTTGAGAAAGTTGTGTGATCATGGCTACAAGATTTTGTATTCCGGCTCCCATATCGTTTGGTTGTTCAGGGGGACAATCATTGCATTGCCCATGACATTCCGCATTAACACGGTTCCTTCGGGTTCCAGCCATCGTCTAAAACCCCAAAAGAATAGTATGAGAGGCAAAAATCATGCTAGGGAAAACAACATAATAAAGGGGTAGTACCCTCAATATCTAACATCTTAGGTTAAATTCGAAGATCGTTAGAGCAATTCTAGGACTATAACCTATATGTATACTTAACCTTATAGACATCCCTAGACATACCTTAGAAATATCTCTAGGGTTCTCACTAACGTTTTCGCATCCTAGTTTCCAAAGGTTGACTAAACCTTTCCTCTGATACCAACTGTAGAGACCCGTATCTTGACGTACATTGACATTACATTACTTTTTCGGAATACTTAGTACATTAAAAAAACACACACACAAGGACCGTAATAGTTTAGTGTCTTTGGAAACTCGGACTATAATCTTCTAATCGTGGTGAAAGATCTTCAAAATCTCCCATAAAGATCTTCCTTTTTTTACCTAAAACCTTTCTTTATATCCTGGGGAAAAGAAAACATAAAAGGGTGAGCTCAAATGCTCAGTAAGGGTAAACAAAATAAATATCAATCACATCATATTCATAAGAACAAAACATTTTGGAAATCATAACCTGCAAAAGAGTGCATAATTTCATAATCATGGGATAAATCATGGCAGTGAAATGTAATCACAATAATCATAACTTAAAACATGAAACTTTGTGGCATACACACATAATCATAGAGAATCATTTCTTGTTAGTCAAGACTCATTTCCAAGACTATCTTAGTGGACAAAGTCCCTTTCTGAATCGAGCAACCCTCGTTTCAGTCCTGTTTCACTGAACTGGTATAACCTACCATTTCAGCCATGTCTATCTCATGAGATATAAAATCTTTACCCAATGCATTGGAGGGAGATATAGGTCCCACCCATCTCATAATGATACCATTCTTATGTGTGCCACAAAATCATAAATCATACATCATTGCATAACCCATGTAATACAAATGGGAATCTTAAACATCATGACATCATAAAACAAACCATATAAGATAAAGGAAATCATAAAAATATTTCCATCACAACATAATCAGACCAATGTAATAATAGGGATAAAAACAGAACCCTTTTATTATCTTAGATAGAAAATAATTTTGATAAAATACTTGAACTTCATTCTTGAGGAAAATATCCTTTCTACTTCAAAAATACTTTTCCTTTCTTAACATGTCATACAATTTTAAACTAAAAGAAGTTGATTAAAAATAAACTTGAAAACTTGTAAAGGAATCTTCTTGGAAATAATGTTTTAAAAATCCATTCATGCCGTATAAGTTAAAAAAAAAAATTCTTCGTACTTTTGTCAAAAAAGTCAAAAAGTACCTCGTACGAAAAACGACAAAAGATTCCTTTCATATCCTTTAATAAAAACTCATCGAAGGGTAAAATTGGATATAAAATTTTTTTTGGTGGATTGAAATAATATTACATATTGAGAAAACATGGATGTGGATGATAAAATACAACCCAGTAAATACTTACGAATAAACAATCTCGGATAAAAATGAGATTGTGATATTTCCCTAACCTTAGGTCCGATTTGCTTTGTTCGTGTCCGAAGCTCCTGTATAATGGTTTAAATAATGTTATTGGCTTATTCCAGAATCATAAATATTGATATGATATCATATATGGTCATATTATTAGCTTCTTGTTAGTAATATTTCATTGTTACTTGTTACTCGGGTCTTTATAACTTTTTGTTCTTATGCGTGTTTTGTCGATTAAATTCTTATTCTTATCTTTAAGTTATAGATAATTCATTTACAGAATGTTATTAGTGCAGTATATACCATATTCATTCATTCAATTCATTTATATAATCATTATGAAATGAAGATCATGTAGAACGAGTCGCATCACATCGTGGAGACGGTATTCCGTACGTACGCACGAGTGATGATATCGTTCCTATGATCGTGGAATTGTATTGGAGTATATATATATATTATTTCAGTATCAATATTACTTCATAATAATCATATATAGTTACTCATTACACCATTATACCCATCCTTGTAAGGTGATGGTGGAAAAATAGATTACACCACGGCGTGGAGACGGTATTCCGTACGTACGCACGCGCGGTGATTTCATTTTTCCGTAGGATGGATAGAAGGTGAATTAGGGTTGTTTCATATTTATAATAACATATCAGTATGTATGTAATACTGATGTTATTACTTTATCATGAAACAACTAAAGAAGATGAAGTTGAAGAAGAAAGAAATTGAAAAGATCGGTAATGGATATTACCTCTTCTTTGGAACGCCTCTTTGAATCCTACACTTAAGGAACTAAGATTGGTCTTTGGAGAATACCAGGACCTCTAGGATTATTCTAAGTAAGTGGAGAGGAGAAAATGGCAGGGGTTGTCTGAGCTTGAGTGCTCAAATTGGTTTGAGGAGGAGGGGGAGGAGGTGCCCTTTTATAAGGGAGGAGAGGGGCACCTTAGGAATATCTCAAAATATTATTTTATATTAAAGTCAAAATCGGTTTATAATGGTTCCAAAGGGTCTTATTTCGAAGCTAAAGTGGGGATGGGTAGAAATAATATCAACCAATAGGATTTAGACAAGTTTAGGTTATTATTTTAACCTTATCAATTAGATTTAACTCTAAGTTAAATAATTTAACTTTTACCGTGTCTTTTTGTTTTCTTTCACTATATGGTTAATACACTTACTATAACATGCCAAACGAACCCCAAATTGTTTATTATTAATAAATATATCCTTATCTAAGTCATTTGGCCGAATCTTAGATTTTTAGGAATAAAATAACAATTAATAATATAATATTTGATTTAAAAACTATTTTGTGTCAATTTTGACACTATTTGATATATGATTTTTGTGAAAGTCATAACAGAATTATATGTTCAAACCAAGTTGATTAAATCAACACTAATATATCATAGTAACCTATAAAATTAGTTTAAGTCATAAAAAGTCTCAAATTACATTCATTTGAGCATTTATAACATCAATTATGTTAATATTTCCTTAAAAGTGTAATTACTGCATCATCGTTGTGTCATAAATAAATTAATTTATTTAAAGTCTAAAAATTATAAATAAAATATCATTATGTAGTAAATCTTTTTATCTTTCTAATGAATATTTATAGTCTAATTTATCTTATGTATAACCCCATATTAAAAATGTTTTAGTGAATAAACTTTGATTTTAACTCTTTTAACTCTTCTTTGAATTAAATAATAATAAATGTCCTAATCTAATCCAAGTGGGCCTAAATGATAATATTTTACACTTAAGGTTGTTTTTGGTCGAGATAAAATTGTCCAATAGAATTAGGACATGTGTTAGGGTAATAGTAATATCATATTTACCCTTAGTTACCCTATTTACTATTAACCGTGGTAAAAAAAGTAAAAAGTTACTATTCACCAAAAATTATTTTCATCTCATTGAACCACATTTTACTTACTGACATCAACCGTGTCTCTCAGATTTTTGAAATTCCATTCACAGAAGCGGTAAAATTATGATTTATGATGAAATTAAATTTTTTAACTACCACTTAGTAGTTCCACTATTCATCAAAAATTGATGTTTTTCAGAACAATGCCAAAATTTCATCCTAAGCTATATTTCATATTCCGAATTCAAAAATGAAGTCTATTTTACCAAATTTATATCATAGAATTTGCATTAATTAATTTTATAATTAAAACCCGCTGTTAAAACAAATAGCGTGTTTTTAAGAAACAATATCTATCAAAAGATTGACACTTGATTATGTCTGATTTAAATGTGAAATAACATCAAATGACCAACATTGTATTAAATTGTAAAAATATATTCTAAATATACTTTAAAACCACTGAAATTAATAATTTATTACTATTAATTATTTCGATTAAAAAAGTTGTTTTTAATTATAATTTAGTAATTTTCACTATTCATCAGAATATGAAAGTTATCCGAAAAGTACCAAAATTTTACCTTAGGCTAAATTCGATACTCCGAATCCAAAAATGAAGTTCATTTTGAAAAATAAGATTTACAGAGTTTTAAAAAGTGGTTATTACTATTCATAACGGCTAGTTTTAATAATATTTTAATAGCATATCGTTGTTTAGTGAAACTCGGTATTGCGTATTACACACGCTATCGAGGAAGGTCGTGATTGCGTGTAATGAAAGGCAAGTCAAGGATGCGTGTTGTGGAAGCTCCTTTTGGTGTAGCGTACAAAACAAGACTTTAATAAAATTAAAAATAATATTTTTTTTATAAAATCTTGGGCTGTTACAGTATGCCACGTGCTTTCTGTGTCTAGCTTCTCATGGTTGGACAAGTCTACTCTCCTACTATTGTTAGCGAAGACTCGACAGGAAGTTCATCTTCTCACCGTTTCCAGGTCCTTGTGTTTGGACGAGTCTACCTTCATTCCTCAAGTTGGGTTGAGCTGGACTCTCTACTGTACTCTTTACTGCACTTTAAGTTGTACTCCTCTACTTTTTCTGTTCGCTATACTGCTCACCCTTCGGTTCCTCTTTTGTTGGTCCCTCGAGCCTTCGGGTTATCCTACTGAGTATTTTTATAGTCACCCCTGCTTGGGATTTGCACGCACTTGGTGTTCCCTTGCAGACGATGGACATGTTGGTCGTGACTTCAGTGGATCATAGGAGTTTGGGAGCATGGACTATATGTGGTGGTCGTAGTCAGGTTCCAGGTGGGGAACCCTTCTAGCTGTTTGTTTTGTTTACCTGTTTCCGGGTCGTGGCACTTTTCTGGTTGGGTGCGTGTTTTTCCCCTTTTACCTTTTCAACACTTTTCTTGTACTGTTTAGAGGTCAATGCACAATTTTGGTATATATATAGCAGTTTCTCTTTTTATCTACTTGTTCTATCTTTTACTCTGCACTTTTGCATTGAGTGTGATGCGTGTGTGCGTACAGGTACTTAGGCAGAGGCCTCCCCGAGTTATTGTGCCTTCGGTGCTGGTCTCCATCCCCTGGCCTATGGAGGCGGGCATGGGGTAGTTGTGGCTCCAGCCCGGGTAGGTTCGGGTCGTGACAAAGTGGTTTCAGAGGTGGTTCGTTCCTTGGGACGATGTTCGGACGTCCCTAAATAAAAGGAATTGGTTGGGATATATAGAAACAATGTTAATGTGTCTCGAGAGCGGCTCTCAGGCCGGGGAGTCCAGTGATGGTGCGGCGGCCGACTTATCCATTCACCAGGACCTTAATAACCCGCTTGTTGACTCGGCATGATGAGACACTTGTTGCAGGGAAAATTGGTTTGTGCATCACATCAGGCTGAGTCTTGACTGTCCTTCTTGAGTCTCCTCCCCAACCATCGTTGTTGTTATTGTTATATATATATATATGCTCATCTGACCGCGACACTCCTTGATGATTTTCAGGATGTCTCCGCGAAGACAGCCAGCTAGGATAGCAACTTTGGTTCATGACGATGACCATGTGAGATACGAGGCCATAGTCCAGGACCCATCATGTGTGCCCCTTTTTCCAGGTGGGCCCGTAGTAGCACCCCCACCTGTTGACCAGTAGGCAGTTTCAGTAGTGAAGGTTAAGCTTGAGCGCACTCCGTGGGCTCCAACGACAGAGACTGCTGAGGTTCATTGGTGAGCCAGACACTCAGGCATCATAGGTTTGGCTCGAGGCAGGGGTTCGCCTTTTCAGGCTTGTGAAGATGTCGACAGATCAGAGGGAGGCTTTGGAAGACAGCCTTTTTCGTGGAGCAACTTGGCATTGGTGGAGTCTTGTGAATCAGCTTCTTGACGAGTCGTCTCATTCGTGGGGACACTTTCAGTTTTTATTTCGTAAAATGTTTTTCCCCTCCTGCTTGTGCTCTGTTCGGATTCAGGATCTCCTTACATTTTAGAAGGGAGGGATGACGGTGGCCGAGTTCACGACTATTTTTGCAGACCGTGCACGCTTTTACCCAGACCTGGTCTGTGACGACGACATACGAGCTCAAATGTTTGAGCAGGGACTCCCCGAGAGATTCGTGCTGTCATAGTACCCTTGGGCATTTCCACATATGTCGGGCTGCTAGAGCAGGCGCTGGTGACAGAGATATTTTTGTCACGTTCTGGAGCTGGTAGTTGGGGATGGCTTTACAAGGTCTTTCCATCACCACTAGGCAGTCCACGTCAGGCTCCAAGAGTTGACAGTTGGGACCACAGACAGCCGCGAGCCTTGGATGTCTAAGATCCTACAGAGCAAGAGGTGATAAGAGGTACACTCTATTGCTCTTCTACTTCTTGTTGTAGAACTGATAGACTCTATGTGTGGGATGCTTTCTTCCCTTCTCCTTGCTTGTGGTGTTACCAGGGTGGCACGGGGCGTCGGTGTATCCCTGTGTTAGTATGATAAAAGGAATGGGACCTTTTTTCTTTAGTCGATGGTGTTGACTCCTTCGCTTCTGAGCATGTAATAGGGCCTAGGCTATGAGATATAGGTAGTGAAATCTTTCATGACCAGATATCCTTGGGTGTTCCACCATATGGATATTCTGAAGGATGGAATCAACAGGCCTTGTTCCAGGTGCGGGCAGTGATTCCAGTCGCCGCGTGTGACGCAAAAGTTCGACCGGGGAGGTTAGCTACCCCTACGGGCCTTCGGGCCATTTGAGATCGTGCAAATGGATGGTGAGGTACCCTACCGCCTTGCCCTAACCCAACAGTATATATTGGGTGCACGACATCAGCAAGGGTCGGCCTCGCGTGAACGGATAAATCCATTGGTCTGTGTGCGGTGACGCAGAGCTGTGCGTGGGTTCTTCTGGATATGTGAAAGACATGTGTGGGATTACTACCATGTGTTCTTCTCTAGTTTTGATTTTCGCGGATGAAAATATTTAAAGAGGGAATGATGTAAGAACCCTATTATTTTCTACAAAGGACTTTATAATATTATTGATGTTATTCCAGAGCAGCGCCTTCAGAGGGTGTGCGATTCCGTGCCCCGGAGTGGCCGCAATTAAATTTTCAGTGCGTTCACACTGGGAACGCCAAATAAATGGGATAACTCCTAAAACGTTCTTCAGATCAAATATACAAGTGTACGGATTGGTCCGGAATGGGGTGTTTACCCTAGGAATGACATAAAACTTTTTAACGTGGGATGTTTGGACCCCTCGCTCGCTTTTGGAAGGTTAAACAGATAAATGAATTAAATAATTTATTCGTTTAATGTTTAAATGTAGGTATCTCTTTAACAGTGGCTCGGATTGGAAAACTGATGGCACCATTGAGTTCAGAGCGTGCCTTTTACCCTAGGAGGGGTGTAAGTTTTTCGGGCGCGGCCCGTCTGTGAAAAATGGGCACAGGGGCGTTTTCGTAATTTGGATGCTTCAGACGCTAAGTTTAATAACTGTTGAATGGAAGATCGGAATAAAATTCTGAGACAATAGTTGTGATCGGGAGGTGGTTTTTACCCAAGGGGAGGTTAAATTTTGACCTCACCAAAAGATTCGGATGCGGGTTAAAATTGAGGATTAAATTAATTAAAATTTATTTTATTTTATTTTATTTCAAAACCATTAATCACCCCCTCCTACTCCCTCTGAACACCCTGGAAAACCCTCAACCCCCTCTCCTCCTCCACTCTGGCGAGGTAGCTCTAGCAAGGCGGATGTTCGACGGTGAAGCTCCGGGCAACGCCCACGAGGTAGGGTCTTGTTGCGTTTTTCTTTCCCGCACCTCCTTTGAACCTAAATTATAAGCTCTAATTGTTTTTGGATTTTCGAACGAACCAAAATAATGTTTAGTATAGTTTTTTATCTTTCCATCGCTTGTTGCGGTTCGTAAAACCGAGTTCTAAGGACACCGCAGACGTCCGTCGAAGTTTGCGGGGTTTTTAAGGTTCCGGCGGCGGTCCAGCGGGCAACGGGCTGCGTGGGTCTTCCAGGTGGTGGAGAACACGACTAAGGCCAAGGAGGCGGCGCATAGAGGCTTCATCCAGGCTTATTGACAGCGAGCGGCGTCAGGAGGAGGTGCGTGGAGGAGGTCGACCGCGGGCACTGGGGGCGACAGTGAGCGGCCAATGCGCCGGGCAGAGGTTGCCGGCGTGGGGGAGGGGTCCTGGTCGCTGGTTGGAGGAGCAAGGACCCATGAAGCATGGGTCCTGCTGGCGCAGTGTGGAAGAAGGCCGGCCCTCCTGGCCGGCCAAGTTTATTTTTAAAAAATGAAAACAAATAAAAATTTATTTTAAGTTTAAAATAATAATAATAATAATATTATTATTATTATTATTATTACTATTATGGGAAACGATTTATTGTTTATAAATCAAAGAACGGGTGTCAGATTTGGGTTCCATCTGCGGAGAAGTGCTCCTTAAATTATGAATAATATTTTGAGATGGTTTCGGGAATTTTTAATTTTTGAAACGAGGGGCTCGGGGGCACGGCATTACCGTTAAGTGGTCGGGCGCTTTTCCGGGAATGTTGTTTTGGACCGCGTGGACACATCTGATGCCCAAATTGAGTGCCGTTAGTGGCGTTGCAACCCTGGAATTGAGCCAGATCTTTATAGGGTGGTTTCGGGCATTGAATCTGGAGTTGAGTCGTGGGCCCCACGACACGTCTATTGAGCTGCGTGCATCGTTTTGTAACTTTTTCATCGAACGTCTGTTCGGGGTGTGCGAGCAGTCGATGTTGGGTATTTTTCTGAGGGAAACACTTTGGCGCAGTTTTCCATCTTTAATTCTGCAGGCTTGTGTGGGCCCCACGAGGGCCGTTTCGGGAGATGACGGTGATTTCCAGCATTATCACCAGGTATCTATTTCGGACAAGTGATTAGTTGAACCTGTGTACCTTTTCGAGAGGATTGCAATGGTGCGATCCGTCCATTGAGTTTCGGGACCGGGAGGCGGGTTCCGCACATCGCTGCTGGTGTCCGGTGTGCTGGAATTCACCTTTTTCTCTGGATATCTGTTGCACTCATGTGAGTTGTGCTTTTTACGTGTTTTCCCGAGGGGATAGTAATAGTGTGATGCGCCCGATTGTTTTCGGGGCCGAGGCTCGAGATCATGGGACGCCGTTCGGGCGTGAGGCGGTGTTGGTAACTTTTCCGTCAGATATTCGTTTTAGGCGAGTAAGTAGTCGATCTCATATGTTTTTCCGTGAGGATTACAACGGTGTGATCCGTTTGGTTGTGTGGTGCCTCTTGTGCTATCTTGTTAAATGTGGAAATGTGAAAGGCACCCTGATGGTGGTTCTTCTCCCCGTGTTTTTAGCGGACCCTTGGCGTATGATCGTGCACTCTTGGAAGAGTTATATAAATGATTAAAAGATGTGGTTGGTCATGCCTGGGCCTTTGAGGTGGAGTTGTTACGTCACGCCTTCGCGTTAACCCTGGGTGTCGAGTGCACGACAGCCTTTGGGCTGGAATGAGGTATACTCTGGAAGTATACGAGAGCGCTTGGAGGTACGTGTGGTTTGTACCTAAGAAATTTAGTGCGATTGGTTGGGGTTGAATTTGGGCCACATGTTGTGTGGGACCCACATGCGTGTGGTGATCTAATTTCCATACTTTTGACCTCTCGTGATGTAGAGGGACCCTTGTTCTCATTTTATGACCAGCAGGGTTGGGATTTCCCCTGGTCCTCTTCTCGATGGTTTGGCCGACAAATATGGTTTGTTCCTCTGTTTCTTCTGCTATGGGGGGTTTCAATACCATTCCCTTTCACTAGTTTGAGGCACCATTTATAACTATGGGTGTTCCTACAGTGTGCATTTTTTCCCCACTTTCTGAGATGATTTGTATCAGTCCGCTTCGACAGTGACTCAACGGATTGGAGCGGGATCGCCTTGTAAGGCATGGGGAGTTTATCCCGTTGATTCGTGTTCCCTGTTAGATTTCTTGTGGATTCGGTGTGACCAACACTTTACACGGGAACCGATCCTCTACCCAGGAGGTTGTTTGCTGCAGGGTTGAGGTTGTTTCCAGCAGAGATGAGGATGTTTCCAGCAGGGCTGAGGTTGTTTCCAGCAGGTCTGAGGTTGTTTCGAGCAGGGATCTCTAGTGGGTTACCATCCAGCATGGATGGCCAGTTCCGCGGTGTTCACCGAGCAGTACCATCCAGCAGGGATGGCCAGAGCAGTTTCGGGCTTACCTCCAGCTGGCCTGGGCAGTGCTCCCCGATGTCGGGCTTACCTCCAGCGGGGCTGGGCAGTGGTCCCCGATGCCGGGCTTACCTCCAATGGGGTTGGGCAGTGGTCCGAGATGCTGGTCTTACCTTCAGCTGGGATGGGCAGTGGTCCCTGATGTCGGGTTACCTCCAGCTGGGCTGGGTAGTGGTCTCATCGCCGACTTTAGCTAGGTCGCCCTCCATTGGATTACCCTGTTACAGGACTAGGCAGTGTAGCACCCATCGACTTTCTATGTCTCCCTGTAGTGGGAACCCGTTGACTTCCAGGGACCCACCAGTGGGGCTGGGCAGGGGGTCGCCTGTCGACTTTGAGGAGACCTCTCGACTGCGGGGCAGTGACGAGTTGTGGTTCGACGTTCCCCCAGAACTCCCAAGTATGAGGATCACTTTACCCACTGAGACACATCCTTGCGACGTGACCTAAAATCATGCGGGCGAGTCAGTGCCGCACAAAGCAGATAGTATCGTGGTGCCGTGATTGAGCCCCTTGGCTTGTGGTTTGAGTAGACGTGAAGGATGCAGGGCATCGATGGAGTTTACTTCTGGGACTGTTGGCTAGTCTTTTCATTGGTTGAGCTACGGGATGGAGATCCCCTTACGACTTTTTTCGGGATTCTTGTTGAGCATATGGACTTGTATATACCTTGTTATAGTACCCACTTCTTGGGTTTGGTTACTCTCCTTCTAGGAGAGGCGAAGACGCATGAGGTATGCCACGTGCTTTACGTGTCCTGCTTCTCATGGTTGGATGAGTCTACTATCCTACTATAGGTTTCAATGAATCAACGAGAAGTTCATCTTCTCACTGTTTTCGGCTCCTTGTGTTTTCACGCGTCTACCTTATTTCCTCTTGTTGGGTTGAGCTGGACTCTCTACTCTACTCTTTACTGCACTTTCAGTTGAACTCATCTACTTTTTCTGTTCTCTCTACTGCTCACCCTTCGATACCTCTTTTGTTTCTCCCTAGAGCCTTTGGGGTATCCTACTAAGTATTTTTATACTCACCCCTGCTTGTGCTTTTCCCGCACTTGGTCTGCCCTTGCTAACGACGGACAGGTTGGTCATGAAATCAGTGGAGCATAGGAGTTCGGGACCTTGGACCGCATGCAGTGGTCGTAGTCGGGTTCCAGGTGGGGAACCCTTCTAGTAGTTTTTTTTGTTTACCTGTTGCCGGGTTGTGGCACTTTTCTGGTTGGGCGCGTGTTTTTCCCTTTTTTCCTTTTCAGCACTTTACTTGTACTGTTTAGAGGTCGATGCACATTTGTGGTATATATATAGCAGTTGATCTCTTTACTCTCCTTGGTCTCTCTTTTACTCTTCACTTTTGTATTGAGTGTGCTACGTGTGTGTGTACAGGTACTTAGGAAAAGGCCTCCCTGAGTTATTGTGCCTTCGACGCTAGTCGCCAGCCCCTGGCCTATGGAGGCGGGCTTGGGGAAGTTGCGGCTCGATCCCGAGTAGGGTCGTGTCGTGATAGATATTGTATCATAAAATGTTCCTCCATTGTCATGTTACGTTGTGGTACCACTATTGGTTCTCTTGCATGGATTCCACCAACATTTATTGCCTGCGTTAGCTGAGCCATTACTATCACAAACTACTCGGTTCCAATCCCTACCATGTCGGGCTGTAGATCAGGAAGGATGTAATTCTGTTGGTGCCTCTCCTCTTCAGCTTCCTTGTTCCTTCTTCATACATCCATTCTGAACAAACATTTCTTAGATGAAGTAACAAGTTAATCATTAAATGCTATAACAAATTAAACATATTGTGAAAATCATTTTTGGTATTCTATTCGCATCACCCAAACCCCTAAAGATATCTAAACCATCCTCTGATACCAAATTTAACAAACCAAACTTATTACATACATAATATTGATTTTTTTCAAAAAAAAACTTCCTTTTACATTGAGGATATTTTAAATTTTAGAGCTTTAGATAATTTAGGCAAAACATTCGTAACATTACACATTGTTACATAGTGGATACTATAATATCATTTTCAATTTTTCTCAGAATATAAAACATTAAAGCATAAAACAATACTCATTGAAAATTCTTCGACATTTAACATGTCTTACTCCATTTTATTACTCATCCATAAACCTATGAAAAATCATTTAAAAACTTGGGATGAGCACAAAAGCTTAGTAAGGTATTAAAAAGAAGGAAAAATCACATTAGTCCGTGAATACTCACAATGTATGAAAACATTTTCAAAAGACATTCTTTTCACCCATAAATACTTACTTCATGTAACATGATATTTACTCAAGATCCACAAAAACATGAATATAATCATAGAGGTATCTTGGGTAATTACATATATATTCTTGTAACCATCTTGGCTACCTTAAAATTTGTAACCATTACGAGTACCTTACTTTGTGTAACCATCACAGTTACACTTGGAGTAACCATATGTCCGATCTCAAAATTACTCATACCCAATGTATTGGAGGGAAATATAGGTCCCACCCTTCATAATAAACAATTCCAAATAAAAAAACATAATCATACAACATAAATAATAGCATAAAAAACATTTCTTTTTATTCTTGTAAAACAGAATTTTAAATGGGGATTTTAGAAGAAAAGTCCCTTATAAACATCATATACTTGAACTGAGACTTAATAGAGTGGATGGAATATGTATATAATCTGAAAATAAAAATAATTAAACATATTATAATCATATTTCATCACACAAACAATTCAAATACCACATAATTAACGAATTAGAATGTCAACCTAAAGAATGGAAATCGGGTTAAGAATTCCCTTACTTTAGGCTTGTCTTACTTAAAACTTTTTTAGAACTCCTGTATAATGGTTAAAAGATTGTTATTAGTATTTTAAAAGGAAATTTTTTATTTTTATAACATCTTATATGGTCATTTAATGACCTCATTTCACCTAGTAATTGTTAGTATTTTGTTCCTTGCATTATTTTGGGTGAGTTCTTTTGTGATTTTCAAGATCGGTTCATGATGAATTGTTTTTGTTGATTGGAAGTGAAACTCCGGAATTGGAATGGAGTAGTGTTTAAATATTTCTAGTACCATAATTTATACCATTTATCACTTTTATTCATTATATGATAATGACTTATAAGATAAAACATTAATGATGTTCGTTTAGATCATTTTAGTGGTTCTTTGATAATAACAACGTAATTTTGTCTTTTAAATTAGAACCATGAGTACAAAAGAATTATAGAACCATATATGAGTCGTAAAACATATATTATAACATGTTTCAACCATAAAAATGGTTTCATGACAAGAATTTAAAGAATTAATGGAAATTGGAAATACATTGTCCACAATATCGGTAATTCGACCCAAATGGACAATGTTTTTTGATTCTTTAAATAAGTGAAAGAGGAGAAGAATAACGATGATGAATTTTCCATAATCATGAGAACATAATAAATATGCATGATTATGAAGATTTAATTCCTCTTGGATAAGAGGGATTGAGGAAAGAAGAAAAACGAATCATGAAATAAAAGAAAATCTTGAGAAATTTCTCACTAAAATTTGGCAGCCTAACGACGTCTCTTAAAATTTCATTAAAAAAAGATTGATGATAGTAAAGGAATATCTCATTATTCATACAAAACATGGATAGTAAGGGGGAAAATTTAATGAAATATCTCAACAAAAGACAATGGTAATGGAAGAGAATAACATAAAATGAAAGAAAATAGTGAAAATAAAAGAGGTTGTTTACCTATTGATCTCTTCTCCTTGAGATCCTTCTTATGGGATTTGATTTTGGTCTTTTGGATATTCTAGAAGCTTTAAGACGTGGGGAAGAATATTGGGAAATCAATGTATTAGAAATTAGAAAATTCTCACGGCTTGATAGGTGTGGGAGGAAGAGGGGAGTGATGGTGGTATTTATAGTGGAGGAGGGGAGGTATTTTAGATTATTTTAATCATTATTATAATATTTTTATCAAGACTATAAATTATCTGAAATCAAGTGGCCCGAAATAGTGATAATATTAATTGAGTTAGAAGTAAGTGGCCTTTAATCACTTATGATGTCATAAATAGTGAATGTTTACTGATAAATTGATTATACATTATTTTATCGTATTTCACTATTCACTGAAAATTCAAGAGTTTCAGAAAAATACCAAAAATTTACCCTTACCATTTTTCACCGTGTAGAATTCAAAAATAAACTCCATTTTTCAAAAATAATTTTCAATATATTATTAATTTAAAATCTATATAAGGTCACAATTAATTTGAAAAATAACAATATTGAAGTGCAATTAGTTTTATGAGGCATTGGAAAATTAATTAAGATCCCATTATCTTATTGCCTTGTGAAAATAAAATATTATTATTTACTATTCATGAGGTCATATTACTATTCATATTACTACTCAGATTACTATTCATAAGGGTATGTTACTATTCACCAAAAAATAAGTTTGTTTCATCAGACTCTAAATAACATACTGAACACAATTGTAGATGACAGATTCTTGAAATTCAAAACATTGAAGAAATAAAATTATGTTTAAAGGATACTTATAAATATATACCTTAAAAAAAATTTCAAGCATTTTCAATTTATTTTTAGAAAACCTTTGGATGTTACAATTTTACATCATTCTGAGTAAACTGAGAGTGGATCAGATATATGGCCATATATCTAAGTTTCAGTTTAGGAATAACAATTTAAACATAATGGGAAAATCATCTTGGAGGAAGGTGTGTATATGGACCTATAGAATGTTTGGGAAGTGGTTTATTTCATGAAACCCTATAATGTTTTCGTATCATAAGCATTCTGGGATTAGATGGATATTACAGAAGATTCATTCAAGACTTTTCCAATTTTTCAGCACCACTTTCTGCCTTTACCAAAAAGGGAGTAAGGTTTCAAAGGTTTTAGGATTGAGAGAATCATTTTTAAATTTTGAGTATAAATTTAATATTAGAACGAATTTTGATCCTACCATTGTCATTTAAGAAGTATATAGTTTATTGGTATGCTTCAGGGATGATATTTATAGTTATGCTGATGTAGGGAGATTGAGTTTTTGTATATGGGACATGTCAGTTGTAGCCTCATGAAAAAAATTTATCTTCACATGACCTCTAATTGACAGTGGTGTTTTATTCTCGCAAGTGTTGGATGCACTATCTTTTGGGAGAAAACTTTATTGTTTATATAGATCATAAGATCATGATGTATATCTTCTCGTAGTGTTATTTCAATATTAGTCAGTTGAGACGGGTTGAGTATTTGAATTATTTAAATTTTGAATTGGAAAATATTCCTATGAAAGGAAACAACGTGGATGATTCATTTAGTAGGAATGCTCAGAATCATATGGTTCCAGAGTCGAGTAAAAAGTGTAAGATGACGACCATGCTGGAAAAAATAAATGTAAGGTTCAAGAGTGTCAGGAGAAGATGAATATCGTTTTAGTTGAAGTTCAGTATTTTCTTTTGAGATGAATCCAAGAAATAAATTGTGAGGACCTAGAATGTTGTAGCATGAGGGAAAGATTTAATGGTGGGGAGACATCTATGGAATTGTAGATAGATGAGTATGATATAATCTATGTGAAAATTAAATTTGTTTTACCTATGATAATGCAATAGGATTTCATGAAGCTATATCATGCCTCGTAGTGGGTACTACAACTAGGTGTGACCAAAATGTATCGTGACCTACAATGACAGTTTTGATGTCTATGCCTTATAAATGAGACAGGAGGGTTTGTGGCAAGATGTTTCCTTTGTCAGCAGGTGATGGTAAAATGACCTTAACGTTTTCTAGAGTCATGGATCATCCAATATTATAAGTGGGATGACATGAAAATTGATTTTTTGGTAGGTCTCCATAAGAAAAATTGGACGAACGATTCCATTTTGGGCATTTAGGATCAACTGACAATAGTATCATATTTCCATCCTATAAGGGAAACCATTATAGTAGAATAGTTGGGAGAAACGTACAATCCGGAGATTGTCTATTTGCATAGAGTGCCAGAGACTATAGATTAAAATCACAATTCAAACATAACATCAAAAATCTGATAGGGCTTGCAGAAAGTTCTTAGAACACATGTATTATATAGTATGGATTTCTAGAAACAAACAGATGGTCAGTCAGAACATACTATATAAGTGCTTGAGGATCTTCTTCGGGAATGTTTTCATGACATTATTTGATCTTTGGAAACGAACATGGATTTAGTGGATTTCTACAAGAACCATACATATTAGTAAATTATACTGATTGAACCATACAAGGATCTTTATGGTAGGCCATGTAGATCACTTCTTTGCGGGATAAAGGCTGGTGAGTCATAGTTTTTTGGGACCGAGTCTCATGCAGGAGACATGGGGGTAGGTGCAATTGATTCAGAAACATATTTCTATGGATTAGTGTACATAGAATTACTATGATGATTGACAATGGAGAACCCTAGAGTTCACGGATTGTGTTTTTGTATTCCGTCATGTATTTCCTATGTTGGGCCAGTATAGTATATAGAGGTAGGCATGTAGGTGTCTATGTTTGTTGGACCGTTTGGGATATTGGAGAGAATCGGGTAGTTGGCATATCTGTTGAATCTTATATAGATATACAACGAAATGAATGATGTTTTAAATGTATGAAAATATTGGATGTATCACCCCGACCATTCTCATGTGAAAAATATAGATTAGGCTGACCTTGATATAGATTCCTCATTTAGGGAACATCTGATATGTGTGTTGGATCATAGTGAGAATGTGCTATAGGGAAATACCATACTAATAGTTTGTGTGTTATGACAACATGAATGTGTGCAAGAGTAAATACGTGAAAGGGAGGTAAATATGAGTGCTCAATGGTATGATATATTAGGATTAGAAAATTATATAGGCTTGAAATTGTAGATCGAGGATAAGTTTTTATAAGGTGTGGAGATTGTATGATCTAGACCTTTTTTGGAGTTATATCAGGCTAGAATTCAGGTACTTATCATTCTTATTTATGTGCCTTTTTTTCGTATAATTACTTAGGGTTTGTTTTGGTGGATTATTTTAGAAATATTTAGGATAAAGGTCTATCCATGGTTTTGGTACATTTAAGGTAAACTATACACCAAACCCAACCATCCATGTGAACCTATATAGAGGGGTTTTCAAATCTTTTTCATGATTTTATAAACTATGTTCTTAACCCTATATTACCATGTGATCCTTTATAGTGAGGTACACATAGTGGGAACATGGTTTTCCAAATTGTGCCCAATAGCCAGGAAACTATGTGCATGGTTTCTTTTCAATATAAAATTTGTTTTATAATCTTGTGGAACACCGAAACACCACCTATTAGATATTTTATTTAGAATTGTTGATATTGGGAGATCCTAGAGCTTTCTGGAGGGGTTCTATGGCCCTTCGACCTCCATTATTAAAGATTGAAATCTGAAATTGAAGATTTATTCTTCTACCAAAAATGAGATCCCATCCCGATGTGTATCACATTGATTGTTCCCACTTCCTTGATCATTTAATTGAACATATCCCTTATTTAATTATATCTAATCCTATTTGGTGAGATATATATTTATGATTGTATATTTTGAGCTAAATTGATAAAATCATGATATCTTTGATCTAGATTTATGGATTTAACATCCAAAATTCTTTTTATGTAGTTTCACTTCTTAGATTTTGGGAATTTTCATTGAGAATGTGTCTTTCAAAGTAATTATGTAAGTGTACTAAAATATAATTACCATAGTCAAGGATTGGATACAGAAATGAATTATTATAAAATTTATAGAATTACTTAGCTATATATTATCCTAAATTTGGTTAATTAGGTTGACCGATTGATTTATTGAAGCATTGATGAATTAAATGATTAGTTAAAGAATGAATCAGAAGATTAAGTGGATTTTGTATTAGATAATTAATTTTCTAAATTTATTACAAGATTTAGGGATTGTAATATAGACAATAAACTAATTTATTAATTATAAGATATCGATTTGGCTATGTCAAGATAATTATTTGTTAAATAATAGTGTTTTTGAGACTATGATCTAGATAATTAACTGTGGGGTTAATTATAAAAATCTAAGATTAAGAATGAGATTTTTAATTCTATGAAATTAATTATCAGATGTGAATTTTAACATAGTTTAATTAACTAATTAATAAATTAATAGGATTGACGCATTTAGTTAATGGTTGAGTTAACTAATGGAAATGATTTGTTTAACTAATTGTTGAATTATAAAGGGAATTGATTTGGATAATTAATTTATTAATTAATTATGTGTTTAATAATTGGTACATGATCATTCTAAATTGGGATGTACAAATGATAACATCATCATCTTAATTATGAGTAAGATAATGGTAACATGATCATTTTAATGAGAAGTATACATGGTAACAAGGTCATTACGTAAATGATTAAAAGAATGTGAACATGGTAATTAAATGGAGTACTATGCATGATAATATGGTCATCTTACTTATGTGATTTGATATGGGTATCTTGAGAAATGTGGCATTTAAATATGAAATTAAAGAGTCGAAATATTGGTAGTCTGAGTTATGGCCTCACAAGAGAATACATCGAACTCCGGCATTAGTCGAATCAGGTTATAAGATATCATAGCACCTTTGAATACCTCGATATTTTATATAATTTTGTTATTATGATTTGATATTACCTAGTTAAAACATTTGGATTCATCATGAGATAATGCTAGTTCAAGGTAACAAGTCTCCTTGGGATCCTTGGAGTTATTGCAGTCAGATAAGAATAAATGATAATGTAATAACTGATAATTCAATCATTGCAATTAATTCTTATAGAACATCATAAAATATCTTTTGACTGTACATGTTTCTGAAAAATCTGTCAGGGTTATAATAAGTTGTACTCACCCCCTATTCGAGCTACTTGATCGATAACCAAAAAGATTATATTCTTCCAGGATTAGATAAGGGGAAATCCATGAAGATGGGTTAATGATTTGTAACGACACATGGATGGGGGACCTGACACGATTTATAACTCGCTTGGGGGGTCATTGTGTATTTACATTCTGTTTCATTATAGACACATGACAAATATATTTGCATCGTATGGTTTCTCTTTCAGTGCAGTATTGAATTTTTTGTTTGGTTATCTTGTGACATGAGTATCGTTATAGTTTTATATGCTTCTGCGATTATTTATTTATATCCACAAATAATTTAATCTGAAAAAAGGGTATAACCTCCTAATTAATGAATTACATGACCCTAGATTCTAGTCAACAAGCTCTAGAAAATGGGGACGCATGTTTGAGGTCATGTGGTGAACCAGCTCAGGGCACCATCATGTTACACCCAGGTCAGGATTTTAAATACCATTTCCCCATAATTATTAAGAAACAGTTGACACTATATCTGTTGGAACCACTTTGTGTAAAGGTTTGTATTTGTTGTCAATAGCTGTCAATGGAATATCAAAATGAAATAGATCAAGAATTACTCCAATAAAATGGAGGAATGGAAGATCACAATGAAGGAGATCGTGAAGTACTCCGATGAAGTAGAGGAGTAGTGACTCAGACGATTGTTGTACTGATCGTAAGTTCAAAGAACATGTGTCAAAGGTGATACATTGTTTACAACAATGATGAATGTGGGGTGTGATCCATCTGAGGCGGATTAAAGAAGAATGAGGTGAGAACCATGCAAGAGACTTCCTGACGAATTGAATCGGTTTTCATGAAGTATATCATGACGGTTGATGAAGTAGACAATATGCAATGATTGGAATTCTGAGGTAGTCATGAACATCACATTGTCATGGAAGATGATGATGCTAATGCTATTCCATAATAGAATACATATCACAATAGAGGAGTTTTTGATACTAGCAGAAGAGTTGCCGAAGGATACAGATCACCAAGAAGAAGTGTTGTTGAGGTGATCGTGCTTGTTGACAAAGCAAATAGACGACATTCCAATTTGTTGACAAAGGAGATTCCATGGCGGCACATCGAGTTCAAGGAATGTGGATATTGATCCATGTTTTATTCCTGGAACATCGAAATAGATGATCTGGAGGCAGACTAAAAGAGAAGATACAAGGTGGCGTTGTTTCCTAGTGTTTGCCAAATTTTTGGGGTCTAAAATCTGGAATTTGCTGAGCATCGCGAAGAGTGGATTTCCAGGAAGATCATTTTATTATATGGAAAAGGCATGAGTTTTGCGAAGATGGGATGCATGGATTGGATATCGTGAATACCAGAATAATGGAGGTGGTGAGTCTTCGCGATTACGTCAAGCTTCACGAACGTCAGAGGCTGATGCACATCGCGGCGGAGAAGGGCTTTGCGAGGGAGATTCACGGCGAAGGCGCGTGCCGTGAATGAATGTTGACGGTGTTTCTCCGCGATTACGACGTGCTCCGCAAACGAAGGTGCGCGCCGCGAAGGAATGTTGACAGTGTTTCTCCGTGAGTACGACGAGCTCCGCGAACGAAGGCGCACCACGAAGGTATGTTGACGGTGATTCTTCGCGACTACGTCAAGCTCCGCGAATGGAAAATTGTCATGGTGCTACACGATTTGGACAGAATTCCGGCGGAAACATTGGAGCTTCGTGATTTGTGATGATGTGGCGTTGACTTCGCACGGAAGGGACGATGGTCGGTGAAATATCCTATAAATAGAGGCCAACCCCCTAGAGAGAAGGAGAGATAATTTCAGAGAAAATCCTTTTCTCTCGGTTCGCAAAGGTCTCTTGTGAAGGAAGTCTGCTTCGTGAAAGAGGAGCTTCGCGGTGGCTATTCCAACTCCGCTAAAGTCTTGCGCCCCGCGTTGGCTCAGTGGGCTTCGCGAAGAGGAAGGAGCTCCGCGATATCCAAGCATTGCGAATGCTATAGCATCGCGAGAGTGCTTCACGATTGAGCTTCGTGAAAAGGCAGGGGCTCTACTAAGAATTGCTTGAGCTTTCCAAATTTGGGAGCCGTACAAAGTAGGGTACTTTGTGACGACCCTTTCATAGGTTGTTAGCCCAGTGGGTACGGTCAAAAGGAGTATTCATCAGTGGATGAAATCTGGACATTGATAAAGCATCATTTATTGAGCAATCACACAAGTGATTGTGATTCAGGCAAACAAGGGCAGGGGATCTAGTACATTTAGTCATTGCACTAAAGGGGGATTGAACTGAAAAGAGCATCAACTCTGAATTCTGATGCAAGCAAAGTCTCATGCTGAACAGGAGACACAGAACTTCATTTCTATCCATTGAAGAGACCTTCACGTCTATAAACTGAGTGAGACTTCACCAACGGCAGTGAGCCATGGGGAGTCAAAGGGAGTGACCTGAGGGACGCAGTGAGCTATCCCTGAACAATTGTAAAGGCAGTGATCCTGGGACAGAGAGTCTGTACCTGATCATTTGTATCCGTATCTATTGAAGCATAGTGGATGTAGGTATGACCGGAAACCTGTTGGCGTATACTCCTTGGATATATCCCTTAGTGGTGAACCATGTAAAAATAGTTGTGTCATCTGTCTCTGCATGTGAATGTTTAATTGCTGATCATATCCATCATATAGGTTTAAGTAGTTCCTACTAATGTGGGAACAAGATGCACAACTTAAAGATGAAAAATATGCCACCCTGATTCACCCCTCCCCTCTCAGGGTGTCCCGGGGTCCTACAAGTGGTATCATAGGGAAAGGTTAACGTATGTTGGATATTCTACATTAATTATATAGAGATGAGGATTTGAGTTTCTTTCCTAAAGTCAACAATGAAGAGCAATCTCGATAATGATTCAGTCATTTCTGAACAAGATTCTACATCTATCAAGACCGTGACGAATAGGAAAAAGAATGATAAGAAGTAGTTGAAGAAGTCCCCCATATCCAAAGAAAATACAATGTCTTGTTCTCCATGCCATTTCAATAATGAAGAAACACCAGGCTTGGAAAGTATCGAGCTTTTGGGTCAGGATTCTTCCAGAGGAAAGGATGACACCCCCTATTCAAGATTTCAGGAAAAACTCAAAACATATCTGTATGATATTCCTGAAGAAAGGGTTGCGATTATTTGTAACCTATTCCAATCTATGTAGGTTGAGATCACTTGATTAGAAAGGGAAGCTGACAATATGGAAGAGGGTTGGAAAGAAAAGATATGTAAACTTTGAAGCTCACCAAACAGGTGAAAGTCTTTGAAGAAATTGAGGCAGCCAATAAGACTCTAAAAGAAAGGATCCATGCACTTGAAGCTGAGCTGAAGAAGAGCAATGAAGTAATGAATATTTTTTTGGAAGAAACATCCATTAAATTCATGGAACTTGACTCTTTGTTACAAAACAAAGTTAAGATGCATGAAGATGAGGTTGAAAGGTTGAAGAAGACTTGTGTAGAGAAGATGATCACGATTGAAGATCAGAAGATCATCGTCAATATTGTGGGTCAAAAATTGGAAGCTCAGTTGACCAAGATTGAGAACACACATATTGAGACTTCACAAAAGAATGAAATGAGTGATGCTTGAACTCAATGTTCATTGGAGGAGTCTAAAGCTGAAATGCATCCAACATGTGATAAGAAGATTATGACAACTCTTGATTATCCACATCAATAATCAGTTGCTACTGGCACTCAATGCTCACTAGAGGATTCTATTGTCAAAATACCTCTAACATGTGATAAGAAGATCATGACTTTACAAGAAACTGATAAAGTGAAGGTACCATCCAAACCATCTTGTACTCATATTTCTAATTACACTCCTACAATCAGTGCAGGTGGGAAGAAATGTTCTAAACAAGTTTGGATGATGAAATTTGAGAAGAATAAACCTTACACTGTGACAAGGGTGGATGAGAAGAAAAAGGAGGAAGTTGGTTCCTCAAATAGAGCACAAAAGATTAAGCAGATGGCCCAACAACTTAACACGAAAGACACAAAGAAGAAAAGATTTGTGGGTCAATGTTGGTGCTGCAACAGATTTGGGCACTGTACACTAGATTGTCTTTATAATCCCTTACATGGAAAAGCACAGAGAATGCCTATATCAAAGATAAGGAAGCCAGAGAAAAAGAAGCAACATCAGCAGGTCCAGAAACATATGTTTACTGCAAACAGATTTGGAATTCTTGATAACATCAGTGATGTATGTAACGGTAGTGGTCACAATGCAGGCACATGTCCACATCAACATACATTCACTGTCCAATAGAAAAGAAGACCTCTGATGTCGTCAAAGAATGAATAAGCTACCTTGGGGAGAAATCAGAAGAATGTTGTGAAAACACACTTCCCCAAGAAGATATCAAGTAGGGAAGCTAAGAACACCCATGATTTTAGATCCATGAAATTGAAGGGTCATTCATCCAATAGAAACACTATGTGGGATGAATCTTGGATGAACCCATGTGGAAGACCTAAACCAGCTGCAAAAGTTCCAAATGACATATTGGTAATCTGGCTAGATGATTTGAAAAGAATAAGGAAACATGAAGATGAGAAGGCCAAGGCTGGTAACAAAGGAAAAAGGAAAACTTTCACATGATGAAGACACAGTGCAGGAGAGATTTCAAACAAAGAGATACACACGTTTCAATGAAGTTCTTTGTGATAGATGCAAGAAGTCTGGTCACATTGCAAAAGGTTTCATAACCTTAATACAAGATCAAGAAGCAGTCCTTAAGAGGAGTAAGAATGTATCATTCATGATGGCTGCTATGAAGAACAATTCACCACACAAAGCAGAAGAGAATGTGAACAGAGCCATTCCACACCGATAGATGTCAGAACATATCTTCAAATGTGCAGGCATGAAGACTGTAGTGAAAAGAGGAACTTGGTTGAGAAAATAACCTCAACCAAGCAAGTCTTCTTGATGAAGCGGGAAGGAACCACCTTATTCACGTAGTCATTTGTGTATTGTATTTGTGCTAATAATGCATGGAATTGATGGTGAAGCATGCTCTCAAGGGGAGAACCTGAGAAGTAGTGAATGCTGTCTACTCTTGATAGCCAAGCTGAAGAAGTTTCCATCCTTAGTAGATTCTTCAATTTATATTCAAAGATTATGATGATGAAGGATCACTCTTGTTGATGATGATGAGGAGTGTTTCCCTTGAGGGGGAGAAGAATGAAGAAGCTTCCATAATCACTATTTCAATCAATATCAACTCCAGCTGGACTCAAAAGCAGTTACTCTGTGAATTTCTTGAAGAACACGCCAATGGAGAAGGTATGTCATTTCTCAATCGCTATCTCTTGGTTACTCAGATCAATGATTATTTTACAAAGGGGGAGTGACCGAATTGATCAGTGACATAAAGAGAATGGATGTTCCCCAAGGTCACTTATCCTGCCGATTGCACTTGAATGTTTTTGATCTGTTAGCTGATGTGAGTTTAGGAGTTTCAGGTTGATTATTCCCTATCACATTTGATTTTTCTTATGCCTAAAATAATAGTGGAAAACCCTTGAAGACAAAATACCCGAGTTCTCATCTCATATTGGTATCATGATCTATGAATAATGGACAACCTTTTTGACTTAATCAAATCCTCTTGTTTTCTACACTGAGCATTGCTCAAGTAGACATAGAGTGAAATGATTAATGAAACATTTCTTAAGTGTGGATTTATACCCTCCCTACCATGTTCTTTTTATTTCTTGTCAATAAGGGAGAGAGAAAGTGAAATGAACGTTTCAAAAGAAAAGTTGATTGAATAGAAGATTCTCATTTTGACATTGACAATTTCATTTCAGAAGATGTATAAGGTATTGACAACAAAATACAATGGGGGAGATTGTTGGAAACACTTTGTGTATAGGTTTGTATTTCTTGTCAATAGTTTTCAATGGAATATCAAAATGAAAGAGATCAAGAAGTAATCCAATAAAATGGAGGAATGGAAGCTCACAATGAAGGAGATCGTGAAGTACTCCGATGAAGTAGAGGAGTAGTGACTTAGATGATTGTTGTACTGATCGTATGATCAAAGAACATGTGTCAAAGGTGATACATTTTTTACAACAACGAAGAATGTGGGGTGAGATCCATCTGAGGCGGATTAAAGAAGAATGAGCTAAGAACCATGCAAGAGACTTACTGACGAATTGAATCGGTTTGCATGAAGTATATCATGACGGTTGATGAAGAAGACAATGTGAAATGATTGGAATTCTGAGATATTCATGAACATCACATTGTCATAGAAGATGATTATGCTAATGTTATGCCTTAAAAGAATACATATCACAATAGAGGAGTTTTTTATACAAGCAGAAGAGTTGTCGAAGGATATATATCACCAAGAAGAAGTGTTGTTGAGGTGATCGTGCTTGTTGACAAAGCAAACAGACGACATTCCAATTTGTTGACAAATGAGATTCTATGGTGGCACGTTGAGTTCAAGGACTGTGGATATTGATCCATGTTTTATTCCTGGACCTTCGGAATAGATGATCTGGAGGCGGACTAAAAGAGAAGATACAAGGTGGTGCCGTTTTCTAGTGTTTGCCAAATTTTTGGGGTCCAAAATATGGAAGTTGCTGAGCATCTCGAAGAGTGGATTTCCAGGAAGATCATTTTTTATATGGAAAAGGCATGAGTTTTGTGAATATGTGATGCATGGATTGGATATCGCCAAGACCAGAAGAATAGAGGCGGTGAGTCTTCACGATTACGTCAAGCTTCACGAACGTCGGAGGCTGAAGCGCATCGCAGCGGAGAAGGGCTCTGTGAGGGAGCTTCGCGGGGAAGGCACGCGCCGCGAATGAATGTTGACGGTGTTTCTCTGTGATTACGATGAGCTCCACGAACGAAGGCACGTGCCGCGAAGGAATGTTGACGGTGTTTCTCCCCGAGTACGACGAGCTCCGCGAATGAAGGCGCGCCGCGAAGGTAAGTTGACGGTGATTCTTCGCGACTACGTCATGCTCCGCGAACGGAATATTGCCATGGTGCTACGTGATTTGGACAGAATTCCAGTGGAAACTTTGGAGCTTCGTGATTTGTGATGATGTGGCGTTGACTTCACGTGGAAGGGATGAGGGTCAGTGGAATCACCTATAAATAGAGGTCGACCCCCTCGAGAGAAGGAGAGAGAATTTCAGAGAAAATCATTTTCTCTCGGTTCACAAAGGTCTCTCGCGAAGGCAGTCTGCTTCGCAAAAGAGGAGCTTCGCGGTGGCTATTCTAGCTCCACGAAAGTCTTGCACCCCGCGTTGGCTCAGTGAGCTTTGCAAATATGCAGGAGCTCCGCAATATCCAAGCATTGCAAAGGCTGGAGCATCGCGAGAGTGATTCGCGATTGAGCTTCGTGAAAAGGCAGGGGATCTGCTAATAATTGCTTGAGCTTTCTAAAATTGGGAGCCGTGCAAAGTAGGGTACTTTGTGAAGACCCTTTCAGAGGTTGTTAGCCCAATGGACAGGGGAGAAAGGAGTATTGATCAGTGGATGAAATCTGGACTTTGATAGAGCATCATTTATTGAGCAATCACACAAGTGATTGTGATTCAGGCAAACAATGACAGGGGATCTAGTGCATTCAGTCATTTCAATAATGGAGGATTGAACTGAAAAGAGCATCAACTCTAAACTCTGATGCATGCAAAGTCTCATGCAGAACAGGAGACACAGAACTTCATGTCTATCCATTGAAGAGACCTCCAGGTCTATAAACTGAGTGAGTCTTCACCAACGGCAGTGAGCCAGGGGGAGTCAATGGGAGTGACCCGAGGGACGCAGTGAGCTATCTCTGAACAATTGTAAAGGCAGCGAGCCTGGGACAGAGTGTCTGTACCTGAACATTTGTATCCGTATCTAGTAAAGCGTAGTGGATTTAGGTACCACCGGAAACCTCTCGGTATATACTCGTTGGACGTATCCCTTGGTGGTGAACCAAGTAAAAATAGCTGTGTCATCTGTCTCTGCATGTGAATGTTTAATTGCTGATCATATCCATCATACAGGTTTAAGTATTTCCTACCAACGTGGGAACAAGATCCACAACTTAAAGAAGAAAAAGTTTCCACCCTAATTCACCCCTCCCCTCTCAGTGTGTCCCGGGGTCCTACAATATCAAGGTGGTTTCTACCAGGGATTCTTAGAAACCTTGTGGTGGTTCATTTTTCATTCTAGAAACAAAGGCTAGTGCAGACTATATCTTCATTGATAGTTAACATATGTAACTCAGAACACAACAATCGTCCTCCAATTTTCTGATCATTTTATTGATTTGGATTACCTGTAGTTCAATCATGTCGATGGCATGTAGAATGGTTCAATTTTTAAATATTATTATTTCTATTATATATATTTTTTCAATAATATCCAAATGATTTACTTATATTATAATTTAAACATAGTTGGATAATTATTACACATATCATATTATAATTTTTATTTATCACAATAATTATCCTATTAGATTGATTTGAATAGAATATTATTTTGTCTAATTATATTAATGTTGGAATAAATTATTGTCTCTAAATCATACAAATTTAGTATTATTATATTTATGTTAGTCATAATTAGTGAAATTGTGAGACTAATTATATTAAAAATATTCAATCTTTCATTTGAATAAATATGTTTTATCATATCACAAAAATGAAATAATTAATTTAATTACATATTTTATTTATAACATTAGAGAATGAGGTATTAAAAAATAAGATAATTTTTTCAATAAACAAATACTTTTATTATTTTATAATTTAGAAGAACAATTATATAACCAAATACGACATATATTAATCATAAATATTAATTTATTTTTTCCTATTTACATTGAAGACATATCTCACAAATTTTATTTTTTAATATTTTTAAATTATATTTTTAGTGTGTATTTTTCATTTAAATTATATTTTAAAACAATAAAATAATATATACCAAAATATTTTTCTAAACATTGTTGAAAAGGATTTACTCTACCAATCTAGAATATTGGTCCTTATTGATCAACCCAACATTCCATTACTATAAAATAATGTCAGTCAATTTTTTTTCTAAATTTGGTTGCAACATTAAAATATGAACCAAAATATTCATCTCATTATCAAGAAATAATTAGAGGAACATAAAAATAACCACAATTATATTAAACAATATTCAGCACTACCATTTACTGATGTTAAAAAACTAAAATAATGTGGGTAGTATTATTAGAACTCATAAAAAATGAATATATTGGTGACTTTTACCAATGAAAAAAATAATTCTGATAAGAGGCCTCCCTTTGCCAACCATTTTTGCCAAAAGTGGCTACCCTTTATCGTCACTTTATTTAGTAATCATAGAAGAAATAATTTATAAAATAGTTTATATTTTTATATTTTTATCTTTTTAAACATGATTTATATATAAATAAATATGTTTGATTAGATTTTATATAATTAAAAATTATATATTTTTTAATCTTTTAATATCTTGTTTAAAATATATTTCAATTTAAATTATATAATTTTCAATATTCCCATATATATATATACACTCATATTTATATTAGAATATTGATATTCTTATGGTATAATTTATGACACAAACACACAAACACAATATATATATATATATATAATATACAAATATATTTGTTATTATTATATGTGTGTGTGTTTATATATCCTTATGTAAATAAGCTAAAAAACCAAAAACACCCATATATATTTATATATATAGGAACATACATATTTAAAAAATATATATATATTATAAATATCATATAAACTATAAAAATTAATGAATAAATACATTTAATAATATATGTATTTAAATAAATTATATATTCATATTCATATAACATAATAACCAATATAAATTGACAATTATATGTGTGGTTCCATATATTTTAATATGTATCTATATGATTCTAATAATTATTTAAATAAATAAATAAATAAAATAAACATAAATATACATATAAAATTTATATTTAAACATATAATTCATTTTGAAATGATAATTTATTATGAATCTTATTTTAAAATTTATACATGTAAATGTAATATATTGAAATTTCGTTAAAATTATTATATAGATTTATTAATTAACATATATTTATTTATGAATACTTATATAGAGTATATGAATATATATATATATATTATTTGGAATTAAGATGTTAATTATTTTTATGGCCTAAAATGCTTGTGTTAAAGTAAAAAGGCTAACAATTAATGACGGACAACATATTTATGTTTATAAAATTGAAATATACGTATGTATATATTTTTATATTCAAGTACAAATATTTGTGTGTTCTTCGATGTGAGTATACGTATTTATATGTGTATGTTGTGTTTGTATATGTTTATAGACTTATGTATATATGTATATGTTATATTAACATGTATGTGTTTAGGTTTAAGTATGTGTATGTGTATGGATGTTCTTGTATTTGTATGTATGGGCATTATATATGAAAATATGTATATATATGTGCATGTTTATGTGTACATATTTGAACTGTAAGGAACCAAACATAACCATTACAAAATTTTTCATTTAAAGTCAATAATTAATTTAATTATATACAAGTATTCATATAGTTTTGAGTATTAAATAATTATGGAATCACACATACACAAATAATTACCACATAATAAAGTGTAAACGTCAACTTATTATCAATTTTTACCTAGAAATATTTTTTTATTATATAAAAGGGTTTTATTTCATGAAATATCATATAAATTTTCATATTGATCTCATTCTTGTCGCTACTAATCGATAAATCCATGTGGAAAAACATTAGACGACATTATATGAAGAAAATATGATTATTAAGGTAATAAACATGATAATGAAGAACAATGCATGAATGAAAGGTATAGAATGAAATCACAAAAGGTAGTCTCATTCATAATTAATTTGGAGATTAAAATAAAGATCATGCGGTCATATGATCATTGAAAAATAATAAATATAGGATGAACACAAAACAAGGCATACGAATAAGGAAATAAAATATGTGAAGACAACATCAAATTGTTGAAAGAGTCTCATTATGGAATAGTTTTACTTCAATGTCCCATTGATAACCTATCATGACACAATAGAACTAACCAATTAATTGGAGATGTATCTAGGTACACAAACCAAAAAATGCTCTTGACTTTCTGTTCCCTAAAATAAAATCAATCAATCTTCATAATCATTAGAATTTTTGATGTAATGTAATGAGTTGCATAATGTATCCTTATATCATAATCAATGTGGAATTTGAAATGATTATAATAGAGATGATGTAATTAAATATTATATATGTTTACATTTAAATAATTAACTATTTTTCTCAAAATGTGGTGCTTATTTAAAAAAAATACATTAAAATATCCTTTAAAAGATTTACCAATAAAAAAATTCCACTTAATAGGATTTTATTTTGAAGAAGGGATATTTAGAAATTAACTTATTATATTATTACAACATAAAAATAAATAATTTATTCTCCTTAAAAAAATACAATGTTATAAATTAATTGAAACATCAAATATCATTTATTATTGTGGGAAAATGGGTTGAGACTGTAAATGTAAAAATAAAACATTTTTTGTATTTTCAAAACAATGTAAAAACGTTCCATAAAAATGTTTAAAAATATTCACATTGAAATCCATTAATTTAGAGATATAAAATTTATTTTATAATTATCTCATGTATATATAAATACATCTTGGAAAATATATTTATAAAACTAGAAAAGAAATATAATTATTTAGACAATAAAACAATATAAAATTTAAAATGATGGTATTAAGGTAAAGTGACCATTACCTAAATCCTTGTAATATATATTTTTGTAATAAAATTTAAAAATATAGATAGGTCTAAAAATATCCTTCACCAACCATTGAATAATAAACAATATATTTCGTGAAATAGTTATCATAACATGAGCATGAATGAAAATATTTTGAGTGTAGACATCGAAAGATGCCATTTAAAATAATATTACTTATATTGAGTATGAATCATCACATATGTCATATTTTTCAATTCTAATAATATTTTTTAATGATTTAATTTATCAATAACATTTTTCATTTTTCTTTTACAAAATCTATATTTATTATAATTTATATTTAATTACTTCATTTTTCATGTTTAGGTGGGATGTTTTGATGATATTCATCTTATAGGTCCAAAATCACAATGGTATGCTAAATAATGTCATTTATATCACTATATGATCATATCCAGTATAATTATAATATTATAATTAAAATTTATATATATAAATAACAATTTCAAAAATAATAATCAATGACCGTTTGGGAAATTATCTAAGTTACAGTCATGTAGATGGTAGGCCATACACAAAAATGAGATACATTTTCATTTTTCAATGGTCATGATGTAACAGAGGTAGTGATTTTATAATATTTCCATAATAATTATTACATAATAAATATAATATTCGTTATTTACACACACACATATATAAAATCCATGTGTTTCGGTTATGAAAAAAGAATCACCTCACTTCAAGGAGGTGGAATCCAACATGTATGCATGAACATTGTTATAAATTTTCAATGAATGGTAGTATATGAAAATATATGATATATTAATTTAAATTAATGATAAATATTTCACTTTTATAATGTATCTAAAATATATAAATATCATTAAAATTATTTTTGATAAGTGTTGATGGAAAAAATAATTACATCAGTTCACTAGGCGGTCATCGACCATACACATGAAGGATATTTTCATTTCTCATTTTATGGAAGAGGAAATGGATATATGTAATAAATTTAATATTATTAAAACTTAGTATATGGGATATACATATATTTTATATCATCATGCATTAATAAGAATTTCTTGTGGTGGGAGAATAAATATAACTATAACATTCAGTTAAAAGATAGATCTGTTCCTTGAATAATATACATTATATTGAACCTTAATTCATATAAGATTTATATTATGATGAAAATAATATCTATATAACATGGGGATTGGTATTATTAATTTATTTTTCTGGTATTTTTCAAAAATAAAATTATTCTTAAATGGGAAGAAGAGATGATATATTGTTCTCTTTTATAAGTTATTGTAGGTGAACTCTCTGAATTATTTAATTTATTAATGTAATATAAATTAATTACAAATGAAAAAATAGATCTAAAATTATTTATTTTGATGATATGATGAGTATGGGTCGAATTGGTTTAATTTTATAATTTTATTCATATTTACATTTTTTGTTTACCCATATCTATTTATCATTATGCATATATACCATTATTAGAAAATTACTGCTATAATAATGTTTTTACTCATTAGGGGTTAATATAAGTACTATAAAAAGAAACATGACCAATAAATGGAAAATGGTTGAATTATTCAAATAATAAAACAAAAATATGGTTGTAAATAAAATTTTCAATAAATTTAAATCACGTAATTAAGATTTATTTATTATTGAATATAATTTATATCATCTTTGGTTCCATTCATTTAGTTTGAATTTGAAAACAACATGATAGATGTTTTATTAAAAGCTATTCATTTCAAAAAACCATATCATGATATGTTTATATAAAATTTTAATGGACCATAATAATTAATTAGAAACATATTACTTATAATATATTCATATTTATATATTTTATATTTCTATTGAGTGAATAAATACTCAATTAGCGTTGCATAAGAATTGGATGAATTAATTTCATTAATAAAAATTATAAATAAATTATCATGACAAAAAATGTAATTTACCTCTATACTTACAATATAAAACAAAACATATCCTCTATTTATCCCTATGTCATCAAATTTTTGGTTAATAAAAGAGAATGAAAATGGTTACTTTCCTTTATATAAAATAATATAAACATCAAAAACAATGAAATATGGAACTAAATATAAATATTTTATAAATATAAATGGTTTTGTAAGAACATTATAAATGTAATAGAATAAATAATGGCGATTTGATAAATTTTATATTTTTATCGTATTATTTTTAAACCATATTACCCTATTATACATTATCACGGTGATAATTATTTAACAAGATAAATATTAATTTTGTCTAAAAAATGTGACAAACATTTAAAATTTGTCCTCCAAATCTGAAAAATGGATTCAATTTTTAAGGATTCAATTTCTATAATTTGATGTATTCAATGCTTAATTAAAAAACAAAATGTAATGAAAATCATTTTTTTCAGATTAATTAATTTTAATGTATAAAAATATTTTTATAACAAATTTATGTAAACATTTTCATACGTAGACTATAATTGGATTATTTTTAATAAAAAAAACTAATAAAATTTGAAAACAAATACAATATATATTTTTACATTGTAAATATATTAAAAGAAAATATAGTTTTCATTAAAAATTAGTATTTTCACAATTCATTGAAAAATAAATCTTCTGAGAAAAAAAATATTATATTATTTTTTCAATCTTAGTGTTTCAAACATTATACGCTACCAAACAATACATTTATTTGAAAATATTGGGATTATATATTACTGAATGAATGTATGTGTTTGTGTGTGTGTGAGAGTCTGTATGTGTCTGTATCTGCATGTATTTGTATGTGTGTGTTTGTTTGTGTGTGTATTTATTTGTATGTGTATGTGTATTTGTATTCATGTGTTTTTTATGTGTGTTTATACATATGTTTGTGTATGTGTATGTAATAGACTGTGTATGTGCATGTATGTGTATTTATGTGTGTGTATTTTTATGTGTATGTGGATGTGTTTGTGTATAGTTTGTTAAACACTAGTATATGTTGACTCACTTATATATCATCAACAATTAAAAAATATTTATTCATTTCTATAAATATTAATATTTTTATTTATAATAAAAAAATTATATATCTTCAATAATTAATTATAATTTTTATACATAATCAATACAATACATACATATATAAAATGTACGTATATTAAAAATATATATATTATCAACTATAAATATATTAAAATAGAAAAATAAAAAAAATTAATTTAAATTTTTTATAAATAAACATGTTTTTTGAAAAATATTAAAATAGAATATTAATATTTATATAATTATTAATAAAATATTTTAATATATATATATAATCAATTATTAAATTAATCATATTTTTTATTATAATTTAAAAAATAAATGTTGTTTAAAATTATTTATATTTATTCATATTTTTTCATAAAAAACTATAATGCATCGAACCCAGAAGCCCAGAGTCGGTGCAGTAATGTGTATCATTAGCATGATAAAAAAAGATCATGTCTTGAAGGACTGATTAGTTTAGTAGCCCAGGAATTACTAGATACATTCATATGGTTAACATTACATCATAAAATGGAAAAATACAACCCCATTAAATCCATAGACAACACTGAGATCCCATAGACTATCAATGCAGTTCAGTATTAATATATTTCTTCGCATCTTGGGAAAAATGAAACATAGAAATTGGTGAGCTCAGATGCTAAATAAGGATATCAATATTCAGGATGTTTTCATAAATATGTATAAACATTTAAGGAAATGTATAAAACTAAATAAAAAGCCTTTTCAACATAAACTTCATTATAATATGGAAAATATATATCAAAATATTGCCATTTAATTACTCACATCGATATTATACTAGTCGAATAATCACATGCAATATAAATGAAAATTTCATAATGATGGAATGCACAATGCCAGACATTCATAACCACCTAGTCAAGGCCTTGTGCTAAGACTCCAAATACGATTTTTTTCAATGCCTTATTCCCAAACACTTGTTTGTCTCATTAGACCTACTGATGCATCGAGGAGCTGTAGCGGGCTCCACCAGTCACTTACTACGTCTAATGCATTCCTCATATGAAAATGGTTAAACATAACATAAACATTTATATTAAAAAATGTATACCAAATTTCAATACATTATCCATAAAACATGAATGGTTTAAAAATTAAACATCCACAGCCAAACATATCACTAAACCTTCAATACAATATATATGTTTAGTATCATTATAAATCAACTTCTAATAAACTTTAAATCCATCAAAGGATGTTGACATAGATGAAATGAAAACCTTTTTTTAAAGAAATATCTCTTTCTATTTTGATATCATTTAAGAAATTTTTTATTGAAAATATTCTTAGAATCTTGTATGGGATGTTTTGATGATGTTATAATGGAGTAATATAGCTGCAACCTCCGTATAAGTTAAAAATCCTTCTTACCTTAAATATGACGAAATGGTCAAAAAGTACATTGTCTTGAAAAAGAAGGAAGTTTTACTTTCAAAACATATAAGTTAAAATAAGGGTATAAATTTCTTAAACCCATTTTCTAGTAAATAGTAATGATGTTTTGAAATACATTTTTATGAAACATGGATGTGGATGATAAAGAGGTCCGAGTAGATAATTATGTATAAACAACCTCAGATAATGAAGAGATGTTAAAATTAAGCCTTACATTGTAATTTTCATTGGTCATGGATAGGTTAAAATTTTATGTAATGGTGAAATAATTGTTATTCAATTATAAAATAATCATATAGAATAATATGATATCATATATTATCTTTTAACGTTGCTTTGAAAATAATATCTTAGTATTATCGTCGTTTGGGGTGTTAACTGATTCATTTTCCTTCTTATGATTTGTTATGTAAGTAATTTTCGTTATGGATAGGATGTTTCTTTTTCATATTCAGAATTATATCAAGTCTATAAACATTATTTTTAATCATCTAATGATAATTAGTCTTGAATGTATACGATGGGGGAATGGATCTCATCGTGTTCGTGGAGAGGGTAATTCGTACGTACGCACGAGCGAAAATATCATTCATTTGATATTAAAATAATATATAATTGGATGGTATAACATATATATAGAATCATTATCATGTTATATATATTATTTACCTCAATTACACATCATTATTACAACCATCCAAATAATAATGTATTGAATAACAATTAAACCATGATGAGGACACGGTAAGCCGTACGTACGCACGTATGGTGACATGTCAATCAAAGGATGGATAGAATAATGAATATGGTTTTAATATAGTTATAATAACAACAATGTATATAGATGATACTGGAGTTATTATTTTACAATGGAAACAACAACCAATGAAGATATGGAAAAAGAAATAAACTTGAAAGTGGTGATGAAAGATTTACCTCTTCTTTGGGTTTTGACTTTTGATTTGATCAAAATGGCTACATAGGTTGGCTTTCTGACTAATAAAAGGCCCCTAGGATAAAGTGATAATAGTTCTTAGGGTATTTGGATTGGGTTTGGCCATGCCAAATGGCTCTATAAATGTGAATTAGAGTGAAGGGGGAGTGCCCTTTTATATGAGGGGCGTGGGGAAAATTAAGAAAAGCTAGAAATATTTTTTTATAATTAAATCATATTCGGTTTCTAATTGCTTAAATATGGATTATTTAAAGTTAATGGTGGGGATGGATCAAAAAACCACTTAACTAACTGATTTTTCAATGGTTTGGGTCACTATATTAAATTATCATTTACATATAAATCTTAGTTAAAGAGTTTGTCGTTTTCCATGTTTCATTATATTTTTATATTATATAGTTAATAAACTAACTATAAACATCCATGAGAACCCCATGTGGCTCATTAATGATACACCTATCATTATATATGACTTTTGGCCAATCCATATATTTTTAAGAATAGAATATCAATTAATAACATTATATTTGTTTTAAAAACACATTTATGTCAATTTTGACACTATTTGGTATTTTGTTTTCCCTATAATCATAACCGCGTTATTACTTATAAAAATATTCATCTAACCAACCCAAATATGAAATATGAAACTATAAAATTAGGTTAATTCAAAAAAAGTCTCAAATTACATTAATTTGGATATTTATAATATCAATTATTTTAATATTTCATTAATTAGGTAATTAATGCATCATCATTGTTTCATAAATAATTAAATTATTAAATTTATAAAAAATATAAATAATGTACCATTAAGTAGTAAATATTTTTATATTTCTAATGAATATTTATAGGTGAATTTATCTTCTGTGTAACCCTATATTTAAAATGTGTTAGTTTTTGAACATAGATTTTAACTCTTTTAACTCTTGTTTAAATTAAATAATAATAAATGTCCTAATGTAATCCAATGGACCAAAGAGGTTCCTATTGTATTCCTAAGGATTTTTGTCGAATTATACTTATCCAATAGAATTAGTACATGTGTTAGGGTAATAATAATATCATCATTACCCTTAATTACCCAATTTACGTTTAACCGTGGTAAATAAAAGTAAAATGTTACTATTCACCAAAAACTATTTTCATCTTATTGAACCACATTTTATATATTGATATCAACTATGTCTTTAGGATTTTTAAAATTTAACTAATAGTAGCGATAAAATTAATTTTTATGTAATTTATTAATGCTTCTAGTAGGTGGGTAAAAGATGGTAAAAAGTTAAATAAAATTTTTATATATATAAAATTATTATAAACTGACTCCAATGAATTGCATTGAACATATATATAGGTATTATGTATCTATTTTAATTTAAAAAAAATTTAAATAAAATAAATAATTATATAATTAAAAATTCAGTTTTAAACTTTAACTATGTGTTTTTCACTATTCATCAAAAATTGAAAATTTTCAGAAAAATACAATAAATTCACCCTAAGATAATTTTTATATTAAAAATCCAAAAATGATGTCCATTTTGAAAGATAAAATTTATAAAATATCAAAAATTTGGTATTGTTATTCAAAACGTCTAGTTTGATTGGTTGTGGTGTGTTAGAACTTGAAGGTGCGTACAACTCACGCTATTGTATTATTCAAAGTGAAGAATATCATGGAAGGTTGGGGTGCTGAATTCATCCCTCCTTCAAATAATTTCATCCTCGATATTTCTATAATATTACTGCATAAAAATACGTGGGTGGTTCTTCATCATACGGTCCTTAGGTTCCCACATTGCCTCTTCCATCTTGTGATTTCTCTATAAAAATTCTACCAGACGAGTCATCCGGTTTCCCAACAATTGTTCTCTTGTATCAGGAAGCTTGACAAGCTCTTCACAATAAGACATATCGGGTTCCTATTCTAATACTTCTTAGGTGAGTACATTTGTTGTGTCAGGCTTGTATTTTCTCAATAGTTATTCGTGGAATACATCGTGAAATTTGGAGAGACTTGGAGGCATTTCAAAAAAGGAAAACAATTGCCCCAATTAGTTCTAGAATTTCAAAAGGTCCGTTGTATCTAGCACATAATTTTCCCTTCATAATGAATTGTATAACACCCTACCATGGAGATACCATCAATAAAATACGATGTCCTACCTGAAATTCCAAACCCTTCCATCAGTTATCAGCATAGCTCTTCTGTCTAGTTTGAGCCGCCTTGATGTGTTTTTGGATTACCTTCACCTTTTCCTTTATTTCCTCCACAAGTTCTGAGCCTAGGAGTTTTCGTTCACCGAAATCATCCTAATAGGATGTTTTGTGACATCTCTTTCCATTTAACGCTTCATATTGTTCCATCTGAATACTTGTATAGAAGCTATTGTTATAAGAAAATTCTACCAATGGTAAATATTGAACCAAAATACCTTGAAAGTCAAGTGAGTATGATCTCAAAATGTCTTCTAAGGTTTGAATTGTCTGTTTTCATTGTCCATCAGTTTGGGGATAGTAGGAAGTGCTCAAATGATGTTCAGTATCCAGGGTTTTCTGAAGACTTTTTAAAAGGCCCCGACCTTAAACCTTACTTAATATTGAATAAAATTAATAATTCACATTGAGGATCTTTTTTGGTTAGTGTTTTTGAGAATTAGACCATAAAACATGTATTACATTCCACATTTAAGAAAAGTGGTTACATAAAAGATAGTATTCATTTTTCGCATCAACGGAAACATATTTAAAATTAAACATGGATTCTTTCTTGACACTTCCTTGACACTATCATCATATCATGTACCTTTCCCTTGACCTGTGAAATATATTTCAAAAACATGGGATGAGCATAAAAATCTCAGTAAGGGTTATAAAAATATGGAAAAGAAACATGAGTTCATATATACATAAGAATGATATCATACTTTACCCATAAAACATAGGCACTTTAACATACCTTATCAAATAATGAATAAATCATAGAAATCATAAGACATAAAGGTTACTTGAGGCATTCATAACATTCTTGCATAGGGAGTAACCCTCTTGGTTACGTTTGGAATAACCATCACAGTATATTCCCTAAATCTCTTCGGAGAAACTGTAATGTTTCACTCCTTCGCGTAACCCAATGCATTTGAGAGCTATATCGGGCTCACCCACCCTTAGTTTATCACGGAACCACCAAGAATCATAATAATGCCCAAGAACTTCAACATAATCGTATCACATAAAACATGCATAAAGGAAACATAACATTTCCACCTTTAAATCACAAGATATCAATACAACACATTAATATAAAAATATTATGAAATCCATTTTCAATACCAAAATAAAATAAATGTAAAACATGGTATTTATTTTTCTTTAAAAAAAGTATGGCTTGTAGAGGAAGCTGAAACTCAAATAATGGTCACGGCGGCAGAGAAGTCATTGTCGCAGCATACGTAGGACAAAAAAAACATTCCCTTTTGTCATTTAGTAAACGCTTCGTATAAAAAATATTCCTTTTGAATAAATTTAAAAGTAAAAGGGGTTTATACACCGTATAAAAGAAGGTTGTGTATAAAACAAAATATGCCTCAATGAAAGGAGATTGAGACGAAGTCCCATACCCCGGGTCCGACTTGACTCGATCGTTCTTTAACCTCAAGAATAATAAACTTGAGTTAATTTCTAATTGCTTAAGAACCTTTTTCAATTTTATTATTCCTTTTATTTCACTTATTACCATGTCATGAACACTATGTAATTATTTTAGTTAATAATGGTCGTTTTAACGATCATTGGTACTTAAGTCAAAATATGCTCTTTATAATTACAAATTGTTCATGTATCCATAATATCCAGAGTTATACCCATGATTTATATATCATATATATCATATATATCTAGTATATACATTCATTTATAATATTACACAACGTTTAAAGGTAAGAAATGAAATGCACCGTTCATGTAGACGGTAAGCCGTACGTACGCATGAACGCTACTTTCATTTCTATTTCGTATTTTATGAAATTAAAATATAATGATACATAATAGTATTTTAATTCAAGTATGGTATCATATATAATATCATTAAATATATCCTTTATACATACCACATATGTTATTAACGAATCAAATCACTTTGATGGGGCGGTAGTCCGCACTTCCTAAAATGAAGATATTTCGTTTACTCATAATGGTAAGCATAAAGATATGCCATAAATGAAAAATATAGAAGCATAAGTAAAGCACAAACATATTATATATAATATATAAATATAGTGACATCCTAATGTCCACCTTTAAAGATGATATATGAGTGTTGAACAATCATCGTTTCGTGAGGCAGAAATTTTCCATCCATGAAAACAGTATGTTCTTTAACCATTAGATGTAGGTGTGTGTAAGTGTAGCTTGAGTTATTCTTATAAAAACATCCTAGTATATGGAAGATACTGGTTTTTTACAAAATAAATTAATAAAAAGTGTTTATGGGGTTAGAGAAGCAAAATAATACAAAAGAACACAAGAGAAGACACTACCTTTAAATCGGGTAACTCTTTTTGATTTGAGCTCAAAGGCGTCCTTGGGAAGACTTCTGCCCAAAGTGAGGCATCTAGGAGTTAGAGAGGGATGAGGAGAGACAAAATGGGTAGGGGTTGGCCGAGCCCAAGTCTTTGTAAGTGTGGGTAAGGAGGTAGAGGTGGGGGCCTTTTATAAGATGAGAGGAGGGGCACTCTTGGAAAGTAAATATATGTTACTTTATTTTAAAATGATTTTCTCATTTAAAAGGTCCCACATTGATATAATTCGAGGATAAGGTGATAATAGTTCTATATCCACCCATACAATAGGTTTTGGACATATGTAGGTCATAGATTTTACATTATCTTTTCATTTTATTTAAATAGTTAAATAATGAGGTAATCGTTGCATCATCATGGTGTCATAAATAATTTAATTTATTTAATGTATAAAAATTATAAAAAACTACTATGATGTAAGAAATTGTTTTATATTTCCAATTACTTATTATAGTCAAATATATGACTTGTATAAGCCCATATAATTTTTTTAGTAAAACAACTCATGTTTGTGTCATTTTTATTTTAACATTAAATAAAAAGATATTAATGACATTTTCCTACCAATGTGGCTCCATGGGGTCCCCATGTTGACCCATGGATTGTCTTGGTCGGCCATGATTCATACAATAAGGGTAGTACATGTTTCAAGTTCATTTCATATTAATAAATCATTAGTATTACATTAAACTACACTAATTACCTCTAATCGCGATTAAAAACATAAAAGTTACTATTCACCAAAAAAATTATTTTAATCCCATTGAACCACATTTTACTTCTTAATGACAACCATGTATGTCGGATTTTTGAAATTCAAACCACAGAGGTGGTAAAATTTCATTTAAATGAAAAATCAGTTTTTATTAGTACCACTTAGTGGTTTCACTATTCATTAAAAATTGATGTTTTCCAGAAAAAAACCAAAACTTCACCCAAAGCTATATTTGTTATTCAGAATCAAAAAATGATGTCTATTTTTCAAAATTCAAAACATATAAGTTGCATTAATTAATTTAATAATTAATTCCCGCTGTCAGAGAAAATACCGTTTTTTTATGAAACAATAAGTATCAAAAGATTGACACTAGTGTAAGTCCAATTTCAAAGGGAAATTAATTCCAATGACCACTATTGGATTAAATTGAAAAATTATATACTTATTGAACATTAAAACCAATTCAAAATATAATCTAATCATATAAATAAATTATATTAAAAAGAGTTTTTGAGTTAAAATACAACATTTTAACTATTCATTATAAAAATGAACTTTACCGGAAAAATACCAAAATTTAGACAATGTAAATTTTGATGTCCCAATCATAAAGAATAAGTTTATTTTTCCAAATAGAGCTTATAATATTATCAAAAGATAGATTTAAAGGATAATTTTCCATAAAAAGGCAGTAAAAAAATATTTTAACAATATTAGTGTATTCCATGCTTAAGATTGGATTTATTCTCATTTTAAGCCTTTAAATCACTATCTAATTCATTAATAGACATAGATAAAAATATCTATTATTCATTACTTACTTATGATGTTACATCCTTCCCCCCTTTCGAAAATTGCGTCCCCGCAATTCATTTACTTATCGAATAAGTGGCGGTATTTATCCCAAATTGCATTTTAAGATTCCCATGATGCCTCTTCAATCATGTGGTTTTTCCACAAATCCTTTACCTGATGAATCACCATATTCTGTAACACTTGATCCTAGTGGTAAAAAATCTGGACTGGTTGTTCCTCATAAGATATGTTCTCTTCCAGCTAAACTATCTCTGGACTCAAAACAGGAGATGGATCTGGCATATACTTTCTCATCATCAAAACATGAAAAATATTGTGTACCTAAGATAAACTCGGAGGTAAAGCCACTCGGTAAGAAACTGATCCAACTCTCTCCAGAATTTCATATGGTCCAATGAACCTTGGACTCATCCTTCCTTTCTTACCAAATCACATCACACTTTTCCATGGTGATACTTTGAGAAAAACTTGATCACCTACCTCGAAAGAGAGATCCTTACTCCTATTGTCCGCATAAATCATCTGCATGCTCTGAGCTGTTCTCATGTGTTTCTGTATCAGCTGAACTTTTTCTGCCAACTCTTCTACCAATTTTGGTCCCATCAACTTCCTTTCACCCACTTTATCCCAGAAAGCTATAGTTCGACACCGCTTCCCATATAATGCCTGAAATGGTGCCATCTGTATACTAGAATGAAAACTTTTATTATATGAAAATTGAACCAATGAAAGATGATGGTCCCAACTTCCCTGATAATCCATCGAACAAGAATGTAACCTATCCTCTAATGTCTGGATCGTTCATTCTGACTTCCCGTCTGATTGAAGATTTAAAGCTGTACTAAAATGTAATTCAGTACCCAACGACTTCTGAAGGCCTTTCCAAAAGTTATAAGTGAACTTGGGATCACGGTCAGATACAATGGAAAGTGGAACTCAATGTAACCCGACTATCTCTTTAAGATACAAACGGGAAAGTTTATCTAGGGAAAAAGTATCTCATGTAGCAAGTAAAGGAGAAGATTCGGTCAAGCGATCAACAATATCCCAGATTGCATTATTACCTCGATATTTCTTTTGTAATCCCACAACAAAGTCCATTGATATATTCTCCCATTTCCACTCCGACACTAGTAAAGGCTGAAGCATCCCTTTTGGTAACTGTCGCTCTTCTTTAACCTATTGACAAGTCAAACACATCACAGTAAAACCAGTAATATCTCTTTTCATTCCGTCCCATCAATAATACTCTCGAAGATCTATATACATCTTAGTACTGCCAGGATGAACTGAAAACGGAGAACTATGAGTTTCACATAACAACTCTCTCTTCAACTATGATTCACAAGGCACACACAATCTCTTCCCAAATCTCAAAACACAATCAATATCAATGTTGAATTCAGGAAACATACCCTTCTGAACCAGCTCTTCCTTTTTCTGCAAATCACTGTCTTGCTTTTGTGCTTGCTTGATTCTGTCTGATAGAGATGATCTCACTGATTCCTGAAACAAAACAGAAGAACTTCCTACACCAAAAACTTCTATGCCGAAGTTCATCAAATCAAAAACCAAATGATCTCGTTCCAAACTTATCATGGTTAATGAAGCATTAATTTTACGACTCAATGCATCAGCCACTTTATTTGCTTTTCCCGGATGGTAATGAATTGTACAATCATAATCCTTGATTAATTCCAGCCATCTCCTCTATCTCATGTTCAACACTTTCTGAGTGAATATATACTTTAAAATTTTGTGACCAGCATATATTTCACACTTTACTCCATACAAATGATGCCTCCAAATTTTTAATGTGAAAACAACAGCAGGTAATTCCAAATCATGTGTAGGGTAATTTACCTCGTCAATTTTGAACTATCGTGATGCATAAGCAATTACTTGATCATTTTTCATTAGGACGCAACCAAATCCTTTAAATGAAGCACCACTGTATATAACAAACTCACTGTAACAGCCCGAGATTTTATGAAAAATATTCTTTTTTATTTCATTAATGTCTTGTGTTGTACGCTACACCAAAAGGAGCTTGCACAACACGCATCCTTGACTTGCCTTGCATTACACGCAATCGCGACCTTTCTCGATACCGTGTGTAGTACGCAATACCGAGTTTCACTAAACAACGATATGCTATTAAAATATTATTATAACTAGCCATTATGAATAGTAATAACCACCATTTAGAATTTTGGAAATTTTATCTCTCAAAATGGACTTCATTTTTGGATTCAGAGTATCGAATTTAGCCTAAGGTGAAATTTTGGTACTTTTCGGATAACTTTCATATTCTGATGAATAGTGAAAATTACTAAATTATAATTAAAAACAACTTTTTTAATGAAAATAATTAATAGTGATAAATTATTAATTTTAGTGGTTTTAAAGTATATTTAGAATATATTTTTACAATTTAATACAATTTTGGTCATTGGATGTAATTTCACATTTAAACCAGACATACACAAGTGTCAATCTTTTGATAGATATTGTTTCTTAAAAACACGCTATTTGTTTTAACAGCGGGATTTAATTATAAAATTAATTAATGAAACTTATATGTAATGAATTTGGTAAAATAGACATCATTTTTGAATTTGGAAAAAGAAATATAGCTTAGGATGAAATTTTGGCATTGTTCTGAAAAACATCAATTTTTGATGAATAGTGAAACTACTAAGTGGTAGTTAAAAAAACTGAATTTTTCATAAAACTTAATTTTACCGCTTCTTTGAGTGGAATTTCGAAAATCCGAGAGACACGGTTAATATCAAGGGCTAAAATGTGGTTCAATGAGATGAAAATAAATTTTGGTGAATAGTAACTTTTTACCTTTTTTTACCACGGTTAAAAGTAAATATGGTAATTAAGGGTAAAGATGATATTATTATTACCCTAAAACATGTCCTAATTCTATTTTATAATTGTAATTCGACCAAAAACAAACATAGGAATAAAATATGACCATTTAGGCCCACTTGGATTAGATTAGGACATTTATTATTAATTTATTTAAAGAAGGGTTAAAAGAGTTAAAATCAAAGATTATTTACTAAAACATTTTTAATATGGTGTTATACGTAAGATAAATTCGACTATAAATATTAATTAGAAAGAGAAAAAGATTTCCTACATAATGGTATTTTATTTGTAATTTTTAGACATTAAATAATTTAATTTATTAATGACACAATGGTGATGAAGTAATTATCTTATTAATGAAATATTGACATAATTGATGTTACAAACAGAAACATAAATGTAATTTGAGACTTTTTATGATTTACACTAATTTTCTAGGTTACAATGATATATTAGTGTTGATTTAATCAACTTTTTTCGAACATATAATTCTGTTATGACTTTAAAAAAAATCATATATCAAATAGTGTCAAAATTGACACAAAATAGTTTTGAAATCAAATATTATATTATTAATTGTTATTTTATTCATAAAAATCTAAGGTTCGGCCAAATGACTTAGATAAAGATATATGTATTAATAATATACAATTTGGGGTTCGTTTGGCATGTTATAGTAAGTGTATTAACCATATAGTGAAAGAAAACAAAAAGGCACGGTAAAAGTTAAATTATTTAACTTAGAGTTAAATCTAATTGATAAGGTTACAATAATACCCTAAACTTGTTTAAATCCTATTGGATGATAGTATTTCGACCCATCCCCACTTTAGCTCCGAAATAAGACCCTTTGGAACCATTATAAACCGCTTTTGACTTTAATATAAAATAATATTTTGAGATATTCCTAAGGTGCCCCTCTCCTCCCTTATAAAAGGGCACCTCCTCCCTCTCCTCCTCACACCAATTTGAGCATTCAAGCTCGGCCAACCCCTGACAAAATCTCTTCTCCACTTCCCTAGTATCATCATAGAGGTTCTGTGCTTCTTCAAAGACCCATTTTAGTTCCCTAAAAGGAGGTTTCAAAGAGGCGTTTCAAAGAAGAGGTAATATCCATTACCGATCTTTTCAATTTCTTTCTTCTTCAACTTCTTCTTGTTTAGTTGTTTCATGATAAAGTAATAAAATAAGTATTACTTACATACTGATATGTTATTATAAATATGAAACAACCCTAACTCACCTTCTATCCATCCTACGGAAAAATGAAATCACCACGCGTGCGTACGTACGGAATACCGTCTCCACGCCGTGGTGTAATTTATTTTCCACCACCACCTTAAAAGGATGGGTATAATGGTGTAATGAGTAAATATTTATGATTATTATAAAGTAATATTGATACTGAAATAATATATATATATACTCCAATACAATTCCACGATCATAGGAACAATATCATCACTCGTGCGTACGTACGGAATACCGTCTCCACGATGTGATGCGACTAGTTCTACATGATCTTCATTACATAGTAATTATATAAATGAATTGAATGAAAAAATATTATATATGTTACACTAATACAAATCTGGATATAAGGTATCTATAACCCTAAAATAAGAATAAGAATTTATTTGGCAAAACACGCATAAGAACAAAAGGCAATAAGGACCCGAGTAACAAGTAACAATGAAATATTACTAACAAGAAGCTAAGAATATAACCATATATGATATCATATCAATATGTATGATTCTGGAATAAGTCAATAACATTATTTAAACCATTATACAGGATCTTCGGACACGTACAAATTAAATCGGACCTAAGGTAAGGGAAAATATCACAATCTCATTTTTATCCGAGATTGTTTTTACGTTGGCATTTATTGGGGTATATTTTATCATCCACATCCCTGTTCCATCAATATGAAATATTGTTTCCATCCACTTACAATAGTTTCAATACAATTTTACCCTTCAGTGAGTTTTTATTAAAGAATATGAAAGGAATCTTTTGTCATTTTCTCGTACGAGGTACTTTTTGACTTTCTGACAAAAGTACGAGAAGAATGTTTTTTTTAACTTATATGGCATGAATGGATTTTTAAAACATTATTTCCATGAATCTTCCTTTAAAAGATTTCAATATTATTTTTAATCAACTTCTTTTAGTTTATAATTGTATGACATATTAAGAAAGGAAAAGTGTTTTTGAAGAAGAAAGGATATTTTACTCAAGAATTCATTTCAAGTGTTTTATCAAAATTAATTTCCATATAAGATAATATAGGGTTCTGTTTTTATCCCTGTTATTACATTGATTTGATTATGTTGTGATGGAATTATTTTTATGAATTCCTTTATCTTATATGAATTTTTTTATGATGTCATGTTGTTTAAGATTCCCATTTTTATTGCATGGGTTATGAAATGATGTATGGTTTATGAATTTGTGGCACACATAATAATGGTATCATTATAAGATGGGTGGGACCTATATCTCCCTCCAATGCATTGGGTAAAGATTTTATATCTCATGAGATAGACATGGCTGGAATGGTAGGTTATACCGGTTCAGTGAAACAGGACTGAAACGAGGGTTACTCGATTCAGAAAGGGACTTTGTCCACTAAGATAGTCTTGGAAATGAGTCTTGACTAACAAGAAATGATTCTCTATGATTATGTGTGAATGCCACAAAGTTTCATGTTTTAGGTTATGATTATTGTGATTACATTTCACTACCATGATTTATCCCATGTTATGAAATTATGATCTCTTTTGCAGGTTAAGATTTCCAAAAGTTATGCGCTTGTGTATACGATGAGATTTATATTTCTTTTGTTTACCCTTACTGAGCATTTGAGCTCACCCTTTTATGTTTTCTTTTCCCCAGGATATAAAGAATGGTTTTAGGTAAAAAAAGGGAAGATCTTTATGGGAGATTTTGATGATATTTCACCACGTTTGGAAGATTATATTCCGAGTATCCAAAGACACTAAACAATTATGGTCCTTGTGTGTGTGTTTTTGTTATGTAGTATGTATTCTGCAAATGTAATGTAATGTCAATGTACGTCAAGCTTCGGGTCTCTAAAGTTGGTATTAGAGGAAAGGTTTAGTCAACCTTTGGAAACTAGGATGCCATAACATTAGTGAGATCCCTAGAGATATTTATAAGGTATGTCTAGGGATGTCCTAAGGATAAGTATACGTATATGATACAGTCCTAGAACTACGGTAACGATCATAGAATTTAACCTAAGATGTTAGATATTGAAGGTACTCCCCCTTTATAATGCTGTTTTCCCTAGCATGATTTTTTCCTCTCACACTATTCTTTTTGGGTTTTAGACGATGTCTGGAACCCGAAGGAACCGTGTTGATCAATGCAATGGACAATGCAATGATTGCCCTCCTGAACAAACAAATGTTATGGGAGATGGAGTGCAAAATCTTATTGCTATACTTACACAAGATATAAATCATTCTGGACTTCCAAATGAGAAGAGAAGGGAACAATATTCTATTGAGTCCTTCATGAGGCAACGTCCACCTTCTTTCAGTGGGTCTTCTGATCCACTTGTTGCTGAACAATGGATCAGTACCACTGAAAAGATATTTTCAGTTCATCAATGTTCTGAACATGATAAAGTCATCTTAGCAGTATATCGTTTGGAAGGTGAAGCTGATCAATGGTTGAATCTTATCAAGAATACGAGGCAAAGAGATGAAATTGAGTCCATGGAATGGGACGAGTTCAAGAACTTGTTTTTCAGTAAGTACTACCCTCGTTTTCTTCGAAAAAAGATGGAAAAGGAGTTTCTTGAGCTGAAGCGGAAGGATGGTGAATCTGTTGGTATATACGAAGAAAATTTTACAAGACTTGCAAGGTATGCATCTGGCATTATCATCCAACCTAAAAGTAAAGTTGATCGATTTTTCAGTGGCTTTAAACCAAGTCTTCGAAGGGAATTAGCTATAAGTGACTTCAGTAGCTATGAAGAAATTGTGCGTTGTGCTATCAAGGTAGAAATGGAATTTGGTGTTACATATCCATCTCATGGTTTTGAAAAGAAACGAAAGATGGAGTTCAAGGAGAAATCTTAGAATAATGGTGAAAAGAAGATGAATGTTTCCTTATGCACAGTGTGTGGAAAGAAGCATGGTGGAGATTGTCTTAAAGGGACTAGAAAATGTTTTAAGTGTGGAAAAGAAGGTCATCGAGTAGCTGAGTGTCGAAGTAATGGAAAAAGGGTTTCTAATGATGTGAATAAAGAAAACACAGCAGAGAACGCACCACCAACACTTCAATGCTTCAAGTGCAAGGAAATGGGGCATTATGCTAATAAATGCCCTAATCCAAGGGTTAGTGATGATCGACATGAGCAACCTCTTAAGGAAAAGGACAAAGGGAAGTCACATGCGATCACCATTGGCAATGTTGAATATGACAACGATGTGGTGGAATGATTAAGTGTTTATGTAATGGGATTCCAAAATAATGTTGTATCATTGAGTATTGCAATATTTATTGATGTGGTATTCAAAGTGATTGAGATATTTTTTGGAAATAAAATGATATGCGCATAATGAAGGGAAAACGATAAAATGAAATGTTTAATAGTATTCATGAGCTCATGATTGATATAAGGACTAAGTGATATCATTTTTTGAGTATATAGAATTTTGAGGATTTTGGTATGTGGAAAGTGTTAAATTTTAACTTCATTCATGTTTTCACTAAGGTATTCAAGAGAATACATGATTAAGGACTTTGAATTTTTGGAATGTGACCAACAAAACATATCTTATGATATATGGGGATCAACGATGGTATTAAATCTCTGGTAATCATTCTCACTATGTTATGAGACTGGACTACAGTATTATGGATAAGCCTAAAGATTGGAATGGATTATGTTGGACATAAGTTTGTATTGTTTAAGGATATAATTTTTCTCAATATTATTAATGGGATGTTATAGTAATATAGTTTTAGAAAAAGTACAACCTGCAGGACGGGCGACAGCCCATCGCGTCAGACAAGGATGTGGGAATCGAACCCACAATCGAAGTGCGACTGGCCTTTATCGCCTACCAATGGCCTACAGGAATCCCTGTTTATTAGAAACTAGTTTTATTATATTAAGCAGTATGATATATGAAATATAAGTCCATTTTAGGAACCATATATGATTAATCTCAGTAAAGAATGACTTATGTATATTTAATAACTTTTGCTAACCTTTTGTTTGAGACAGATGGAATGACCTGTCATACTAACACATCACGAATAACAAATTCAACTTCATTTATTTAAGAGATGAAGTGGAAATTGTTCAAGGCACGAACAACAGTGAGATTGTACCAAAATAATGTAAGTATTTATTCTAATTCAAATTCTTCAACTTTAGGGAAACGATCATGAAAACCAAAAATGTTGTCCTAGTGCTCTTATATATGACTAATCAGATGGTACCATAGATCATCGCAAATTTTTGGATTTGTGATTATTGGATTTTCCATAGCCATGTTCTCTACCACTCTCCATCAGAACATGATGGTTAGATTTTTCTTCCATATCCATATTTTCACCTATGTGGAGACCCAGTGATTAGTTTATTTCGGTAATCGTTACATTTCATACATTAGTTTTTAAAGCCAAGATTTGGTATTACTTTTTACGATGTGGGTTTCTATTAAAGAAAATTACAAATAGTAAACCGTTTATAACCCCGACGAATTTCGAGGGCGAAATTCATTTTAAGGGGGGTAGAATGTAACAGCTCGAGATTTTATGAAAAATATTCTTTTTTATTTCACTAATGTCTTGTGTTGTACGCTACCCCAAAAGGAGCTTGCACAACACACATCCTTGACATGCCTTGCATTACACACAATCGCGACCTTCCTCGATAGCGTGTGTAGTACGCAATACCGAGTTTCACTAAACAACGATATGCTATTAAAATATTATTATAACTCGCCGTTATGAATAGTAATAACCACCTTTTAAAATTTTAGAAATTTTAGCTCTCAAAATGGACTTCATTTTTGGATTCGGAGTATCGAAATTAGCCTAAGGTGAAATTTTGGTACTTTTCGGATAACTATCATATTCTGATGAATAGTGAAAATTACTAAATTATAATTAAAAACAACTTTTTTAATCAAAATAATTAATAGTGATAAATTATTAATTTGAGTGGTTTTAAAGTATATTTAGAATATATTTTTACAATTTAATACAATTTTGGTCATTGGATGTAATTTCACATTTAAACCAGACATAAACAAGTGTCAATCTTTTGATAGATATTGTTTCTTAAAAACACGCTATTTGTTTTAATAGCGGGATTTAATTATAAAATTAATTAATGAAACTTCTATGTTATGAATTTGGTAGAATAGACTTCATTTTTGAATTTGGGATATGAAATATAGCTTAGGATGAAATTTTGGCATTGTTCTGAAAACCATCAATTTTTGATGAATAGTGAAACTACTAAGTGGTAGTTAAAAAAACTGAATTGTTCATAAAACTTAATTTTACCGCTTCTGTGAGTGGAATTTCGAAAATCCGAGAGACACGGTTAATATCAAGCACTAAAATGTGGTTCAATGAGATGAAAATAAATTTTGGTGAATAGTAACTTTTTACTTTTATTTACCACTGTTAAAAGTAAATAGGGTAATTAAGGGTAAATATGATATTATTATTACCCTAACACATGTCCTAATTCTATTTCATAAGTGTAATTCGACAAAAAACAAACTTAGGAATAAAATATGACCATTTAGGCCCACATGGATTAGATTAGGACATTTATTATTAATTTATTTAAAGAAGTGTTAAAAGAGTTAAAATCAACGTTTATTTACTAAAACATTTTTAATATGGGGTTATACATAAGATAAATTCGACTATAAATCTTCATTAGAAAGATAAAAATATTTCTTACATAATGGTATTTTATTTGTAATTTTTAGACATTAAATAAGTTAATTTATTTATGACACAATGATGATGCAGTAATTATCTTATTAATGAAATATTGACATAATTGATGTTATAAATACCAAAATAAATGTAATTTGAGACTTTTTATGAATGAAACTAATTTTTTAGGTTACTATGATATATTAGTGTTGATTTAATCAACTTGGTTTGAACAGTTAATTCTGTTATGACTTTCAGAAAAATCATATATCAAATAGTGTCAAAATTGAAACAAAATAGTTTTTAAATCAAATATTATATTATTAATTGTTATTTTATTCATAAAAATCTAAGGTTCGGCCAAATGACTTAGATAAAGATATATGTATTAATAATATACAATTTGGGGTTCGTTTGGCATGTTATAGTATGTGTATTAACCATATAGTGAAAGAAAACAAAAAGACACGGTAAAAGTTAAATTATTTAATTTAGAGTTAAATCTAATTGATAAGGTTACAATAATACCCTAAACTTGTTTAAATACTATTGGATGATAGTATTTCGACCCATCCCCACTTTAGCTACGAAATAAGACCCTTTGGAACCATTATAAACCGATTTTGACTTTAATATAAAATAATATTTTGAGATATTCCTAAGGTGCCCCTCTCCTCCCTTATAAAAGGGCACCTCCTCCCTCTCATCCTCACACCAATTTGAGCATTCAAGCTCGGCCAACCCCTGCCAAAATCTCTTCTCCACTTCCCTGGTATCATCTTAGATGTTCTGTTATTCTTCAAAGACCCATTTTAGTGCCCCAAAAGGTGGTTTCAAAGAGGCGTTTCAATGAAGATGTAATATCCATTACCGATCTTTTCAATTTCTTTATTCATGAACTTCTTCTTCTTTAGTTGTTTCATGATAAAGTAATAACATCAGTATTACTTACATACTGATATGTTATTATAAATATGAAACAACTCTAATTCACCTTCTATCCGTCCTACGGAAAAATGAAATCACCGCGCGTGCGTACGTACAGAATACCGTCTCCACGCCGTGGTGTAAACTATTTTCCACCACCACCTTAAAAGGATGGGTATAATGGTGTAATGAGTAACTATTTATGATTATTATAATTTAATATTGATACTGAAATAATATATATATATACTCCAATACAATTCCATGATCATAGGAACGATATCATCACTCGTGCATACGTACGGAATACCGTCTCCACGATGTGATGCGACTCGTTCTACATGATCATCATTACATAGTAATTATATAAATGTATTGAATTAATAAATATGATATATGTTACACTAATACAATTCTAGATATAAGGTATCTATAACCATAAAATAAGAATAAGAATTTATTTGGAAAAACACGCATAAGAACAAAAGGCAATAAGGACCCGAGTAACAAGTAACAACGACATATTACTAACAAGAAGCTAAGAATATAACCATATATGATATCATATCCATATGTATGATTCTGGAATAAGTCAATAACATTATTTAAACCATTATACAGGATCTTCGGACACGTACAAATCAAATCAGAACTAAGGTAAGGGAAAATATCACAATCTCATTTTTATCCAAGATTGTTTTTACGTTGGTATTTATTGGGGTATATTTTATCATTCACATCCCTGTTCCATCAATATGTAATATTTTTTCCATCCACTTACAATAGTTTCAATCCAATTTTACCCTTCGGTGAGTTTTTAGTAAAGAATATGAAAGGAATCTTTTGTCGTTTTCTCGTACGAGGTACTTTTTGACTTTCCGACAAAAGTACGAGAAGAATGTTTTTTTAACTTATACGGCATGAATGGATTTTTAAAACATTATTTCCAAGAATCTTCCTTTAAAAGTTTTCAATATTATTTTTAATCAACTTTTTTTAGTTTCTAATTTTATGACATATTAAGAAAGGAAAAGTGTTTTTGAAGAATAAAGGATATTTTCCTCAAGAATTCATTTCAAGTGTTTTATCAAAATTATTTTCCATCTAAGATAATATAGGGTTCTGTTTTTATCCCTATTATTACATTGATTTGATTATGTTGTGATGGAATTATTTTTATGAATTCCTTTATCTTATATGAATTGTTTTATGATGTCATGTTGTTTAAGAATCCCATTTTTATTACATGGGTTATGAAATGATGTATGGTTTATGATTTTGTGGCACACATAAGAATGGTATCATTATGAGATGGGTGGGACCTATATCTCCCTCCAATGCATTGGGTAAGGATTTTATATCTCATGAGATAGACATGGCTGGAATGGTAGGTTATACCGGTTCAGTGAAACAGGACTGAAACGAGGGTTAATCGATTCAGAAAGGGACTTTGTCCACTAAGATAGTCTTGGCAATGAGTCTTGACTAACAAGAAATGATTCTCTATGATTATGTCTGAATGCCACAAAGTTTCATGTTTTAGGTTATGATTATTGTGATTACATTTCACTGCCATGATTTATCCCATGTTATGAAATTATGATCTCTTTTGCAGGTTAAGATTTCCAAAAGTTATGTGCTTGTGTATACGATGAGATTTATATTTATTTTGTTTACCCTTACTGAGCATTTGAGCTCACCCTTTTATTTTTTCTTTTCCCCAGGATATAAAGAATGGTTTTAGGTAAAAAAAAGGGAAGATCTTTATGGGAGATTTTGATGATCTTTCACCACGTTTAGAAGATTATATTATAAGTTTCGAAAGACACTAAACTATTACGGTCCTTGTGTGTGTGTTTTTGTTATGTAGTAAGTATTCCGCAAATGTAATGTAATGTCAATGTACGTCAAGCTTCAGGTCTCTACACTCACCATTCCTGGAAGGTTGTGCCAAAACTGAAGCATTCACCAATCTACTTTTCAGTTCCAGAAAACAATCATCACATTCTTTTGTCCAGATAATCTTAACACAATTCCGAGTTAGCTTCGTCATTGGACTAGATAACCGTGAAATATTTTTAACAAACCTTCGGTAATGGCCTGCTAAACCAATGAAGCTATGAATTTCAATTACATTTGTGGGACATGGTCATTCTTCAACCACTTTTTTTTTGCAGGATCAACAATTATCCCATCTTTAGAAACAATATGACCAAGGAAGGAAATTTGTTGCAACCAAAACTCACACTTGCTAAATTTTCCATACAATTTCTTTTCATTAAAGGTTTTCAAAATAACCCTTAAATGTCTTTCATGCTCTTCTTTACTTTTAGAAAACACCAAAATATCATCAATGAAAACAACCACAAACTTATCCAAGAACTATTGGAAAGTTCTATTTATTATGTCCATGAATACAATAGGTGCATTGGTTAGCCCAAAAGGCATTACTACAAATTCATAATGGCCATATATTGTACGAAACGCAGTCTTCAGAACATTTGATTCCTTTTCCCACACCTGATGGTACCCCGATATCAGGTAAATTTTTTAAAAATACTGAGCTCGCTGGAGCTTATCAAACAAATAATTGATATGAGGAAAATGATATTTTTTCATAATAGTGATGTTATTAAAGGCTCTATAATCAATGAAAAGTCTCATAGAACCATCATTCTTTATAAAAAATAAAACAGAAGCACCCCTTGGTGATGTGCTAGGTTAAATGAAACATTTCTCTAATAAATCTTGCAATTTCCCCTTCAACTCTAAAAGTTCAATTTGAACCATTCGATAAGGGGGTTTTGAAATTGGCTTAGCATCAGGAACCAAGTCAACAGTATACTCAACTTCCCGATCTGGTATTATTCCAGGCAACTCATCAGGAAAAACATCAGGATACTCATTTGCCACCGGCAAATCATTAATCTGAACAGTTCCCTTCTTTTCAACAATATGTTCAAGGTAACATTCATTTCCATCTTTTACATGTTTCTCAGCCTCTTGATATGTTATCAACAGTAAGGTTTCATTCGTGTACACAAATTGAAAGTCTTTCTGAAAAGAAACACCTTTAGCTCTACAATCAATCTTAGCATGATAAATAGATAGCCAATCCATACCCAGGATAACAACAAAATCTACTAGAGGTAAAAAAATAAGGTTCTCAAGTAGGTTTTTTCCACGGATAAGGATAAGAATATTATTATAAATTCTTTTTGCCTCAACATTTCCCCCGGGTGTTTTTACCACAAGTTCAGGAGTCATTTCTTGAGATGGTATTTCCATTTTACTAGAAAAGGTTTCAGAGCTGAAAGAATGTGTTGACCCTGAATCAAACAACAGACTCGCATAATCTGAAAAAACAAACAAAGTACCTGATACAACTTCATTTGATGGCCCGACATCTACTGAAGTAGTTTCAAAGGATTTCACCACCCATTTCTGCTTGTAGTCTAACTACTTCCCATCAGTCGAGCTCTTTGTCGGACACTCATTCGCATAGTGAACGATCTGATTTCACTTAAAACATTTCACTAACTACAAATCATATTTGGACTTACCATCATCTTAATCATTTTTAGTACAATCACGAGCCTTATGTCCCATCTTACCACATCGGTAGCACTTTCCAGAATTCAGAAGACATTCCCCAGCATGCCTTTTTCCACATTTATCACAAACATGAAACATAGTTTTCTTACCATTATACCTTTTTGAAGAATTCTTCCCTTTATCCTTCAACCTCGGTCTCTTCTTCAGCTGGTTGTTATAGAACAGTTGATCACCGGAAAACTCCATTTCCACCTTCTCAGCACATCAAACAAGCTTTTCATAACTTTTGAACTCATGAGAAGCTAAATCCTTTCTATATTTTGGCATTAATCCTGAGTAAAAATGATTGATTTTACTATCAAAGTCTCGGATAAAATTTGGAGCATACCTTCCCAATCGAGTGCACCTTTCTTCATAGGCAGCCAATGAGTCTTCCTCCTGCCTCAATTCCAAGAATTGTTTTTCCATCCTAAGTCGAACAACCTTAGGAAAATACTTCTCAAAAAACATATCATTAAATTCATCCCAGTCGAGAGTATCAATCTCATCAGCATCCTTGATATCTCTAACCATCGATCACCACTAATCTGCTTCACCCTCCAAACGGTAAATAGCAAGACTAACCTTTTGATTTTCTAAACACCCCATGACATCGAAAATGATCTCTAGTGCTTTAATCCACCCTTCAGCTAGCACAATGTCAGATGATCCTATGAATGATGGGGGATGTTGCCTCATGAAATGTTCCACTACTGACATGTTCCTCTGCGGTTGATCTGGCTGATCTCGTGCATGGATACCGCCACCATTTATCGCTTCAGTCAACTGCACCATTACTGCAAAAAACTGTTCATTTACAATTCCAACCATCTCAGGATGCTGATTCGGAAGGTTATTTATTTCTTTATGCCTTCCTAACACTGCATCCCTATTTCCTCTACAGAAAACCATTTTGACCAAACATGTCTTAGATGAAGCAACATGGTAATCTTCAAATGCTATATCATTTCAATTTGACCATAAAAAAATATTTTTGGATAATAATTTAATAAAATTCTAACTCCTAAAGTTATCTAAACTGACCTCTGATACCAACTATAAGGCCCCAGCCTTAAAGCTTACTTAATATTGAATTAAATTAATAATTCACATTGAGAATCTTTTTAGGTTTAGGGTTTTAGAGAATTAGATCATAAAACATGTATTACATTCCACATTTAAGAAAAGTGGTTACATAAAAGATAGTATTCATTTTTTCCATCAACGAAATAATATTTAAAATAATATATGGATTATTTCTTGACACTTCCTTGACACTATCATCATATCATGTACCTTTCCCCTGACCTGTGAAAAACATTTCAAAAACTGGGGATGAGCATAAAAAGCTCAATAAGGGTTATAAACATATAGAAATGAATCATGAGTTCATATATACATAAGAATGAAATCATACTTTACCCATAAAATATAGGGACTTTAACATACCTCATCAAATCATGAATAAATCATAGAAATCATAAGACATAAAGGTAACTTGAGGCATTCATAACATTCTTACGTAGGGAGTAACCCTCTTGGTTATGTTTGGAATACCCATCACAGTATGTTCCCTAAATATCTTCAGAGAAACCTTAACGTTTAACTCCTTCGTGTTACCCAATGCATTGGAGAGCTATATCGGGTTCACCCTCCCTTAGTTTATCACTGAACCACCTGTCTTCATAATAATTCCCAAGAACCACAACATAATCGTATCACATAAAACATTCATAAAGGAATAATAAGATTTCCACCATTCAAACACAAGATATCAATACAACAAACTGATATAAAAATATTATGAAAACCATTTTCAATACCAAAATAAATGAAATGTAAACATGGTATTTATTTTTCTTTAAAAAAGTTATGGCTTGTAGAGGAAGACGAAACTCAAATAATGGTCACGGCGGCGGAGAAGTCATTGTCGCTGCATACGTACGACAAAAAAAAATTCACTTATGTCATTTAGTAAATGCTTCGTATAAAAAAGATTCCTTTGGAATAAACGTAAAATTCAAAGGGGTTTATACACCGTATAAAAGAAGGTTGTGTATAAAACAAAATATGCCTCAATGAAAAGAGATTGAGACGAAGTCCCATACCTCGGGTCTGACATGACTTCATCGTTCTTTAACCTTCTAAATAATAAACATGAGTTAATTTCTAATTTCTTAAGAACTTTTTTCAAGTTCATTATTCCTTTTATATCACTTATTACCATGTCATGAACACTATGTAATTATTTTAGGTAATATAAGTCGTTTTAACGATCATTGGTACTTGAGTTAAAATATGCTCTTTATAATTACAATTTGTTCATGTATCTATTATATACAGAGTTATAATCATGATATATATATCATATATATCATATATATCCAGTATATACATGCATTTATAATATTACAAAACATTTAGAGGTAATAAATGAAATGCACCGTTAATGGAGACGGTAAGCCGTACGTACGCATGAAAGCTACTTTCATTTCTATTTCATATTTTATGGAATTAAAACATAATGATACATAATAGTATTTTAATTCCAGTATGGTATCATATATAATATCATTAAATATATCCTATACACATACCACTTATGGTATTAACGAATCAAATCACTTTAAGGGGGCGGTAGTCCGCACTTTCTAAAATGAAGATATCGCATTTACTCATAATGGTAACCATAGTAATATGCCATAAATGAAAAATACAGAAGCTTAAGTAAAACATAATCATATTATATATAATATATAAATATAGTGACATCCTAATGGCCACCTTTTAAGGTGCTATATGAGTGTTGAACAATCATTGTTTCGTGAGGTAGAAATTCACCATCCACAGAAACAGTATGTTCTTTAACCATTAGATGTAGGTGTGTGTAAGTGTTGCTCGAATTATACTTATAAAAACATACTAGTATATGGAAGATACTGGTATAGTAACAAATAAATGAATAAAAAGAGTTTAGGGGGTTGGAGAAGCAAAATAAAACAAAAGAACCCAAGATAAGACACTACCTTTAAATTGGGTAACTCATTTTGATTTGAGCTCAAAAGCTTCCTTGGGAAGACTTCTGCCCAATGTTAGGCTTCTAGGAGTTATATAGGGATGTAGAGAGAGAAAATGGACAGGTTTTGGCTGAGACAAAGGCTTTGGAAGTGTGGGTAAGTAGGTAGAAGTGGGGGCCTTTTATAAGAGGAGAGGAGGGTCCCTCATGGAAAGTAATGAAATGTTACCTTATTTTAAAATGAGTTTCGGATTTAAAAGGTCCCACAGTGCTATAATTCGAGGATAAGGTGGTAAGGTTTCGAAATACACCCATCCAATAGGATTTGGACATGTTTAGGTCTTAGATTTCACATGATCTTTTTATTTTATTTAAATATTTAAATAATTAGGTAATCGTTGCATCATCATGGTGTCCTAAATAATTAAACTTATTTAATGTTTAAAAATTATAAAAAAATAATATGATGTAGGAATTATTTTTATCATTCCAATGACTATTTATATAAAAAAATCTGACTTGTATATCCCCATTTAAATTTTTTTTAGTAAAACAACTCATGTTTGTGTCATTTTTATTTTATCATTAAATAAAAAGATATTAATGTCATTTTCCTACCAAGGATTCTCCATTGGGTCCCCAAGTTGACCCATGGATTGTTTTGGTCGTCCATGACACATCCAATAAGGGTAGAACATGTGTCATGTTCATTTCATGTTAATAAAATATTATTCTAACCTTAAACTATATTAATTACCTCTAATCGCGATTAAAAGCTTAAAAATTACTATTCACCAAAAAAATTATTCTAATCCCATTGACCCACATTATACTTTTTAATGACAAGAATGAATGTTGGATTTTTTAAATTCAAACCACAGTGGTGTAAAAATTTCATTTTAACGAAAAATCTGTTTTTATAAGTACAACTTAGTGGTTTCACTATTCATCCAAAATTGATGTTTTCCAGAAAAAAACCAAAACTTCACCCTAAACTATATTTGATATTATGAATTCAAAAAAGATGTCTATTTTGAAAAATTCAAAACATATAAGTTGAATTAATTAATTTAATAATTAATTCCCGCTATAAGAGCAGAAAGCGTGTTTTTATGAAACAATAAGTATCAAAAGATTGACACTAGTTTAAGTCCAATTTCAAAGTGAAATTAATTCAACGACCACTATTGGATTAAATGGTAAAAATATATTCTAATAGTACTTTAAAACCAATTAAAAATAAAATCTAATAATATAAATAAATTATATTAAAAAGTGGTTTTGAGTTAAAATACAACATTTTCACTATTCATTAATGAAATGAACTTTATCGGAAAAATACCAAAAATTCACACAATGTAAATTTTGATGTCCCAATCATAAAGAATAAGTTTATTTTGACAAACAGAGATTATAAAATTGTCAAAAGATAGATTTAATAGATGGGTTTCCATCAAAAGGCTGTAAAACAATCTTTTAAAAATATTAGTGTATTTCATGCTTAAGATTGTATTTATTCTCATTTTAAGCCTCTAAAAAACTATCTAATTCATTAATAGACATAAATAAAAATATCTATTATTCATTACTTACATAGGATGTTACACTATTTCATAATATTTATGTTAAACGGGGATCACAATCATAAATAATCGATAGAGGTACTCCATGAAGTCTCACAACTTCATTAATATATAGTCATTCCAGACGTTTAAGTGGAAAATCTTCTCTTATTTGAAGAAAATGTGCTGACATAGTAAGATTATCAATAATAAACTATGTTGCATCGTTCCTTCTAGGAGTCTTTAGTAGTCCCATGACAATGCCCATCATAATATTATCCCATTTCCACTTAGGTATAGGAAGAAGTTGGAAGACTCCTCCAGGAAGTTTCCATCCAACTTTCACTTGTGGAAAAACCATACATCTAGACACAAAATCAAAAATCTCCCTCTTAATTTTTTCCCAGAAAATTTATTCCTTCAAATCTCTATAAATTTTGGTTTTCCCGGGGTGTATATAGGAATTGGAGCTATGAGCATCATCCAAAAATTCCTTTTTTAGATCAGGTATATCGAGAGCACAATGTTTCTTGCCAAATTTCAAAAATCATTCTTTATTAACAAATTCACTCAATCTCCCATCATTCACAACATTAATATTCTTTTGAAACTCTTCATCACCAGTTTGAGAACTCTTTATCCTTTTTAGTAAAGTTGGTTTTACAACCATTTGAAAATGAATTGTTGTTTCACCTTCCATGGTGATTCCCAAATCCATATTTACTAGATCCATATATATAGGATCATTTTCAAATCTCATCTTGTTCAAAACTCCATGACCTTTTCATCTCAATTCATCTCCCACCTTATTTTCCTTCCATGGTTCATAGTTTATAGTGCAATCGTAATCTTTGTGTAGTTCAAACCATCGTATTTGCATCATGTTCAGTTCTTTCTATGAGAAAATATACTTCAAAATCTTGTGGTTGGTATATATCTCACATTTTTCACCATATAGATAATTTCTCCATATATTCAATGATTGTATCATAGTTGCTAACTCAAAATCAAGAGTATGATAGTTTTCATCATGAATTTTTAACTCTTGTGATGCATAGACAATAACTCTATCATTATGCATAATGACACAACCATGTCCTTTCTTTGATGAATCAGTATAAATAACAAACCCATCATTCCCCGATGGTAGAGTCATGATTGGAGAATTGAATAATCATCTCTTAAATTCTTCAAAACATTTTTCACACACTTTTTTCCAATCAAATATAACCCCTTTTTCTGTGAGCTTTGTTAATGGGTTAGCGAAACAGGAAAAATTCTGGACAAAACGCCGATAGTGACCTGCTAAACCAATAAAACATTGTACCTTAGTTATACTTTCCGGGGCTGTCCATTCATGGATTGCTCTTCCCTTATAAGGATCAACAAATAATCCATACCTTGAGACAATATAGCCTCAAAAAGATATCTCTTGAATCCAGAATTCACACTTGCTAAACTGTTAATATAATTCAGTCTTCTTATAGTCTTCAGGATAATGCACAAGTAATTTTTAGGATCATCGTAGCTATTGGAGTATACCAAGATATCATCAATAAATACCACTACAAAGTCATCATGATATTCCTTGAAAACAATATTCATTAGATCCATGATGATAGAGGGTGCATTAGACAATCCAAAAGGCATTTCTGTAAACTCGTAAATATCGTACCTGGTTCGACATGATATTTACGGAATGTCTTCCATCTTCATACACAACTGATGATATCCGGATCGACGGTCAATATTTGAAAAGTATTGAGCTCCATGAAGTTGGTCCAACAAATCATCATTGCAGGGTAGGGAATACTTGTTCTTTATTGTAATATCATTGATCTCCCTGTATTCAATGCACAACCTCTTAGATCCATATTTCTTCATAACAAAAAGGTCATGGGATCCCCATGGAGAAACACAAGTGCAAATAAGTCCCTTGTTACTCAATTCCTCTATTTTTATCTTTAGTTCCACTAATTCCATAGTGGCCATTCTATAAGGGTTCTATGATATTGGCCCTGATCTAAGAATTAAATCTACAAAAAACTCAATTTCTATTTCTCGAGGATGTCCATGTAAATCATCTGTAAACACATCAACATATTCTTTCACAATAGGTACATCCTATATTTGAACATTATTTTCCTCACCCACAATTATTTAATACTCTTCCTCACCAATATGTAATTTAGTTGAGCTACTGTGGGTGGATCTAGATAAGAATTATTATGTGATGATTCTGCTCTGAAGATAATGTGTTCTTTATCATCATCATCAATATTAGTAACCTCCTTCTACATACAATAAATTTTCACATCATGGTGTGAAATCCAATCCATTCAAAGTATTATATCAAATTAAATAATGGTTATGAATATGATATCATAAGATAAAGAACATTTATATGCCCTAATGTGTACTGATTGACAAAAAAATGTTGCAATGAAACTTCTCGTATGATCATTAACTTAAAAATCCTTTGTTAAATCATATTGTAAATGTAAAATTTTCTTAGCAAATAGGGATGATATGAAACAATGCAATGAACCAAAATCTAATAAAGCATTGGATAAACTTGAAGAACCCATTAAATTACCTGCCACTATGTCTTTCAGAAATTCTACCTCAACATTAGTGATAAAATAAGCTTGGCCTTGATCCCTTGCATTTTTCTGAGGTATGATAGCCAGACACTTAGGAAATTCATTTGTATAATTCCCCCTTTCTCTACAATTTTAGATTCAAAATCAACAACCTCTTTCTTCCCATTTCAATCATGAGCTTGGTGGCCTTTTTCACCACATTTGTAACAGACCCTCATTCCTTTAAGGAAAGTTCTAGGGTGTTTCATCCCACATTTACTGCATGATAGTTATTAAACATTTCCCTTCTTCCCCTGATTTCCATTTCCAGAGTGTTCATTAGATCTATTCTTCTCTTTTTTTTTTAAAGTCATAAGACTTAGAGAATTTTTTTTTCTGTATTGATAGCACATGAGACAATATCTTCATATGAAGAGAAGGATTGTGAGACTAATGCTCGACGGAGAAATGGTTTTAACCCATGAAAGAAACTATCAATCTTACTTATTGGGTTACACATATATTCAGCAGCATTCCTCGCTAACCTTGTAATGTTAGCCTCATACTTAGCGACATTCTCATCCACTTTTTTCCTCTGAATCAAAAATTGCATTTCTATATCTACTCGATGGTCATGTGGAAATTATTTTTCTATGAAAATCTCTTTAAACTCCCACCATTCCATATTTTATATTTCATCATATTCCTTTTTGTTTTGAATCATTTACCCCCATTGATAAACATCTTTAGTGTTGCGGTAAACATCCATGAAAAGTTTTTCCCTTTCAATACTCCCCAACACATTGAATATTTTCTCTATGGAATTTATTCATTTCTCAATTACTAATGAATTTTTACCCCCATTGAATGTTGGTGGTTTTTGTTTCATGAAGCGATCTAACATTGATCCTCCATGCTGTGGATCTGGGTGCTCCATACAAGCAAGGTTATTATTCATAACCTGAGTGAGTTGTCCCAGTATGGTGATTACTTGATCACCACTAGTTGCATCACCAGATCCACTATAATTATCATGAGTTGGAGTGAAATCCCTACATGTATTGTGTACATTAATATGGTTTCCATTCCTTCCATTAGGTGCCATTTCAAAACAATGGCATAATCTAGATTAGTTTGTGAATCGAAATACATAAACCCAAACTTGTAAAACACTTAAAATAGATTGAATAGTTTATTGATATAATTAATAATAAAAAAATGTTTACTTTGAGGATTAATATACTCATAATCCTTTTATAATGGTTTTTATCGAAAATGAGAATTATCCTAAGAATATACCCTGGGAGTGTTGTAACCAAGAGTGAAGCAAGGCCCATTATCATGCTCCAGTTCCCATTTCAGTCTAGCTGAATGCGGTGTTTTCGGTTTTTACCACTAGGTACATCTATGCTAAATCCACCTCTACCAGCTTATATCCAGATATGGATGTATTTCTTGTAAAACAGAAAAAATCTATACAATATAAAAATTATTTGAAGTTATACTAAACTAATCCTTAATGCCTTTCTTAGGATAATGTGATATAAATATTGTATATCTAAATCTAGATTCCAAGGTTTGTACAAAACTTTTCTGATAACAACTGTAATACCCCGACACCAGTAGCCCATAGTTTGTGCATTATTACGTATCATTGTCATAATCACAAAAGATAATTTCTCAACAGACTGATTTGTTTAGTTCCCTTGGATGTACTAGATACATTCATTAGGTGTACATTACATCATAAAATGGAAAACTACAACAACATAGTTTCCATAGACAACACTGAGATACCAAAGACTATCCCTACAGGATAGTCGTTATATACCTTTTCGCATCCTGGAAAAAAAATTGAACGGGATGAGATAAGATGCTCAATAAGGATAACAATATAGAAGAAGATTTAATAAATAATCATAAACATTAAGGCTATGTATAAAACAAAAACAAAATCATTTTCAACATAAACATCATCATAATATGGAAATTGTAAGTCAAAATAATGTCATTTACTTACTCACATGGAAATTATACTAGTCTAATAATCCCATTCAATATCAATAGAGACCTTCCTAATGATGGAATGCATAAAGGCAGACATTCATAACCACCTAGTCAGTGCCTTGTTCCAAGACACTAGTTTTACTCATGAGACCTACCAATCCATCGATGGTATATAGAGGGCTCCACCCGTTACTTACTATGTCTAATGCATTCCTCGAATGAAATGGTTTAAACATAACATAAACATTCGTATTAAAACTAGCATATGAAATATCAATTCTTTATCCATAAACCATGAATGGTGCGAAAATAAAACATCCATAGTTAAACATGTCAAAAAACCTTCAATACAATATGGAAGTTTTGTATCATAATAAATCAACTTCTAATACGATTATAATTTATCAAAGGATGTTGACATAGATGAAATCAAAACCATTATTTTAGAAATATCACTTTCTTTTTTGAAATAATTTAACAAAAAATTTATTTTGAAAATATTCTTATAATCTTGTAATTGAAGCTTCAACGGTGTTATGATGGCAGAAGATACCACCACCCACCGTAAAATTTAAAAAAATCTTTCCTTAAATTTGACGAAAAGGTAAAAAATTATATTGTTTGGAAAAAGACAGAATGATTAATTTCAAAACATATGAAGTAAAATAATGGAATAAAGGAAATTAACCCATATTATAGTGAATAGTGAATTGTTTTTGAAATACAACCTTATAAACCATGGATGTGGATGATAAAGAGGTCCCTATAGACAATCACGTATAAACAACCTCAGATAATGGAGAGATGATAAAATTAATCCTTACCTTGTACTTTTCATTAGAATAGTGTAGGATAAACTCCTGTATAATGGTGAAATAATTGTTATTAAATTATATAATAATAATATACATTAATATGATATCATATATTATCTTTTAACTTTGATATGTTAATAATACCATAGTATTATTATCGTTTCGGGTGTTAACTGATTTATTTTCCTTTATATGCCTTGTTACGTATGTAATGTTTGTTATGTAATGGATGTATTGTATTCATATTCAAATTTATATTATGTCTTTAAACATAATTTGTAATCATATAATGAAAATTAATTTTAAATGGATATGATGGGTAATGAACCGCATCACGTTCGTGGAGACGGTAATCTGTACGTACACACGAGCAACAATATCATTTTTTTGATATTAAAATAATATATAATGGGTTGGTATAAAATATATACATAATCAGTATCATGTTATATATATTATTTACATCAATTACACATCATTATTATGCTCATCCAAATAATAATGTATTGAATAACAATTACAAAACGACGTGGAGACGGTAAGCCGTACGCATGCACGTATGGTGACATGTCATTAAAAGGATGGATATAATAATCAATATGGTTGTAAAATATTTATAATAACATCATAGGGTATTTAAGATACATGATTTATTATTTTTTAATAGAAACAACAATGAAATAGGAAGTGGAAGAAGAAAAGAACTTTAAAGAGGTGATGAAAGATTTTCCTCTTCTTCGTGTTCTGTGTTTTCATTAGATCAAAAGGTATCCTTAGGATGTATTTATGACTAAAGGAAGGACTCTATGATGAATGGAGGACAATTTAGAGGATATTTTGGCAGGTTGTTTCTGATCTAAATGGATTTGATAGTGTGAATTAAATAGATTTTGGAGTTCCTTTTTAAAAGAGGGGTGATTGACACCTTAGGAAAAGCTAGAAATATTATTTTATCATAAAATAATTTTATTTATAATTGTTTAAAAATGGAATATTTAATGGATAAGGTAGGGATGGTTCTAAAACCACTCAACCCTTATGTTTTAGATAGGGTTGGGTCACCATATTAATGTTATCTTTTAGATTAAACTTTTTGTTAAATTGTTTGACATTTCAAATGTCTATTTTTCTTTTTATATTATTTGGTTAATAATCACAGTATATACTTCCAAGAGAACCCAAAGAGGTTAACTAATGATACTCCTTTAATTATATAAGTCTTTTAGACAATCCTTATATTTTTATGAATAGAATATCAATTAATAATATAATATTTTGTTTAAAATCACTTTTATTTCAGTTTTGACACTATTTGGTATTTAGTTTTTGCTAAATTCATAAAATCATTATTACTTATAAAACAATTCTTATAACCAACCCCAAAATGTCATAGTAACCTAGAAAATTAGCGGAATTTATACAATGTCTAAAATTACCGTTATTTGGATATTTATAATATTAATTATTTTAATATTTCATTAATTAGGTAATTACTACATCATCATTGTGTCAAAAATAAAATAAATTAAATAATTTCTAAAAAATATAAATAAAATACCATTATATAGGAAATATATTTAGATTTATAATGAATATGTAGAGTTGAATTTACCGAATTTCCACCCCTATATTATAAATAATTTAGTTATTAAACATTGATTTTAACTCTTTTAACTCTTATTTGAATTAAATAATAATAAATGTCCTAATCTAATCCAAGTGGAACAAAGAGGTTAATATTTTATTTCTAAGGTTGTTTGTGGACGAATTATATTTATCCAATTGAATTAGGACATGTGTTAGTGTAATAATAACATCATTTTTACCCTTAATTACCCAATTTATTTTTAATTGTGGTAAATAAAACTAAAAAGTAACTATTCACCAAAAATTATTTTCATCTTATTGAACCTCGTTTTTTACTTATATCAACTGTGTCTATCGGGATTTTTAAATTCAACTGATAGAAGCATTAATTTTTTTTAATTGGAAAATGCTCGTTGGAGGTGGGTAAAAGACGGTAAAAAGTTTAATAAAATTTTTATATATCTAAAATTATTATTAACCGGCTCCAATGAATTAAATTAAACTAATATAGGTATTATGTATCTATTTTGACCTCAAATAAATTTAAATATGATAATAATTATTTAAATAAAAATTAAATTTTAAACTATAACTAGTTTTTTTCAGTATTCATCAACAATTGAATGTTTTCAGAAAAATACCAAAAAATCACCCTATGCTAATATTGATATTATGAATCGAAAAATGAAGTCCATTTTCAAAGATAAAATTTTGAAAATTTCAAAAAGTGGGAATTAATATTCAAAACGACTTGTTTTATTGGTTGTGGTGTGTTAGAACTCGAAATTGCGTACAACACACGCTATTGTATTATTCAAAGAGAATCATACCATGGAAGCATGGGATGTTACAAATAATATTTATTTTTCTATTATATTATGATATTAATTCATTTATTAATAATATATGTATTAAATATATAAATATTATAAATAGATCTTACAAAAAAATTATTTATAAAATATTTATTAATATTTTAAAAACTATTTTGTCATATTAATACTTTTATTCAAATTTCATGATACTAATAAACTTATTAAATCATTTTATATAATATCATAATATCAAAGTGTTTATTTATACAATAATTTTAATAGTAATAATAAATTAATATTAATATTAATACATTTATTATTATATAAAAAAATATATAGAAACTTTTGACAAAACATTAATACAATTACCACAATATTATTACATGTATTAATAAATTTAATATAATTAATATATAGTTTTCATTTTTTTATTTTTATAATATATTAACTTTTTAATATTTATATTTTCTTACAATTTCTGTAATTATTGATTTATTTAAAATGAATAAATTTATTCATAATTTTTATTATAACATTAATACATTACTTTAGTAAAAAATATTATAATATTAATATAGTTATTATAATATCAATAATTTTTTTTGATAATATTAAAAAATTATTAAAATACATTTATGAATAATTAATACAATTATTATATTTTAATACTTTTTAAATACAGTTATCAAATTAATAAAGCATTTAACATAATAATAACACATTTATTATTACATTTAATTTAAATTATATAGTTTATTCACTTTGATTATCTATTTTTTTATTAAAAGTTATTTTTCCAATTTTAATATTGTTTTTGATATAAAAAATAATTTAAAGAATTTTTTTATATAATTCTAAATTGTAAATTTTCACTAGTATTTGTGAGCACTAATTTGTTAACAATTACTACTGTTATATTTTTGAATGTTAGTTTTAACGCAGGTAAAAAAGAGTCATTATTATTGATTTTAGTTGTAATGCTAATAAATTTTGTTTTTAATTTCTCTTTTTTTTGTTGAAAATAAAAATGATTCCCCACTTTTAAAAGAACCCTACAATATCTTATATCTATATCATGTCATTCATGTTCTTATAGAAGCTAAATACTTCCACTTCCTTTGATTATTTGGGACAAGTTGACATAAAAAAAATAAATTTTTGATATTTATTGGTCAAATTAAGGATATTTTGAAGGATTTTTCAATGTTTTTTTTGTGATTTATTCATATATATGAAAAATTATCAATGCTTACCAATTTCAAATTTACCCCAATGTACAACATATTCCCGTCAATTAGGTAAGAATAATTTGATTCTAATTTTTTCTTCCTTGTCCCCATAAATAAGTATATATGATTGTATATATTCATTTCCATATTGATTTATACATGATTTTGGTTATATGTGTTTTTATATTTAAAATTTAATAGTTTTTGTTTTTATATTTTAATATATGGAAATATTATTTCGAATAATTATTGAAAAAATGTCTTAAAAATTAAGGGGTTTCAAATTATTAGTAATTCATTTTGATAATTTTCGGAGTTAATGTGAAATATAAAATGGTTTTAATGTAAAATTTATTTGTGTAAATCCATTCAAATGCATGTATTTTGACAAATGTTTCTATAATTTATTACCTATAATTAACTTATTGAGTTACATTTCCTATTTTATTATTCATTTAAATGAAAAGTGATATAAATCAATTATAATGTTTTCATAGAAGTTTATACTGAATAAAAACATCTTATTTCAATGGAAACCTACATAGAAGTTGTTTTCCAGTTAATTTTTAGATTATTATGTATTTTTATGAGTATATTTATAACATTATATTTTTATTAGTTTATAATATAAATATGTGTTTTCAAATGATTAATGCTGTTTCATTACGAAGTGAGATTTTTATTCATTTATTTTAAAAGGTGTTATAATGAAAATTATGAGATGATTGAAATATTTCTTGATAATTATTCAATTTTTAAATTTGGTATCGAGAAAGGTTGATTTCAATTTTCAATGGTCTTTTTAAATTTCATAAATTTATCATTTTTTTAATAAAACTACTTGTGTGTAAAAATAATTTTAAAATTCAATGACTAATTGAATGTAAACAAGATACATACTTCTATATGTTTCAAATGTAACATTTGGCTTTAGTTATGTTGTGGCATGATTTCTAGAAGTATGGGAATGTTTTTATTGTAAATATGATTGTATTTGGATGAAATTAATTAACATTTGATTTTATTTTTGATTGGGTAAAGATTAGATTTTTTGGTTTTATCAAAAATAATGAGTGATTTTGATTATATTAGCATGATTTTTGATATTTTTTTGAATTCCTTTAAGGTGCCAGATCATAATATTAATTCCTCCATATGTTTTAGGATTTGGGGGAAAAAAAGGTTCCCTGTTTTTTTAATATGTCTTATAGTGATATAGACGGAGTTATAACAATAAATAATATTTTCAGCCATATAGACATCAATTGAGTTGTAGTGGAATTGGGTGTGCACTGATAGGATTGTATATGATGTAGGGTCATGTGAATTTAGATTTTTATGATTCTATATTTTTAGAGGTGTCTATTACATGGAGCTATAGTGTGGTGTAAGCCCTACCCAATTAGAAAGCAGTGCGATGTGGAGATATGAGTATGTAGTGTGGGGTATTTCAGAGGTTATTTAAAACTAATGATAGTTACATTTTAGGTTGGAGTCTGCAGTATAGTCCCCCTACCTTAAAATTAGGCCCTATGATGTTGTGGATCTGATTACTCCAAAATTCATCCCCAAATAAATAGGATACACATTGTAATGGTTGGAATGAATATAAGACACACATTGACTGAGGGGTGTGTGAAATGGTTCTTTTGGATTCAATGTAGTACATGAAGAGTAATGAGGATCTATGGCATCAACCAAGGGGTTATAATGTCATCTTATAAAAATATATCCATCTATAAATACAATTTAGGCCCTCATCCCCACTTTTCTCTCCACTATTCATCTCAAGACCTCAGTGACCATAGTAAAATTTAAAGGTCTCTTTATCACTATTTGATATGGATCAGTACATATCTTCTTGAGTAAGATATGTATTTTCCATGGTGAGTGCTACCACATTTATGAGCAGTATCACTCCATTCGATTTCATTTTCTTCTATTTCTAATCATAAAGTAGTGATGTTTTATCTCTATCATTCTAACAGGTATTTCCATGCAGTTTTCACTGTGATAATTACTTTATGTCTTTATGAGATCATAGTTATTCGATCTGAGAAGATATTAGAGATCCAACTTTTCACTCTATTTTTGTTTCTTGATATATGGATGATGAGGTATCAGATTCATTGGTTCTCCTATTAATTTATGTGAAATAATAAATTTACCATGGTTTAACCCTTTGGATAATGAAGTAATTAAACAAATTTATAGTGAAGTATATTAAATAATTACATTTTTTTATGATTACTGATTGCGTGAGGTTTATTTACACTGTGGTAATAGTTTTCCCTTGATTTATTATATAGTTGTCTATATATGGTATAATTCTTTTCACATGTCTACAAAAATGGCAAAATCATGAATAAATTTACAACATTAGAACAATAATGTAATGCTAATAAATTTTTTTGGTTTGATAAATAAATAATTAAGCTTAATAGTTAATAAATCCTGTTGTTTAAATAATTTATATGAAATCAAATTCATGAAAAAAATAATTTTTTTTTGATTTTTTTCTTCCATGTCTTAATTGTTGTGGAAAAACTGGAAGATAGAATTTATTTTTGGGGATAATAATAATTAATGGAATATTAAATGAGCTCCTATTTTCTTTATATTTTTTAATACTAGCTGATTTTTATAGAAATTATTTATTAATAATTTAATATCTTTTAATATTTTATGACATAGGTTTCAGATATCTTGAAACTATAATAATTGAAGTAGTATATTAAATATGTCATAAAAAATATTATTTGATAAAGATCAATTCATGGGGATGGTGGTGTCTATTTTTTATAATGTCTTGATTCCTTTTGATTGGGGATGTGTGATCAAGATTTTATATGAGTTTTTAATGACTTGTTTTTATGGCCATGATTAATTATAGATAATGGTTGTTCCTTTCTACTATTTGTGTCCTCTAGATGTGCAAATTTATATCAGATTTGACATGATCCTTGGATGGTTGATAATATATGAGTGGGGGGGGGGACATTTTATTTCATATAAGTTGATACCTATAATGGAATGATGTATGGTGTTATTTATGTGGGTGTGAGGATGACATTGGATATGCTGGAAAATGTTGAAGGTGGTCTTACACAATGATTTTTAGGACTCTAGGATTCTTTCCTGTAGAATTTGTTTATTGATTGGATGGATTATTTTCTTTTTTATCTACATTGTTTCATCTAGTTCTTTATGTAGATGGATATTCTTAGTTTGATCACTAGATAATATCTTTGGATTTTTTCCCATAGTACCTGGATTTATGGAATATGAAATTCTTAATATTTTGTTTGTTTGGGGTGAATCACTCATGTGGGGGATTGTGTTTCTAATAGCATTTTTAATATTGATTTAAAAAATTAATTCACCCAATGTGATAAAATTACATATTAAACTAGAAGTACAGAATTATGTAATTTGTTCATAATAATAGGTTCTCAAAATCTCTATTACAACTCAATTAAAATAACATTCTAAATACCCTATCTTTTGATGATAATATATTACTATCAAACAAAATATATAAAATATAAATTAATGTCAAAAATCAGTGTAATGATTTTCTATAATTTTAGAATATAGAAACTGTTTTATATTAAAACAATTAAAATATTGATTTAAATTTCGTGATTGAAAAAAAGGGGTATAGTCTTATTCCAATACCTTATCTACTCAGCATAGAAATCACCCACTACCAAGAAGTTTATTATATAATGAATTGATCAAAAACCCAGGTCATGTTTTATATAGTCAAATAACACAAGGCTATCCATTCATAGAGCTTATTCTATAGTTATACATGGATGAAAACATGTACAAGTCACACAAGAACTCTGGAATAGTTATATGTGGTTTTAAAGTGGAACAGAATTGAGATAAATTGTTATCTCTATACAATTTAGTGAAGGAGATAGAGTTTTGAAAAGAATCAAAATAATACAACAAAAAAGATCCATTGTATGATAAAATAGAAAGAGAGAGGAATGATAAATGTGAATATAAGGTGAATCTCTACTCAAATAGATCAGTTTATCAAATGTATATGAATTTATATTATGATGCATCTATATAGGATTCATTGAACTGCAGTAAATAGAGTTTCATTGTGAAATGGTAAAGTCCTTCTCATTTCATTCGGTGTATTTCCAAATACATGTATATAAATGATTATCTATAGTCAAGTGTATATTTGTCTGTATTCATATATCCATTCTTGTAGATAACTGACCACGCAGAAGGGAGATCTTGTGAATTTTTATCTTTAATGAATGTCCATTTTACCACTCCTGGATAATAAAAACATTATCTAGATCATCATATAGGGTGGCATATTAGGAATATTCATAAATGGTTTTGAATAAATCCGTTTAATTTTTGAAGAATAAATATATTTTAATCATTATTAATCTTATAACATTGAATGCCTTAATATATCCATTTTTGAAATTAATTTTAAATTAATTATGAATATATATTTTATATATTGTGTTATAGAAAGATATGGTCGTAGAATTCTCTACCCATAGTTCTAGATTATAATGTTAGTTATGAATAATTGTAGATCTATCTCATGGTTGATCTATATGTAGGTAGATTATTCTAATAGAAGATGTATCTAGAGGTAGATTCAAATTTTAGTAGATCCGTTTGATGGTAGATCTATCTAGATGTCACAATATTAAACTAATTGTTTATTTTTGGAATGACGTAAGCATTGAATGAAATAAAATTACAACTAATAGAATACAAAAATGGTATATATAGACTTATCCAATTTTGTTTTATTTTTTCTAGAATATAATTGACAATCATAATACATTAAATTTATTAGAAATATATAAATGGTTTGAGAACATTATAATTAAGATGTTTTAGTAATAAGATACAATACCATTCCTTATTATAAAGACCTGGATTCTCTATTAATTTTTTCAAAAAATAAAAGAAAATTTAAAAGTCCCTGAAAATTTATGGTGGATGATTTTGAGGCCCAGAGTGCCCGGAATGAATTTCTGAACATTTTTTGGTATGTTCAGCAAACGTGCGGGAGGATTTTTCTAACATTTGAACTGGTGCTCGAAATTGAAATCTAAGCACACCATTGAACTTACAGCGCCAGCATTCGCTAAAGAAGACCTTTACCTCGACTGCAGTGGGTTGAGTGTGAAAGATAGAATTTGGGTTCTTCATGAAAAAATAAAATAAAATAAAATGGTGTAAAATTTTAGTTTTATTTTATTTTGAAACCACCAATATGGATATTTTAAAGGTGGGGACCACCTGAACTAAAAGCTACCATGAGAGGTTATGGAGGTGGGGACAACCCATCCAAACCTCCCATTTGAGGATATGGTGATGTAGACCACCCGAGGCCTAAAACCCCTTGAACCCCTTGAACTACCTCATAAATATTGGTAATCCTTTTAATCATACCCCACATAAATAGTTCCACCCCCTTTAATTTATCATTCCAACCCTAGTAAATAATTAACCCAATTTGAAATTATGCTAACAATTAAAATTGTGTAAACAAAATAGTTGGCTATATTTCATTTTGGGTGAAACATTTGGAAAAGGGGAGAGCTCTAGAGGCTTACACTTCATCCAATGAATAACATTGGCGCACAATTTTTACTTCTTCTTCGGAATATCCTCAAATGAAGAACACCATCAAAGAACATTCTTTGGAAATCCTGTAAGGGGATAAAGAACGAGCCCGACCATGAAGCGTGGTTTCAGAAGTGATGATTATAGGCAGTCTCTTCACATTTTTTGACTTATTACTTGCGCCAATGTCAATGAAAAATCTGAGGTAGGACACCACCGCCCATCCTCTCTTCAAACCATGTGATTAATTGTTCATCATGATAAAGGAATGACTACGAACCGTGGTGGAGCACGAAAACATTGGTAAGAACCAACACAGACCGTGACGAAGAAGACGACCCAACAACGCCACCGCACAACCCCCTTCGCCTTGCGGCCACCGTGCACCACGACACCACCGCCTGCGACCTCCGAGGAATCCACGACCGGGCCGCCACCCCGCAGCTGAGTCACCTCCCTCCGTGGCCCTGCCACCATCTGTAGCTGAAACCCACGTCCGAACCACCAACCCATGGCTGGTACTCCATCTGCGGCCAAACCGCCCAGTGGTCAGACCGCCTCCACACAGGCCCACCTTTTGCGGCCCTGTTGTGCTGCCCACGACCTCACCAAGCCTCCCCGCAACCTCTGCCCTCCCATTCGAGCCGTCCTGTAGCCACAACCTTCTCAGCTCAGCCACCCCGACCTAGTCGTCTTGCGGCCTCTACCCTCCTGGATGAGCCACCCCAGGCTGGGCCGAGCTATCTCGTGCCCTCACGGAAACACTCATAGCCGAGCTGCTGTCTGCGGCCTTGCTGACCAGTCGTCTCCTCCACTAGGTGGAAAAAATGGCCTTAGTGGCCTCTCATAGAAATTGTGGCTTGCCGGACTGCCCAGTGTTCCAGTACTCACCATGTGCATGTCCTGAACTAGTAGGTTGGGCCGGGTCGTAACAAACCGGGTCAACCCATGCCAGATCGGGTCGGGTCGGACTGACCCGGTTGGACTGGTCCCAGACATGATACAAACTTATACTTTAATTGGGACATAACTATGGAACCATACCTCCGTTTGATGAACCATCAACGGTGCTAGAAATCTTGGAGCGAGATAGTCCCATTGAGTATACCCCACTAATGTTTTGGGTAATGATGAGGTATGGTCCGGGTGGATTGAGAACGAATCCAATCAGGCCGCTGAGACTAAAGTCTAAATAACTCATAGATCAAGAATCCAATTGATGGCCATCTATTCCGTTGATACCCTTATGAAGTGGAAAACCATTGAGATACATCTTCACAGGACTTCATAGAAGTTGTACTATCGAGAAGTAACTTGTGGAGGGGATCATCTTGGAGACGAGAAATCTTAGTAAGTGAACCCAACAGCTGGCTATGATGAGAAGAATGAAGAGTGATCCTGTGTGGGTCCACACCTAGCGGTCCTTTGTGGGTCAGCTCCTAGCGATCTTGTATGGGTATAATCCTAGAAGTCCTATGTGGGTCATCTATTATTTATCCTATGTGGGTTAGCTCCTAGCGTTCTTGTGTGGGTCAACTACTAGCGAGCCTGTGTGGGTGAGCTCCTAGAAAACCAGTGTGGGTCTGCTCCTAGCGACCATGTGTGGGTCAGCTCCTAGAGAACCTGTGTGGGTTAGCTTCTAGATAGCACATGTCGGTTAGCTCCTAGTGATCCTGTGTGGATCAAATTATTTACAGAGTAGTATGATACAATATTTACATCTAATAATCTGTACTACTATACTTATGTTATAGCTGGTGTGAGATGATTTCATACATATGTGGTACTCTACTTTATGGTAATATCATGGTGGTATTCCTCTGGGTGGCATACATGTTTTGTAATTTCCTTTCTGGTTTTCCTTCCTTGTCTAACAATTGATCTTTGGGCTTTTGTGTTGGGCCTTGTGTTTCCTCATGATTGTGAAGGGTATACTTGATAAATTAGGTATATGTATGGGAATATACCTATGTAGTGTTTACAGTTGACTTCAAGCTGTGAGCTTTATACATTGTGAATTTTGTGACACCATGATGGTCACAGGATCCCTACTTAGTAACGTTATACTCACCCCTGCTCGGGATATGACATCACCTTGTTGTTTATTAAGATGACAGACAATGTTGATCGAGACTCATGATACCAGGACTGGACAGAGTCTAGAGGAGGACATTACGATGAGTCGCTACACGGAGGAGATGGACAGACGTGGGGTGCTGGGGAGACGACTTGCACCTACCCTTTAGGTAGAATCCTCGGAGGACGACGCAACATATATCTTCCTTTTTGGTCCAGTTTAATTGTACTTCCATTTTATTGTACGTTCTAGTTCGGCTTGTATTCGGGGCCCTTTTACTTACTGTACTCACATAGTTTACTATTTAGCTTACATGTGTTCATATCTTGCTATGTTCTTGGTTGCATCTGTTTACAGGTTGTAAAGACAATGTATTTCCAGTTTTTTTAGATATTATACCATTGGTGCTAGCATCCTTCCAATGGCCAATGGAAGGCAGGATTTGGGTAGTCACGACATGGGCCCTGGGGGATGGGTCATGAAAAATTGGTATCAGATGAGTTTTTTCTACCGTAGAACATAGGACTCTGATATTTCATTTTAACGACAATATTGTTATGTGTATTGACTGTGGTTATCAGTTTTGGGAATCCAATGTTGGGGTGGCGGATGATGTATCCATATACCAGGACCTTGACATCTGATTTATAACATAGTGCATGAAAACACTGATTGTGTTTGTGTTTTATAGAGTTTTCTTTGTGATCTCTATGAGTCAACTCACCAAGTATAACTTATTGATTGTGAAAAAATTGTTTCCTATCTAGATTCCTCAATGTAGATAGCCAGCAAGGGCTCTGAGAGTAGTGTGCACTGATATCCCATCGAGTGGTGAGGCGTCGGTGTAGGGCCCTCTTCCAGTAGAGGCATAGTGGAGGTTGCAGTGGTAGCATTTCCCATTGGCCCACCGATGCCACTAGCCCCATCAGCAGATGGTGCACACCGCCTAAGAACGTTGCACAATTTCTAGCACCATAGGCCACCTTGGTTCAGGTGAGATATGGACGCACAAGTAGCTAAGGATTGATTGGAGGTTATAGAGAGAGTCTTCTAACTGGTAGTGAAACCAGCTAATCTCATGGTGATTTTTCCTCCAGTATTCTATAAGATGTTATAGGAAGATGGTGGAGCTTGATGCTCTAGGTTCACGATGAGGTGACGCTTCTCATTATAGACTTCGAGAGCCTGTTTTGGGTAGAGTTTTTCCCAGGGACTCTTCGCACTGTTCGAATTCAAGAGCAACTTTATTTGCAGGAGGGAAACATGACTGTGGCTCAGTACTCTGTGAGGTTCACTAACCTCTGACGTTACTCAAAAAATATGGGGCGGGACACATTTTTCAGGTCCCGTACCTTCAAGTAGGGGCTCAAGTGAGAGATCGGGGATTTGATGATCACACTCGGCATCATGACACAGGAGGGAGTGTTAGAGAGATCCAATTTGGTGGAGAGTTTCTTTGCTGACCAGTCACTAGTAGTGATAACCACTAACATCATCTCGTAGCATTGTCTTCTACAGCTGGCAACAGATAGATTCCGCAGAAATCCTAGAGGACCAGACCTACATGTGGACGAGCGTAGGATTTAGGGTCGGTTGTGAAAGGCACCTGTGGTAGAGCCGGTCATACCAGGAGAAGGCAGTGTTACCCATGAAGCGAGCATGGTCACATGGCTCATGACTACCAGACCCGCTATACGGGTGATCAGTAGATGGTCGAAGGACCACCCAATTATAGATAGAGGATCGACCGAGGAGGTCCGCAGGAAGCAGGCAGACGTGGCAGAGGATTTGGTTGTGCAACTGGTGGTGGGAGACGATTTGAGATATTACTTACTCCATCAACAGGTGGTCGACCCCAACCACAAGGAGTAGGTGGATAGGGGCGAGCTCAGCTCTAGGCAGCAGAGGCCTATGATCACGATGATCCGTAGATGATACTACATATTATCTTGTGTCTACTACACCGTATCTGTAGTACTTATAGTCTGTGTGCTAGTCATTCTATTATTTCCACAACCCTCCTTTGGATCTCGGAGATTCTGACGGAGCCATTTGCTCAATCCTCTAGGCTAGAGACTCCTACGAGAGAATATTAAACGATTACGCACTGGTACCGACACTGTGAGCTTACTGTAGGAAGCAATATCTTTGGCTATGATCTCCTAGTAGTGGTGTCATGGCCTTACTACATCATCTTGGGTATGAACTGGTTATCTTTAGTCCATGCTCAAATTGACTATATTTGGTGCAATGTTCGGTGTGTCCGCAATGATGGGTCCAGGTTTACCTTAATCGGTGGGAAGAGATCATTTGCAGCACAGGATGAACATACCCAGATGAGAGTACAACCAATCACTCATCAGGTGGCTAGACTTACTCACAGAGCTATTTATTTGGAGATTCCGAGTTAACCTGTAGTGGTGGACCAGTACACAGATGTCTTCCCTGATGATAGTCTGGGTCTTCCTCCACGTAGAGAGGTGGACATTTACATTGACTTGTACCCCGAGACGACACCAATATCTAAACAAGAATATATGATGACTCCCACAAATATCCGTGATCTGCAGGTAAAACTAGAGAACTTGCAAGAGAATGGATTCATTCGGACCAGTGTTTCACCTTGGGCAGCCCCGATTTTGTTTTCCAAGAAGGCATATGGGAGATTGAGGCTTTTTTTGACTATCAGCACCTGAATCAAGTGACCGTGAAGAACATGTACCCATTTCTGATGATTAAAGATATATTTGATCATATTATGGGATCACGGTGGTTCTTAAAGATAAACTTCTAGTCAGGCTATCACCAACATAGAGTGTGAGACGAGGATCTGTAGAAGACGACCCTGAGATGTCTGTAAGCCCATTATGAGTTCATTGATATACAATTCAGTGTATCCAATGTTCCAGTAGTGTTCATGGATCTCATGAACAAGATCTTTCATCCATAACTTGATCGCTTTGCAGTAGTCTTCATCGATGACATTCTGATCTACTTGTCTACTGAAGAGGATCATGCCTATCATTTCTAGGTAGTACTGGACACTCTCCGAGAGCACCATCTTTATGGAAAGCTCTTGATGTGCCAGTTTTGGATCCGAGAGGTTCACTTTCTAGGACATGTCTTATCAGGGGAAGTATTTGCAGTGGATGCAGCGGAGATTAAGATGGTTCATGATTGGGAGCCACACAGGAGTGTGAATCAGGTACCGAGTTTCCTATGTTTGGCCAAATACTACCAAAGATTTGTGCCCGATTTCTCCACACTTGCAGCACAACATTCAGCATTGAAGAAAAAGGGGAAACACTTCGTGTGGTCAGAGAGATGCATGTAGAGGTTTTAGGAGCTGAGACCAAGGATGACTATTTCCCCCATCTTGAGGCTTCCAGAGGAGGGTGTATATTACGTAGTCTACTGCGACTCATCAAGGACCGGGCTAGGCTATGTCCTAATGCAGGAGAAAGTGTTGATTGTGTATGGTTTTCGATATCCAAGAAAACATGAGTAGAACTATGCTACCCCTGACCTGGAGTTAGCAGCAGTGGTCTTCACCTTGAAGATGTGTCAGCACTACTTAATAGGTGAGCACTATATAGTGTACTATGATCACAAGAGTCTCATTTATATCTTCTCTCAGAAGGAGCTGAACCTGAATCAACAACGTCGGCTTGAGTTCCTCTAGGACTATGACATAGAGAAAGTCTATACTCCTAGAAATGAGAACGTTGTAGCAGATTCACTAAGAAGGAGGTCTTGTATACAGCTGCTAGGCGAGGCAATGAAGCATCTGATCGCTTTGACGATATCCTTTTTGGATAGAGATGTTGCAGCTTTCCATCAATATCTTACAGTCACTCTCCCAATTCATCAACGAGTAAGGGAGGCACAGTGAGGGGATGCTAACTGTGAGACACAATGTTCTCAGTTATCCACAGGACAGACACATGATGGATTTTCTGAAGGTGCGGAGCTTGTCATCCTCTTTAGAGGACGTACTATGGTACCAGTGTCCCTTATAGAGGAAGTGTTGAGGGTATTTCACACATCCCCTCGAGTGGTACATCCAAGAGTGGCGAAGATGTACCAAGATCTCCGGTGAGAGCACCGGTGTCCAGGGATAAGGAAATCAATTGCAGAGTTTGTCTCTCGGTACCTAACTTGTCAATGAGTTAAGGTGGAGCATCAAGTACCAACTCACTTGGTTGAGCCTTTCGAGGCACATAGTGGAAGTGGGATGGGATATCCATGGAATTCGTGATGGGTATTCTAGGTACATCTAGGGGTCATTAATAGATTTGGGTGATCATCGACCGACTCACCAAGTCGTCCCACTTGCTACCAATTAGAGTGTTGGGTTTAGTAGAGAGCTTGAGATGCCTCTATGTGTAGGATATTGTGTGGTTACATGGAGTACCCGCGATGATTGTCACTAATCGTGATGAATGTTTTACTTACTGACTATGGAAGGGGTTGTAGGAGGATTTCGGGGCGCGGCTTTATATGAGCACCGCCTTCCATCCTCAGACGGATGGCCAAATTGAGCAGACTTCTAAGACCCTCGAGGACATGAAACGTGCATGTGTCCTCGACATCAGTCACAGTTGGGAGAAGCACTTATCGTTGGTGGAGTTTAAGTACAAAAATAGTTCCCATTCCTCCATTGGGATGAAACCTTTTGCTGCATTGTATGGGTGACCTTGCAGATCACCTTTGTACTGGATTGACCCAGGGGTGCCAGCCCTAGTGCTACCAGAGATGGTACGGGTTACCAAAAAGAATGTGTTATCATCTAGGAGCCGATGATGACTGAATAGAGTAGGAAGAAGTCTTATTCCAACAGGATATGGATACCTCTAGAGTTAGAGGATGGTGTCTACATCATTATTTGAGTCTCACCATGATGAGGTTTGTGGAGATTTGTCCAGGGCGGAAACTTATCTCTGAGATTTATCAGACTCATCCAGGTCCTTTGAAAAGTTGGCGAGGTGTCTTACTGCATAGCTCTTCAACCTCAATTGCACAGGGTGCATGAGGTCTTCCATTTATCTCAGCTGAGGAGATACGTGAATGACTCTTCACAAGTCCTTGACCATGGAGAGATGGACGTCAACTATGGGGATACATTTGTGGAGGTTCTAGTTGATATTGAGGATCGACTGGAGTGGGTTCTTCATGGTTGGTTGATACCTCTAGTGTGTGTTCATTGGCAGCACGGGAACCTCCCGTACGTTGATGATGAGGAAACTTTTGTGGAGGTTCTAGTTGAGATATATTATTGACAGGATCAGGTCCTTTTTTGGTGGTCGATACTTCTCGTTCGCATTCGTTGGCAGCACGAGAACCTCCAGGAGAGCACATGGGAGAGGGTGGCTCAAATTCATCCCGAGTTCCCCAACTTGATTACCTAGATTAAGTTATGGTCTACGAAGATGTAGAGTCTTGATGTGGGAATAATGCAAAGACCTGGATTGTCCATGTAATTGGTTTTTAATATAAGTAAATTTTACATGTCCACAAAAATAGACGGCGTGTGATTCCAAGGCCTGCAGTGCCCATAATGAATTTATGAACTTTTCTTAGGATACGTTCAGTAAAAGTGTGAGATGGGTTTACTAACTTTTTAACCGGTGCATGGAATTGACATCTATGGACACAACTGAAATCGAAGTGCCGATATTCACTTAAGGAGACCTTCACCTCTACATTAATGGGTCAAGAGTGAAAGATATAATTTTGGTTTTTCGTTAAATAATAACATAAAATTAAATTGTGTTACATTTTATTTTTATTTTATTTTGAAACAACCCATGTGGATATTTCACAGGTAGGGACCACATAATCAAAAACTTCTCATGAGAGGTTATGGAGGTGGGGACCAGCGAGACTAGTCACCCATGAGAGTTTATGGTGGTGGGGACCACCGGAGGCCTAAACCCCATGAACTCCCTCATAAATGTGGGGAAGCCTCTTAAAAATCCCCCACATAAATGGTGCCACCACCTTTATTCTATTATGCCAACCTATGTAATTAATTAAGCCAATTTCAAATTGTTCCCACAATTAAAATTAGGGAAACACAACAGTTGGCTATTTTTCATTTTGGGGGAATGTATTGGTAAAGTGGAGAGCCCATGGAGGCTTAATCATCTTCCAAAGAAAATGTCAAACCCTAACACTGACTTCTTCATTGTAACATCCTCCAACGAAGAACACCATCGAAGAAAGTTCTTCAAAAATCAAGGTAGAGGATGATGAAGGAGCCTAACATCGAAGCGTGGTTTTGGAAGTGACAATCACATGCACTCTCTTTACCTTCTTTGACTTCCTTCTTGATCCATCATCAACAAACAATATGAGGTAGGGTGGTTGTTTGAAATTATTCTCACTTTCCATTATTGGTAATTATTCATAATTCAAGAAGGGATTTTTATCGCTTCCTATCGCTCTAACACGGGGAGTGTGGGAAAAAAATCATGGTCCGTCCTCTCTGAAAACCTTATGATTAATTGTTGATCATGGTGGAGTAATTACTACGAACTACGGTGGGGCACGAGAATGGCGGCAGACACTACCGCTTGATGTGATGGAGGCGGCGGCGCAACGGTGCTGCCCCACAGCCACCGTCGCTCCGCAGCCTCTGTGTCCTGTATTGTCTTTATCTCCGGCCTCCACACCATCGCGCTACCGGGCCGCTGCCCCGCGACAAAGCCACCACCCTCTGTTACCAAGCTGACGTCTTTGGTTGAGCAGCAGCCCCATGGCTGGGCCGTCGTCCGTGGCCCTACCACCCCAGGGTTGGGTAGCCACCCCACAGCCTCACCATCCGTGGCCCCGCCGCGCTGCCCGTAGCCTCGCCTAGCTGCCCCACGACATCCACCCTCCCAGCCGAGCCATCCCGCGGCATCCACCCTCTTGGAAGATCATCCCTGACAGAGTCTTCAATCACCCTCGGCCCCCCACCTGAGCCACCCTGATCCACAGTGCCACCCCTTATCCGAGACACCCTAGGGCCTCTGCTCTACCGGCCAAGCCACCCCGCGCCGGGACGGGCTGCCCTGTGCCCTCATGGCACCTCCGCGGAGGAGTCGACCCACGACCTCCGCCGCCCCATTGCTCTCATGACCTAGGTGGAATCTTGCATCCCACGCAGCCTGCCGGACCGCCCAGTGGGCCAGGCCGCACCACGGGGCAGGTCGACCCGAAACAGTTCGACCTAGGTCAAGTCGGCTCGGTCCCCCCGCTTCGGACTATACCTAGAACTGATACAAACCTTTACTTTTCGTGGGAAATTACATTGGAACTGGATGTCCATTTGACTAACCGTTAGTGGCACTAGAAATCATGGAGTGAGATGGTACCTTTTAGTATACCCCACTGGAGTTTTGGGTAATGTTGAGAATGGTTTGGTTGGATCGAGCACAAATCCAACCGGGGACCCGGGACAAAATGGCTAATAACTCACAGGCTGAGCATCCGATTGATGATCTTTCTGTTGAGTTGAGACCACTATTATGTGGAATACCTTTGAGATACTTATTCGTGGGATTCAGTAGAAGTTGGAGTATCATCCGGTGACATGTGGAGCAGATTCTCCCTAATATGAGCATGCTTAGTGCAGGAACTGAGTAGTTATCTGTGACGAGAATATTGGAGAGCAATCCAATGTAGGTCCGCAACCACCGATAATGTGTGGGTCAGCTCCTAGAGATCCTTTGTGGGTCAATTCCTAGCAGTACTATGTTTGTAATATCCTAGCGATCCACTGTGGGTCAGCTCCAACTGATCATGTGTTGGACAACTCCTAGCAATCCTATGTGGGCCTGCTCCTAGAGATCCTATGTGGGTGAGATCCTAGTGATCCAATGTGGTTTAGCTCCAAGAAACCCTATGTGGGAGAGCTCATAGCGATACTATGTGGGTATATTTCTTTATAGAGTAAGAGGATTCGGTAGTTACATCTAATCATCTCTACTACTGTACTTAATTTTTACCTAGTGTGAGATGAGTTCGTACCTGTGTGGTACTCTCCTTTGTGGTAATACCATGGAAGTATACTTCTATGTGGAAAACCTGTGTGGTAGTTTCCTTTGAGGTTTTCCTTCCTTGTGGAACAGTTGAGCTTTGGAATTTTGGGTTGGACTGTGTGTTTCCTCATGATTGAGATGGGTATACTTGATAACACAGGGATATGTATGGGCATATACCTATGTAGGGTTGATAGTTAAATTCATTCATTGAGGTTTATACTTGTTGATTTTGTGAGACCATGAGTGTCTCAAGATATCTACTGAATATCATTATACTCACCCCTGTATGGTCTATACCCACACCTTGTTGTGTTTGGTGCAGACGAAAAACATCATTGATTGAGACTAAGGGTTCTAGGACTGGACGGTGCACGGAGGAGGACCTTATGATGAGTCGTTACACAAAGGAGATGGACATATATGGAGTGATGAGGAGGCGATCTATACCTACCCTTCAGGTAGGAACATTAGAGGATGACCCATTAGTTGTCTTCATTTTTTCTCTATTTTACTTGTACTTTCAGTTTCTTGTACTTTCCAATTGGGATTGTATTCTAGACTCTTTTACTTATTGTACTCACTCTTTATATACTATTCATTTTACATGTGTTCGTATCTTTCTATGTTCTTGGTTGTGTGTGATTACAGGTAATGAATGCAATGCCTTCATAGTTTTATGGATTATGCATTTCGGTGCTAGTCGTCATCCCCTCGCCTGTGGAAGGTGGGATTGGGGTAGTAATGAAATGGGCAATGGGGGACGGTTCGTGACACTAATAGTGACATGAAATTTAACTCTCAAAGATTTCATATGACTCTATCTCTTTAAAATAATTTATTATCTTATGTTGAACGCAACATGCACATGAGCCTCGGTCCAGTTGGTGAGCTTTCCTTAAGTGCATCCACAAGACCCAGGATAAAAAATAGGTAGAGGCATATTTCTGGATGTGTATTAGAACTATATAAGTACTATAGAATAATGTTACATTGTGTCGGTACTATTGCAGAACTACACAATGTGCAGTTCTATAGTAGGCAATGTAGTAGTTACTGTAGCATGTACTATTCGGTACTGTAGTAGCTTGAACAATTCACATTGGGCCATGAGTTTGGGCATGGTGTCCTTAAGGCTTTCAGACCACCATAAGGCATTAAAGCCTCATGTTGTTTCCCCAGTCACAATACAAAAAAAAAAAGATGTAGCCCCCGAAGAGGATTCAGTGCAGGTGCAGTCACCAGAGCGAAGCAAAATGGATTTGAGAGAATGAGAGGGTATGGATATTCCATCGGGGATAGCTTCTGCTTACACAGAAAGCCCATCTAGATAGCCACATGAAGGTGGAAAACTACTATCATGACACATATGGTGGGGATGGGCAGTTCCTTGTAGATAGTCTGGTTGAATTCACTAAGACCTTTGGGTCATGTAATCTCCTAATCCTTCAAGGCATGTAATCCTTGAGCATATGAGCCTTGTAAAGGTCCCCCCTCTTCCCTTGAAAGGGAGTTATGAAAAATCAATAAAAATGATGGCCTTCGGGCCATTCCTCCATATATTTCATGAAACACTAACTTGGCATGCATGTTACAAAAAAATGTGTTTCTACCAAATAACTCATTAGTATTATAATTATTTAAATGATATATTTATTTATAAATTAAATATTGTGATATGAGTTGTATTAAATAAATAATTTGTAATTATTTAATTTAAATATTACATATTTATAATAAAATTTATATGTTTTGTTAAAATAGTAATATATTCTCAAAAAGTATTTTCATAAAATAACAACTTTTTATGTCCTTTTCTGAAAAATAATTAAATTAATTTTAAAACTCCTAATAAATGAATTTTCTAAAATAGAACTCATTTTTAATTTCTTAATATAAAAATTAGCTTATGTTTTATTATTTGTATTTTTTTTAAAATTCAATTTATGATAAGTAGTGAAAAATAAAAAATATTAATTGAAAACAATTTTTTAATCAAAACAATTTATACTGTTAAATTATAAATTTGAGAGGTTTTAAAGTATAATTAGATTATATTTTTATCATTTAATATATTTTAGATCATTTGCAGTAATTTCACATTTAAATTAGTCATAAACACATGTCAATCTTTAAATAGTTTTACATAATAAAAACCTGCTTTTTTATATTGACAACCAATATTAATTTAAAATTAATTACTGAAAATAAATTATTTTATATTTGTAAAAACAGATTCCATATTTTGAATCAGAAGGTTTAAATTGTGTAAATATTTACCTTTTATTTTTGGACTTTATTAATAGTAATTAATGTAAATATTTTTATTTACCATGGATAATGGGTAAATCAGGTAAATAAGGGTAATAAAAATAATATAATAATAATATAAAACTACCCAAAATTGTGTCTTAATCGTATTTAATTACATATATTTGACCACGAGAATCCTTACTCAGAACGTTTGGCATTTGGGGACAACTTGTGTTTGGTAATGACCTGTTATAAAAATTAATTTATGTTTAAGATAATTATAACATAAACATATATCTTTTACTAAATAGATTTTAATATATGTTTATAAATAAGATAAATTAGAATATTAATATTAATTATAAAGCAAAAATTATTTCATAAATCACGTTATTTAATTTATAAATTTTAAAAACTATATAATTAAATTTATTTATGACACCATGATGATGCTAAATTTTTATTATTAATAAAGGAATCAAATAAGTGATATTATAAATAATAAAATAATTTTAATTTCAGCATTTTTAGGTAATACCAATATTTTCATGGTTACTATTACATGATATGGTTGACTCAAAATATTCTATTTTAAGTATTAAACTTGTTCTGACTTTCACAAAATCCAAATACTAAATAGTATGAAAATTAACCTAAATGAGTTTATAAAACAAATAAAATTTTATTAAATTATATATTATTCATAGAAATATAATATTCAATCAAATGACTTATAAAATTTTAGATATTACATTAATGAACCCCTTTAGGTTCTCTTGAAATTTTAATGTAACTATATTAACCATGTATTATAATAATACAAGAAGACGCCATAAAATTTAAACTACTTAACTAAGTGCTATGTCTTAAAGATAATGTTTATATGGTGGCCTTAACATGTATAAAACCAATTGGATGAGAGGATTTCAACCCATACCCAACTTATCCTCAAAATAAATTCTTTGGGTTCTATTATAATATAAGGACCCAGCCATAAAAATTTACATATTGTTGAATTAAATGGATAATTCACATTGACTAACGTTTCTGGTTTGGAGTTTTAGAGAATTTGGAAATAACTATTACATTACATCTCAAAAATAACAAACAAGACACTTTTACACAGTTTACATTTTTTCATAAAATAGAAACTCTTGAAAAAAAGAGTCCTGTCGAGTTTTATGTTTTAGAGAGCCTGACATTTTCATTATTCGATTATTGACACTATTCATCTTTAAGTCATGTGAAAAGACATTTCAATACATGGGATGAGCATAAAAAAACACATTAAGGGTTAAAAAATAATTAAATAAAACATTAGTTCATCAAAACATATTCTTTTTAACATACCTCTTGAAATCATAAGATTTATGAACAACATATAGTAATCCTAAATCATAAAGGTAACTTGTGGCATCAATAACATACTTACATTGTAGTTTTCAAAGCTACAAAGGGAGTTACATTTGGAATATACATCAAAATGTATTACCTAAATATCTTAGGAGAAACATTCATGTTTTCCTCTATCACATTACCCAATGCATTAGAGAGCGATCTCGGGCTCACCCGCCCTAGGTTTATCAAAGAACCACCTGTATACGTAAAAAATTCCCAATAACCATAACATATTCATAACACATAAAAAAAATATAAAAGAAAAATAACATTTTTATATATCATTAAAATTATATGATTTTATTATATTTAAAAAATAAATCCATTATCATAACCATTTTCAATACCAAAATACGTAAAAGTGTATATGTTATTTATTTTCCTTTAAAAAACATTATGGCTTGTGAAGGAAGCCATATATAAAATAATAAACATGGCGGCGGAAAAGGTCGTTGTCACTGCTTTTGTTAAAATGTAATTTTTTTGTAATTTTGTAAAAAACCTCATAAAATAACATTCCCTTTGAAAGAAAATAAAATTATAAAACTATGTCGGGTATAAAACAAAATTTGCCTCAATGAAAGGATATTGGGAGGAAGTCTCTCACCTCATGTCCGACATGAACCATTAATTATTTAATCTCTTGAATAATAAACAAAATTTAATTTCAACTTTCTTAAGATCCATTTTCATGTTGAAATTTTTTTAAATCACTTTTTTTTATTTTATAAACATTGGGTTTAATAATGGTCATTTTATCGATATTTGGTACTTGAGTCAAAATTGAACGTCTTATATTTTCATGTTGTCCATGTGGTCAAAAATGCATTATCTACAGAATGATATTCATGATTTAGATATCCAATATATCATATATGTCTTGTATATATATATATGTGTGTGTGTGTGTGTATTTATAATAGTAAATAACATTTTGAGATATGAAATGAAATGCACCGTTCATGGAGATAATAATCCATATGTATACATGAATGCTATTTTAATTTATATTTCATATTTATAATGGAATGAAAACATAATGATAAATATGGATATTATAATCCCTATATGATATTTTATATAATTTCATTAACTCCATCCTTTATACCTTTTATGTATGAAATTTATTAGTCATAACACTTTGAGGGGGAGATAGCCCACGGTACCTCAAATGAAATTATCTCGTTATCAATTATGGAAACCATAAAAGTATTATATAAATGGAAATTAAATAATTATAGAGACAAAATCAATATAATATATATCACATATAAATATTGTTCCATCACAATATCCACAATATTAGGTGGTAGGAGAAGATTGAACATTCATCGTTTCGTGAGGCTGTAGTTCACCGTCCACAGAAACAATTTGTTCTAACCCATTAGATGGAGGTGTGTGTAAGTTTAGTTATAATACATATCATCACAACAACCTATTATATTTAGGATACTGGTGTATATATAATATAAATTAATAAAATGAGTTTATGGGGTTGGAGAAGTAAAATAAATGAAAATAACATAAAAGAAGATGTTACCTTTAAATTGGGAAACTCCCTTTTTTTTGAACCAAAACAATTTCTTGAAGTTACTTCTGCCTACGGTAACGCTTCTAGGTTGAAGATAGAGATCTTGAGAGTTTATTTGTGTAGATGTTGGAAAATCCAAGGGGATTTAGAGGTGTGAGTAATGGGTTTGAGTTGGGGTCTTTTTATAAGGGGGGTGAGGGGCTCATTTGGAATGTTTGAAAAGATTATTTTATTATAAAATGATTTTCAGTTTCAAAAGGTTAAAAACATATTAAATTAAAATATAAGATGTCTATGTTTCAGAATAAATCCATCTAATAAAAATTGGATATGTTTCGGATATTTTTTTAATTTTTATAATCTTATTTATTTAAATCATTCTTTATTGAGGTAAACATTGCATCATTACTGTGCCATAAAAAACTTTATTTAGATGATGTATAAATATTATAAATAAAATACCTTGATGTAGAAAATATTTTTTTCTTTCTAATGAATATTTACGGTCAAATATATCATTTATATAACACCACATTAAATATTTTTAGTAAAACATTACATGTTTATAAAATTTTTATTTTTTACATAAAATAAAAATTTATTAATATCATTATATTACCCAAGTGGAATTAAAAGGTCAAAAGTATCCCCCATGGATTGTATCAGTCAATAATAAATCATCCAATAATGTAAGGACAAGAGTTAAGGTAATTTAATGCTATTATAATATTGTTTTTACCTTGAATTTCCATATTTACCTTTAACCACGGTAAATAGAACTCAAAAATTACAATTCACCAAAATTATTTCTATTTTATTGAACCGTATTTTAATTAATAATAACATCCATTTATGTTTGATTTTAAAAATTCAATCCAAAGAAGTGGTAAATTTTCATTCAAATAAAAAATATAGTTTTTAACTACTACTCATGGTATTCACTATACATCAAAAAATAGAAGTTATTCAGAAAAATTAAAAAAATTCAGACTAAGAAATATTTTATATTATAAATTAATTAAATGATACCAATTTTACAAAATCAATAACATAGAATTTGGATTAATTAATTTAAAATTAATTCCAGTTTTTAAAACAAAAAGTGTGTTTTTGAATATTAATAACTATCAAATGATTGGCATTTGTTTATATCAAATTTCAATGTGAAAGGAAAGTTGTAATTAAAATACAATACATTTCATTATTCATTGAAAAATGAATTTTATCAGAAAAATACCAATAATTGACCCAACAGAATTTTTGATGTCCGGATTCTAAAGAATGTTTTTTTTCAAACTGAACATATGAAAGTGACCAAAATAAGATTTAAAGAAGGTTCTACAAAAAATGCGGTAAATCGACCTTTTTAAGAATTTTAAACTATTAGTGTTTAAAAATAGTTTCATTTACATTTTTAGCCTCTAAATATTATTGGATAAATGTAAAAACATTTAACAAACATGTATAATAATATTGTAGTTATTTCAATTCATTCCCACCAATACAATAGCTAGGCGTTATCTAACATTTAAAATAATAATATATTATTATTTTTCAGTATGACTCAGAATTGTCTGTAACATTAGACATCCAAGAAACTCGTTGTTGCGTGTCAGGTATTCCATAAAACATTGAATATCCTTTAAAATAACATTAATATTTAATTAAAAAATATTAAAAAAATATGAAATTTTTTTATTCTTTATTTATGTGGGATGTTACATCATTCCCCACTTTTAGAAAATGTATCCTCACATTTTTTATTCACCTATCAAATAAGTTAGGGTATTTATCCCTCATTGAATTTTCATATTCCCACAATGCCTCTTCAACCATATAGATTTTTTCAAAAATCCATTACCTGATGAATTACCTTATTCCACCACATGTTCTCTCTTCAGTCATGAATTAGGAATAATTGTTTCTTATAAGAGAGATTCTCATCCAACTGAACTACCTCTGGGCTCAAAACTTGAGAAAAATTTATAATATACTTTCACAACATTGAAACATGAAATAAATTATATACCTTAGATTAAAATAGTGGTAAATCCACTCTACATGCAACTTATCCTAATTTCACCAGGATTTCAAAATGAATAATTAACTTCAGACTCAAATTTCCCTTCTTACCAAAACACATCACATTTCTTCATGGGGAATCATTAAGAAAGATATGATCACCTAAATCAAAATAAATATCCTTCTTCTGGTAATACACATAACAATTATGCCTACTCTAAATTGTTCTCATGTGATTCTGAATGAACTGATCTTTCTTATGCCATCCCTTCTACCAAATCTGTTACCATCAAGTTCTTTTCACGTAATTTATCCAAAAAATCTATAATTAGACACTTCTTCCAATATAATGTCTCAAATGGAGCCATATGTATATTGGAATGAAAATTGTTATTATAAGAAAATTCAGCCATAGATATATGTTGGTCCCAACATCATTGGTAATTCCATGAACAAGCACGTGGCATATCCTCCATGGTCTGAATTTTTCGTTCGGACTGCCCATCTAATTGATGGATAAAATATGTACTAAAATTTAATTCAATTCCCAATGACTTATAAAGGCCTTTCCTAAAGTTAGAAGTTAACCAAGGATCTCTCTCAGATACAATGGAGAGGGGAACTCCATACAACCAGACTATCACTTTTACATACAACCGAGAACATTGATCTAGAGATAAAGTATCTTGAATTGGAAGGAAATTAGCCAATTGATCAATAATAACACAGAATGAATTTTTACGTCAAGATGTCTTTAATAATTCCACAACTAAGTCCATGGAAATATTTTCCACTTTCGACTCTGGCACCAGAAAAGACAAAAGCATCCCTTTCGGTAACTACCACACTTCATTAACCTGTTGAAATTTCAAACACATCACAGTAATGCCAGCAATATATCTTTCCATTCCATCCCACTAGAAATACACCCGAGGATCTCTATACATATTAGTACTTCCAGGATGAACTAAAAATCGATAAATATGAGCATCACATAACAACTCATTCATCCACTATGAATCACAAGCCACACATAATCACATACCAAATCTCAAAATACAATCATTACCAATGTTAAAATCAGGAATCATACCCTTCTGAACCAACTCTACCTTTTTTCAACTCACTATCTTCCTTCTATGCTTGTTTAATTATTTCTGATAGAGATGATTTCACTAGAACCAGAAACAAAATAAAGGAATATCCCGCACCAAGAACTTATATGAAAAATTTCATCAAATAAAAAACAAAGGATCTTATTCAAAATGTAGCGTGGTTAATGAAGCATTACCTTTTCATCTCAAAGCATCAGCCAAAATACTTTATTTTCCCGAATCCTAAGGGATCCTGAAATCATAATCCCTGATTAATTTTAGCTATCTCCACTATCACATGTTTAATTTATTTAGAGTGAATATATACTTTAAACTTTTTTGGTCAGTATATATTTTTCATTTTACTCTATACAAATGATGCCTCCAAATTTTCAAAGAAAAATCAACATCAGCTAATTCCAAATTAGGCGTTGGGTAATTTAACTCCTTATGTTTCAACTAACATGAACCATAAGCAATTACCTTATCCTTCTTCAAAATGACACAGCCAAATTAAATCAATTAAGCATTACTTTAGATAACAAACTCACAATTTTTCGAAAGGTAATTCCAAAAATGGAGCATTAAAAAAATATTCTATTCAATTTTTGAAAACAATCATCACATTATTTTGTCCAATTTAAATTTACACCTTTTCTAGTTAACATCATAAGTGGGCTAGATAACAGTGAAAATTCTTAAACAATCCACTTGTAATATCCTACTAATCCAAGAAAACTCCGAATCTTTGTGACATTGGTTGTTCTTTTCCATATATCAAGAACTTTTTTTAGCAGGATCAATAGTTATGAAATTTTTTGAAACAATATAACCAAAGAATTATGTTTATTGTAACCAAAACTCACTAATGAGGAATTTCCAAAATAGTTAATTTTCTTATAAGGTTTGCAAGAAATCCCTTAAATGACTTTCTTGTTCCTATTTACACTTGGAATAAACCAAATTATCATCAATTAACACAACCACAATCATATATAAGAACTCACAAGAAATTCTATTCAGAAGATCCATGAATACATTAGGTGCATTCGTTAATCCAAAAGGAATATCCACAAATTCATAATGGCCTTATCTAGTATGAAATATGGTCTTCGAAATTTCTTCTTATATTACTTTCAACTGATGGTACCCCAAACTCAAGTCATTATTCGAAAACTACTAATCTCCCTAGAACATATCAAAAAAATTAACGATATGAGGCACATGATACTTGTTCTTAAAACTGATTTTATTCAATACACTATAATCAATGAAAATACTCATTGAAAAATCATTATTTTAAAAAACATAACAGGAGCACCTTATAGTGTTGTGATACGTCGAATGAATCCATTATCTAATAACTCATACAATTGATACTTTAACTATAAAAGTTAAATTTGAGCCATCCGATAAGGGGGTTTTGATACTGTATTAGAATCAGTAATTAAATCAATAATAGATTCAACATTCAAATCATGTATTATACAAGGGAAATCATTAGGAAAAACATCAAGATACACATTTACCATTGTCACATAATTAATTTGCACAACTCATTTGTTTTCAAAACTATTTTCAAGGTAACATTAATTTCAATATTTTACTAATTTCTCAGATTCTAGATATGTTATCAAAAGTAAGGGTTTATTCATGCACACAAACTAAAAATAATTCTTAAAAGATTCCTCTTTATCTCTGCAGTCAATATTAGCATCATTAACAGAAATCCAATCCATTCCCAAAATAACATCAAACTCTACTAGAGTCATAAAAATATGGTTTGCAGGTAGATTCATTCCGTACACTAGGACATGAAGGTTTTTGTCATTTATTTTTATCTCAATATTTACACCCATGATATTTACAATAATTGCATGATTAAAATAATGAGATGGAATTACCAATTTACTAGAAAACATATTAGAAATGAATGAATGTGTAGACCCAAAATCAAACAATACGTTGGAATAATCTGAACAAACAAATAGTGTACATGATTCTACATCATTTGATGTCCTAATATCTACAAAAGTAGTTGTAAAGGATTTCATCACCCCTTTTTGCTTGTATTCTAACTGCTTTCCCTTAGTTGAGTTATTCGTTGCACACTCATTTTCATAATGACCCATTTCATTTCATTTCAAACATTTAACTGAGAGTAAATCAAATTTGGTCTTTCAATTAACAATCTCTTTTTTACTGTAATAATGAGCCTTATGATCCATTTTACCAAATCGGTAGCACTTAAAACAATTAAAAATACCTTCCCTATCATTCTTTTCGCCACAATTTTCAAAAACTATAAACATAAGTTTCTTACCATAAGACCTTTTTGAAGATTTCTTCCCTTTTGTCTGCTACCTCGACCTCCTATTCAGTTTTTTTCTTTCAAAGAACACCTGATCATTGAATAACTCAATTTCCACCTTCTCTGTACTCGAATAACATTTTTATAACATATGACCTCACAAGAAGCTAAAGAACATCGATACTTTGGCTATAATCTTGATTAAAAATGGTTGATTTTACTGTGAATATTTTGTATGAAATTTGGATCATACCATGCTAGTTGTGGGAATTTTGCTTCATAAATAGCCAATAAGTCATCCAGCTCCCTCAATTCTAGGAATTGTTTTTCCATCCAAATATGTACCACCTTAGGAATATATTTCTCACGAAACATACCTTCGAATTCATCCCAATAAAGATCATCAATCTATTTACTATCCCTAATATTTTTCACCATCGACCACCACTGATTGACTGAACCTTCAAAATGGTAATCACCAATACTATCCTTTTGATGTTCAGAACACCAAATGAAGACAAATATAATTTCTAGTTATTTAATCTACCCTTCAATAACAATGGGGGCATATGATACTCTGAATGATGGGTGATGTTGCCACACCAAATGATCCACTACTGAAAAGTTCCTCCATGGATGATCTGGCTGATCTCGGGCATGGATACAACCACCATTTATATCCTGAGTCAACTTTTCCATCACTACAAAAAACTGCTCAGTTTTGATTTCGACCATATCATGTTGCCGATTTGGAAGGTTTTCCTCCTCTTGATGTTGTTCCATCATAGTTAACATATTTCCAACAAGGAAAAAAATTATGAACATAGAAATATCTTAGGCGAAGAAACATGGTAATCTGTAAATGCTATATAATACTAATATTAACATAAATTAACTAATGAATATTAATTTAACAATATCGTAACTCGTAATATTATATAAACAACCTATGATACAAACTAAAAGGACCTAGCCTCAAAATAGTACATAATATTGAATTAAATGAATAATTCACATTGAGGATAATTTGAGGATTAGAGTTTTAGAGAAACTGACCATAAATATTACATTACATCACTTGAATTACATAATATACACTTATACACAGTTTAAATTTTTTAATAAAATAAAAAACTCTTGAAAAAAACTGTCATGTCGAGTTCTATGTTTTAGACGTCATTAAATTTCTTTAATCTAGTCCTTGACCCTATTCCTCATAATGTCCTGTGAAAAAAAATTTCAAATATGGGATGATCATTAAATGCTAGGTAAGGGTTATTAAATAAAGAAAGAAAACATTAGTTCGTAAAAAAATAATATTTTTATCATACATCATGAAATCATAATATTTTTGAATAACACATAAAAATCACAAATCAAAAAGGTTACTTTTGGCATCCACAACATAATTACGTTGTAGCTTTCATAGCTATGTAGGGAGTTAAATTTGGAATATCCATCACAGTATATTCCTGAAATCTCTTAAGAGAAACATTCATGTTTACCTATATCATGTTTCCCAAGGTATTAAAGAGATATCTCTAGCTCACCCTCCACGGGATTATCACGGAACCACACGTATATGTAAACAATTCCCAATAATCATAATATATCTATAACAAATAAATCAAATATAAATGGAAGATAAAATTTACACATTTCAATAGCAATATATTATTTAAATATATTGACATAAAAAATCTATTATCAAAACCATTTTGAATACCAAAATATGTAAAATAGTATATTTATTTATTTTCCATTTAATAACATTACGACTTGTTATGGATGCCATAGAACAAATAATACTCACGGTGGAAGAAAATGTCATTGTCACTGATTACATTAAAAAGTAATTTTTTTAGTAAAACACCTCGTAGAAAAAGATTTCCTTTGAATGAAATGAAAAATCAAAGGGGTTCTTACACTGTATAATACAAAGTCATCTATTAAACAAAATATGCCTCAAGGAAAGGAGATTGAGACAATGTTCCTTACCTAGTGTACGACTTGAACCGTTCATTCTTAATTATCCCGAATAAAAAACAAAAGTTATTTTTTGTTTGATTAAAAAACTTTTTCATGTTTATTATTCATTTTATACAACTTATTTCCATGTTATAATCATTATGAATAATAATGGTCATTTTGTCGATATTTGGAACTTATGTCAAAAATGAACTTCTTATATTTAAAAGTCGTCCATGTTGTCAAGCAGTCATTTTCTCCATAATTATATTCATGATATGGATATCTTATATATCATATATATCTATTATATATATGTAATTATAATAATACATAACATTTGTAGGTATGAAATGAAATGCACTGTTCGTGGAGACAGTAATCTGTACATATCGATGAACACTACTTTAATTTCTATTTGAAGTTTTAATGGAATGAAAACATAATGATAAATAAGAATATTATATTTAATTTATAATATCATATATAATTTCATTAAATCCTTCTTTATATGTTCCACGTATAGCCTGAACGAGTCAAATCACTTTGATGGGTCAGTAGTCTGCACTTCCTCAAATAAAATTATCACATTTACCCATTACAGAAACCATAAAGGTAATCTATAAATGAAAAATACAGACACATATAGGCAACATAAATATAATTTATATCATATATAAATATAGTTCCATCACAATTCCCACAACAACAGGTGGTAGAGGAATATTGAAAAATCATCGTTTCGTGAGGTTGCAGTTCGCTGTCCAAAGAAATAGTATGTTCTTTAACCATTAAATGGAGGTGTGTTTAAGTGAAGTTATAATCCATCCAATAAAAACGAAGTTTTATATTTCGGATATAGGTTTAATTATTAAAGAAATGAATACAATGTTATTATTTGGTTGGCCAGATAAAATAAAATAAAATAACTTAAAAGAAGATGATACATTTAAATTGGGTAACTTCCTTTGGTTCAAAAAAGGATTTATTGATGTGTTGTATGCCTATGGTAAGGATTATAGGTGGAATAGAATGATATTGAGAGATTTTTTTGGAAGATTTTGAATGATCAAAGCGGCTTTTTTGGTGTGAGTAATGGGTAAGAGGTGTGGGATTATTAAAAGGGGGAGGAGGGGCTCTTTCAAATGTTTGAAAATATTATTTTATTATACAATTATTTTCAGTTTCTAAAGGTCCAAAACTTATTAATGACAAAGATAAGATGGCTATTGTGTTAAATAAAACCATCCAATAATAATTGTACTAGATTTGGATATTGTTTTAATTTTTATAATCTTATTTAATTTAATCATTCATTAATGAGGTATTCACATCATCATTATTGTGTCATAAATATATATATTTATTTGATTTATAAAAATTTAAAGTACAATAAAAATATGTATTAAATATATTTATATTTATAATTAATATTTATAGTCAAATATATCAACTATATAACACCACATTAATATTATTTTAGTAAAATAATACATGTTGATGATATTTTTATTTATAAATTAAATAAAATGTTACTAATACCATTATCTTACCCAGGAAGATTTAAAAAGTCAAAAGACCCACATTATGATTTTTTTGGATGGTAGTTACTCATCATATATGGTTTGAACTAGTTTTAAAGAAATTTTATATTTTTAAAATATTGTTTTTACCGTGAGATACCGTATTTACCATTAACCGTAGTAAATAAAAGCCAAAAATAAATATTCACCAAAAATTATTTTCAACTTATTGAACAATATATTACTTAATAATAACAACCTTTTTTTTTCAGATTTTCGAAATTCTGTTCTCAGAAGCGATAATTTTCATTTAAATGAAAAAGTCCCTTTTCTAACTACTACTCAGTGTTTTCACTATTCATAAAAAATTGATGTTTTTTTCTGAAAAATACAAAAAAAATCATCCAAAGATATATTTGATATTCTGAATTAAAAAATGATACGAATTTTAAAAAATTAGATTCCTAAAATTTTGATTAATTAATTTAAAATTAATTCCCGTTGTCAAAACAAAAACCGTGTTTTTAATAAATAATTACTATCAATAGATTTACCCTGGTTTATGTACAATTTCAATGTGAAATTACATCAAATTACCATAATTGGATTAAATTGTAAAAATATAATCTAATTAAACTATAAAACAAATTAAAAAGATATCTTATCCATATAAATATATTAGATTAAAAGGATGTTTTGAATTAAAATACAATATTTTTCACCATATATTAAAAATTGAATTTTATCCGAAAAATACACAAAAAATTACCCAAAGTAAATTTTTATATCATGATTCTAAAGAATATATTTATTTTTTCAAATAGTACATATATTAGTAAAAAAATATAGAATTAATGATGGTTCTCCATAAAAAGGCATCAAATCACATTTTAATGAATATTAGACCATTTGTGCTTAAAATTAGATTCATTCACATTTTAAGCCTCTATCTTTTATTGGATAAATGTAAAAAAAATTAAAAAAATGTATATTCATATTGTAGTAGTTTCTATTAATTAAATCTAATACAATGACTAATATTTATCTACCATTTAAAATTATATTACATTATTATTATTTTTATGACTCAACATTGTGTGTAACATTAGAATTTGAAGAAACTCATTGTTGTGTGTCAGGTACCCCATCGAACATAGAATTACCATTAAATTAATATTAATATTTAATTCAAAAATATTAAAACTTTGAAAATGTATAAGTGTTTATTTACTTGGGATGTTACATAAAAGTCGAAAATAATGTTTATAATAAATTAATATTTCAATCTTTTCCTAAAGTGCCTCTCACCTCTCTTATAAAAGGGTACATTCCCTTATTCTAAATTCACACCTCCAAATCCATTTGGATCAGCCAAAACCTAAACTGATATACTTAAAACTGCCCTGACTTCTACTTAGAGGCTATAAATTTACCACAAATCCACCCTATGTATCCCTTTTGTTCTAATAAAAATGAAACACCCAAAGAAGAGGTAATTATTTTTATCATCTCCAAGAAAGTACATTTCTTATTCCACATCCTCATTCATTGTTTTTTTCATAATAAAATATTAACTCCAGAACCTTATACATACCTAGATGTTATTATAAATATGTTACCACCATATTACTTATTCTATGCATATTATTAATGACAAAGTAACCTTGTGGGTGTACGTATGGATTAATGTCTCCATGCCGTTGTGTAATTTGTTATTCAACACTATGTTATTTGGACGGATATAATGATGAGTATTATGTATATAAATAATGAAGATAACATGATATTTTTTTTCTTCACAATTAATATACCATCCAATTACACACCTTGTAATCATTAATTAATTGATATCGTCACTCGTGCGTAATTATACCTTACCGTCACCATGACACAATGGGATTCATTTCTGAGTTCAACATTAATGGTTGATTATAAAAATATATATTATTAATATTCATGTAATAAATGACATAATAGTTTTACTGGAGAAAATATATATATATTTACATATATTCCATTCACTTACTTCCACTCAATACAATAAGAAAAGAGAAACAACGTTCATGTGTATGTACTTCCTACCGTCTCTAGGAATGGTGTGTTCCGTTTTATATAACTGTATATTATATATATTTATATACAAAGTATATATGATATATATAAATGATATTTTACATTCTATAATTATGTAAATTATGGTCAATATAGTATGATCCAGAAAAACCATTAATAACACATTTGATAAATAAGGCGATTATTACCCAAAATGTTCGACGAGCATAGAATTGTTAATAAACTAGTAATCTAATGTCATAAAAGAATCATATATGATATCATAAATATTTTTATGGTGATTCTAAATGATAATAATATGTTTAAAAACCATATACAAGTGTTTCAAACACGTACAAAGAGTATCGTACCTAAGTTAAGGGTTAATTCATCAAATCTCATTTTTATCTAAGATTGTTTATGTGTAAGTATTTTTTGGGAAATATTCATCATCCATGTCCATGATTCATAAATATGTTTTCAAAATGAATCTTTTATGTTTTCAGGATTTTAATCATTAACTACATAATCATTTTAAATGTTTAGTGATATATTTTTCAAAATCTCTTTAATTTTTGTCCATGTTTTCAAACAGATTTTAATGATTTGTTTATATGGATATGACTGTTTTAAAATGTTAATTCCTTCCAATATTTCAATGTTTTCTGGGAAAAAGTTTATTCGAAAATTACTTTTAAATTACATCTTTTATAAATTGTGTGAATTTTAAATAATTTCATGAAAAAAGTAAATTCCCCTCAAAGAGTTTTACTAATTATTTTCAACTATGTCTTCATAATTTATTCGATATTTTTATTGATTGAGGTTGAATTATTATAATAGAATATTCCATATTGCATTGAAAGAGTTATGATATGTTTGATTTTGGATGCGTTATTTTTATATCATTCATGGTTTATAATTAACGTGATAACATTTTGTACGCTTGTTTTAATACAAATGTTTATGTTATGTTTCACCCTCTTTTAATATGGGTAATGAATTTGGACATATTAAGTGACAGGCGGGTCCCACTATAGTATCTCGATGCATCGGTAGGTCACATGAGAAAAACAAGTGTCTTAGAATGTGGCTTTGATAGAATATTTGTGTATGCTCTAGACATAAGGCCTTGATTTAGTAGTTATTATGTTGGACATTATAAATTCCCCCGTTATAAAATTAGTTATTACATGTGGTTATTAGACTAGTAGAATATCCATGTGCTGGTTTATATGGTATTTTTGACTTCTTTTTCCATATTATGTTCATTTATATTGTTCAAAATGATGATTTTTTTAATTTTAATTGTTTCATTAAAAGTTTATTACATCTGTTGAATTATTTTCCCTTACTGTGCATCAGATCTCAACCCTTTCTTATGATTTATGTTCCCAAGATGCCATGAATTGTATTATGATTGATATGCAGGGTTAATCTATGTAAATAATGTGGTTATCAAAGGAATATCTTGGTCTTATTTAATGTTAGAAATTGTAATGTAACGTTCATGTATGCTATCTAGTTTCCAAGACTACTAAATTGATCAGCCCTTCAGTACTTAATCCCCTTCCATCATGCTATTGTATTAAAATAATTTATTGGATCTGGGTAATTGGGGTTGGGGAATTATAGTTGGTATCATAGGATTTTTATAAAATTACATTTGAAAAAGAATAAGAAAACATTGAATAGGGATCATAACTCTAAGATATAATTTGAGGATATGATTTGAAAACCCCCTAGAATTTTGGAAAAGTTCATATTATGTGGACATTCCAAGAAGTAAATCCTTGTCTAAATATTACATGTGAACGTAATTCTGGAATAGATTAACCATGGGGTGAAATCTCCAACAAGGTGTTATGGGCATGACTTGGGGTATCCTGGTAGATGAAAAATGACCTTACTATGAACATGGTAAATAACATCCCGGGGGATATGATTAGGATAATTTATATTTGTTTTAAAAACCATTATGATGTATTTATGAGTAAACATGTCCTCAAAGGAACAATATTTATGATTATGGATTATATATGGATAACTTTTTTAATTTTTGTTACGTATTTTACTAGTTTAGACATATGAATTAAAATTCCTAACCTAGTCTAGTGTATACCATTGTTTAGAAATGGGTACCAATGGATGTTATTGAAAGAGTATAAATACACATAATACATGAAGGTATTTCCCTCCCATGAATGATAATAATAGTGGATCTAGTGATACAAATAGTATTGAACAACTCTTAACATTACTGTGACAACTGACTCATGTTATGAACAATAAACTTACCCATATAGAGCCTCATGTTCTAAAACATAGAGGAACAATGTTATAAAGTTTCATGAGACAACAACCTCCAACATTCAAGGGAACTAAAAATACATTTGCGGTTGAGAAATGGATAAGTTCCATAGAGAACGTTTTACATGATTTGGGAAATAATGAAAGGGAAAATATTTCAAGGATAGTTTATTATCTTTCAAGAGATACTGATCAATAACGGTCATTAATTCAAAACATGAATTAGGATGAAGTAGTAGAAAATATGGAATTAAGGGAGTTTAATGAACATTTCCTAGAGAGATAATTTACATGTGAAAATAGGGTTGATATGGAATGATGTTTTTTGAGCCTATGGTATAACGAGGTTGAGAATGTTTCAAATTATTTAGCTAAATTCACAATGATAGAATGGTTTTGTACAGATTACATATGTAACCCAAGAAGTAATATTGATATATTCTTGGATGGGTTAAAAACACTCCTCTTAGGGGAATTGGTCTCAAAATATTTCTTATCATATGAAGATATAGTCTCATGTACTATCAAGAAAAAAAAGAAATTATCTATGTCTTATAAAAATAAAATGAAGCAAGGAAAGAAGAGAATGGTGAAAAAGGGATAGATAAAGGTAAATGGGGAAAGAAGGATTTTACCACATGTGATAATTATTGGACGAAACACCCTGATACAGGCCTAAAAGGAATGAGAGTATGTTACAAATGTATAGGATAATGTCATCAGGATCGTGATTGTAATGGAAAAGAAGAAGTCATACAATGATATAATTGTATCTATATGGGGCATTATGAAAATTATTGTCCAATGATTCAAGGAAATTGTGTAAAACAATCAAATGGATAATGGTTAAGCTTATGTTGTTACTACAACTGAAGTGGAATAATTAATGTATTTGGATTTTTTGATTCATGAATTATATTTTATTTATAAGAAGAATGTGATAAGGATTTTACTATAGTAAATTATGTTTTAGTTAAACATTTAATTTGATCAAGGAAATCATTTTTTTAGTATGTGAATATAAGGCCACCTTCACATAGTTTGGGAATCTAATGCTACAGTTGATTTTATGAATTCAGAGACATTTTAGAGAGAGTTTGGATAAAAGTATTCGGGATAATCCAAAAGGTTGGAATGGAAAAAAATTGAGATTCTTTACTATTTTTTAAGCTGAAAAAAATTATTAAGATTATTTTTGGATTATAATAAAAAGGACAATGTGGAGGACTTGCGACAACCCATCACGCCAGGAAAGGTCGTGAGACATGAACCTACTAGTGAAGGGTGGTAAGGTGGCATAACCTACCACTGGCCTATGTGATGTCCTATTTTGTATAGAGTAGTTTTCTTAATAGATTTAAAATTGAATTAAAAATTACATTTTTGGAATCCTATACCATTAGTTTAAATTGAATATTTTTTAGTTCTATTATCTTTTGGAGTGAAATATGAGTTAGTGGTAAGAATTAGTTAAAGGATTGAACACAATTTTTCATGTATTCATTTTAACATGTTCAATGATGAAATTTATTATTAAACATTAGGGAATGTATCATTCAACCAAACATGTGTTTTCCTAGTACCTTATATTTTATTGAACAAATGATATTTTAAATCATCATATATTTATGGCTTTGAGGTACTCAATTTTCCCATTTATGGTTCACTTGTTTGTGATTGATGACCTCAATAAATCCCTATAAATATTAACATTTTAGTCCAATTATGTGTCTCTGATTTACACTAGTGTTCACCTATTAGAAATCTTAATTTTGTGGTGACTTTTTCATTTACATTTCCCTCTTATTATGACTACATATAATTAACCCTGTTTTCGATGTGGGTTTTCTCCCATGGTATCTTCTAATTTTAATAATTTATTTTCGATGAAAAACATAAAGCTAAGATGAATCAATTTATTGAAGTAATAGAGAATGTAAGACCCTAATATTTTATATTACATTATCGCTTTAATGTGATTTAATAGCTTATATTGCAGGCAACACAAACCTGGCATGAGTTATACACAATATTGAGTTTCTATGAAGAAACACCTTAGTATTATAATTAATTAAACAATATATTCTTTCATAGATTAAATATTGTGAAAAGAATATTAGAAATAAAGTATTTATTATTTTTTCATCTAAATAAAACGAATTTTTAATTAAATTTATAGGTTTTTATTAAATACTAATATATTTTGAAAAACTATTTTCTAGAAATAACAACTTTTTATGTCCTTTTGGGAATTATAATAAAATAAATATTAGACACTCCTAAGAATTGAAACTTTTAAAATTGACATAATTTTTGAGTTTTTAGTATCAAAATTATCTTAGGGTGGATCTTTTTGTATTTTTCTGAAAACATTCAATTTTAAATGAATAATGAAAATTAAAAATTTTTAAATGAAAGAATCTTTTTTTATGAAAATAATTTATATTGTTAAATTATACAGTTGAGGGGTTTAAAAGTATAATTAGAATATAATTTTATAATTTAATATAATTTAGGTCATTGGATGAAATTTTACATTTAAATTGAACATAAACAAATTTCAATATTTTGATAGTTTTTACTTCTTAAAAACCCGCTTTTTGGTTTTGACAAAAGGAATGACTTTTAAATTAATTACTAAAAAATATTTGTTTTGAATGTGGAAAAATGGATTCCATATTTTGAATCATAAGGTTTAAATATTGTAAATATGTACCTTTTATTTTTAAAAATTATGAATAGAAATTTTAGTAAATATTTTTATTTACCACGGTTAAAGGGAAAATATGGTAAATTAGGGTATCAAAAATAATATTATAATAATATAAATCTACCGTAACACGTGTCCTAGACATATTGGATTAGATGTATTTTACCATTAGCATCCATAGGCTGAAATTTTGACATTTGGGTACCACTTGGGAGAGACAATGATATATTTTAAAATTTAATTTAAAGATAAGATAAATATAACATGAACATATTTCTTTTACTAAATAGATTTTAATATAAAATTATACATAAGAAAAAATAGACTATAAATAGTAATTATACAAATAAAAATATTTCATAAATCAAGGTATTTTATTTATAATTATAAAAAATTAAATAATTAAATTTATTTATGGCATAATAATTATCTATTGTTTTCCTTATTAATGATGAAATCAAATAAAGGATATTATAAAAATTAAAATAACTAAAATTTTAACATTTTGATGCTATAAATAAATTTTATTGCTTTATATGACTTGTTATAGATGAATCAATGTATTAGTTTCAAATTAATAGATTTTTTATGACTTTCACAAAAACCAAGCACTAAATAGGGTCAATATATATATATATATATATATGAGTTTTTAATGCAAATACCATTTTATTAAATAATATAATATTCCTAAAAATATAATATTCATCAAAATGACATATATAAAGTTATATATGTCATTAATTTATCACTTTAGGTCCTCTCTTTTCTTAATAGTAACTATTTTTTACCATGTATTATAATAATACAAGAAGACATCATAAAATTTAAACTTTTTAAGTAATGGTTATTTCTACAAGTTAAGGTTATTATGGTTACCTAAACATCTTTAAGACCTATATTTAGAGAGTATTTCGACCCATATCCACCATATCATATAAATTAATCCATTTTCATCTATTTGAATCTGAAAAAAAATTATGCAAAAATAATATTTCAAACATTCCATAATGTACACCTCACCCTCTTATAAAACGGAACATCCCCTTACTATAAATTCACACCTTCAATGCCATTTTTCTGGGCCAAAACCTACTCAAATATCCTTAAATCTACCACCACTTCAATATATAGTTCTTAATTTGATCATAAATCTATCTTATATATCCCTTTTGTTCAAATTAAAGGAAGCACCTGAAGAAGAGGTAATTATTTCATCGCCTCATTCAAATTTATTTTCTTCTACATCATCCCATTTCATTGTTGTTTATATAATAAAATAATAACTCCAGTACCTAATATGTACTTATATGATATTATAAATACTGGATAACCAAATTATTTTTTCTATCCATCCTATGAATGACAAAATCATCATGCGTGCGTACGTACGGCTTACCGGCTCCACAACATAGTGCAATTTGTTTTTTAACACTATGTTAGTTGGATGGATATAATGATGAGTATTGTGTATATAATAATGAACATAAACTGATAATGTTTTATTTATAATTTATATACCATCAAATTATGCACAATTTAATCATTAAATAAGTGATATTGTTTCTCATGCATACGTACGACTTGCCGAATCCACGACACAATGAGATTAGTTTCTATGTTCACCATTCCAAGATGATTATAAAAATATATATTATTAATAAGAATTTAATATATGAAATTATAATTCTAATGGATTAATATATATATTTATTTACATATATTCCATTCACTAACTTCTATTCCATATGATAAGAAAACAGAAACAAAGTTCCAGCGCCTGTACGGCCTGCCGCCCTCATGAATGGTTTGTCCATTTTATTTATATATATATTATATGTATTTATATACAGAATATATATGATATATATATATATCATATTATAAATTCATTAAGTAATTGAATTATTATCTATGTAATATGATAAAAAACAACAAGTCGAAACACATACGATAAACACATCGATTATTACCCAAAATGTTGCATTAACTTGGAATTGTTAATAAACTATAAATATAAAGTCGTAAAGGAATCATATATGATATAGTAAATATTTTTATTATTCTGATATAATTTATAATATTCATAAAAACTATATACAGGGGTTTCAGACACATATGAAGAGTATCATACCTAGCTTAAGGGTTATTTCCTCAATGCCGTTTTTATTTGAGTTTTTTTATTTGTAAGTATTTTCTAGGGAATTTTCATCATCCATGACCATGTTTCAAAAAAATATTTTCAAAATGAATCTTTTAATTTTTATATAATATAATCTTTAACTATATCATAATTATAAATGTTTTAAAAATTTATTTTTCTAAATCTGTATAATTAATGTCCATGTTTTCAAAATTATTTTGATGATTAATTTATATGGACATAATTTATTTAAATGTTAATTACTTTCAAAAATATTAAATGATATGGGAATATTGGAATAAAAAATAGATTTTTAAATGAAATCTTTGATAAATTTTGTGACATTTAAATGTTTTCATGAAAATGGGATATTCCCCCAAATTGTATTACTAATTATTTATAACTATGTCAACATAATTTGTTGGATATTATTCTTGAATGAGAATTATTTATTACAATACAAGCTTCCATATTATATTTAATGAGTTATGATATGTTAAAATATGGATGTGATATTTTTAAACCATTCAGGGTTTATGATTAAAGTATAAACATTCCATATTCTAGTTTTAATACAAATGTTTATGTTATATTTCACCCCATTTTCATATTAGGAATCCATTAGACATAGAAAGTGATATGTGATGCCCGATATAGGCCCTCAATGGATTGGTAGGTCCCATGAAACAAACTATGATCTTGGAATAAGGCCATGACATTATATTTCTGTATTTTCATGGCACATGGAATTTCCATATATGTTATTATGTCCAGAATTATGCAATCCCTCGTTATGAAATTAGTTATTACATTTGATTATTCAACTCGTCGAATATCCATGTGCATGTTTATATGTTAATGATTTAATTATTTTTACAATATTATGTTTGTGAAACCCCAAGATTTTATGAAAAATATTCTTTTAATTTCATTAATGTCTTTTGTTGTATGCTACAACAAGATTACCTTGCGCTATACGCAACACCGTATTAGCTTGCAGTATACACAACACTATTCTTGGATCGTGTTACACACAATTTTGATAATAGTTATTCTACGAAACATTGAGTATATATATATATATATATTCAATGTATAACTGAAATATGGTTGGATTCTGTTATACAAAACAACAAATTATTCTTTCACAACACACAACCCTGACTTGGCTTGCATTACACGCAATTGCGACCTTACTCGATAGCGTGTGTTGTACGCAATACCAGGTTTTACTAAACAACGATATATTATTATAATGTTATTATAAACTAGACATTATGAATTGTATTAACTAAATTTTTAATCTTATAACATTATTATTCATCTTACACATTTTCAAAAACATGGTATAAGAACAAAATAAATTTTTCGGGTAAAATAATTATTTGTCAAAAAATGCAGTTTTGCCACCTTTTGATGGTGCACCCACTATAAATCTAGTTTTTGAAATGTTTATAAGTTGAATTTGACAAAATAAAATTCTTATTTGGAATCATGAAATAAAAATTTACTTTGGATAAATTGTTCATATTATTATGGTAACTTTTATATTTTGATGAATAGGAAAAACACCATATAATTTAATTAAATACAACTTTTTTTCATCACAATAATTTATATAGTTAAATTATAATATTGAATGGTTTTAAAGTATAAATAGAATAAATTTTTACCGTTTAATATAATTTATGTCATTAGCATTGATTCTACCTTGAATTCATAGGATAAATCAATTCAATCTTTTGCAATGTTTTAAAGAAAAGACCGTTATTTTCGACAACGAGATTAATTTTAATTTAATTTCTGAAACTTTTGTGTGTTGAATTTGGAAAAATTTATTCCATATTTGGAATCAGTGGATCTAAAATATGTTAATAAACTGATTTTTTTTGGTAATTATGAATAGTTACTACGGTAAATTTTATTTACCATAGTTAAAGGTAAATCGGGTAATTAAGGGTAAATATAATATTATAAAATTACCATAACACATGTCAAAATCCTATTGGATGACTAAAATTAGACCAATATCCCTTAAGTGTAGGATTATTTTCATTTAATGGTCTTTTTTCCATGAAAATAATTTAATTATTATTAAAACCAAAGAATGTGACAACATGTCGCTTTCTTAAATCTTATAAGTATAATAATTTTACATTAGTGATAAACTTCATGAATCGTCGAACATGAATAGTCTCCAGAAAGATAATACAATTATATACATCATAGGAATTTATTTTGAATTTTTAGGGATTAAATAATTATTATTTATTATGACACAAAGATGATGCAGTGATTGTCTTATTAATGAAATATTGAAATAATTGATATTATAAATACCCAAATAAATGTAATTTAAGACTTTTTATGCATTAAAATAATTTTATGGGTTAATATGACATGTTATTATTGATTTAATTAATTATTTTCGAACTAATACTTCTGTTATGATTTTCACAAAAATCAATTACTAAATAGTGTCAAAACAGACATAAAATAGTTTTTAAAACAAATATTATATTATTAATTGTTATTTTATTTTCTAAAAATATATGGTTCGGCCAAATGACTTATATATGGTTATATATATTAATAATAAACAACTTGGGGTTCGTTTGTCTTCTTATAGTATGTTTATAAACCATATAGTATAAGAACAGAAGAAGACACGGTAAAAGTAAAATTATTTAACTTAATGTTTAATCTAATTGATAAGTTTAAAATAGGAATATAAACTTTTCTAACTTCTATTGGATGAGAGTATTTCGACCCATCCCCACCATATCTTAGAAATAAATCAATTTGGAGCTATTTAAAACCGAACATTACTTTATAATAGAATAATATTTTTTGTTTTTCCAAAGGAGCCCTCTCCTCCCTTATAAAAGAGCACCTCCTCCCTCTCCTCATCACACCAATTTGAGCCTTCAGGCTCTCCAAACCCTGCCCATTTCACTTCCCCACTTACCTAGAATCATCCTAGAGGTTCTGGTCGTTTTCAAAGATCAACCCTAGTGCCCTAAGAGGAGGTTAAGAATAGGCACTTCAAATAAGAGGTAATGTCCGTTACCGATTCTTTCATCTTTATTTCATCTTCCACTTCTTCTTATTTAGTTGTTTCATTATGAATTAATAACATCAGTATCACTCATATACTGATATGTTATTATAAGTATGAAACAACCCTATTTCACAATCTATCCATCCTATGGAAAAAGAAATCACTGTGCGTGCGTACGTACGAAATACCGTCTCCACACCGTGGTGTAATCTATTTTCCACCACCACCTTACTTGTATGTGTATAATGGTGTAAATAATCACTATATATGACTATTATAAAGTTATATTGTTTCTTAAATAGTATACATACACTCCAATACAATTCCACGATCATAAGAATGATATCATCACTCGTGCGTACGTACGGAATACCGTCTCCACGATGTGATGCGACTCGTTATACATGATCTTCATTGCATAATGATTATATAAATGAATTAAATAAATGAATAAGATATATATTACAATAATACCATTCTAGAAATGAGGTATCTATAACATAAATAGAAGAGTAAGAATTTATTCGACAAACACGCATAAGAACAAAAAGTAATAAACACCCGAATAACAAGTAGTAATGAAATATTATTAATAAGAAGATAAGAATATGACCATATATGAAATAATAACAATAAGTATGATTCTGGAATAAGTCAATAACATTATTTAAATCATTATACAGAAGGTTCGGACACTTAAGAAGCAAATCAGACCTAAGGTAAGGGATAATTTTGCAAATCTCATTTTTATCCGAGATAGCTTATTTGTAAGTATTTACTGGTGCTATTTTTATCATGTGCATGTTTTATAAAAGTGTTTTCATGTATGTATAAAGTCCTTATTACCCATTTTTGACTTTTACTACATGGTATGTATGGAATCTTTCTCTTATTTACATTAGGAGGTACTTTTTTGACTTTTTCGAAAAAAGTACGAGGAGAATGTTATTTTTAACTTATACGGCGTGAACAGATTTATATGATTTTATAAAGCCTTGTTTTCATGAAGCTTTCTCCAAAATATTTCATGACTATTTTCAAAAAAATCCTTTTCATTTAAAATCGCATGATGTTTTTTGAAAATAAATTTATTTTGATGAAGAATGGATATTTTCCCCAAGAATTCATTTCAAATGTTTTATCAAAACCATTTTTCCATCTAAGATGGCATTATTTCATATGTGTATGTTTCAAGTATAACGACTCTATGATTTACATGGTTTTAATTTTATTATTATGAAATGAAATCCATTATTTTTATATGGATTATGTGATGATGGGATGATGTTTATGAAACCCATTTTATTCGTTGGGTTATTATGAATGATGTATGTTTATTTTGTGGCATAAGTAAGAATGATTTCATTATGAAATGGGTGGGACCTATATATCCCTTCAATGCATTGGGTAAAGATTTTATATCTCATGAGATAGACATGGCTGGAACGGTATGTCAATCCGGTTTAGTGTTACAGGACTGAAACGAAGAGTGAAATCGATTCAGAATGGGACTTTGTCCACTAAGATGGTCTTGGAAGTAATGCCTTGGCTACAATGGAAATCATTATATGTGCTTAATGGATGCCACAATTACCTGTTTTATTCCCATGCTATTTTATCATGGTTTATGTCCCATTATGATCTATGCCTTATGTACTTCCATGTTTTATGTCGTTGCTCAAGATTTTAATGTTTAATCATTATGTTCATGTTTTTATGTTCCAATGTATATGGTATGTTTTATTTTATCCATGCCTACACTTACTGACCATTTGAGATCACCCTTTTATGTTTTATTATCCCCAAGGATCAAAATAAATGTTTTAGGTCAGGAAACAAAAATTGGAAGATCCTTATTGGAGATGTTGAAGATCATTCAGCACGATTAGAAGATTATGTTCCACGTTTCCAAAGGCAATAAACAATTATGGTCCTTATGTGTCTATTTTTGTTATATATTAAGTATTCTGCAAAAGTAATATAATGTCTATGTACATCAAGCTTAGGGTCTCTACAGTTGGTATAAAGGAAAGGATTAGTCAACGTTTGGAAACTAGGATGCGAGATCTTTAGTGAGATCCCTAGAGATATTTCTAAGGTATGTCTAGGGATGTACATAAGGTTAAGTATATGTATAGGTTATAGTCCTAGAATCGCGCTAACGATCTTAGAATTAAAACTAAGATGTTATATATTGAAGGTACTCCCCCTTTATTATGTTGTTTTCCCTAGCAATATTTTTGCCTCTCACACTATTCTTTTTGGGTTTTAGACGATGGATGTAACCCGATGGAACCGTGTTGATCAATGCAATGGAAAATGCAATGATTGTCCTCCTGAACAAACAATTGTTATGGGAGATGGAGTGCAAAATATTATTGTTATACTTACACAAGATATGAATCATTATGGACTTCCAAATGAGCAAAGAAGGGAACAATATTCTATTGAGTCCCTCATGAGGCAACGTCCACCTTCTTTCAGTGGATCTTCTGATCCACTTGTTGCTGAACAATGGATCAGTACAACTGAAAAGATATTTTTTGTTCTTCAATGTTCTGATCATGATAAAGTCATCTTAGCAGTGTATCGTTTGGAAGGTGATGCTGATCAATGGTGGAATCTTATCAAGAATATGAGGCCAAGAGTTGAAATTGAGTCCATGGAATGAGATGAGTTCCAGAACAAATTTTTCAATAATTACTTCCCTCATATTCTTCGATCAAAGATGGAGAAGGAGTTTCGTGAACTAATGAAAAAGAATGATGAATCTGTTGGTATATACAAAGAGAATTTTACAAGGCTTCCAAGGTATGCATCTAGATTTATCATCCAACCTAAAAGTAATGTTGATCGATTCTTCAGTGGCTTAAAACCAAATATTTGAAGGGCATTAGCTATAAGAGACTTCAGTAGCTATGAAGAAATTGTGTGATGTGCTATCAAGGTAGAAATGGAAGTTTGTGTTACTTATCCATCTCATAGTTTTGACAAGATACGAAAGATGGAGTTCAAGGAGAAATCTCAGAATAATGGTGAAAATAAGATGAATATTTCCTTATGCTCAAAATGTGGAAAGAAGCATGGTGGAGATTTTCTTAAAGGGACAAGTAAATGTTTCAAATGTGGAAAGGAAGGTCATCCGGATTTGAATGCCGCAATGATGGGAAGAAGATGTCTAATGATGCAAACAAAGGAAGGGATACACAGAATGAACCTAATACACTTCAATGCTTCAAGTGCAAGAAAATGGGGCATTATGCTAATAAATACGCTAATCCAAGGGTTAGTGATGATCGACATGAGCAACCACTTAAGGAAAAGGACCGAGGGAAGTCACATGCGATCACCATTGGTGATGTTGAATATGATAACTATGTGGTGGAATGATTAAGTAATGGGATTCCGAAATAATGTTGTATATAGTATCGTGGAATTTTGGAATATTTATGTATTGGTCTATTGTGGTTTTCAATAATTTTATGGTACCGGTAACCATGGAAAGTGATTGAGATATTTTTTGAAAAAAAATATGATATGTGCATAATGAAGGGAAAACGAGAAAATTAAATATTTGACAGTATTCAGGAGCTCATGATTGATATAAGGACTAAGTGATATCATGGTTTGAGTATATAGAATTTTGAGGATTTTGGTATGTGGAAAGTGTTAACTTTTTACTAAATTCTTGTTTTCACTAAGGCTCAATGGGTATTCACGAGAATATATGATTAAGGCCTTTTAATGTTTCGAATGTGACCAACAAGACATATCTTATGATATATGGGGATCAACGACGGTATTAAATATCTGGTAATCATTTTCACTATATTATGAGAGTGGACTGCAGTAATATGGATAAGCCTAAATATTGGAATGGATTATGTTGGACATAAGTTAGTATTGTTTAAGGATAGAAGTTTTTTGATATTATTGATGGGATGTTATATTAATAAAGTTTTAGAAAAAGGACAACATGGAGGACAGACAACAACCCATTGCGTCAGACAAAGCCGTGGGAATCGAACCCACAACCGAAGTGCAACTGACCTTTATCGCCTACCACTGGCCTACAGGAAGTCCCTATTTAGTAGAAACTAGTTTTATTATATTAATCAGTATGATATATGAAGTAGAAGTCCATTTTAGGAACCATATATCATTAATCTCTCTACAGATGGACTTATGTATTTTTTAATAACTTTTCTAACCTTTTGTTTGAGACAGATGGAATGAACCATAATTCTATCACATGATCTGCTAACACATCACGAATGACAAATTCAACTTCATTTCCTTAAGAGATGAAGTGGAAATTATCCAAAGATCTAACAACGGTGAGACTATACCGAAATCATGAAAGTATTTCTTCTTATTCCAATTTCATCAACAATAGGGAAACGATCTTGAAAACCAAAGTTGTTTTCCTAGTGCTCTTATATTTGTTGAATCAGATGGTACCATAGATCGTCAAAAATTTATGGCTTTGTGATTGCTGGCTTCTCCATAGCCATGTTCTGTACCACTCTCCATCAGAACATGATGGTTAGATTTCTCTTCCATATCCATATTTTCACCTATATGGAAACCCAGTGATTAGATTATTTGGGTAACCGTTAAATTTCATACTTTTTTTTAAAGATTGGTTTTGGTATTCCTTTATACGATGTGGGTTTCTATTAAACAAACATTCGAGTAGTAAACCATTTATAACCCCAACGAATTTTGAAGGCGAAATTCCTTTTAAGGGGGGTAGAATGGGACACCTCGAGATTTTATAAAAAATATTCTTTTAATTTCATTAATGTCTTTTGTTGTATGCTACACCAAGATTACCTTGCGCTATACGCAACACCGTATTAGCATGCATTATACACAACACTATTCTTGGATCGTGTTACACAAAATTTTGATAATAGTTATTCTATGAAACATTGAGTATATATATATATATATATTCAATGTATAAATGAAATATGTTTGGATTATGTTATATGAAACGACGAATGATTCTTTCACAACACGCAACCCTGAATTGGCTTGCTTTACACGCAATCGCGACCTTCATCGATAGCGTGTGTTGTACGCAATACCAGGTTTTACTAAACAAAGATATATTATTATAATATTGTTATGAACTAGCAATTATGAATAGTATTAAATAAATTTTGAATCTTATAACATTATTATTCATCTTACACATTTTCAAAAACATGGTATAAGAACAAAATAATTTTTTCGGGTAAAATATGTATTTTTAAAAAAATGCAGTTTTGCTGCCTTTTGATAGCACACCCACATTAAATCTAGTTTTTGACATGCTTATAATTTCAATTGGACAAAATAAAATTATTATTTGGAATCATGAAATAAAAATTTACTTTGGATAAATTTTTCATATTATTCAGGTAACTTTCATATTTTGATGAATAGTAAAAACACGCTATATTTTAATTAAAAACAACTTTTTTTCATCGCAATAATTTATATGGTTAAATTATAATATTTAATGGTTTTATCTATAAATAGAATATATATTTTCCATTTAATATAATATATGTCATTAGCATTGATTCTACCTTGAATTCATAGGATAAATCAATTCAATCTTTTGCAATGGTTTAATGAAAAATTCGTTTTCTTTCGACAATGTGATTAATTTTAATTTAATTTCTACAACTTTTTTGTATTGAATTTTGAAAAATGTATTCCATATTTGGAATCAGTAGATCCAAATTATGTTAATAGGCTACTTTTTATTTTTGGGAATTATGAATAGTAACTACGTTAAATTTTATTTACCATAGTTAAAGGTAAATAAGGTAATTATGGGTAAATATAAAATTATAAAATTACCCTAACACATGTAGAAATCCTATTGTATGACTAAAAGTCGACCCATGTCCTTTAATGGTCGGATTAGATTCAATTAATGGACTTTTGTCTATGAAAATAATTTAATTATTTTTAAAACCAAAGAATGTGACAACATGTCACTTTCTTAAATCTTATAAGTATAATAATTTTAATTTAGTGATAAAATTCATGAAACTTCGAACATGAATAGTCTCCAGAAATATAATACAATTATATAAATCATAAGATTTTATTTAGAATTTTTAGGGATTAAATAATTATCATTTATTATGACACAAAGATGATGATGTAATTGTCTTATTAATGAAATATTGACATAATTGATGTTATAAATATCCAAATAAATGTAATTTAAGACTTTTTATGCATTAAAATAATTTTATATGTTAATATAACATGTTATTATGGATTTAATTAAGTTTTTTTCGAACTAATCCTTCTGTTATGATTTTCACAAAAATCAATTACTAAATAGTGTCAAAACTGACATAAAATAGTTTTTAAAAAATATATTATATTATTAATTGTTATTTTATTCCTAAAAATCTAAGGCTCGGCCAAATGACTTATATAATGTTATATATATTAATAATAAACAACTTGGGGTTCTTTTGGCTTCTTATAGTATTTTTGTTAACCTTATAGTATAAGAACACAAGAAGACACGGTAAAAGTAAAATTATTTAACATAATGTTAAATATAAATGATAAGGTTATAATAGGAACATAAACTAGTCTAAATACTATTTGATGAGTGGATATCGACCCATCCCCACCTTAGCTTCGAAATAAATCAATTCGGAGCTATTTAAAACTGAACATGACTTTATAATAAAATAATATTTTTAGTTTTTTCAAAGGAGCCCCTCTCCTCCCTTATAAAAGGAAACCTCCTCCCTCTCCTCCTCACACCAATTTGAGCCTTCAAGCTCTGCAAAAACCTTCCCATTTCACATCCCCACTTCCCTAGAATCATCCTAGAGGTTCTGGTCTTCTTCAAAGACCAACCCTAGTGCCCTAAGAGGAGGTTAAGAAGAGGTGCTTCAAAGAATAGGTAATGGTCGTTACCGATTATTTCATCTTTATTTCTTCTTCCACTTCTTCTTATTTAGTTGTTTCTTTATGAAGTAATAACATCAGTATCACTCATATACTGATATGTTATTATAAGTATGAAACAACCATATTTCACCATCTATCCATCCTACGGAAAAATAAATCAATGCGCGTGCGTACGTACGGAATATCGTCTCCATATATGATATCATAACAATATAAATGATTCTGTAATAAGTCAATAACATTATTTAAATCATTATACAGGAGGATCATACACTTATGAAAAAAATCGGACCTAAGGTAAGGGATAATTTTGCAAATCTCATTTTTATCCGAGATTTCTTATTTGTAAGTATTTACTAGGGCTATTTCTATCATGTCCATGTTTTAAAAAAGTGTTTTCATGTATCTATAAAGTCCTTTTTACCCATTTGTGACTTTTACTACATGGTATGTACGGAATCGTTCTCTTATTTACGTTACGAGGTACTTTTTTGACTTTTCCGACAATAGTACGAGGAGAATGTTATTTTTAACTTATCCGGCGTGAACAGATTTTTACGATTTTATAAAGCCTTGTTTTCATGAAGCTTTCTCCAAAATATTTCATGACTATTTTCAACAAAATCCTTTTATTTTAAAATTTCATGATGTTTTGTGAAAATAAATTGATTTTGAAGAAGAAAGGATATTTTCCTCACGAATTCATTTCAAATGTTTTATCAAAACCATTTTTCCATCTAAGATGACATTATTTCATATGTGTATGTTTCAAGTATAATGTCTCTATGATTTACATGGTTTCACATTTATTATTATGAAATGATATCCATTACTTTTATATGGATTATTTGATGATGGGATGATGTTTATGAAACCCATTTTATTCGTTGGGTTATTATGAATGAGGTATGTTTATTTTGTGGCACAAGTAAGAATGATTTCATTATGAGATGGGTGGGACCTATATCTCCCTCCAACGAATTGGGTAAAGATTTTATATCTCATGATATAGACATGGCTGGAACGGTATGTTAATCTGGTTTAGTGTTACAAGACTGAAACGAGGAGTGAACTCGATTCAGAATGTGACTTTGTCCACTATGATGGTCTTGGAAGAATTTCTTGGCTACTATGGAAATCATTACATGTGCTTAATGGATGCCACAATTACATGTTTTATTCCCATGCCATTTTATTGTGGTTTATGTTCCATTATGATCTATTCCTTATGTACTTCCATGTTTTATGTCGTTGCTCAAGATTTTAATGTTTAAACATTATGTTCATGTTTTTATGTTCCAATGTATATGGTATGATTTATTTTATCCATGCTTACCCTTACTAAGCATTTGAGCTCACCGTTTTTATGTTTTATTTTCCCCCAGGATCAAAATAAAGGTTTTAGGTCAGGAAAAAAAAGTGGAAGATATTTATGGGAGATGTTGAAGATCTTTCACCACGATTAGAAGATTATGTTCCAAGTTTCCAAAGACACTAAACTATTATTGTCCTTATGTGTCTGTTTTTGTTATGTATTATGTATTCCACAAAAGTAATGTAATGTCCATGTACGTCAATCTTAGGGTCTCTACAATGTTCATTTTTTTAAAAGGATGATTTTTTATTACAAATTATTCCATAGTAGTTTATAGATTATGCTTAATTAGTCTCCTTTACCGATAATCCATGCTCACCCCTTTGTTTTGATTTATTTTCCCCGGAATCCAAGAAATGTATATTGATTTATATGAAAGGATAAGATACATGAATAATAGAGTTATCAAAGTATTATCTATGATGTATTTTTTGTTAGAAAATGTAATGTAACATTCATGTATATAATCTATTTTCCAATACTCCAAAAACTGATCGGTACATCGTGGCTTGATTCATTGTAATCTTTCCCATGTATTAAAATAATGCACCGTCACAGGGTAACTGGGATCAAGTCATTAGATAAAATCAACGAATCCATAGTCAAACCAAATAGACATAATAGATGAATAAGAAAATTAAATCTTTTTCACTATTAATGATTGTATATAATTTAGTGTCATGATTCATTCATTAACATATTTTATACACATTGATCCATTAATTCATTCATGAAAAACACTATTTCTCCAACTTTTGGGATTATAAAAAATCTGTAATAAATAACAATTTAAAAAAATTACACAAATATGGTTAAAAATAGTGGTTTTTAATTAATATAAAAGTTTAATACAATAATAAATAAATAATTTTTAAAAAACATACCACTTATCAAATCCTAATATAATTATGAAGAATCGTCATCATCATTTATAGAAGTAGGTTCTACTTTATACATTCATTTTCTAGAATATGGAGGAACATAGGAGGAGGGAGGGGGTGCAGGATTCCAGAACATAACATATCTCAAATTTATCCAAAGCACAATCAGTGTATGTATAAATGGAATAAGTTAAATGGATGTGGTTACGAGGGTTTTAATAATGTTTCAAAGGGGGAGTAAGTCATATTTATGGTTGTAGGTGTAAATATATTAGTCTTGGTGGGGTACAGAAGTAGTTACATTAACCCCATGAATTAATTTTTCACAGGTCCACTATCATATAATGTTAAAAAAGTAAGTTTTCTCACTCAAAAACAACATGATCTAGGGTGAAAAAATCATAATATATGTACCCTGTTTCATAAAGTACATGGTAACAGGAGGTATTTTCAAATTAGCACCCATTAATATACAATTAGTGTTATGATCATTCATGGTATAAATTTGAGAGAGGTAATAATTTATAAAATTATTTATTATAACCCCATCACTTATATATTCATTCAGTCACTCTCTAAGAAAAATTATAAATGTGATCACTATGCGTCTTTGTTAGAAAAATCTCAAATGGATGAGATGTAGAGACGTTACCCATCACGTCTTGTATATCATCACACAATATGGATAACATCTAGTTATAATCAACTAAAATAACATTATATGTAGGTGGAGGGTTAGAAGAACAATAACCAACAGAAGGAAAAGTCATTATCCTTCCCCGAAGAGATAACTCTCTCTACAATGAACTATCAATTATTTTTTACAATTAATAGTGAATGAAATAAATATGCTCTATTAGAATCTTGGTCCCTATTTAAATATCTCACATCTTAATCAATATAATTCTTCTGTTGATGTGGAATTATAAATGAAACTATCATCTTGGGGTCAGATTATTTAAGTTATGTTTCATCAACTAAAGTGGACCGAGGCATCAAACTAAGATATTGCAACTAATCATCCTTTAAGGAAACCAGATCACATTTGGTTAGATAGATGAAATGATGGGGATGATAATAAGGATTAGGTGATGTAATCCTCGAAATATTCATTGTAGTATCCTTATAAGAACTTACTATTCCAATTGAATCATAATGAAAATTATCAAAAATATCTTCTTGGTGCATTGTCTATATTAGGGAGCCCGTAGGATCACTCTATTCAATCGATATGGATGGTCCACCATTCTCTTGTGGAAAACACATATCACTTCCAGAATCATCATTTAATACAAAATAATAATAGACATGTTCTAATACATATTATCCAAGAGATTTATCCGCCATAGAGGATTCACCATAAACTCATTCCATTAATGCATTTAGATATCTTTTTCATTATTCAACAGAATAATCAGTATAATTATAAGTTGTATGATTTTATTTTGATTACTAATTTCCATATTCATAATTTCCATAATACCTAATATCAATATAATCCTCAACCGCATCCTCATGAGGTTTTGATGAAGAACACTCAAATTGGTCACAATTAGAGACTTCTGTTACATTCATTTCATCATATTCATCCTGAAAAGTCTCTTGGAGAGGAAGGGAATGAGGTGGACAATGAGTTAAATAATGAACATATGGACTCTTAAAAACATAAATATCAATCCCATATTACCCTAAAATAGGAAAAGAATCTTTATATTTAGAGGTATCCACTTCTTCTTACACTTATGCACTATTTACAACATCAACATCTTTATTAGAAGAATTCAATATAACTTCATCTGGTTATATTCTAGGGTCAAATATATCTATTTTTTTGGAACGATACTCAACTTAGTTGAAATTCTAAAAAATATTATCATTAACCACTACCAAACATTTCAACCATTAGTTTTAGATTATTATAATCCATTAATATGTTATGTGAATTTGGTACAAACCATTAAATTTAACTACCTCGTCCTCTATAAATTGAACACGACATATTCATTATAAAAGAAAATAAATCATTTTTTGATATGAATGAGAAGTAGTTCACAAGGATGGATTTCCAAATTACATCATATTCAAAATTATTTATCAATACAAATTAATCTTATTTCCTCATTTAGATAGATACATGATCAAAATATCCTGATACATCATTATGATAAATTCTACCATGCTAGGATATAGAATATCAATGATGATACTCAAATACAATCATCATTACCCATATTACTCCACTATAATTATACATCAAACAATTTTTCTTATGGAAAACTCAATAAAAGCATATCTGATAGTGAGGTTCTCATGGTTGATTGGAAAATAACCATGATAACACTTATAAAAAAATTTATTAGGAACTCTAATAAATTTATCCCACTATCTTCAAGAGAAACTGATATCATTGAAATCATTTTCCATTTTTATAGCATCTTTATTTTCCCTAAAATTATACTCTTCAATTATATAGAAGTATTTAACCAAAAAGGGTATAATGGTTTAGAATTCCTTGGGAAAATTTTTACCCATCCATGGTCATAGATAACATTTTAGATGAGAAACTTGATCAATGATTACCACATGATATTGAATTCCTTTTTAGAAATAAAACAAAATTTATGATCTAGAGATTCATTGTTTGTACATTATGACTTGAATATCCTCTAGTTTAATGTACATAGTTTATCCAGTGATTCAGTATGACACTTCAGTAACATCCTTTCAACACCAGATCATGTTCTAATGTAGAGGGATGATAGATAATGAGAGGATACAAACTATTTAATGGTTTTCGTTGTTTTTCAATTGAGGAAATATTGAGAATAGTATTCGAAGAGTTTTATTAGTGGTAATTTTTCATTTAGGGATTCAAAAATTACAAATTAAATAAGTATATTTTGATTAAAAAAAATAAAAATTTATATTATATATATATTATATATAGACAAAATAAATTGTCACACTAGGAGGGTTAGTTCCTATGGTAGTTTCTCTTGGTATATTAAAATACTAACACCCCATTACAGAATCTAGATGATATGATTTTCCAATACCATGTCACAATAACATGTAAAATTTCTATGTCGTGGTAGCACTTCATGGTACCAACTGACCTGTAGATTCTAATTGTAGTATAAAAACACCCGGGTTAAATAGATTATCATTATATAGTCACAAATAATGGAAAATCATCATAGTATCATATCAGTGGTAGATCAACTGTGGTTTTACCTATCTTTTGAATATATTCTTTGAGAAATAATGTAAATATAATAATAAAATACTAACATAAATGTATCATTTCATGATCATGTATAATGAAAAAAACTCTGTCAAAATTCATGGTATTAGAAAAATGTTTTCAATCTAAAGTGAATTACCATGAAATTTAATATATATATCATCTTTCTAATAATGTTCCCTCAAAAAGTGGTTTCTTATATCAATATGACTGATCCATGTGTGGGACTCAAGATAATTATAATTTTTTATCAAATTTTATTTATTTATATTAATAGGGAAAAGTAAAATATTATATAAATACTATAGAAAATTGTGTTTCATCCTTATAATTTGTGCACAAGAACATTTTATAGCTCTATACTCTACTCAAATAGTAGATAATGAAACAATCTTTTTATTTTTTATTACACCAAGAAATCAGAGTATAACCATAAAAGTGACATCTGCTTCAGGTTCTTCATATATATAACTTACGAATATATAATAAGAATATGAGTAACTTAGTAGATCAAATAATTATAATTCAAAATAAAAAATTCAAAAATTGGTAGTATTTTTGATGAATTTGAAAATCCTTTTGACAGTTGTTAAAGGAGATTCAATGTATTTTCATTAAAACATGAACAAACTAAAAATTATATCTTACTGTGTAGTTGATAACTTAAAATAATATTTTTTTTATTTCATAGTGGATGAAGCGGGAACCAAACTTGACCATAAAAAACATACAACAGGAAAAATCAATATTAAAAAACAATCCACAAATTCATAATTCCAAATTATTCAACACCGTAAGAACCATCAGATTAGCAATAGATCCCTAAAATCAATCTATATCTAGGGAAATCCTAAATCAAGGATAGCCTGTCGAAATCATAGTATCTTTGTCATCATCAAGTGTTGTATCATCTCGTCACTGACATACACTCTGAAAGACACCACCATATCCATAGCTACAAGAGTCCCCACATCTCTAGCGGGAACACTACAGTTATTACCATCGACCATCATTTCTGATGTTGATCAAGATTTAAAACAATAATTTGTGTATATTTCCAACAACTCCACTATAAAACAGGTATAAGAGAACATCATAAACATCTAATGCATCATTGATGAGCCTGTATCCCTCTTAGAAAGAAAAATCTACTCGAACCAAACCTCCTAGATCGTATTGAAAGATACTTGCACCTGATTGAAAAGGAAAAGATAACATAATCGTGACACCAAATAAATGTTGATAAGAAAGCGGACTCTTTAGGGGGAAAAGAAAGAATCCACATTGGCCTATCATAACATCCATCCAAAAAAACTATGTCATGATTGATCCCAAACACCATAGCAAACATCAACACGGATCCAAAAAAGAGAGAACACACATTCCTCAAAACCATGGGGAATAAATATAGAAATTATAATCAAAACCAATGATGATTTCATTTACACCTCGAAATGAAGAGAACCAGAACACCTTCCAAGAAGGATGTTGACTCTGGATGAAGATAAGAATGTGTTGTCTCGAGAGCGCCTCGAAAGCCATCAATAGACAAAACACATACCAAAATGTCTCAAATGATATTTGGTATACTTAAACTACTTAAATATAATAAATATAATTTTAAAAAATATGAAAAACAAGATTGAATTAAAATTAAGAGATCAATATCATTTCAATATCACTTTTTAATTTATTGAAAATTTCAATTTTCAAATTGTTTTTTGGAGATATAGAAAAATATCTTTTACATATTTATAACATATTAAAAAAATGGATTTTTTAAATAAATTATAAATGTTTATTTAGGAAATTTTCTATTCATTTTGAAATAAATAATGATATTGGATTATCATATCAAACTCTAAGTGATTGTATTAAAACATATAAGTATTTTTATTTGAAAACATCATTGGTAAAAGGATGGTTTTTAAATACAATTTTTCTTCAAAGGGATATACTTAACTATATAAAAATTTAATAATTCAAAATTTAAATCCATTTGATATAATTTTATGTAATAATTTCATTCATAGGAAAAAAATATTAAAATGGATTGATTTCCAATGACTGTTGAAACAGATTGCTCATAGTAAATTACTTCATCATTAATATACCTCTGTGAAACCAATCATTCTTTCTTTATATTATTATTTCATGAATAATAATTACTATTATTAAGAACCCATTTATTTAAAATATTTTTTGTAGTTTTTGGGTCATTCAACTAGTTTATAGAGTATGTTTCTCTCAAACTATGTTTTCCATCCTTTTATTCCCATTACATAGAAATCATCAAAACTTTATTTCGGAATGTTCCTTGGTTCATTATTAACGATAAATGATTATTTTCAATCTTGTTTCTATGAAAATATATAGTTTTGGTTACATTATATAGTTTTCCTACATCTAAATCCAAGGGATGATATCATGGCATCATTGAAACTATAAAAATGAATTATTCTATAATTCATTTTCATCTACTAGATCAGTTTTAAACTATTCTTCAGATGTGTGAGTTTTTTATAGTAGGATTGACATAATTATCATTAGTTTTAGCATTTATATCTATATTATAAAGGTATCTATATATTTTAGGTAATGGTATTAGGTCCATGTTGATACATCAAATAATATTTAATGTATAACCACTCTTCAATAATCATTTTTATTTTAATTAAATACGTTGTATGATTTACTAGATGTAGAATATACATGGATAGTTATTTCATTACTCTTGGTTGATAAAATGTATATATTTTCATTTTTATTGAGTATATAGACATTACAACCCAAACTGAATAGGAAATAACATGGGGTTATCTATAATTTCACAAATCATATGCAGTTTCATTTTATGATGTTTTATATACAAATCTATATATATTATAAAATATTTTATTCATTGAATCTTCCAAAAAATAAATAAATAAATAATACTCATTTAGAATATTTACGTATATTTAATTAATTTTTCAATTTCTTCTTTCTAATACAATAATATAATACAATTTTTCAGTAGTACAAATTTTTTAATATAGACATGTAACGAGAATAATATTTCAAAAAACTTATTATAAAACTCATGGAAGAAATCAATAATTAAGATAATAATTCTCTTTCAATTAAGTTTTTCCAATTAATTTAATTTTTTTGAGAAAATTGAAACATATTCAGATTTAGGATAATGGAAAAATACTTATGAATATTCAAAATAATCACCCACTATAACATTAGAATAATGTTTTGCTAATTTTATAGAAACATTTTAAGTAATTAATATGATTTTTATCCATTATAATTGATGTGAAATTGAAATTTATTTCTTTATAATGAAAGTGATTTGTTTTCAATATCACTTTTGATAGGGATTGGTGTATTTGTTCATTGGAAATTATAGATAAAGGATGTCTGAAACTAAAATTTTTCTAGTCATATTCCTATGTGGGTGAACATCTTACTATACTAATCTTCTATAAGAAATAAATTATTCATTGTGAGAGTCACATAAAAAGGAAATATTCTGTGAAAATTAATTAATTTAAATCAAAAACAGAAATAGTTTTATTTAACATATCACTAATAAACCAAAAATCTATAAAATCATAAACTATACCACTTTTTTTTTGAAATATTACCTTTTATGTATCATCAAATAATTTTGAGATTATATAAAAAAATATTTTTTAATCCATGTAATATGAAATGATTAGAAATTAAAATATTATTATAGTTACATATTTGAACAAGTCTGATTATTTTTATTTTGGTGTTGTCACCAATAGGGATATGTCCACCATCTACTTTCATAATGATATTGAATATAAATTATAATATATTTATATTTTAGAATATCCATTATTAAGGAAACAAGAGTACATAATGATAACATTTAATCAAGTTACCAAAAACATTGTTTTCAATAATTAATTATTATGGTACCCAAATTTTATTAGGACTTGAAGTATTAATCGTAAGAGATTTAGGAAGACATAAAAGTTAAAATGGTTTTCTATAATATTACTTTTGAAATTAGAAAATAAAATTATTATTAATCAATCATAATAACAATTATTAGTAAAAATAACAGAATTAAATCTAGGTAAAAATATATTCTTATAGATTTTTCTCTATTTACGTTGAAAAAATATGCCTATAGTATAGTTATGAGTATTCTTTTTAACTATAAAACTAGGTTAGAGATTTTCTACAATTACTAATACTATCTAGATCATTATTATATTTCTCAATTTATAATTTAATATATTTTATGCAATTGAGTATTCTTATTCTTATCTATAGAAAAATCATTTTTGAAGTGAGCATAAAATCTTATATCTTCTATACTCTTTTTAATATAACTTAAAATTCATTAAATATCTATTTTATTATTTTAAAATATTATATAAAAGCGTCCTTGGAAATACATTCATTGTAATTTTAATTTAATTTATATTTTATATCATTACAAGAGATTTTGAAAAAGTATTATTTATATCATATGTGTTTTTTTGAGGAAAACATGTCAGATTTGTAATATATTTCTTCTTATATTGAAATTGAATCACATGATCCATCATTATATGAATTCCAATTTTCTTTTATAACAATATTATATGTTTTAAAATTTTCTTCATAATTATTTTTATACATTAAATTGTGAAAATATAATTTAATTAGTCCTTTTCTTTTACACATGTAATATAAAACATCATTGTTAGAATCAAAATGCTTCTTATATTTTCTCCAATTTTTTCTATTTTCATTATTTTATATACTATTATATTTCTCAAATTATGTATTTTTCTTATATAAATTATTAAATATTTAGGATAAATGAGCCATTTATCCATCATTGTTAGTAGGTTATTTCTCATCACTTAAGCTCCCAAACACGAGCTTTTCTTTTTAGTTCTGAGTCATATGTCCTGATGGATAGTAACATACTTTTTGGTTCACCGTAATCTTATTTTCTATCTAATTCCTATTTACACATCATTAATTATTATAGATATTTATTTTATTGGATATTTTATATTCTCATTGGATTCTCTGATGGAAAATTATGTTCCTCTGCACCTGGCTAGTATAAATCTTAGCATAAGCATCACTTGATCATCAAATGCAATTCTCTTTCAATGATAATGAAATCTGTTGACTACATAATTGAACAAGAGATATTTTTCAAATATAGATTCATCAAGAAACAATATGAAATTATAATATTTAATCGTATAATTATTCAAACATATTTATTTGAAATTTCATGATACATCAAGGGAAATATCCAATGTATTCCATATTTCAAAATAAGTAGTACAAGATGATATTCTATTAAATTCATCCTCACCTAACTGATGGTATAATTCATTTATTGTATGTTAATCACTACCATAGTCTTCCTTAGTGGTAATTCTCAAATAATTTCAATGATCTTTCAATATCACCTATTTATCCCCAATAATAGTCTAAAAAAAGTACATGATTTCTCTATTAATTTAAATTTTAATCATACACTGAAAATAGTCATTTCCATTACAATAAAGAAAAAATTTATTATAATTTCATTCAAGATTAGTTTTTAATATAATGATATTCATTTATATAAAATATATATTTATGATTATTAGTTAAATATATTTCATAATTAATATTATTTTGAAACACCTTGGATTACAAATATTTTCTAGAGGAAAACAATAAAGAGGGGGTATTTTATTTCTAATAAAATTTATGTTAAAAGGATTTAAAAACAATAATTCCCCCAATTTTATATAATCAACATGTTAACTAGATGTTTATAATTATAAAAAAATTACCTTTGAGAACTATTATCAAAAGCATGATCCATCTCATTTTAAAAAACATTGTATGTATATTGACATTTGAAGATAATATTCTAGTATAAAATAAATTATATAAACAATATATTAATGTAAAATGTCAATGTTAATTTATTATTTTTATTATAAAATATAAACTTGCTTATATAAAAATCCTAGAAAAAATTGGGAAAAGAATATGAAAAATGTGTTTTGTCTCAGGTCGAGACTTAATACACATAACAATGAAATTACCTGATACTAGCTGAAAATTAACATTTTTTTACTTTAGGAGACATAAAACAAAGAATGATAAATCGAGGAAGATGAATGAAGTGAAGGACCAAAGCATCATTAATAACAATGTTGATGCAATCAGGAGGGAGGGATCATAAACTATGGATGAGGGAAATATTATACTGCATGTTGAAGCCTGGGAATCCAAGAAGTCCCCAACATTATTCCCCTTACGCCAAGTGTGGGAGATCCCTGTATGGGGTCCCATGATTTTCTATCACTTATGGATAAGATAAGATATTCTGTAAGGGATACTTCCTCTTCCAGATAAATCTTTATAGAGAATAAAAGAATCAATCACCACCAACATAAATCTTACATTCCTTTATTCATATAACTCTAGACGAGTGACCATCGCCCTATCCTCCGCCTGCATGGCATCACCTCATCCATAAAATGATGAAAAATCTATCACAACAGACCCCCTCTTGTCATTAATAACATCGCCTCCTATCATATCTCTACCCTAAAAAGATCTGTCTGTGTTGAGTTTCAGTTAGTCACATATGTGGTACCAACATACCCAATGACCACGACCTGAACTCCCCTCCTGAGAGGCTATTCATAGGATAAGAAATATATGCAAAGGGTTCCATAACAATCTTCACACAAGCTAGCTACATCTAACATTGTATTCTTCATTTTGATGCTGATTCTCACACGAGTTCCTAAGGAGTTCTTGTGATGCGTGTCATTCCATGCTTTCCAAATAATACATCACCCCGCCACAAGAATTATGGTCTTAGCTTTCTTCTCTGGACCATTCTCACTCACACCAGAAAACCACAGGCTCGATGCCTCTTCCATCATTCCACCTATACTTTTCCTCCCCTGAGACATAACTGAGCACCTTCCAACACCACTGAGACCAATCATTGTTGAAGAAGAGATGATCCACTATTTCTTGTTGTGGAATTAATCAACACCAACATCTCGATGCCACGTTAACACCGAAATGTTGAATATTTTCTTTAGTGGGCATGGAATTATTCTGGACTCTCCAAAGTAGAAAATTGAAGTTGGGATGAATACCATTACACCACAATGTATCCCCCCACGTGTCATCTGATTTGAGATCCCTCATCAGACTTCCATGGGCCTTGAGAGAAAAACCACCCGACAAAGAACCCGTGAAGATGAGATGGTCGAGGTCCCCGTTTGCAATGATCTAATTGAACACATATGGTTGATCATAATTAATAATATCATTGATAAAACCAGGGTACTAAATTTCTTCTTTGAAGGAAATCTCTAGTAATGGACAGCACATAAACCACATTATTCCTCTGTACCAATAATTTTGCCAAAAAATTACATCACCTTTAACAACCAACCAATGGGAATGAAGATGAAATCCCTCTATGAATGGGTGAATTAAATTCCATGTTTTCGACGGCCAAAACCTCTGGACTTCCAAATAAATCATATACATTACCTGTATGAGCTGTCCCCTCAGAGTCTGCCCCTCTATTTTCTTCCCATGCCAGCTTGTCATGCATTGCTTACCTGGTCAATGCTACACTCCTTAAATTAGAAACTCATTCAGCTACAGATCCTACTAGATTCTTACCCAAGGCCCAGTGGTGCCTGCAATCCAGCTGACTATCCATTATAAATGACACCATTAACCTCTGCTTGATGGAAATGAATCTTTTACAAACCTTCATGGTGGACATGAGGTGCATTGTGATGGAAATAATAACACTATTAAAAAAAGTGATAGGCCCTCCAAAGGATAGGTACATGTTTTTCTAATTAAGGATGTTCCCCGAAATCATCCCAACTATCTTTTTAAAGTGATGAACATGAAGGGAGTTTGGACTAATCGGGTCACCAAGATACTCTATGTGAAAAAAAGCCTCCTCTCTTATTCAAATTGTCTCCCAATGACCAAACCCTTCTGGCCGAAATGATCTTAGCTGTAAAAAACAAGTTTTTCTTCCTATTCACCACTTGTTGACTAAATTTTCAATATTACCCTATCATCCCATTCATCAAATACACTGATATCCTACTTCCATTGATTAAAAGGATAATATCATCATAAAACATCAAGTGAGATATACCCTTCTGAACAAGTCTTTCCCGGTAAGGAAGGAATCTCCCCAAACACATGCCCCTCTTTATAAAACAACTTACATCATTTTGAGATAAAATGATTGTAGCGGGAGAGAGGGGGTCCCCATTCCTTAATCCACTGCATGTCTTGAAAGAACAGAAACTATTACCCATAAATGAAGTGGAGATCCACATCGAGCTAACGTAGCGGATGAGGAGATCTCGGGTCCAGTTAGAGAAGCCCATGCAGTTTATCACCTTTAAAATAAAACATCATTACATTCAATCACAGGGCTTACTCATGTCAAGCATGATATCAAGGTCATTCCCAAAGAACATATTGTTGATCTCACTTATAATTTCATGCACCACTCTGATAGCACCCTGAATTAACCTCCCATTGACAAAACTGTGTTTCTCTCCTTCCAAACAACCATTTATTTGCAAAGCTATCATATCGTTAAGGAAACAATCTGAACCCATATATTGGAAGTTGCACATACTGATCATCTTATACTGATCAATGAGACAGGGGTTACTAACTCTCGGTACCCAAACCATATTGGTTGCGCCGACAATGCACGAAAGATGTCCATATGGAAAATAGTCATGCACCTCTCATAATAATATCCTTTAATCATAGCCCATGTCTCTATGTATAAAGACCCGGGTATCTCATCTAGCCCTAGAGCGCTATCAGGTTTCATGTTCCACACCGCTTCTCTCACTTCTTCCTTGACTGATATCCTCTCCAACCAGTCGTCAATCTCCCCAAGCACCCTACTAGAAATTTCCCCAAAAAGCATTGTTTCCCCACTTGGGTAACCACCTACCATGATAGAGTTTGGACCGGCCAGTAAATATTTGATGGTTTCATTCACCATTTTCCTAACTAATTCCAATTAATTTGTATAAGAACCATTATCTCTATGAATATTTGTTCAGTGAATACATCACCTTTGATTAATGCATGCATTAAAAAAACCAGAATTTCGGTCCCACCCACGAAACCACTTATCCCTTACTCCCCCTCTCGCCAGCCTCTCCTACCTTAGAAGAAGATCAGTTAAATGCCCTTTCGTAGCCCTAAGATCGCTGAACTAGGCATAATCACATCATTGTTCCATCCGGATCTCCATGGACTACACTACCTGACTGATCACAAGCAGCTCCAGGTCATGTGTAGAAGAATTATTCATTCACCTTTATAACATATTTTGGAATCTCATTATCATGTTGTGAAAAGATATCCCTGGATTCCCTGAATGTGTCCAATCCCATGCATCCCTGACCACATCATTGAATCATGTCTCTTCCATCCACAAACTAGAGAACATGGTGTGACTATTTCTCGGGGTACATGAACTGAGATAGAGTTGAAATAGAGTGTGGTCGGATAAGTACCGAACCAGATGTGAACTTTATAGTCTGGAAAGAGAGAAATGGATGCCTCATTCAACAAACAGTGATCAGGCTAACACAAAGATCTTATTCCCCCCTCATTGGTTATTAAAACATATGTTGTGGTCCCCCTCGAAGCTGACATCCATCAGACCCGATCTATACATAAAAGAACCTAAGGCCTCACTGGTATGCCATGGAAAGGCCCCTCCGCCATGTTTTTTCTCTAGAAATGCTACTATGTTGAAGTCACCCCTGACAATCCAGGGAGTTGTTTCATCGAGAATTCCTTCAAGGTCAGTCCAATGAACCTCTCTCTCCAATACATTACACTTAGCATAAACAAATGAGAGACAAAGACGTTGATAAAAAACCCAATATTTTCTTGGACATGAATTTGTCCATCGGATGAAGAAATTTCACCGAGATAGTATCCATCCAAAACAGCCATATACGGGATTTACGAGGGTTCCCATGCAGAAAAACACGAACTCTGAGCCTTCGTGTGATTTTAGCTATTCTGTCTGACACTTGATTAGGTTTCAAGAACTCCACAATGGTGATTTAATGGTTGAAAAGTTTATTATCATGGTAGTCAGATTTCACCATCACCTCTATCCCTCGATCATTCCATAAAATAACAGTAAACATTGAAATGTGGGAGTCTGACATTGGCTCCAGACTCTTGGCCTTTGGCATGAAAATTCAACTTCGGGGAACTTGATGTAGCCGACTTATATGTAGAATGAATACACATGTTGTTCATCATGACTTTGTTGATGGTAGGGGTGTTGTGTACTCTTTTACAAACCTTGTTGGTATCTTTTGAAGAAAAAATGATATTAACTTCTGCTATATTGCTAGAATGGGATGCAGAGGGATAGCCTGTAGGGGCTATAAATTCCATCGAAACATGCCCCGAGGAAGGTGATGTCACCAGTGGAGCCATGTGGGGTAGAGGAACCGAGCTTCTCATAGGAGTTAGAGAAGGAAGGGGGAAACCATACCCGCCAAAGCTTGTGTTGGAGAAGAAGATGAAGCAATCACTAATGATGATAGAGGAAGGGTGGTGATCTCAGTGGTCAAGGGAAAGAGCAGGATTTCTGATTACTCAGACTACAGATCCATCGGGAGGATCTCCGTGATAATGATGATGGATGTGACCAGCTATTCCCTCAGACAAAGCCTGAAAAAGTTGTTGTGGCGCATCCCATACTTGTGTGGGCCCTCCTTACAGATAACCCCTCCATTGAAAAAACATGATAGATCCATGTAGGGGGAAACAAGATCGGAGACCTATGGTGTGGAGGAAGAAGCCTCAGAACCTTGAGTAGGGCGATCGAAGGATACCCCTATACCCTGACCAAAGTTCTTCGCTGACATTGAGGATGGGATTCTTCTAGAAGGACAAAATAAATCTTGACGTTTCCCCAGGAACTTTTGGAAAACCTGTTGTGAGTGGAATGGTATGAGACATAAATAGAAGAAGTAAGTAAAATTATGGTAGATCAAGGCCTAACATTGGTCCTTCAACCCCTCGACCCTGAACATGAACTGGTCTAGGATCGGGTGAAGAATTTTTCATTTCTACACTGATCCGAACAACCTACGATTCATTCAGATGAGTCGTACGACCATCTGCACATAGTTATAACCCCAAAGAGTCCCCAATTTCCTTCATGAATGATTCATGCATCAGAGGAAGTTGAGCCTAGGGATGGAGACCAAGACTTCCATGAGATGGCTTTCTCTCCCTGAGTGGGAATTCATTAACCACCAGGAGAGGGAAAAACGCCAACACCCAACCAAACAGGGGATACTTATCCATATATTGTTCCATAAATATATGAAAACATACTGTTGTAGAAAACTAGGATAATAATTCTATTCCCATTATGTATTCATCCACACATAATTATATCAAGGATTTTATATAGTACCTTATATTTTTATATGAATTCAAATACCCCTTTAGGTACATCACTCATCACACATAAAAGAGATCATCTAGTTTTTAAGCCTCCATTAATGTCCAATTATCTGTTGTTTGATAATAATCGAATAATATGGATCCACATAATGAATTATAGATCTAAAAAAATATAACTATTTATTTTAGATATTCATGGAGTTTTTAAATAATTTTAATAATTTAATATACATATATATGATTTTATTACCTTCTATAATATGTTCATCAGAGAATTTAACATTATATTAATTTGGAATAGCTACATTACATCTCTGATGGTAGCATTATTTTGATATAGCGATCTATGGAGGTAACTAAAACATATTATTGTAGATATATTTGATTATATATCTATTTGGAGGTAGATATATATAAAGGTGAATCAATCTGTTGGTAGATTTTTCTAGAGGAAGATCTCACTAACATTAGATGTGTATGATGATAGATATATCTAGTTTTAATTAAATTTATATAATGGAATATTGTTGAACTGATGTTATCATCAAAAAATATCTCATTTTAAAAAATTGTCATATTTTTATGGTTGATCATGACTTATCCAAATTTTCTTATTTTGGATATAATTGAGTTGAATATCATTAAACACAAAATTCATTAGAAAAAATATAAAATGTAGTTTGAGATAACTAAAATAAGGTGGTTCTTAGGTCAATAAATTATTTTTAACTAATGGCGGTAGGGGTTACTAAAATGGAAAAGAAGTCTATATTATGAAAATTTTCACTTGTTTCAATTTTACCTGGAGAGATTGAGTTTTTTAAGAATAATAATATCTTGATTAATTAAATTTTAACTAATGGTAAATTTAATAATTAATTTAAGGATAATTTCTTAATATAGAATTAATTATCTTAAGGTAAGAATTACTAGTTTTTTGTGTTGTTATAAGATATCTAGACACAAATAGTAGATGTTGGGAATCTTAGTGAAGATAAATAATGTTGATCCAATGATTTGGAGACTATAATAGTGTGGTTGATAGAAATATCATATCATATATGTTATATAATTTCTAGCACAACACCACCCATTTAAGTAGAATGATAGACACATAGTGGACTCTGGGAGGGTGTTTTTCTCAACACCCCATAGGTGAGGATAGATTAATGACTACCCCTTCAGGGCCTACATTATTCTCAAATTTTTTATATGTGCTAATATGCATAGTGGATACCATATCCCAAATTTGTGTATAAATGGATATGATTGATTATGGTTTTTTCAAACACATATATATCTATATATATTATATAAATGATTATTATAGATAAGACATGTATAGGTCTTGGTGGCTTGAGGTACCTTATTCAGTGTATTGGCTATAGTGGTTCAAGGTATAATAACAGACATATGATATAAATCATACAAGATGTGGAATATCCAAGTATATACTTGGATTATATATAGAGATTTGGCATCAGATGCTGTGATGATGTGATTCATAAGATACATTTTTTGATACTTATCCTAGGTGTATTTGGGTTCACTACGTTTTGAGAGAAATGGAGCAGGGTATAAAATATTGGGATAAAGATGAAAAGAAGTAGTGAAGACGTAGTGAGGTATGTTATTTTTTTATTACATTAATACATAACTTCATTTTTTATATACATTGTGAGAGATAGACATAGTGAGACCCATAATATAGTATAAATGATTAAGATATGAGTTATTTTCACTTTTTGTTTATTGATATTTAGTATGACTCATTAATCTTTTATATGAAAGGATCTTAAGAGGATGCTACTAAGTATAAAACTAATGGTCACCCAATGTATATATTAACTATTTTTTGGGTCATTAAAAATATGTTGGATACCTATCTAGATTTAAATTGGTCATTATTCCGGAATTATATTTTGGATTCATCGAGACTGATGAGTATAAATTATCTTGGTATGTGTAGTTTTCCACTAAAGTTGTTTAGTATTTATTATATTACATAAATGTACTTCTGATTTATTTTATATGTCTTTGAAAAATTTTATTGGTGTATCAATCATATCTTTCTATTATTAATGTCATTTTGACAGTAATTCCTCCCATTTGTATGTAAGATAACCCTCAATATTTTTTTCAACCTTCGGACCTACAAGAGGAATGAATCTATTGGTAACCATATCCCTTCCATCATTTACATCACATGAGTGGTATTATTTTGGGGGATGTGGTCATGAACGAGTATTATCATTGCCTCAGTTTAAATGGATAGAATGTACATTGTATTTAGGAATATTTGAGGTTTACATGACTTGGTTGGGAAATAATGTGGCTAATGGTTATCAAGTAATGTAAATAGGGGATACCAGATGAGATCATGGTATTTGATGTAATGAATCGACCATAGATGCTCAGATCCAGTTCATTATTTTAATTCACTGGACTTAGTAAAAGTTCTTATATATTGAAGGACTGATATGATTAGAAATAATGGAAAATGTATTACATAAAAGTCATTACATTACAATTTTAAACATGAAAAATTATTCAGAAAATCATTTGAGAAAACCATTATCCTCCTAACATAACTATACATATCAGTTATAATACACATCTTGTCAACACAGGAATGTAAAACATATAAATACGGAGTGCTCAAATACTTAGTAAGGGATAAAATATAAGAGAATATTTCATAAATAAGAATAAAATTTCTATGAAAGGTATAAAAACTAAACAAAAGCCTTTGAAACATAATTATCTGTAAAATATAGAAATAAAAATTCAAATAATGTCATTTAAACATTAACATGGGTATTGTACTAGTTAAGTATTCACACATAATATCAATAACAATTCTCATGATGATAGAATTAATAATGTAGGACATCATAACCATACCATCAAGGCATCTTTCCCATACCATAAATAAACCGGTAAAAACCCAAAAAAGTTTTTCTAATGAGACTTACTAATGCATAGAGGGGCTATAGTAGGATCCACTTGTAACTTAATAAGTCTAATTAATTTCACATATAAAATGGGTTAAACATAACCAACATAAACATTCATATTAAAACTAGCATATGAAATGTTAATACTATAATCGTAAACTGTGAATTGTATAAAAACTGTAAACCATAGTGAAACATATCATAAACCATTCAATTCAATGTGATATATTATATCATAAGAATATGACCTCAATTTAGTGTAAAATAAAAAAAATATGTTAACATAGATGAAGATGTACATAACAAAATAATAAGATATTTATTTAATACAATTCCCTTTTTATTGAAAATAGATATTTAAAGTACCATACAATTTAAAAATAAAAAATTTTCATTTTAAATTATCTTTAAATATTATAAAGGAATGTTTTGAATTTTAAGTCAACATTGGGGTGGACGATTAATCTCACAATTTATTAGTTAATGAAAACATTCTTCTCTTACATTGTCTCAAAATTCAATCAAATTACATCGTAAGGAAAATTTCAAGAAGATACATTTTTATAAAATTAAACAAGGATAAAATAAATTAAAAATAAATTTTAAATAATTGTATTAATTTTTTGAAATATATTTATAGAAAATCATTTCATGGATAATAAGTATTTCATCTAAAATAATAATTTATAAAAAATCTTGAATAATAATGGGATTGTGAAATTAGACCTTATCATGTACATTACTTTAGTCAAGGGTGTGTTAACCTTCTGTTTAATGGTTAAATAAAGTAATTAAATTATACAAGAACTATATCCACCTTATGGATCTTATATATTATCCTCTTATAAAAATTTTTTCAATAATAATTTAGTATTACCATTTTTTTCAGGTGTTAACTACTTCATTTTCCTTTTCATGTTTTGTTATGTAATTCTTGTTTCTAATGAATATGAAATATTTTAATCTAGTCTAGAATTTCATTGTATTCATAAATATTATATTTAATCTTTTTATAATTTTTTATAATCATTACTTAATGTTTAACATGGGGAATGAATCCTATTGTGTTGTGGAGATAGAAGGTTGTATGTGTGCACGAACAACAAAATCATTCAATTAATAGTATAACAGTATTTCATTGGATGATATATTAATTATAAGGAATAATTATAATTTAATATTCAATATTTATATCCATTATAATATTAATAATACCCATCCAAATATAGCATTGATGAAAAAATACACCACCATTTGGAGATGGTATACTATATGTACGTAGACATGGTGATATTTGTTTTTCATTTGATGTGTAAAAGGATGAATATAGTTGTACCATAATAATAAAAAATTCTTATCATATATTATATTTTTTACTTATTATTTTAGTATAGAAACAACATAGGAAAATGAAGAAAAGGATGAAAATTAATTTGAATGGGTTGATAAAAAAATTACCTCTTCAACTGGTATCTTCAAATAATTTATGAAAAATGAAACTATAGGATGAATTTCTTCCAATGGAATAGTATCTAGTATTATGTGAGAGATTTTTTAAGGAGAAATTGGTTGATTTTTACTAATAAAAATTTATTTATAGGTTTGAATAAAAGAGAAGGTTGGTTTCCCTTTTATAAGGGACTAGATGGGAATATTAGAATACTCGAAAACATTTAATTTATTATAATTTTATTTTCAATTCCAAATATCTATAAATTGATTTATATTTGAGGTAATTTTATTATGGGTACAAATCATATGAACGAATATAATTTCTAAATTTTTTGAATTTATTTCAATCCTGATCATTTTTATTTGTCCTTAATTAATCAATTTAATTTTAATTTTATTAAAAATATTCTAAATATTAAAATTTTATAAATATTTAGTTATGTGGTGTAAATAGTATATAAACAAAATCCTTATGAAATTTTAGACCATAAAATTACCTATTTTTTAGTTTTTAAAAGTTTTTATGATTTCTAAAAAATTTAATAAAAGGTTATTTTTAAAAAATATAAATAGTGTCAATTTTAAAATTATTGTTTATTTGAATTAAAATAAAATCTAAAAATAAATTTAACTTCAAAAAAACAATTTAAAATGATACTTACAAAGTAGTGTAATCTACAAATTTTTTGAATCTTGTTAATTAATTTAAATTTTATTTCATTTAATATTTAAATATCATTTATTTGATGCCTTTATTAATAAAATAATATCCTCTTCAATATTGTATAATAATTAATAGAAATTAGTTAATCTCTAAAAAATATATATAAATTTATCTAATGTAGAAAAATGAAAGTATGAAATTCTATCGCATTCATTGATTTTAATAATATCTATGTCATATTCTTGTAAAAGTGTTTATTAAATGATTATATTTAAAAACATGTATGATAAGGGTCTAATTTATTCATCCAATAGTTTTTTATAGGTTTTCAGATAACTTCATATAATTATTTTTACCTTTAATTACTCGATTTACCCTTACCCGCGGTAATAAAAAAAATTTACTAATGGTTCTATTCATAATGTCAAAAAATTAAAGATACCTATTAACATAATTTGGTACTACTAATTAAAAATATGTAATCCATTTTTCAAAATTCAAAACACTTGTGTTAAAATTATTCTTTTTGATGGAATGAAAAAACAGGTTTTCTAATAAAATCATCAAAAGAGTAACATTTCATTATATCTATTAATAATGTGAAAATAATTACAATGACCAACATTAGATTAAATAAAAAATGTATAATATAATTATAATCTGAATAAATAAAAAGTATAATTTAACACATTAAATTATTTCGATGAAAATAGTTGTTTTCAATTAAAATTTAGTATTTTTACAATTCATCAGAACTTGAAAATTATTAGGAAAATATAAAAAATTGAACAAAAATAAATTTTGACAGTATAGATTAAAAGAATAAGTTTATTTTGACAAATTAAAACTATAAAAGTGAAAAATATTGGATTTAATAGGGGGTCACCATTAAATGGTTGCAAATTTTTTTCATAAAAATTTATGCTTTTAATCCCTAAATTTAGATTAAATATTATCTTATGCCAATAAAATATTTTGTATGTTGGTAAAAAATATTGAATATTTATATAATATATAAATTACATAATGTGGTTAGTATAATTTATTCATGATGATGTATTATCTAGGTTATAATTCTCATGTAAAAATAATGGTATTTAATTATATAACCCTATTCATTTATGCTTGGTGTGTTAGAATCAAAATCTTCAAAGAGAAGATATTAAAAAAGAGACATAATGTAAAATCATGGGGCATTACTTTCTTCCCACGTTCAATAAATTTCCTCCTCGTAATTTTTTAATTCAGTTTTGATAACTAAGGAGTGACTATTCAAAATTCATTTATTGAAATTGATCGTCAGAAAAAGGGTCATTAACACATCCACATTGAAATAAACAATGACCTGAAAATAGTTTACCAAATAAAACACATACAGGGGTTCCATTTAAGAAACCATGGATAGGTAATACAAATATAACCATCATGTTCAAAAAGAGAGTGATATATAACACAGTTAAGGGAACGATAACAATCACAAGTCTATAAATCTATATTGATCCAAGGGACCTTTGGATAACTCTTATATAGTACTGGGATATAATTTTTTGTTTTATTATATTTTCCCTAATGTTGAAAAATATTTTAATATGTTCATAAGAAATTAATTGATTTCGTTCCATTTCATCTGTGTAATCACAACCTATGGTTGTTCTTCGATCTATTTTCACATCATCCCTCACAACTAAAAATGACTGTTCAAAAGGATTCTTTCATGCTTAATGAACTTCTGATAAATTATAAGTACTACAATTATTTTCTTCATCATTGAAATGATTAATAAAACCAAAAATGTAAGACTGAATAATCTAATTAGACATTATTTATCATTAATTAACAATATTCAATTTTGAATATACTTAATTTAAAACTAATGACTTATCCAAAAAACTTATTTCCAAAACCAAAAAGGTCTTAGAATATCTAAAGTAAATCTTACCATTAGATTACCAAACAACTTAATGTTTCTATTATTGATACATACACAATATTTAATCAGTTTAAAAACCATAATAAAAATAGTCAGGCATCCAATACCATAATGGATTAGTAGTTCAATACACTCTTTATATATAAAATTATTAACATAAAATAATTATTGAATAAAAAATCATAAGTACATTAATTATTCCACTTTGAAAGTACTAACATCATAAACATTGCCATTATATATTTTCATTCTCTAATCTATATTTATTTGTCAATTTGGAAAATAATTTTCATAATTTCCCATATCATTAATATTATAGCATCCAAAAATAAAAAATTATTTATTTTCCATACTATCAGGATTATGTTGACCTTTATCTAAAAACTTATAACAAACACTCATTCCATTCAGGCATGTAAATTGTGGTTTAATCCCACAGTTATCACATATAGAAAATTCATTTTTTTTATTTTACAATATCTATCTCTTAATCCATAATCCACATTTTATCTTCAATTCCGTTAATGTCATAATACATATAAAATAATTTCTCTATCATCACATCACATGAGACTATATATTCATATGATAAGAATGTTTGTGAGAAAAAATCTGTTTATGAAAATGTTTTTAAACCATTATATGAATGATCAATCATACTCTTTAGGATAAATATGTAGTTTTTAACTTTTATTTCTATACTTTTAACGTTATCCTATTACATTGTCACATTTTAATCCCCATTTTTTCATATATTCAAGAACTGTCACTCCATAAATACTCTTTGTTCACGAGGGAAATACTTTTCCCTGAAAACGTCGCCAAAATACAACAATTCCATAATTGAAATTTTTTCTTCCTCTTTAATTTTTTGAATTAGTGGCCACCATTTATCCTTAACCCCTGAGATGCGATAAAAATTTGTTACAACTTTTCCCATTTTGTTACTTCACAAAGAATGAAATATTTTCTTCATCGAACTTATTTATTTCTTAGATACCAATAGATTTTTAGTCCCATGTAATGTTGGAGGCTATTATCTCACGAAAAGGTCTAACATTGATCATCCACATTGTGAGTCAGGTTGATCCATATAGGTAAAGTTATTATTCTTAACCCGAGAGAGCTTTCAAAGTATAATTATAATTTGTTAAACACCACATTTATCTCATACTATAACATCATTAACATTCATAGAATTGATACTATTATATGGATTAGACACATTGATACAGTTTTCCTTCCTTACATAAGGCGATATTTCTAAATATTGAAATATTTAATAATATATTATATCATAATTTATAATCTAAAATCTAGAAAAACGTTTAAAATCAAATGAAAATTTTAGGCATATATAATATCATAATAATAAAAATTGTTACATTGGGTGAATATTTAATTATAAATCCTTCAAAATGGTTTGTAATGAAAATATGAATTTTCATAACCATATCCACCTAGAGTGTAAAAATAGGTGCACTGTAATATCATTTTTGTGTACAAGGTTATCCCAAGTCACGCTTGGAACACCTTTTATGAGTTATTAATACAAATTTTATATGTTACATAAATATATCCACTTATATTACCTATAAAAGGACTTGTTTTTCTAGGAATACCCACATAATCTTTATATTACAAAAAATATAATCCATTCATCTATACTTATCCTCAACATATATCTTATTTTTATGTTCAATAAAATATGTTATCAAAATATGATTTCCATGGTTATTTCTAAACATTGTATAATAGAAACAATTACACCATAAGCCTAAAATCATAGATATCAGGCATTAATTTAAAACATTTGATTGATTTAAAGGAATTATATCCTAAAGTTCCAATTAGTTTATAAATATTGGAATATAGATTACATAAATAAAAATTAAATTAATGTTTATAACCTGAATAGTTACATTGATAATAATTTGATAACACCGTTATTCTCTTAAATAAATACTAGATTTCATTCATAATACACATCTTGTCATACTGGGAATATAAATCATAATAAAGGGGTGAGCTCACATTCTCATTAAGGGTAAACAATTCTAAAGAGGCATTCATAAATAAGTATAAACTTTTAAGGAAAGGAATAAAACAACAACATAATCTTTCTAAACATAATATTAAGTATCATATGGTACGAAGAAATAATACAATTACATTCAAACATTCAAATGGATATTCTCCTAATTTAATAATCTCATGTAATACTAATAACTAATATCATCATAATGGAATGTATAATTCTCGACATCAAAAAGATATCATCCAGGTATTGTTACAAGACCATATATATAATGGTCAAAACCGAAAATAGATTTTTTTTCATGTGACCTACTTATGAATCAATGGGATATAATGGGCCCTAACCATCACATAATATGTCTAATTCATTCCCAATATGAAATGTTTGAAACATGACCAACATAAAAATTCTTATTAAAACTAGTATATGTAATATTAATAAATTGACTATAAAATATGATGTGTATAAAAACATCACATACACAGTTAAACAGATCATAAACTTTTAAATACAATGTTATAGATTTTTTTTAATTGATCAACTTCAATTATGAAAAAAAATCCATCGATGATATTGACATTGAAGAAATTTGTTTTAATAAATAAAGTAGAATTTATTTATCAGATATACTAACTTTTTATTAAAAATAGTTTTTAAAAATGGAATACAATTTAAAAACAAAATATTTTTCTTGAAAATAATCATGTGATATTGAAATTGAAGCATGAAATTGATAAGGAATCATGACCACAAAAAATGAATATTATGTCTTATAAGATATTAAATAGATATTCTCGTACATTTATGAAAAATTCAAACAAATTACCTCATAGGGAAAATAAAGAAAAATTTTCGTTTTATAAATTTTAAAAAAAATATCTAAACATAATTATAAAAGAATAATAAGAATGTATGGAAATAAATTTATATGAAACATGGTCGCCGAAGATAAATATGTCCAAGTAAATACGTAATAATAACAAAACTCAAATAAAAATTATATTTTTAAATTATCCATTACATTGTACGTTTTGTTAGTCATGGGTTTTTTAACCTCTTTTATAATGGTTAAAAAAATTTATTAAATTATACTATACAAACAAATATTTTTATGACATTATATATGATCTTATAATATTTTTTTGTTAATAATATTTCACTTTTATAATTATGTCGGGTGTTAACTCATCCTTTTCCAATGCTTGTTTTCTATGTAATTTGTGCACCAAATGAATAAGATATATTTCATTTAGGTACAAATTGTTTTTGTGTTTATAAATATTATATTTAATAATTTTGTATATTTTTTATAATCATTATGAATGGTAAACATGCATAATGAATCTCATAGTCATGTGGAGATAGTACGACATATGTACACATGAGCGACAATATAATTCCCCTATTAGTTTAATGGTATGATATTAAATAGAATATAAATTATAAAAAAATTATAATGTTGTATTAATTATTAATATCCATTAGACTCATTATTATATCAATCCAAATAATATAGTTATGAAAAACAAATTACACCTTAGTGTGGAGACAGTAAGTCGTGCGTATGCATGCATGATGATAATTTTTTTTATAAGATGAGTGAAAAGATGAAAATAGTTATCTAATAATAATTAAAATATTTCAAAATATATTATATTCTGGATTTATTACTTTACCATGGAATCAACATAGGAAAAGGATGTAGAAGAATAAAATAACTTTAATAGTGTTGAAAAAAAATTCATCTCCCTCTTGTATCCCCTTTTGATTTAAAACAAATAACACCCTAGGTTGGCATTATGCCACTATAATGTTCTCTAGGATGAAGTTATGGATGTTTTTAGGAAAAAATTTTAGGGGTTGATAGAGAATGATTTCCATAGAGGTGTGAAAAAAAATAATGAAGGGCTCAGTTTTGTAATAGATGGGAGGGGCAATTTAGGAAACTCCAAAATTAATAATTTTTTTTATTTCCAAAAATCTCCAAAGTGGGTTATTTAGACGATTATATGAATACGGGTCTAAATAATCACAACCAATAAAATTTAAACATTTTTTAATAATATTTTAAACTTATAATTCTTATTCATCCTAAAAAAATTCTCCAATTATAATTATAGTAATAATACTGTATATTTGAATAAATTATAATAATCTGCATATGTGTTGTAAATTAACCATACACGTAGAATTTATGAAATTTATGAACTTATAATGAAATTTTTTAGTATTTAATTATTTTTTATTATTTAAAAATAATTTAAAAATAATTTTTTTTATAAAATATCAATAGTTTCAATTGTTATACTATTCTTTTCATTGACATAAAACAAAATAAAAAAGGAGTAATTATTTTGAACACAACCATTAAATATACTACTAACTTTTCATATTATCCTTTAAAATTTTTGTAGAATTATAATTAGTTCAAATTATATTTGTTTTAATATTTTTAATTTCTTTTATTTTATATTTATATAAAATAAATAATTTCTCCGTCAATATTGTGTCATCATTAATCCTAAATATTTAATCTATAAAATTTATAAATAATTTACTATGATGTAGATAATTATATTATCTGCAATGTTACTATTTCTAATTGAATTTATCAACCGATAAACATTAAATCAAAATTATTATACTTATAAGAAATGAGAGTGTGATATTTTTTAACATTCAGTAGTTTCAATAATATAATTTTCATATTCAGGGAAAAGCATCAATTAAATGATTCATGTTAGAACCGCATATGATATGGGTATAATTTATTCATCCAATAGAATTTTTATAGGTTTTAGGTTAATTTTATACTATTATTTTATCTTTAATAATCTAATTTTCCCATCACCACGGTAATCAAAAAAATTACTATGTTTACATTTCAAAATGTAAAAAAATAAACCTATTTACAAAATTTTGACCCATTAATTCAAAATATGAAATAAAATTTTCAAAATCAAAACAGATTAGTTAAAATAAATTCTACTGATGAAACAAAAAAATGTGTTTTTTAAATGTAAAAACCATTAAATGAAAGACAAATGTATATATCAAATTTTAATGTGAAAATAAAATTAATGAAATTAATTTGATTAAATATATAAAATATATTTATGTAATAATTTAAAAAAAATCTAAATTATAATTTAACACTATAAATTATTTCAATGAAAAAGTTGTTTTCAATTAATTTGTTATTTTTAATTTACACTATTCCTCAAAACATGAAACCTATCCAAAAAATTTCAAAAATTCAACAAAAATAAATATTTATTTTACCCAATGAACATATAATTTTATTTTGTAAACATAAAAATATAAATGATTCAATAATTGGAATTTAAATTTGATAACTATTAAAATGATGTACAATTTATTTTTCTAAAAATATTACATTTTAGAGAATATAATTTGATTAATTCTTACCTAATGACTATAAAATCATTTAGATGGATGTAAAAAAATATTATTAATTTTTTAATAAATAAATTTCATAATATTTTTATTAATATTAATTCATTCTTATGCTATGGATATGATATAATTGTCATGTTTAAATAATGATATTTAATTATATATTAATTTTCATTTAAACATTGTGTTTCTTAAAACAGAGGAAATTGAAGAGATTATATTTAAAAATAAAAACAACATAAAATCATTGGTTGTAAAATTTAATGCCTAATGTGATCTTATTCATGAACATTTAAATTTATTGATCCTACTAATAGTAGTGCTAATATTTTTATGGTAAATTCCTTGGAAGAGATCGTGAATAATTCTTCATTGCATCTGTATTTTTAAAGGGTAGAATAGAGACATATTAAAAATTAAAAGAATATGGTAAATTAAATTGTTTAAAGATAAATTGTGACTTTTATAACACAATTTATTATTTTTTAAAGATAAATTTCAGTAATAAATTATTTTGTCAAACATGAAGACAAAGGATTGGAAAGAAGCATAATATATAATGTTTGGTTACTGAGTAGGAGAATTTTGTAATGTTTTATTATAAATTTGATCAGGGAAATTATATGTTTATTTGTATACTATATTGATGAAAATTAAAAAAATGATAGATGATTATATTCTTTTTTTCATGTTTATAACATCATATAACATATCATGATACAAATTTTTGTTCAAATCTATAGATGATGTTTTCTGTATGGAATTTTTATAAGAAAGTGAGTTGAGTTTCTAGAGAAATATTCTAGATGAAGTTTTTTTTAGAATTCCATCAAATGATAAATTTTTAAAATTTTTACAAAGACATCAGATATAAAATTCAAATAGATTGAAGAACTGAGTTTCTTTATATTCAGAATACAAGTAACCAAAAAATGTTTTGGTAAAGAAACCATATGTTCCATAGATAAGTATTGGATGGAATATTATTAAATTTCACACATATGTTGCTGTTATTTTTTATTTCATTAAAGTATTATATAGTGTCTTCAATATGAACAAAGATAATGTTACTATAAAAACTGGATGGACTAAATTCATGTTAGATTATTTAATAATAGTGACTTTTTTGGATTTTTTAAGGGAGAGTATATTAAAATATTAGTTAATTTTATTAATATGTTTATACATTTTCCTCATACATACCAATGGTAATTTAGAGTTAAAAAACTTGACCAGATAAGGATTACATGGTATTAAATCTATGGGGAAAGATTAATAATGTTTTTAGTCAACATTGATCAGAAGATGCAGTCTACTAGATAGAACCTTATGAAGATGTGATATGTTATTGAGGTATTCAATTATAGTAAAAAGTGTCGGAATCAATACTGGTGGTGTAATTAAATATATGAAAATGTTCCATATATGAGTTAATATTTATTATTAAAAAGATGAAAAAATATTAATGATATGAAAAGATTGACCTATGTGAAGAAAAAAAATAGTGAGGTTGTAAATAGAAAACATATTCCAAAAACTGAATAATGTTTCAAATGAATTAAGAATTTATATGTTACAATAATGACTTAAACCATATTGAGTTAATCATGATGAATAGACAGTGGATTATGTACTTGTTTTTAAATAAGTTAGGAGAAATATATTGAGGGAATATTTGATTATGACCAGATAGAATGTATAATGATTCAATTAAAAAACACATGTATTAGGATGAAGAATGAAGTTTGTGTAGCTAGGAAGAGTGATGATAAAGAAATTCTATTAGATAAAATTTTTTAGAGGATAAAAAATTATGATATATAATTTTGAGCATAGGTAAAATGATTAAAAAGGGAAATGTTAATTCATCAATTAATTACATCCACTAGATGAAGAAATAGTTATGAATTTATGATTTATCGTTGGATGAAAAATGACCCATAGGATGTAGAATTTCATAAATATTGATTAAAATTATTTTACGGACATTGACTTCGTTATATACAATTTTTTTTGATGAATTCGTTATTAGAATTATTTTGTGAATTTAATGTCTTATCTAAAAAAATATAATTGATGTTTATTAAATAATGTTTAAGTAAATTAGAATAAGTCTATAAATGAAGGTGAATTTAACAAAGATTCATGAATGATATTGAAATTTTGAGAAACATCCAATGAATTATAACCAACAGGGAGATTCAAAATTTTATTTTTAGTGGGAGGGAAAACGAAATGTTTTCCTAACTATTTATACTTATTTAGAACCTATGAAAATGCTTCAAAAGTAAAAAATACTTATTACAATACAAGAATACATAAATTTTGAACATTATTAAAACATTTAAAGGTTAGTCTCCAAAATAATATCAAATTGAGTTTGAATAATATTTATTGATAAAGAATGATTAAATATGAAGTATTATATAGAGTTTTAGTTCAAAATATTGGATAGAGATATCAGATGTGGATTTTGAGTGAATATTGTAATATAGTAACTTTTCTAAATTAGATAGAACTGATATTACAAAAATTAGTGGGTTTGAATAATAATAAATATTTAATGAAAAATTAATTATTTAAAAGTGTATAAAATAGATTAAGTAGTTATCAATTAATTATAAATATAAAATAAAATCATTTTAATATAAATAATTTAATTTTTGAAAAATATATTTTAATATACACAACAACATTTTTTATCATTAAAAAATATATCAATATATATTTGTGAATTATTTTAATAAAATTTATATATTATATATTAAATATAAATTTTTACATTAATTTAATATTTGCAAGTTCATGGTATATGAAAAAAATGATGTATTATGATTAAAAATGTAATTTCAAAAAAATTGTTTTCCTCGTGATATGTTCACTTATTTAAAAAATTATGTTTTGAAGAATAGTAGAAATTTAAAATTACCAAATTTATTCAATATTTTATATCATAAAGTTAATATATGGTAAACAGTGGCTGTTTATTTTTTAATTATTTTTATTATTAACCATGGAAAAATGATTCACCTATATAACAGGTAAACTTGATTAATCTAGGATAATACTGAGTTGTAATGAGTTATTTCTTTATTATAATTCATATTTGATAAATTTAATTTGACCCTTTAATCCTTAGGATCAATAATTATCCATTTAATGGTTACTTTTCCATGAAAATTACTTATATAACATTTAAAGAAATAATGTTATTAAATTTCACACTATTTCTTTTAATAAATATTATGTGTCCACATAGGAAGAGAAGAATCATATACAAAATTATAAATTTATATTTAGTGAATAATGAAATTTTATTCATGACATTAATTTATTTAAAAATTTATTGATTACATAATTACCTAAATTGTTTTCCAATATTTATTTAGTATTAATTCAATTAATAGATAAATAAAATAAATGATTCAAAAAATATAAAAAGTTGTATAATTTTAGTCATTAATAGTTTTATATTAATTATTTAGATAAATATAAAATATTATTGATAATAAATATGATTATATTATAGTTTTATCTATTTATATATTTCATTTATGTGACCTAATAGAATAATGACAAAATTGAAAATAATGATTTCTTCAAAATGATATATTATTAAATTATTTAAAAATATTTAAAAAACCAGAAAAATGAAATAATTGATAATATATATTTGATAATTATATCCAATAGATATTTATTAACCAATTTTTACAATATATGTACCATTACAACCTTTTATAAGTAAAAAATAATTCACCATAGTTATGGTAATAATTTGATAATAGAGTGATTTATAAAAAATATAAGGGTTAAAATGACACCAAACCCTACAAAAATGTTATCTTTTATGTTACTCAAACCCCATACTGTATCTTAATTTAATCAATATACTTATGGGGGAATTTTCTTGAAAATTATTTTATTATATTTTAATATATTTATAAATCTCAAGAGTGTCCCTCCACTCAATTATAAAATGGCACCCCTCTTTTCTATTATTTACACCATAGTGTCCCTTATATGATGACCATTACCTTCCAGAATACATTATAATACTACATATATACATTATATATGTTTTGGTACTCTTAAAATAGAAACCCTTGTAACATTATTTTATGATCTAATGGAGTTCTTTTGAAGAATAAGTAATTTCCTTAACTAATCAATTTCTTTTTACGTCTTCATTACATCCTTTAAATATATATAAGTTGTGTTAAAAGAACAAATTAATAAGAAAAAATATATAAATATTTTTTTATTATTATGAATGAATCATAATCCTCCATCAATATCATCATGTGGCATTGAAAATTACCTCTCTTTCTTACATACAGCATATCGCAACCACATAGAGATACAATTCATTTTTCACAGCCAAATTTCAGGGATGGTTTTTATGATTGGTTTATTTATTATCAACTAAAGTTTTGACATAATTTTACTAATTTATTTACAATATAACATCTACATTGTTATCATGCAATCTATTTGAAAATAACTATTTCTCTCATGTGTATGTGTGGACTACTACCTCAAAATAGCAATGATTTTTTTTAATATTATTACATTGATTGTAATAAGTATTTATTAAACTAATTTTACTTATTTGTAGTACTTAATACTTATTCATAAATTTAAAAATACTATTCTATATTATTTCATTATATTCTTCAGAATGTAATAATATCATTCATAGACACGTATGGCCTACCATCTCTACGAATGGTTTAATTTGTTTTTATATCTCTACATTTTATGAATAAAAATAAATAAATATATAATAAATATATATTATAATTAAAAAATTATTAATATTATTCATACTATATAATAGTGATAAATTTACATGGACATAAACTACTAAAAATAAATATAAATGAAAAATGATGTTGATATCATGTAAAACAATAATTTTATTAGATAATTTTTAATAAAACAGTCATAAAAGATTATAATTAAATAGATAGTTTCAAGATATATCGGATTATGGTTCTGAAAAATATGAGAAATATACATATAATTATTATATTTTAGGTTCAAATATGTACAATGGATGCCAGACATGATGTTATAGATTTTATCTAATATTGATTTCTATAAGATGATTGTCTTATTAAACACTATTTATTTTATTTTATGTATTTACTAACTATGAAAAACATTTATGATTTACTTTTATAATTTTATTTGGATTTGAAATTATATCGAGTTTTATTTATTTGATGGGAATTATGATTCAAATGATACCAATTTTGAAAGGGTTTTATTCTACATCTCATTATTTATTAGGATTATTTATGAATAAGTTTATTATGTTGAATTTTACTAATAAACCCCTCAAAAAACTCATGAAATTAAAAAGACAATGGTTTTTTATTTAATTTAATTATTTTACATTCATTTCCCCTTCTTCATGAATTTAATTTATCAAACACATATTTTTATGTAAAATCTAATTTAATTCAATCTTCTACTAAAAAGTATTTCTATTCAATATAAATATTTTATAAAAATATTTTCAAGAAGGTTTTTTTACTATTATCCATTGATTATTTGAATTTTTTTTCAAATAATTTATTTTTTTACAAAAAATGTTAAATGAAATATTATTTTCTTATTCTAAATGTGTCACTTTTTATCCTTTTTATAAAAATTTCAAAGGAATTTTTAATTTTAACTTCTATGAAAGAATGATATTTACCGCAATCAAAAACCTAAATACAATAAATACTCATTTTAATTTATATGAATATTTAAAAAAATAATTTATTTTCCAAATATTTTGCGAATTTATCATTTTTTAAAATAGATATTCAATGTTTAAAGGGTATTTCCCCCCAAAATGAATTAATGATTCTATATTGATAATTCCATTAATTATTTAGAAAATATATCATGATTCTTCTCACGACGCATGTTTTGTGACAACACCATTCCCACCTCTAGTAAGTTAGTGGTTAGTAAAGTTCACCTATTATGCATATCGAATAAATCAGAGGCATTTTCCCATGTACATGTACGCACAGTACCATCTCCAAGACCAAATGTGATTAATTTAAAACATTATGCAATCATGATTTTTTACCACTATGATACCAAAAACATAGTACAACAATAAAACAAACTAAATAGAAAATATGGACAGAATATAATCCCAACCCAAAAGGGAATGTAAATTCTCCTGAATCTCATACGATGAACACCCCAAATAAATGAAAGGTACAGAAACCATAGTCTAAAGTTGTTGAATCACACCCCATCTATCATGAATCTATCTAAGCACCACCTAGTCCCGATCTACCAAGCGATCTGTCAAACCATCGAATGTATGCAAAATAAATAACATATGTGGGCATAACATGTGCATGTATGCATAAAACAATACTCATTACGGTCCTTTAATCCACAAAGTCACACCAAAAAAACACATGAAGTACACCACAAAGGAAACCATGGAGTACCTGTCAAAGGAAACACATGTAGTTCACCACATATAAAACGCATGATGTATAGTCAATATATTTATCTCACAGTGGTATAAATATAAATCACGAAGAGAATGATTTAAAATTTTATTCCATAGATATATCACTCTTTATGATAGTAGAAGTGTCAGTGATGCATGTAGAGTCGATAGTACATGGAGAATTTATAATGCACCAAGTGTTGATGGTGCACAATGTGTTAGTGGTTAACATAGCATTGGTAGATCCCAGAGCGATAGTGGAATCCTAAAAATCGATGGTTTAATGAGTGTAGATGGAGAACATACCATATATCGAACATGAATCATTGATATCACATAGAGAATTTAAGGAACACAGAGATTTGATGGAGTATGAAGCATTGATGGAATATGGAGTGTTGATGGGTCACACAGTCCCACCTGTCCCATAGTAACAACTAGCCATAGGAGTGCGCTCGTATCACACTTTTTCGTGGAGATCCTACTCCAAAAAAACAACGCAATAAACCAAATTCAACAAATAATCATTTATATTATCTCAAAATTATTTCCTCGTCACAAGGGTCCAAACGATACAAACATCTCTTCAATCAAAAACACAGTTTGAAAGATAAGACAAATTTTAGTAGAAAGGGTTTTGTCCAGTCTAGGTCTAACCCAAACCAGCCTAGTAGATATTACATTCCCTATTTCACCTGACTCAAACCAAATTACTAGGTCTAGGCCATTCCAAACCAGCCCGACTGAATGTGATATTGGACTGTGGCCTATTTGGTCAGCCACATCAGTGTAGAGCATGGAAGTGCGAGCATGTTTGACTTTTCATCCATGCTCAACGTAGAAATCATCTCGTCTTGGACCCCCCTTGTCATATGATGCAGCTGCCATGGGGTCCTCCTATGATGCAGCATATGCCCCACATCCCGCTTCATCAACCATCATGTCCTCCTGCAGCGGCGCCTTTCTGCCACCCATGGCCAGCACCGCCACATGCTCCTCTACTGGTGTTGTCCCATGGGACTGTAGACATACCTTCTCACAGGGCCACGCATTGTCCACACCACTGACCACAATGCTAGGGGATTGATGTTCATGAAAACCTCTTATATAAGCTTTCACCTACTTATTGTGCTACATTTGCACCTCCGCAATGCCACAATGGATCACAACCTTCAGTCTTAGATCGTTGCATCATAGATCATGGGTGAAATGATGGATCATTTTTATAAGGTTTCAAAGGGTAAAGAACAAAAATTGAACATAATAGATTTATGGGAGAGGGATTAAGAACATGAACACCTAAATAATAGATTTAGGAATTGTTTTTTTTCTATATCCATTCATGTTAGTAGGATCACGAATAAACCAACTGTATAACAATCACAAATATCTATTTTCATTAATCCAGCAATAATTACTCACCCTAGAAAATGACCGAATGATGGATGACCATATTTTTGGGTTGGCTTACTTTTTTCATTTTATTCTATAAAGGGAAAAATAAATCACAAACAGATCGACAACCTACATCATTGTTTTTATTGGTCATTTCCTAAGAATATAGGTATTTTTCGTCATCGATTCTTGATCCACTGACGTTATTTGTTGGGAGATAACTTCATTCTCAGTGCCTCTGGTGAATTCTAGTGATATGATGAAAACCCTAAATTCATTTAAAAATGTACACTAATAAGAGAAACTGCTTCTGCATCAACAAAAAAAATTCAATTAAATATTTTTATTGTAAATTATAATGAAATGTATGTCCAAAATCAATCTTTCAACCTTATCCTTCCCCGGTCGATGTTAGGCCCCACCTAAGGAAAACAACCCATTACGAACTCAACAATGTTCTCATATTTTTATATCAAGTTACCAATTTTGTTTTATTATAATTTCAAAATAAAAAAAATATTAATTTCATTTAGTAACACTTACACCCCTGATGACTCTCTCTACAGATGACCCACATTGACCAATGTTATGTCAGCCCTGGGTTAAAACCACAACTCTGAGGCCAACAACACTCTTGTATTTATTACCCGATAAATATTTTAAGTGATATTTAAAATTTTCAGAATTGTTATATGTTCATATAATTATAAAAATAACATTTTTCAAATAGTTGTTCTGGGCACCCCGGGCCTCGAAATAGCATGTCGTCTTAGCGCCTGGTCTCTGTATTTTAAAAAATATTTTTTATAATAAAATTAGGAAAATTTGAGTCATTTATAATATAATTTTTTTTAATAATTCTTCACTAGGGATTTAATTTAAATTTACCATCTTTATTCTTTCTCTAGATGGTTTTATTTTTATTATAATAATATATTTAAAAAGCATTTCTCTTTTATGGATTATACCTAGCATGATATAATGAAATATTTATGAGAACTATTTATTTTACATGGGTTATAATATGAAGAAATATTAATGTAACAAATTTAATTTCAGGTTTTCTGATAAAATGTATGTTTTTTGACGTTTTATAACACATCTAAATGATTTTAATTTTGATATAGGTGGGAACAAAGTTATATACCCTTCATTTCAATGGGTAGTGATTGATAACTCATGATGAATATAACGTGGAGTGTAACCAGTTCAGTTAGTGACTATGATCGCTATGATTTTCCCCAGAGAGACCCATTATTAATGTGATGGTTTAAGGTGTGACTCCAAAGCAATAAGATAGATTTGCATAATGAGAAAATTCAAATATGACAATGATTTTATATAGTGAGGTGTATGCCATGATTCTTTTTCATATTCCAATATAATTATATGATGTGTAATTCTTTTTGATTCCATTATGTATCGGGTCTTTTGACCTTCAATAATTTCTTCCATGACTCAATATTATGATATATGATATGAAAGTTATGGTTTTTAAAATATCATTCTCATGTTCGCATACCATAATTCTAATTTTAATCTGATTTTTTCTAAGATAACAACCATGATTACACTTAATACTAATCTACGATTATAATTCATTATATTCTATATTAACTAGGTTATGAAGAATCTATCAATGAGTTATATTTATAGGATGTTTTCTAGTTTTGATCATATTTTAGGGAGATGATATAATATATTTTGGAACTAGTTGTTTATGTTTACAAGTTTCCAACTATACTAAAACATTATGATTTTGGATTGGATTTTTTTTAATGTATTGAATATTAATCTAATCAGATGTAAGAATTATGTATGAATATTATATATAAGCATAATTTGTATTAGAGAAAGATTTAGTTAACCATTGGAATTTATGAGGAGAAAAATTTAGTGAGAGCCCTTGGGATTGGATTAATTATATATTAACATCATTATATCTTGATAAAAATTATAAATGACCTCATATATACCTATGGTGTCGTATATTTAGAAAAAGTTATTGTGTTTTAGAAATCCGGTGAATAATTATTTAATAAATATGTGCTTTTATTCTATGAATATTGTTTCTCACATTATGATTTTAGGTTTTAGTCGATTGATGGAACCTGAAGGAATCATGTTGATGAGAAATGAAACATGGAATGCAATGATATTTCTCCTAATAAACCATATATATTTGGTTATGGAATAAAATATATCATATCTATATATACAAAAAATTCTCATGGTATGAATCATTATTAAATTTTGTATGACGAAAAGAGTGAATAATGTTTTTCTTAGACCTTCAAGATGAAATGTATACCTTCTATTAGTTGTTTATATAATAGAGTATTTTTGGAGAAATGGATTGCTACTATTGAAAATATTATTCCACTACTAGTGTGTGGATAGTTAAGATGTTATTATAGGGGTCAATCATTTAGATAGAGAAGTATATCAATTTTGGGTTCTTATCTAGAATAAAAAACAAGGAAGAAACTAATTCCAATATTTGGATTATATTAAGAGATTATTTTTTTAAAATTAATATCATAAAATTCATCACAAGAAAATGATTAGGGAGTATTTTTTTTAATGAATAATGATTATAAATTTGTTATTACCTATGAGGAACATTCAATGAGACATATGAGATATAATTATAGTATTATCAACTAACCTAAATGTAAGGATGATTGATTCTTCAGTTTCATAAAAACATGTATATTAAGGGTGTTATCCATTTGAGAAATTAATAGACATGATGAAATCACATGATGTGATATCATGGTGTAAATATAGAAGGTAGTTACTCATCCATACCATAGATTAGATAATATTTAAAATAAATAATTAAACGTGAATTAAAATTCTTGGAGATAAGAATATATGTTTTCTATTATACAGAATTTTTTGGAGAAAAAATAATTCAAATTTTATTATTGGGACTATTAAATGTTTTTTGAATAGAAAATACGGATATGTTGAAATTTAAAACTTAAGTGATGGGACGAAGATAAAAAATAATGAAAATAGAGACAATTCTCCGCTGAAGCCTCCACCCACACTCTAATGTTTCAAATGCCATGAGAATAAACATTATACTAAAAAATTTAAAAATATGATGGTTAATGATGATGATAAACATTAGAATCCTCTTAATTATGGAGGTAAATAGAAATAACATGTAATTTATATTATCTATGTTGAGAATGATAATGATGTGGTGATAGTTTAAATTATGGTAATCTATAGAAATTATAATTTATTATTTGATTATGAATCTACCCATACAATTATATGGGAATAATATTCCAAGGATATAATTATACAACCTAAAAATTAGACGATGAGTTATTTTTAAATGTCCTTAGCAGTATGATGGTCATATATCAGATTTATGATTCTACATTAGTTAATGTATTTGGGAATTTGATTACTATAAATTATTTTATCCAAATTTTTTATTTTGGTGATATTTTTGTAATGGATTCTCCTACTTTAATATTATCCGACTTTATATTTGGAAATGCAAAGTCTAGTTTGATTTTATGAACAAAACTATGACCATATATTAGTGTGATGATTAATATAAATACATGATATAAATATTATCCATTATATGGGTTGTTATTTATATTAAGAATGGGGTTTTATATTAAATATTTGATGAAGAATCTCAATATAAAATATATTCGCAATATAAAAGAGTTTTCAAAAATCATAAAAAAATTATTGGTATTTAACTAAAACATGATGTCGAGTTCAAAATATTACTCAAACCTAGTGTTATTACTATTTCAAAAAATCCATATAAAAGGGAACCAATTTAGTTATAGGAATTTAATTATAAAATATATGATAACCTTGAAAATGAATACATTTGGCTCAGTGTGTCTCCAAGGGGAAAACCATTTATTTTTGTTAAAAAACTATATATATCTATGTAAATCTGAATGTATTATCGAGAACATAAAATCTAAAAATCTGAGAAAAAGTATTGTATACCTCTTATTTATGTCATGTATGATCAAATTTGAAAGGAATAGTAATTTACAAAATTTAAATCACTTCAATGTATCTTAAACATAATCTGATGATGAATTAGATATGATAGAGAATGTTTTTTATTGGGTATGTACACAAGTAATTTATTGGGATTCCATTTGGTCTTAATATCTCCCCTACTATAATCATGAATTTAATGAATAGAGTCTTTAGAGATTGCCTATATCATTTTGGGTAATATTTACTTATTTTATTTATATATATTTAATGTATAAACAGTTTCCTAAATATAATTTGAGAATTCTGTTTAATACCATATGTGAAGATAAGATTTATGAAATATTTATCAAGTGTTAATTAGAGATTAAAATTATTTCATTCTAGGGTCATATAATACCATATGAGTAAATATATATAGATAAAAAAATGTTTTTTAAAATTAATAAAAACCACCCACTAAGAGTGGGATATGTATTTTTTAGTTTAGTTTCATATTATTGGTGTTTTGGGGAAAAGTTCACCTCAATTTCACCTCCTTTCACCAAATTGACAGACATGGGAGCTATGTACCTTAATATAGATTAATTATATGAATAAAATTATTGAAAAGGATAATTAATAGACCAATTCATAATTTATACCATAGTGGATAAGGTTTTTTACTCTATATTGATGCAAAACATATGGGACTTTTATGAAATCTGATGAATAACGATATATTGATAGCTTATGGATCATGCTAATTGAATGTTCCTAATAAAAATTATCCATATAATTATTTTCAGGTAGTTATGAAATTTTTTTAATTAATTTTATAGATAAATTATCATTTTATTTAATTGTGGAATATATATACTAATAATAAAATACTATATTTTATTTCACATTGAAATAGTTGAATATGTGTCTGAGAAGATGGTTCAGCTGATTACATAATCAAACTTCTCAATACATTGCCATCATTGGAATTGAAATAAGGTTGAGGATTCTCTGTGTTTAAATGACCATGATATATTATCTATGATAAGGATAAAAAATATCTAATATTTATGGATTTTCAAAGGATGGATCTAGAAATAGTAATAGAAGGGTGGAACTGTATTCTTTCTCAAATGAGTGGTTAACTGTCTATCTATGTAATGATTAAATAGAAGAATAACGAACCTTTTGATATGTAAAATAAGATAAAAAAATTCATGATTTAATCCATTTTTTGATGGTATGTTATGGTTTAGGAACCATGTTTTTATCCTATCAACCCCAGATTTGAATAGGGAGATATTTTTTGAGGATGATGGTTTATCATTCACTATATATACCAGATGTATGAAGATGAATAATAATTTTTAAAAATTATTTATTTTGTGGAAGAATGAAATGAGAAATTTCTAAGTATGTATCTCAATTCATTGTGTGGAAGTATGTTATATGATTAAGAGAGAAGATATAGGGGATTTTTCAAATATGACCCATAATATAATGAGAATGGAAGAACACCACAATCAATTTCATCTTCATACTTCCAACAATGTCTAAAAGATGTATTGTTATTTATGTTGTATATGGTTATCTTATGAATTAATCACAATTCATTTCCATTAATGAATCATTATCCCTTGGTCATTTTTCCATTATACACATTACCTAATATCTAAGGTTGCAAGGAGTACCAAATTCCATGTTTTCTAATTTGGTATATGAGGTTTACCATATAGTTTTGGTAATGACTTTAGTATGCTCTAGCTACTATTTTTATTTCCAAAATAGAGTATCAAACTAAAAAATATGATTAGTTGGATGGAAAAATTAAATCAATAGTGGTTATTTTTAGATTTCATTCAATGGGTTTTAATGGTTTTTGGGATCATCAGCTTGTTATGGTTGAGTATTCTTACAAAAATTTCTTGCACTTGAGAAATTAGAAGTATCTTTATGAATAATTATATATAAATATTTGTATAACTCCAATATATTGGGATGAATTTGGTGAAATGAATCTATTAGGACTTGATCCAGCTATGAAAATGAAAGCTAATGTTTTAGTCATTAGAAATCACATAAAGGTAGCTCAGATTTGACCAAAAATTTATGATGAAAATCATCATAATGATTTATAATTAGATGTTCATTAGAGGGTTTTTTTTAGAATTTTTCAGGGAATATGTTTTTATAATTTAAAAATAATGAGCATATAATCCTTACATATAATTTTCTTTTTGATATTATTGATTGTGTTGCAATGGTAGTATATCTCTTGACAAATATAATAAAAATCTTTTATGTCTATGACATGTTCCAGCTATCATTCCTAAGGATGTACATACATAATTATTCACATGTACTAAACTCTTATTGTTTAAAATTGGATAATTATATATCATATGAGGAAAAATTAGTATAAATAATAGATCATGGAGATTAATTTTTATAGAATAAGATTACTCATCAAGGTAAATATTTATAATGGAATCAATAATTTAAAGAATCTACTATAGAAACAGTGGATATAAAGAAAAAATTATTTATTTATTTTATTATCTGGGTGATGAATTTATAAGTTAATATTCTTTTTATGGAGGATATAACGTAACACCATACAATTTGTTGAAATGTATCTCATTAAATAATTTATTTTATTTATTGTGATACATGAAACCCCATGTCTAAATAAAACAATATGTTTTTCTTGAAAAATAGTTTTCCTGTACACAATGGCTTTTTTTCATAATAAATCAAATTAATTACTATTAATGAAATATTTTACAAAAAATTATATAATATTTAATCAAAATAAATTATTAATAATCATTTAACATTCTTCTATGCATGGTTTAAAAAACCTCTATTTTGTGCATAAAATTTTACTTATTTATAAACATAGGTTTTAATCATGTTTTCATTCTTTTTTCAAAAATAAATATATTTAACTTATAGAAATAGAAACATGAAAATTTTATTTCATATATGATTTAATGTGTTTTAAATTTTGTAAATAAAATGTTTTTTTGTTAAAATGAATAGTAATTTTGATAAAATTTATCACATCTATAGATGGTAGATCAAGTTAATCATGTTTAAAACTAAGTGTTAAAGGTATAATATTTCAGTATTATTCTTTGTCAATTAATATAATTAAATAATAATCTCCTCATTATCTAAATATTTCTTATTAACTGAAAAATTTCAATGATAATAACATATATAATGTGTAAACCATACAAAGGGAAAATAATTTTCACCCATACTTTTAAATATCTATAATTTGTCCACATATGTGAAAAAGAAATTATGAATGAATAAAAATGTATATTATTTTTAAAATGAACTTATATTTATATATGTAAAATATTTATAATTTTTTGCGATTAAACAATTTCTTTAAATTATTTTTCATTGCTAATTCAATTTTTATCCAACTAATAGAAAAGAATTAATGATTTTAAAAATATTAAATGTAAAATTATTTAAGTGAGTTATGATGATTCCATAATTTCTTAGATAAATAGAACATTTTACATATGTGAATATTAATAATATTAATTTTATATCCTTTAATTAATTTTGTTTATTTAAAATAAAAAAATTATTAAAATGATCTATAAATATATTTCATCAAAATAATATATTATTAAATTATTTAAAAATAATAAAATAATATTTAATGGGGACATAATGGATAATATATGGTCTATAATTCAATACCTTAAAAATTTATTAAGAAATTTTTATCTAATGATTAATATTATAAGCATTTAACTGTAAAAAATTTGTTTATGTGGTTACAATTAAAATTGGTCACCAGGGTTATTAATAATAAATCGAATGGTTAAAATAAACACAAAACCCATTCTAAATTTTATTATATGATATAATTTCAAAAAAAAAATTAAAATATTATACATTGAAATTTCGATGAATTTTTGTTTGAAATAGAAACATTCATATCATAATGATTTAGGAAATCCCAAAAGCACCCCTCCCGTCAATTTTAATCAAAAAACCCTAATTTATCTTATTGATACCATGTGGAGCCTTTTAGCTCACAAAACCCCATCGAAAATAACATATAAAAGTACATATTAAAAATTTATAGTTAGGAACTTCCCAAAATACCAACTATTAGATCATTAAACAGATATCTAAAGATGTTGTTTCAAAGAAGTAGTGACCTTAAAAAATAACTTTATTTTTTTTACATCTCAATTTACGCTTATAAATATAATGTTTGTTTTATAAAATAATAACTTCAGAAACATAAATTTACATAAATATTTTATATATATTAAACTAGAAATATCATTACACATTCCCATTAAATTAAAATTCAATGTATTTCTTATGCGTAGGTACGAATATTATCTCAACGAAGAGATACAACACATTTTTCACCAATATATTTCATAGATGGTTACCATTATGGGTTGATGTTTTAATATGATGCAAAAAAATAATTATTCCTATGGAAATATTTTATCTCATATACCTTGTGAAACTGCATGATTTAATGAAATTATTTTCTTCAAACAAATTTAACTTCTTCAATAGCACACATTAAACGCAACCCTGAGTATTAAAGAACAAAAATATTTTATTTTTATGATTATTTAATAACGACAGTTATAAAATAAAACAAAAATAATGATATATAAATACTATAAAAATATTTTTAAAATTAAATATGATTGATTAATATAAAAAATATATTCATAAGTAATGACATATTTTTTGGGATAAATGATTGTATACAGAAAATGTATATTTTAATAAAAAATGTTTTTTATTGTTTATTTAAAAAAGTATAAAATTAGATTTTTTACAAATTTAAAAATTTTAAGTTATAGTTTAGTTTAAATAAACATCTAAAAATAATTTTTGATTGTATTTTTTAGAATTTCCAAAAACTATTAATTTTCGGATGGGTATTAAAAAACACGAATTTTTATTAAAAGCTATTATTTCATTTAATGATTTCACAAAGCTAAATTTTACATTAAAATGATTTATAGGTAACTATAGTCCATTTTTTATTGTTAGTAATTCAATTTATTTCATTATAATAAATTTAATGTTGAATTCATATATAAAAACATTTTACACCTATGAAACTTTTAAATTTAGAAATATTCATTTTCATAATGTTATAGGGTTTAACGTAAAATTATATTTTGGCAGTTATTTGAGTTAAATTATAAAAAAAATAACAATTTGGAATATTTATAATATGGTCAAATTATTTTTCCCAAAATTGTATTAAAAATATTAATTATTAATTATTGTAGTTATGGTTAAAACTGATAAAATTGCCGTTAAACTAAACATATAAGGCCTAAAATGTCATAAAATCTTGTCAAATTGATTGTTTATTTCCAAATTACGACCTATTAATTTCTTAAATTTAAATATATGATCATTTTGAACACTTTTTCGTTGGAATTAATTTATCATTTCGAATTTATTTTGGTAAATTTAAAAGATATTTATAGGTGGGTTCTCTCTCCCACATATATGAGGACATCCACTCTTCTCTCTTCTTCAAACATCAAATGATAATTTTTTGAGACATTTCATACCTAAATACCTTCTAAACTTCCCACTATAGTTCCTATTGTCCTTATATTTTTATAAAACCCTTCTACAAGGGGTTTAGGTACAAAGCTATAGAGATCCTATAAATAAGAGGAATTGTTCTTAAGCGAATGTTTTTATTTCATTTTTCCTCCCAATAAGAATATATTGTTATAATATAATGATATGATAAAGCATGTATATAGCATATAATATGTTTTATTATTACAATAGTGTAACGTATATGAATATCTTTTTCCATCAAATGGGAAACAAATCTATTGATTATGTGTTTGGAAGACTGCCCCCACACAAATCAAAGTAGTTTGTTTTCCATCGCCACATCGTACAAGATTATATAATGATTGATTTAAAATATATATTTCATACATAAGAACTATTAATTATTAGATTATTATAATATCACAAATAACTTCTTACCTTCCAACCATTTGTAAAACGAAAAATTCTTTCGTGTGTATGGAGTACTACAGCCTCGTGAACCGATCTATACTGTTTTCACTACTATTTTACATAGATGATAATAATGATATATTTTTAGAATATATATATTATAAATTTTATATTAATGATTCAATAAGGTTAAATTATTATTTACTTTTACTATATTACATCCATTATAAAATCGAAATAGTATTCATGCGTATATACGATGTAATGTCTTCTTTAATGGTGTAATACATTATTACATGTTTTACCATTATAGGTGATTATAAATATTTTTTTAATTAAAATATATGATATTAAAACCATTATTTAAATTTTGGTGGATAAGGAAAATTGAAAATATACATGGACCACATTTAATGAACAAACACAAACATGAAAAATGAAATAATTAACACACGGAAGGGAGGTCTTAATAATTCATTTTTAATATAAGTGTAATCCAATGTTATAATTAAATAATATATTTAATGATATATATAATTATTTTTTTGGAATATATATATATATATATATATATATATATTCAAAATTTATTACTATGGAGATTTGAATGTGAATGAATAAATTTGAGACATGCATTCGCATGAGACTGCTCGTCGAAGGGTCATCCTCTGATGAAGGCTGCAACATGGTGCAACTGCTGGGGAGGAGCCTGTTATGTGTTTCTTCTTTTTTTGGTTGATTTGAGGTTGGTGTTGGATCCCATGGTTTCTCAATTTCACATAAAGGTTTTTTTATAATAAAAATGAAAATTTTAGTTAGTCGAATAAATTTGAGACTTATGAAAATGGATTTTCATATCACATTTTTTTAGGAACATGTCATATCACAACTTTTTTATAACTTTGTCTTCATATACATGAATATAATTTATTTTTAAATATATATTATTTTTCTTTATTTGATTTACATATACATCTATGTTTACTTATTTTATTATGGATTGGATTCAAAATTGTCAAATAGATAAGGTCTTATTTTATAATCGCATTCTTTGTTGAGATTGATTATGATTTAGTTTCTAATGATGAAATATTATGATATTCCTCTCCAATGCACATGAATTTTATTATTCTGTTTTTATTTTTGGATATAACATTTTTTCATTTTATTTTATTCATTTTATGTACTCAATAGATGGAATGTATTTTTTAAGCAAATCTACTTTATCTCTCCCTTAATTAAAAATCCATTTTCTTCAATGTCTATTTTTTTATAAATATATTATAAATAATATTTATACTATTAGAAAAAGATTTTTTTATACATTATAACATTTTAATATTTTCTGAATATTGGTTAAAAAATAATATCCTAGTCATTTTCTGAAATGATGGTATTTTTACTTTTTAATAAAAAAATCAATTTTTAATGTGTGCGTCCTGAATGATAGTTTCTACCATCATTACCAATACATGATTTAAAACATCCATTAAATGTTTCCATTTTTATTTAAGATAATGTTTTTTAATGGTTGGGGTCCCTTCATATATTAAATATATTATTTTGAAATGGAAAGGAAACTTTCATAATGTAATGTTCTATCAGATCTTTAAGAATAAATTTCCATATATGGTGAAATTATTTAATGACACTAAATATTTACGTGGGATTCGATCCAAGGGTACCATACGTATTAATTCTTAGAAATCTATTTGATTATTATGATGAAATATTCATGAGACCCATTTTATTTAATTACTTATACTATGAAAAATTTATGAAATGTTTATGAAAATTTACCCTCTTACATGGATTATGTGGTTATTATATAATTAATTTTTTATGATCATTTGGAACATATATTTATGGTTTTCATTATTGATGGGTGGTTCCATTAAAAACCAAGGACTTGGTTACATTATACAAAGGATGGTGGTTACACTATAACCAAGGATGGTGGCTACATTATAACCGAGGATGATGGTTATGTTATAAACATGGATTGTGGTTATGTTATAATAAATAACTGGTTGTTAAATTAAAAATTTAGGATATATTATAATTTTATATATTTTTAATGGATTGGGTAATTATGTATAACATATATGTAATGTATTTTATGTGTGATCTAGATTTTATGATCAAAATTTTATGTATGGGACTGGTTTCATGTATATATGGTCATGAGTAGACCTACATTCATTTCCATAAATTTATGTACTGGTATGATTTCATGTACTAATTGTAATGAGTTGACCTTTCTAGATTTATGCAGTTTTTAATTTCTAGAAAAGTTTGTTTTTTAGAATTTATTAGACATATGTAACGCTCTTAAGTATTATGTTCACTGATTTAATTTATGATTAATGTCTTATGAATTTCAATCCCTTGGTCTATGTGTCCTGATTATGAACCAAGTTATAATGATTATGATTTACAAATATTAATCTATTTTTATAATAGCCATACACTTATATTATTTTTATGTTATTACTGATATCTCTCAATCATAGACATATTGGTAATCCAAGATCGCACAATATTATGATTCAATTACCACAATTTGGAAGAGTGATTTTATGTTGGGTAGGTCGATGATGATTATGAAATGTGAATATTTTTATGGGATATATTGAAGATATTTCAAGAAATGAGATGATTATGTATCTAGTTTTCAAGGTCACTAAAGATATATAGACGTCAATACTGTATTATTGAATTTTATTAAATTTTTAGTTAAAATGATGTAGTATCTATGTATAAAAATATTCTGTAAATACAGTTCGTATTAGGGGAATCGTTTATTTTTCCATTGATAACTAGGCTAAGAAAACATCACAGACTACCCTATAGAAAAGTATAATTATATTTATAATTATAGGATAATAATCATGACAATTTTTTAAGGATAGGGTGAATCGTCTCCCTAAAATTAAATACTTGTATGGATAAACAAGTTGATTTATATATTAAATTGTTATACCTGGGGGTACTAACTTTGAAAAGGGAATATTTCGCTATGAATCGATCATTCCAAAATGAATAAGAATGAGAATAATTATACACCTAGTTTGAAACTATTAGAGTTATGTTTTATAAATTCACAAAGTCATTGTAAACCAAATTTCATAATCTTAATGTTGAACATGGAAAACATAGGTTAATACTATAATTTCATTGTTTTAAAAGAACCTATAATTTTTTAGACAATATATTTAGAATGATTAATTATTGTAAAATCGATCACACATGTTTTCAAGGTTTTATCCTCATAAATAAAATTTGGTTTTGGTATGGGATTAATTATAGGATAATGTTGTTTGGATAGTGAATGATATGATCATATATTGATGTATCTAATTTAATTTTAGTTATATAAATTTCCTTATATCATGAAAAGTATCTTGGAATGTAAATTCTTAACCCTATCAATTTTATTTTTAATTTTTCTTTAAAACATATCCTATCATGATGATGATATATCATGTATTTGATTCTTATATAATCATATTTTTGGGGAATGATCTTCCTGTAAATCTTGTGATTCTACATATGGTTGAATTTGATGTTATCTTAGGCATGGAACTGTTTTCTCAACATGAAGACTACATCAAATTACATGTATGAAAAGCCACATTTTAAATTATTTAAAATAATACGATCACATATTATTAACGTAGATGTGAATTTACAGTGGAGATAACTAATATTATATGTGTATGGCTTCCAATTAAAAATGGGTTTTTATCTCAAATTGTTGGGGAAATATAAATGATTATGATATTACTATTAATTTTGAGTATATTATGGTATTTTTAAAGAGTTTCATAGTATTACACCAATTCATGATGTTGAGTTCTCAATAATACTCATACAAGGTTCTATACCTATTTCAATGACTCCATATATAATGAACCTAATTGATTTTCATGAAGTGAAGAAGAAATAGTGGGTGAATATTGATAAGGAATTTATATAGCCAAGTCTGTCACATTGTGGTGCACCTATTATTTTAATTAAGAATATACATGGATCATTGAAGATATAAATTTATTATCATGAATTGAAAAATATCAAAATAGAGAAAATGTATCATTTAAAATAAATTGATGACATTTTTGAGAGACTGCGTGGAGTTGAATATGTTTCTAGGATTGATATTGGTTTTTTCCTATCCTTATTTTAGGATTGATAAGGATGATATACCTAAGAAAAACATTCCATAAAAGGCATGGAAAAAATGAATATATTATTATTACATTTTTTCTAATAAATTACCTGGATATCTTCATGGATTTACTAAATAGAGTCTTTTTAGGTTACCTATATCAGTTTTGAAAGTCTATAAATTATATTTGTATATATTGAAATTCCAAGGGATAACATGAATATCACAATAAAATTTTTCTAATGACCATGATGAAAGAGAAATTGTATGAATAATTTATCAATTTTTTATTTTTATATAAAATGATTCCTTGTTTTTTTCATTTAATATCAAGTGAATGTATACATTTGGGTCCATTAAAAACTGATGTTATTGAGTGTTTCTACATACCAACTATTATGATAGAGATATATTATTTTCCATTAGTTACTAGATATTATTTATTTATTTTTATAAATTTATCATGAATGTGTTATAAAATCACCATGGTCACTCAGAAGGCATCCAATATCTATTGAAAAAATGAATGTGATGAAAATTTCAATGAACCAATGAAAATGTTATTTATTGAACATGATCATAAATTTCCCTTCAATGGAGACAAGTTCACAATATATAGTGATGTATTAAATAGAAAATTAAGATTTATTATGTTGAATAAATATATGCTCATACCTTATGAATCAAAAAAATTGAAGGGTTATGAGAAAACATACATTGATAACAATTTGGATATAGCTGTGATAATTTTCACCTTAAAAATTTGAGGTGTTAGTTTATGGAGAAAGGTGTTTTTAATATAAAAATCATTAATTTATAAAGTATATATTCACAATAAAATATTTTAATATGTTTTAAAGAATATGGAAGGAATTGAAAAATTATTACAACTGCATATTACATTACCACTAATGGAAATTGAACAAGGTGGGTGATGCTTTTTGTTGAAAGGATCATTCTTGCTTATTTATAGGGAGGGTCAAAAAAGATCCAATACTATAGGATTTAAATATGGTAGATATGGAAATATTTAATTAATGGGAAAACCATATATATATATATATATATATTAATGAGGCACACAAGGAAGATATAGATCTATATAATAAAATGATAAAAGGACAAGAGTTTAACTATGACTATGAAGGAATGAAAAGGATAATGAACCTTGTATTTCATCCATACATACAGGATATTAATAATGATATATTAGATGATCCTAAAAGTTTGTATTTCTCTATTCATTATCGACGCACAAAGATCTATGGAGATATGAAAGATTATATCTACTGGGATAACTTGTAGAGAGATATTACTATGTAAGTATCTTGGAGATTTTTATTTTACCATTTAAAGGATGAGTAAATTATTTATAAGGTTATTTTTCTACCATTATACATAATATCATGGAAATAGGAAAACAACACAATGTATTTTTTTACTAGTCAACAAAAAGATTAAAAAATGGTACATTGCTATATGGTTTATAGTTTATCAACATAAAACCCCCACATATAATTAAAATTAGATAATATTCTTATCATGATCATCTTTCATGGATTTCAATTTCAAATGTGGAATGGTTTCATGTGGTACAATATTCTATTGTATCTGATCAAGATTTGTGGTTTACCTCAATTTTTTTGTTAAGAATTCTGTAAAGACATTGATTTTCAGCACTATGTATCATACAAAAATATATGATCTATTTACGAGAAAATTAAAATTCTAGATAATATATCAATATCATGATATATTTATTTAAAATTTGGGTTGTACTGACAACTTCCTCAATATTAGTTTATATATTGTAATGGTTTTCACTCAATAATTCAAATGGGTCCTTACTAATCCCTCAATATAATAAACTATAGAAATAATACATTTTATGATGAAGTAAGAGAAAGAACACTAATGGGAATAGTTATGGATGATGAAATTATATATAAGGTTATGACTATTCAATAGTACATAAGGGCATCATAAAATTAGTAGAAATATTATCTGATAATCATCAACGAGATATGATATTTTAATATGGTAAGAATGTGTTTTATGAATTTCTCTATAGAATTATTTTATGATATTTTCAAATAATGGAACGACTATACATATATATATTGTACCATATGAGACTCTCCATTGATGATGGATGATTTCATGACTCATGGATCATCCAATAAAACTCTATCGAGTACACAATGTGTTCCAAGTGTCTCCCATGAGAAAGTACAAACATGATCCTTCACTTGTATTTAAATCAGATTCCATACCACTAAATCATATTATTTTATATAGGAAAACCCATTTTTATATTATGGATCATATAGATAATGTTCTATGAAACATGTCCACTCATCTAGTCAGTGTTTTGTTGCAAAACCACCAATTTGATGAAGTTTTTTTTGGAACCAGGGATATTAGGATACATAATTATTCCCAGTTGTTTGTAAATAAGGTGATGGAATACAGAGGTAGAAATAAATTTTATTTATTTAATAACAATTCTCCCCATTATTTTATGAATTTTTTTAAATAAATTAAATTTCTTCTATACGGTGGATTACATTAACGATATGTTTAAATGAACCATAATATAATATTAACATCATTTTTTAAACATGATAATCATAACCTATTTATTAATGTTGGTGGTATCTCTATGAATAAATAACTTTTAAAAATAATCTATTATGAGTTAGATAAGTAAGTTATACTGATAAATAATACTTAGTTTTTTGTTATTCCTTTATATTATTTTAAAAAAATTCTTCAAATATTTTTTACATATTTTATTGAAAAATAAATTATTTTTCCAGATTTATGAAATTTATTTGAATATTTAATCTTTATATATGAATTTTAAATGTAAAATATATCTTATAGTTAATATTTATAAATTTTTAGAGCATCTAATTTTTTCAATGAATACATAAAATTGATAAATGTTTTTTAAAAATCATATTTTAATTTCAAGAATTTATTAGTTTCAGTTTTATTTTAAAATAGTTTAAAATAATTAAAATATAAATTAAATTATTATTATTACAATTTAGGTAATTTTTGTCAATTTCATGATGAATATGGATAAAATTTAATTTTACACATTCGAAAATTTCCTTATTTGGAAAATGGTTATTGTCACATCTATAGGTTTAATTCTAAACTAGATATTACCTCATCATTAAAATTGAATTTTTATAAATAAATTTCATATTTTTAATAAAAATAAGTAATATAACATATTAATTTATTATTAATTTTTGTTCTATATTAGTATAAAAACAGTATATATTTATTAACATGGCTGTGTTAAAAAGGGATTTACAAAAAAGAAAAAGTAAAAAAGAAAAGGTTTAAAATGATTTAAATACTAGAAAAATTGATATTTAATGTCCATATTTAAACATTACATTTTACCAAATTTTATTATAATTTCATTTTAAAGATCATATATAGAGAATTAAATTATAATTTTGTATTATTCTTGGAAATTTTCAAATGGTTCCCATGTGTATTTCCACTCCCACTTATAAAAGGATATATCCTCTTCTATCGTATTTTCATTTCCAAATAATTTTGATAAAATAAATAAAATAAATTTTTAAATAAATCCCCATTTCATAGAATACTTATATTTATTCAGAAAACACCCTATTAAGATATTGGTAAAAAACTCAAAAGAACTTGTATTGTAATAACATATAATTCATAATATTTTTCATCTTCTAAATTCAGTGAATATTTTTCATATATGATGATAAAACAAAATAAATATATCCCATATAGCTATATTTTAATTTTTTATCTATATAACCTATATTCAGCTCCTTTTCCATCAAATAGGAAATGAAATTGTCAATCGTGTGTTCATCGGACAATCGTCCCTCTAACTTATAAAGACCACTTTCAAGAAATACTTATCAATAATTGGTATAATGATTTATTAAAAGTATATATGAGAAACTTATAAACTAAAAATAGTTTTTAATAATATTATCACATCTAACATCATATAATCCAACACATTGAAAACAATAACATTGCTCTTAGGTATAGTTGAATACCATATGTCCAACTGGTGTGAGGTATTTTTAGTTTCATGTTTCTCTTTAATGGTATTAAGGATTTATTTATATAATATATATGATATTAATTATAAAATAATGATTCCTAAATGGTGAGATATTATTTTACATTATTTCATTTAATCATTTTAATAAAATTGAACCATCAATCATGTATACATACAGACTACTGTCTCTATGAATGCTATAATACTTTTTTCAATATATAACCATTATATATGAATAAAAATATCTATACAATTGATAAATAATATATTTATATCACTATGAAATTTATAGTGGTTATAGAACTAATAATGTAAAGGACCATATTTACAAAACCATAACATACAAGAAAAATGAAGTAGCTACAACACATAATCTTTATTTTAATAAATAATTGTTTATAAAAAGATGATAAAATATTATATGTATGTTATATATTAGATGATATATATTTATAAGAATATACAGTGAATTTTTAATAATAATATATTTATTATATAGGAGGCTCGATCATTTATGAGGAAATTAATGAACTATGGTATGTTATTTTAATTTCACTTCTATTTCTATGAGGTGCATTCCATATTAACCACCTGTTTCTATTGTGTAGATTATATAATATCCATGGAATATTTTTAGATTCTCTTGTGCACTTATTTTGGATTCCAATATACATATATGATTCTTTAATTAATTGGGATTAGGATTCAAAAGTTACCAAAGCCTCATGGTATTCTTTTATAATCTCGTTGTTTATCAGATTTTTTTATGATTACATTATCAATAATAAAATATTTATATATATATAAATAAACAATTTTATTTTTTTATATTACATTATAATTTTCATAGAATTTTCATTTCATTAATAGTTTTTATATTTACCATAAGAGAAAAATAGTTGTTTTTAAGGAATATCGACTTTTCCCTCTCCTCGATAAAAAATTATTTATATTCCATGTAAACATATTCTATTTTAAACAAACTTTGTTTCAATAAAAAAATATTAAATAAAATCATTTTTAAACTTTTGGAATTTTTAAAAAATTGCTTAAATATATTCTTCTAGTCATTTTCTAAAATGAGGTACTTTTTAATTTTTTACCAAAAATGTGAAAGGAATAATTGTTTTAATGTTTATGAAAAGAATGGTATTTTCCACCATCCAGACCAATCAAAAATTTAAATATTTCCATATAATTATTCAATATTATTGTATCAAAATTAATTAATTTTAGGTCAATGTTTATATTTTTGATAACTGATAACAAGATGAATGAATATTTTTTCCAAAAAATGATTCAAGAAATATTTCAAAATAATTTTCCATATAAGATGAAATGAATTGATGTTACATAATATTTATTGGGTAAATAATACAAGGGTACCATCCTTATTATTTATATTGTTGTTAAGTGATTTTTAAGATGAAATTATTATGAATCACATTTATTTTTGATATTTATTACTATAGAGAACTGATTATATGAATACAAAGCATTTTTCCCACGAACTTGTTTTGACGTGATGATTTGATGAATGTTATATGATATCTTGGTAAAATTATGTATTGATTTAATTTTTTTATTGGTGGATATAGTATAAAAAATTATCGTATTTATGTAATAAAAATATATATATGTTCCATTATAATGAAGGATATGTGGCCATGTAATAAAATAAGGGCATGTTAGAATGTTGTATGCATCCACTACATTGCGTAAAAATGGATTACTCGTGAGATAATTATTTTTGGTTAAAACATGATTTATTTTAAAAATTATATTTTTATACATGGTATTAGGTCTATGTGTTTATGTATGGAAGCATTCCCATATGTATACATTTTTGTGAGGGGATAATTTTAGGTATTTAAGGTAATGAGTTGAACTGTTACTGTTTATACAAGTTCCAAATGTTATAACCTTATGTTTTCACAATATTCCTAATCACGTGTATTGATATCCAGGATTATAATAATTTATATAATTTATTATTGATGACTTATGAACATTCAAGATTTATTACAAGACTCAACACTATGATCCATGTTTTATAGTTTATGGTTTTCAAATGTATATCTAATGTTATTATACCTTTATTATCATGATATATTTAACAAGTTATTGATATATACCACACATACCCTTACTAAAAATATGATCTCATAATTTATTTATCTTACCTTGGTTATGAAGAATGGTTTTTGTTAGGGTATGTATATAATGTGTACTAAATAATAAGAACCGTATATAAGATACTGAAGATCATTCCTAAAATATGAATATTGTGTATCTCATATCAAAATACAAAACAATTACATAATCATGAGGTTTTTATTAGTTAATTTCTATAAATATTAATCTAAAAATATTTAATATCAATGTATGAAAATCATGGGTCATTATATAAATTCTAACATTCCAATTCATTCAATAATAATTACCCCAGTTTTGCCTAAATTCAGTCTTCCACATCCACGAAGATACCATATTTGTTTATATGTAACCATTTAAAATTAATGGTAATATGGATATATTTAATTAAAATATATGATTTATATAATTTAATAATGAATTTTTATTTATTAACTATTATTCACGATTATATTTTATATTTCAAAATATGAAAATAGTTTTCATCCATACATTTGATCTACTGTCTCCATCAATGGTGTAATTCCTTTTTAATTAAATAAAATTTTTAGTTGATACTAAAATATTATATACATAATATATATGGTATTTAAAAAATTATTAATATAATTGAGATTATGGAACCACAATCAAATTACATGTAGTAAATCAAAATAAACTAAAAATTGTGTGAAAAACAAATTATATATCACCCGAAATGGGGATTTTATTAAGCAATTGCTAATAAACATGACATAAAAACTTATAATTAAATCATAGATGGGTATATATATATTATTGGGGTAATGAAATAGGTTTCTCAGATAATAATCTTTATAATACATGATTTTTATAAATATGTGATGGATATCAGATATGAGGTAATAGATTTCATTCTCCATCTTGTTACTATGAAGCACATAACATATTCCCCACTTGATTTTTTGATGAGGTCTATATAATTCCCATTAATTTGAATAATGAATATTATTATGGAATTTATGTGTATTTTTATATCTATATGTGGTTATTACTTTAATGGGCCTTAGTATTTAGATGTTCCCAAAATGGTAAGGTCTTTTTGTTATAATCTATTTTGTATATTTGTATGGTTTATAATTAAGGTTCTGATGATAAATTATTATTATAGACCACTTGATAAACTCACTAATACTATTATCATTGTATTTTTTTATAATGTTCATGTAACTTTCTAGTTTCTTCTATTTTGGTACTCATGATACTGAAATAATGTTTTTAGGGTAATAGGAATTTATTTCACTGTTTTGTCAAAAAATACATTGTCTTCCATGTTTTTTATTTAGAAAAACATATTTTAAAAATGTTTTTTATAAAATTTAAGGATGTTTTAAATTAATTTTTACCAAATATATATTATTATTAAAATTAAATAAATATAAATATTCTTGTTATTTTCAGAATGATGAACGTTTTTGACATTTTACAAAAACATGGAAGGAATGTTTTTGTTTAACATTTAAGGAATGAATGAAATTTAACACAATCATGAAAAATTAATATTCTAAATAAAATATTATATGATTCAATTAAAATTTTAAAATTGAATTATTTTTACTAAATTTTTTAAATTAATAATTTTGAAAACTAATTTTCCAAGTAAAATAAGTATTTTTACATAAGAATGTTTTCCTGATCTTGAAATGATATATAATTTCATTATATAAAAAACAATTGATTTAACTTATTATTTAATTTGAATATAATAAAATATTTTTTCAATAAATTGTTTTATTTCATGATGAAATGGATTTTTTCAAACTCATTCATTTTCCTTGAGTTAAACAATGATGAAATGAATAAATGTTTGTGAACCCTATTTTTTTAATTCGTTATTTTATAATGAAATGTTTATGAAAACAATTTTTTTCCTGATATATGATTCAATGAGGTTTTTTCATCTTTTTGAACAAGGATTTAGGATTTTTAGTTTCTGACACGTAGGCCCAAAATTACATATCCCAAAAATAGATGTGTTAATGATTGGTATATTATGATATAAAAAGGGTTAGAATAATGAATGAACCCAATATAGTATAGAAACTAAAAAACATGATAGTTATGGGAGTAATCCTTGAATAATATGATATTTTTAGGAGTAAACAAAATTAACTATAATAGTCTTGTATGTGATCCTTGAATACTATGGAAATGATTTCTCATGCTTTTGTGTTTTCCACTCTTCCTTGTACTATCAAAATGTTATACTCTTACTAATCATGTTATTTTATTAATTAATGATATATATATATATATTATGAACTACCAATATTTATTCCATAAATTATTTTTGTAATATAATAATATTAGAGCGTGTGGATTTTTAAATGTTTTTCTTTTGTTCGAATACCCTTTTGGTCTTTTTATTCTCAATTTTTCCATGATATCTCTTTTATATACCCTTAATAACCATCTAAACTCACAATTTATTATGTATCCTTTCAACCATGTTATGAATAAGGGTACAATGTATGATATGTCTAGTAAGGGATTTAGTTATAAATAATTTATTGTCAGATGATATAGTTTTCTGGTGAATAAAATTTTTATGTTTCATTTATTCTAATAATACTAGAATTATGAAATTTTGATGTAGAATATTATATTATATGATAAATATTTACTAATTAAGGATTAATATCTATCTATAAAAAGTGTAGGTTTATATATATTCAGAAAAATAGGTTGAGATTATATATATATATATATTATTCTTATGTAATAATGTAACCAGTGATTTTGAGATATCGGGGTCGAGTTATGTACAATTTATTTATTTAGTTGTTATAAAATATTTCAATAATTAATATAAATATTATGAAATGAATATAAATTGCATGGTTGATTGTTGTTTGACTAATTAATATTAGGATTTGGTTAAATAGATCCACATATTTAAAACATAGTATTCATATAACCCTTATCAAATGATTTTTTATTATTACTATTGTTTTTATTTGCAGATGAATTTTTTATAAGGAGTTTGGAGAACACATTATCTAATGTGGAAATGGTTAACGATATAAATGTTTGATTATTCATGTGTAAAACATAATGTACCTAGTGTATAGGTTAACACTCCAATTTATAAATAATATAAAATGATTATAAGTATAAATGATGATAGATATCATATGAGAATTGATAATGGCATTTTATGATGACCATCACAATTGTAAAAAGTTGTTAGTGAAGCTAAATATATTTTCAAATACTCCATTTTATTTCAGTTTTAAATATACAAAACTTTTATATGTACTGAAGAGACATAATATTAAAGCTGATAGGGAATCAAGGAAAAATTCATTATAAATTTTTTTGATCTGTTGAATGATGTGATACAAGAATATATTATTATTCCTTATTGAACATATTATTCAAAAATCCTATATTCAATTGATATGATCTCTAAAAAATTACATACGATTCAGAATATATATTTATTATTTCATAGGGACCATAAATCACATAAAAAATTCCTTACTGTGTAGACTGGCTTGAAACAAGAATATTTAATAATGTCATTTAAATGTTGTATGGTACATTCCAATCATTATATGTGAGATTTTTCTATATTGATGTGATTATACTATATTATAATTGATGTTGAAAAAAATAATGGAATTCAATATGGGTAAATTCAATACCCTTGAGAATCTCTTTAGTCCAATAATATTTTTATTGTGTATCCATAATTCGAAAACCTATTGATAAAAAATTGTCTTGTTCTATCAAAATATTAAAAGAATAATGTTTTCATTAAAAGATTAAATTATATTCTAATGTTGTGAATGATGTTAAATTATAACTATTCATTGTGGTTACTATTGAATAACCTTTACATTAGATTCTCTTTAATTATATCATGACCAAAATAGCTGGGTATTGATATAGGTATTTATGTAGATCTATTTATCTATGATTTAATATTAATATTGGATTCTGGTTTTACATATTGTGATTACCTTGTAAAGGAATATTTCATAGAGAGACAAATACTATATAAGATGATATATAACATTTTTTGTGTATGGTAATTCTGTATGATATATAAGAAATGGTTCTATAGGGTCTTTCATTTATTGAAAGGTATATCTTATGTGATGTTGAAACATTCTTATAATATTTTACATAAATGAATATTAATATTTTCCCATGGATAATAATTACAAATCCATACTGACATCATACTATATGATTTTTAAATATGGTAAACACTAGATCAACAAAATGGTAATGAATTGTTTGAGAAGGTAATGGATATTATCTTTATTTTATTAATAAAAAATTAATAGAATAAATAATAAATAGATATTCTTTTTATTATAATTACCATAATGGTTTTTTATATATATTAAATTTTCTTAATGTAATGAACATAGAAATTTTGTTTACAATAATTTCATTGGAATTTCAGTAAATCCTTAGGAAATAATAAAATTTAGAATTATGAATAATAAAGATATGATTAAAATGGGGATAATGAAAGAGATAGTGATAGGGATGTGTGAAAGGTTGGTATTTCTTCCATCAATGGTATACAATGATCATAAGAAAGATATATTTCAATTTTGAAATGTCTTAAATGGTGTAGTGTTTCATGTATAGACTTTATCCAATATCATAATATTTTTTATGACTATTTTCATGTAAAAGTTTCTAAATAAAATTAATTAAATGATTTCATGCATAATTTAATAATGGTGGATTAAAATGTAATTTTAAATAAAAAATATTACATACATTAAATAGAAGTTTTTTCTTTTTTAAATATATATTTTTTAAAGTTATAGACATGATGTAGTTTCTAACCGGGGAAAATAACCTATCATCATAATTATTTTATTGGATATGTTCTTCCAGAATTAATTCTTCAATATAATGTTTTTTTAATTGGTTCACTTGGTTTGAGAGATCCTACTATGTGGTTCTATATATTTCATATGGAAGAACCCCACTGAAAGTTATATGCAGATTTTGAAATGATATGTTTAAATAAGATTTAATAAGTATTTTTTATTACATGTTAATATGCTTATGAGGAAGCTAATTAATTTTATACGAAGTTCCAATCAGTTTGGGATAACATTAGTGTTATAAATTTCATCAGAGTAGGAACCTTGTGGGTGATGGAATGTCTAGAATGGATATTTTCATAATTACCCTTATAGAGATTTTAGATCCTAAACATTAAATTTTGAATAACAATATACAGTTTGATCCTTATTTTCAAACCCGAAAGATAATTCTTAGGCATTTTAATATATACATGGTTTACATTTGGATATTAAATACACATAATCAACATATCATTTGATGGTTTTTGGATATTTATTTTAATGAGTAAGCTATAAATTTCAATTCAATATCAAAAAACACTTATGTATAGAAAGTGGACCATGTGAACATATAGTACCGCATAATGGTTTTTTAATTATTAGTAATATTTTATACAAAATGGAATTGGATAAAATAAATACAATGTGAAATATTACAGTTACTCTTATGGTGGAATATATATATATATATATATCAAGTACCATATACAAAAAATACAGTTCACATAAATATTTCATACATTAAATTAAAAAATATCTATTATATTATTTAAAATTCTATTTATAAATTTTATTTATCAAAATGGATAATAATAAGCTTGTAGATAAAATAGATAAATTATTAATCATGACTGTGAATTTCATTAATGAAAAATACAAATATGAATATGTCTTAATTTTATCATATATTGTATAAGTATTTTATATCACATATCAAAAAACTGGAAATGTTCAATTTTTTTGTTGAATAAACCAGTACATGGCCAAATGCAAATTCGATTTTGGATGACCCTTTCATCCGGATGAAACAATAATGGCACAAAATTATAGACAATGTAAAATTGATTTCATGTCTGATAGCTTGCATTATATACTACCCTAAATTTAAATAAGAAACCAAATATTATATTATGAATTATAAAAAATTCATAATATAAATTAATTTGATAATCAAAAATGTTTTTACCACTATAAGATAAAACATTATTCCATTTTTTATTGAAAAATATTAAATTTCAGAAGTGTTTTTTATATTTTATATAATCATTTAAAAGATAAATTTTCAATTTAGAATTATAACTGTCATAAAATATATCAAATTTTTAAATTCACCATTTAAAAATTTTCTTAATATGTAATTATTATATTTTTCTAAAAAAATATGAAATTTATTCATAAAATAAGTTTTTCATAATAATGATAAATTTTATTATTTTATCATTATGTAAGCATGAAATATCAGACAAAAAGAACAAATCATGTAATCAATTGTGTCTATGAGGAATAAAAATTTTTAATCTAAAAATTCATTAAAGTCAAAAAACCAATGTTCAATATTATCAGAACTATAGTTAAATGATTTTTTATGGAAAATATATATTCTCTCAAAAAAATTAAATTAATGATAAGGTGAAATTCATTTTTTTATACCTTAAATTACTAAAGATTAAATTAAATTAATTAGAAATAAATTCATTCTATATAAATAATTATCTATGATAATTTTACCATATACAATAATTTTAATTTAGAAACACATTTTATCAAAAACCATTATTATGTGATTCTGTGCATTTATTTTAAAATTAACATTTTACACATTTATAAATTTTTTGATTAAGTAATTTTAAAATATAAATTTAATATTTGATAATATTTTGATAAGATAAAAATTTATTTTTTTAATAAAATTGGTTACTATGTTTAAAAATTAATTCTCTAATTAGAAAATAAAAACGAAAAATTTATTTATCTAAGTGAAAATGTAATATGAAGCTAAATAAACAATTATAAAATGATATTTGATGTCTGTATCTACCGAAACTCACCCAATTTTTAAATGTTTCAATTTTTGAATCCAATTAAATAATAATAGTGAAATAACCTAATAAAAATCAATGGCTATTCTCAAAACTACACTTATATTAACTTTTTATTGGGATCACTAAAAAAAATTCTTGTTACAATCCATTTATATAATTTTCTAACAAACCCCATCCATTTTTCTTCTTATATGACAGCATAACTAATCAAACTGTTATGGTCACATTTAGTTTGACTGTGGAATTCTTTTTGATGGATTGTTTCCAGATAAAACTCAGGAAGCTAACATAAGTATTTTAATTCCAAAGAAGGTAGTTCACTCTACTCATTCTAAATCATATATATTTATATTCATATAATAAAATAAGAATCATTTTTAATTAAATTTTATTATATTATAAAAAATATCATTGAATCAATTTAATTATGTAATAGATACCAAAATAACATTTGTTGTATGTATGTAAAGACTAATGTATCCATGAATCGATGTTAATAATTTTTCATCACTTTATATAATGGATGATAACAAAGATAGATTTTATTTATTATAATTTTATATATATAATATTTATTAATATATAATGTTAACTTATCATTTTTCATTTTTTATCTATTCTATGAGAAATTGGATCATTAATTAGGTTGGAGGTGGACTAACACCGCCAAGAATATTAAATTTCATTTATAATCACCACCCATATTGTATTTTTATAGTTATTTATTTACTATGTTTATAATAAAATATATTTTGTTTAATTTTTTTTAGTATTTCATATTTTCATAATCTAAATACATTTGAAAAATCATGGAATCATAATAAAACATTTCTCTTGGGGTTAGTTTTCCAACCTATGGGAATGATGTGATAATGTTTATAACATAAATATATCATATTTATAATAAATGATATATCATGTACTAATAATAAATTTAATATATCATAATGATTCAAGAATTTTTTTTCAATATACAACCATATAATCATCAAACATTTATAAACTAGTTTATCCCTTATTTAATTTTCAAAAACCATATTCATTGTTTTCACTAAATTTAAATAAGACACAATGATTAATTATAAAAAAATATTAATACATCAGTAATAATTAGAAAATAATAAAATTTATACCATTTAATAATAATTGACTATTTAACACAATATTTGATTAATTAAAATATATGTATTCTATAAAATAATTGAGTATAAATTGCAATAAAAATGAAATATATTTATAATAAAATTCTATAAAAATATTTTATTATGTATAATAAATTTTTATAAGGTACTAAATAATGATATTAAGTTATTTATTTTTATTATATAAGAGGATATCATAATGATTACTTAGAGGAAACCTTGATTAATGGTTTTGATATCTAAATTACATTTCATTAAGTTATAATCCTCATTATTGAACCTTGTCATTAATTTTGTATTCTAATGATCAATATAGTAATATAATATTTAAATGAATATTTAATTTCTTTAGAATTATTGTTATATCCATATACTCTTCAATTATAATTTTATTTTTGAAGTATTAGAACACAAACCTATAGTTTAAGCCATGGACAAGGACTTCGAAATTCATAGTTCATCCCCTTTGGTCAATGAATAACTCATATATTATTCTAATGATCAATTTTTTCCATTTCCATATAATACCTTCCCACTCCTGTTTTGATAATTATTTGAAAATATATTTATATTAATCTCTTTTGAACTTTATATTTCCCTTTAATACTTGTTAAAAAAAGAGGAATTAGTTCTAAAATGATATGAATTTCAATAACAAAATATCTTTTATATAAATTGCAATTAATTTCAAGATCTTATATTTTTTCTATTCCCACATGTTCTAATAGAAGAAATCTATTCTTCCAAGTATATATTTTCATAGAAAATATCTTCTAAAAAGTATATTTGACAGCCCTAACCCCAGTATCCCAGATCCAGTGTGTACATTTACACATTGGCATAAGATATAAGGATCAAATCCAAAAAGACTAAACTTTTGTTTATTGATAAAAAAATATAGATAAATAATTCAAATATTACATTTTAAAAAAGGAATCTTATTTCAAGAATATAATTCATCTCTTTACAATATCCTTGCATATAATTCTTTATAGACTTCCTATATTTTTCGGAAATGAAACGAAATAATGGTGAGATCAAATGAACTATAATGTTTATGTACAATAGATGCTATCATGAATAAATAATCATAATCGTCATTTACAGATAAATAAGATGACATATTTTAATTTTTAATAACATGATTATCATGAAAAGATAAGGAATAATAAATATAAAAATCTAAATAAATGACCACCCTTTATATTTAAATGACATCCAATATTTTGATAAGATAAAGAATTATAAATAGTGAAAGGTATATAAGTAAATAGAAATTCCATCTAAATAAATTCAGTAACATCATAATTTAAGTCATAATCCATATGTAATGTTAAATAATGAAATTCACATTTTAATTTAATAGCTTGGCTGTTATCACAATATAATGAACAATCAAAATAAATATTTAAATTACTTAACACAATTTCAATTTAAATAACATGACTATCATGATAAGATAAGTATTAATAAATATATCATGGTAAATAAATAAACAAAATATTACATTTAAATAACTGAAATTATCATGATAATTGAACGTGTGATCAATATGGATTGTTAATAACATAATAAACATTACAATTGAATCAAATTAATTTCATTATTTGATAACCCATAATCAATATAGAAAATATCATGGATAAAAATATTTTAATTCCGAATTAAGGATCCACTTAATTATTAGATTTCATTTTCACAAATGCATGATAATTATACAATCAATACCCTTCACAAGACGGTATAAAAATACTAGTAGAATTCCATTTAATTCTTTATTAATAATTTTACTCATGAAACTACCAATTAATTACGGATCTATATATTATTAGGCCCACCCATATCTTCATTTCCAAATCATTCATCATATATTAAACAATCTATTTAATTCATGATCACTACACTCTACCATTAAATATATGTACTGAAGAAATAATATTGATTATAAATATATATTCAGTCAATCAAATTACATTCTTAGTAAAAAAATTATAAGTGAATAAGATCTTATTTAACTAATAAGAACAACAGTCATAAATATTATATATATTTAGGAGATATTTAATGTCTTTTGATCATAGGAATGTGAGTAATTGAATAGAAATGTAAGGAATTGAAAAATGTATCAAGGGAGTGAATGTAAACAATATCCTTTGTAGAAATAATTAGAAACCATCTATATGATAAATATGTTTTGTCAAAAAAAAATATTCCTAGTGGAGTTTATGTGAATTAAAAGGGGGTTTAGTGATGATATTAATACTGGAAAAGGATCATTAAATTCATTCTTCATGAATATACCATTTTCAATTTAATAATAATATCTACAAAATAAATGTTTTAAAAAAATTTGAAATTAATTTATTTGAATATAATTTATTAACACTATAAGTTACTATTTAAAACATTTATTTGTCATTGCGGAAAATATTACATGCATGTTGTTCAAGTTAAAACAAATATTCCATTAAATTTTCCCGTAAAATCCAAACAAGAATTACCTATAAAACGAGATTAAAATTTCTCTAAATACATATTTTAAAAAGTATAACAAGGTTAAAATTGTATTTAATAAATCATTTTGAAAAATTCTAATTTTTTTTGAATACATTATTGTAAAACATTGTTTTGGATTAAAATACATTTTTAACCGAAGTGGGAAATGAATTAAGATTCTACTAAAGATATTTTTCTTAAAAATTTTATATACCAAATAGTGGATAAATGAAACTATTACAAAATAAATTCCTTCGTTTTAATAGGATAATAAAATTAAATGGTTTATTGTTTAATGATAAAATATTTTTTTCTTTTGAAACTAATTTATGAATAATCCCGATTAAAATGATTCTGTGAAATAGACCTTTAGAAAGATTATAATGTTGAAGTGATAATTAATAAATGAATTGATTATGTGTATGGAATATAAATAAACATAAAAAATATTGAAATATCACATACTATTTTTAAAATATATTATATATATAATCTTATAATATAAAAGAGAAACAAATTATTTATATAGCATAATGAAAAGATATTGTGTTATTAAATTCTTTAATGCTTTATGACATTCATGTCAAACTCATGTGGATGAAATAATTTAAATTGAAACATAAGATAACATTAATTGAGAATAATTTTTGATATTAAATATAAATTGGAAAATATATAGACCGTATAAAATAAATATATATGCGTAACATTACAATTTTCATCAATGAAAAGAAATTGAGGCAAACTTACATACCCCGAGTCTTCCTCATCATGTATGATATTTAATTTTATGAACAATAAGCTTCTATTGAATATTTAATTTCTTAATAAATTTTTATAATATATATTATTTTTATTATTTATCTTATTACCATTTCATATAAAATTACAAAAGCAAAACATTTTACGATGAGTGTCTCGATGATATTTGTCTTATAAATAAAAAATAAAATAGGTAAGTTGACTATTTTTATAAGGGGTAATATTATAAAATATCAAAAATATAAATCATGAAATGGTAATAAAATTTATATATCAACTGAATTTTTATGAACAATCATGAAATGTGAATTTAATAAATTATGTATGCTATAATCATAGAGATGGTAGGCCATACATTATCATATGCAACATTTCCCTTTTTCCATGGTCATTATTGAAATCAGGTAAGTAATATATTTTATTTTTAGAAAAAAAATATCTTAAATGAAATAATTTTTCATTAAATATAATTTTTTATTGAATCCTCGTGGTGTGGTGATTAACTTAGAGTCCAATTACTTCATAAAGCTGGTACTTGCACAAATGTGAATGACATTTTCATCAATCAATGACTGAAAATGGATGAAATAAAATGTTATATTTTCTTTTTTGAAAGCTATATATATAATTTACTTAATAGTTATTTAATATAAATCATAATTATTCACTCAATTATTGGTTATTACCTTCCATGTACAGTGTTAGTGAAAAACAAATCATATCGCATCACAAGCAGTAGTCCGCCGTACAAATGAGTGATGTTATCATAACCACTACAGAATTGAAATTAAAAAATTAATAAATGATACAATGATTTAATTTGATTAATTATATTTAAAATATAATGTGTTTACTTTATATATATCACCAAAACCTACAATGATAGTTGTTTATAGAAAACATGCCCCATCGTTTCCCAAAGCTATAGTCATCCAGACACAAGAGTGATGTAGCATTTCTTATTTGAGGGAAGAGGAGATGTATATAAAAATTTATTTCAACAAAATAAAATATCAATATATGATATATATTTTGGATACTATGTTATCGTCTATGAATAATATTATGTGGAGGTGGATAATGCAATTAAACAAAGACACATAGTTATTAACATCCCCTCTAATCAGACAACCTCTTTAGGAATTTTAAAAAAAATTCCTAGAATGGATTTATAAGAAACCCAAGGATTATATGAGGATTTTATGGAATATGGGAATTGTTTTTATATTATTTTTGCACCTAAATGGTTTTATTTTTTTGAATAGGATAGCATAGTCTATGACCATATATAAGTGAGGTGGGTAACACACTTATTATTTTTGGAATAGAAAAAGGTCAAACCAATTTTTTGTAACTCCAAAATGATAAATAATGGACTATTATACATAGTTATACATTATAAGGTACTAATATGGAAGTAAAATGTATTTTAAAAAAGGTTACGTAATTTTATCCCCTATCATTTTATTTTCTCCTATAGTAAAATAATTTTTTCATTAACCGTGATAAATAATTATTGTTGTTTAGAGCATTAATTTTTATAAAACATTAGGGTAAACATGTTATAAAATAGAAATTGTACTCATTAAAAAATATACGATTCATTTTAACAAATTCAATTCATATTATTTTCAAAAATTAAATTTAAAAATCCCACATAAACGATTAAAAAGTAGGTATTGTAGAAGAGAATTCTTATAATGAATGATTTAATATCGAAACCCAAATTAAAATTCATTCAAATTATATAAACTCTATTAATAATTACATAATTTATCTTATTTTATTTTAAAATAAATTAAATATGAAATTTAATTTTCTATATTATTTTAATGATAATGACATTTTAAATAAAATTCAGTTTCATTTATTCTTCATTTAAAAATAAATCATTATAGAAAATTACCAATAATTAAAACTAATATACTTTTGATATTTGAATTTAAAAACTAATATAGTTTTATAAAGTAAAATTTATAAAATTTATAAAAATTAAATATAAATAAGGTGATCCAAGAATGACTAATATTTTTTTTTGGAAAAAAAATTTGTGTTTCAGAAAAAAAAATTCATTTTATTTTAAATGAATATTATTGTAAATATAATAAATATATATAGAAAATGAAGTTATTTTAAACTTTTAAATACATAAAATTTTCATAATTTAGATTCTATAAGCCATTATCTCTAATTTAACAGATTGTTGATAATGATATACTATATTACAACTCATTTACACTTGAGGTGATGTGATTGGCATGCTATTGAAGAAATTTAATGTAATGAAAAAAATTTATCATTGGAAATAACCATATTATTATTATTTCATACAGTATAATCCATATTAAATAACATTTAGAACCTAATTAAAACATTATAAATGAATTATTAATTAAATACGAGTTCTTCCTAGAAATTCTGGAACCCATCCCGATGGAATAGTAACCTGACCCTTGGAATAGTTACATGACCATTAAGAATATTAATTTGAATAATATAATAGTTACCTCATTTTTGGAAGTATAATATAAATTTATGCAACTTATAAATGATAATATGATATAAGTAAATTATATTAGAATTAAATTAATATTTTTAAAATTATTAATTAATTATGAATATTTTTATAAAACATAAATGTTTATTTATAATTTTAAATCAATAATAAGTATTTAAATGAAAATATATTTTTATAAAATACAATGAAAATTTTATTTTTTTATATTATTATTATATGATTATTTCAGTATACATTAATTATTTTTTCTATGTGTTATAAAATCATTTATAATTATAAAATCAGTATTTTCCATGTAAATAAAGATTTTAATTAAAAAATAAAATTTTCATATTTCTAAAAAAATTCATAAAATTTATTTAATCTTATTATTAAACATCTTTTAAAATTTGTATCGTTATTTTTTTATATTTTTCAAAACTACTTCAAATCATGGTGAATAATAAAATACTATAATTTATGATTAAAGATAAATCCATAAATTATTGATTAAAAGATGATGTATGGATGATGTAATATCAAAATATCAAAAATTATTTTATTATTTTAATTTAATTATTGATAAATTCAAAAATCTTTATAGTGTTGAGCCCAAATAATAAACCACTGAATAAATTAATGAGAAAAATCCCATCACAACCTCTAGTACATAAAACTTCGAATACTTGAAGAGTTTCAAGAATCTTCATAATCATCTTTCCAAAACCCTACCCTTATTCAATAGCTCTTGGTCTCATCAAAATACAAAAAACCCTTTTCCCTAATGAGGTTCTCAAGGTAGAAAATATCAAGAGGAAAAATCCCGTTTCTTTTTTTTTAATTTAATTTTATTTTTATTTCAATTCATATCTTATATTGTACCCTACTTATCCAAGTGCGAGGAAAAAAATATTATATTTTATATACGAGTATTTTATCATCATAATGTAAAAATTCGTCATATAATCTCTTCTATTTAGCTTTTATTCTAATAATGAAAATGTCATCCATGGTGTTCCAATTTACCACCATTGTGGATGATGCATTTTTATTTTTCAATAACACATTAAAGGATATTCATAAAAAAATAAATATTGTTAAATAATAATTCATTATAAATATTATATGTTATATAATGTTCTATATAAAATATATAAATATTATATTAAATAATATGATATGAGTTTAAGATAGTAATAAAATATTCCAAATAATGGAAATAATTTTCATTAACTATTTATCTAATGATTTACAACCATTAAATATAACTATATGATATATAAATTCATTTCTTCTTCAATAATATCATTAATAATAAATATTTCAATTATTGATAATTGTTCCAATTTTAAATGATCTTAAAATTTCATATACAGGAATACTGATCATGAAAACTAAGAAAACGAACACTCTTAAATGATGTAATTAAACACTATTACAATTTAAATAGACAAAAATTTACATTAATAAAACTATAAGGAATTAAATTAATATATAAAATGAAATATATATTAAATAATAAAATTTATTTTCAATATCAATGAAATTAAATTTTGAAAATCATTCAAACCTAAGGTAAGGGGAATTCTCCAACCCAATTTCCAATATTTAAATTATTACACATTCAGGGAAAATTTCAACGTGGATTCCATTTTAATATTCCTAATATAAGATTTCATTTCCATTCAATTTTCATTTATGGGATATCAATTTTTCCAATATGATTTTATATTAAATGGGATAATAATTTCAAAAATACAACTTCCTAAATAAAAATACATGTTTTACTTCTCTTGATATTATTTCTTATTCACTCAATATTGATGATCCATATACCTGGTTTGTTATTTCATTTGTGTATTTGAAATACTAATTATTATTAATTAAATAATTTTTTTATAGAACCACTTTCCATTCCATGGGTTTTTTTATAGAAAATATTGTTATACATTCTTTCTGTCATGCATGGATATGTAAATGTTATGATGTGAAGGGAGTGCATAGAATTATATAGTGATCCAATGTATTGGGTAATTTGTAATATGAGTGAGAATGATGATATATTTGTTCACAATTATAACTGTTAGTTGATCACTATGACATGATGTTTCATTTTTATGAATTTCCACATTCATTGAATTTAAATAATGCTTTCTATCATGATTATTGTAATGATACTTTTCTTATGATTTGTTGATGAAAATTATCCTCAGCCTCATTTCATGTCTCTCATTCACCCTCTTGTTGGGATTATATCTTCACTCTTATTTTAATTTATATCATCAGGTTAATACTTGTACTAAGGGGAACACATGGTCCAATATGATTCTATGGAAAAAGGAAATAGATAAATTTTGATGTTTTATTGTGAAAATATTATGTTTGGTACTAATTTCCACAGGACACTAATCCTTTGGATCCAGGTTATGTAGAACTATTATGTTTTTTCAATAAAATTATATAATAGTTATGAAAGAAAAATTCCAGAATCTATATTTGGTATCAGATCATGGTTGAGTTAATTTAGGAATTTGGATTAGAGAATTTTATTGAATACCATTATTGTGAGACCAACTAAAAATCCAAGAGTCTTTTTATAGAAATTTGTAAACCATTGGGATCTAAACATATTTTTCATTAATGTTTAATGGAGAAGGGAATAAATTATATAATCATTACATATTATATTATTTATTTTTCTATCATTTTATATTTATAAAATTGTGAGAACCAAGATAATGTAGGACAACAACCAGTATGGGGGACAATATAGTGATTTTCTAAATGACATCCCCAATCCATTGGGATGTGGAGTTGAAACATTCAAGGCAATTATTACCCAACAGTATTAGGCATTGATAATAACCTAAATAATGTTGAATTTCCCCCACCTATGAGGGAGGAACTGTCTATAGTGTATTTTATGTACGATCAATCACTGAAATTTAGAGGATTTTCTAATCCTATAGTCAAACAATAGTTGGTCAACTCAATAGGGATTATCACTTATATGATTCACTATTCTGATGTGGAGAATGTAAATTAGTACTTTTATAATATAGATGGAGAGGTTGATAAATAGCGATTTTTGATTAAGAACGCAAATATTATAGATGAAATTTAATAAGTAGAGTCAGAAGACTTTATAATAATGTTTTTTAATACGTATTACCCTCAAAATCGTCGTACAATGATAGAGAGAGAAGTAAGAGAGATGATGAAAAAGGAAGATGAATCTGTCAGGACCTAAGAAGAAACTTTCACAAGGAATTAAAATTTATTTTTGGGGTTTTTATCAACAATTATATCCAAATAGATAAATTATGTTTTGGTTTAAAATAGAACATTTTAAATACACTTTTAATTAGATAATTTGCGAGAAATGATGAAGTTACATGATGTGATCTCATATCAGAGATGGTGTTTGGAGAATAATCCCATGGAAAGAGTGACAATAAATGAGAAATGGATATTCAATATTGGGAATATTTGGTAATTGTGGAAGGAAATATAATCAACTTAAATGTCAAATATGAAGAATGATTCATTATGGGACCAACCACAAAGGGATTGGTAAATGTAATAATTGTGGTATATTTGGTAACCAAGCTCATAAATTACGAAGAGACATAATGAATCCAGCTGATATGATGGAGGTAAGGAGAGAACCAACATTCATTCAATTCATCAATAGTAGGGTGCAAGGGAACTATAAATTAATGTTAACACAATATTTAATCCTCGAGGGTAATTATCCTCGTCAACCACAATACTAAAATGTACAAGGAAAATATTATTCCATAACTAATATGAAGGTGGAGCCTATCAATGATGTGTTATTAAGTACAATGATCATTCATTCCATTCAAGATAATTAACTATTTTATTTTGGTTATATGAATTCTTTCATATCTCGATAGTTTTGTGTAACTATTAAACACCCGCAAAAAATATGGAGGTTGAGTTTTCTATGCGAACAATAAATGGGGAAATTTTTTCATCAACAGTATATAACTCCTTCAAATATAATTTTTGTGGACTGAACATCCCATAAAATATTGTTATAATTCTTTTGGTGATGTTTGAATCTATTTTTGTTATGAAAGTGCTATCTTTATATAAATCCAACATCAACTCTCGAGAAAGGGAGATCAATCTTCAAAACTAAAAGGATCATCCAATACTATACAATTGTAAGATGGGGGATTTATCTTCATTGTATCCATCATTTAATGTACGGATATTATTTACATATGAGAAATAATATCTAGATCAAATGATAGAGATATGGTATATAATAATTCTTGAAAACATTCCCATTTTGAGAGATTATACTGATGTGTTCCCGGAAGAATTGTAGGGACGTACTCTTGACTGAGAGGTTGAGTTCTGAATTGAAATTATTTCTTGTTCATTTCTAATATCAAATACACCTAATAGAATGATCACAATTGAGTTTGAGGAATTTAATAATATGTTACAAGAGAATTTTGAAAAGGAATTTATATGCCCGAGTGCATCGCCAATGGGTGAACCATTTCTCTTCATTATGAACATATACAGATCAATTCTCCATTCCATTGATTATCAAGATCTCAAGAAAATGATGATAATGATTATGTATTCTCTACCATGTATTGATTTCTTGATTAACAAATTACATGGGGCCGAGTATTAATTTATGATGGACCATTAGTTGGGATATCACCAATTACATGTGATGAAGGAGAAGATTCCCAATACATCCTTTTTATTTAGGTTTGGAAACTATGAAATCATAGTGATGCTATTGGAAAACACTAAATTTCTAGGAATATTTATAGAATTAATTTATATATTTATTTTATGTTACCTAGAAATATTTATGGTTTTCATTATCGATGATACTCTTATATACTCTAATATAAAGGAGTAACATGGGGAGAATTTTGATAATTTAATAAAGAGATTTCCAAGGGAGATGATTTTTCTGAAGTAAAAAAATGTGATTTATGGATTGAGGATGAATTATTTTGGGGGAATTTCATCACCAAAAAAGGTATATATATATGGACCCTTCTAGGAAAAAGGAAATTTAATGGTGTTATAAGACAACATTAGCAACATAGATCTGTAGTTTACATGGTCTAGCAGGGTATTACATGAATTTTATGAATAATATAACATGAATTTTAAACCTACTAACAAAGATGTATCAGAATGTAGAAATGTTTTTTTGTCAATGGTAGTTAAGACAACTTCAATGATTTAAATAAGTGGTATATCCTAGTTCCAATAATTACACTTTTAAAATGTGGGGAACAAAATGTGGTATAAAATGATTCTTAAAAAATGTGTTAGGGTCTGTACTAATGGAAAATGATTGAATGATAGACTACATCTAATGGTATTTGAAAAATCACAGGGAAAAAATACCACACAAGATTTGGAGTTAAAAGTTGTGATCTTAGAATTTAAAATCTGGTGGCATTATCTATATCGGGAGAAGTGTAAAATTGATATTGATCTTATGAGCCTCAAATATATATTCACAAAGAATGTTATTAAAATAAGTAGCGATGTTGATTAGATATCTTCATGCATTATTAATCCTTAACACACTACCATTGTATAAAATTAAATAATGTGACAGATGAACAATGTAAAAAGGATACAGAAACATTATCAATGATTAAAATTAAAAAGGATCGAATTTAAATAGATTTTAAAAGAATATACATGTTAATAATTATGGAAGGATCATAACTAAACCTTTTTCAAATGATTTCTCAACTATACAATACATATGAAATAAACGAATTTCAATGGAATGATGTAGATATTCAATAAATATGGAATCATTCAGAAACGGGGAATCCTTTGAGTTAAAAATTAATGGTGATGGAGTTGTAATATATGTGTCATGAAAATGTGTAACATCATATCCATTGATAATGAAGGATCTTCAGAATAATGAACATATATAAACCATATATATTTACCCAGGGAGAAAAAATATGTATTGAGATATCTTAGATAAATATTGGGGGGGATATGAAGAAGAAGATCGTAGAATATACATCAAAGTAACCAGTATGCTAGAACATGAAGGATCAAATAAAAAAGTCTAAGGGTACGATACATGAATTACATATACCAACATGGAAATGAGAAAACATCACCCTGGATATTTTCAATAGACATCTGAAAACATCCATATGAAATAATGATATACCAGTTGATGGGGATCATCTCTCAATGAAAACCCTCTTTATTAATGTATGAGAGGATTTCTCACTAGATCAACATTAATAGATATAGATTAGAGATGTGTTAAGATACATGGAGTACTCCTATTTATTATATCCTATCTAGATTCTAGATTGACCTCATCATTCGAGAAAATTATCTAAGATGCTCTAAACAATGAGATGAACGTTAGTTCATCTAATCATCCTCTTTATGATCACCAATATGAGTGAATTATTCATACAATGTAATAAATGACGTGGTCACATTATATATACTTCAAATGTGGATTCAAATAACATCTTTATGTGGTTGAGCTCCATTAAAACAAATGTTTCCACTCTTGCATCCAAATGGATCCATCGTAATCCCTTTATGAAAAAATATAGAGAACACATGCATGATGGATTGATATCAATGAATGTATGATACTAGGACATTAGATGGTCAATGAAATGGTGGAAAATGTAAAAACAATTCAACATTACATCATGGCATCCCAAAGTTGGCAGCATAGCTATGCATACAATCATTAGTAGAACCAACATTTTACGGTTGAAGACTTGGATTTAATTCAAATATCTATGTGTGATATGATCATGGGATTTAAGAAGAACAAAATGATGATTCGTATATATATCATCCCTTTCATGATTCTTGATAGAGTCAGAGTTGTGGGAAATTGACTTGTATGTTCACATACTATGCCTAATGTACACGATGTCTTCCATGATTCTATATTATGTATGTATATACCTGATCCCTCACATATACTGAATCCATAGGGGTATATGTAGAAAATGATATCTATTAGGTGGCTAATATTGTGATAATATTAGACAATAGGGGTACATTAATATGCAACAATTCTACTCAACTTGTCACATTACTATGGTTGAACCATGTGTTAGAAGAGGCAACATGGGAACAAGAGGATGTGATAATGTAGAATTACCCCCACTTGTTTTCACAAGAAAATACTAAATTAATAGGGTGAAATTTCATAATGTGTGAGAATGTAATGACACAAAATCTTATAAAAAAATTTATTCTTATAACAATTTCAAATAGTATAAAAAACATACAATCACTTTTTGAAGAGAAAAATCCATGAAAATAATAAATAATGGCATAATAAGAGTATCATGAAATTATGGAATCTTTCATAATGGAATAGTAACATGATACATGGAATAGTAACATTCTCAATTAGAATATTAATCAGGCCAATAAAATATTAAAACCATATATTAATGTATAACTAAAATTTAGGTACCATTTAAATGATAGTATTATATAAATATATCATAATATAAGTAGATAAATCTTTTAGAAATTATTAACGAATTGTCATTAATTTTTTTAATAAAAATTAAAATTTATAAGTGTATAAAAAATATAATTATTTAAATTATTATTTATTTTCATAAAAAGATTAAAAAATTAACAATTTTTTATATGATTTGAACATAATAATATGATACATTAAATAAATTTTTAATGTGTTATAAAATCATATATAATTTTAAAATCAGTTTTTTTCACGTAAATCAAGGTTTTAATTAAAAAAATTCATATTGATAAATATTTTTCCTAAAATTGATTTTATTTTTTAATTCTACAAATAAAAAAATGGTTTGTGTTACTTTTCATTTTTTGTTTAAAATAATGGTTTTTTTGTGAAAAGTATAATATAATAATTTATGATAAAAGCTAAAAACATGAATTAATGATTTATAGATGAAGTTTTGATACTGTAAGAAAAAAATATAGAAATCACCATCATTATTTAATTATATTTAGTGGTATGGTTGAAACTATTCATATTTAAGAGAAAAATAATAAATTTATGTGAAATCAGCCCTCTCGTCCCTTATAAATACCACCCCCACAACCTCCTCTCTTCACACCTAAAAATATATAATATTGAATATATTCTAAATAAACATATTTCAAAATGACTACCCATATCGTGGAGCTATGGGTCTCATAAAAATACTAATCCCTTTTCCTTAAGGTGGTTCTCAATGAGGGGAAAATCTAAATCTAAAATAATCAATCATTTTGTTTTAATTTCTTTTGAATTTCATTTAATTTAATTTCCTATCCTCAATTACACCGATCCAAGTGACATGATAAATCAATAACTTTATATATATTATTATTTTATAATTTTAATGTTATAATTAATATAACAATATCTTCCCATTTTTTTTATTATAAAAATGAAAATATCTTGTGTAGTGTGTCAATCTACCACCACCGTGGAGGATGCAATTTTATTTTGCATTGTAGCCTTAAAGGATCGTCATAAAACTCTAATTATTGTTAAATAATGTTCTATTATACATGTTATATGTTTTACAGTGTTCTAGAAGAAAAGTATAAACATGATAATAAATTAAATGATATGAGTTCTTGATTGTCATAAAATCCGCCAAATAAATTAATTCATTTTCATTTATTGTTTATATAATGATTCATAAGCATAATATATAAACACATGATATATAATATCATTTAATATCCAATATTTTACATAATAACATATAATTTTGATTTTTTTGATAACTATTCCAATTTCAAATGAACTTCCAAAATCATATACCAGAATACCGATCAAGAAAACCATGATAATAAATACTACTGAACAATTAAATTAAAATCAATAACTCATGGAAAAGTCAATAAATGAAAATATTAACAATCTAATGAACCAAATTTATATATTAAATTTTACTAATTTTTTAATTATTGAATTCAATATGATTGTTGAGAATATTAAATTAAATAAAGCTTTCGGACATAAGTTAATGGGAATTCAAAAACAAAATTTCCTTTCATTTCTGTTTTCCAATTCCAAGAAAAATTTCATTGTAGATGTTATTTTAATATTCTTAAATTTTAATTTAATTTTACTTTTTTCATTTCAGTTTTATACATTTTTCCATTCCTATTTTTGATAATGATTTTTTCAAAAGAAATTATCCCTCTGAAAAAATGTGTTTATCTTAGCTTGATATTGATCCATCTTCACTAAATATTGATATTTATTATACCAAGTATATTTACCATTTTTTTATTTTTTGAACCCCAATATTTATTCATGAATATATTTTATTATAAAACAAATTTCCTATCCATGGGTTATTATAAGAAAAATAGTATTATAGGTTCCATGTGACATACATGATTCTGTAAATGTTATGATATGATAGGTGAACCCAGAATTATATAGCACTCTAATTAAATGGGTAATGTGATGTACCCAAAGAGATAAATTGAAATAAGAATGAACATGATGATATATTTTTTCAACATGAATTTCCGTAGTAGACCAACAAGACTTGTTGTTCTATTTTCACGCAATGACACATTCCATGAATTCATATATTGTTTTATCACTTGATTATTCTGATGATTTCCCTCAACGATGTTTCATGCCACTATTTCATCCTATTAGTATTATTTTATCTCAATATTTATATTAATGTAAATCCTTATATGAATACATGTAAAATGGTGATATCTAAGGCTACTAAGAATCAGTAGTAGAAGGAATTAAATAAATGTTAATGTTTTATATTTTAAATGTTATGTATATCCATATTTTTCACAATAAACTAAAACATGGGATCACGTTTAATTATAAAAATTATTTTATTTCTCATTAAAATGATATAATAATTATGTCTTAAAAATAAGGGTCTCTATAATTAAATTTATTTTAATAAAATATTTTGTGGGTTATTTATGATTGAAGATGAACGTATCATGTGATATCCGATACAATGGTCAACTTTTTTTTTATTTTGTGGGGTTAAATACACCCTATATTAAATAAATTACTCCATAAAAATTTGATCTTAACAACAAAACTAATGTGTTTCAAATTTGGATATTACATTATTATAGACCCATGTTATAAAAAGGGTAAATAAAACATTTTCATGATATAAGTGAATGGGAATTAAATATTATGGAATAATAAATAACTTGGATTCTATGTTGGGGAAAATTGGGTGAATTTGAATATATAGACATGTAAGAAAAGAATAAATTGCTAAAGGGAATTATAGAGGTCATTGACCACAAGAAATTTAATGTTTAATAGAAGGTTAAAGACCTCATAACCACATATCTATGATGATTTAAAATAGAATTTGATTCATTGAATATAGAGGTGATATGATTAATTATATGTTTAATAATATTTTTCATAATATAGATGATTTTTTTAACAAATTATTCATATAATGAAATATAACTACTTGATGAATTTATATTTCATAATCATAAATTTACACTTTGATTTTTCATTGATCAACTTCAACTTCAACACATTCCAAAAATGTGAATATAAAAAATGGATTTTATTTACGAGGAACTAAAATTTTCTTTCAATTGATCATAATATCTATAATATAAATGACAGTATTTCTATCTATATTTAACTATATATTGTAAACAAATGTTGTTATAAAATGTTGTATAATATATAAGATTATAATCTAAACCTAATTAGTAACACCACTAGATCAATAATAATAAAAATTAGGCTTCAGCCCCAACCTTTAAAAAAACACCACTAGATCATTATTCACATTTATTTATCAAATAATTGAACTAAAAAAATTATATAATATCAATGAAATAAAATTTTCTAGTGGTTGGTGTTCAACCCTTATTATTATTCGGTCATAATTAGATGCCACACATCCTTCAGCAAATGCATCATGTCATCCATTTTTCATAACAATATTAATACAATTCCTATAATTTACCCAAAATTTTGATAACCCATAATTACTAGTGCATTAAAGATAATATAGACCATAACAGCTACCAATACCTTTATGTATATATTAAAATTTTAGATTCTTTCTTCATCAAATAACTTTTCATATAATAAATTATTATATTTTATTCCATAATATGGTTTCAAAAAATATGTTCAATCTCATGAAATTCATACAACACATATTTTTCAAAGGGGTGTTTATGATTTTAAAATTATTTTTATCATTACACTAATACATCCATTATGGTTTCCATAAATTATAAACTAAATAATTAAAATATGATTGTAAAATTTAACATAATTCTCATGAGGTTTCATGATTCTTATTACCAAAATACAATTATTACAAATAATTATAACATTTAATTATTGATTCCCAATGAATAAATATTTCAACATGTTTATTTCTATATAGGTCATTAATTGATCTAGATGTTATCATTTTAAAGTATTAATTTACTTCAATATATCTAATGTCCCCAAAATTTTATAAAATGAAATAAATGTAGATCCTAGAGAAAAAATGTAATTTCTACCATGTTACCCTTCGATATTCATCTGAATTACTCTATTTCATTCCCTTATATTCCATATATAAAAAAATATCACATTCCATTCATATGATTTACTTGTTGTTTATTTAGAAATTTTATAACATTTATAAATTTGATTCATATTTCATTATAAGATCTTAATCACTCAAGCTCTTAGCTAACTCTATCATTATCTTCTTTGTTGAGTCCCACTGATGGTTATGGTATAATTTTTTAATCATATTTTTGGATAACTGAATAGGGATAAAATTAATATCTAACTCTCCTTTCAACGTCAGAAATTTGTCTCAAAGTCACCATACTACCCTTCTTGTTCAATGTTAAAATGATTCAATTAGGTTTCTTCCAATGAAAAACACCAAAACGCTTAGTGTGAGAAAAAATTGTTATAGTGATAAAACCATATAATAATTTATTAGATGTTTAAATCATAAAAAATTATTTTAATACAAAGAAAACATAGGTTTAACCTATGTTATTCATTTTAATCATTTATTCAAATCCATCATAATATTTTGTGAGGATAATGTAAATTATCCAACGTATATCCCTTGGAAGTGTGTGACCATGTATATATTAATGCCCATTTTCATGCAGCTAGTGATAATCAAATCAAACCTAATTCTCCCATTTCAAGGATATTACCCTTATTTACCACTATGATACAACCATGTATATATATAATATCCACAATGGTGTGTATTATTTTGAACTACCACATAATCCCTTTATTACCAAAACATTAGGATGTCTATATATAACAATCGTAAATGTCTTCAATACAGTTATAATACCTATTTTATGTATTCATAATTATATAACCAAAGGATTCTACTAAACTCCATATAACACCATCTGTACCTACACCAGTCTAATTATTCTATATTTTATTTATAATTTACTACACTCACAATGTATATATAGAATTTTATATAAGAGGAATTAATATTTTAATACTATTTGTAAAATAGATAAATAAATCATTCCCCTATTAAAATTGTGAAAAAATAGTACATAATATTATTTTTGAGAAATGAATTATTACCTCTAGGACATCCATTAATATCTTTCGTAGTACACTTCCATGATTTCCATAAACTGTTATAAATATGGATTAGTTGAAATGATAAGTAAGGGATTAGTATAGTGGAATCTATCAAGATTCAATATGAAAAATACATGTGGAACACTAAATAATATATTACACGTTACATTTAAATAACATTAAAATTATAAAATGATTCAAAATAATCATTATGGAAAGGTAAACAACAGAACATTAAAAAAATTAAACATCTTAACTATATATATAAGATATGGAATAATCAATATTGAATGGTAAATATCTAAACACACATTTCATTTACATAACATGAGTATCATCACAAGATATGGAATTATAAATTTTAAGAGGTAAATAACTAATCAGATATTACATTTAAATAACATGACTATAATGAATGTATAATTAACAATAAATATGGGAAGGTAAATAACTAAGAACATAATCCATTTAAAAAAATAATTGGTTGGGCATGTTAAATGACCCACACTTTTATCAAAAGAATTTACCTAGTTATAATTATATTAAATGATATAAAACACATTCATATCATATAGAGCCAAAAAAACAGTATTTTCATTATATAACAATGAAATATTTGGTAATCATATAAATTAAAGAACCTTAAACAATTGAATAGTAGCTTTACCTTTGGAATATTAATATGACCATTAAGAATAATAATCCATTGAATAAAATAGTAAACTGACATATGAAAGTGTAAATAATATATTTTTATCTTATTAAACAAAATGTGATATATTTATATCATGGTATATGTATTTAAATATTTTATAAATGAAAAATTATGTGATGTTTAGTGTCGTAAAATTAGTAATATAATAAAAGTCGTTTTGTTAGTAAATATTGATTTTATTTAAATATAATTTTTTCATATTTTGGAAATTATTTTTATAAAATTTTGTTGACATTTAATTTCTAACTGTTTTAAAATTTTTGGTGGTGAAATTTTTGAATTTTTATAAAATAGTTGAATTTTTATAAATGTTAAATACAATAATTTTCTATATATTAAATTATAATTTAAATTCACTATTTATGGTTTCATTTTTTATGTAATTGGAAAAATATAAAAATCCCATTTTCCCTTTCATCTATTTAGTAATGGAAATCAATTTTATTATTTCTCATGAGTTAAAATAATAATATGATGAATAAAATAATATACAAACACCCCTCACCTCCCCTATAAATACCACCCTCACCACCTATTCTCCTCACACCTCCAAAGCCTTGATGTTGGTCCAAATTCTTCACATTCCTCTTCCCAAGCCCCTCCCCCATTTTTCAAGACTATTTTCTCAAAAAATGACCAAATCCAACTTATATACATACAATTTAATGGAGAATAAATCTAGATGAAAAATCCTCCACCAGTTTCCTTTAATATCTTTTTAGTTTCTTTTATTTTTATATTCTGTCATCACCACCCCTTATATAAGTGCTTGAAAAATAGTGTATTTTATATATACTATAATTTTATTATGATAGTGGAATAATAAATCATCATACCTATTATCCCATCCCTTTTATTCTAAAAATAATAAAATTATATATGGGGTGATAATTTACTACCTTGGGGGATGAGAAGTTTTCATTTTCCATGACATCCTTTATGGATGGTCATTAAACCATTATAATGGTTTAAATAGATTGTAATATTTATTTATAACATTTTTATATTATATAACTATCATATATATATAATAAAAAATAATAAAACAAAATTATTTTGGGATGATCGAAATACTATCAAATTAATCCAAATTATTATCATTAACATTTAATCTAACAAATTATCCTCATATTTGAAAATATATATATATATATAAGAAAATTTAAACACCTGCGAAATCATTAATAAAAAATAATTTCAAACTTGGATTATTATTATCACTTTACATAATTCTATCTACAGGTATAAAATTGAACTGATCATGAAAACGTGAACACGAACACTCTCAAACGATGAAATTTAACTCAATAAGTCATAAAAATGGAAATTAATGAATTAATAAAATTATTTTGAATAAAATAAATGAAAAATAGGTTCTGTCTTTATTAATTAATATATTTTTTTTATTATATATCATATTAATGTGAATAATTAATTCATACAAAATGTATGGTTATTCTGATACCCTATTTTTTTATTTGGGTTATTCCAATTTTATTAAAAAATTCATTGTGGATTTTCTTTTAACCTTCCTAAAATATTAATTAATTACTTACCACATTTATTAGTTTGGGTATATATTTTTTCAATCTTAATTTGTCAAAAGTTCATTAATTTTTTCAAAATAGTTACTCTTTTTTAAAGAAAAACCTCTTTTAGTTATTTTTTGATAGTTTCTACTTCACTCAATATTTATTATTGTTAGACAAATTATTTTATTCCATTTTAAATTTGGGAACCACAAATATTATTCATTACTGTATTCTTATGAAAGTATCATGAAACTGATTTCATTTCCTAGGGTTATTTTATGACAAAAATTATTATATGTTATATGTGGCAAGCATGATTATTTAAATGTTATGATGTAAAATATTCACTCTGAATTATATAGCGCTCAAATTAAATTGGAATTGTTATGTACCTCAAGATATAATGTGTAATGTTTATTAGGATATGATACATTTTTTTCATTGATTTTGTTTGGACTATTCACATATTTTATTCATGGACAAGATGCAAGCTTTCTTCACCACTATGTGTGGTATTTGACCATTATGAAACAATGTTTAATTTTAATGCATTTAAATATATCACAATTTTTATAATTCTTCCTATTATGATTTTGATTATTATAAAATACATATGTTATGATTAATATGATTATTGTCACCCATGTTGTATTGATTCATGATCTTGTATATCCTCTTACTTGGTTTTTAGCCCACCCCATTCTTGGGTGTATATTTTTGTGAGATAACTTGTACTAAGGAGAATGTGATGTCCAATATGAATCTATGGATGATGGGATTAAATAATGTTTATATTTTATTGTGTAAAAGTTATGTATATTCCTAATTATCCCAATATATTAAACTGTTTGATACTGGGTTTTTTGCAATATTATGTTATTTTTCTCTAAAATGATGTAACAATTGTTAATGAAAACTAGGGTCCCTATAGTCTGTATCATAGAATAGTTTATTTAATTTGAGAATTCGTATTATATAAAATTAGTGAAAACCACTAGTATAATAATATTCAGAAGTAAGCATCCAATTATATTTTTTTATAAAATAAAAAACATAGGGATCCCATAAGAAGAGACGTTAGAGTTAATTTCAAAAATAAAATAAAATATTTATTTATGAATTTGTTACATTTGTTTTGTTCGAACCTTTTCTATTTTAGAACTTAGTGGGAACCCATAGAAATCATTCCAACAACCCCTATGAGGGATATGTCGAATATTTGTTGAATGGAAACCAAAATTTCATGATAGTTGGAGTTCACAATTTCATGGACATGATTACCCAACTGTTTCAGGATATGAAAAATAATTTTTTTTTGGAAATTTCCATCATTCTTAATGGGGAATACACTATATATCATTTATTTTATGTGGAAATAACAACAAATGTTTAGTTGATACACAAAACCACTAGTCACAAAAAGTGGGTCAACTCAATAGAGGTTATAATTTCTATAATTCACAATACTGAGATGGAGAAGGTAACTGTGGATATTTATCAGTTATATGTTGAGGAAAAACAATAGTGTTATTTGACTAAAAAAACTAATCCTAATGATGAAACTAATGATATGAAGTTGAAACGCATTAAAAAAATTCCTTAATAAGTATTTCCCTAAAAAAATATTAGACAATGATCAGAATGGAGTATGTATATCTGATGAAAAAAGATGGTGAATTTTTCACGAAATAAGAATAAAACATCCCAAGGCTTGTAGGTTTCATTTCCGTCTCTATTGTAAAAAACTAATTAAAAATAGATATATTTGTTAATGGTTTGAAACCACACCTTCAAAAGGATCTATAAATTCATGACATTGGTAGTTGTGAATAATTTGTTTGATGTTCTCTCAATGTGGATATACTGTTTAAGGAATGGTCCCATGTTTAAAGAGATAATAAATGAAAGTGTGAGTTTCAATCTGGCAGATATAATGAAAAAGGTGGAATGAAATCTGAACCACTCACATGTCAATTTTTTTGGAAGAAGCATCATGGGTATTTCCTTAATGTTATGGAGAAGTGGTTCAAATCTAGGAGAAAAGGAAACTATGGTGAGTAATATTGAATATAAAGGAGGAATATAGACATTGTGCTAGAGGAAGGAAGATAACTACACATCGATTATTGTTTCAACTTTTCAGAGTAAGGGCGCTATGAATACTAGTGTAGTATACCACAACTCCTTGAGGGTATTTCGTGTTAGAAGAGAAAATTTTCAAAATATGAAGGGAAATATTATGTTATCATTGTTATAGAGGAGTATCCTGACAATTAGGTGGTGATGGGTATGCTGGTTATTCATTTACAAATACTGAAAGTATTATTTTATTATTTTCTATGAATACATTATTGTCTTTCTGGATTAGCAAAATATTATAAAACCAAACACAAAATATAGAGGTCGATTTATCTATGACAACATCAAATGGGATAATTATTGGATCTAAAATATATCACCCCTTCACATTTAATGTTTTTCAACTAAACCTCCCATCAATATAATCTTACTTCTTTTGGAAGAGTTTTATTATATATTGGGAATGGATTTCAAATCGTTAAAAAAACTAACTATTGAGAAAGGATGATCACTCTACCCATCCCAAGCTACCCCTAATAATGTACAAGTTTAAGGCGAAGGATGAATTTCATTTATACATTTCATCAGAATTTTTGATATTATTTCCTAAGGAATAGGAATATCTCGTGTAAATGACTGAGAAAAATAATAGAATCATGCTCAAAGATATTCATATTGTGAGGAACTACTTTGATGTGTTCCCTAAATAATTTCAGTGTCTTACTCCTAAAAGAGAGGTTAATTTCTAAATTGAACCTTTTCCTAAATCTTTTCTTATATAAAATACACATTATTGAATGGCCATAGTTGAATTCTAGGAATTGATGAATTAGTGACCAGAGAATTTTGTCTAGGGTTTTATTCGCTAGTGTTATTTTCCATGGGGAATTCCAATACTCTTCATCAAGAATAAGTATGGTTCAATGTTCCTCTTCATTAATTATCACACTATCAAATAAATCCTGATATAGAAAAATTATCCCCTTCCATGTATATATGAATTTTTCCATCAACAGAATTTGGACAATTATTTCCCTATTGTGGACTTTCTTTCATTATATCAATAGTTAAAGGAGTGGAAGGACGATATTCATGAGGCATCCATTCGAATGAGGTATATAAAGTAGAATTTCATTCTGATTCCTTTCACACTCAATAATACTAAAAAAAATATTCATGGAATTAATGAATTGAGTCATTATAGATCACCTTTCCATTTTTGTGATTGAAATTATTGATTATATTCTAATATACTCCTATAGTATGTAGGAGAAAAAATAGAATTTGAATTCAATTTTAAATATCATAATAATTATAATAAATATGAAAAACATTTAAAATGTGGGTTCTATATATATTACATATTTTTAATGTGTAATTTTATCCCCGGAAAATGGATATTTTTGGACCCCTTCATGAAAAAGGAATTTGAGGAGTGGCCCATGACATCATCCATAATGATGATCCATAGTTTCCCTGGTTTACCTATGTATTAATTTTTTTTAGATATTATCCTGACTACAAATCCTTCTAACTAAGATGAATCTGGAGAAGAAATTTTTTTCTAGAATGGTGAATGTGAAGACTAATTTGAAGAGTTGAAGAAGATTCTTTTCACAACACTAGTACTCACACTACCAAAAAGTGGGTAACTAATTATTGAATTTATGGATGATTAAAATAATGTACTAGGTTGATTTATAATGAAACATTATAATGTTATTAATTATTCCTCACGTATGTTGAATATTTATGTAAAAACAATCCCATACTAGATATGGAGTTGGTGGGTGTGATCTTCACATTGAAAATCAAGTAGCATTATCTCAAGGGGAGAAGTGTGAGATATATAATGATCATCTAAGATTGGAATATAAATTCACATAGAAGGATATTAATATGATCAAATGAATATGGTTAATGATCGATATATATTATGACAGCTTGATCCACTACAATACTGGTAAGGGAAATAAATTAATTGATTACCTATATATAAAGGATCATGAAACATTTTCAATGAAGAGAATTGAGAAGGATCCAATATTCATATATTTGAAATGGATTGACATCAGATTCATTATGTAATGAATAAAATAAATACTTTATAAAAATATTGTGTGGGACCCCTGTAGTTGTAATTCTCACAAATCTTTTTTCATCACAATAAATATTGTTTCATCATGTTTCATTATGTTCATATAAAATCGTAATATTTTCTACTCAGTGTTCCTTCAGAAGATAGGTTGAAATGATTTGAATACGTATGAGTCACCATTAAGGTGAACTCATAGTTACTAGTCAAAGGACGCAATATAAACATTCAGTCTAAAAATCTGTAATGTAGGTGTCGACATTATGTTAACCCACCAGTTTATAATTTTCACAAACATCCAGACATCGGTGATATGGACTAGTCCTCGTTTCCTCGATCCACCAATGTAAATTTTCAAAATGTGTAAGAAACAATTTTTATGATACAATTCTATAATTCCATAATTCTTGAATGGTCTAAGGCACAGTTTTAGGCACTGTTCTATAATTTCATGATTTTCAGAATGTCTATATCACCGTTCTCAAGACACCATTCTAGAATTCTAGATTTTCGCAAGGACTAAGACAAGATTCACGGATTTCATAATTTTCACGTTCTATGTCCCTATTCTTATGAAATCATTCCATAGTTTTATATTTTTCAATTTCAATGACACCATTCTTAAGAACTCATTTTGTAATTAATGAATTATCACAATGTATAAGTCACCATTATGAAAAAACCATTCAAAGACAAAGGACTTGTCAAAGATCTCATTTCACTACTCCTGTGGAACAATTCTAGAATTTATTATTTTACCGCAAACTGTTTATATTATAAATAATTACTAAATGACATATTGGAGTTATTGAATGATACTGATGAAATTAATGATCTATTTCAACCTTTCTAGGATGTAGTAAAAGGTACGAGGTACCAACACATGATAGAGATCATGCACCATGTTAACCAAAGGAAAACACATTGGAATAAATTAATGTTGCAGTTCCATCATATTAACGAGTATGACAGATATGAGAAATGTCAATAAAAACACAGAATATACTCTTCATAATATAATTTAACATGGTAGAACTTAATGTGAACTGATGTGAGAACATCCCTACAGTAAAAAATCATAGTGAAGTAGACTTCTATGAAGCTTCTTTCCTTACACATAACAAGATCCCAGAGAAACTACAACACTCAATTTTTTGTTTCTGTTTCCATATGTGGACCTGAAGTTCACATATGCTACATCAATGAAGTCCAGAAGCATCAAGCACAACATATATTTCATTCAAACCCTTTCTCATTATTTATGATCTCTTGTGAACATTTTCACTACTTTTTGAACAATGTGTATTTATATCATTAAAATACATTGTCTTATATGATAAGATGGAGTATAAAAGATATCCCCACTCCCTCGTATTTCTACATATTTTTTCTCCCACGTATAACTATTGAAGAGGTCCCTGTGTGGCATGGTTTTATTTTATTTCCCACAAATTATTGTGGTAGAGGTATTATTGAAATGAAAAACCTTGTGAGTTATTGTGATCCCTGATCCAGGTTGTGGATATTGTTTATTAATATAAACATCATGGTGGATGGTGATCAACAAGTAGATAGGATTTGGTGTCTACTTGAGATTCAACCTCCTATTTTTATCTATTGTATTTTTCAAATTCTGTTTTCTCTATTTTCACATGTATTTCAAAAATAAAAAAACTACATTGATAATTAATTTTAAAGGAACTCATTTCACCCCCTTACTAGTGTCCAACTCCAAAAAAATTTATTATCAAAAGTTTTTTTAAAAAAAATTTCCAACAAGCTTTACAAAAATGGTTTTTGTTTTACCTTTAATGATCAGTAAATTTCTGTTAGTTCTTAAATTTTTGCTCATTATATTAAATTATTTATTTTGGAAGATAGATTGGAATGTGATTCTACCAACATGACTATATTTCTCAAAGGAACTAATTATGATTAGATTAAAACTAAGATGAAAATTCATTTTGGAAGTATGGGTTTAGAAATGAGGTATTCAATTGTTGATGAAGGTAAGATACATATACTGAAAAAAATTCATGGGATGCCCAATGAAGCCAACCTACGAAAATAACTTTAAAGAAATAAAGGCCTAATTTTTATCACTAAGAGATGATGAATTCAATATGATTTATTCATTTAAAACAGCATATCAAATTTTTCATACATTATCAATTTCACATGAAGGAACCCCTAATGATAATGAATTGAGACTAAATATATATTATTAAATATGATAACATCAAGATGAATCCTATTGAACCTATCATGGACATTTATATTATGTCGGATAAAATTGTAAATTCTATGATCTCTTTGGGAAAGGCAGTAAAAACTATAGAAAAACTAATGAGAATTATATGAATTCTAACAAATAGATGGAGGGGAACCTCATTGTCAATGAGAGAATTAGTTGATATCAGTATGTTTATTATAAAGGAGTTGATAAGAAAGATAATTATGTATGAGGAAGAACTGATGATCAACAAAGAAGAGTATGATGAACCAATGATAAATTAATTGTCTTTCAAAACAAAAAATTCTAAGCATAATGAAAAATAAAATTCACAAAATCATTTTGATAGTCAGGAAATGAAGATTAATTATCTAACAGTGATGAAGAAATGGATCATATAGCTATATTATTAAAAACATTATATATGAAGAAGTAGTTTTTTTTAGAAAATCTAGCTACAATTGAATGTATGAAAATAAGGAAAATTGGAAATATGAGTGGAAAAGAAATGAAATTAATAATGATATTGTTTGTTATGTGTGAAAGTGGAAATGTCCTATAAAGGATTAATGTAAAAAATTAAAATGAAAAAATAAATATAATGATAAGAATGGAGGATATAAAAAGGTAATAATAGAAACCTAGAGTTCATTTAAAGATATATCTGTTGACTGAGAATAGTCACATGATAAAAATGATAATAAATACAATATGTGTTTTATAAAAAATAAAACTAAAGAATCACTTGAATCTACGGTATATAATTCTCAAAATTTTGAAGATGAATTTGATTATGAAAATATTAATAATAAAGAAATGTTAAAATATTTTAAAATGATCGAGGATACATGAAATAAGTTAAAATTTAAATATATCATTTTAAAAAAACATCAATAACTTACCTCTATAGTTAAATCTGTGCTTTTTATGGAGGAATATTTGAATGCTCAATTGCGTAGTGGAAACAATGAACTCAAATCACCTAAGGGGAAATTGAAAAAAGAATTACAATAACTTAAAAATTAAAATAATACCCTCACACAATTTCATATAAGATAATATTTACAAAAACATATTATTCGTCTTGTATACCATCCCATAGAAATATATTTTGCAAAAATATAAGGAAAATCAGTTTTTTCCCATGAATGATATGTTTTCATCTAGTTTGAGCAATAGAGAATTATTCAATTCATTTAATATTTCATGAAAATTATTGTTTATTTTCTCAAAACCTTACAAAAATATTATAGGAAACCCATGATAAAAATGTGGGTTCCCATAGCCTTTTTCACTAATGTTGCAGTACCCCACGAAATTTGGGTACCGAAGTCCTTTATTGGTTAATTTATTTTATATGGAATGCTTCTTGAATAGCCCATGTAAGAGTTTGTGGTACATGGATAGTGAATTTTCATGACATATTACATGAGAATATTCATTCATCAAGAACCATATTAAGATATTTGGTGTTTATGTCTCCTTTTGTGATAATGAAAAAAGAAAAATAATTGGTATTGGAAAATTATCTAACACTAAAACAGTTTTAACTTCTAAAGATAATTTTAGGATGGTTTAATATACAATTTTACTAGCATCTCTCAATTATATGATAATGTTTTTAATGTTAAATATGAAATTTATTCCTGAAATGTCTTTAATTCTAAAAATTATTTAATTTTAACTACATTGAAACATGAAAATGTTTATGTTGTTTATTTAGATTACTAAGATTTATAAAATGTTTCTCTCTTAAATGAAATTCACAAGGTGTCTTGGATACATGATTGGAGAATAGTTTATTTTAACACAAACTCCCAATGATATCTTAATAGAAAATTTTTAGTTATGAATTTTCTGAAAATAGAATTTCCAGACATTAATGTCTTTAATCCTTATCAAAAAAGAAGACAACACAAAATATCCTTCAAACCAATGAAATAAGTTTCAACCTCTCTACCTCATGATTTGGTTCACATTGACATGTTTCTATCATCAATATTTTCATGTTTTAATGGGAAGAATTTTTTCTTTTATCCAGTAGATTACATTTCTTAGTATACATTGAATTTCTTTTTAACTCTCAAAATTGACACTTGTACTTATTTACCATTATCTGCTAGATCTATATAGAACCTAAGTTGTATTAGGATAAAAACGATAAATATTTTCCATGAACGAGAGTTTGAAACCATAGTGTTTGAAAAATGTTTCACCCAAAATGGATATAGTTATAAATTCTATACTCCTTGGACACTGCTACAGAATGGAGTCATAGAAAGGATTAATAGAACCCTACAAGAAATATCTTGTACTATACTTAATGAGTTTGATTTAACTATATATGTTTTATATATGCTATGAAATCATATTGTTATATTAATAATAGTTTCTTAATTATAACTATCCTTACATTACTCACCTATGATTTGTGGAAAAATTGAAAACCCAAAAATATTTACTTCAAATTCAATGTTTGTAAAGTCTGTATTCGTAACAATAAGGACCATATTTGAAATTTTTCATCCAAAACTGATGAAGGAATATTTTTATGTTATTTAACCTCTAGAAAACCCTATATTGTTTTTAATAAAAGTCTAAATGTGTAGAAGAATTATTGCATACAAAATATAATGAAATATATCTACATGAATCTAAAACATCATTTGAAAACCATGACGATGATATATTAAATCTTTATCTTAATCGTTAATTTTATGATTCTATTGAGAAGCAATTAGGCAGTTCATGAAGATCTCCATATTCCTACCATAGTTATATTAATCATGTAGATGAAATTGAAGTGAGTAGACTGACTTTTTTCTAGTCATTTTAGAACACTTAAGAACCACCCATTAGATTCTATAGTTGTCGACTTAAATAAGGAGACTGAGAATAAAACATCCCTCAGAAATCAAGTTTAATTTTAATCCTTCTTGTCACAGCTTGAACCTAATAACATCAATGATGAAATGAATTTTAATTATAGGTAATTTATAGGAAAGTGGAAGTTTATGTATTTTAATGATATAATTTTTCAAAACTAGAGGATTTAACTAAAGACATATTTGACATAAGCACTAAATGGGTGCTTAGAAGTAAAGTGGATGAAGTTGGAAGAATTGTAAGAAATAAAAATAGATTAGTTTCAAAAGGATATAGTCATGAATAAGGAATTCACTATAATGAAACCATTGCACCTGTATCCGGAGATGAAGCAATGAGAATATTGTTTGCTTATATAGAACATTTAAATTTCATGATATATCCAATGGATTTAAAGATTGAATTCATAAGTCAGTATATAGTGGAGGATTTTTTTGATGAAAAATCCTAGGTTTTACAAATTCTTATTTTCCAAATCATATCTTTGAATTAGGAAAGTTATTGTATTGTCTATACAGGCTCTAAGAGACATGTATGATAGGATCCACACTTTCCTTAATTTTAATGGTTTTACAAAATGTATAGATAATCCTACTCCTCTTATATTTTTTTTTCAAAATATCATTTGGTAGTTCAAATATATAATTATGAAATTATTTTTTTGTCATCACAATAGTTGTATGTGTTTATTTTCTTAAAAAAATGTGAAAAATTATTTTAAAATGTTTTTAATGGGTAAACTCAAATTCATTAATGGATTTCAATATTTTAAAAATAAATAAGGAATTACTTTAATCAATGTAAATAGACAAAATATATTTTAAAATGGTATATCATTTGTAGTAAAATAACCAGTTATTCACCAATGAGTGACACATTTGTATTGGATCTTGATGAACACAGAATGATTTATCAAATCAATTATAGAAGGATGAATGGATGTATACATTACATTACTTCTATTAATCCTAGTATTTTATTTACAATATATATGCATTCTTTTTTTAAGGAAAATCATAAAGATTCACATCATCTTTGTGTTAAAATAAGTTTCAAATACCTAAAATATACTACAAAATTCGCATTGTTTGAGCCTATAAGACCATTATTTGACATAGTTCGATAATCAAATACTGATTATTGTTTTTTCAAGATAGATTGAAAAATCACACTTAGAACATGTCACTATTTGGAAAAGTCACTAGTATCATGGTGTAGTAAAAAGATTAATTTTTGTGGGATTATCTACTACTAAATATTAATACCTAGATGCATATAATTATTGTTCTTAGATTTTGCTGATGAAACACATTTTTCTAGATTATGAATTTTAATTTAGACATGTCCCTATAACCTTTGATAACAAAAGTGGTATTGACTTCTCCAAAAACCTTGTTTCTCCCCCAAAAATGAGACATATGGATGTAATACATCACTTTTTGAGAGATCCTTACGAAATGGTTATATTACATTATAATTCATTAGCATGTTACTTCATCTTGTGGAAATTTTCACTACAAAATTATATCCTTATAGAATGAGGAAAATCATATATGTTTTTGGAATGATCACTTTTTAGTAACTACTTTCTATCTAAATATTTTTAGTATGACTATTTTTAGTCTCACTATTATCTATCGCACTATATGTTTTCTAACAGTTTGATGGCTCACCATTTTTTGTCTTAATATTTGTTGTCCCACTAGTTGATGTCTCACTATACAACATGAAACCATTGACATCAAACAATAAGGAAACAATGTTTAATAATTTTTAATTTTTCATGCATCGCTATTTTATTTATTTTATTTTATTTTATTTTGTAATTATTTTTTGATTTATGAATTTAAAAACAATAAATGATAAAAATATGTCAATAAATATCACTTATCAATTGAACAATTCTATTTTCTGTCAAAACCAAACCCTTATCACTTTATCCCTTTGATCCCATTTAATCCCTCCCTATATCTTCAGAACAGAGAGAATGAATTTTCCATTATCTTAGACCATACAGAAATGACAGTTGACAAAGTTATTGAAGATAGATCCGATTATTGTGTCTAGGAAACTCTGAACCCTAGTCTCACAAATCGAGTGATCGTGCTGAAAAATTATTTTGGTTAAATGTGAATTCATTTGACTATGTCGCTTCTTATTAATGAATTGGTTGACCAGGGTCGGCTATACAAGTTTACCAAATGAAAAAAGACCATTATACAGGATGCATATCTTCAATTTGAACTCGTACATTTTGTTTTTATCAAATATAATGACGATTTTGTGGTCAGAAGTTGGTTAAATGGTCAAAAATATTCCTCATATTTGAGGATATGTGATCCTATTTAAAATTACCATATGAAGGTATCTCTGAGGATCAACTAGGAGTTACACCCCCTCTAAGTGATATTTTCATCATATATGAGTCTTTGGGCATTATAATTGAAATGGAATGAAGATAATACTTATTATTGCTGAGCTAGATGGAGAAGATAGATTTCAATTTTAGTTTATTCATAACCTTATCCATCTGACAATAGGTGACTTTGGATACCTTGATGTATGAAGATGTGTTGTTTTTAAATATCTTGAGAAATGGAAATTAGATAAACTTGTAAAAATATCTTTTCATTTATTTGTGTGATATGATCATAACACCTCAATATTTACCTCCTTATTCTATTCATACTTCATCTCTACAATGATGCAAGCCAAAGGATTGGTGAGAGAAAAAGAAGAAACTATTTTGGATTATGTTCTTTTTTACTATACAAATATGATGATAGATTAATATTAGATAGAATCCTTGGAAAATGACATGTGTTGAAAATAGTGAAAAGATTTATAAGGATTTTATCACTTTTGATTATCCCTGGAGGCCCAAAAATATCAGTGACCGTAGTTTTGATCCAAATAATATATTACAATATTTAGAAGAGGAAATTAAAGCTGATGTTGAAAAAAGATTTTTTTCTAATAGGGAAGGCAGAACAGGTGATGATGATGATTGTGAAAAAAAATTAAGGTGAGGGTTAAATTACTGATCAAGAAGAGGTTTTGGGAAAGAAATTGTTGATAATGAGAAATAGGAAGTAGGATAAACTATAGAAGTATGACACACTGTTGGTAATGTCAATGAATCTAATAATCAGGAAGTCTATTTACATTCTAAAATTTTCATTGAAATATCTTAGAAATTCGAGGGAATGTAGCCGAGACATATTTCCATCAAGAGATAGTAGATTGTATATGAAGATTTCATGATATGGAGTTTGTTTTTTCTCAAAGGGAGGCATCATTTGAGGGGTAGGAAAACTTGAATTTGGAAGTGATTGATGTACAAAATCATCATGATCCAGGTTCTGTATATGCCTGGAAGTGTTACCATGATATTTTGATGTTAATGTCTCTAAAATATCTTCAGTTAAAGAAATGGATCATTCAATAGTGTTTCAACTCAAACCCATCTCAAATAAATAAGTCTGTTATGTTAAAGACCAAGTAAATTTTCCTCCTTCTACTCAAAAAAATTACAAATGAAGTGAGTAATGAAGATTTAAAGGTATTTGGTGAAAATTTGTTATCTGGAATTGGAAGTATTATTATATCACAACATGATCCTTTGACTAACAATAGTAAAATGGATATTGGAATTCTCCTAGACATGTTAATATGGAAAACTCAACCCATGATGCATCATGAGATACATGAGGCAGTGATTGAAAATAAAAACCTTAATGATGAATTAAAAACCATAAAATAATTGGCTGAGAAGATGAGGGTGATCATTCAAGCTTCTCCTACTCTAGCTCCAGCTGATAGTAAATGTGAGGTCGAGGCTGACATGATCTCATGAATGGTTGAAACTCAAATTCAAGCCAATTTTATTTTAGGGGTAGAAAAAATTTTCAAGTACAATACAAAATAAGAAAATGAAATTTTTTGGATTTTGTAAGTTATCAATTGATTGTTAGATGAATATAAATGATCATTAAAGTCAGTTCTCATTAAGCATAATGACTTCACCTCAGCTACATCATCTCCTTCTATTTCTTCTTATACCTCTAAACCATTGGGCAATGAATTGATAAGATCCATGATTATAGAGGAGCAGCAATCCTTCATTGGTGGTTCTGATCATAAAATACTTTGTATGATTCAAAAGAATAATTATCATGTGAGTGATGTGGTAATATCATAATAAATATATTTCTATAATGATAATGTATAAATATCAATAATTGTGGATTTATTTTTCAAAAATATAAATTCCAAGCAGCAACTGAACATTCATTTCATGTGTTTAATAGAGAAATCATGGCTACCTCCAGTGACTCGTTATTTCAATGAATATGTTAAGAATTTCAAGGAATTTTCCAATACCCTTGATAAGTTAATGGAAAATAACAATGACATAGAGAATTAAATGGAATATGGTGGTGTGGTTATCAAGTACTTCACCAATATTTTGAATCTTAACTTACACCAACACAACAACAAAAATTGTCGCTCCAACAACTATCCCTCTGAGACCTAACTGGATTCCTTCTACATAGACATCCTTTTCACATGTTTCCATTACCCTTACTCTAGATCTGAGCCAAATTGGACCAATCATTATTGAGTCTCCTTTACCTCATTCTTCTTCCGGACCGAGCCAGACTCCATCTTTTAAAAAATTAACGCCTATACCACTTTTCAGTATCAACACTAACCCACTAAAAAATACCACTTCTGTACCTACTACTTATACTCCCAATGTCTCCTATAAGTGAAAAGTTTTTATAGACTTAGATCCATAGTGATTATATTATTTTCGATAGGGTTTTGATTTAAATTTGGGGATGGTACTGTTTTAATGTATCAATGAATTGTGATCACTATTTCATTAACTTGTTGATGAAATTTTGTGAAAATTACTAATTTTCATTTTCATATGTTGTTTTTCATAATCCCAAAAATGTTGAGCACTTGAAGATGGATTTTTACTCACCTAACATACTTTATAGAATTCATATGATCTACTATATGAATCTTTGATAAAAATAATCTATGATCTCATACTAATATATGAGTATGATATCTGATATTTAATACATATAACCTAATAATATAATGTATTTCACTGATATTATTTTTTTAATGATGAATTTAATTAATATTTGTTTATGTCTTAATTTCACATAATTTTTCTCATATATTTAGAAAAATAATTATCATTTACTATTATCATTATTTATGACATGTAAATTCCTTGATTTTTGATCATCATAAAGGGGGAGATTGGGGGTCTCCTCTATTTTTAAAGCTCAAAAATCTAGTTTAATCAGGATTATTCATATTTAATATTGATTCATAATGTCTTGTTATGTTAATTTATAATCATAATCTAATCTTTTATCTATTACTACACGAAACATGTTACAAAAATTTGACTGTTTAAGAGTCGCCGTTAAGGTAAAATCATAGTCACTAGTCAGATGACTCACAAACACCATTTAGTCTGACAATTGTTAATGTATGAGTCACTGTTTTAGTAACCCACATATTTTTTATTTTCACAAAGGACCAGACACCATTGATTTGAAGACAATCACCATTTCACTGATCTACCTGTTTTTATTTTCTCAAAGTATAATACACCGTTTTTAATGCACTGTTCAATAATTTCATAATTTTCTAAATGTCCATCTTACCATTCTCAAGACACCGTTGCATAATTCTAGATTTTAAAAATTTATAAGACACTATTCTTATGACACCAATCGTGAATCTCAAAATTTTCACTGTATGTGCACTGTTCTTAAGTAAACTTTCCACAATTCAATTTTTACAAATACACTAAGTCATTGTTTTTAAGACTTAGTTTAAAATTCCATAATTATAGCAATGTATAGGACAATTTTATGTAGACACTCTTTAGATAGAAATTAAAAGTCACATATTCTATTTAAGTTGTCGTATGGAACTGCTCCAGACTATATCACATCACCCTTTACCATTTAAATTAAAAATTATTACTAAAATTTATATTTGAATTATTTTATGATACTGATAAAATTAATTTTCTTTTTCAGTATCGTTAGTAGGTAGTACAAGGTATGGTGTACCTACACATAATTGATATCATGCTACTTGTAACACAAATGAAAACAACTAGGAATAAATAAAAGGTGGCATTCTAGAAGATTATTTTTTGTGGCATACATGGTACAAGGTAGTAATAACATAGAATATTTGCATCCTCCTAGTAGTTAAAAAGAATCATCATGATGTCAACTGAAGTGAGAATAAAATTTAAAAAAAATTAAAGTGAAGTGAACAAATGAAGAGAATATCTCATTACTGGAATCCAGTAAACAGAGCATCCTTGAAATTATGTTTTGGGGTCTATTTCCAGAAGTGGACATGAGTTTCACATATACGGATTTTATGAATTCTATATGCATTAGGCACATCACACAGAGAATTCTAAATGATTTCATATTATTTCTGATATATGGTGTACATTTTCTCTACTTTTCAAGTAGTGTGTGTATCTATAAAAAAAGAAAACATTGTCTCCAGATCCAACCATGAGGATACAAGATATCCTCAATCAGTCACCATTCATCATCATTTTTCTCCCATGTAAAATTGTGGAAGAGGTCCATGTGTGTCATAGTGGTATTATTTCCCTCGAAAAAATGTAGTTGAGGTCTTGTTGACCCAAAAAGAATTGTTTTCTATTTTGAACCCCAATATATGGTGTGGATCATTTTTATTAATAAAAATTTCTTGGGTGACGGTTATCACCAGGTGGAGAGGAATATCTCTATTCTTGTGATTTAACCTCTTATTTTTTATCCATTATGTTTTTCAAATGTTTTTTTAAATTTTTTATCACATATTTTAGAATAATAAATATTTATTGCCTTCATAATCATTGTAAGAGTTTGTAACTACTATTGGTTTAGTAAATTACTTTTGAATGATATATCAATCTTTCAAATTTATATAACTGAGAATTAATAATTCATTTGAGAAATTAATTGATCATTCAAAACTCTAATAAATCACTTAATTTTGTTAACTGGTGTGTTTATAAATAAATTGAGGTATTTTTAAAAATATATTTTTAAATAGATATTTTGATGGGAACTTAAATCACACCCTCTTGAGTATCCTAATCTGACAGACCAATTTCTCAACCAAACCTCATAGTTAAAATAATGGACACTCAAAGAAATGATGTGAAAATTTAGAAACACATTGAAGCTATAAAAAATAAGAAATAATGAGTTTAATATTGATGTTGACCCATTTATGTTATTTAGTTCATGACATTGTATACCATCCATTTAAATGAAAAATAATGATATTCTGATTAATTCACGTAACTCAACCATCTATATTCAACTAGAGTGAAAAAATATGCATCAAGTTCTCTTAGAGTACAATTGGTGGGAAAATATGAATACATAGATAATATAATATTAATCAAACGTTATGGTATATTATCAAATGAAGGATGAAAAGAAAAACTACTGGGGGATTATTCAACCATAACCCATTCCATTACATAAATGAGAATCGTCCCCATGGACTTTATCACTAGGCTTATTAGGACATCTATAGAAAATAATTATTTAAGGTTTTTTGGGGATCATCTAATAATGATTTACCACTTTATCACAATTCAAGAGGGAATATCAGAAGATCATCTTTCATAGATATAAAATATGGATGTGGTAAGGCTAAATGCATACCAATATCCATTTTATCCGACTAGGTTCTTATATTTACCTCTATGTTCGAAATGATACAATGAAATTTTCTAAACAGAGATACGAACATGAGAGTATCTTTTCACTCTCAGAATGATGACCAATCTAAGAATACCATTCAAAAAATGGAAGTCATATTGAGATCATGATTTATAGACTTCAATGGAGTATGGGATTAACATCTACTTCTTGTTGAGTTCATTGAAAACCATAGTTTCCACGAGATTATCCAAATGGATCCATAAAAATACCTATATGGGTAATGATGTACTACATCATCATCCAAGGATGAAGTTGGTGAACGCAATATGATGTGACCTAAAAAAATCAGATAAATGAAATAAAAAGAAAAAACCATTCAATATAACATCAAGGGTTCCCAATGATTATATATGATCTATGAATACAATCATCAATAAAATGTGGAGAGTATAGTTGGATACATGGTGTTCATCTTCATATCTCTCTGATGGAGGATCGTGAAATTTGGGAAAATTAAAGCTATTTTCATGGTTCGATGTCTCCTTTGAGATTAATTATTATGTAAGATATGTTTCCTAAAAACAAGCACTTCCGCCAACCACGTATCAAGTACATAATGTATTCTACATATACCTATTGAAAAATTACATATAATATCATTCACCTGTACTGAATTTAGATGTGGTTCGGTTGGAAAATTACCTCCCTTACAGGGAGAAACTGGAGAAGATCTTGGATCATAGAGATATTGTACTGTGAATAATGACTACTCACCTAGTTAAATTAATATGGCATAACAATAACTATGAAGAGGCCACATGAGAACCAGATAAAGCGATTAATGACAAATTCACTCACCTATTTATGTAAAATTAAATAACGAGGGAGAAATTTCAAAAGGGGGAAGAATGTAATTACCCATTAATTTATCAATATAATTTACCTTCTTATAGTTATTTTAAATGGTATAAAATACATATATAACATAGATATCCAAATAAAAGATTATTTTTAATTAATTAATAATTATATAAATGTTACCTATAGAAATTAAAGAACCTATAAAAATGGAATAATAATATGACCTTTGGAATAATAATATGAAAAATAGGAATAATAATTTAGTAAATAAAATAATAACATTCTATATTATAGTTTATCAATAATTTGGATATCTTATATATTAAAATATGATATATTAATATCTTTGTAAATTAAAATAAATATTTTATAATTGTTAAATTAACAGTTGGATTTATTTTAAGAATTGAATTTTTATTTATTTTTTATAATAAAGATGATTTTTTAAAAGAAAATATATTTTCACAAAATTTCTGAATAAATTAATATTTTATTTACTTATAATTTATTATAATATTAGGACGCCTTAATTAATTTCTCAATGTATCATAAAATCATTTATAATATTGAAATCATATTTTTTGAATAAAATATAATTTTAATTAAATATTATTTCTATAATATTTATAATTTTATTTTAAAAAACTGTTTTTCATTTTTATAATTCTATACATCAAAAAAATATTAGGGTGATTTTTTTCCTAAAATAGAATAATTTTTTAGGAATAGTAAAATACGATAATTTACATTGCATAACATTATATGTTAACTTAACTATTTATTGATTTATTTCGTGTGTAAGAAAATTATTCTAGAAGTTCCCTTATATATTTTCTATATTTAGTCATAGAAATAAAAACTATTCATAGTCTTGAGCCAAAATATTAAAGTAATATAAAAATAATAAAAAACTCTTATTCTCCCAAATAAATATCATCCATCTCTACTGCATCACCTCACACCTTAAAAGACATGAAGCTTGTCAAAATTATTCACAAACCAATGTCTAATAGATTTTTTATCAAAAATCCAAATCTAATTTCCCTATGGAGGCTCTCGATAATATTAGTTTAGTTGGTAGAATCCTTTTTCATTTTCCTTTAATTTCATTACAAATTATTTTCATTACGTATTGTATTATCACATACCCTTATCTAAGTGGAATTATAACAATAATATCTTATATATACTATAATTTTATTATGTTTATTCAATAATACATCATAAAACCTCTTATTATCTATCTTTTATTCTCTAAATGAAAATACCATATATGAGGTGTTCATTTATCACAATCGAGGATGAAAAACATTTATTTCACTTTACCGATTTCAATGATGGACATAAAACAATTATAATTGTTTATTTTTAAAAACAATTATGTTATTTCTTATTTAATGTTATATAACTAAAATAAATACATAATATTAAATAATAAAACCAAACTATTCTAGGATGATCAAAAAACCACCAAATTAATATACATGATTATAAGTAACGTTATATTTAGTGAGTCATCTTAATATATGGAATCAAATATAAAACTATTTATACATTTCCAAGATCATTACTGATATATAATTTCTATTTGGGATAATTATTATCATTTTACGCAATCATCCTTACATATATAAAAGTGGTCCAATCATGAAAACAGAAAATGAACACTGTGAAATGATGAAATCAAACTCTATAAGTCACAACATGGAGATAAGAAAACATAATAAAATTATGATGAATTAAAAATAATAAAAAATGTTTTTTTATTTTTTAATTATTTATTCTAATATTATTTTCCTATATTTTAATGTGAATAGAGCATTCAAACAGAAATAAAATAGATTATCAATCCTAGTTTTTTTCTTTGAGTTATTACTATTTGATGAAAAATTTAAGTGTGGATGTAATTTTATCATTCATGAAATATAATTTTATTTTTATTGACATTTTATATTCAATGATATACATGTTTCCTATCATATTGTTTTGGATAATACAATGAATTTTCATAAATAATTCTTCATCATATAAAAAAACTTTTAATTCTCATGATATTGTTTCTTCTTCACTCATGATTGATGAATTTTATATAATGTATGTTATAATCATTTTATATAGGTAATATCATGTTTATTCAAGATATTGTTATTAAAAAAAATCTCATTAATACAATTTCATATCGATGGTTTATTTTGTATCAAATATTTTAGTACATTATATATGGCATGCATGATTATGTAACTGTTATGATGTGAGAAGGGAACCCAAAATTATATATCACTTCTATGTATTACGTTATTTGATGTTTCTCAATAGATAATGTGTAGTATCTATTAAAATTATTCTATATTTGTTCACAATGATGATGTTATGATTATTCATATATGATATGTGTGAACAAGATGCCGGCTTTGTTCACAAATATGTGTAATATTTCACCACTAAGATATTATGTTTCATTTTTAAACATTTATAAATTGCATTAATTTATATGATTATTCCTATAATGATAATTATTTAGATACCATACATATAGAATGAATATTGCGATTTTTCTAACCCATGAAAAATTATTTCATGTTTATATCGGTCCTTGTTCTGGTCTTTTATCTTACGACATTCATTGATATATATGTTTATGTGGTTACTTTTACTAAAAAGAATGAAAAGGACTCTATGAAACTAGAGAAGATTGAATTAAATAATGTTTATTTTTATTTATTTAAATTTTTTGTGTAAGAGTATTTTTTTGAAGAGACAAATCATTTTTATCATAGATTTGTAACACAATTATGTTGCATATCTATAAATTCATGTAATAGTCATGTATGAAATATAGGGTGACTATAATAATATAAGGAATAATTAACATGGAAAGGTTAATAAATAAACTCCGATATCATTTAGTTAACATTTATATCATGCATAGATAAGAAATAGTAAATCTATATTGTTAAATATGAAAACAAACATTCCATTTATATAACCTGACAATCGTGAAAAGATAAGAAATAATCAATATGGAACAATAACTGAAAAATCATTCAATTCAATAAATAAACTGCTAATTAAATGAATCCAAAAATAATATCATTGTGAATATATCATGGATAATAATAACTAAATTATAAATAATTTAAATTCCAAATTATTGGGCATCATATTCGTCGGAACATGATGCCACTACTATCAAGACAATTCACAAGACGGTTTAAAAACATCTTGAAATCCATTTAATTATTGTTAAATAATTCACCTCATAAGACCAATGAAACTTCAATTAAGAATCTATAACCATATCCCACACATATCTAAATGTCCATATAATTGTCCATATATTGAATAATTTATTTAGCTCATGATCAATAATACATAGTAGTAATTATACATAATGAGGATGGAATATTTATTACTAATATTTCACCATTTAATATAATAAATGTTAATGTAAAACAAATAATCTAACAATGAGATGAATATTAATAAATATGAACATCCAAGGCAAATAAAATGGATTTTGAGGGGAAATATAAGGTCTAATGATAATAGAAATTTGAATAATTTAAAGAAATTTTAATACCATAAAATATGAATCAAGGATGTGAAGTTCAGTATTATACATTGTTAAAATAATCACAAATACTTGAAAATTAGATTATGAATTTTTTGAATACAACATATCCTTAATTAATTGTAAAATAAATTATTCTTGTCGTTGATGAATAAAAAATACCGTTAATGATTTTAAAAAACATTGTTTTGTAGAATATCTTTTTCATTTTGAAAAGGAACTACAAAAACTAATGTTTCGAATTTTTTTTGTAAATAATATTCTTTAAAAATATCATTATAAAGATATAATATAATATTTAAAACATTTATTTTTCATGACGGATGGAAATTTTTTACTTGATGTAAATGTTAATAAAATATTCCTTTAATATTTTTATAAAACATAACGATGAATTATTTGACAGTGACACAATTATTCCAGAAAAAATTCTAAAATTTAAAACAGGGATAACAAGTCACCAATAATTATATTTATCTAATTATAAATACAATTTATAATCATTTTTGAAAACATGGTTTCTGGTGATTTTTTTTTTGACCGGAGAGAGAAAATATGTAATGCCCATTACTGTTCACATGATTCATCGATAAAAAATAGGATGGTTGCCTTAAATAACTGTCATACAATCTCACAATAAATATTTTTATTTTAATATAAAAATGTAAATAAAAATGGAAATGATGTGGGATTCTTGTAGAAATAGGATACACTAGATTTTATGTGAAAGAAGTTATATTCCAAAGGTGTTTACTACTGATCATTTGAGGCCCTCTAAAATAGCCAACATTGTCTCATAACACTACACTAATATCAAACTTCAGTGGAGGGTTTTTAAAGACATTTTATTAAAAACTTCTGAAAAATCTGTTAGTTTTTATATAGAGACAACACTTCTCCCTCGACCCCCATGAATATGAACCCCCGACCCACGACCCCTCGAATCCCTACCTGACCCCCAAAGCATCTATGTTGATCTCAACCCTCATCGCCCCTCACTTACAATCCCGACCCTCACCCCTAACCCATAACATTTACATCCCTACCTATCAGTCCTGACATAGCTTTTTTCCACCCCACTCTGAAATTCCCAAACTAGGACCTCTCCTCCCATCAAAGGTCAAGTGGTAATTAAAAGGGATTTTATGTCTATATATTTACTGTATAAAAATATGATTTACCATGGTTGTTTCAGAATTACATCTTGAATTGAGTTATGTGAATGGGTATTTTTATATGGTTTGATGTGATTTAAAACTACAACGAGTAATTGGGTAGTGTTGATTTGTTTTTAGTTTTATTTTTTATCATTGTTATAAAAATTGCTTTAGTACTAGGGGTTAATTTCCTGTTTTTGAGTGGGAATAATATTTTCGATTTGGTTTTTGTTTGAATTTTATATCATTTATATAAAAATAATTATGATTGGGAATTTTGGTTAATTATCATTAATGAACTGTTGTTTTAGTAGGGTTTCCATTTCATCACATTTCATAGTTGTTAATGAATCCATTGAGGTAAAACATTCAAGGAATTAACATTAATATTATAATAAAAATACTAGAATTATCCTGATTTATTTTAAAGATTTAATGGATTTACAGAAAATCTAGTGAATTATCTAAAAGCAATATGATGGGAATTGGGTGACTCATGTGTTTTGTTTATCAATTTTCATGATACAAATAATATATTAGACAATTTTTTAGATATTTCTTGTAAGAGATTTTCTTGATGGAATATACATTATTTTATTAAAAATATTATAATGAATAATCCAAAATAAAGGTTTAATATGTAATAGATTAAATTAAATTATATTTCATGATATCTTGAGTAATTAAGTTGTTTCTGAACATAAAATTATTTATTTACATGAAATAATTTCCGATTAATGGTTATTGAATGTGAAATACCACTATTTATTCCCTTTCGATTTTGTTTCGATGTGGTAAATTTGAAAATAATTTTAATCCATATTAAAAAATTAAATGTTTTTGGGGTGGATGTAGAACGAATATTGATGTGGTGATGATAGATGGGGTACTAAAAGTTCGTGGTACTGGTTGGAACATTTTTTTGTGGTAAAAAAATATTTTTTTTTCATTTGGGGGTTATTGAAAAGTGTTATGGGGGTTTATTTCTACTAATTATATCATTTATTAGGTGTCAGGGTTATATAATCTTAGTAGCATTGAATGTTGGTATAATTAATGAAAATATTAATTGGTGGTGTTATGAAATCGATATTTTTTGGGTTTTTAAAGATTAATTGATTATGGTTGAAAAAATAACTACTGAATTATTGAGATTACTATAAGAATGAAACTGGAATGAAATTTTATATTTTAATGATTAATAACTTCAAATGAGACATTATGTAATCAATGGGTTGAGATTAGAAAAGAAAATTCCCCATAATAATGAATGTGATTGTGAAACCCCATGATTTTATGAAAAATATTCTTTTAATTTCATTAATGTCTTGTGTTGTATGCTACACCAAGATTACCTTGCGCTATACGCAACACCGTATTAGCTTGCAGTATACGCAACACTATTCTTTGATTTTGTTACACACAATTTTGATAATAGTTAATCTACACAATGTTGAGTATATATATATATATTCAATGTACAAATGAAATATGGTTGGATTATGTTATATGAAACAACGAATTATTCTTTCACAACACACAACCCTGACTTGGCTTGCATTACACGCAATCGTGACCTTCCTCGATAGCGTGTGTTGTACGCAATACTGGGTTTTAGTAAACAATGATATATTATTATAATATTATTATGAAATAGATTTTATGAATATTATTAACTAAATTTTTAATCTTATAACATTATTATTCGTCTTACACATTTTCAAAAACATGGTATAAGAACAAAATAAATTTTTCGGGTGAAATAAGTATTTTTTAAAAAATGCAGCTTTGCCGCCTTTTGATGGCACGCCCAATTTAAATCTAGTTTTTGAAATTTTTATAAGTTCAATTTGACAAAATAAAATTCTTCTTTGGAATCATGAAAAAAAATTACTTTGGATAAATTTTTCATTTTATTCTGGTAACTTTCATAGTTTGATGAATAGTAAAAACACCCAATATTTTAATTAAAAACAACTTTTTTTTCATCGGAATATTTTAGATGGTTAAATTATAATATTTAATGGTTTTAAAGTATAAATTGAATATATTTTTACCATTTAATAAAATTTATGTCATTAGCATTGATTCTACCTTGAATTCGTAGGATAAATCAATTCAATCTTTTGCAATGTTTTAAAGAAAACCCATTTTCTTTCGACAACGGGGTTAATTTTAATTTAATATCTGCAACTTTTGTGTATTTAATTTAGAAAAACGGATTCCATATTTGGAATCAGTGGATCCAAATTATGTTAATAAGCTATTTTTTATTTTTGGGAATTATTAATAGTAACTACAGTAAATTTTATTTTCCATAGTTAAAGGTAAATCAGGTAATTAAGGGTAAATATAATATTATAAAATTACCCTAACACATGTCAAAATACTATTGGATGACTAAAAGTCGACCCATATCACTTAAGGGTCGGATTAGATTAATTTAATGGACTTTTGTCCATGAAAATAATTTAATTATTATTAAAACCAAAGAATGTGACAACATGTCACATTCTTAAATCTTATAAGTATAATAATTTTAATTTTGTGATAAACTTCATAAAATATCAAACATGAATAGTCTCCAGAAATCTAATACAATTATCTACATCATAGGAATTTATTTAGAATTTTTAGGGATTAAATAATTATCAGTTATTATGACACAAAGATGATGCAGTAATTGTCTTATTAATGAAATATTGACATAATTGATATTATAAATACCCAAATAAATATAATTTAAGTCTTTTTATGCATTAACTTAATTTTATAGGTTAACATGACATGTTAGTATTGATGTAATTATATTTTTTCGAAATAATCCTTCTGTTATGATTTTCACAAAAAAAATTACTAAATAGTGTCAAAATTGACATAAAATAGTTTTTCAAACAAATATTATATTATTAATTGTAATGTTATTCCTAAAAATCTAATGCTCTTCCAAATGACCTAAATAAGGTTATATATATTAATAATAAACAACTTGGGGTTCTTTTTGCTTCTTATAGTATGTTTATTAACCTTATAGTATACGAACACAAGAAGACACGATAAAAGTTAAATTATTTAACATAATGTTAAATCTAAATGGTAAGGTTAAAATAGGAACCTAAACATGTCTAAATTCTATTGGATGAGAGGATTTCGTCCAATACACACCTTAGCTTAGAAATAAATCAATTTGGATCTATTTAAAACCGAACTTGACTTTATAATAATATAATATTTTTAGTTTTTCCAAAGGAGCCCCTCTCCTCCCTTATAAAAGGGCACCTCCTCCCCTCTCCTCCTCACACCAATTTGAGCCTTCAAGCTCGGCCAAACCCTGCCCATTTCACTTCCCCACTTCCCTAGAATCATCTTATATGTTCTGGTCTTCTTCAAAGACCAACCCTAGTGCCCTAATAGGAGGTTAAGAAGAGGCGCTTCAAAGAAGAGGAGGTCCGGACACTTACGAAGCAAATCAGACCTAAGGTAAGGGATAATTTAGCAAATCTCATTTTTATCCAAGATTGCTTATTTGTAAGTATTTACTGTGGCTATTTCTATCATGTCCATGTTTTATAAAAGTGTTTTCATTTATGTATAAATTCCTTTTTACCCATTTTTGACTTTTACTACATGATATGTATGGAATCTTCCTATTATTTACGATACGAGGTACTTTTTTGAATTTTCCGACAAAAGTACGAGCAGAATGTTATTTTTAACATATACGGTGTGAACGGATTTTTACGATTTTATAAATCCTTGTTTTCATGATGCATTCTCCAAAATATTTCATGACTATTTTCAAAAAAATCATTTTCTTTTAAAATTGCACGATGTTTTGTGAAATGAAATTGATTTTGAGGAAGAAAGGAAATTTTCCTCAAGAATTCATTTCAAATGTTTTATCAAAACCATTTTTCCATCTAAGATGACATTATTTCATATGTGTATGTTTCAAGTATAATGTCTCTATGATTTACATGGTTTCACTTTTATTATTATGAAATGATATCAATTACTTTTATATGGATTATGTGATGATGGGGTGATGTTTATGAAACCCATTTTATTCGTTGGGTTATTATAAATGATGTATGTTTATTTTGTGGCACAAGTAAGAATGATTTCATTCGGAGATGGGTGGGACCTATATCTCCCTCCAATGCATTGGGTAATGATTTTATATCTCATGAGATAGACATGGATGGAATGGTAAATTAATCTGGTTCAGTGTTACAGGACTGAAACGAGGAGTAAACTCGATTCAGAATGGGACGTTGTCCACTAAGATGGTCTTGGCAGCAATGCCTTGGTTACTATGGAAATCATTACATGTTCTTAATGGATTCCAAAATTACATGTTTTATTCCCATGTATTTTTATCATGGTTTATGTCCCATTATGATCTATGCCTTATGTACTTCCATGTTTTAATTCATTGCTCAAGATTTTAATGTTTAAACATTATGTTCATGTTTATAAGTTCCAATGTATATGGTATGTTTTATTTTATCCATGATTACCCTTACTGGGCATTTGATCTCACCCATTTTATGTTTTATTTTCCCCTAGGATCAAAATAAAGGTTTTAGGTCAGGAGACAAAAAGTAGAAGATCTTTATGGGAGATGTTGAAAATAATTCACCACGATTAGAAGATTACGTTCCATGTTTCCAAAGACACTAAACTATTACGATCCTTATGTGTCTGTTTTTGTTATGTACTAAGTATTCCGCAAAAGTAATGTAATGTCCATGTAGGTCAAGCTTAGGGTCTCTACAGTTGGTATTAGAGGAAAGGATTATTCAACCTTTGGAAACTAGGATGCGAGAACTTTAGTGAGATCCCTAGAGATATTTGTAAGGTATGTCTAGGGATGTACCTATGGTTAGGTATAAGTATAGGTTATAGTCCTAGAATCACGCTAACGATCTTAGAATTAAACCTAAGATGATAGATATTGAAGGTAATCCCCCATTATTATGTTGTTTTCCCTAGCATGATTTTTGCCTCTCACACTATTCTTTTTAGGTTTTAGACGATGGCTGGAACCCGAAGGAACCGTGTTGATCACTGCAATGGACAATGCAGTGATTGTCCTCCTAAACAAACAAATGTTATGGGAGATGGAGTGCAAAATCTTATTGCTATACTTACACAAGCTATGAATCATTCTGGACATCCAAATGAGCAATGAAGGGAACAATATTCTATTGAGTCCTTCATGAGGCAACGTCCACCTTCTTTCAGTGGGTCTTCTGATCCACTTGTTGCTGAACAATGGATCAGTACTATTGAAAATATATTTTCAGTTATTCAATGTTCTGAACATGATAAATTCATCTTAGCAGTGTATTATTTGGAAGGTGATGTTGATCAATGGTGGAATCTTATCAAGAATACGAGGCCAAGAGATGAAATTGAGTCCATGGAATGGGAGGAGTTCAAGAACTTATTTTTCAATAAGTACTTCCCTCGTATTCTTCAAATAAGGATGGAGAAGTATTTTCTTGAACTAAAGCAAAAGGATGATGAATTTGTTGGTATATACAAAGAGAATTTTACAAGGCTTGCAAGGTATGCATCTGGATTTATCATCCAACCTGAAAGTAAATTTTATCGTTTCTTCAGTAGCTTAAAACCAAATCATCGAAGGGCATTAGCTATAAGAGACTTCATTAGCTATGAAGAAATTGTGCGTTGTGTGATCAAGGTAGAAATGGATGTTGGTTTTACTTATCCATCTCATATTTTTGACCAGAAACGAAAGATGGAGTTCAAGGAGAAATCTCAGAATAATGGTGAAAAGAAGAAGAATTTTTCCTTTTGCTCAATGTGTGGAAAGAAGCATGGTGGAGATTGTCTTAAAGAGAAAAATTAAATGTTTCAAATGTGGAAAGGAAGGTTGTCAGGCATTTGAATGCCGCAATGATGGTAAGAAGATGTCTAATGATGCAAACAAAGGAAGGGATACACAGAATGAACCTAATACACTTCAATGCTTCAAGTGAAAGGAAATGGGGCATTATGCTACTAAATACCCTAATACAAGGGTTAGTGATGATCGACATGAGCAACCACTTAAGGCAAAGTACAAAGGGAAGTCACATTCGATCACCATTGGCGATGTTGAATATGATAATGATGTGGTTGAATGATTATGTAATGGGATTCCAAAATAATGTTGTATATAGTATCATGGAATATTGGAATATTTATATATTGGTCTATTGTGGTTTTCAATAATTTTATGGTACCGGTAACCATGGAAAGTGATTGAGATATTTTTGGAAAAAAAGATGATATGCGCATAATGAAGGGAAAATGAGAAAATGAAATATTTGACGGTATTCATGAGCTCATGATTGATATAAGGACTAAGTGATATCATGATTTGAGTATATAGAATTTTGAGGATTTTGGTATGTGGAAAGTGTTAACTTTTAACTGTATTCATGTTTTCACTAAGGTTCAATGGGTATTCAAGAGAATACATGATTAAGGCCTTTGAATGTTTAGAATGTGACCAACAAGACATATCTTATGATATATGGGGATCAACGATGGTATTAAATATCTGGTAATCATTTTCACTATATTATGAGAGTGGACTGCAGTAATATGGATAAGCCTAAAGATTGGAATGGATTATGTTGGACATAATTTAGTATTGTTTAAGGACAAAAGTTTTTCGATATTAGTGATGGGATGTTATAGTAATATAGTTTTATAAAAAGGACAACCTGCAGGATGGACGACAGTCCATCGCGTCGGACAAGGTCGTGGGAATCGAACCCACAACTGAAGTGTGACTATCATTTATCACCTACCACTATCCTACAAGAAGTCCCTGTTTAGTAGAAACTAGTTTTAATATATAAAGCAGTATGATATATGAAGTATAAGTCCATTTTAGGAACTATATATCATTAATCTCACTATATATGGACTTATGTATTTTTTTGATAACTTTTCTAAACTTTTGATTGAGACAGATGGAATGACCCATCACACTATCACATGATCTGCTAACACGTCATGAATGAAAAATTCAACTTCATTTCTTTAAGAGATGAAGTGGAAATTGTCCAAAGAACGACCAACGGTGAATCTATACCAAAATAATGAAAGTATTTTTTCTAATTCTAATTTTACCATCTTTAAGGAAATGATCTTGAAAACCAAAAATGTTGTCCTAGTGCGCTTATACTTGATGAATCAGATGGTACCTTAGATCATCACAAATTTATGGATTTGTGATTGCTGGATTTTCCATAGCCATGTTCTCTACCACTCTCCATCAGAACATGATGGTTAGATTTCTCATCCATATCCATATTTTCACCTATGTGGAAACCTAGTGATTAGTTTATTTGGGTAATCATTACATTTCATACATTTGTTTTTAAAGATTTTTTTTTATTCCTTTTTACGATGTGGGTTTCTTTTAAACAGTCTTTAGAGTAGTAAACCATTTATAACCCCGACGAATTTCAAGGGCGAAATTCATTTTAAGGGGGGTAGAATGTGACACCCCGAGATTTTATGAAAAATATTCTTTTAATTTCATTAATTTATTGTGTTGTATGCTACACCAATATTACCTTGCACTATACGCAACACCGTATTAGCTTGCAGTATACGCAACACTATTCTTGGATCGTGGTACACAGAATTTTGATAATAGTTATTCTATGCGACATTGAGTATATATATATATATATTCAATGTATAAATAAAATATGGTTGAATTCTGTTATACAAAACAACTAAGGATTCTTTCACAACACGCAACCCTGACTTGGCTTGCATTACACGCAATCGCGACCTTCCTCGATAGCGTGTGTTGTACGCAATACCGGGTTTTACTAAACAACGATATATTTTTATAATATTATTATGAACTATCCGTTAGGAATAGTATTAACTATATTTTGAATCTTATAACATTATTATTCATCTTACACATTTTCAAAAACATGGTATAAGATCATAATAAATATTTCGGGTAAAATAAGTATTTTAAAAAAAATGCAGTTTTGCCACCTTTTTATGGCGCACCCACATTAAATCTAGTTTTTGACATGTTTATAAGTTCAATTTGACAAATTAAAATTCTTCTTTGGAATAATGAAATAAAAATTTACTTTGGATAAATTTTTCATATTATTCTGCTAACTTTCATATTTTGATGAATAGTAAAAACACACTATATTTTAATTAAAAATAACTTTTTTTCATCGCAATAATTTATATGGTTAAATTATAATATTGAATGTTTTTAAAGTATAAATAGAATATATTTATACCATTTAATATAATGTATGTCATTAGCATTGATTCTACCTTGAATTCATAGGATAAATCAATTCAATGTTTTGCAATGTTTAAAAAAAACCTGTTTTCTTTCGACAACAGGATTAATTTTAATTTAATTTCTACAAATTTTTTGTATTGAATTTGGAAAAATGGATTCCATATTTGGAATCAGTGGATCCAAATTATGTTAATAAGCTGCTTTTTATTTTTGGTAATTATGAATAGTAACTATGGTAAATTTTATTTACCATAGTTAAAGGTAAATCGGGTAACTAAGGGTAAATATAATTTATAAAATTACCCTAACACATGTCAAAATCCTATTGTATGACTAAACATCGACCAATATCCCTTAAGGGTCGGATTAGATTCATTTAATTGACTTTTTTCAATGAAAATAATTTAATTATTATTAAAACCAAAGAATGTGACAACATGTCACTTTCTTAAACCTTATAAGTATAATAATTTTAATTTAGTGATACACATCATGAAACATTGAACATGAATAGTCTAAAGAAATATAATAAAATTATCAACATCATATGAATTTATTTATATTTTTTAGGGATTAAATAAATATCATTTATTATGACACAAAGATGATGCTGTAATTTTCTTATTAATGAAATATTGACATAATTGATGTTATAAATACCCAAATAAATATAATATAAGACTTTTTATGCATTAAACTAATTTTATAGGTTAATATGACATGTTAGTATTGATTTAATTAAATTTTTCTAATTAATCCTTATGTTATGTTTTTCACAAAAATCAATTACTAAGTACTGTCAAAATTGACATAAAATAGTTTTTAAAACAAATAGTATATTATTAATTGTTATTTTATTCCTAAAAATCTATGGTTCGGCCAAATAACTTAGAAATGGTTATATATATTAATAATAAACAACTTGGGGTTTGTTTGGATTCTTATAGTAAGTTTATTAACCTTACAGTATAAGAACACAAGAAGACTCAGTAAAAGTAACATTATTTAACTTAAGGTTAAATCTAAATGATATGGTTAAAATTGGAACCTAAACTTGTATAAATTCTATTTAATGAGAGTATTTAGACCCATACCCATATTAGCATAGAAATAAATTAATTTGGATCTATTTAAAACCAAATATGACTTTATAATAAAAAAATATTTTTAGTTTTTCCAAAGGAGCCTCGCTCCTCCCTTATAAAATGGCACCTCCTCCCTCTCCTCCTCACACCAATTTGAGCCTTCATGCTCGGCCAAACCTTGCCCATTTCACTACCCCACTTCCCAAGAATAATCCTATGGGTTCTGGTCTTCTTCAAAGACCAACCCTAGTTCCCTAAGAGGAGGTTAAGAAGAGGCGCTTCAAAGAAGAGGAGGTTCGGACACTTACAAAGCAAATCGGACCTATGGTAAGGGATAATTTTTCAAATCTCATTTTTATCCAAGATTTCTTATTTGTAAGTATTTAATGGGGATATTTCTATCATTTCCATGTTTTATAAAAGTGTTTTCATGTATTTATAATTTCCTTTTTACCCATTTTTGACTTTTACTACATGGTATGTATGGAGTCTTTCTCTTATTTACATTATGAGGTACTTTTTTGACTTTTCCGACAAATGTATGAGGAGAATGTTATTTTTAACATATACGGCGTGAATGGATTTTTACTATTTTATAAAGCCTTGTTTTCATGATGCTTTCTCCAAAATATTTCATGACTATTTTCAAAAAAATAATTTTCTTTTAAAATTGCATGATGTTTTGCGAAAAGAAATTGATTTTGAAGAAGAAAGGATATTTTCCTAAAGAATTCATTTCAAATGTTTTATCAAAACCATTTTTCAATCTAAGATGACATTATTTAATATGTTTATGTTTCAAGTATAATGTCTCTATGATTTACATGGTTTCACTTTTATTATTATGAAATGATATCTATTACTTTTATATGGATTATGTGATGATGGGATGATGTTTATGAAACCCATTTTATTCTTTGGGTTATTATGAATGATGTATGTTCATTTTGTTGCACAAGTAAGAATGATTTCATTATGAGATGGGTGGGACCTATATCTCCATCCAATTCATTGGGTAAAGATTTTATATCTCATGAGATAGACATGGTTGGAACTGTAAGTTAATCTGGTTCAGTGTTACAGGACTGAAACGAGGAGTGAACTCGATTCTGAATGGGACTTTGTCCACTAAGATAGTCTTGGCAGTAATGCCTTGTCTACTATGGAAATCATTACATGTGCTTAATGGATTCCACAATTACATGTTTTATTCCCATGCTATTTTATCATGGTTTATGTCCCATTATGATCTATGCCTTATGTACTTCCATGTTTTATGTCGTTGCTCATGATTTTAATGATTAAACATTATGTTCATGTTTTAAGTTCCAATGTATATGGTATGTTTTATTTTATCCATGATTACCCTTACTATGAATTTGAGCTCCCCTTTTTATGTTTTATTTTCTCCCAGGATCAAAATAAAGGTTTTAGGTCAGGAAACAAAATGTGGAAGATCTTTATGGGAGATGTTGAAGATCTTTCACCATGATTAGAAGATTACGTTCCAATTTTCCAAAGACACTAAACTATTACGGTCCTTATGTGTCTATTTTTGTTCTATATTAAGTATTCCACAAAATTAATTTAATGTCCATGTACGTGAATCTTAGGGTCTCTAAAGTGATGATTCTGGTAAGTGGTATATTAATAATGTGAGCAATAATATGATGAATTGGGTTACAAAAAATATTCATATAGATATTTTTGTGGATATATAAAGATTTTTTTGTAATATTATTTACAATAGATGAAAATATGTGGTATTGATATTGGCATGGATTTTTTATAAAAAATTTATATTTGATTTTGTGTGAACCCATTAGATGGAATTTTTGTGGGACTATATACGCATTGAATTTTTTTTTATTTAATAAAAAAATCCATGTCTTGAAACTAGACCGATGAAACCTTTAGGGTGTAGGAAATTGTTGTGTTTCTAATATTGGATGGTAGGTCCTTCCAAAATACACTACCAATAATCATCATAGACTTTCACCAATGATAGTGATTTGGTTATATATATCATTTTTATAGGATACCACCATATACCAGAAAGGTTGGGTCATTTCACACTAAACAGTCTCTATTTTTGTTGGATGTATTCAAAGGAAAGAGGCATAATATTTATATGATATAATATTATCTTATTTCTAATAATTCATTTAGTAGGACCAATTCTAGGCATCTATATTTGACAGATCATGTGGTATCAGACTCAAATGTTAGAACAAAAATAGTGATATGTATGATATTTCACTTCACTTTTTCTAAAAATTCTCTTGAATGTGACATGTTTGTATGTATTTTAAGTCATTGTTAGGAATGTTTTCAAAATTATCATTTCTGATTTTGATAGTGTTTAAATTTTGTATTCAAAAGTATTTAACCTCAAGGGATTTATGTTACAGGATGGATCCATTTATAAATATAATCATTTATAATAGTGGAGATTTAACTCGAAGTGTCATGAAAATTGATTATTGAGCCCTTCACCTGTAACAACATTTTAAAAATCATAATCAATTATGTTTTTCTATATAACAATTCATTTATGAATCATCTTTCACAAAAGGGTTATATTATTTGGAAACCATGGACTTTCTTTCTTAGGATGGATTTTGAGGAATTCATTTCTATCGTAAGAACAATACATCACTTTAATTATATTTCTAAACCATTTGAAGTGATTAAATATATTTTTTAAAAAATTAATATAATTTATGAGTGACCAATTCATTAATACTTTAATTTAATGGTTTACACTTATATCTCATTCATTTATTGAATGTGGAACTTATTGTATTATAATTATTCTCTTTATGTGGGGTCAATATAATAATCTTCGGTATTTGGATTAAATAGTATTTACAAAGAAGAATCATTATTTACCATATGAATTTATATATGAAAATCTTATTTAACATATTCATATTTTTTCAACTGTTATATATGAATCTCTTTTCCTATTTAGTAATATTTAACTGTTTTATTTTTTTAACAATGTGTAGGCACATTGTGAGATAAATGGATAAAATATGGATCACATTACTAAAGAACAAACATTAGTATGTTAAGGGTCTAATGGAGTTTTTAGATTTTTGAATTCAAAATAAATCTGTTGGTGGGATAGTAAGATGGCCATGACGTAAATGTAAATTTAGAAGATGGTTGAAGAGTTATTAAATTTATGAACACTTGATATTGATGATATTTTGGGCTCAATATTTGTGATGGATTTCTCATGGAGAATAAAATTCAAAATTGATGACCACTAATGTAAATCCATATAATGATATCACAACATCTTCTACAATGGAAAATGAAATGAAAAACCATATAAAATATGAATTCATCCTTGAAAGTCACCAATATCAACATCAAGACATATTAGAACAACTATATGATGGTTATACATATATCAAAATGAATAGTGATGTTTTTGAGAATGTTGGATAACAAGATCAATATTGTAACATATAATTTTATATTTTTCTTGATTATGTGGAGTTTAATGTAAGAGAATACATCAATAAACAAACATATGAATTTCATGGTTTAGTTGAAAAGGGATATCAAGAGTTTTATATTTGATGTTTGGAATATTCAAAATGTTCTTTTATTCTAAAGTTGTACCATATCAAATGACAGGGAGGAATTACAAATAAGTTGATGTCCACGTTAATGGGATTATTATTTGATGCATTTCATAAAGAAAAGATACTCGATTTTTTTAATATATGAATTTTTTTTAAAAATCTTGTTCTGAATTATACAAAAATGCATGTCTCTACCAATGATTGTATTCTTTAGTGGAAATAGGATTAATTCAGATAATATTGAAAAAAAATTCTACTTCTTTATTGAAGTCTATAGGTGATGTTGGAATATAAATCAAGTGACTACCATGAAGAAGAAGAAAAAGAACACACTTAAAATGGTTCATCAATACATTCCATTAAAGAATCAATTGAAAAGATTATTCAAGTCACTAAAAACTGCAGAACTCATAAACATGATTTTCATAGATAATAACAATCATCTATTAATGAAACATCTAATATATGAAAAACGATGTAATAAATTTGATACGTTACATCTAAATTTTTTCTCTGATCATAGGAATTTTCGATTTTCATTAGCTACTGATGGATTCAACCCATATTGGACAATGTGAGCAAGTTATATCATTTAGCTAATTCATTTGACCCCATAAAATCTGACTCCATGCATGTGTTAGGAAATTACATGATTAATCATTTTGATTATTATTAAATGAAATAAATTCCTTTAAATGATATTGATGTATACTGGTAACTTCTAATTGAATAATAACAGTAGTTATGGAGAAATAGTTTTGAGACATGTGTTGCATTTTCTAGAATAATGTTCAAAATGCACGATGCATTTATGGTGACCATTAGTGACTTCCTTAGACATTTTTATGTAGCTAGATATAAAACATACATGGTATTGGAATTTCATATTTGTAACATTGACTTTGAGCTGAAACTGCTACCTCAATAGAAAATGGTGCTTCTAGTGTCACCAAACATTTCTTGATGCATCTCATACATTTCAGTTCAAAAACTCAAAATTCAATGGTTTCATTGATCATTGGCCACCATGAAATTTGTTAATAGGTACTGAAATATTTGAACATCCTAAAGCTATTGAATCCAAATTTGAGAAGGTGAATTATTTGAATGATATAGGGAAATGAGTTCTAAGTACATTATCATGTAAAATTGTAATGCAAAAAGGAATAACAAAATATATTCTACAAAAATATCTATTTGTAATTTAATTTGTGGCACAATAATAATGATTTGATAAATATTAAAAAAACTAGGCAAAACAATTTATCTTTAGATTTCTTAATGAGCATGAAAAGTAGAAGGATCATCTCGATCCACAGAAAGAATTACGAGCAGTGAACATAAAGCGCGATATCTAGCCTGATGAAGATGTAATGTGTTCTCTAGAAATGTTTTCAATGGAACATAAAGAAAAAACAAATTACTTCGAATTTTATATCATGTGAAGGTGTATGATTTGTATTCAAGTAACATATCAAGGTGTGATGACAATAAGAATCATAGGATCCATGGATTGAAAATCAACGATTCACATATTTTGTTAGATTGGTTACTTCCATCATCATTGTAACATCCCAATTAATTAATGAATAATAGATATTTTTATCTATGTCTATTAATGAATTAGATAGTGTTTTAGAGGCTTGAAATGAGAATAAATCCAATCTTAAGCATGGAATACACTAATATTTTTAAAAGATTGGTCTACTGCCTTTTGAAGGAAAACCATTTTTAAATCAAACTTTTGAAAATTTTATAAGATATATTTGTCGAAATAAACTTATTCTTTATGATTGGGACATTGATATTTACTTTGGGTAAATTTTTTGTATTTTCCGATAAAGTTCATTTTTTAATGAATAGTGAAAAATACTGAATTTTACATCAAAACTGCTTTTCATCTAATTTAATTATATGGTTAGATTATCTTTTTAATTGGTCTTAAAGTTTAAATTGAATATATTTTTAACATGTAATTCAATAGTGGTCATTGGAATGAATTTCACTTTGAAATTGGGATTAAACTAGTGTCAATCTTTTGAAACTTATTGTTTCATAAAAAACGCTATTTGCTCCGACAGCGGGAATTAATTATTAAATTAATTAATTCAACTTATATGTTTTGAGTTTTTTAAAATAGACATTATTTTTGAATTCGGAATATCAAATATATCTTAGGGTGAATTTTTTGTTTTTTTCTGGAAAACATTAATTATTGATGAATAGTGAAACCACTAAGTGGTACTTATAAAAACTGATTTATCATTTAAATGAAATTTTACAACCTCTATGTTCTGAATTTCAAAAATCTGACATACATGGTTGTCATTAGGAAGTAAAATGTGGTTCAATGTGATTAAAATAATTTTTTGGTGAATAGTAAATTTTACTTTTATTAATCACGATTAGAGGTAATTCGTGTAATTTAAGGTAAGAATAATGTTTTAATAATATGAGATGAGATTGACGCATGTCCTAACCTTATTGGATGTGTCATTTCCGACCAATAAAATCCTTGGGTCAACTTGGGGACCCCATGGAGCCACTTTTGTTGGAAAATGACATTAGTATCTTTTTATTTAATGTTAAAATAAAAATGACACAAACATCAGTTTTTTTACTAAAACAATTTTTACATGGGGTTATACAAGTTATATTATTGACTATAAATATTAATTTGAAAGATAAAAATATTTCCTACATCATAGTATTTTTTTTATAATTTTTATTCATTAAATAAATTTAATTATTTAGGACACCATGATGATGCAACGATTACTTCATTATTTAACGATTTAAATAAAATGAAAAGATAATGTAAACTCTATGACCTACACATGTACAAAACCTATTAGATGGGTATATTTCTAACCCTTATCACCTTATCCTTGATGTATATCAATTTTGGACCTTTTAAATCAGAAACACATTTTAAAATAAAGTACCATTTCTTTACATTCCAAGAGTGCCCCTCCTCTTCTCTTATAAAAGGCCTCCACCTCTACCTCCTTAACCACACTTCAAAATCCTTTGGATCGGCCAAAACCTACCCATTTGTTCTCTCCCCATCCCTCTATAATTTCTAAAAGCCTCACTTTGGTCAGAAGTCTTCCAATGGAAGCCTTTGAGCTCAAATCAAAAAGAGTTACCCGATTTAAAGGTAGTGTCTTCTCTTGTGATCTTATGTATTATTTTTCTTCTCCAACCCCCTAAACTCTTTTTATTCATTTATTTAATAACAACACCAGTATATTCCATATATTAGGATGTTTTTATAAGAAGTATTATATCTACACTTACACACACCTACATCTAATGGTTAAATAACATACTGTTTCTGTGGATGGAAAATTTCTGCCTCACGAAATGATGATTGTTCGACACTCATATATCACCTTCAAAGGTGGCCATTAAGATGACACTATATTTATATATTATATATAATATGTTTGTCTTTTACTTAATCTTATTTATTTTTCATTTATGTCATATCTTTATGGTTACCATTATAAGTAAACATGATATCTTCATTTTAGGAAGTGCAGACTACCGCCCCATCAAAGTGATTTGATTCGTTAATACCATATGTGGTACGTATAAAGGATATATTTAATGATGTTATATATGATACCATACTGTAATTAAAATACTATTATTTATAATTATGTTTTAATTCCATAAAATACTAAATAGAAATGAAAGTAGCGTTCATGCGTACGTACGGCTTACCGTCTCCCTGAATGGTGCATTTCATTTCTTACCTCTAAACATTGTGTAATATTATAAATGCATGTATATATTGGATATATATGATATATATGATATATAAATCATGATTATAACTCTGGATATAATGGATACATGAACAACTTGTAATTATAAAGAGCATATTTTGACTCAAGTACCAAGGATAGTTAAAACGACCGTTATTAACTAAAATAATTACGTAGTGTTCATGACATGGTAATAAGTGATATAAATAGAATAATGAACTTGAAAAAGGTTCTTAATCCAGTAGAAATTAACTCAAGTTTATTATTCAAGAGATTAAATAACGATCAAGTCAAGTCAGATACGAGTTATGGGACTTCGTCTCAATCTCCTTTCATTGAGGCATATTTTAATTTATACACACTCTTATTTTATACGGTGTATAAAACCCTTTGACTTTTACGATTAATCAAAGGAATCTTTTTTGTATGAAGTGTTTACTAAATGACAAAAGGGAATGTTTTTTTGTCATACGTATGCGGTGACAACGACTTCTCCGCCGCCGTGACCATTATTTGAGTTCCGGCCTCCCCTACAAGCCATGATTTTTTTAAAGAAAAATAAATACCATATTTTAATTTTCTTTTATTTTGGTATTGAAAATGGTTTTCATTATGTATTTATATCAATGTGTTGTATTGATATCTTGTGATTGAATGGTGGAAATGTTATGTTTCCTTTATGCATGTTTTATTTGATACGATTATGGTGTGGTTCTTGGGAATTATTATGAAGACGGGTGGTTCTGTGATAAACTAAGGGCGGGTGTGCCTAATATAGCTCTCCAATGCATTGGGTAACGCGGAGGAGTGAAACGTTAAGGTTCCTCCGAAGAGATTTAGTTAATATACTGTGATGGGTATTCCAAACGTAACCAAGAGGGTTACTCCCTACGTAAGAATGTTATGAATACCTCAAGTTAACTTTATGTCTTATAATTTCGATGATTTATTCATGATTTGATGAGGTATGTTAAAGTGACTATGTTTTATGGGTGAAGTATGATTTCATTCTTATGTATATATGAACTCATGTTTCCTTTCCATATTTTTATAACCCTTACTGAGCTTTTTATGCTCATCCCATGTTTTTGAAATGTTTTTCACGGGTCAATGGAATGGTACTTGATATGACGATAGTGACAAGTAAGTGTCAAGAAAGAATCCATGTTTTATTTTAAATATGTTTCCATTGATGGGAAAATGAATACTATCATTTATGTAACCAATTTACTTAAATGTGGACTGTAATACATGTTTTATGATCTAATTCTCTAAAACTCTAAACCTGAAAATATCCTCAATGTGAATTATTCATTTAATTAAATATTAAGTAAGGTTTAAGGCCATGGTCTTATAGTTGGTATCAGAGGTCGGTTTAGATAACTTTAGTAGTTATAATTTTATTAAATTATTATCCAAAAATATTTTTTTATGGTCAAATTGAAATGATATAGCATTTTAAGATTACCATGTTGCTTCATCAAAGTCATGTTTGTTCAGAATGGTTTTCTGTAGAGGAAATAGGGAAGCATTGCTAGGAAGGCCTACAGAAGGAAATAACCTTCCGAATCAGCATCCTGAGATGGTCGGAATTGGAACTGAACAGTTTGTTGCAGTAATGGCACAGTTGACTGTAGCGATAAATGGTGGTAGTATCCATCCACGAGATCAACCAGATCAACCACAGAGGAACTTTCCAGTGGTGGAACATTTCATGAGGCAGCATCCCCCATCATTCAGAGGATCATCTGACCCTGTGCTAGATTAATGGTTGATTAAACCGATGGAGAATATTTTCGATGTCATGGGGTGTTCAGACAATCAAAATGTTTGTCTTTATATTTACCGTTTGGAGGGTGAAGCATATCAGTGGTGGTCGATGGTTAGAAATATCAGGGATGCTGATGAGATTTATACTCTCAACTCGGATGAATTTAAAGGTATGTTTATTCAGATGTATTTTCCTAAGGTTGTTCGACTTAGGATGTAAAAGAAATTCTTGGAATTGAGGCAAGAGGAAGACTCAGTGGCTGCCTATGAAGAATGGTTCACTCGATTGGCAATGTATGCTCCAAATTTTATCCGAGACCTTGATAGTAAAAACAATCGTTTTTACTCAGGATTAAAGCCAAAATATTGAAGGGCTTTTTCTTCTGGTGAGTTCAAAAGTTATGAAAATCATGATTGATGTGCTGAGAAGGTGGAAATGGAGTTTTCTGATGATCAAGTGTTCTATAACAACCAACAGATGAAGATACCGAGGTGGCATGAGAATGGGAAGAATTTTTCAAAAACTTCTAATGGTAAGAAAACTAAGTTTCCAGTATGTGATAAATGTGGGAAAAGGAATGCTAGGGAATGACTTCTGTATTCCAAAAAGTGCTACCGATGCGATAAGATGGGACATAAAGCTCGTGATTACACTGAAAATGATCAGAGTGATGGTAAGACCAAATTTGATTTACAGTTAGTGAAACGTTTTAAGTGCAATGAGATGGGTAACTATGCAAACGAGTGTCCGAAAAAGAGCTTGAGTGATGGGAAGCAGTTCGAATACAAGCAGAAAGGGGTGGTAAAATCCATTGCAACTACATCAGCTGATGTTAGGCCATCAAATGCAGTTGTATCATGTACCTTTTTTTGTTTTTTCAGATTATTTAAGTGTGTTGTTAGATTCGGGGTCTACACATTCTTTCATCTCTGAAAAAATTTCTAGTAAAATGGGAATACCATCTCTAGAAATGACTCCTGAACATGTGGTAAAAACACCTGGTTGAAATGTTGAGGCAAAAATAATTTATAATAATCTTCCTATCCTTATCCTTTGAAATAACCTCCTTGTGAACCTTATTGTTTTTCCTCTAGTAGAGATTGATGTTATCCTGGGTATGGATTGGCTCTCTATTTATCATGCTATGATTTATTATAGAGCTAAAGAGGTTTCTTTTCAGAAATACTTTCAGTTTGTGTACAATAATGAACCCTTACTATTGATAACATATCAAGAGGCTGAGAAACATGTAAAAGATGGAAATTAATGTTACCTTGCACATATTGTTGAAAACAAAGGAACTATTCAGATTAATGATGTTCCAATGGTAAATGAGTATCCTGAGGTTTTTCTTGATGAGTTGCCTGGAATAATACCAGATTAGGAAGTTGAGTTTACTGTTGACTTAGTTCCTGATGCTAAACCAATTTCAAAACCCCCTTATCAAATGGCTCAAATTGATCTTTTATAGTTGAAGGAGAAATTGCAAGATTTATTAGAGAATGGTTTCATTTGACCTAGCACATCACCATGGGGTTCTCCTGTTTTATTTGTCAAAAAGAAAGATGGTTCTATGAGACTTTTCATTGATTATAGAGCCTTGAATAACATCACTATTAAGAACAAATATCCTTTTCCTCATATCGATGATTTGTTTGATCAGCTCCAGGGAGCTCAGTATTTTTCATAGATTGACCTGAGATCGAGGTACCATCAGCTGAAGGTAAAGGATTCATATGTTATGAAGAATGTGTTTCGTACAAGATATGGCCATTATGAATTTGTAGTAATGCCTTTTTGGCTAACCAATGCACCTGCTATATTCAAGGACTTAATGAATAGAATTTTCCATGAGTTCTTGGATAAGTTTGTGGTTGTTTTCATTGATGATATTTTTGTGTTTTCTAAAAGTAAATAAGAGCATGAAAGGCATTTAAGGGTTATTTTGGAAACCTTGAAAGAAAAGAAATTGTATGGGAAATTCAGAAAGTGTCAGTTTTAGTTGCAATAAATTTCTTTCCTTGGTCATATTGTTTCTAAAGCTGGGATAACCGTTGATCCTGTAAAAACAAAGGTTGTGGAAGAATGGCCAAGACCCACAAATGTAACTGAGATTCATAGCTTCCTTGGTTTGTAAGGCTATTACCGAAGGTTTGCTAGAAATTTTTCATGGTTATCTAGTCCAATGATGAAGCTAACTCGGAAGGGTGTTAAGTTCATCTGGACAAAAGAATGTGATGATTGTTTTCAGGAACTGAAAAGAAGATTGGGGAATGCTCCAGTTTTGGAACTACCATCCAAGAATGTTGAGTTTGTTATATACAGTGATGCTTCATTGAAAGGACTTGGTTGCGTCCTAATGCATAATGATAATGTAATTGCTTATGTTTCACTACAGTTGAAAACTCATGAGGTAAATTACCCTACACATGATTTGGAATTAGCGGATGTTGTTTTCGCTTTAAAAATTTGGAGGAATCATTTGTATGGAGTAAAGTGTGAAAGATATACTGATCACTAATGTTTAAAGTATATATTCACTTAGAAAGAGTTGAACATGAGATAAAAGAGATGGCTGGAATTAATTAAGGATTATGATTGTACAATTCATTACCATCCAGGAAAAGCAAATAAAGTGGCTGATGCTTTGAGTCGGAAAAGTAATTCTTCATTGACCATGATACATTTGGAACGAGATCCATTGTTTTTTGATTTGATGAACTTTGGCATAGAAGTTGTTGGTGCAGGAAGTTCTTCTATTTTGTTTCAGGTATTAGTGATATCATCTCTATTAGAGAAAATCAAGCAAGCACAGAAGCAAGACAGTGAGTTGCAGAAAAAGGTAGAGCTGGTTCCGAAGGGTAAGTTGCCTGAATTCAACATTGATAATGATTGTGTTTTGAGATTTTGGAAGAGATTGTGTGTGCCTTGTGATTCACAATTGAAGAGAGAGTTGTTATGTGAAGCTCATAGTTCTCTGTTTTCAGTTCATCCGGGCAGTACTAAGAGGTATAGAGATCTTCAGGAGTATTATTGGTGGGACGGAATGAAAAGAGATATTGCTGATTTTACTGTGAAGAGTTTGACTTGTCAATAGGTTAGAGCAGAGCGGCAGTTACCGAAAGGGATGCTTCAGCCTTTACCAGTGCCTGAGTGGAAATAGGAGAATATATCCATGGACTTTGTTGTGGGATTACCAAAGACATCTCGAGGTAATAATGCAATCTGGGTTATTGTTGATCGCTTGACCAAATCATCTCATTCCAATGCTATACGAGATAATTTTCCCCTAGATAAACTTTCCCATTTGTATCATAAAGAGATAGTTAGGTTACCTAGATTCCCTCTATCCATTGTATCTGACCGTGATCCCAGGTTCACTTCTAACTTTTGGAAAGGCCTTCAGATGTTGTTGGGTACTGAATGAAATTTTAGTACAACTTTTCATCCTCAATCAGATGGTAATTCATAACGATCGATCTAGAATTTGGAGGATATTCTATGTGCTTGATCGATGGATTATCAGGGAAGTTGGGACCAACATCTTTCTTTTGTTGAATTTTCTTATAATAACAGTTTTCATTCCATTTTACAGATGGCACCCTTTCAGGCATTATAGGGGAAGCAGTGTCGAACACCATCTTTCTGGGATGAAGTGGGTGAAAGGATGTTGATGGGACCAAAATTGGTAGAAGAGTAGGAAGAAAAAGTTCAGCTGATACAGAAACACATGAGAACAGCTCAGATCAGGCAGAAGAGTTATGCGGAGAACCGGAGGAAGGATCTATCTTTCGAGGTAGGTGATCATGTTTTTCTCAAAGTTTCACAATGGAAAAGTGTGATGGGATTTGGTAAGAAAGAAAAGGTGAGTCCAAGGTTCATTGGACCATATAAAATTATGTAGAGAGTTGGATCAGTTGCTTACCGAGTGGCTTTACCTCTGAGTTTATGTTAGGTACACATTGTTTTTCATGTTTCGATGTTGAGAAAGTATATTCCAGATCCATCTCATGTTTTGAGTCCAGAGGTAGTTCAGCTGGAAGAGAACCTATCTTATGAGGAACAACCGGTCCAGATTCTTGACCACAGGGAACATGTGTTACGGAATAAGGTGATTCATCAGGTAAAGGTTTTGTGAAAAAACCCCATGATTTAAGAGGAAACATGGGAATCTGAAAATGCAATGAGGGATAAATATCCCCACTTATTCGATAAGTAAATGAATTGCGGGGACGAAATTTTCTAAAGGGGGGAAGGATGTAACATCCCAAGTAAGTAATGAATAATAGATATTTTTATCTATGTCTATTAATGAATTAAATGGTGTTTTAGAGGCTTAATATGAAAATAAATCCAATCTTAAGCATGGAATACACTAATATTTTTAAAAGATTGTTTTACTACATTTTGATGGAAAACCATAAATCAAAATTTTGACAATTTTATAAGCTCTATTTTTCAAAATAAACTTATTCTTTATGATTTGGACATTGAAATTTACTTTGGGTAAATTTTTCATATTTTTCCGATAAAGTTCATTTTTAATGAATAGTGAAAAATAGTGCATTTTACATCAAAACTGCTTTTTCATGTAATTTAATTATATGGTTATATTTTCTTTTAAATTGGTCTTAAAGTGTAACTTTAATATATTTTCACCATTTAATCTGATAGGGGTTGTTGGAATTAATTTCACTTTGAAATTGGACTTAAACTACTGTCAATCATTTGATACTTATTGTTTCATAAAAACACGCTATTTGCTCTGACAGCAAGAATTAATTATTAAATTAATTAATGAAAATTATATGTTTTTAATCTTGTAAAATAGAAATCATTTTTTAATTCATAATATCAAATATATCTTAGGGAGAAGTTTTGGTTTTTTTCTAAAAAACTTCAATTTCTGATGAATAGTGAAACCACTAAGTGGTACTTATAAAAACTGATTTTTTGTTTAAATGAAATTTTACCACCTCTGTGTTCTGAATTTCAATAAACCAACATACATGGTTGTCATTAGAAAGTAAAATGTGGTTCAATGGGATTAAAATAATTTTTTGGTGAATAGTAACTTTTATGTTTATTAATCGCGATTAGAGGTAATTAGTGTAATTTAAGGTAAGAATAATGATTTAATAATATTAGATGAGCTTGAAACATGTACTAACCTTATGGGATGTGTCATGGCCAATTAAGAGAATCCATGGGTCAACTTGGGGACCCCATGGAGCCACATTGGTAGGAAAATTACATTAGTATCTTTTTATTTAATGTTAAAATAAAAATGACACAAACTTGATTTGTTTTACTAATACAATTTGTAAATGGTGTTATACAAGTCTGATTTTTGACTATAAATATTCATTGGAAAGATAAAACGTTTTCCTACATCATAGTATTTTTGTTATAATTTTTAGACATTATATAAATTAAATTATTTATGACACCATGATGATGCAATGATTACCTCATTATTTAACGATTTAAATAAAATGAAACGATAATGTAAAATCTATGACATAAACATGTCCAAAACCTATTGAATGGGTATATTTAGTGCCCTTATTAACTTATACTCGAATAATATCAATGTGGGACCTTTTAAATCCGAAACACATTTTAAAATAAAGTAACATTTCTTTACTTTCCAAGAGTGCCCCTCCTCTCCTCTTATAAAAGGCCCCCACCTCTACCTCCTTACCCACACATCAAAAGCATTTGGATCGGCCAAACCCTGCCCATTTTGTCTCTCTACATCCCTCTATAACTCCTAGAAGCCTCACTTTCTGCATAAGTCTTCCCAAGGAAGCCTTTGAGCTCAAATAAAAAAGAGTTACCCGATTTAAAGGTAGTGTCTTCTCTTGTGATCTTATGTTTTATTTTGCTTCTCCAACCCCCTAAACTCTATTTATTCATTTCTTTTATAAAAAAACCTGTATCTTACATATAATAGGATGTTTTTATAAGAATTATTCGAGCTACACTTACACACACCTACATCTAATGGTTAAAGAACATACTGTTTCTTTGGATGGAGAATTTCTGTCTCAAGAAATGATGATTATTCAACACTCATATATCATTTTCAAATGTGGCCATTAATATGTCACTATATTTATATATTATATATAATATGATTTTGTTTTACTTAATCTTTTATATTTTTCATTCATGGCATATCTTTATGGTTACCATTATGAGTAAACGCGATATCTTTATTTTAGGAAGTGTTGACTACCGCCCCCTCAAAATGATTTGATTCGTTAATACCATATGTGGTACGTATAAAGGATATATTTAATCATATTATATATTATACCATACTGTAATTAAAAGAAAATTATGTATCATTATGATTTAATTCCATAAAATACGAAATAGAAATGAAAGTAGCGTTCATGCGTACGTATGGCTTACCGTCTCCATGAATAGTGCATTTCATTTCTTACCTCTAAACGTTGTGTAATATTATAAATGCATGTATATAATGGATATATATGATATATATGATATATAAATCATGAGTATAACTCTTGATATAATGGATACATGAACAACTTGTAATTGTAAAGAGCATATTTTGACTCAAGTACCACTGATCATTAAAACAACTGTTATTAACTAAAATAATTACATAGTGTTAATGACATGTTAATAAGTGATATAAAAGGAATAATGAACTTGAAAAAGGTTCTTAATCAAGTAGAATTAACTCAAGTTTATTATTCAGGAGATTAAAGAATGATCAAATCAAGTCAGGTACGAGGTATGGGACTCCGTCTCAATCTCCTTTCATTGAGGCATATTTTGTTTTTTACACAACCTTCTTTTATACGGTGTATAAACCCCTTTGACTTTTACGTTTATTAAAAGGAATATTTTTTATATGAAGTGTTTACTAAACGAAAAAATGGAATGTTTTTTTGTCGTACGTATGGGGTGACAACGACTTCTCTGCAGCCTTGACCATTATTTGAGTTTCGGCTTCCTCTACAAGACATACTATTTTAATGAAAAATAAATATCATGTTTTACTTTTCTTTTATTTTGGTATTGGAAATGGTTTTCATAATGTTTTTTTATCAATGTGTTGTATTGATATCTTATGCTTGAATGGGGGAAATGTTATGTTTCCTTTATGCATGTTTTATGTGATATGATTATGTTGTGGTTCTTGGGAATTATTAAGATGATGGGTGGTTCCGTGATAAACTAAGGGCGGGTGAGCCCGATATAGCTCTCCAATGCATTGGGTAACGCGAAGGAGGGAAACGTTAAGGTTTCTCTGAAGAGATTTAGGGAATATATTGTGATGGGTATTCCAAACGTAACCAAGAGGGTTACTCCCTACATAATAATGTTATGAATGCCTCAGGTTACCCTTATGTCTTATAATTTAAATGATTTATTCATGATTTGATAAGTTATTTTAAAGTGACTATGTTTTATGGGTAATGTATGATTTCATTCTTATGTATATATGAACTCATGTTTCCTTTCAATATTTTTATAACCCTTACTGAGCTTTTTATGCTCATTCCAAGTTTTTGAAATGTTCTTCACTGGTCAAAGGAAAGGTACTTGATATGATGATAGTGTCAAGGAAGTGTCAAGAATGAATCCATGTTTTATTTTAAATATGATTCCATTTATGGGAAAAATGAATACTATCTTTTATGTAACCACTTTGCTTAAATGTGGAATGTAATACATGTTTTATGATCTAATTCTCTACAGCTCTAAACCTGAAAATATCCTCAATGCGAATTATTCATTTAATTCAATATAAAGTAATGTTTAAGGTCAGGGTCATACAATAATTGAACACATTATCATATAAAAAATTTAATATTGTTGTATTCCATTTATACACATTTTATAAACAAAATTGTGAGAATATTATACATTCATTTCATCATGAAAAACTTCATAAGAGATTTTTATTAACACATTATTCCATGGAGATCATCATACCTATATATTTTTTTACTTTCAGGATGCATTTAACTGTGAATTTTGATTTGGAAGAAAAATTATATGGCCCCATACCTTATCGATGGATGTATCAAATTGAGAGGAACTTTTTTTTTATTTTTTTTTCAACCAATAAATTATTGTGACACCATTACATTCATAATTATGTTTTTTATTTAATTTCACTATTATATTATGAATTTCAAATCATATGATAGAAATAAATCCCAACACAAAGGCTCTATTGTTGAAGTATATTTGTTAGATAACTGTCTTAAATTTTTTCATAGATACATTGATGATATTGAGTCATGATTAATTCTAGTTGGACATCTTGATGACACATTGAAATAATCTAAAATATATGTGGAATCAAACATTATTCCTTCTATTAGAAAAATAGTTTGTAGGAGATAAAATGTTATACTAAGAGAAATATAATTACGACATGCATATAGATATGTGTTTTTAAATAATGAAATTGAAAATTAATTTATTGAATAGTTTATGATACATTGAATGAGGTGAATGATAGAACGAACAAAAAATGATAATGAAATATCAAAATCTGTTAATAATGAGCATGTAAAATGTAGTTCATGATGCTTATGTTCATAATTAATTAAATTAATACTGATATACGGTTAATACATATTTTTTTTGGAAATATAATAATGTATATTAATTTTTTCAGATCATGAATACTTATACTCAATATGATTTTTTAAAAGATTTGATATTTCTTTCTTGATGTCCTCTAATACAAGCTAGAATGTTAGACTCTTACACCCTGAATGGATTAATTTTTCATACAGTTGAATAGTAATAGGGTTTGATAACAAATAATAATGGAATATTTAAATTTTATGAAGGGGGATACTATTGACTTTTGACTGATGTTATAAAATTAAACTACCAAAAACATTTTTCAAATGACTTATTTAGATGAAATTTGGTGGATATTATCCATGTTGTTAAAATATGTTCCTTGAAATATACTTTAGTGATCTTCTCTAACTTGTTGAATGTTGGGGACCATGAACTACCAGATACATATATCTTATTATCCAAAGAGAAAATGGAATATTATGTGAAAGATGTCTTGGATGCAGGGTTGTTTGTAGTTGATCATGTAATACAAAAATACTTTTATGATGTGGGTGATGAATTGGATGATTTGACCAATGACATTTTATCACATAAACAACAGGAATAAAAAATATTTTTCCATCAAGATATATAAAATATTAGTCTTGGAAGGGTTGATATTGTAGATGAATTAATGATATAGCAGGACAATGACATTATTGAATGACAAAATGATTGTAAGTGTTGTTATCCATTAATTTATCAACCACATCTGTCATTTGAGCAGTCGTTCACAATCAATATTATATATATATTTTTTTGTTAGTATTGTCCATCTATTATCATTTCTATTTTCTTTTACTTGATATTTTTTGAATTATATATCCTGAACATAATTTTATTTGATTCAATGATAGAAATTCAGTTTTTGAAAAGTTATACTGATTCCAGTAGACTCTTAGTCAACATTCCATAGGCCACTCTGATAGATGATGATCCAACTATCTCTCTACCTAAATCATGTGAGACACCATCCACTATACCCCTATATCGTCTCTCACGCCCTCACATAGTGTTCCATTAGTAGCTTAGTCAAATCCTTCCCATTCACCTACTACAATATTGAGGATGAAGGGAACCACTTCTAGTTCTTTATGGGGATATAAGAGGGATACTTTTAAAGGTAAAAAATTTAATACGAAAAAAATTTATTTCACCTTATTAATCTACAAACAATTTTTCCCTAAAAATGTAAACAAGTATAATATAGCGAAATATATGAATTGTAATGATGTATTGAATCTGACCAGACACATGATAGTTCTCCGATTTAATTCATATGAGGTCTCTATAGATGATGGTGTGAGATTACATGGCCAGATTATAATCCACCTTGCAGTGGAGCTGATTACCATTACCGTTAACGGTGATGATTTGAGGCATATTCCTTCATCTGGGAAAAATGATTTTTTTTGATACATAAACAAAAATAAATTTAATATATTATGGTGTAATTTAATTTTATTATTTTATTAAATTCCAATATTTTCAAATTAAATCACTTTTTATAAATTTTTTTCTACATACTATTTCTGATATTCTAGAATAAAAGTGAACATTGAATAATTTGGGGAAAAAAGGAAAGATTATAAATAGAGATCATGTAATGATGTCGACGATAATTCATGGATCACCCAAAAACTGTATGATAGGGTACCCAATGGGGTACCAATACCGTAATTAAATGTTCTTATAGATAGTCAACATAATGATATGTACATGGTATTTAAATAATTATTATTATATTAAAATAGCTTTACACTAGTTAATTTTTAGGAAAAATATATGACCTTTCATAAAATAGTATTCAATTCTATTTTATGTATTTTACAACTTTTCATGAATGAAGGTATCATGTATGTTTGAGAAAATAATCCCTCACACTATGAGGGCAAATTTTTTTTCTAGATTTCTATTGACTATGGTAATATTTTAATGATTTTAAATATTTTTTAGTCAATATTAATATATTAATATATAAAATAGATTATTTATCATTGTTTAATGCAGTCATATATTGTAGGCCACCCTGTATCCAGAACAGAATTTTATTGGGATGTTCATAACAATTATTATGCGAGTTTTTCAAGTGAACCAGCCAATGCTGTTTGGGTATGAATTCATTTTATATTATAATAACTTTTTATCACTTGTATAAATGTTAATATTTATTTCTTCTAATGTGACATATATTTGGTTTATAGGTTAAAATTCATGAACTATGTGATGAACTCCTCTCTTAGACCAACTCAGTTACCCATGGTGACCTAATTGGTAATGTCCATAGGATGGAGAATACTGGTCGAGGTCATAGGATGTGACTGAGAACAATACCATATGACATCTTTAGTAGGAAAACTGGGATGGAAATTACATCTATTACTAATTTAAGTAGCTCCCAACCTCAAGATGCTCATTGGAAGTTTGATTCTGTTAAAAATAAATTTCTAGGAAATGGGACTAAGATATTCGTTTTGATGAAATTGTTGTTTCATTTATATCATAAGATGATTATATCCACCCATCGGTATTTTTCAGTGATGACTGGGGGTGAGAAGATAAATCACACAACTTAAAAATCAATTTTTTTCAATTTGTTTTAATTTTATGCATAAATATAAATATAAAATGATTAATATTCAATATAATTTTCTAAAAGGTGGTAGTATCATGAAGAAGTGATGTAGATGGAGAAGGTGATAAGTAGAGTTCATGATTGGGAAATGATTAGTGGATAGGGTTTGTTCATGAACAATATGTGTATTTTGTGTATTTTATTTTGTGAAGAACCCCACATCCATTCTCTTTCAGGTCATTCTATATTAGGACCAATCTTACTTATTCTTTGTTAGGAATGTATTTTACCATTTTCCTTTCCTGGATATTTATCTATCTCATTCTAATATACATCCTAGAGGTTACTACATGAATTTTTTACACTATAGAGATTTTATTTCATTATATATATATACTATATCATTGAGTTGAGTGTGTGTATTGAGGTAAAATATAATGAATCCTCCCACTACATTGTTATTCATAATTTATGTCTGACTCTTGCCCTTCACATATTGGGGGAGAACATGTGGTGTCACTCTCAGCTTACTAGTGTCCCATGTAGCGACCCTATGTGTAAATTCATGGCACAAAACCCCATGCATTTTTATAAGACCATAATCTCTATCAAACCCCAGCAATTATAGGAAGGTCGATACACTTTTCCAAATCTCACATAACCACCCAGTACTAGTGACCAAGGATTGTTCTATATTATCTATCATCAAATAATTATCCAATACCACTTATCCATACCATGATACTTCAAGGATATAACACATAGGATAACCCCAACATATAAACACCTTTGTTGGATTAGTATCCAATTTTTTCACCTTCTTGGATATAGCTAATTCTTGAGGTGTGGGGTGATCGCTCTTTTGGGAGATTTTTTTGCTCTATTTGTACATGGACCCTGTTTTTTGAGGACTGTCTAGTTGTTCTCGGATAGTCTATTGGGATGTAATAGGGTTATTCAGAATTTGTTGATTCTTGTTAGACTATAAAAAAGATGCATCTGTGTGGTTTTCTATCACCTCATCAATGGGTGGGATCAGTGTTGTATATCCTATGATTTCATAATATATATAGTAGTTGTATAAATCAATGTATGTTTTAATCATATCTCATGGATTTTTGGACAATTTTTGGATATTTTGTGTGATTACAAAATTGGAAAACAATTTATTCATATTTTTGAGTAATAAATTACCATTTAATAAAAATGGTATCCATGATGGATGGTTTCATATTATGAATTATTTATTTATTTTTATGTTAATTTATATTTTTTTGTAATTTTTTTATATTTATTTATAAAATGAGGAGACACATTTTAATGAAAGTTCATTGATTCTTTATAGCTAGTTTTAAATGTATTCAATTTATATTTTCCTTCTAAATGTGTTTTTTAATAGTTTAATGAATCGAAAAACATTAAATTAGAAATGTAATCATAAATGTATTGATAAATGCATTGAGAAATGTATTTATTCATTAAACATATTGAGGAATGTATTATTGAATCTTCAATGTGAGGATTCTATCAATGAATTTATGTAATATTGACTTTTTTTATGTGTTTGGACCTGTTTTATTATTTCAATGTTTTTAGAAATGTATTATTTCAGTCAATGAGTTTTTTTTAATTTGTTGATGTGTTCAGTCATTATAGTTTGGTGAGAATCAATGTACATTTATAGTTTAGTTTTAACATGTTTTGTTTTTTGTGTTCATTTACTTGTATTTTGATGATATATTTGATGATACAGAAAAATGTTCATTCTTATTATTATGATGATTTAGCTGGAAGTTCATTGTGTGGAGAATCTGCATATTCATTTCTTTAATTCATGATTTATTGGTGGTTTAAACCACCAATAGACATAGTTTTTTTCACATCTATTTAATCCACTAATATATAATGATAATTTTTTTTTGGCGTGGTGGATTAGATTTCCATTGCCTTTCACAAAAAGTTTAGATCATGGTGGTATTATTTGTTTTACTGTTGGTATTTTTAGTAAAAACAAGAAAATTTAGTGCTGGTTTTTAACAACTGATAGATATTAATTATATTTTTAAATTACAACCACTGATAAAACTAAAAAAACCCATAAAATATACATGCTACAACACTTTCCAGAATTCACTACTAAATGGAATGAAAAACATTTTTTGAATGTAGACATCAACTTTAGTGGCTATATTTTGAAATTTTCGGAGATCCATGTAGCGGCGGTCCAAAATTATGTCATAAAAACCACCACTAAATGGATATTCATTTGTATAAGGGCCCTTATACATGAAAATATGATCTTCCAAGACCCATCTACATGTTATCATTATCCCATGGAATCCAACAAAATTATATTCAACTATATCATAAAGGACCCTATATTATTCTTCATTAAACATGAATGAACCATATGCATTATTATTTCACGAAGACCCTTACACATGTTAGCCTTAACATGTGGAATCCCCTTCACATTTGAACTTATTATGTTAAAACCCTTTGATCTTCCTATAACAAATAAAATTGGAATATGAGGAATATTCTAGGGTTATTTAATATCATATTGTTATATGGAAAACACATGAAAATTTCTTGAAAAGAGAATGACACCAAAACACTCAAATGATTATAGCCAAGTCTAAAAGATATATTCAATGTTGGGCCGAAAATAACCGAATTTGAGAGTACTAAAAATTCATCTCCCTCGCAAAAAAAATATTATTGATCACACAAGGGATAACAACATAAGACTAATCAATGTTTCCAATCATTTGATATCAAGGTCTTTATCCTAGTAATAATAAGGGGAATGACCTAATGGAACATGTGACATGCTTATGCGCTTCATGTTTTCACTCGTGGTTCATTTTACGGACTTATGGTATTTCATCTATGTAATGGGAAGAAGGTACCCACATATTGGTAAATTCATGAGAAACCAAATAATATGATAATAGTAGAATATAATAAGGCACATATGAAATCATGGATGGAATTAAAGAATAGTGAATGAAAAACTTATGGGTAGAAAACAAACATTGGTCCTCATGAATGTCATATGACTCATCCAGACTATGAAACAACACTGACACATTATTCTCAAATCATGATATGTTCCATCGAATAATATTTAGATCATGATATGTACATTGGGAATGTCAAATAATGTCACACGATTTCCCCTAGTAATACCACCCAAGATTCAAGATGTATGATGTTCTTTCAATCCAAAACATTAAATGTCCTCCAGGAATGTCAACCAAATTATATTGTGATATCAGGATCATTCAACTCTATGTCATTATGACCCCAAGAAATTTCCAAATTTCCCCAGAAATGTCTTCTGGTACTCGGTTATTAGGTCATCCATGTCCAGATACAACCTCTGTACATGTCATTTGTTATCTCAAATTGTCTTCTAGACAAGATGGACTAACCATGTTCCACCCTCCATACATGACATCCTAGAGCATGTGAATTTGTCCTATCAAGACATCCAAGTCCTGTGGAACACCCAAACATGTCATCCAAGACAATTAACAACCTCCAGAAAAGTAAATATAAGTCTTGAAATGTCATCTGGACAAGTTATTCATATACAGAGACATCCTCCAGATGAGTGATCCTTTATCATGCGATGACCCCTAAACATGTCATTATGATTATGTACATCCCTCGGAAAGGATAACTGGATCATGTGATTTTCATTGTACATGTAATCTATGCAATGGTACATGTCCAAAAATCCTCACGCATGTCAGGTAAGAAGTCAAAACAAGCAAGGTAATAAATGAATATGTATCAAGCTGACATCCTAGTACACGATAACATTTTGTATTGTAAATATAAGTAAAAAAACAATGTGTAATCCCTGAACAAAAGAAATAGGGAACTCTCATTCCATACCTAACCATGATCCATAGGATTCCTTTATAAGGATGAATCTCAAATGAGAATCCATTTTAGTGTAAGTCCAGTTATGGATACAACATTCCATACATTAGGACCCAATCACTCTCACATTCTTATAATTCTTCCTCATCCACCAATTGATTGAGATAGCAACTGAACTATAATGGCTCTGATTGCTAACATAACATGGATGTGTAGGATTTCATACTTAAGGCCCATGATCTATATTAAAATCGAATGGTCTATCTGACAAAATGGTCCAACATCTATATACATTTAGACTTTTTACATTTTATACATTTTTTCTCACACCGAGCATCAATCACATGTGATTCAGGATTTTAAATGGTAGTATCATTCACATCACGGAACTAAACCATCCATGGGATCCAAAGTTTGTATGTACCGATTAGTTTCATTAAATGAATACCGCAATATTATGGAATCTACATAAGAAAAATTCCCATGATCATGATTAAATAAATGATAACTATTATTATGATGATATCCTGGATATGTAGAACTCCTCCCAGAGGCTTGATCCAAATACCTTGTTCCTAAGAATTCAATATATATTTCCTTTTTCAATTCCATTAAAAGACACTATTTCGATTTCCTATGTGGTATATTATTCCTGTTATAAATGGAATACATATGACAACTCATAAAGGGTCAATCTGATCATCTGAATATTAATCCCCTCCATGGATGAGAAAACAAACTAGGGAACATGGTTATATATATTTAACATGAAACAAACTACCCACTATTCAGAAATTAATGAAGAACCATATATATATTGATGGATTAATACATATGAACTATTTTAGACATAAATATATTATGTACATGATAGTTTTCTTAGGGAATATGGTATCATATTTGGATTAGGAAGATATTTTTGAATAATTCATTAAGCTATAAGAGTGGTCTAGATTTGGAAAAATTTTCCCCCAAAAGGTCTAAAAATCTGGAGCTCTCATCCTCATTACCAATGTTAGTTCCTAAGTTCCATTAGGTTTAAAATCACAATTTATCTTCTCACTTATGAAAATGCATTTCCACCTAGTCATGGATGTTGGAACCACTAGATGTTTCTTGGGAAATCAAAAATGAATGGGGAACCTAATTTCATTAAATTAACATACATCATGTCCCCCAGAATAAAATTTTCAATCTATTTATCCCCCAACCATGCATGTGATCTTTCCCAAAAAAATCATAGGTGGAAAATTTAATGTAAAATAATTTATCTTTGGAATCTCATTTATAATGTAAAATTGATATAATTACCCATTCTAATCATACCATATTGTTCCGTCCATATGGGTGATCAGAAAATATCATTTCTAAAATAAGAAAATCTTGAAACATAAATGGATCTATCAAGTAAAAAAATGACTGGTTTACCAGGAATCCTGAAATTTTATTTTCATATCCTATGGAATTATAAAATTGATTGACCCATAATGAATATTTAAATTGATAAAAAAGATAGGATAATACTATATATATAAGGTTATCATAAAATAGGTCAATCCTCATTGTGGAAAGTCCATGATAGCTGAATAGAAGACTATGAATATGAATGAGAAATTATTTTACACATTTATATCTGATTGCACATGTATCATGCACATGATCAACATCTGATCAAATACCTTGTTCCTATTTTATATTTTTGACTCTAGATACTGCTCCCACAAATAACACCTAACCCAAGATTATGTCTTTATCTAGTGGCCATTTTGGTAAATAATCATTAGATGAATCCCATGTTGGACTCAGAATAACCTGACCCACCACAGACCTTCATCATTGGGTTGAGGATGTAGTTGTTCGAGAACACCATCGACATGGTATAAATATATCATTTGAGGCTTCTTGTGAGGGTCTCAAAACACTAATACCAATTAATCCTCATATTATAACGAAATTTATAATAATTCTAGTGTTTCTCGTTAGAAACATCTACCATATTAGATGTTTTTTCAATTGAGTGTGACAATAACAACCTTCAGTATTAGATGAGTGTTGTTGAAGGATTAGACTATATCACCCTTCATGTTTAGGGTCTATTAAGGTGGGATCCATTCAACAAATATCACTAGTTCCATCCTAGTGGTTCCCTTCATAGGTCATATGATGATAAAAATCAACACACTAGCACCAATGACACCAATGATTTGCAAAAATATATGATACATTTGACATTTAATTCCATTGAAAAGCATGACTGGGATCAAATCCCTATTCCAAATAATGATGACCACTAACATTTTCCAATGGTAGCCAGTTTGAAGGATCGTAGTCTTTCTCACCCAGAATGAGAAACTGGTCATATTACAATAGAAAAAATGGCGTAGGAATTGATTTTTACCCCATTATTGAATCCCATCAGTATATTCTGAGTTCATAGGGAGGAAATATGCGGGCTCATATCCTTGAATCAATTGATTAAATATTACATTATATAGTGGAGATAGAATATTTATAGCATTACAATCCTACACACACTATTTTAATGAGTCACTTCATTATAGAAATAGTTTTCGAACTCATCAATGATATTCAAGCACTACTACATATACAAGTATATTCACATATTTCTATCCTTGCAATAATGACTACACAATAATCTAATGTGTTTGAACACATGGATTATCTAGTGAAATTTCACATTCTTGATCTTGTCAAGGTGGATTATCAAAATATTCTTATAATGAGGAGTCAAATAGGGATCATATAACCATTACAATCAGGGGTCACCAATTGAGAGTACCACATCCTACCAGATTAGGTAACATTACAATCTAAAATGTAAAGCAACATACTCCAAAATATCAGGAACATTCTCATTAACGTATTATGATAGGTATAATCATGTGAAAATAGAACATATCTCAACAAATCCTCATAATTATATCAAAAAAGTACTATGTCCTAACACAAAGGCTAGAGATTGGGATCATATATGCATTATAACTAAGGCTAACCACGTTGGATTAGTACATGCCTTAGGGTAGGATCATATTCCTATCAGTTAAGCTACTTGGTATATTTTAACATATTCTGAACAACGGGCTCACATTACCACATCACCATATGGGTATTTAAATATTTATGAAGATTTATTAAAACTTGAACATTTCCCTTCACAATACTAAAAGGTTGGTCAATACATTCCCAACATTACATTGAATGTGGGTAATATCCCAAATCATCTCAATTACAGCATTATTATGTTTATTCGAGACACTTTCTCAATTACCCAATGGTCCATCAACATTCAACTAAAGAAAAATGTGATCATTAACATGATATTCTACATTGTTTTGTTGTGTAGATGAATTGTAGGGACTCAACAACTGACATTTGACAGGTCTAACCTTTCCTCAGTGATATTTGACACTAAAAAAGATAATACTTCTATTTATTAGAAACATACCTATATATTGGTTCTCAAAAATGAGATTCCATAGTATAAATTGGTTATTGAAACACATGTGTGAATAGTATGTATTTCTATATATACTATTAGAAACCCATTATCCCTATCAATAGGAAACCCTAAGATGAACCTTTTGTTCTCTCAAGAGATAGAGTAATGTATGTTTAATGAAGTGGAAGAAAAAATAGACATAAAGAGAGAGACAGCTGGAAAAAACAACCAAAATATATTTTTCCCCTTGGTACTACTAACTATGAGATACCCGAATAGCTCTAGATGGAGTTCATGCCTCATCTATGGGAAAATATGTGGCCAACATACCAGTGGCTGAAGTGTGGATAACTCTATATAAGATTAAAGGGTCACCATCAGAACATCAAGATACTATATAATCAGATAAACAAGATTACTATCTCAATGGTCCGATAACTAAAATAAAACAAACATAGTGAAAATATACAAAACATTTGTTACTGTTTAATCCTAAATAATTTGAAATTAATAACTAAATCCTCATAGTATATATATAAAAAAGGATGGATAATGTATGAATAATTTAATTTCACCACACCCTAGGAAAAATTTACCTCCCCAGATACAAGATCCTATTATTTCATAGCCCCCAACAAGATCGAGGTACCATGTAATGCAGAAGCCAGTTGGTCACTACAAAGAAATTATTCCACATCAATGGTGTGAAGACATATCAAATAATTGTAGAGGATATCCAATAGGTCTTTGAATTGGGACCGTCGAGGAAATTGTAATTCATTTCATTCATACAACCCATGTTGTAATCACCTAGACAATTTCCCATAAACAATGACTCCCATAGTGGTATTCTATTGCACATAGAAGACACTAGAGCATAGCTAAACCAAATATAACCTATAATAATAGTAGCTATTATAGAATCCATCTAGGATTGAACCCATACCATATAGATATAATAATGTCTACCTTCTCCAAAACTCATATAATGGTAAATTATTTATAGGACTCATGACACACCGGTTACAACTACAAATAAACCCCAGACCGCTAGGCTAGGGGAAAAATATCTCAATCATCATCACCTTTTTATCATCCCCAAATGGGTCTATAAGAAATCATTGGATGTTCCAGATCAACCCTTGCTGATAGGGATAGGGTAAATTATATATCAATTCCTATATATAGATTCATAAAATCATTGACCAGAGCCATCATATCATCGACAACATGATCAAAAAAATTCCAAATGTGTCCCCTAATATCTCACATCCTATAGGTTGGGGGAATTTTAATCACCATCATCTCTATAGATATAATTTTCATTCTCTAGAATGGGAGGTAAATATTGATGTTTAGTATCCCATTCATTGTAACAACCCAAGAATCCACGATACATTTCCCATTTAATAATGCAATAGCTTGCATTGTACGTAACATCAAGATTCTAACACAACGTAAGCAATCACAGTATCCGTTTTGAATATTAATACCCACTTTTAGAAATTTTATAAATATTATTTTTCAAAATGGACTTCATTTTTGAATTTATAATACCAAAATTATCTTAGGGTGTGTTTTTGGTATTTTTCTTAAAACATTCAATTTTTGATGAATATTAAAAACCACTATGTTATTGGTTAGAACATAATTTTAATATAAATAATTATTTATATTATTTAAATTTATTTTAGGTCAAAATAGATTCATAATAAGAAATATGTTCAATATAATTCATTGGATTCATTTTATAATAAATTTATAGAAATAAATATTTTATTGAGCTTTTTATCGTCTTTACCAACCTTATCAAAGCATATACAAATTTGCATAAAACATAATTTTATCGCTTCTATGAGGTTAATTTAAAAATTCCAAGAGTCACGGTTAATATCTTTAAGTAAAATTTGGTTCAATAAGATGAAAATAATTTTTAGTGAATAATACCTTTTTACTTTTTTTTACCACGGTTAATAGTAAATGGAGTAATTAATGGAACAAAAGATATCATAATTACCCAAAAACATGTCCTAATTATATTGGATATGTATACTTTGACCAAAAAAAACATAGGAAGAAAATATTACTCTCATTGGTCCACATGGATTAGATTAGGACATTTTGTTAAGTCGAGTTGAAAGAGTTAAATTCAAAGTTTAATAACAAAACCATATTTAATATAGTGTAAAACATAAGATAAATTTGACTATAAATATAAATTAGAATGATAAAAATATTTCCTACATAACGGTATTTTATTTATAATTTATAGAAATTATATAATTTAATTTATTTTTGACACAACGATGATACAGTAATTTCATTATTTATGAACGATTAAAATAATTGATACTATACATATCTAAATAAGTGTTATTTATGACTTTTTATGAATTCCACTAATTTTATAGGTTAATAATACTAGTTAGGGTTGATTAAATAATTTTTTCGTAGGAATCATGCTGTATAGATTTTCACAAAAAAACAAATACTTAATAGTATCAAAATTGACATAATTGTGTTTTTAAAACAAATACTATATGATTAATTGATATAATATTATTGAATATCTATGGCTCGGACAGATTACTATAATAAGGTTATATATATTAATAATGAACCACTTCGGGTTCTCTTGGCTTGTTCATGTATGTTTATTAACCATATAATATAAAAATACAAAGAGACATGGTAAATGTCAAACTATTTAACTAATAGATAAATCTAAAAGATACTATTAATATAGTGAACTAAAGATGTCTAAAACCTATTGAATGAGATTATTTCGACCCATACCCACCTTATCCCAGAAATAATTTATTTTGGGGACATTAGAATCAAAATATTATTTTATTATAAAATAACATTTCATGGAATTCCCTAAGTGGCCCTCACCTCTCTTATAAATGGGCACTTCCCCTTATCTTAATTTCACACCTCCAAATCCATTTTTCTTGCCCAATCCCTTCTCAAATATCCTACCAAATTTTCTCCTTTAATTCTAGATTCCTTCCTTTGGTCATAAGTCCATCCTATTGATCACTTTGGATAAAATCAAAAGGAATAACCCAAAGAAGTCATAAATATTTTATCACATCTTTCAAGTTCTTTTCTTCTCCCAATTCTTCTTTCATTGTGGTTTCCATTAAAAAATAATAACCCTAGAATCATCTATATATTGTGATTTTATTATAAAAACGGTACAACCATATTCATTATTCTATCTATCATATGAATTATGAAGTCACCATACGTGTGTACGTACGACTTACCATTTCCACGTTGTGTTTTAATATGTTATTCAAACAATTAATTATTTCAAAGGGTATAATAATGAATATAACTGATATAAATAATAAATACAACTTCTTAATGAATCATTATATATGATATAAAATCCTATTACATATGATTTCACCATCAATATAATGATATTGTCGCTCGTGCGTACATACAGATTACCATCTCCACGAACGCGATGAGATTCATTCCTCATCGTAATCATTCAAGAATAACATTCATTTTATGATTATAAATAATTTTTATGAACATAATATAATTCTATATATGAATAAAATATATACAAGACATAACAAACATGACTTTCATAACCAATCATATGATGGAAAATGGATCAGTTAACACCGTAAATGATGATACAACTGAAATATTATTAACAAAACAATATTAGAAGATCATATATGATATAATATTTTGGTATAGAGTTCATTTATAATTTAATAACAATGATATAACTATTATAAAAGTGTTTAACATACCATAGACTAAGAAAATATACAATTTTAGTGTTAATTTCACAATCTGTTTATTATACGAGGGTGTTTTTAAGTAAGTATCTAATGGAACGTCTTTTTCAACCACATCGGTGTTTTCAAAAAAAAATATTTCTATACATTTTTACAATTAAAAAGTCTAATGGGTAAATTCATTTATACCTTTATTTGACCTTATGCGTTGGGATGGAATCATTCATTTGTTTTCCAAACAACTTTATTTATGACCCTTTCGACAAAATTAAGGTAAAAATGTTTTTTAGCTTATACGGAGGGTGAAACTATTTTCAGCCATTATAACATCATTGAATCTTACCTTACAATATAATAAGAATATTTCAAAAATAAATGTTTTATATTATAATTATGTTACTCGTAAAAGATTTCAAAATAATATGATATATTTCTCTCAAATTGTTTTGAATTCATATATGTCAACATTCTTTGATAACTTTTACACTTATTTGTAGTTGATTTTTTATGATACAAATATTCCATATTGTATTTCATATTCTGTGATATGTTTAACTATGGTTGAGTTATTTTTATATCATTCGTTAATTTTGGATAATGTATTGACATTAAATATGCTGGTTTTTATACGAATGTTTATGTTATATACCAACAATTTAATATGAGGAATTTATTGGACTTAGTATTTGATGGGTGGAACCCGCTATAGCTCCTCGATGGATCGGTAGGTCTGAAGAAACAATTAGACATGGAATTTGATGAGGCCCTTCCCAATATGATATATGGTTTTGGCTAAGGCCTAAATAATTTTTACACGTGTTGGTTGAGCCCTTGACAAGATGTTTCAGAATGGTTGGCATTATACATCCCCTCATTATGAAAAAAATAATGTTGGTTCATGTGGTTTTTAGACTAGTAGAATACCAATGACTATGTTTTATTATGGAACTATTTACCCTGATCATATTCTTTTCATAAAAAAATCATGTTTATTATTTGTAAAGGCATGTGTTTTTAATTATTCATCAAGCCTAATTTTTATGTTATCTTCCGTAGTATTTCTTACCCTCACTGAGAATTTGAGCTCACCCCCTTCTTATATTTCATTTTACCAGGATATGGAGAAGATAGTTATGAGTGACCTGCAGGCATAATATAAAAGACTTGGATTTTTCTAATGGAACAAATTATTGTGGTATTTCTCCTCAAGTTGTAATCTGAAACTTATGTATGTATCTAGATTCAAATAATACTGAACTGATCGGTATTTCAAGACATTATTCCTTATATCATGCCGATGTTATGTAATAAAGAACCATCTCTGGGTAACTGGGTTTGGGGTGTTACAGTTGGTATCAGAAAAACTTTAGTACAATCATTGGAAAATAGATTTAGAAAAACGCTGATTAGAGAAAATTACCCTAAGATAGACTTTGAGGATTAGTATATAAGAAATTCCTTGAATTTTGGTACTATATAGGTTTTATGAGATCTCCAAGCAATACATCCATGTCAAGATACAAGCAGTTAAAGGTCGATCTAGCCCAGATGTACCTAGGGGTAAAACCCGAAAACACCGCTTTCAGCTAGACTCGAATGTGAACTGGTGCAAAAAAACGGGCATTGATGCACTCTTGGTTATGACCCTCCTGGGGATTATTCATAGGATAATTCTCAATTTCATTACAAACCATTATGAAGGATTTTTTATTATATACCTCCTCATTGATAAAATTTTTATGATTATGGATTATATCCATAAACTTTTCAATTTACAAGTTCGGAAATATGTATTGTGGTTCACAAAATAATCTACAATATCCCATTGTTTAGAAATGGCACATAGTGGAAGGAATTGAAACTGTATCAACGCACATAATCCATGTAGGGATTGTACTCCTACTCAAGATAATTATAGAGGACCTAGTGATGCAACTGGTTCTGATCATCTTATCACCATACTGGGACAACCTACACAGGTTATGAATAATAACTGCACCAATATGGAGCACCCTGATCCACCACACAGAGGACCAGTCTTTTATTTAATCTTCAAGACAGAAACACCATCATTAAATGGGTCTACAAATTCATTTGTAGCTGAATAATGGATAAGTTCCTTAGAGAAAAAATTTCATTCTTTGGGGACTAGCGAAAGGGAAAATTATGTCATGGCATTTTATCTCCTCACCAGAGATACAGATCAATGGTGGTCATTAATTCAAAACAGAAAAGAAAAAATGAAGAAGTATCAAGTATCGAATAGAGGGAGTTTTAAGATATTTTCATAGAAAAATACTTTCCTCATGACCAATGATGTAATATAGAAAGTAAATTTCGATGTCTGAGTGTAAAGCCTCGACCCCAGTTACCCATAGTTGGTGCATTATTACCGAAAATTGGCATGATTACAAAGAATAAATTCCCCAAAGCACCGATCAGTTCATCAATCATGGAAACTAGATTACATACATGAATTTCATCATTACAACTTGAAAAGAAAAACAATAGTAATTTATTCCATTATAAATGTCCAAGCCTCCATGATTATTCCTACAAGTCACTCATAACTAACTTTTTCATATCCAGAAAAAATAAAACATAAGAAATCGGTGAGTTGATAAGCTTAGTATGTAACACCCCGAGATTTTATGAAAAATATTCTTTTAATTTCATTAATGTCTTGTGTTGTATGATACAACAAGATTACCTTGTGCTATACGCAACACCGTATTAGCTTGCAGTATACGCAACACTATTCTTGGATTGTGTTACACACAATTTTTATAATAGTTATTCTACACAAAATTGAGTATATATAAATATATATATTCAATATATAAATGAAATATGGTTGGATTCTGTTATACGAAACGACGAAGGATTATTTCACAACACGCAACCCTGACTTGTCTTGCATTACACGCAATCACGACCTTCCTCGATAGTATGTGTTGTACGCAATACCGAGTTTTACTAAACATCGATATATTATTATAATATTTTTATGAACTAGTCGTTATGAATAGTATTATCTAAATTTTGAATTTTATAACATTATTATTCATCTTACACATTTTCTAGAACATGGTATAAGAACAAAATAAATTTTTCGGGTAAAATAACTATTTTTCAAAAAATGCAGATTTGCCACCTTTTGATGGCGCACCCACATTAAATCTAGTTTTTGACATGTTTATAAGTTAAATTTGACAAAGTAAAATTCTTCTTTGGAATCATGAAATAAAAATTTACTTTGGATAAATTTTTCTTATCATTCTGGTAACTTTCATATTTTGATGAATAGTAAAAACACGGTATATTTTAATGAAAAACAACTTTTTTCATCGTAATAATTTATATGGTTAAATTATAATATTGAATGGTTTTAAAGTATAAATAGAATAAATTTTTACCATTTAATATAATTTATTTCACTAGAAATGATTTTACATTGAATTCGTATGTTAAATCAATTCAATCTTTTGCAATGTTTTAAACAAAAACCCATTTTCATTCGACAAAGGGATTAATTTTAATTTAATTTCTGAAACTTCTGTGTATTGAATTTGAAAAAATAGATTCCATGTTTTGAATCAGTGGGTCCAAATTATGTTAATAGGCTACTTTTTATTTTTGGGAATTATGAATAGTTACTATGGTAAATTTTATTTACTATAGTTAAAGATAAATCGGGTAATTAAGGGGAAATATAATATTATAAAATTACCCTAACACAAGCCAAAATTCTATTGGATGGCAAAAGGTAGACCCATATTACCTTAGAGTCGGATTATCTTCATTTTATGGACTTTTTAACATGAAATTAATTTAATTATTATTAAAACCAATGAAGGTGACAACATGTCACTCTCTTAAAGCTTATAAGTATAATAATTTTAATTTAGTGATAAAAAACATAACACTTCGAAAATTAATAGTCTACAAAAACATAATAAAATTATATACATCATGGTAATTTATTTAGAATTTTTAGGGATTACATAATTGTCATTAAGGGTGATACATTAATTATACATAAATTATTTATTAAGTGAAAAATAAGTAATATAGTTTTTATTGAAATATGAATACCCATTATAAGGCCCAAAAAACTGACCGAAACTTATTTTTAGTTTATATCTACACCTTAACCATCCAATTACCTAATATATAACCGTTTGGAGCCTTATAAAAGTGATTATGACACTTATATTAGTTTATTTTAAATGATGCCAAAGTTGTCACCTTCATAATTAAATAAATATAACAATTTAAATATAGTGATTTTAAGATGATAAATTAGAGTAAAATTATTATTGTAAAAGGTAATAGATTTATATTAATCATAGGATTTTATTTTAAATTTTTATGGATCAAATCAGTATATGAAATAATTATACAAAAATGTTGTAGTAATTATTTTATTAAGAGATAAACCAAATAAATGGTTTTAAAAATAATAAAATAAATATTATATGAACTATTTAATGTGATCCACTAATTTTATAGATACATATGAACTTTTATAAATCTATTAATGATTTTATTTCGAACATATATTCTGTATATATTTTATTTAAATTCAAATAAATGAATAGTGTCAAAATTGACACTATTGTTATTTTATAAAAATAACATATTATAAAATTGTTTAAAAATCACAAAAATATTTAAAAATTATAAATTTAAATTTATATGGTCTATAATGTTATAAATAAAACAATTATGGAAAATTCACAACAAATATGTAATTATTTGTTATAATTTAAAATTTAGAATTTTATTACCTCAAATAAATGTAAATATATTAAATAAGGATCAATCAAAATGATAATGTTTAAAATAAGATCAAAACATGTCTAAATTTGATTGGTTGATGCTATTACAACCCTATATCATCTAATATTCGAATATGAATCATTTTTGGAGGTTTTTAAGTGGGGTTAGATTTATTATAAATTAATATTTTTAAGAATTCCAAAGGTGTCCCTCTCATCCGTTATAAAAGGGACCCTCCTCCCTCTCCTCCTCACACCAATTTGAGCCTTAAATCTCGGCCATACCCTGCCAAATTATCTTCTCAACTTCCCTAGAAACATCCTAGAGGTTCTGGTCTACTTTAAAGACTAATCTTAGTGCCCTAAGAGGAGGTTTCAAAGAGGCGTATCGAAGAAGAGGTAATTTCTTCTCCCGATTCTTTCAAGCTTATTTCTTCTTCAACTTCTTATTCTTTATTTGTTTCATTATAATGTAATAAAATCAGTATGAATAATATAATTATTTGTTATTATAAATATGAAACAACCCCATTTCATCTTCTATCCATCCTACGGAAAAGAAAATCACTGTGCGTGCGTACGTATGGAATACAGTCTCCACGCCGTGGTGTAATCTGTTTTTCCACCAACACCTTACATGGATGGTTATAATGGTGTAAATAATAACTATACATAGTTATTATAACATCATACTGATTATGATATATTGTATCATCCACTCCAATTCAATTCAATAATTATGAAAACGATATCATCGCTCGTGCGTACGTATGGACTACCGTCTCCACGACGCGATGAGATTCATTCTCCATGTTAACCATTTAAGATTGATTATAAAGTATATATAAGAAATAATAATGAAATATATTACATTATAAAGCTACTAGATTTATGTATATATATATGTCATCTACTTAATTCCATTCAACTCGATAACGAAATGAAAACAGCATTCATGCGTACGTACAGCCTACCGTCTCCATGAACTGTGTATTTATTTCCATTTATCAATCTATTATATATATGTATATTATGAATATATATTATATATAAATCATGTTTTATATTCTGGAATTATGTAATCGTGATCTATGTAATCATATGAATAATTACAAGTCAAAACACGGATGACAAATGAAATGATTTTACCCAAAACACTCTTTAACATGGAATTTACAAAAGAACGGGTAATGTAAAGTCATAAGTGAACAATATATGATATCATAACAGTGAATATGATTCTTTAAAAAGTCAATGACATTATTTAAATCTTTATAATGTAGGATCGGACACTTATGACGCAAATCAGACCTATGGTAAGGGATAACTTTTTCAATCTCATTTTTATCCGAGATTGCTTATACGTAAGTATTTACTATGGTTATATTTATCATCCATGTCCAAGTTCATAAAAATGTTTTCATGTATGTTTAAATTCCTTTTTACACATTTTTGACTTTTACTACATGGTATGTATGGAATCATTCTATTACGAGGTACATTTTGATTTTTCCTACAAAAGTACGAGGAGAATGCTATTTTTAACGTATACGGCGTGAATGGATTTTTACGGTTTCATAACGCCTCATTTTCAGGATGCTTACACTACATGATTTTATGACTATTTTCAACAAAATAATTTTATTTTAAAAGTACATGGCATTTTTTTGAAAATAAAATGATTTTGACGAAGAAAGGATATTTTCCTCAAGAATTCATTTCAAATGTTTTATCAAAACCATTTTCCGTATAAGATGACATTATTTGATATGTGTATGATTCATGTTTAATTTCTCTATGGTTTACATGGTTTCATTTTATTATGATGAAATTTCCATTTGTTTTATATGGATTATGAGATGATGAGATGATGTTTATGAAACCCATTTTATTCTTTGGGTTATGATGAATGTTTTAAGTTTATTTTGTGTCACATGTAAGAATGATTTTATTATGATATGGGTGGGAACTATATCTCTCTCCAATGCATTGGGTATAGATTTTATATCTCATGAGATAGACATGGCTGGAACGGTAAGTTAATCTGGTTCAGTGTTACAGGACTGAAACGAGGAGTGAACTCGATTCAGAATTGGACTTTGTCCACTAAGATGGTCTTGGAAGCAATGCCTTGGATACTATGGAAATAATTACATGTGCTTAATGGATTCCACAATTACATGTTGGATTCCAATGCTATTTTATCGTGATTTATGTTCCGCTATGATATATGCCTTATGTACTTCCATTTTTTATGTCTTTGCTCAAGATTTTTAATGTTCATGTTTTTTTAAGTTCAAATGTGTATGGTGTGTTTTATTTTATCCATGCTTACCCTTACTGAGCATTTGAGCTCACCATTTTTATGTTTTCTTTTCCCCCAGGATTAAAAGAAATGTTTTAGGTAAGAAAAAAAGGGGAAGAACTTTATGGGAGATGTTGAAGATCTTTCACCATGATTAGAAGATTATATTCCGAGTTTCCAAAGACACTAAACTATTAAAGTCCTTGTGTGTCTTTTTTTTATGTATTAAGTATTCCGCAAAAGTAATGTAATTTCCATGTACATTAATCTTCGGGTCTCTATAGTTGGTATCAGAGGAAAGGTTTAGTCAACCTTTGGAAACTAGGATGCGAAAACGTTAGTGAGATCCCTAGAGATATTTCTAAGGTATGTCTTGATATGTACCTAAAGATAAGAATAAGTATAGGATATAGTCCTAGAACTATGGTAACGATCATAGAATTTAACCTAAGATGTTATATATTAATGGTGCTCCCCCTTTACTATGTTCTTTTCCCTTGCATGATTTTTGCCTCTCACACTATTCTTTTTGGGTTTTAGAAAATGTCTGGAAATAGGAAGATTCATGATAATGGAGGATATGACGGACAATGGAATGATTTTCTTCCTTAGAAACCAAATGAAACGGGATCTGGAAGTCCAATCATCGTTATTATTCCTAATTAGCAATATCATAATATGATCAATAATCTCAACGTTGGTAAGTTTCCCGACTCAGATAATAAGAGAAATATGGAGATTCATGACGATCATAAGGGAAAGAAAGTTTAATTTCCCTCATGTAAATCATGTGGGAAGAGGCATCCGGGAGATTGTTTCAAAGGAACTGGAAGATGATTTGGGTGTGGAAAAGAAGGACACAAATCCAGTAAGTGCAAAGGAAAAGGTTCAGTTAACACCATGAACAAGGATAATGGTATTGCTATGACATCAACAATAATTAGATGTTCTAAATGTGGAATGTACAGGCATTATGCAAACCAATTCCCTAATGGAAAATCTCATGAAGAGAATCAGCATGGTCATATGGGTAGTATTTATGTGGATGATGATAAGTCTACAAATGATATATGAGGTGAAAGAAGTGTTGAAGCTCAGTCGGTTGTTTTAGAAGGTAGTGGAATGATTGTATGTTTATCGAGAGTTATGTTGTATAGTTAATGGTACTATGGAATAAAGAATCATCTAAGGATTGTTACACTATTGTTTTTCTTAAAAGTATTTGAAAGTATATGTTGAATGGTACCAGTAACCATGGAATGTTATTCAGATATTTTTGTAAATTAGACGATATGCGCATAATGAAGGAATAAGAAGATAATGAGATGTTTGATTGTATTCATGAGCTCATGATTGATATAAGGACTAAGTGATATCATGGTTTTAGTATATAGAATTTTGAGGATTTTGGAATGTGGAAAGTGTTAACTTTTAACTTCATTTAAGTTTTCACTAAGGATCAATAGGTATTCATTTTTCAAGAGAATACATGATTAAGGCCTTCGAATGTATGTAATGTGACCAACAAGACATATCTTATGATATATGTGGATCAACGATGGTATTAACATGCTTCTTATATGAAATATCTAGTAATCATTTTCACTATGATATGACAAAGGACTGTAATATTATGGATAAGCCTAATGATTGGAATGGATTATGTTGGACATAAGTTAGTATTGTTTAAGGATAAAACCTTTTTTCGAAATTATTTATGGGATGATATAGTAATGTAGTTTTAGAAAAAGGACAACCTACAGGACGGGCGACATCCCATTGCGTCAGACAAGGCTGTGGGAATCGAACCCACAACCGAAGTGTGACTGGCTTTATCACCTACCAATGGACTACAAGAAGTCCCTGGTCAGTAGAAACTAGTTTTATTTTATTAAGAGGTATGATATATGTAGTATAAGTTCATTTTTGGAGCCATATACGATTAATCTAACCATAAGATGGACTTATAACTTTGGCTAACCTTTTGTTTGAAAGAGATGGAATGACCCATAATTCTATCACATGATCTGCTAACACATCACGAATAACAAATTCAATTAATTTCATTAAGGGATGAAGTGTAAATTGTTCAATTCACGAACAACAGTGAGATTGTACCAAATTCATGCAAGTATTTCTTTTAATTCATCAACTTTAGGGAAATGATCTTGAAAACCAAAAATGTTGTCCTAGTTCCCTTATATCTGTTGAATCAGATGGTACCTTACATCATCACAAATCAGTAGCTTTGTGATTGTCGACATTTTCATAGCCATGTTCTCTACCACTCTCCATCAGAACTTGATGGTTAGATTTTTCTTCCATATCCATATTTTCACCTATGTTCTCCTACATGGAAACCCAGTGATGAGTTAATTTGGGTAACCGTTACATTACATACTTTAGTTTTTAAATCCATGTTTTGGTATTCCTTTTTACGATGTGGGTTTCTATTAAACAAACTTTTGAGTAGTAAACCATTTATAACACCGACGAATTTCGAGGGCGAAATTCATTTTAAGGGGGGTAGAATGTAACACCCTGAGATTTTATGAAAAATATTTTTTTAATTTCATTAATGTATTGTGTTGTATGCTACAACAAGATTACCTTGCGCTATACGCAACACAGTATTAGCTGGCAGTATACGCAACACTATTCTTGGATCGTGTTACACACAATTTTGATAATAGTTATTCTACACAACATTGAGTATATATATATATATATATATATATATATTCAATGTATAAATGAACTATGGTTGGATTCTGTTATACGAAAAAATGAAGGATTCTTTCACAACACGCAACCCTGACTTGGCTTGCATTACACGCAATCGCGACCTTCCTCAATAGCATGTGTTGTACGCAATACCGCGTTTTACTAAACAATGATATATTATTATAATATTATTATGAAATAGCCGTTATGAATAGTATTAACTAAATTTTTAATTTTATAAAATTATTATTCATCTTACACATTTTCTAGAACATGGTATAAGATCAAAATAAATTTTCTGGGTAAAATAAGTATTTTTAAAAAAATACAGTTTTGCCGCCTTTTGATGGCACACCCACATTAAATCTAGTTTTTGACATGTTTATAAGTTCAATTTGAAAAAATAAAATTCTTATTTGGAATCAAGAAATAAAAATTTACTTTAGATAAATTTTTCGTATTATTCTTGTAGCTTTCATATTTTGATGAATAGTAAAAACACGATATATTTTAATGAAAAACTACTTTTTCCATCGTAATAATTTATATGGTTAATTTATAATATTGAATGGTTTAAAGTATAAATAGAATATATTTTTACCATTTAATATAATTTATGTCATTAGCATTGATTTTACATTGAATTCGTATTTTAAATCATTTCAATCTTTTACAATGTTTTAAACAAAAACCCGTTTTCATTCGACAACGGGATTAATTTTAATTTAATTTCTGAAACTTCTGGGTATTGAATTTGAAAAAATAGATTCCATATTTTGAATTAGTGGGACCAAATTATGTTAATAGGCTACTTTTTTTTGGGAATTATGAATAGTAACTACGGTAAATTTTATTTACCATAGTTAAAGGTAAATCGGGTAATTAAGGGTAAATATAATACTATAAAATTACCCTAACATAAGACAAAAATCTATTGGATGGATAAAGGTAGACCCGTATAACCTAAGGGTCAGATTAGATTCATTTTATGGACTTTTTACCATGAAAATAATTTAATTATTATTAAAACCAAAGAAAGTGACAACATGTCACTCTCTTAAATCTTATAAGTATAATAATTTTAATTTAGTGATAAACATCATAAAACATCGAACATGAATAGTCTCCAGAAATATACTAACATTATATACATCATTATAATGTATTTATAATTTTTAGGGATTAAATAATTTTCATTAATGGTGATACATTAATGATACATAAATTATTTATTAAGTGAAAAATAAGTAATATAGATTTTATTGAAATAATAATACCCATTAAAAGGCCCAAAAAACTGACCAAAACATATTGGTAGTGTATATAAACACCTTAATAATCCAATGGCCTAATATATAATAGTTTGTATCCTTATAAAAGTGATAATGAAACTTATATTATTTTATTTTAAATGACGCCAAAGATGTCACCTTCATAATTTAATAAATATAACAATTTAAATATTGTTCTTTTAAGATGATAAATTCGAGTACATGTATTATTGTGAAAGTTAATAGATTCATATTCATCATAGGATTTTATTATTAATTGTTATGCAAAAAATCAGTATATTAAATAATTATACAAAAATGTTGTAGTAATTATTTTATTATGAGATTAACTAAATATATGGTTTTAAAAATAATAAAATAAATATTATATGAACTATTTAATTTGATCCACTAATCTTATAGATACATATGACTTTTTATGAATCTATTAATGCTTTCAGTTCGATCATATCTTCTGTATATATTTTATTTAAATTCAAATAAATGAATATTGTGAAAATTGACATTATTGTTATTTTATAAAAATAACATATTATAAAATTGTTTAAAAATAAAATAGTATTTAAAAATTATAAATTTAAATTTATATGGTCTATAATGTTATAAAGTAAACAATTATGGAAAATTCACAACAAATAAGTTATTATTTGTTATAATTTAAAATTTAGAATTTTATTACCACAAATAACTGTAAATAGATTAAATAAGGATAAATCAAAATGACAAGGTTTAAAATAAGATCAGAACATGTCTAAATTTGATTGGTTGATGATATAACAACCCTATCTCATCTAATATTCGAATATGAGTCATTTTTGGAGGTTTTTAAGTGGTTTTACATTAATTATAAATTTAATTTTTTTAAGAATTCAAAAGGCGCCCCACTCCTCCCTTATAAATGGGCCCCCCCTCCCTCTCCTTCTCACACCGATTTGAGCCTTCAAGCTCGGCCAACCCCTGAAAAATTATCTTCTCCACTTCCCTAGAAACATTCTAGAGGTTTAGGTATACTTTAAAGACCAGTCTTAGTGCCTTAATAGGAGGTTTCAAAGAGGCGTATCGAAGAAGAGGTAATTTCTTCTCCCGATTCATTCAGGCTTCTTTCTTCTTAAACATCTTATTATTTAGTTATTTCATTATAAATTAATAACATAAGTATCAATAATATACATATTTGTTATTATAAATACGAAACAACCCCATTTCACCTTTTACCCATCCTACGGAAAACAAAATCACTGCGCGTGCGTACGTACGGAATACCGTCTCCACGCCGTGGTGTAATCTATTTTTCCACCAACACCTTACATGGATGGGTATAATGATGTAAAGAATAATTATACATAGTTATTATAACATCATTCTGATTATGATATATTGTATCATCCACTCCAATTCAATTCAAAAATTATGGAAACAATATCATCGCTCGTCCGTACGTACGGACTACCGTCTCCACAACGCGATGAGATTCATTCTCCATGTTAACCATTTAAGAATGATTATAAAGTATATATAAGCAATAATAATGAAATATATGACATTATAAAGCTAGTGGATTTATTTATATATGTATGTCATCTGCTTAATTCCATTCAACTCGATAAGGAAACGAAAACAGCATTCATGCGTACGTACAACCTACCGTCTCCATGAACGGTGTATTTCTTTCCATTTATCGATCTATTATATATATGTATATTCTGAATATATATTATATATAAATCATGTTTTATATTATTTAATTATGTAATCGTGATATAATTAATCATACGAATAATTACAAGTCAAAACACGGACGACAAATGAAACGATTTTACCCAAAACACTCTTTAACATGGAATTTACAAAAGAACGGGTAATATAAAGTCATAAGTGAACCATATATGATATCATAACAATGAATATGATTATGTAATAAGTCAATGAAATTATTTATATCCTTATACACGTGGTTCGGACAATTATGAAGCAAATCGGACCTAAGGTAAGGGATAACTTTTCCAATCTCATTTTTATCTGAGATTTCTTATACATAAGTATTTATTGTGGTTATATTTATCATCCATGTCTGAGTTCATAAAAATGTTTTCATGTATGTTTAAATTATTTTTACCCATTTTTGAATTTTACTACATGGTATGTATGGAATATTTCTATTACGAGGTACTTTTTGACTTTTTCGACAGAAGTACGAGGAGAATGCTATTTTTAACTTATACAGCGTGAATGGATTTTTACAGTTTCATAAAGCCTCATTTTCAGGAAGCTTACTCTACATAATTTTATGACTATTTTCATCAAAATATTTTTATTTTAAAAGTACATGGAATTTTTTGAAAAGAAAATGATTTTGACGAAGAAAGGATATTTTCCACAAGAATTCATTTCAAATGTGTTATCAAAACCACTTTCCATATAAGATGAAATTATTTGATATGTGTATGTTTTAAGTTTAATTTATCTATGTTTTACATGGATTCACTTTTCTTGTGATGAAATTTCCATTTGTTTTATATGGATTATGAGATGATGAGATGATGGTTATGAAACCCATTTTATTCTTTGGGTTATAATGACTGTTTTATGTTTATTTTGTGGCACAAGTAAGAATGATTTTATTATGAAATGGGTGGGACCTATATCTACCTCCAATGCATTGGGTAAAGTTTTTATATCTCACGAGATAGACATGTCTGGAATGGTAAGTTAATCTGGTTCAGTGTTACAAGACTGAAATGAGGAGTGAACTCGATTCAGAATGGGACTTTGTCCACTAAGATGGTCTTGGAAGAAATGCCATGGATACTATGGAAATCATTACAAGTGGTTAATGGATTCCACAATTACATTTTTGATTCCCATGCTATTTTATCATGATTTATGTTCCATTATGATCTATTCCTTATGTACTTCTATGTTTTATGTCGTTGCTCAAGATTTTTAATGTTCATGTTTTTTTAAGGTCAAATGTATATGGTATGTCTTGTTTTATCTATGCATACCCTTACTGAGCATTTGAGCTCACCCTTTTTATGTTTTCTTTTCCCCCAAGATTAAAAGAAAGGTTTTAGGTAATAAAACAAAAGGGGAAGATCATTATGGGAAATTTTAAAGATCTTTCACCACGATTATAAGATTATATTCTGAGTTTCTAAAGACACTAAACTATTACGGTCCTTGTGTGTCTTTTTTTATTTTTTATTAAGTATTCCGCAAAAGTAATGTAAATTCCATGTACATTAAGCTTCGGGTAACTACAGTTGGTATCAGAGGAAAGGTTTAGTCAACCTTTGGAAACTAGGATGCGAAAAAGTTAGTGAGATCCCTAGAGATATTTCTAAGGTATGTCTAGGGATGTACCTAAGGATAATAATACGTATAGGATATAGTCCTAGAACTACGGTAACGATCTTAGAATTTAACCTAAGATGTTAGATATTGAGGGTGCCCCCCTTTACTATGTTCTTTTCCCAAGAATGATTTTTTCCTCTCACACTATTCTTTTTGGGTTTTAGAAAATGGCTGGAAACAGGATGATTCATGATAATAGAAGATATGATGGACAATGGAATGATTTTATTCATGAGAAACCAAATGAAACGGGATCTGGAAGTCCAAAAATCATTATTATTCCTAATCAGCAATCTCATAATATGATCAATAATCTCAACTTTGGTAAGTTTCCCAACTCAGATAATAAGAGAAATATGGAGTTTCATGATGATCATCGAGGAAAGAATGTTCATTTTCCATCATGTAAATCATGTGGGAAGAGGAATCCAGGAGATTTTTTTCAATGGAACTGGAAGATTCTTTGGGTGTGGAAAAAAAGGACACATAGCTCGTAAGTGCAAAGGAAATGGTTCAGTTAACACCATAGACAAGGATAATGGTATTGCTACGACATCAACAATGAGTAGATGTGTTAAATGAGGAATGTACGGGCATTATGGAAACCAATGCCCTAATGAAAAATCTCATAAAGAGAATCAGCATGGTCATATGGGTAGTATTTATGTGGATGATGATGAGGAGACTACAAATGATATATGAGCTGAAAGAAGTGTTGAAGCTCAGTCGGTTGTTTTAGAAGGTAGTGGAATGATTGTATGTTTATCGAGAGTTTTGTTGTATAGTTAATGGTACTATGGAATAAAGAATCATCTAAGGATTGTTACACTATTGTTTTTCCTAAAAGTATTTGAAAGTATATGTTGAATGGTACTAGTAACCATGGAATGTTATTCAGATATTTTTGTAATGTAGATGATATGTGCATAATGAAGGAATAAGAAGATAATGAGATGTTTGATTGTATTCATGATCTCATGATTGATATAAGGACTAAGTGATATCATGGTTTGAGTATATATAATTTTGAGGACATTGGTATGTGGATAGGGTTAACTTTTAAATGCATCCATGTTTTCACTAAGGTTCAATGGGTATTCATTTTTCAAGAGAATACATGATTAAGGACTTAGAACGTTTGTAATGTGACTAACAAGACATATCTTATGATATATGGGGATAAATGATGGTATTAACATGCTTCTTATATGAAATCTCTGGTAATAGTTTTCATGTCACGAACCGAATCTGGTCACTGCCAAAACCAGCACCAAACCCAGCCCGTGACATGACCCGAAGGGCGTTCCCTATCCCCACGGGCTGGCACAAGTGCCCGGGTATCATTAATTTAGGTTTGGGAACGATTTACCCGAGTATGAAAGCATAAAACATAAAAACAAAATCCATAATATAAATCTGAAATTTTTGAGTCAAACAAGACTTAAGTGAAAACCAGAACTGAGTACATTGGTTTATAGACAATACAAGTGGTCCAAATAAAAATAATTATAGCATTAAGACAGCCCCAAGGACTCCACACGACTAGGGGTCATTGCCCCCAAGCTATCTCCACAACTCTGCACCAAGAATGGGAACTAACACCATGAACCACCATCGCCCTTAGCCTTTCCTTTACCTGAATCAAACATAACCAATTCTACTTACACCCAAGGGGTGTAAGTAGGGTGTGAGACTAAGCCCAGTAGGATACCACCCAATGATTCCAAAGAGTAAGAAATACAATGTGAAAAAGCAAGCAGTTTTCAAACGCGAGGAAAAGTAGTGTTCAAATTTCAAGAAATGAAACCTCTACTTGATATTAGTTTTCAATCCAAAATTTTCAGAATATTAACTCGTTAAAATAGAAATGTTAGATACTGTAATTTACTTCCAAACACACCCGGAGACATGGGTAGATACTACAAATCCAATGAGCAACAACATTGGGAACACCCCTAGGCACTAGGTTGTCTTGGGCCCTATGTACCTCGTACCTCGGTGTAGAGTAACCATAGCAAAATCCTTTCTCGTGCACGAGCCACTAGTAGGGAACACACCCATAACCTAGTGGTCCCCAATAATCATCCACATAGTTTAGTTAGAGTTGTCGTTATCCAAATGCTAAGTGAAACAGGGACAAAACCCATCCGGTCCACTAGCCGTACTAGTACAAATCCGCCCCACCTAGGTACCCGGGCTTCCCCTTTTGTGCTCAATCAATTTCAGCATGCAACATAAATAAATTTTCATATAAAACACCATTACTGGTCAATAACAACCAATACAGTAGCTATCACATTTTATACCACTTAAAACACGCAACAAAACACTTAGATTTTTCATAAAACAATTCCTCAAAATCTCGTAGTGTTTCGGACACAAAACACCTTATAAACCTCACTTGCATACTATGTGCACATATTTAAGTTTCCAAAACATAAAGGATATCCCACTACAATTCAGTTAAAACACAAAATCATTTTTAGGGCAACCCCATATGGTTCAAGAAATGACATCATTGCAAAGTCTCCATTTTTTTACACAACACAACTCTTAGAATTTCATGTGGTTCACAAGCACAATTAAAACCAGATTTTTCAGCAACAAACACAAGGGACAATCATTAAAAACAGTATTTTTATCCCTATTATACTTCAATAAAATCAACTAGTTACTTATAGGGTAGCCCCAATTAAACTAATAATACATTTCTATGAAAAACCCCCAATTTCACATGAAATTGGCCTTTAGGATTCATTTTAAATACAAACACCACTAAAACTATATTTTTCAGAAATAATAAAATTTAATAAGCATGAAAATACCATAAAAACAGTAGCCAATTCACAAAGATTTCATACACAATGGAATCACCTACCAAAACCAAGGAAACCCTTGAATCCTTTGTGCGAAAACTCAAACGCACCACCGCCGCACCTCAAGAAATCTAAACCAGACCTAAAACCAGAATTTCAGACCATAAAACACAATATAAAACCTTAAATTTTAAACCCTACTTCCTGGACATTAGGAACCACAATTATAATGGAAGAAACCCTAACTAAATTGGATGTAACCCTAAACAAATTGAAAGAAGAAAGGAGGAGAACAACTTACTTAAAATATCTTGTATAAATCGCCCCCCAAAATACCAGTAGCTGATTTCACAAATACTCAAACCTTCAAGGTCGGTTCGAACAAGAATAGGTAGATCATTTAGGAATTTTAATGGGGGAAAAAGAGTAAGAATCGAAGGAGTTATGAAGGAAACAAATTACCTTTACAAATCTGCCCGAAATTTGAGTTCTCCAGAAAGTTCGACCTAAACCGCGATGAAAATGAGATGAAAAGAGGGTGGGAGGATATGGGACGCGCGGATGGGTTCAAGGGGCGTGTTTGGGGCTTGGAATCACCGAAAAATCATTAAAAATGAATAAGTTATTAGTAAATCAAATTTTATTTTTAAAACTGGAATTGGGCTTTCGGGCAGGCCCAATCCCTTAAATAAAAACCCATATACACCTTAGTTATGGATTTCCAAAGACTCCAAATTTTAATTGTGGTGTTAATATATCAGGGGAGGACATTTAGGAGTTGGAATGAGTAAAAAATATTAAAAAATGAATAAGTTATAAAAGAAACAAAATTTATTTTTAAATCTGGAATTGGGCTCACGGTTTGGCCCAATTCATGAAAACTCACCTATTCTCTATAAAAACATTGAAAACCCCCCAAAACAAAGCATTAATGGAAAGTAAAATAAAAATACATTTAAAATAAACTATGTATGTGACAATTCTCCCCACCATGAAAACTTTCCGTCCCGGAAAGTCACAGTAAGGCCAAAGCAACAACCAAACTCAACTGAGAAACCAAGATGTACTCTCTTGTCAGGTTTCTCCCCCAAAGGCCATAACACCTCCAGTGATCAATGAAGGAAGGAATACTCTCAAAAACATGACTTACACCACATTCCAGAAATAATAAAGCACAATCAGGCTTTATCCCAAATGAAAACTCCTCAGACACAATATGAACAATACTCAATCAATTTACCCAAATAAACAACAACATCGAACAAGGTTACACTTGCCCTACTATTACTAAACCATTGGTCACTCTCCAATATCAATTTTTACCAAAGAAAGATGTAGGTAGTTAGATATCTCCAAATGATAATACCTACTTCCCATACAAAACCAAGGAAAAATATGAGTTACTCGTATGAAGAGACACAAATGGGCTCCCCACCATAAGAGACAACTTAATTTTTTTTTTTTTTTCCGAGACAGAATCAAGACACTAAGAGGGGGAGGCCCAAAGAGACTCCCTAGTACAAGGGGTATACATAAATTAGAAATTTACAAAATAATATACATGATACCCACAGTGGGTCTTCCTACCACAAGAACCAACCATCTTAACTAACCAGCATGGGCCGACACAAAAGACCCAATTTTTTTTTTAGATTTGGAAAGGGTGTAGGGTCAGACCGCACGGTTTGGGAAACCAAGCACTAACTATGCTGATCGTTATTTGAACGTGTCTTCCTAGCACACTGAAATTACTAATCGTGCACAAAATGTGTGCTCAAACTTTCTAGCCAAATTTCCAACCATTCTCCAATGACTCAATAGAAACCAATGTGGGAGGGAAAAACATTAGGCGATGACATGGGTACAAGGCCCTCTACCTATTTCCACCGAACGAGAACAACAGAAGGAAGATGATGAAACCATAGGTTTAAACTGTTCCTATCTTTCATACTGAGGATAAGACTTTGTACAAGTGTTTAAACGACACTGGTGTTTCCCCTGACTACGCGCCAGCTTCTCTCCGGGACCTATGGCTGGAGCTTAAAATATTGAAGCATCTTCGGCCACGCAGTTAGGCTATTGAAACCCCTATGTGGAAATTCTTCTTTCGGTGCCACAAACAACTACACTGCATACCCTGATGGGTTTATAAAGACATAACACACTCCATAACCCACTTTACCAAAACCAAACATTTCATTGAAACAAGGGATCAGAAGATGCACACACATCGCACCTTGTTTCTTTGGGTGAGAAACAATAGAAGGGAAAGACACGTATAAACACCTTCCTCTAAGATAGAGGATTTGATGTTTTTCCCAAGGGAGACACAATCCCAACATAACATAGAACCTTAAAGGATTGTGTGACCTTCACCTTTATGGTCAAAAGAGCACACAACATTACAATGCGCCACCGAACATGACCCTGACGATTGATAGAAACAATACATGGAACGGGACCATATTCAAAGTCCATAAACAACAGATAAGTCCAAAAAGTGGACACAATATCATATCATGACCTAAATCTCAAAATTGGTCGTTTAATAATAACTCTTTCTTCAAAGAAACTATAAAGAACCCAGAGGCCCTCTTAGACACCATCAAGACACTCATCTGTACTAACAACGAAAGAACACTCCCACCTTTGGTGAATCAGGAAACTTAAGAGACTAAGGTCTCTTTCAACCTTCCCCAAGAACTATCCCACTACAAGAGGATCCACAAATCAGCGAAATGAATGGGTGTAGACTCAATAAAAGAAATGTTCGATAAAATATTATTTATATTGATCAACTGGAGGATTTTCCAATGGCGAAACAAAACGGGTTGCACTTCAGTTGTGCATTAACCCTTAATGGGGGCGTACCTTATCCAATGAGAGAACCCAAGGACCCAACCAAGCTGGTCTATTGGTAAAAACATGCCACAAACCAGATCCAAACACATGAAGGGAACCACCGTAAAGACATCCCAATTTTTTTTTTTTCAAAAGAGACCACTAACTGTCCCTACAACACAGCTTACCGACCAAACACAAACCCAAAACACAGTTTAAACAGAAGGGGGTTCTTGAACTCAAAACCTCCCATGACATTAACATTTTCAAAAACCCATAATACAAACCATACCAAACTATTCATCAAGACATCATGTTTTTATTTAAAACCAATTCATTGAAAACAAGCGGTTTAGCAGTAAGCGTATCCACTAATGGTACCCCATGGGCCTCACACATGCATGTTTTTGTGCCACACCGGGCACCCTCCTCATATCCATCCCAGCACTCATCCAGTCGTGCCATCAACCATCCATCATCCCATATAACCCCATGCATGTGGTCACTCATGGAAATACCAAAGGGTAAAACAAAAATTCCTTCCACTTTTCAAAAACAAAATGGTTAACCAACCCAACCTTTTTCTCAAAACTGCTAACAATGAGATCGAAATCCCAATTCACATCTTACAAAACATTTCATAAGGACACAACCATTTAGAAAAGAACTAACTTTCAAGTTATTCACATCAATTTTGAAACATATCATCCCATTAAAACACACTCTAATTGTTTAGAAAACTCTATTGGAAACACTTTTCAAAACCAAATTCAATATAGTTCCTGCTTTCAAAGAGGTGTAAGCACACCATTTTACATTTCAAAACAATTCTGAAAATTCAGTTCCGCTATTTCATAAACCAAACCATTCCCTCTTTATTTGAAAATCATTTTATAAAAACTTTACGCTTCTTAAAACCAAGTCACCTTAAAACCAAAGTGCTATGATTTCAAAACTAAAGCACAAAACAATGCAAGAGGAAACTAGTTTCGGTGGGTGACTTGGACATATGGTTGGCAGCCATATTCCAATCACTTCTCCGTCACAGAGAGTATTCTAGGGAAATATCCATGGCTCGACATGGCTTGCCAGGCCCTGCGAGCTCACTGAGATTATTCTCCCAACTCTCTTTTCATTTCCCATAGTCATCATTAAACCAAGAAAACCAAAGCACTCAAATAAATCCATACTTACCATGGTGACTTGAATCCCTTCATGAGGTGTGCTGGCCAGGCACACTACCCATGACTGAAATTTCAAGTCCCAGAAATCCTAGCTCCATACTATGCTGACTCTTCCCCAAATAACATGACCCAAGGAGCGAACCTCCCTCTGATACCATTTTGTCACGAACCGAATCTGGTCACTGCCAAAACCAGCACCAAACCCAGCCCGTGACATGACCCGAAGGGCGTTCCCTATCCCCACGGGCTGGCACAAGTGCCCGGGTATCATTAATTTAGGTTTGGGAACGATTTACCCGAGTATGAAAGCATAAAACATAAAAACAAAATCCATAATATAAATCTGAAATTTTTGAGTCAAACAAGACTTAAGTGAAAACCAGAACTGAGTACATTGGTTTATAGACAATACAAGTGGTCCAAATAAAAATAATTATAGCATTAAGACAGCCCCAAGGACTCCACACGACTAGGGGTCATTGCCCCCAAGCTATCTCCACAACTCTGCACCAAGAATGGGAACTAACACCATGAACCACCATCGCCCTTAGCCTTTCCTTTACCTGAATCAAACATAACCAATTCTACTTACACCCAAGGGGTGTAAGTAGGGTGTGAGACTAAGCCCAGTAGGATACCACCCAATGATTCCAAAGAGTAAGAAATACAATGTGAAAAAGCAAGCAGTTTTCAAACGCGAGGAAAGGTAGTGTTCAAATTTCAAGAAATGAAACCTCTACTTGATATTAGTTTTCAATCCAAAATTTTCAGAATATTAACTCGTTAAAATAGAAATGTTAGATACTGTAATTTACTTCCAAACACACCCGGAGACATGGGTAGATACTACAAATCCAATGAGCAACAACATTGGGAACACCCCTAGGCACTAGGTTGTCTTGGGCCCTATGTACCTCGTACCTCGGTGTAGAGTAACCATAGCAAAATCCTTTCTCGTGCACGAGCCACTAGTAGGGAACACACCCATAACCTAGTGGTCCCCAATAATCATCCACATAGTTTAGTTAGAGTTGTCGTTATCCAAATGCTAAGTGAAACAGGGACAAAACCCATCCGGTCCACTAGCCGTACTAGTACAAATCCGCCCCACCTAGGTACCCGGGCTTCCCCTTTTGTGCTCAATCAATTTCAGCATGCAACATAAATAAATTTTCATATAAAACACCATTACTGGTCAATAACAACCAATACAGTAGCTATCACATTTTATACCACTTAAAACACGCAACAAAACACTTAGATTTTTCATAAAACAATTCCTCAAAATCTCGTAGTGTTTCGGACACAAAACACCTTATAAACCTCACTTGCATACTATGTGCACATATTTAAGTTTCCAAAACATAAAGGATATCCCACTACAATTCAGTTAAAACACAAAATCATTTTTAGGGCAACCCCATATGGTTCAAGAAATGACATCATTGCAAAGTCTCCATTTTTTTACACAACACAACTCTTAGAATTTCATGTGGTTCACAAGCACAATTAAAACCAGATTTTTCAGCAACAAACACAAGGGACAATCATTAAAAACAGTATTTTTATCCCTATTATACTTCAATAAAATCAACTAGTTACTTATAGGGTAGCCCCAATTAAACTAATAATACATTTCTATGAAAAACCCCCAATTTCACATGAAATTGGCCTTTAGGATTCATTTTAAATACAAACACCACTAAAACTATATTTTTCAGAAATAATAAAATTTAATAAGCATGAAAATACCATAAAAACAGTAGCCAATTCACAAAGATTTCATACACAATGGAATCACCTACCAAAACCAAGGAAACCCTTGAATCCTTTGGGCGAAAACTCAAACGCACCACCGCCGCACCTCAAGAAATCTAAACCAGACCTAAAACCAGAATTTCAGACCATAAAACACAATATAAAACCTTAAATTTTAAACCCTACTTCCTGGACATTAGGAACCACAATTATAATGGAAGAAACCCTAACTAAATTGGATGTAACCCTAAACAAATTGAAAGAAGAAAGGAGGAGAACAACTTACTTAAAATATCTTGTATAAATCGCCCCCCAAAATACCAGTAGCTGATTTCACAAATACTCAAACCTTCAAGGTCGGTTCGAACAAGAATAGGTAGATCATTTAGGAATTTGAATGGGGGAAAAAGAGTAAGAATCGAAGGAGTTATGAAGGAAACAAATTACCTTTACAAATCTGCCCGAAATTTGAGTTCTCCAGAAAGTTCGACCTAAACCGCGATGAAAATGAGATGAAAAGAGGGTGGGAGGATATGGGACGCGCGGATGGGTTCAAGGGGCGTGTTTGGGGCTTGGAATCACCGAAAAATCATTAAAAATGAATAAGTTATTAGTAAATCAAATTTTATTTTTAAAACTGGAATTGGGCTTTCGGGCAGGCCCAATCCCTTAAATAAAAACCCATATACACCTTAGTTATGGATTTCCAAAGACTCCAAATTTTAATTGTGGTGTTAATATATCAGGGGAGGACATTTAGGAGTTGGAATGAGTAAAAAATATTAAAAAATGAATAAGTTATAAAAGAAACAAAATTTATTTTTAAATCTGGAATTGGGCTCACGGTTTGGCCCAATTCATGAAAACTCACCTATTCTCTATAAAAACATTGAAAACCCCCCAAAACAAAGCATTAATGGAAAGTAAAATAAAAATACATTTAAAATAAACTATGTATGTGACATTTCACTATGATATGAAAATGGACTGCAATATTATGGATAAGGCTATTGATTGGAATGGATTATTTTGGACATAAGTTAGTATTATTTAAGTATAGAACCTTTTTTCGATATTATTGAGGGGATGATATAGTAATGTAGTTTTAGAAAAAGGAAAACCTGCAGGACGGGCGACAGCCCATCGCGTCAGACAAGGCTGTGGGAATCGAACCCACAACCTAAGTGCGACTAGTCTTTATTGCCTACCACTGGCCTAAAAAAAGTCCATGGTTAGTAGAAACTAGTTTTATTTTATTAAACGGTATGATATATGTAGTATAAGTTCATTTTTGGAGCCATATACGATTAATCTAACCATAATATGGACTTATAACTTTTGATAACCTTTTGTTTGAAAGAGATGTAATGACCCATCATTCTATCACATGATCTGCTAACACATCACGAATAACAAATTCAACTTCATTTCTTTAAGGGATGAAGCGGAAATTGTTCAATTCACGAACAGTGAGATTTTACCAAAATCATGCAAGTATTTCTTTTAATTCATCAACTTTAGGGGAATGATAATGAAAACCAAAAATTTTGTCCTAGTTCCCTTATATCTGATGAATCATATGGTACCTTAGATCATCACAAATCAATAGCTTTGTGATTGTTGGCTTTTTCATAGCCATGTTCTCTACCACTCTCCATCAAGACTTGATGGTTAGATTTTTCTTCCATATCCATATTTTCACCTACGTTATCCTACGTGGAAACGCAGTGATGAGTTAATTTGGGTAACCGTTACATTACATACTTTATTGTTTAAATCCATCTTTTGGTATTCCTTTTTACGATTTGGGTTTCTATTAAACAAACTGTTGAGTAGTAAACCATCTATAACCCCGACGAATTTTGAGGGTGAAATTCATTTTAAGGGGGGTAGAATGTAACACCCCGATATTTTATGAAAAATATTATTTTAATTTCATTAATATCTTGTGTTGTATGCTACAACAAGATTACCTTGCACTATACGCAACACCGTATTAGCTTGCAGTATACGCAACACAATTCTTGGATCATGTTACACACAATTTTAATAATAGTTATTCTAAACAACATTGAGTATATATATATATATATATTCAATATATAAATGAAATATGGTTGGATTCTATTATATGAAACAACGAAGGATTCTTTCACAACACGCAACCCTGACATGGCTTGCATTACACGCAATCGCGACCTTCCTCGATAGCATGTGTTGTACGCAATTCCGGGTTTTACTAAACAACGATATATTATTATAATATTATTATTAACTAGCCGTTATGAATAGTATTAACTAAATTTTTAATTTTATAACATTATTATTCATCTTACACATTTTCTAGAACATGGTATAAGAACAAAATAAATTTTTCAGGTAAAATAAATATTTAAAAAAAAATGCAATTTTGCTGCCTTTTGATGGTGCAACCACATTAAATCTTGTTTTTTACATGTTTATAAGTTCAATTTGACAAAATAAAATTCTAATTTGGAATAAAGAAATAATAATTTACTTTGGATAAATTTTTCGCATTATTCTGGTAACTTTCATATTTTGATAAAGAGTAAAAACACGGTATATTTTAATGAAAAAAACTTTTTTCATCGTAATAATTTATATGGTTAAATTATAATATTGAATGGTTTTAAAGTATAAATTGAATATATTTTTACCATTTAATATAATTTATGTCACCAGAATTGATTTTACATTGAATTCATATGTTAAATCAATTCAATCTTTTGCAATGATTTAAACAAAAACCCGTTTTCATTCGACAACGTGATTAATTATAATTTAATTTCTGAAACATCTGTGTATTGAATATGAAAAAATTTATTCCATATTTGGAATCAGGGGGTCCAAATTATGTTAATAGGCTACTTTTTATTTTTGGGAATTATGAATAGTAACTACGGGAAATTTTATTTACCATAGTTAAAGGTAAATCGGGTAATTAAGGGTAAATATAATATTATAAAATTACCCTAACACATTCCAAAATTCTATTGGATGGCTAAAGGTAAACCCATATAACCTAAGGGTCAGATTAGATTCATTTTATGGACTTTTTACCATGAAAATAATTTAATTATTATTTAAACCAAAGAAAGTGACAACATGTCACTCTCTTAAATATTATAAGTATAATAATTTTAATTTAGTGATAAACATCATAACACTTCGAACATGAATAGTCTCCAGAAATCTAATAAAATTATCTACATCATGATAATTTATTTATAATTTTTAGGGATTAAATAATTGTCATTAATGGTGATACATTAATGATATAGAAATTATTTATTAAGTGAAAAATAAGTAATATAGTTTTTATTGAAATACTAATACCCATTAAAAGGCCCGAACAAGTGACCAAAACTTATTGGTACTGTATATATACCCCTTAACCATCCAATGACCTAATATATAACCGTTTGGAGCCTTATAAAAGTGATTATAACAATTATATTAGTTTATTTTATATGATGCCAAAGTTGTCACCTTCATAAATAAATAAATATAACAATTTAAATATTGTGATTTTAAGATGATAAATTCAAGTACAAGTATTATTGTGAAAGGTAATTGATTTATATTCATCATAGGATTTTATTTTTTATTTTTCTGAAAAAATAAGTATATTAAATAATTATACAAAAATGTTGTAGTAATTATTTTATTAAGAGATAAACTAAATAAATGGTTTTAAAAATAAAAAAATAAATAATATATGAACTATTTAATGTGATACACTAATTTTATTGATACATATGACGTTTTATTAATCTATTAAAGCTTTTATTTTGAAAATATCATGTGTATATATTTTATTTAAATTCAAATAAATGAATAGTGTCAAAATTGACACTATTGTTATTTTATAAAAATAACATATTATAAAATTGTTTAAAAATCAAAAAAATATTTAAAAATTATAGATTTAAATATATATGTTCTATAATGTTATTAAGTGAATAATTATGGAAAATTTACAACAAATAAGTAATTATTTGTTATAATTTAAAATTTATAATTTTATTACCACGAATAATCATAAATAAATTAAATAAGGATAAATCAAAATGATAAGGTTTAAAATAAGATCCAAAAAGGTCTAAATTTGATTGGATGACGATATTACAACCCTATCTCATCTAATATTTGAATTTGAGTTATTTTTAGTGGTTTTTAAGTGGGGTTAGATTTATTATAAATTAATATTTTTAAGAATTCCAAAGGTGCCCCTCTCCTCCCTTATAAAAGGGCCCCTCCTCCCTCTCCTCCTCACACCAATTTGAGCCTTCAAGATCGGACAAACCCTGACAAATTATCTTCTACACTTCCCTAGCAACATCCTAGAGGTTATGTTCTACTTTAATGACCAATCTTAGTGCCCTAAGAGGAGGTTTCAAAGAGGCGTATCGAAGAAGAGGTAATTTGTTCTCCCGATTCATTCAAGCTTCTTTCTTCTTCAACTTCTTCTTCTTTAGTTGTTTCATTATAAATTAATAACATCAGTATCACTAATATACAGATTTGTTATTATAAATATGAAACAACCCCATTTCACCTTCTATCCATCCTACGAAAAACAAAATCAATGCGAGTGCGTACGTACGGAATACCGTCTCCATGTCGTGGTGTAATCTGTTTTTCCACCAAAACCTTACATGGATGGGTATAATGGTGTAAATAATAACTATACATAGTTATTATAACATCATACTGATTCTTATATATTGTATCATCCACTCCAATTCAATTCAATAATTATGGAGACGATATCATCGCTCGTGCGTACGTACGGACTACCGTCTCCACGACGCGATGAGATTCATTCTCCATGTTAGCCATTTAAGAATGATTATAATGTATATATAAGCAATAATAATGAAATATATGACATTATAAAGCTACTGGATTTATGTATATATGTATGTAATCTACATAATTCCATTCAACTCGATAAGGAATCAAAAACAGCGTTCATGTGTACGTACGACCTACCGTCTCCATGAACGGTGTATTTCTTTCCATTTATCGATCTATTATATATATGTATATTCTGAATATATATTATATATAAATCATGTTTTATATTCTAGAATTATGTAATCGTGATCTAATTAATCATATGAATAATTACATGTCAAAACACGGAAAACAAATGAAACGATTTTACCCAAAACAGTCTTTAACATGGAATTTACAAAAGAACAGATCATATAAAGTCATAAGTGAACCATATATGATATCATAACAATGAATATGATTCTATAATAATTCAATGACATTATTTAAATCCTTATATAGGAGGTTCAGACACTTATGAAGCAAATAGGACCTAAGGTATGGGATAACTTTTCCAATCTCATTTTTATCCAAGATTGCTTATACGTAAGTATTTACTGTGGTTATATTTATCATCCATGTCCAAGTTCATAAAAATGTTTTCATGCATGTATAAAGTGCTTTTTACCCATTTTTGACTTTTACTACATGGTATGTATGGAATCTTCCTATTATGAGGTACTTTTTGACTTTTCCGACAAAAGTAAGAGGATAATGATATTTTTTACTTATACGGAGTGAATGGATTTTTACGGTTTCATAATGCCTCATTTTCAGGAAGCATACTCTACCTGATTTTATGACTATTTTCAACAAAATACTTTTATTTTAAAAGTACATGGAATTTTTTGAAAAGAAAATAATTTTGACGAAGAAAGGATATTTTCCTCAAGAATCCATTTCAAATGTTTTATCAAAACCACTTTCCATCTAAGATGACATTATTTGATATGTGTATGTTTAAAGTTTAATTTCTCTATGGTTTACATGGTTTCAATTTTCTTATGATGAAATTTCCATTTGTTTTATATGGATTATGAGATTATGAGATGATGTTTATGAAACCCATTTTATTCTTTGGGTTATGATGAATGTTTTAAGTTTATTTTGTGGCACAAGTAAGAATGATTTTATTATAAGATGGGTGGGACCTATATCTCCCTCAAATGCATTGGGTAAAGATTTTATATCTCATGATATAGAAATGGCTGGAACAGTAAGTTAATCTCTTTCAGTGTTATAGGACTGAAACGAGGAGTGAACTCGATTCAGAATGGGACTTTGTCCACTAAGATGGCCTTGGCAGAAATGCCTTGGATACTATGGAAATCATTACATGTGCTTAATAGATTCCACGATTACATGTTTGATTCACATGCTATTTTGTCATGATTAATGTTCCATTATGATCTATGCCTTATGTACTTCCATGTTTTATGTCTTTGCTCAAGATTTTTAATGTTCATGTTTTTTTTAAGATCAAATGTATATGGTATGTTTTATTTTATCCATGCTTACCCTTAGTGAGAATTTGAACTCACCCTTTTTATGTTTTCTTTTCCCCCAGGATTAAAAGAAAGGTTTTAGGTAAGAAAACAAAAGGGGAAGATCTTTATGGGAGATGTTGAAGATCATTCACCACGATTAGAAGATTATATTCCAAGTTTCCAAAGACACTAAACTATTACGGTCCTTGTGTGTATTTTTTATGTATTAAGTATTCCGCAAAAGTAATGTAATTTCCATGTACGTTAAGCTTCGGGTCTCTACATAGTAAGGGTAAAAAAACTATAGGAAGCTTTAAAATTTTATGAGATGTTGTCAAATAAAAAAATATCCTTTTAACCATAAACATAAACATAATATAGAAAAAATAATTCAAACATTACCGAATAAACATGAACATGGATTTTCTACTAGTCTAACAACCACATGTAATTAATAATTTCATAATGAGGGAATGTATGATACTAGACATTAATTTCTATGTAAATGGATCATGCTATGACTTATGGGATAACATTAAATGGACACAAACCCGGACAACCTTTTTAAATGAACTCCATCCTGGAAAGCCTATGTAACTGGACTCCAGCCCAGAGAGCATTTGTAACCAAAATCCATCTTGTAGAGCCTCTCTATCCGTACTCCAACCCGGAGAGCCTCTGTAACCGGACTCCAACCTAGTGGGTTTTCTGTAAACGGAGCACATCCTAAGGGGATTACATTTAACAGTCCCCAACTTGGAACATACATGTCCAACACATTCATCATAAAAAATGGTTGAAATATAACATAAACATTCCTATTAAAACATGCTTATGAAATTTCAAAAATTTATCAATAAACCATTAATGGTATAAAAATAACACATCCACAATAAATAATATCACAAAAAATTCAATAGAATATGGAAGATTAGTTTCATAATAAATCAAAATCAAACAAGTTTAATATCCATTAAAGTATTTTGACGTAGATGAAAATGATTAGTAAATTTTTTCCAGGAAAATAACCCTTTTTTCATGAAATCATTTCAAATTCTCACAATTTATAATGGTAGTCATTTAAAAGGGATTATTTTGAATCAAAGTGTCTAATACCACTTTGAAAATTTTTAAATGAGTTATCATTTTTAAACATTCATGTCCATATAAATAAATCCATAAAATCATTTTGAAAACATGGACATTAATTTAAAGGGTTTAGAAAGATAAATCATTAAAACGTCTAAAAGGATGATATTGTTAAATAGACCCTCCCATTAAACCTTACAAGATTCCTTTTGAAATTAGTTTTATAAAATATGTCTATCGATGATATCTATTTCATAGAAAATACTTACACATCAATAATCTCGAATAATAATGAGATTGAGGAAATAACCATTACCTTGTGGTAATCAATCCAGTCATATGAACAATAGTCAATAACAACCAAATGAATCACAAAATATCATGAATAGAAATAGAAACATGATAATATATATCAAATTTCAGTACACAATACACCACAAGAAATAAATAAGTGACGGGCAATGGAAATATCACAGAATAAAAAGTGAGATAAGAATCCCCTTACCACGTGTCTGACTTGACTCGCTCATATGTTTCTTGTTATTCCTGAATAATAAAAATAAGTTAATATCTACTTAATTAAGAATATTTTAGAATTTATTATTCCTTTTATATCACTTATTTCCTTTTTATAGCAATTATTTAATTATTTGAGATCATATCGGACATTTTGTCGATGTTCAGAACAATAGTCAAAAATGAACTTGTTATAATTATAAATTGTCCATGTGGTAAAAATCCCATTATCTATAGAATGATATTACTAATTTAGATTTCATAAATATTATATATGTCCAATTTATATATGTATTTATTACTTTACATAACATTTGGATATAAGAAATGAAATTCACCGTTCATGGAGACGGTAAGCCGTACGTACCCATCAATGCTACTGTCATTTCTATTTTTTATTTAATTGAAATTATAACATAATGATACATAGTTATATTATAAATACAGTATAGTATCATATATAATACTGTTAACTCAATATTTTATATGTCCCACATAAATCATTAGCGATTCATATAACTTTGAGGTGGCGGTAGTCTGCACTTCCTTAAATGAAATTATCGTGTTTTTCCTATGATTGAAACCATAAAGATGTGATATTAATGTAAAATAAAGAAGAAAAAATCAAAAATAAAAATAGTATATATATCATATATAAATACAGTTCCATCTAAATGGACACCATGTGAGGAGATATGAGATAATCGAACAATCATCGTTTCTTGTGGCGTTAGTTTTCCATCCATAGAAATAGTATGTCATTCACCCATTAGATGGAGGTGTGTATATGGGTATATTGAATCCTTCGCATTAAAACATAATAGTATATATAGTATACTGGTTTTATCCTTAATGAAATGAATAAAAATAGTTTAGGGGGGTTGGGGAATTAAAAAAACAATTCAAGAGAAATTGATACCTTTAAGTGGGTAACTTCTATGGTTTGAACCAAAAGGACTTTATGAAGTGACTTATTCAAAAGGTATGGATTCTAGGTTTAATATAGGGATCCTGAGAGCTTATCTGGGTAGGGTATGGATGAGCCATGGGGCTTGAGATGTGTGTATAAAGGGTTAGATGTGGTGTCCTTTTATAAGGGGGAGGAGGTTCTCTTTAGGAAAGTGTGAAAATATTATTGTATTAAATAGTTATTTTTGGTTTTTAAAGGTAGAAAACTAATTAATGTCAATGATAAGATGACTCATGGTTGAAATAAAAGTATTAAATAATAATTACATTGGTTTTGGATATATTTTAAACATTAATAATCTTATTTATTTAAATGATTTATTAATGAGGTAAATAAAACATCATTATTGTGTCAGAAAATTTTAAATTTATTTGATTCCAAAAAATATTAAAACAATTTAAATAAAGTAGGAAATATTTTTATCTTTCTAATGAGTATTTAAAGTTGAAAGGATGACATATATAACACCATGTAAAAGATGAATTACTAAAAGATATTTTTTATGTCATTTTTTCCTTCACTTTAAGTTAATTAAAAAAACACTACTAGAAATATAGGTATTGGCGACGGGACATTTACGACAGGATCTCATCGCAAATGGCCTTTTGCGACGGGGCCCCGTCTCAAATTACACGTTGCGAAAAAATGGTGTCGCAACTAATTTTTTTGCGACGGGCCCATTGCAAATAACTTTTTTTGTGACGGTAAAAGGGCCTGTCGCAAATAGATTTCTCGTTTAAAAAAAACAATTCTGCGACGGGCCCGTCGCAACAAAGTATTTGTGATAAGCCCTTTTCCCGTCGCAAATAGTTTCTTCGAAGAGCCTATTTGAGATGGGCCCCTCACAAATACTTATTTGCGACAAAAATATATCCCCGTGGAAAATAATAATAAAAAAATTTAAAAAATTTAAAAAATTATTTATTAATATTTAAATATATTAATATATTTATATTGATATAAATATATTTATATTGATATATATATAATATTTATTTTATAAATATGTTTTTGAAAGGATCTATGGAAATATAATATTAATTTATATGATATTTAATAAAATAGGAATATAAAATAAATTAAAAAATATTTTAATTAGTAATTATGTAATTTTTATCAATTAATAGTCATTTAATATGTCTGTGAATATAAAAAAAAAAAATTAATAAAAGATAAAAAATAAGTTGAAAATGAAACCGAAACTTCAAACGTCCATAACTTTTGATGTGATCCACTAATTTATTGATACATATGACGTTTTATGAATCTATTAAAGATTTTATTTCGAACATATCTTGTGTATATATTTTATTTAAATTCAAATAAATGGATAGTTTCAAAATTGACACTATTGTTATTTTATAAAAATAACATATTATAAAATTGTTTAAAAATCACAAAAATATTTAAAAATTATAAATTTAAATTTATATGGTCTATAATGTTATTAAGTAAACAATTATGGAAACTTCACGACAAATAAGTAATTATTTGTTATAATTTAAAATTTAGAATTTTATTACCACAAATAATCGTAAATAAATTAAATAAGGATAAATCAATATGATAAGGTTTAAAATAAGATCCAAACATGTCTAAATTTGATTGGTTGATGATATTACAACCCTATATCATCTAATAATTGAATATGAGTTATTTTTTGAGGTTTTTATGTGGAGTTAGATTTATTACAAATTAATATTTTTAAGAATTCCAACGGTGCCCCTCTCCTCACTTATAAAAGTGCCCCCTCCCTCTCCTCCTCACACCAATTTGAGCATTCACGCTCGGCCAATCCCTGCCAAATTATCTTCTCCACTTCCCTAGAAAAATCCTAGAGGGTATGGTCTACTTTAGAGACCAATCATAGTGCCCTAAGAGGAGGTTTCAAAGAGGCAAATCGAAGAAGAGGTAATTTCTTCTCCTGATTCATTCAGGCTTCTTTATTTTTCAACGTCTTATTCATTAGTTGTTTAATTATAAATTAATAACATAAGTATCACTAATATACAGATTTGTTATTATAAATATGAAACAACCCCATTTCACCTTCTATCCATCCTACGGAAAACAAAATCACTGCACGTGCGTACGTACGGAATACCGTCTCCATGCCGTGGTGTAATCTGTTTTTCCACCAACACCTTACATGGATGGGTATAATGGTGTAAAGAATAACTATAAATAGTTATTATAAAATCATACTAATTATCATATATTTTATCATCCACTCCAATTCAATTCAATAATTATGGAAACGATATCATCGCTCGTGCGTACGTACGGACTACCGTCTCCACGATGCGATGAGATTCATTCTCCATGTTAACCATTTAAGAATGATTATAAAGTATATATAAGCAATAATAATGAAATATATGACATTATAAAGCTACTAGATTTATGTATATATGTATTTCATCTACATAATTCCATTCAACTCGATAAGGAAACGAAAACAGCGTTCATGCGTACGTACGGCCTACCGTCTCCATGAATGGTGTATTTCATTCCATTTATCAATCTATTATATATATGTATATTCTGAATATATATTATATATAAATCATGTTTTATATTCTGGAATTATGTAATCGTGATCTATGTAATCATATGAATAATTACAAGTCAAAACACGGAAAACAAATGAAACGATTTCACCCAAAACACTTTTTAACATGGAATTTACAAAAGAACAGGTAATATAATGTCATAAGTGAACAATATATGAAATCATAACAATGAATATGATTCTGTAATAAGTCAATGACATTATTTAAATCCTTATATAGGAGGTTCATAAACTTATGAAGCAAATTGGACCTAAGGTAAGGGATAACTTTTCCAATCTCATTTTTATCCAAGATTGCTTATACGTAAGTATTTACTGTGGTTATATTTATCATCCATGTCCAAGTTCATAAAATTTTTTTCATTCTTGTTTAAAGTGCTTTTTACCCATTTTTGAATTTTACTACATGGTATGTATGGAATCTTTCTTTTACGAGGTTCTTTTTGACTTTTTTGACAAAAGTACGGGGAGAATGCTATTTTTAACTTATACCGCGTGAATGGATTTTTACGGTTTCATAACGCCTCATTTTCAGGAAGCTTACTCTACATGATTTTATGACTATTTTCAACAAAATACTTTTTTTAAAGTACGTGGCATTTTTTAAAAATAAAATTATTTTGACGAAGAAAGGATATTTTCCTCAAGAATTCATTTCAAAGGTTTTATCAAAACCACTTTCCATCTAAGATGACATTATTTGATATGTGTATGATTCAAGTTTAATTTCTCTATGGTTTACATGGTTTCACTTTTATTATGATGAAATTTCTATTTGTTTTATATGGATTATGAGGTCATGAGATGATGTTTATGAAACCCATTTTATTCTTTGGGTTATGATGAATGTTTTATGTTTATTTTGTGGCACAAGTAAGAATGACTTTATTATGAGATGGGTGGGACATATATCTCCCTCCAATGCATTGGGTAAATATTTTATATCTCATGAGATAGACATGGCTGGAATGGTAAGTTAATCCCGTTCAGTGTTACATGACTGAAATGAGGAGTGAACTCGATTCAGAATGGGAATTTGTCCAATAAGATGGTCTTGGCAGCAATGCCTTGGCTACTATGTAAATCATTACATGTGCTTAATGGATTCCATGATTACATGTTTGATTCCCATGCTATTTTATCATGATTTATGTTCCATTATGATCTATGCCTTATGTACTTCCATGTTTTATGTCTTTGCTCATGATTTTTAATATTCATGTTTTTTTAAGTTCAAATGTATATGGTATGTTTTATTTTATCCATGCGTACCCTTACTGAGCATTTGAACTCACCCTTTTTATGTATTCTTTTCCCCCAGGATTAAAATAATGGTTTTAGGTAAGAAAACAAAAGGGGAAGATCTTTATGGGAGATGTTGAAGATCTTTCACCATGATTAGAAGATTATATTCCGAGTTTCCAATGACACTAAACTATTACAGTCCTTGTGTGTCTTTTTTTGTTATGTATTAAGTATTCTGCAAAATTAATGTAATTTCCATGTACGTTATGCTTCGGGTCTCTACATAGTAAGGGTAAATAAATTATAGGAAGCGTTAAAATTTTAAGAGAAGTTGTCTAATATAAAAATATCCTTTTAACCATAAACATAAACATAATATTGAAAAAATAATTCAAACATTACCGAATAAACATGAACATGGATTTTATAATAGTCGAACAACAACAAGTAATTAATAATTTCATAATTAGGGAATGTATGATACTAGACATTAATTTCTATGTAAAGGAATCATGCTAGGACTTATGGGATAACTTTAAACGGACACAAACCCGGATAGCCTTTATAACCGAACTCAATCCCGGAAAGCCTATTTAACTTGACTCCAGTCCAGAGAGCATTTGTAACCAAACTCCAGCCTGTAGATCCTCTCTAACCGGACTCCAACCTGGAGAGTCTCTGTAACCGGACTCCAACCCAGAGGGTTTACTATAAACGGATCACATCCTAGAGGGCTTACATTTAACAGTCCCCAACTCGTAACATACATGTCCAACACATTCATCATAAAAAATGGTTGAAATATAACATAAAAATTCGTATTAAAACATGCATATGAAATTTCAAAAATTTATCCATAAACCATTAATGGTATAAAAATAACACATCCACAATAAATAATATCACAAAACATTCAATACAATATGTAAGATTAGTTTCATAATAAATCAACACCAAACAAGTTTAAAATCCATTAAAGGATTTTGACATAGATGAAAATGATTAGTAAATTTTTTGGAGAGAAATAACCCTTTTTCATGAAATCGTTTAAAATTATCACAATTTATAATGGTAGTCATTTAAAAGGGATTATTTTGAATCAAAGTGTCTAATACAACTTTGAATATTTTTAAATGATTTATCGTTTTTAAACATTCATGTCCATATAAATAAATCTATAAAATCATTTTGAAAACCTGGTCATTAATTTACAGGGTTTAGACAGATAAATCATTAAAACATTTAAAAGGATGATATAGTTAAATAGACCCTCCCATTAAACCTTAAAAGATTCCTTTTGAAATTAGTTTTATAAAATATGGTGATCGATGATATCTATGTCACAAAAAATACTTACACATCAATAATCTCGAATAATAATGAGATTGAGGAAACAACCCATACCTTGTGGTAATCAATCAAGTCATATGAACAATAGTCAATAACTGTGATGACCCAGACCCCCCTTGGTCGCTTCCTTTGCCAAAAATCCGGTTTCCTTGCGGGGTACCGATCGGTGAGACCGGCCGACGTCGGCCGGCCTTGCCAAGTTGTTCCAGTAACGTTCCTTTTTCGCAAATAGGGTTTTCAACCCTATTCTGCCTTGTTAAAAATATCTTGGGAATCCGAAACGCGCACAAAGGTTTTAATTAAATGCTTCATTAATTCATGGGTCGGTTAAAACCAGTGCCATTAATGATGAGTCAAGCCACGTGGTCAACCCACGACTCCTTCGTCTTCCGTGGTTTTGTGTTTCATCTCAACCGTCCCCAGCTCTTATAATTAAGGGTTAGGCCGTGGTTTCCCCCCCTTCTTCGATCGTGGCTCTTCTGGTGCATCGGGACCGACGCGTCGTTATCCGTAAAGTTCCACGCCCCCGGCCTAAACGTCGATCATCTATCAACAGGTAGGGAATTTCTCTCGTCTCTCTTTTTTGTGTATCATGCGGGGTGGGCGCTACTTTGTTCCTATGGAATTGGTTGAACCAAAACCTAATGAAGATAATAAATGAAGTTCTAAAGGAATAAGGGGAAGGGGTTGTGATCGTTGTTATGCTTTATCTTGTGACCATCCCTTTTGTTGTACTGGTTTATGTTTCCTGAAAAGTGAGGCCGTTGGTGGTCGTGTGTGTGCACATGAATCCCCTCATGATGTTTTAAATGGGTTGCTGAAATTGTGAACTCCTGCTGTGAAATCGGTTAACCACGTATATCCGGCTAAATAATTGAAAGCACCAGGACCGGCCCTTCTGTGTTAACTCCCGGTTAGAACACACGGATTTTGAAATCATGGAGTGTGTTAAATCGTTTAAATCTGAAAATCCCTGACTTGTGTTGGTAGTGGTTAGTGGTTGTTTTCCCTTCGGGCCGTTTGCTGGAAATGTGGGAGGGGATGGGATCCCCTGTTCTTTTTATACTCTCGGTGGCTGTGTGAATTTGGGGGATGGGATCTCCTGTTGGCATGGTTTTAGCGGTTGTGAGTTTTTATCACGAATTGGGGAGAGATCCTCTGTTGGCAGAACCGGGTGTGAGTGTTTTGGTTGATCTATGCTTTGACGTTTTCTTTGGTTATGCTTATGGTAGTTGCCCAGTAGTGCTTAAAATTAATTGAACATTTTGACTGAACGTGAAACAAGAATGGGACAAATGGTTTTGTGGGCAAGGGTCGTGAATCGTGACTCGGACGCTGTGGTATTGTGTTCTGTAGGTTGGCTAGGAAAACCTAAGTTTTGGGTGAGTGTTTGTTACCTATATCTATACTTGTAGCTTTGTGTTTCTTATTCGCGCCCCACCCAAGTTGAGAACTTAGTGCCGAACACCCCCATTTATGGGGGAAGGGTGTTTTTCCCAACACTATACTTAGTGGCTAGTTATTAGCTCCTTTTCTGCTCCCTTTCCCGGATAGCCCAAGTACCTTCGGGCAGGCTGTGATGGCCTGAAGTCCATTATTAGCCCAAGAACCATCGGGCAGGGTGTTGTGGTGGCTGGCCAGGTGTGTGCGGCAGGTGGTTTCCCAAGTGTCTTCGGGATGAGGCCCAGGTGTTTTCGGGCGTGGCAGTGGATCCTTTAGCCCAGGTGTCTTCGGGCGTAGCGGTGGTTGTTCTGGCCTAGGTGTTTGCAGGCATGGTTACTTGTGACAGTTGAGGCCCAGGTGTGTGCGGGCGGGTTTTGGCAGTGGGACTGCGTGTGGTTGTGGCCCAGGTGTGTGCGGGCGGGATTTGGCAGTGGGACTGCGTGTGGTGGTGGCCCAGGTGTGTGCGGGCGGGTGTGGCAGTGGGACTGCGGTGAGAATGGCGGGATTGGTCCGATGCGTAGGATGTCTCAATAACCAGTGGGGAAGTGGCGCAGGGTACCCAAACATCGATGTGCTCTTATTATATATATTACTTGACTTGCGTTATTTGGGGAGTGAGCCTTGGTGAGGCCTGGGATGGATAGTTTTCCTTGTTAGTTGTTTGGTTCACTCTTTTCTCACGGGACTTTAGTACGTTCCCCCACTTGTGCACGAGAGTCTTGGTTTTCCCTACTGAGTGTACTTGTATGCTCACCCTACGTTTACTTTCAGGTTTCCAGGAGGACTACCAGGGCTGCGCGGGACCCTATTAGTCGGACAGTTGGAGTTGTCGCTGTTGTCGTACCTTTGTTTTCTTTTGGTAATGTACTTGAGAGCTTTCTTTTTCTTTTGTACTTGTACCTTGTTGTAAACTGTTTAAACATGCATGGGGACTTTATTTGGGTTCATTTATATAAACTTTTTTATTTTCCTTTTTTGGAGGTCGACTTGTCCTTTTTCCCGATCCTAAATAATAAAAAAAAGGGTAATGCCTTCCAATTGCGAAAATTTTCTATACCCTTGGTGCTAGTCGCCACTCCGGGACCTATTGAAGGCGGGTTTCGGGGGTCATTATCTCTCCTTCAACTTAAAGAAGGAAGGGCCTGGCAATCCGCTGACTCTTCCCTCCTTTTGGTGAAGGCGGGTCGTGACAGAATGGTATCAAAGGTGAGGTTGAGAGATAGGACGGAGTCTGGAGTTAGGCACAGTAAGGATTGCATGGGATGGTAAGGCAACAGCGTTGGGTGACCTTGGTGCGTGAATTAGGCCAGGGAGGACCGGCTAGGACACGGGATTTTAGGGCCCCCCGTGATCCGATGCAAGGACTCTGGACCTACCGAACGACCAAGTGAGGCCACACTGATTGCAGGGTAGAGAACCTAGGAAAGGTACATACATCATAAATGACTTGTGTTTTTGTGTTTCTGGGATGTCTTGGGAAATTAAGAATAAATTAAATATTAATAAGTTTTGAGAACGGTTTTCTTTGCACTACTGGGCTTAGGCATTCCTTGTTTACCTTGCAGTTATGGCACCTGGAAGGCGACCACGTGTGGTACAGGCGATCGAGACTCCTGAGACTACTTTGGCCAATCGGCAGAGAGCTGATCGGGAGGAAGAGGACGACCAGTGGCAGAAGACTCTTCGAGCCTTTCAGCAATAGGCCCTCGAGAAATATGAGGGAAGCACCTCCGACATGAAGACGGAAGGCTGGCTGGAGGATCTAGTCATAGCCTACGGCCTGATTCGGGCCCCGACGGAGTACTGGGTTCCTCTGGCTGTTAGCCAGATGCGAGGAGCGGCACGTCAGTGGTGGATGCTTCACCTGGGGAGTAGGAAGGAGTCTGAGGTTTCTTGGGCGGACTTCGAGAGGGAGTTCCGGGCGGAGTTCCTCTCCTCGACAATGAAGGCGGAGAAGAGGCAGGAGCTACTCTCCCTCCAGCAGGGGAGCATGTCCGTGAGGGAACTTGGAATCAAGTTCAAGGTCCTCCTGCGTTTTGCTCCGGACCTCTTTCCCGATGAGGAGTCTCGGGCAAGACGTTTGGAGGAGGCGCTCCGACCCTCCCTCCAGTATGTTGTTACCCCCTTTACCCTTCCGACATACATAGAGGTTCAGAAGAAGGCCGAAGTGGTGGAAAGGATGCACGCTCTAGGCGGACTGTCACGAGAAGGGATCCAGCTGGGACCATCGAAGGGGAAGGCCGTCAGCACCAGGCCTCCGGCATCGGGACCCTCCAGGTTCCGACCCGCAGGGAGCAGGCCGCAGCAGTTTCAGTTTCGATCCCCTGGCCCACGTTCTTTTCCTTCAGGCTCGGGACCACGGTGCTTCATCTGCGGGAGCCCTGGACATCTTCGGAGTCAGTGCCCCGATCGGGTGCAGTACAGCAGTGGCAGTCATCCCCAGCGTCCGCCGCAGCAGCAGTTCCCAGCCAGACCCTTCCAGCAGCAGCAGCAGGGACAGCGAGCTCCCGCTCCTCCGCAGACAGACATAGGAGGGGGAGGCCGACCTCAGGGCGCTCCCCAGGGACCTCGACCAGGGCGTGGTCGGGGAGGTGACCAACAGCCGAGGGGCAGGGGAGCTGGGCGTGGACAGTTACACACCACAGAAGCAACAGTTCCAGCAGGGCCAGAGGTTGTTCGAGGTACGATCAGTGTATTTAGCACTCTTGCTTATGCTTTGTTCGATACCGGAGCTTCGCACTCCTTTGTTGCACCCAGTCTAGCCCGCGCCTTTGGTCTAGATGCCGAGAGACTTCCAGTGCCCCTGGTGTTGAGCACACCAGTTGGAGGTCAGACCGACTTGCTGTTCGTTTGTCGGGGATGTAGACTGATGTTGGGGCTACATCAGTCGGTTAAGGATATCCTTCTGCTACAGATTCGTCCGTACGATGTCATCCTAGGCATCGACTGGCTATTTTCTATGTGCGCCGTCATCGACTGTTCCCAAGGGAGGGTGGTGTTCTCCGGTTTGGACGGCCAGCGTGTTACTTTCACCGGCGAGCGGAGCTGTCCGAAGGGAAAGAGGAGGGAGGAACCTATCCTCTCCTTATTGACCGAACTGACGATAGAATCAACAGATGAGGAAATGGTGGAAGTACCAGAGATCGTTCGTGAATTTATGGACGTCTTTCCTGAGGAGGTGACGACTCTACCCCCTCGACGTGACATCGAGTTCGGGATAGACCTGCAGCCCGGCTCTCGACCAATCTCGATGGCTCCTTACCGGATGGCACCTTCGGAGCTACGGGAGTTGCGGATACAGATTGAAGATCTGATGAAGAGGGGTTATGTTCGTCCAAGTGCATCACAGTGGGGTACCCCAGTCTTGTTCGCAAAGAAGGAAGATGGTGGCCTCAGGTTGTGCATCGATTACAGGAGGCTGAATCAGGTAACGATCAAGAACCGCTACCCTCTTCCGAGGATAGATGATCTTTTCGACCAGCTGAAGGGGGCAGGATGGTTCTCGAAGATCGACCTACGATCCGGGTACCACCAGCTGAGGGTGAAGGATAGCGACATCCCGAAGACGGCGTTCGGGTGCAGGTATGGGCACTTCGAGTTCGTGGTCATGCCCTTTGGTGTTACGAACGCCTCGGCCGTGTTCATGGGGCTTATGAACTCCATCTTTCGGGAGTACCTGGATCGGTTTGTGGTGGTGTTCATCGACGATATCCTGATCTATTCAAAGTCAGAAGAGGACCATGCAGAGCACCTGAGGACGGTTTTGGAGGTCCTCCGACAGCACCAGCTCTATGGGAAGTTGTCAAAGTGCAAGTTCTGGGCACGAGAAGTGCACTTCCTCGGACATGTAGTGTCTGAGCAGGGAGTAGAAGTCGACCCATCAAAGGTTGAGGCAATTGTTTCTTGGGCAGCACCCAAGAATGTGGCGGAAGTTCGGAGTTTCCTCGGACTGGCGGGCTACTACCGGAGATTCGTACCCAACTTCTCCCGGGTAGCAGCCCCTTTGACGGCTTTGACCAAGAAGGACCAGGTTTTCATGTGGAGCGAGCAGTGTGAGTCGTCCTTCAGCTACCTAAAAGAAAAACTGGTTAGTGCCCCAGTGTTGAGATTTCCAGAAGAAGGGATGGCCTATGAGGTATTCTGTGATGCTTCGGGACAGGGCCTGGGGTGCGTATTGATGCAACAACAAGGGGTGATCTCTTACGGGTCCAGGCAGCTACGCCCCCATGAGCGGAACTATGCCACCCATGACCTGGAGCTTGCAGCGGTAGTGTTCGCATTAAAGCTGTGGCGACATTACCTCTTTGGGGAGCGCTTTGTGGTCTTCACCGATCACAAAAGCTTGCGCTATATCTTCTCCTAGCGTGACTTGAACTTGCGACAGCGGAGGTGGGTCGAGTTTCTCCAGGACTACGACTTTGAGATCTCATACACTGAAGGTAAGGGAAACGTTGTGGCTGATGCCCTGAGCAGGAAGCCGCATCAGGAGGTGGTTCGGGAATCTGCTGATGCTTGGAAGGCGATGGGGGAGTTGGCTGCCTTACACTTGGATGCAAGGGTGGAAGGTACTAGAGGTTGTTTGTTTCAGATGACGTTACAGTCCTCTTTGTTGCAGCAAGTGGAAGAGTCTCAGTGGGGAGATCTTGAGGTGGAAGTGTTGCGGGATCGTATCGATCAGGGGAACGCCCCGGAAGGATGGTCGGAGGATAGCCGACGTCGGATGCTCTTTCATCGGAGGTTGTTTGTTCCAGAGGTGATGCGTGATGAAGTCCTTCGTGAGTTCCATAGCTCAGCCTTGGCAGTACATCCGGGTGTTTCGAAAATGTACCAAGGCCTGAGGGGACAGTTTTGGTGGCCCGGGGTGAAACCGGCAGTGGCAGGGTTCGTGGCTAAATGCCTGGTGTGTCAGCAGGTGAAGTCTGAACACCGTGTTGCTGGTGGTCTGTTGCATCCTCTAGATGTTCCCGAGTGGAAGTGGGACGACGTCTCGATGGACTTCGTCACGGGACTACCCAGAGCTCAGGGCGGGCATGATGCTATCTGGGTAGTGGTGGATCGATTGACAAAATCTGCTCACTTCTTGGCTATCAAGGAGTCAGGACCCGTGAGTACCTTAGCACAGAGGTATGTGGATGAGGTGGTGCGTTTGCATGGAGTTCCGAAAACGATCGTCTCAGATCGGGACACTCGATTCACCTCACGAGTCTGGAAGGGGTTACAACATGCTTTTGTCACCCAACTACGCCTTAGCGCTACTTTTCACCCTCAGACTGATGGGCAGACAGAGCAGACTATCCAGACCTTGGAGGACATGCTGCGAGCATGTGTTCTGGATTTCGGAAGATCATGGGTACGACACTTGCCTTTAGTAGAGTTTGCCTACAACAACAGTTTTCACTCTACTATTGGCATGGCTCCTTTTGAGGCTTTGTATGGAAGACCATTTCGTTCACCCTTATGCTGGGCAGAGGTTGGTGAGACTGGTACTCTTGGACCATAAGTATTGCAGAGCACCATGGAGAAAGTCCAGCTAGTGCGGGAGAGGATGAAAGCAGCTCAGGATCGGCAGAAATCTTATGCTGATCGTCGGAGGAGGCCCCTGAAGTTCGAGGTGGGAGATCATGTGTTTTTGAAGGTTTCCCCTCGACGGGGGCAGCGGAGGTTCGGAAAGGGGAGTAAGCTCTCCCCTAGGTTCATCGGACCTTTCGAGGTGCTGAGGCGAGTTGGCGAGGTAGCATATCAGCTGGCCCTACCACCTCAGTTGGAGAGGGTCCATGACGTCTTCCATGTCTCCCAGCTTCGTCAGTACTTACATGATGACTCTCATGTCATCGACTGGGGAGAGCTAGATGTGGGAGGAGACGCGACCTTCGAGGAACGGTCAGTCAGAATCGAGGATCGCAAGGAGAAAGTGCTCCGTGGATGAACCGTCGGCCTAGTTCGTGTGTTGTGGAGACATGGCGGCCTCGAAGAGAGCATGTGGGAGAGGGAAGCACAGATGTGTGCCGAATACCCCGAGTTGTTCTGAGCTTTGAACCTTTGGTGCCTGTTGTGACAGAACGTTTGACCTTTTTGTCTATGAAATGTGCTAGTTCCTTTCCTCTGTTATGTGTGGAAAGCCCCGGCTAAAGGGAAGGGGAAACCCGACCCCTAATCAGGACGCATTAAGGTGGATGCGATTAAACTAGTGCGGGCGAGTCAGTGCCGCCCAAAGCGGATAATATCTTGACATGGGGGAGGGGAACTCCCCAAACCCACATGACCGGGCGGTTTGGCGTGGTATGTTGCTTGGTTCTTGACAGGGAGTGTTTTCAATTAGCGGGGGTCCACTCCTAAGAGGTATATTCGAAGATGGTTGTTCGGATCCTCTCTTTCCTTCTGGTTTGTTTTGATTCTCGGGGACGATAATCGTTTAAGAGGTATCTGATGTGATGACCCAGACCCCCCTTGGTCCCTTCCTTTGCCAAAAATCTGGTTTCCTTGCGGGGTACCGATCGGTGAGACCGATCGGAGAGACCGATCGGTGAGACCGATCGGTGAGACGGATCGGTGAGACCGGCCGACGTCGGCCGGCCTTGCCAAGTTGTTCCAGTAACGTTCCTTTTTTGCAAATAGGGTTTTAAACCCTATTCTGCCTTGTTAAAAATATCATGGGAATCTGAAACGCGCACAAAGGTTTTAATTAAATGCTTCATTAATTCATGGGTCGGTTAAAACCAGTGCCATTAATGATGAGTCAAGCCACGTGGTCAACCCACGACTCGTTCGTCTTCTGTGGTTTTGTGTTTCATCTCAATCGTCCCCAGCTCTTATAATTAAGGGTTAGGCCGTGGTTTCCCCCCTTCATCGATCGTGGCTCTTCTGGTGCATCGGGACCGCCGCGTCGTTATCCGTAAAGTTCCGCGCCCCCGGCCTAAACATCGATCATCTATCAACAGGTAGGGAATTTCTCTCGTCTCTCTTTTTTGTGTATCATGCGGGGTGGGTGCTACTTTGTTCCTATGGAATTGGTTGAACCAAACCCTAATGAAGATAATAAACGAAGTTCTAAAGGAAGAAGGGGAAGGGGTTGTGATCGTTGTTATGCTTTATCTTGTGATCATCCCTTTTGTTGTACTGGTTTATGTTTCCTGAAAAGTGAGGCCGTTGGTGGTCGTGTGTGTGCACTTGAATCCCCTCATGATGTTTTAAATGGGTTGCTGAAATTGTGAACTCCTGCTGTGAAATCGGTTAACCACGTATATCCGGCTCAATAATTGAAAGCACCAGGACCGGCCCTTCTGTGTTAACTCATGGTTAGAACACACGGATTTTGAAATCATGGAGTGTATTAAATCGTTTAAATCTGAAAATCCCTGACTTGTGTTGGTAGTGGTTAGTGGTTGTTTTCCCTTCGGGCCATTTCCTGGAAATGTGGGAGGGGATGGGATCCCCTGTTCTTTTTATACTCTCGGTGGCTGTGTGAATTTGGGGGATGGGATCTCCTGTTGGCATGGTTTCAGTGGTTGTGAGTTTTTATCACGAATTGGGGAGAGATCCTCTGTTGGCAGAACCAGGTGTGAGTGTTTTGGTTGATCTATGCTTTGACGTTTTCTTTGGTTATGCTTATGGTAGTTGCCCAGCAGTGCTTAAAATTAATTGAACATTTTGACTGAACGTGAAACAAGAATGGGACAAATGGTTTTGTGGGCAAGGGTCGTGAATCGTGACTCGGACGCTGTGGTATTGTGTTCTGTAGTTTGGCTAGGAAAACCTAAGTTTTGGGTGAGTGTTTGTTACCTATATCTATACTTGTAGCTTTGTGTTTCTTATTCGCGCCCCACCCAAGTTGAGAACTTAGTGCCGAACACCCCCATTTATGGGGGATGGGTGTTTTTCCCAACACTATACTTAGTGGCTGGTTATTAGCTCCTTTTCTGCTCCCTTTCCCGGATAGCCCAAGTACCTTCGGGCAGGCTGTGATGGCCTGAAGTCCATTATTAGCCCAAGAACCATCGGGCAGGGTGTTGTGGTGGCTGGCCAGGTGTGTGCGGCAGGTGGTTTCCCAAGTGTCTTCGGGATGAGGCCCAGGTGTTTTCGGGCGTGGCAGTGGATCCTTTAGCCCAGGTGTCTTCGGGCGTAGCGGTGGTTGTTCTGGCCTAGGTGTTTGCAGGCATGGTTACTTGTGACAGTTGAGGCCCAGGTGTGTGCGGGCGGGTTTTGGCAGTGGGACTGCGTGTGGTTGTGGCCCAGGTGTGTGCGGGCGGGATTTGGCAGTGGGACTACGTGTGGTGGTGGCCCAGGTGTGTGCGGGCGGGTGTGGCAGTGGGACTGCGGTGAGAATGGCGGGATTGGTCTGATGCGTAGGATGTCTCAATAACCAGTGGGGAAGTGGCGCGGGGTACCCAAACATCGATGTGCTCTTATTATATATATTACTTGACTTGCGTTATTTGAAGAGTGAGCCTTGGTGAGGCCTGGGATGGATAGTTTGCCTTGGTAGTTGCTTGGTTCACTCTTTTCTCACGGGACTTTAGTACGTTCCCCCACTTGTGCACTAGAGTCTTGGTTTTCCCTACTGAGTGTACTTGTATGCTCACCCTACGTTTACTTTCAGGTTTCCAGGAGGACTACCAGGGCTGCGCGGGACCCTATTAGTCGGACAGTTGGAGTTGTCGCTGTTGTCGTACCTTTGTTTTCTTTTGGTAATGTACATGAGAGATTTCTTTTTCTTTTGTACATGTACCTTGTTGTAAACTTTTTAAACATGCATGGGGACTTTATTTGGGTTCATTTATATAACTTGTTTCTTTTCCTTTTTGGGAGGTCGACTTGTCCTTTTCCCCGATCCTAAATAATAAAAAAAAGGGTAATGCCTTCCAATTGCGAAAATTTTCTATACCCTTGGTGCTAGTCGCCACTCCGGGACCTATTGAAGGCGGGTTTCGGGGGTCATTATCTCTCCTTCAACTTAAAGAAGGAAGGGCCTGGCAATCCGCTGACTCTTCCCTCCTTTTGGTGAAGGCGGGTCGTGACAATAACCACCAAATGAATCACAATATATCATGAATAGAAATAAAAACATTATAATATATATCAAATTTCAGTACACAATACACCACAAGAAATAAATAAGTGATGAACAATGGAAATATCACAGAATTAAAAGTGAGATAAGAATCCCCTTACCATGTGTCCGACTTGACTCGCTTATATGTTTCTTGTTATTCCTGAATAATAAACATAAGTTAATATATACTTAATTAAGAATATTTTAGAATTTATTATTCCTTTTATATCACTTATTTCGATTTTATAGAAATTATTTAATTATTTGAGATCATATCGGACATTTTGTCGATGTTCAGAACAATAGACAAAAATGAACTTTTTAAAATTATAAATTGTCCATGTTGCCAAAATTCCATTATCTATAGAATGATATTACTAATTTAGATTTAATAAATATTATATATGTCCAATTTATATATGTATTTATAACTTTACATAACATTTGGATATAAGAAATGAAATGCACCGTTCAAGGAGACGGTAAGTTGTACGTACACATCAATGCTACTTTCATTTCTATTTTTTATTTAAAAGAAATTATAACATAATGATACATAGTTATATTATAAATATAGTATAATATCATATATAATATTGTTAAATCTATATTTTATATGTCCCAAATAATTCATTAATGAGTCATATCACTTTGAGGTGGCGGTAGTCTGTACTTCCTTAAATGAAATTATTGTGTTTTTCCTATAATTGAAACCATAAAGATGTGATATAAATGTAAAATAAAGAAGAGAAGATCAAAAATAAAAATAATATATATATCATATATAAATATTGTTCCATCTAAATGGACACCATGTGAGGAGATATGAGATAATCGAACAATCATCGTTTCTTGTGGCGTTAGTTTGCCATCCATAGATATAGTGTGTCATTCACCCATTAGATGGAGGTGTGTAAGTGTATATTGAATCCTTCTCATAAAAACATAATAGTATATAGATTATACTAGTTTTATCATAAATGAAATGAATAAAAATAGTTTAGGGGGGTTGGGGAATTAAAAAAACAATTTAAGAGTAATTGATACCTTTAATTTGGGTAACTTCTTTGGTTTGAACCAAAAGGACTTTATAAAGTGACTTATGCCAAAGGTATGGATTCTAGGATTAATATAGGGATCATGAAAGATTATTTGGGTAGGGTATGTATGAGCCATGGGGCTTGAGATGTGTGTATAATGGGTTAGATGTGGTGTCATTTTCTAAGGGGGAGGAGGTGCTCTTTAGGAACGTGTGAAAATATTATTGTATTAAATAGTTATTTTTGGTTTTTAAAGGTAGAAAACTAATTAATGTCAATGATAAGATGACTCATGGGTGAAATAAAGGTATTAAATAATAATTAGATAGGTTTTGGATATATGTTTAACATTAATAATCTTATTTACTTAAATGATTTATTAATGAGGTAAATGAAACATCATTATTGTGTCAGAAAATTTTTAATTTATTTGATGCCAAAAAATAATTAAACAATTTAAATAATGTAGGAAATATTTTTATCTTTATAATAAGTATTTAAAGTTGAAAGGATGACATATATAACACCATGTGAAAGATGAATTACTAAAAGATATTTTTATGTCATTTTTTTCCTTCACTTTATGTTAATTAAAAAAACACTAAGTGAAATTCAGGTATTTGCGATGGGTCATTTACGATGGGATCCCGTCACAAATGGCCTTTTGAGAAGGGGCCCCATCTCAAATGACCCGTTGCAGAAAACGGTGTCGCACCTAATTTTTTTTGCGACGGGCCCGTCGCAAATAACTTTTTTTGTGACGGGAAAAGGGCATGTCGCAAATATATTTCACGTTAAAAAAAACAGTTCTGCAACGGGCCCGTCGCAACAAAGTATTTGTGACAAGCCCTTTCCTGTCATAAATAGTTTCTTCGAAGAGCCTTTTTGAGACGAGGCCCTCACAAATGCTTATTTGCGACGAAAATATATTCCCGTGGAAAATAATAATAAAAAAATTTAAATAATTTAAAAAATTATTTATTAATATTTAAATATATTAATATATTTATAAGGATATAAATATAATATTTATTTTATAAATATGTTTTTGAAAGGATCTATGGAAATATAATATTAATTTATAAGATATTTTATAAAAGAGGAATATAAAATAAATTAAAAAATATTTTTAATTAGTAATTATGTAATTTTTATCAATTAATAGTCATTTAATAACACTTTGAATATAAAAAAAATAAAAAAATTAATGAAAGATAAAAAATAAGTTGAAAATGAAACCCAAAAATCAAACGTCCATAACATTTGATGTGATCCACTAATTTTATTGATAGATATGATGTTTTATGAATCTATTAAAGCTTTTATTTCTAACATATCTTTTGTTTATATATTATTTAAATTCAAATAAATTAATAGTGTCAAAATTGACACTATTTTTATTTTATAAAAATAACATATTATAAAATTGTTTAAAAATCACAAAAATATTTAAAAATTATAAATTTAAATTTATATGGTCTATAATGTTATTAAGTAATCAATTATTTAAAATTCACAACAAATAAGTAATTATTTGTTAGAATTTAAAATTTAGAATTTTATTACCACAAATAATCGTAAATAAATTAAATAAGGATAAATCAAAATGATAAGGTTCAAAATAAGATCTAAACATGTCTAAATTTGATTGGTTGATGATATTACAACCCTATCTCATATAATCTTTGAATATGAGTTATTTTTGGAGGTTTTTATGTGGGTTAGATTTATTATAAATTAATATTTTTTAGAATTCAAAAGGTGCCCCTCTCCTCCCTTATAAAAGGGCCCCTCTTCCCTCTCCTCCTCACACCAATTTGAGCCTTCAAGCTCGGCCAAACCCTGCCAAATTATCTTCTCCACTTCCCTAGAAACATCCTAGAGGTTATGGTCTACTTTAAAGACCAATCTTAGTGCCCGAAGAGGAGGTTTCAAAGAGGCGTATCGAAGAAGAGGTAATTTCTTCTCCCGATTCATTCAAGCTTCTTTCTTCTTCAACTTCTTCTTATTTAGTTGTTTCATTATAAATTAATAACATAAGTATCAATAATATATGGATTTGTTATTATAAATATGAAACAACCCCATTTCACCTTCTATCCATCCTATGGAAAACAAAATCACTGCGCGTGCGTACGTACGGAATACCGTCTCCATGTCGTGGTGTAATCTGTTTTTCCACCAACACCTTACATGGATGGGTATAATGGTGTAAAGAATAACTATACATAGTTATTATAACATCATACTGATTCTGATATATTGTATCATCCACTCCAATTCAATTCAATCATTATGTAAACGATATCATCGCTCGTGTGTACGTACGAACTACCGTCTCCACGAAGCGATGAGATTCATTCTCCGTGTTACCAATTTAGAATGAGTATAAAGTATATATAAGAAATAATAATGAAATATATGAAATTATAAAGCTACTTGATTTATGTATATATGTATTTCATCGACATAATTCAATTCAACTCGATAAGGAAATGAAAACAGCGTTCATGCGTACGTACGGCCTACCGTCTCCATGAACGGTGTATTTCTTTCCATTTATAGATCTATTATATATATGTATATTCTGAATATATATTATATATAAATCATGTTTTATTTTCTGGAATTATGTAATCGTGATCTAAGTAATCATATGAATAATTACAAGTCAAAACACGGAAAACAAATGAAACGATTTTACCCAAAACACTCTTTAACATGGAATTTACAAAAGAATGGGTAATATAAAGTCATAAGTGAACCATATATGATATAATAACAGTGAATATGATTCTTTAATAAGTCAATGACATTATTTAAATCCTTATACAGGAGGTTCGGACACTTATGAAGAAAATAGGACCTAAGGTAAGGGATAACTTTTCCAATATCATTTTTCTCCAAGATTGCTTATACGTAAGTATTTACTGTGGTTATATTTATCATCCATGTCCAAGTTAATAAATTTTTTTCATGCATTTTTATATTGTTTTTACCCATTTTTTACTTTTACTACATGGTATGTATGGAATCTTTCTATTACGAGGTACTTTTTGACTTTTCTGACAAAAGTATGAGGAGAATGCTATTTTTAACTTATACGGCATGAATGGATTTTTACGGTTTCATAACGCCTCATTTTCAGGAAGAATACTCTACCGGATTTTATGACTATTTTCAACAAAATACTTTTATTTTAAAAGTATATGGCATTTTTTGAAATGAATATTATTTTGACGAAGAAAGGATATTTTTCTCAAGAATTCATTTCAAATGTTTTATCAAAACCACATTCCATCTAAGATGACATTATTTGATATGTGTATGTTTCAAGATTAATTTATCTATGGTTTACATGGTTTCACTTTTCTTATGATGAAAGTTTCATTTGTTTTATATGGATTATGAGATGATGAGATGATGTTTATAAGACCCATTTTATTCTTTGTGTTATGATGAATGTTTTAAGTCTATTTTGTGGAACAAGTAAGAATGATTTTATTATGAGATGGGTGGGACATATATCTCCCTCCAATGCATTGGGTAACGATTTTATATATCATGAGATAGACATGGCTGGAATTGTAAGTTAATCACGTTCAGTGTTACAGGACTGAAACGAGAAGTGAACTCAATTCGGAATGGGACTTTTTCCCCTAAGATTTTCTTGGCAGCAATGTCTTGGCTACTATGGAAATCATTACATGTGCTTAATGGATTCCACGATTACATGTTTGATTCCCATGCTATTTTATCATGATTTATGTTCCATTATGATCTATGCCTTATGTACTTCCATGTTTTATGTCTTTGCTCAAGATTTTTAATCTTCATGTTTTTTTTAAGTTCAAATGTATATGGTATATTTTATTTTATCCATGCTTACCCTTACTAAGCATTAGAACTCACCCGTTTTATGTTTTCTTTTCCCCTATGATTACAAGAAAGGTTTTAGGTAAGAAAACAAAAGGGGAAGATCTTTATGGGAGATGTTGAAGATCATTCACCACGATTAGAAGATTATATTCTGAGTTTCCAAAGACACTAAACTATTACGTTCCTTGTGTGTCTTTTTTTGTTATGTATTAAGTATTCCGCAAATGTAATGTAATTTCCATGTACGTTATGCTTCAGGTCTCTACATAGTAAGGGTAAATAAACTATAAGACGCTTTAAAATTTTATGAGAATTTTTCTAATAAAAAAAATCCTTTTAACCATAAACATAAACATAATATGGAAAAAATAATTCAAACATTACCGAATAAACATGAACATGGATTTTCTACTAGTCGAACAACCACATGTAATTAATAATTTCATAATCAGGGAATGTATTATACTAGACATTAATTTCTATGTAAAGGACTCATGCTAGGACTTATGGTATAACTTTAAATGGACACAAACCCAGATAGCCTTTGTAACCGAACTCCATCCCGGAAAGCCTATGTAACTGGAATCCAGCCCAGAGAGCATTTGTAACCGAACTCCATCCTGTAGAGCCTCTCTAATCGGACTCCAACCCGGAGAGCCTCTGTAACGGGACTCTAACCCAGAGGGTTTGCTGTAACCAGAGAACATCCTAGAGGGCTTACATTTAATAGTCCCCAACTGGAAACATACAAGTCCAACACATTCATCATAAAAAATGGTTGAAATATAACATAAACATTCGTATTAAAACATGCATATGAAATTTCAAAAATTTATCCATAAACCATTAATGGTATAAAAATAACACATCCACAATAAATAATATCACAAAACATTCAATACAATATGGAAGATTAGTTTCATAATAAATCAAGATCAAACAAGTTTAAAATCCATTAAAGGATGTTGACAAAGATGAAAATGATTAGTAAATTTTTTTGAGAGAAATAACCATTTTTCATGAAATCGTTTAAAATTATCACAATTTATAATGGTAGTCATTTAAAAGGGATTATTTTGAATCAAAGTGTCCAATAACACTTTGAAAATTTTTAAATGAGTTATCATTTTTAAACATTCATGTCCATATAAAAAAATCCATAAAATCATTTTGATAACATGGACAATAATTTAAAGGGTTTAGAAAGATAAATCATTAAAACATTTAAAAGGATGATATAGTTAAATAGACCCTCCCATTAAACCTTAAAATATTCCTTTTGAAATTAGTTTTATAAAATATGGCTATCGATGATATCTATGTCATAGAAAATACTTACACATCAATAATCTCTAATAATAATGAGATTGAGGAAATAACCCTTACCTTGTGGTAATCAATCAATTCATATGAACAATACTCAATAAACACCAAATGAATCACAAAATATCATGAATAGAAATAGAAACATGATAATATATATCAAATTTCAGTACACAATAGAGTACAAGAAATAAATAAGTGATAAACAATGGAAATATCACAGAATTAAAAGTGAGATAAGAATCCCCTTACCACATGTCCGACTTGACTCGCTCATATGTTTCTTGTTATTCCTGAATAATAAACATAAGTTAATATCTACTTAATTAAGAATATTTTAGAATTTATTATTCCTTTTATATCACTTATTTCCTTTTTATATCAATTATTTAATTATTTGAGATCATATCAGACATTTTGTCGATGTTTAGAACAATAGTCAAAAATGAACTTGTTATAATTATAAATTGTCCATGTTGTCAAAATTCCATTATCTATAGAATGATATTACTAATTTAGATTTAATAAATATTTTATATGTCCAATTTATATATGTATTTATAACTTTACATAACATTTGGATATAAGAAATGAAATGCACCGTTCATGGAGACGGTAAGTCGTATGTACGCATCAATGCTACTTTCATTTCTATTTTTTATTTAATTGAAATTATAACATAATGATACATAGTTGTATTATTAATACATTATAATATCAAATATAATATTGTTAACTCTATATTTTATATGTCCCATATAATTCATTAACGAGTCATATCACTTTGAGGGGGCGGTAGTCTGTACTTCCTTAAATGAAATTATCGTGTTTTTCCTATAATTGAAACCGTAAATATGTGATATAAATGTAAAATAAAGAAGAAATAAAAATAAAAATAATGTATATATCATATATAAATACAGTTCCATCTAAATGGACACCATGTAGGAGATATGAGATAATCAAACAATCATCGTTTCTTGTGGCGTTAGTTTGCCATCCATAGAAATAGTTTTCCATTGACCCATTAGATGGAGGTGTGTGTAAGTGTATATTGAATCTTTCTCATAAAAACATAATAGTATATAGAGTATACGGGTTTTATCCAAAATGAAATAAATAAAAATACTTTAGGGGGGTTGGGGAATTAAAAAAACAATTTAAGAGAAATTGATACCTTTAATTTGGGTAACTTCTTTGGTTTGAACCAAAAGGACTTTATGAAGTGACTTATGCCAAAGGTATGGATTCTAGGTTTAATATAGGGATCTTGAGAGCTTATTCGGATAGGGTATGGATGAGCCATGGGGCTTGAGATGTGTGTATAATGGGTTAGATGTGGTGTCCTTTTATAAGGGGGAGGAGGTGCTCTTTAGGAAAGTGTGAAAATCTTATTTTATTAAATAGTTATTTTCGGTTTTTAAAGGTAGAAAACTAATTAATGTCAATGATAAGATGACTCATGGTTGAAATAAATGTAATAAATAATAATTAGATAGGTTTTTGATATATTTTTAACATTAATAATCTTATTTATTTAAATGATTTTTTAATGAGGTAAATAAAACATCATTATTGTGTCAGAAAATTTTTAATTTATTTGATGCCAAAAAATAATAAAACAATTTAAATAAAGTAGGAAATATTTTTATCTTTCTAATGAGTATTTAAAGTTGAAAGGATGACATATATAACACAAAGTAAAAGATGAATTACTAAAAGATATTTTTTATGTCATTTTTTCTTTCACTTTAAGTTAATTAAAAAAACACTACTAGAAATACAGTTATTTGTGACGGGTCATTTACGACGGGATCCCGTCGCAAATGGCCTTTTGTGACGGGGCCCCGTCTCAAATGACCCGTTGCGGAAAACTGTGTTGCAACTCATTTTTTTTGCAACGGGCCCATCGCAAATAACTTTTTCTGTGATGGGAAAAGGTTCTGTCGCAAATAGATTTCTCATTTAAAAAAAAACAGTTCTGCGACGGGCCCGTCGCAATAAAGTATTTATGACAAGCCCTTTTCCCATCGCAAATAGTCACTTTGAAGATCCAATTTGAGATGGGCCCCTCACAAATACTTATTTGCGACGAAAGTATATTCCCGTGGCAAATAATAATAAAAAAAATAAAAAATTAAAAAAATTATTTATTAATATTTAAATATATTAATATATTTATATTGATATGAATATAATATTTATTTTATAAATTTGTTTTTGAAAGGATCTATGGAAATATAATATTAATTAATAAGATATTTAATAAAAGAGGAATATAAAATAAATTAAAAAATATTTTTAATTAGTAATTATGTAATTTTTATCAATTAATAGTAATTTAATAACTCTTTGAATATAAAAAAAATAAAAAAAAATAATGAAAGATAAAAAATAAGTTGAAAATGAAACCAAAGCTTCAAACATCCATAACTTTTGATCCAGGAATCTGTTTGAGCTCTACATCATATTAAATCAAAGCCTGCGACGAGCTCTACGCCGTTGTGACCCGGGGGAGCTCGGGTAAGGGATTTTAGATGCCAAAAGAGGCCCAGAAGGCCTCTAAAACTGAGTTTTTAGTCAGGGTACCCCTATTTTTTACCATTCAAACAACAATAACTTCTGATCCCGATGTCCAATAAACCTGTACCATATATCATATCGAAGATAGTTTCATGTTCTTCGATTTGACTGATTGTAAAGATGAAACGAGCTCATGTATTAGAAGTTATGGTCGTTTTAACATTCAAATGGTTATAACATCCGATCGGGATGTCCGTTTGGCATGTACCGCATATCATATTGAAGATCATTTCATGTTCGTAGATTTGAATGGTTGTGGAGTTGAAATGGACTTACAGATTAGAATTTAAAGCTGTTTTAACATTCTCAATGGATTTTCACCCCCTCATTTCTATGTATTCATTCAAAACTATACATATATATATCTGTGTGTGTGTGTGTTGTATATATGTATATATGTATTTATTTATTTATAAATACACATAAATAACATATTTTATAAATTTTTTTAAAACCTATATTACAAATATATATTAATATACAAATAAATATACTAATAAAAATTTATAACTACACACATATATATATATACATTTAAATATATATGAATATATATTAATATATGAATAAATATATATATTAATATATGAATAAATATATTTATTTATTTATTTATATAACCAAATATATTTATATTAATATAAATCTATATTAATATACGAATAAATATAACTATAACTATATATATATAGATCATTAAATGTATAAAAAATGAAATGGATTAGTTGTAAAGGTTAATTCTTGCATGGAGGAGGTTTATTAATAATTATTAGTAATTATTAGTAATTATTAACAATTATTCGTATATTTTCTTATTTTTCGTAATTGTTCCTAATTATTTCCTAATTATTATAAATTAATCTAAATTATTACTAATTATTTCTAATTATTACTAATTATTACTATTTATTACTATTTATTCCTAATTATTAGTATTTATTACTAATTATTAGTATTTATTCTTAATTATGACTAATTATTAACAATTATTCCTAATTATAACTAATTATTATTAATTAATCCTATTTATAATTAGTTATTTCAAATTATTATAATTATTCTTAATTACCATTAACTATGGACAATTAATACTAATAATTTAAATTTATTAAATAACAAAAAATCTAAACATAATTAAATTACAACAAAATAAGAATAATTAAAACTAAAAAAATTAAAATAAATATTAAATTAAAATGAACATAAATACCTTTAAAATTGATCTCAGGTTGATCTCTGATAGTTGTTGAAGACTTCAATATCAACTCCGGAAATAAAAATTATACATAAGAAACTGTGAACTCTAAAAATAGTGTTTTGAGAGAAGTAGAAGATAGAGTTTGAGAATGAATGAAAAAAAATGGATGTGGGTATTTATAGGTTAGCTTATTTGCGACGGGTCTATTTGTGACGGGTATCCCATTGCAAATAGTATTATTTGCGACGGTACCCATCGCAAATAATTTAGACCACATTTATCATGGTCAACGTTTAAATAGTTATTTGCGACGAGTCCCGTCGCAAATACTAACCTGCTGACATACTATTTGCGATGGGGGTATATTCCCACCGCAAATATTTTTTACTACCGCCGGTTATTTGCGACGGGTGGAAACCCCCCATCGCAAATAACATTCCGGCGGTTTGGCGCGCATTCCGTGCCAAACATTTTGCTATGGGCGAGCTTTCCCCATCGCAAATAAGTAGTTATTTGCGACGGGAAAATTCCCTCGTCGAAAATAACCCGTTGCAAAAACCCATTTTCCCGTAGTGAAAGTGTCATTATCATTCACAAGTGGCTCCATGGGGTAACAATTTTACCCATGGATACCCATGCTCAGCCATTACTTATCCAATAATGTTAGGACATGTGTTAAGTTAATTTTATATTATTATAATATTCTTTTTACCTTGAATTACCTTATTTACATTTAATCGATGTAAAAAAAAGTCCAAAGATACTATTCACCAAAAATTATTTTCATCTTTTTAAACCAAATTATACTTATTAAGGATAACTGTGTCTCTTAGATTTTTGAAATTCAACTTAGAGAAGCGGTAAAATTATGTTTTATGAAAATTTGTAAATGCTATTAGGAGGTGGGTAAAAGACGGTAAAAAGATCAATAAATTTTATATATATATAAAATTATTATAAAATGTCTCCAATTAATTATATTGAACTTATATAGGTATTATGTATATATTTTTACCTAAAATAAATTTTTGTAAAATAAATAATTATTAAAATAAAAAGTCGGTTTTAACTAATAACTTAGTGTTTTTCACTATTCATCAAAAAATGAATGTTTTCAGAAAAATACCAAAATTTCACTCTAAGATAATATTGATATTATGAATTCAAAAATTAATTATATTTTGAAAAATTGAAAACATATAAGTTGAATTTATTAATTTAAAATTAATTTCCATTGTCCAAACTAAAAAAGCGTTATTTTAATAAATAATAAGTAACAAAAGAATGCTTCGTATTTATGTTCAATTTCAAAGTAAAATTATTTCCAATTAATAAAAATGGATTAGTTGGTAAAAATATAATCTCTTTATAATTACAAAACATTAAAATGTATAATTTGACACTTCATATTATTTTGATTAAAAAATTAGTTTTCGGTTAAAATGTAGTATTTTTAAATATTCCCCCAAATATGAATGTTCTCATAAAACAACCAAAAATCTATTGAAACGAAATTATTATCTCCCAAATCTAAAGAAAATGTTTATTTTTTAAAATTGAATATATAATTTTTTAAAATATTTAATTTTAAAATGGTTCACCATTAAAAGGTGGTAAAATTGTAATTTTTTCAAATACTACTTTTATCGGAAAAATTGTATTTGTTTTTTTTATTATGTCTATGAAACTCATAATATGGTATCTAAATTCATGGTAAGTCATGTTGCATTTGGACGACTAGTTTGGAAAGTCTTGGTGTGCTTTAACATGTTGTTTCTTGTTGTGTAGGTTATTGAATTACTATGAACAAATAACGTAATATGAAATGTTGTGGTGTGACACAGAGACAAAAGGAGGATGAGAATGTCGCAAAGTATGAATCTAACATTTCAAGGATACAATGGCATGATGCATATTATATGTGTAATCCAAGAAGTAATATTGGTCATTTCATTGATGGGTTAAACCCATTTCTCTGTTGAGCATTAGTCTCATAATCCTTCTCATCGTATGAGGATATTGTCTCATGTACTTTCAAAATAGATAGGGAAGTCTCTATGTCGTAGGACATTAAATAGATGTAAGGGAAAATGAGACCAAATGAACGCTCTGGGAAAGGAAATATGGAAATATGGATGAAGAGAAGTTTCAACCCCATGATAATTGTGGATGGAAGCACCTTGGTTCCTATCTCAAAGAAAAATAGTATTCTATAACTGTGGATAGATAAGACATATTTCTAGTGATTGAATGGGAAAGAAAGAATCTACCAATGTTCAATAAAAAAATTTTAGGCATATGGGACATTATGGAAATAAATTTCATAAGAGTTAGGGAAACATATCTCAGAAAAGGCCACGGGATCAAGGCCAAGCTTATGCAATCACTACTGCTGAGGTTGAAGCTCTGAAAGACTTGGTGGTAGGTAATTTAACAGTTTCATCAAGTTTATCCAATGCATTATTTGATCTTGGATCATTGAAATGTATCATATCATCCCGTTTTCTAATAAAACTAGATATTTCCAATATGATTTATCAAGGGAGTTTTCAGTCAGAACTATTTATGGAAGTTTCAAAGAAAAAATTATTGTGAATCATCCCCCATTAAGTAATATAAAGAATAGTTATCTTTTGAACTATTTTCCATACCCATGATTGAATTTGATATAACCATCAACATGGATTGGATTTAAAACCATTATGTGAATGATTATTGCATGAATAAAGAGGATACAATTCACAACGATGATAATGAGTACCTTATCATTAGAGCAGAAACATCACAATTTGATTCTAATCTAGATCCACCCCAAATAGCTCTAATAAATTAAATCATTGGGGAGTATGAGAATTAAATAATATTGGTGGGGAAAATAATGTTAGTATAAAGGACATACCAATTGTGAACAAATATGTTGATGTGTTTCCAGTGTATTTACCTGGACATCCTTTAGAATGAGAAATTGAGTATTCCATTGAATTAATTTCTAGATCAAGGCCCATATTGATGACCCCTTATTGAATGGACACTTTGTAATTAGTTTAACTAAGGAAACAACTAATGTAAATGAGTAATAAGGGATTTATTAACATTAGTGTCTCTCCAGGGGGATCCCCTGTCCTTTTTTCTATGTAGAAAGAAATATTCTTGAGTCTGTGCATTGTCTTCTGGGAGATAAATGATATAACATTTATGAACAAGTATCCCCTACAATGAATTGATGGTTCTTTTTTGACAAAATTCATGGATCGCAATATTTTTCAAAGATTGACCTTTGATCTGGATATCACCATATTTTGTGTGAATAAGGAAGACATTCTGAAAACAACATTTCAAACCAGGTACATGCATTACAAGATTACAATAATGCCTTTTTGGATTGACTAATGAACCCTTTGTCTTCATGGATATATTGAATAGTTTTTTCAAGGAATATCTTGATGACATTGTTGTGGTATTTATTGATGATATCATGGTATACTGCAAAATGTACAAAGATCATGAAAATAACTTGATAATTATTCTAAAGACTCTTAGAAGAAATGATTTATATGGGATTTTTAGCAAGTGTGAATTCTGGATTCAAGAGATTTATCTTCGTAGCCATATTGCATCTAAGGATGGAATATATGTAAATCCTTCAATGACCAATGCAATCAATGAATGGCTAGAACATATGAGTATAAATGAGGTACCAAGTTTTATTTGATTAGAAGGTTATTATCAATGTTTCGTCCAGAAATTTTCCCATTTGGCTAACACATTAACAAATATCACTCATAAAGGGGTTACATTTTTTGAAAAAATGAGTGTGATGAATATTTTGAAGAACTGAAGAGAATATTAGTCAACGCTATTATCTTGACTCTACCATCAGGGAACAATGGGTTTGTTATTTATAGTGATGTTTCAATGAATGTATATGGTTGTGTCATTATGAAAAATTGTATAGTTATTGCATTTGCATCATGAAAGCTAAAAATTCATGAGAAAAACAATACCACTCATTAACATGAGTTATCAGCTATAATCCTCACTCTGGAGATATGGAGACACTGTCTCTATGGTGAAAAATGTGAGATTTATACTGATCAAAGGAGTTTGAAGTATATTTTATCACAAAAAGAGATAAACATTCAGCAAAGGAGATATCTTGAACTACTCATGTGTTTTTATTGCACAATACACTACCACTCGGGGAAGAAATATGAAGAGGAATATGCTTTGAACAGAAATGATCATGGAGTTTTTATCTAGATGAGAGTTTAATGGGATCCCATTTTCATGGATCCAATAAAGATAGATATGGGAATAAAAATAGAAGGTGAAACATTAATACTTTTTCCAATGGTTTTCAAACCATCTTTACTAGAAATGATATCAAATTTATTAGACCGATGTTGAGGACTTCCAAAAGGAGATTAATGTTGTAAATGATTGGAGATTGAGTTACTTCATATACGAAGTTGGAATTTTGAAATTTTGGAAGAGAATTTTTTTCCCGATATACATGATCTAAAAAGGGAATTGTTGTATGATACTCATAGCTCCAATTTCTCTATACACCCTAGGATCACAAAGATGTATAGGGATTTGAAGAAACATTTTTTGTGGGAAATCATGAAAAGGGAGACTGCTGATTTTTTGTCAAGATGTATGATTTTCCAACAAGTGAAAGCTGGAATACAACATCATTAGGAGTCAGGAAACCTCTTCCCAAACCAGAGTGGAAATGGGATGATATTACAATGGACTTCTTCATGGGGATACCAAAGACTCCTAGAATGAATGATTATATATGGGTAATAATTGATCATTTACCAAATCATCACATTTTTTTTCTATAAGAGAAGAATTGCCACTTGAAGGTTTACCAAGACCGTATATTAATGATGTTGTAAGACATCAGGAAGTACCCCTATCAATTTTTTGAGATCGTGATCCTCTTATTACATCAAGATTCAAGAAAGGTCTAAATAAATCAATGGATACTGAACATCATTTGAGAATTTTCAACCACTCTCAAATTGATGGAAAATCAGAATGGACTATTAAAAACATTGACGACATGATGCGATCATGCTCACTTGACTTTCATGGTATGTGGGATCAAATAATTACCTCTGGTAGAATTTTCTTATAACACTTGATTCCATTCAAGTATTCAGATAGAACCATATAATGCATTTTCCGGAATGAGATGTCACAAACCGACTTATTGGGATGATGTCTGTGAAGAACACATGGTTCCAGTACTTATTGAGGAAACCATGGAAAATGTGAAGGTTATCCAAACCCACATCAAAGTAGATCAAAGTAGACAGAAGATTTGTACAGATAACTGAAGGAAGGATCTAGAATTTTATATAGGAAATCATGTTTTCATAAATGTATCTCCATGGCTGGGACTTATACGATTCAGTAATAATGTTAAATTAAGTCCCAAGTACACTGGACCTTCCAAAATTATAGAACGAATTGGGGCTCTAGCTTACCATTTTGAAATTCCACCATGTCATAAGGTTCACGATGTGTTCCATGTATCACTGTTGAAAAAATACATGCCTAACCCAACACATGTACTCACAAACATGGAAATTTAACTAGAACCTGATTTGTCTTATTGTGAATAGCATGTAAAGATTGTCGATACAAGGGAACAAGTGTTTTTGAAACCTGACGACTCATCTGGAAAAAGATCTATGGAGAAACCATAATATGGAAGAGGCAATGTGGGAACCCGAGGAACTTATGTTGATGAACCATCCGAATCATTTTATACAGTTGTATTCTAGAAATTTCTAGGAAGAAATTATTTGAAGGAGGTGATAATGTAACCCCTCAATCATCCACGGATCATTTCCCTTTGAATAATGAAATTTCTTGCATTTTACACAACTTCGAGACTATAACAAACTACAACCAATCAAACTAGTCGTTATGAATAGTAATACCCACTTTTTGAAATTTTATAAATTTAATTTTTCAAAATTGACTTCATTTTTAAATTCGTAATATCAAAATTAGCTTAGGGTGAATTTTTGGTATTTTTCTGAAAACATTCAATTTTAGATCAATAGTGACAAACACTACGTTATTGTATAAAACCAACTTCCTATTTAAATAATTATTAATTTTATTTTATTTTTTTTACGTCAAAAAAGATACATAATACTTATATAGGTTCAATATAATTCAATGGAGTAATTTTATAATAATTTTAGAAAAATAAAATGTTTATTGAACTTTTTTCCTTCTTTTACCCACATCCTAGAAGCATTATTCAAATTCTAACAAAAAAATTATTTTACCGCTTCTGTGAGTTGAATTTCAAAAATAAGAGAGAAACAGTTAATCTCAATAAGTAAAATTTTGTTCAATGAAATGAAATTATTTTGGTGAATAGTAACTTTTTACTTTTATTTACCATGGTTAAAAGTAAATAGGGTCATTGATGGTAGAAATGATATAGTAATTACCTAAAACATGTACTAATTCTACAGGATAAGTATAATTTGACCAAAAACAAACTTAGGAATAAACTATGGTCCTCTTTGGTCCACAAGGATTAGATCAGAACATTTATTATTATTTTATTTAAAGAAGTGTTAAAAGAGTTAAATTCGTTGTCTAATAACTAAGATATTTTTAATACTGGGATACACATAATATAAATATGACTATAAATAAATATTAGAAATCTAAAAATAATTTCTACATATTTTTAATTTATTTATAAATTTTAGACATTAAATAAATTAATTCATTTATGACATAATGATGATGCAATAATTACCTTTTTAATGAATGATTAAAATTATTGATATTATAAATAAAAAATAAATGAAATTTGTGACTTCAAAAGAATTAATATAATTTTATAGGTTAATATGACATTTTATGTTTGATTAAATAATTTTTATTCGATGTAATCAGGCAGTTATTATTTTCACAAAAACCAAATAATAAATAGTATCTAAATTGACATAATTGTGTTTTTAAATCAAATACTATATTATTTATTGATATAATATTCATAAAAATATAAAGATTAAAAAAGAACATATATAGGGTTATATATATTAATAATGAACCACTTGGGGTTCTCTTGGCCTATTATAGTAAGTATTTTTACTATAGAATCTAAAAATACAATGTGACATGGTAAATATCTAACTATATAACTAAGAGATAAATATAAATGATTAGGAAAATATTGTGACCTAATCTATTCTTAAACCTATTGGTTGAGGTTATTTTGACCCGCCACCACATTATCTTCTAAAAAAATTAATTTTGGAGAAATTATTAACCGTAAATGATTTTATTATAAAATAATATTTCAAGCTTTTCCTAAAGTGACCCTCAACTGTCTTATAAAAGGGTACTCCCCCTTCTCTTAATATCACACATACAGAGCCATTTGGCTCAGCCATACCCTGCCTAAATATCCTTCAAAATTTCCTCCCTTCATCCTAGAGTCATTTAATTGGTCTGAAAGCCATCTTAAGGAGCCCTTTTGATCAAATCAAAAGGAAGAACCTCAAAAAGAGGTAAATATTTCATCACATCTTTCAAGGGGTTTTCTCCTTCGAATTCTCCTTTCTTTGGGATTTCAATTAAAAAATAATAAATCCAAAATATTCTATATAATTTGACTTAATTATATGAAATTGTACAATTATATTCATTATTCTATCCATAAAATTAACGACCAAGTCACCAGATGTGTGTACATACGGCTTACCGTCTCCACGTCGTGGTGTAGTTTGCTATTAAAACACATCATTATTTGTATGGGTATAATAATTAGTATAACCGATGTAAATAATAAATATAACATGTTATAGATTCTGTATATATGATATACCATCCTATTACATATTATTTCACCATCAATATAATGATATCGTTACTCGTGCGTACATACAAATTACCATCTTCACAAACACGGTGAGATTCATTCCCCATTTTAATCATTAAAGAATATTTTTCATTTTATTAGTAGTAATAATGTTTATGAACATAATATTATTATTTTATATGAATAAAATACATTCTCACCATAAGAAACATGGATCATGTAACCAAGCATATAAAGTAAAACGAATCAGTTAACACTTGAAATGATGAAACTACTAAAATATTATAAACCATAAAATATTAGAGGATAATATATGATATCATATTTATGGATAAATTTCGTTTATAATTTAATGACAATGTTTTAACTATTATACAGGAGGTTAACATACCACCGACTAAGGAAAAGTACATGGTATGAGTTAATTTCACAATCTCCTTATTATTCGAGGTTGTTTTCACGGAAGTATCTACTGGGACCTCCTTGTCATCCACGTCTGTGATTTTGTAAATATGTATTTCAAAAATATTTACTATTTACTAGACTATGGGTTAAAGTAATTTATACCCTTATTTTGAATTATATGTTTTGAAAGGAATCCTTCTATCGTTTTCCAAACAAGGTACTTTATGACCTTTTTGACAAAATTAAGGTAAGAATGTTTTTTAACTTATATGGTGGGTGCGGCTATTTTCAACCATTATAAAATCATTGAATCATCCCTTAAAATATTATAATAATATAATCATAATTATGGTTTTCTATTTTAATTATGTTACTCTTAATTAATTTCAAAATAGAACGAGATATTTATCATAAATAGTTTGGATTTCATCTATGTCAACATTCATTGATAAATTTTACACTTGTTTGAAGTTGATTTATTATCATACAAATATTCCATATTGTATTTAAAGATTTTTGATATGTCTTACTATGTATTAGTTATTTTTATACTATTCATGGTTTTTGTTTAATTTATTTACATTTCGTATTAATGTTTTAATACGAATGTTGATGGTATATTTCAACCTTTTTATATAAGTAATGTATTGGACTTAGTATGTGACGGGTGGAGAACAATATACCTTCTCTATGCATCAGTAAGAATCATGAGGCAATTAGATGTGGAATTGGCTAAGGCCTTTCCCAATTTGATAAATGGTTTTGGCCAAGGCCTAAATAATTTTTAGACGTCTTGTCTGAGTCATTGAAAAGATGTCTCCAATTGTCCATCATTGTACATTATCTCATTATGAAAATAATAATGATGGTTGATGTGGTTATTCAACAAGTAGAATACCCATTACTATGTTTTATTATGGAATTATTTACTCATCTCATTTTCCTTCCCTAAATGTTAATAGTTATTATTTGTAAATGGATATGATTTTAATTACTCACCATCCCTAATACTTATGTTATCATCCATTGTATTGCATACCTTTACTGATTGTTTGAGATCACTCCTTTTGTATGTTTCATTTTCCTAAGATATGAATAAATTAGTTATGAGTGATTTTCTTGAATAATCTTGGGGACTTTAATGTTTCTAATAGAAAATTTAGTGTTGTATTTCTTTTCATGTTGTAATATTGAACTTATGTATGTATCTTGTTTTACAACAAAACTAAATTGATCGGTCTTTAGGGACATGATTCAATGTATCATGCCAATGTTATGTAATAAATCATTTACTCCGAGAAATTGGGGTTAGGATGTTACTTTCATTCCCCTCTATAAAAGAAGAACATACACTATTTGAGGCATGTTCAACGAATGTGACTGGAAACACACTCAAGTTCACTATTCATATACTGAAACAAGAGGATTATATGACAAATAAAATCAAAACCAACAATGGTCATAAGAAAAAATGGTCCAATATATCCATGTGTTGGAGAAATTAACCTATTGAATTTCATGAAAAATCATCTATTGTGTTGAGGGTAATATGACAACTACCATTTAATAATACACCTCATTAAATATAATCACCTTGAACAGAAAAATAATTTGGATCGAGAAAAATATATATCGGGACACAATATAGAGAATATACCACGAAAGGTGGATCTGGATACAACCACTATGGATACATGTATCTGGAACAAGAGGAGAATCCAAAACAAAAAATCTCCAAATATCATGTTTCCCCTTTTATGGTAGAACACTTCCAAAAAAATGGTAAAGGTGTTGCTTCATCCCATTCATTACCAAAAAGAGATGAAAACTCATCCTCGCGGGGATTAATAGAAAAAAATAATGATGGGATATAATATTCTAGATAAAATAATGGATTGATGCTTAGGTGGACATTCCAACTGGGAATCATCTTCAATATGAGATGAATATATCGTTTCCATATATCTGGATATTGTGTATCCACCTATAAGAGTAGAATATGATTATCATACCAACTGTGAATCTATGAATCCAGTATACATAGATGTGGAATTTTAAAATTTCTATAACTTCTCTCCATTATAGGGACAACCACTATCTCTCCAGTATGTTCATTCATTTGTTTATGGATCAATAGTCTTTGGGAGATAAAAATTAATCCCTGTTGTTAAGCCTCTCATTTCCCCAAGTAGATTAGAGGAATATCCAATAGTAGGACATCCATACCTTCTTAATTCCTTCAAGTATCTAGCTACTCTAATGGAACCCAAGGATAGAAAACCCACATGACTGAATACTAAGGGAAATCCATATTCCTAATGTGTTGAGGACACTTACCCCCACCCAATTATATAAAACCTACATTCTCAATCATTTACTATATGGGAGAACACCAATTTATCTCAGAAGCTTTATGTAATAATATATTATGATGATGGGCCCTTCAGTTTGAAAGGATTTCACCAGAGGTGAGTTGTACAATATCTGATATGAGTACCCTTTTCCTTACTGTACATTCATCTACTAGAATCCATTTTAGGATAGGAAAACAATTCCTCATTTCCATTATCAGTTCATCTCCACAATGGAAAACAAAAAATTTCAACATGAAGAACTATAAGATATGTGAAAATTAGAGACTCTCGGACATTATAGCTTAATGAAAAGGTTTAACCAAATCACTCATTATCCCTCTCTCAAAAATGGAATTTCAGGAACAATATAATAAAAAAAATTTGGATTACATAAAGTCACCTCTAACCCTAATCATGTATCTATGTGGGTTCTTTTTTATATCAAAAATGGCATAATGTCTAAAATAATGTAGTTAGTGGAAATTATTTAATTATCAACTCATTTGATCAACACAAGGGAAAAATCTTGGAATGGTAGGGATTTTTGCTATTACCCTGATAGTAGTGAACTTTTATATTAATGTTCCCTTGATGGTCTCAAATCACCCAATACCACATATCGAGCGACATCGACAACAAAATCACTTATCGTTAAAAGTTAAATGAGAATAGTTTATTTGAGGAATGGATGAATAAAACAATATTCATAAAAAATGAGATGGTACATGTTAATTTACATATAGACATTAACAATAACATACACACACTATCATAGACCATGATGATAAATGAGGTCAACCTCATCGACCGTCCTGACTACTTCCCTTTCAAGAGTAGGCTAGTCACAAAATCTAGGATTTCATTATATTCAAATATTTTCTTGAAAGAATTGTATGTTAATGATTGGTGATTTTTTATAACATATATAAAAATGGGACATGCATAATCATTTCCCAGTAATAAGAAGAAGAAGGTGTTTTCGAAAATGTTCTGGCATGGCATAGATATAAGCTCAATAATAGGATGTCTCAAAAGATAGTTATTCGATATTATGAAACCCTTAGAGCATAGTTTCCCAAAAACATAGTTGTTCAATAAACTATGTAGGTGATATAGAATACACCTCCCAAAGGTGAAAATGACCATTGGAAATAAGAATATATAGAATAGAGAAGTCATATTCTTATTTTATGGAAGATAAAACTCTTGCATATTTCTTCCTTGAAACATATAATGCATGAGCACCACCCCAAAAAATTAAACCTAAATTGAAAATTGAAATAATATTTGGTTCTATAAATATAATACACATGTAATATCTATTCTTATATGATGAATATTCCTCAAATTATGAGTTCTCCATACATTATTTGGGATCCTAAGGCCACTAAAATAAGAGACGAGGATACATATGACAACGTCGCTATGTTCAGACCAAAATATTAAATCACATAATGAAAAAGGATATATAGAAATCATAATCCTATGTTAAATTGATCTAATTTTCTCAATAGAAAAACATTGATTCATTAAAGACCTCAAGTAGTTTCCCCAAATGAGTCATCTTACATGACCTTTTGTTGGGGGATTTATTGTTTGATCATCCTAAGAAATGGGGAAGGCCATCATGACCTACACCACTGGTAGTTATTTCTCTCTCAACTCATTTACAAAAAATAAGGGCTATCAACCACTAACATCTTAACTCCAAAGCCACTTGATATGGAGATCCCACAAATCTGGAAGCACCAAACTTTGGCATAGAATAATGACATTATCAAACAACTAGTATTTATCCCATGAATGTTCTCCATCCAATATGTGAACCAACATTCAAAAGAACCTAGAGAGGTACTCATTGGAGTCCTATATATTCCACTATAGTTTGTGATATAAGTTTCTACATCTGATTTTTATCATGTGGAGACCATTCCATAAAAATTCATTGTCCCCATATCATTCACAAACAATGATCATGAAAAGAAATGTTGGGGAAATTTAAGATCTATATATGTTTTTGGTTGACACGACATCACCGACATAAAATGGAATATGATTGAAAATGATTCTAAAATCAACATCATCCCAACTTAGACAGTATGACATTTTCTATTTAGAGAAGGGGACATATATCCATCATGTATAAACATTCACGTGCTTGATAAGAGTGTGAGTGGTACTATCATAAATATCAATATGAAAAATCAATTTTTGGGTCTTCAATTTTATACCGAGTTCAAGATTATCAAAATGAAACCATGTATAATGTTCTGCTCTTAAGGTCTTGTCTTTATGGCCCTATGGTTTTACCTACATCATTTTACTAGTTTCTAAAATACCTCATCCATTTAAAGGTCGACATACTATATGGTGAAATTTCACCTTTAATGTATTTATAATCCACATATTTTAAGAACAGTTTTTATAAAAGGGATAAAAACTGACCAATGATGGATGAAAATATACTAGTTACATCCCTCGATGTCTTAGATACCACCCATGCAAACCCCTAGACCTTACTATGAAGTGATTATGTATTAGAAATAAATATAATTGAGGTAGTTGAATCAATCTAAGATGTTCTATCTCATCATGTCCCTACGGATAGTATATAAGAATACAAACTTTTGAATCTCTCTAAAATGACTTTGGTATTATAAGATGACAGTGTATTTTCTCATTGCCTCTCTCAACCTGATATTGATAAAGGTTACCTCCTATTGGAATCTTTTACCGAAAATCCCTCCAAATACATGGAGGTGAATGGTCAATAAGAGGATGAATTAATGAAAAACTGAATTCATTTAAGTATGAAATATCCAACACTAGTTATTATTCATGATAGATAAATCTTGGAAAAGATTAAGACCCATAGATAAGACTAATTTGTGCATCTATTCCTCTCATTGATCAGGATATTGATATTTAATTTATAAACTAATATTGATATTTTTTTCCAGTAATTATATAAAAATACCCATATAGGATCGAGATGTCCCTACACACCATCACATCTTACCTGATAACCACCAAGGAATCACGTATGAATCCAGGAGGATGCACCCCCTTCAAACTACTAATTTTTAGGTGGATGTCTTAAAACTGATCAAAGATATTTTTTTTCTTCTAAAAAGTGAACCACATAAGATCGATAAATAATATCATCGAGGATAATAAAAATAATTCGATGATTATGGTTTTAATTAATTTAATATAATTTAATTTAAGCTACCTAAATAATGAATTTTAATTTTAATTCATAGAACTCTTGATCGATGAATCTTCCAGCTTCTGAGCCCATTCATTAACTATATATGAGGATGAAAATATCATTAGAGCACCCAGATAGTTATTTTTATAAATATATTCCCATCATATTAAATATCATTTTTGTTACTTATCAACATGCCTTGCATCAAGTATTTAATCCCTACGTTGAATTAATAGATGAATGTTACATTGAAGGCATGATGCTCGAATCTCAATGGTAATGTGATATCTTCATGGGTCATCATGAAATCATTGAAAAGTTGAGGCAGAATATTCTAAAGTAGAATGCCCTAAAATATTCATTTTTTGAAACATAAGAGATCTCCCTTTTATTTTTGGTATTCTACTGTTGTATTATGATCATTTCTAAAAAAATAGAGAAATCCTATCGTTGTCACCACAATATATTCTCAAATAACCAAGGGGGATCCAAGGAAACGTTTTTAAATTTGGAAATTCATAGCCCACCTAGGGGAAAAAATTTCACATTCAACAAGAAAATAAATAATTTAATCTCCTACACATGTGATGAGGACCACCAAAAATTATTTTATAGTCTCAAGTAGTTCATACTACACCCACTAGTCTTGATTACACTAATGGAAAGAATGGTAGACATATAATATGTGGCCTCTATGGAATGATCACATGGATCTATCCTCACCTATAAAATTGATGTAGGGACTGAGAAAATTCACTACTACCTATTCTAACTGATAAAATGTTCCGAGTCCTGATATTTTCATATCGATAGTAACTCCATCACACTCATATTTATAATAAAAAAGTTGAGACCATACCTGAAATACCATGATGTCCACCCGGTATTTCATATTTAACCTACTTAAAACAATCATTGGAATCCCTTATCAAATAAAAATTTGGACTGATATGTTGTTTTATGATATAGTATGACACTCAGTTCATGTCAAAGTAGTTAGTCAAGGGGCATGGACTTGTTGACTTCCTCATAAAACATACCCCTTCAAATGTAAATCAGTCGACACTAAACACCTGGACTATGAATTTTTATATACCTATTACAGTTTATGTAAATTGGATATGTATTTTGATTGACCATCATAATGTCATAATGGTTCAATATTGGAAAACCATAAATAAAATCATCTATTCTATCTTAAAGATTGTATCTGTGTCCCCATAAAAACATCCATACTCATTCTCACTATTGGGAGTGTGTATGGATAATTTTATTGGATACAAATACCTCATTTCTATCTTGGACATAGATAAAAAACCTAATATTTCCTATTTGAATGACAAAGGGGTTTTTAATCTAGGGATAAATCAGAGAAACATTGAATATTCAACAAAAATAAAGAATTATCACCACTCATTATCTAAATTTGATGATTACTGGAGGAGTTCAATTTTGAGCCTGAATTTTAATATGTTACTTGACAATAAAATTCATGTTATGATGCAATGAATAATATACCCATAGTCTATGCCAACACTGATTATGAGGAAGCAATATTCGTCATTACACATAGGAAAATGGTCTCATCGATCATTGTATTGGACATGGAATAAATCAAGTAGGTAAACACCTCCAAGATCCTGATTAGATAATGTCGACGCATAAATGGATGGATCCCATAATATTTTATCTCTATAATGTGACTCATCTAACAAAACCATTCATAACATAATAGATTCAATCCTGATCATCAAACATTACTCTACAAGATTGGCCAAATGAATAAATATAACTCTACAAGAATGGATTCTATGAAATCTTCCTCAGCTTCAAAGTAGAAAAATAGATTCCCAACATCATGAATGATGTCCATGTAGTCTCTTGATCCACTCAAAAATCTGGTACAAGTATTTCCCATTTTATCATGAGGCTGGGATACTACTAGAAAACCGTGATATAAGACCATGTGTAATTCACAATTATATGGCATGCATGAATGATTCTTGAAAAGTTCATCTATAAACCCCCATAATATAAGGGTTCAAATAAATATTAATGTCCATTTATTGTATTGATAATGGTTATTATGGGACCATATCCACCAACTGTAGCTAATATGTTCTAATACATACATACTTCTATTGACTTCTTCTCTATATTGGATAAGAAAATTCCCATAAAGGAAGCCATGATGAATAATATCATTAATATCATGAATTCTAAGATAATGAACAAGTTCAGATTTCCTAACCCGATATTGAGGAAAAATGGGCAGACAAATATTCAAAAAAGTTGATGAAATTATTCCAAGAATATATCATCATGTCTAATTAATCATTCTTCTATCATTCAGTGTAGAATGTATAAATAGAGGCCTTTAATAAGGCTTTTCAAATATAATCATGGTGATAGTAAATAAGAAAAAATATTAATTAAAAAAACCCTCCATTAATTACGGGAATACCATAACCCCATGCATACTAATAGGGAAGCAATATAGATTCCATTGGTTTATGGTTTCAACAAAGTATATCCCATGTAAGTATATCTTCCATCAATTAATATTTAATTTTATATTAAACCTTTGGATGATGAGAAATAAAAAATGAGGAATGAAGAATTGAATTGGATTTATGGGAAAAGGATTCATACATTGAGCAACCTTTATATCCATCAAAATCATATCTCACATGCCCTCAATAAAAAGTACCACCTTTGTTGGATCCTATAAGGAGAATACATATTGTCTCTCAGAACCCCTATGAAACCCAAAAAGAAACCTCTGAAAATGAAAACATAATATGAAGGTGAAGACATCATAGATAATGTATATTATAATAGAGAATACTCACTAGCTAGGAAGGATGGTGGATTCACACCCACCATAAATGCGTTTTCATAAGAAATATACTGAATGTCTTCCATTAAAAATTTTTAGACCTTGTATCCTGACTCCCAACTGAAAAATTGTTTCTAATACTCATGATGTTAAACTATATAGAATATGTTCATACAATATGCTGTTAAATCATATGGAACTCGTTCGGGTCACATGATTTTAAATTTCAAAATCAAATCCTGACCACCTGACATAAATTTTTTTGGAAGAACTCCAAAACTGTAACACATTAAAATAGAAATTGTATTTTTTCCATACCTTATGATGTTAAACTGCCTAGAATATTTCCACAAAGCATAATGTAAATATGCACAGATCCCAAAAATATTTTTTCATTCACGTAGAGTCACCATCTTCTTTATAGCATGATGTTAAACCACATAGATATAGTCCTTTCTTATTGAATCTAAATTGCACATGTTTTCTAGAACAACATATGGCTTGATTCTCATTTCAATGAGACACATAGGGATTCGATGATCAAATATCTTGGTTTAGGAACCACATGATACAAAATGAACTAGTACTTTAATAAATTTCCACTATGTAGGAAGAGGAACCTTTTCCATTCCTTGTTTCTCACACTAGATCATAGATCCCATGATCTTTGGAATTTTTATTGGAGGATCCATGTATAGACACGACATATTATTTTATGATATGTTTATCATGGTCTAGGATTAAAGACCATAAAAGATGCACTATAATTTCTAAACTGATATCTCTTAAACATCATAGTTAATTCATATTTCATGACATAAAACAACATATTCTCATAGTCCTCACCCAAGAGGTCTAATATCCTTGATGTTGGTATCCCACAACGCCTCCAAGCAATAGGTACTCATTGATGTGTTCCTATTATCATATGATACATAGTGATTCCTATATATCCTATCCTTAGTCTTGATACAACTATTAATGGGTAAAATTCCCCTCTATATTCAGGTTTTACCAATAGTGAGTGTTTCCCATTTCAGAACTATAGGTGGCTATATTATAGTTATCACATGATATGAAGTGATTCCCAGATATCCTTTATCGGGGTAAGATACAATATTAAATGGAAAAAAGTTCCCCCACTGCATATGGATCAAACTAACATGAAGTGTTTCCCATTTAAGAACTACATGTGACGACATTCCTGATATCATAGGAGATATATTGATGCCCATACCATCAATCATTGGCCTATTAAAAATATTCCCTTTTCACATCAGGGATCCTAGTACCTTTCCATATGAAGTTAAAAGACATGGATTATCAATTACTACGTATGGATTGATTCTTATAATCAAATGATACATATGGATTCTTAGATCTCATATCCTAGGGACAAGTCACAATAAAAAAAATCCCCCCATCATAGAAATAATTTAAACATTTTTGGGAACTTTCAAGCATGAACAACATATTTCATGATTTTTATTACCATGGGATACAAAGGTACATCCATTCCCCCAATCCTTGGTTCATCCACAATGTATGAAGTGATAATAATGTATACCTAACTGAATATGGAAAGATCCAAAATAGTAAATTTCCAGGACACGTGATACCAAACTACAAGATAAATAGTATCATGAACCTATTTTAAATATGGGTCCTTTGTAACACTCCATGATTTCATAGTTAGTTATATTATTTAAATTCAATATCATGCGCTACACACAACACAGAGTTCGATTGCACCACCTCTTGCTAAACTAGTCGTTCAAAAGTGGTTATTTATAATATTAACTGAATTTTGAATTTTATATACTCCATATAATTTTAACTTATGTATTATGTGTTTTTTATAAATATTATAAGAACAAATTCAAATTTTCAGATAAAAAATGTATTTTTCAAAAAAATTCAATTTTACCACATTTTAATAGAGAACCTTTTTAAATGAAATATTTGACCCTTTTACATATTCATTTGGACAAAATAACATTCTTCTATATAATAGGGACATCAAAATTTTCTTTGGATGAAATTTTGGTATTTTTCTAATAATATTCATTTTTTATGAATACTGATAAATAATGTATTTTAATTAAAAATTTCCCTTTAATATAATTTATTTATATAGTTAGGTTATATTTTATATTCGGTTTAAAGAGTAATTAGATTATATTTTAACCCTTTATTTAAATTTTGGTAATTGAAATTAATTTAACTTTGATATTATACATAAAGAAGTGTCAATATTTTGATAGATATTTTTTCATACAAACACGTTTTTGTTTTGACAACGGGAATTAATTTGAAATTAATTATTCCAAAAAATATGTTTTGAATTTGGTAAAATAGAAATTATTTTGTTAATTCTTAATATCAAATATATATAATTATAAATGTTTTATATTTGTTTGAAAAACATCAATTTTGTATGTATAGTAATACCACTAAGTAGTAGTTAATAACCCAACTTTTTCATTTAAATGAACTTTTAATATTTATGTGAATTAAATTATGAAAATCCATGATACATGTTTGTTACTAGTAACTAAAATGTGGTTCAGTAAGTTGATTTTTTTGGTGAATAGTATCTTTTGACTTTTATTTACCGCGGTTAAAGGTAAATAAGGTAATTCAAGGTAAAAAGAATATTATAATAATACAAAATTACCTTAACACTTGTCATTTCCATATTGGATGAGTCATAGCCATCAATGGGAATCCACGGGTCAATTTTGGGATCCCATGGAGACACATAAGAATTATAATGACACTTTATTTTAATTAACATAAAGTAATGACAAAAATTAAATTAACAAATATCTTTTAGTATATCAATTTTTACATGGGGTTATATAAGTCATCTATTTGACTATAAATAATCATTGGAAATATAATAATATTTCATCCATTATTTTAATTTCTTTATAATTTTTAGAAATAAATTAAATTACATTATTTATGACACAATAATTATATAGTATTTACCTCATTAATAAATGATTTAAATAAATATTATTATTAATTTTAAAATAATATCCAAAACCTATTAAATTATTATTGGATGATTTTATTTTGACCATGAGTCATATTATAATCTACTTTAATTAGTTTTGGACCTTTAGAAACTAAATATATCTATGTAATAAAATAATATTTTCACACTTTCCAAAAGCGCCCCTCCTCTCCCTTATAAAAGGACACTAATTCTAACCTATTACCTAAAAATCTCAAAACCTAAACTCATCCAGCCCCTGCCAAAATAATCTCTCAAGATCCCCATCCTCCCCCTAAACCATACCTTATGCGGAAGGCATCTAAATAATTCCTTTTGGTTCAAATCCAAGGATGTTACCCAAATTAAAGGTAACGCTTTCTCTTAAATAATTTTGTTTTATTTTAATTCTCCATCCCCTAAACAGTTTTTATTAATTTATTTTATAACAACACCAGTGTCTTCAAAATACTTGGTTGTTTTATGATATTTATTCTAACTACATTTACACACACCTCCATCTAATGGTTGAAGAACATACTGTTTTTGTGGATGACAAACTAACGCCTCACGAAACAATGATTGTTCGATTATCTTCTACCAACTCTCATGGTGGAAATTAGGATGGAACTATATTTATAGATGATATATATATATATATTATGTTTATGTTTTCTTTATGCTTCTGTAATTTTCATTTATATCATTATTTTACGGTTTCAATTATGCGTAAAACATGATAATTTCATTTTAGGATGTTCGGACTACCGCCCCCTCAAAATCATATGACCCATTAATTTTTTATGTGGTAAATATTAAGGATAGAATTAATGATATTATATATGATATTATACTTTAATTATAATATTCCAATGTAACATTATGTTTTTTTCTATTAAAATACTAAATATAAATGAAAGTAGCGTTCATGCATACGTACGACTTACCATCTCCATGAACGGTACATTTCATTTTGTATCTCAAATGTTATGTACTATTAGAAATACATATATATACTTGATATATAATATATTTATGATATCTAAATCATGTATATCATTTTTTAGATGATGTAATTTTGACAACATAGAAAAATTGTAGTTATAACAAGTTCATTTTTACTCAAGTTCCGAACATCGATAAAATATCCAATATAAACTAAATTAATAAAATAATTTTTATGGCTAGGTAATAAGTGATATAATTGAATAATAAACTTGTAAGAAGTTATTAATCAAGTAAAAATTATCTTATGATTATTATTCCGGATGAACAAGTAACATACAAGACAAGTCGGACTTGGGGTAAGGGCATTTTTATTTCACTTTTAATTTCGTGAGATTTCCATTGTTCTCCACTTATTTATTGAATGTGGTGTATTGTGTACTACAATTTGATATATATTATCATGATTATTATTATATTAATTTTATTCATTGTATTTTGTTATTAATTTGGTGGTTATTAACTTTTGTTCATATGATAAGATTGATTACAACAAAATAACGGTTTTTTCATCTCACGTTTATTCCCGTGAGATTCATGCTATATTGGACACTATTTTGTTTTGTGTAGAGTATGTACTACCCCTAATTTTATTCTTTTTGTAATATACTTTAATGTAAGGGTGTTTACATATTCATTTTATGATAATTATTTCATGGGTTTTATGTCTCATATGTTTCCAAATCGGAAAAAGGTATTTCAAATTTCAATATCCACTCATTGGGCTTTACACATAATTCATTGACTATTATACAAAAGGATTATGTGTGGGATAAGTATTTATATTTTTGTAGTAATTTACACTCCCATTTCTATGGATATACGTTTGATACACATAATAACTCCACTGATAAATTCTCAGGTCATCGATATGAACCTGATAAGAGTAATTTTAACTCAATCTCCATTTATTGAGTTAAACATCCAATTCATTGGTGTGGTTTTCTCAAGAATGTTTGTGAGTGTCCTGTGATTTAATTACACTTAATATCCAATCATATTGAGTGTAAATATATTTTACACACATAATAATGATGTTGATTTATCCATAACATAAGGATACTGTCTTTATAAGCGATATCATCTCAATTTACCTTCCATTAAGACATATTTATTGTTATACACAAATTCACTTTTATATGGTATATATAATTTACATTGACATAGAATATCATGAATCCCTTTATTCTCATGATATTATAAAGTATTGATTACCTCAATAATTTGTATTCAACTGTCTCTCTTTTAGTTAGGAACTCTAACTAAAATATCATTTTAAATGATTTAATGATTTATTATTCAAAATAATTCTCATTAATTTCCTTATACTAAAAATGGTTTTTAGGATTTATTTATCTCGTCATTAATGGTTTAAAATTAAAATTCATTGTAAAAGATTTAAAGTGGAATGGGGCACTTTGATTACAAAGTTTATTTTAAATGGCTTCTTGATAAATAGTGTTACTTTTAAATGTTTTCATGAAAAAGGGGGATATTTCTCTCAAATTGTTTTGATGATTATTTTCATCTATGTAAATATCCTTCATTATTCTTAATTGAAGTTAATCTATTGAAATAAAATCTACCATATTGTAATGAATGAGTAATGTTAGACTGTGGATGTAGTATTTTTATACCATTCATGGTTTGTGGATAAAGTATTGAAGTTTTATATGCTAATTTTAATACGAATGTTTACGTTATGTTTCGAAAATTTCATATGCGGAATGTATTGGACATAGTGAGTGACGAGTGGTGCCCTCTATAGCTCCTCGATTCATCGGTAGGTCTCATGAGACAAACTAGTGTCTTCGCACAAGGATTTGAAAAAATCATGTATGTAGTCTTTGAACAAGGCCTAGACTATGTGGTGATGATGTTTAAATTATGCATTCCATCCTTATGAGATTAGATATTTATATTTCATGTGTTTATTATACTATTATAATTCCAATGACTATGTTTTATTACGACATAATTTACTCAGCTTATACTCCTACCATAAAGTGTTCATTATTTGTAAAGTCGTGTGTTTTCAATTATTCACCATGACTAATGTTTATAATATCTTATTCTGTATTTCATACTCTTACTGAGCATTTGAGATCACCAATTTATCATGTTTCAATTTCACATGATATGAAGAAGTTGGTTTTGCATGACTTGCAGGAATAGTATTGGAATTTTGGATCTTTCAAATGGAAGAAATTCATGTTGTTTTTCTTTACAAGTTATAATGATGAACTTATGAATGTATATTGTTTCCAAGAATACTAAACTGATTGGTCCTTCAGAACATTATTCCTTGTAATCATGCCAATGTATTTAAATAATGCACCTGCTCTTGGATTTGAGGGTCGGGGTGTTACAGTTGGTATCAGAGGAAGATTAGAAGAAATTGTGGAAACTAAATTTAGATAAACTCTGATAATTACACATTAACCTATGATAGTCATTGAGGATTAGTATTAAATAATTTCCTAGAATCTGGATAATTTTAGAATTTTGTGTATTTTGAAAGCAGTACATCCCTGTCTGGATATGAGCAGGTAGAGGTGGCTCTGGAACAGATGTACCTAGGATTGAAAACACCGATAAGGAGTTTCGGGCATGACCTGTGGTATCATGTTACACAACAACTAGTCTTGACTCACTCTTGGTTACAACAATCCTGATAGATATGCTTATGATAATTTACATTCTATTTACAAATCGATTTAAAATAATTCAATATATGATTAGAATAAATGACCTCGGTTAATCATAAGGTTTTTTAAATTGAAAAAAAGGTGTCATGATATTCTCTAAATTATTTTATGACTATTGTTACTCACACAATGGTTTCTAGTATTAGTAAATGCATGGATTTCAAGGAAGTCATAATAACTTTGACAATGATGTACAAGGTTAGAATATTGGTGGAAATGAAAAAAGAAATGGAATGTTGACAGGCGTAAAAGATATCTTGTTTAGGCCAAATCAATTTTCAAAAAAAATATGAACAACAACATATATATTAACCAAATCTTGGAATCAAAAAGGAAGATAAAAGTGGTGATTGATAAGAGATCCAACAGTGAATACCATTCAGGAAGGAAATCTAATTTCCCATCATGCAGGAAATGTGAAAGGAGACACCAAGGAAGGTGTCTTAATGGAAAATAGAAATGATATATGTGTGGGAAATAAGGACATAATGTAAATAATTGTTGAGGATTAATGAAGGGTACTCTGGATGAAAATAAAAATGTCCCTAAGAATCTATTTACAGTCATTTGCCGTAAATATAGGGTGTCACGACCCGCCTTCACCAAAAGGAGGGATAGGTCAGCAGATTGTCATACCCTTCCTTCTTTAAGGTGAAGGAGAGATAATGACCCCCGAGACCCACCTTCAATGGGTCCCGGAGTGGCGACTGCACCAAGGGTATAGAAATCACACACAAATGGAAGGCATTAACCCTTTTTGTATTATAGGATCGAGAGATAAGATGATGGAACCCAACAACACCAAAACTAAAAAGAAATGTAAAGCCAAAAGTAAACCATTCCCAAATGAATGTTTCAAACGTAAAGCCACAAAGTACAAAAGATGACCACAAAGGTAAGTACCAAAAGAAGGTAAACATCAACTGCAACTGCCCCAGGGTCCGAGCTAGTATGGTCTTGCGCGATCCCCAAAGACCTCTTTGAAACCTGAAAGTAGTTCTATATATATAGGGTGAGAATACAAGTACATTCAATAGGGAAAACCAAAGACTCTCATGCAGAAGAGGGGGATGTACTAAAGTCCCGTGAGAAAAGGAGTAATCCAAACACCTATCAAGGAAAACTATCCACCCAAGCCTCACCAAGGAACACTACCCAAATAACGCAATTCAAGTAATGTATGTAATAAGATAACATTGATGTTTGGGTACCCCATGCCACTTTTCCAGTGGTTATTGAGACATCCTACGCATCAAACTAATCCCACCATTCTCACCACAGTCCCACTGCCACACCCGCCCGCACACACCTGGGCCACAACCACACGTAGTCCCACTACCAAATCTCGACCGCACACACCTGGGCCACAATTGTCACACGTAACCACGCAAGAAAACACCTAGGCCAGAACAACCACCACCACGCCCAAAGTCACCTGGGCTAGAAGATCCACTGCCATGCCTGAAGACACCTGGGCCTTATCCTGAAGACACTTGGGAAACCACCTTCCACACACAACTGGCCAATCACCACACTACCCCGCCCAAAGGTTCTTGGGATAATAATGGACCTCAGGCCATCATAGCCTACCCGAAGATACTTGGGATATCCAAAAAAGGGAGCAGAAGAAGATCTAATAAGCAGCCACTAAGAGTAGTGTTGGGAAAAACACCCTCCCCGATGAAATGGGGGTGTTCGGAACTAAGTGCTCAACTTGGTTGGGGCACGAATAAGAAACACAAAACTACAAATATAGATATAGGTAACAAGCACTCACCCAAAGTTTCGGTTTTCCTTCAGTCCTCCTAAAGTGCACAAACAACATTACTTCCAAGTAATAACTCTCGCCAACAAAACCCATTTGTCCCATTCCTGTTTCATGTTCTGTGACAATGTTTAATAAAGTTTAAGCACTATTGGACAACTAGTAAACATCGGCACAAGTCCGGGAAAGTAAACAGTAAAACATCAATCATAACACCCTCACTCGGTTCTCTCGTAAAGCCGCATCAACTAAATAGAACCCTAAGTTACAGCCCCATGCCCAACATCTGGGAGCAAGAAGGGCTTCTCAACAATAGGTGATCCTACCCCAATCCGTGATATAAACAAGGTATCCACCCGGTCTCAAAACACAAAAACATTGAATCCATAACAACAGCGGATCTCATCCCCGATTCCATAACCATCGAGAGTATAAAAATAGGGGATCACATCCCCTCCCAAATATCCAACAATCAGCCTTTAAAAGGAAACAACCAACCACTACCAACGACACAAAGCAGGGACGTGCCTGTATTTTCAGATTTAAAAGATTTTACACGCTCCATGATTTCAATTTCATGTGCATTAACCAGGGGTTATGATAGAAGGATTGATCCTGGTGCTTCCAATTTATTCAGCCAGGTATATGCGACTAACCAATTTACTTTTCACAGTAAGAGTTTACAATTACAAAAAAAGTCATATAAAACACCACCAGGGGTTCATTAATGCACAGACAAAAACCACCAACGGCCTCGATTTCTAGATTTTGTAAGCCAACACAATTCAGAAAGATGATCATTATATAAACAATATCAATGGTCACATCCCCCCATCATCCTTTATGGAATCTATTCATTATCTTTATTTAGGTATGGTTTATCCAATTCTACGAAAACAAAAGCATGCCCTCCCCGCATGATACATAAAAGAGAGAGACAAAGGTGAAAATTCCCTACTTGTTGATAGACGATCGACGCATAGGCCAGGCGTGGAACCTAACAGATAACGATGCGGATCGCCCGATGCACCAAAAGCTGTTTGTGAAAATCCATGATCCAGGAATGAAGAATCCATGCGTAACCCTTTAGTTTATAAGGGTCACGGATGGTTTAGATAAGAACGCGGAACTGCGTGAGGCGCGGGGTCGAGGGTTGGCAAAGTGGCTCCACTTGTCATTAAGTGGTTCAGGTGGTTTAAACAGACTCATTAATTAATTAAGTATTTAATTACAACTCTTATGGAATTTAGGGTCTTTAAAACACGCTCAAATAGGTCAAAATATGTTTTAAAACCCTGATTGCGCAAGAAGGAATGCCACTAGAATGAACCCACGGGGGTAGGCTGGAGCCACCGGTAGGCCAAGGAGACCGGTAGGACAAGGCGACCAGTAGGCCAAGGCGACCGATAGGCCAAGGCCACCGGTCGGCCAAGACCACCGGTGGGCCAAGGAGACCGGTGGGCCAAGGCCACCGGTCGGCCAAGGCCACTGGTGGGCCAACGCCACCGGTCGACCAAGGCTACCGGTGGGCCAAGGCCACCGGTCATCCAAGGCTACCGGTCGGCCAAGGCCACCGGTCATCCAAGGCTACCGGTGGGCCACGGCCACCGGTCGGCCAAGGCCACCGACTGGCTAAGGCTAACGGTGGGCAAAGGCCACCGGTAGGCCAAGGTCAACGGTAGGCCTGCTACCAGTAGGCTAAGGCTACATCTAGGCCTACACTGCCGTGATTCCCAGACCAGAAAACCCAACATGAGATTTTCAAAAAGTAAAGGGTCCCCACAAAACTCGGGTCGTTACATCAGATACCTCTTAAACGATTCTCGTCCCCAAGAATCAAAACAAACTAGAAGGAAAGATTGGGTCTGAACAACCACCTAGAAAGATACCTCTTAGGAGTGAACCCATGCACACTTCCAACATACCATGCCAAGCTGCCCAGGTATGTGGGTTGGGGAGTCTCCTCCCCCATGTCAAGATATTATCTGCTTTGGGCGGCACTGACTCGCCCGCACAGGTTTAATCGCATCCACCTTAATGTGTCTTGATTAGGGGTCGGGTTCTCTCCTCTCGCATAGCTAGTGATTTTCACACGCATTCAATGGAATAAAATGAGTATATTTCATAGGCAACAAGGAAAAAAGTTCTACCACAACAGGTATAACATGGAAAAAAACTCAAAACAACACTGGGTACTAGGTACGCATCTGTGCTTCCCTTTCCCACGTACTCTCCTCAAGCCCACCATGTCTCCACAACACACGAACCAAGGGAATGGTTCGCCCACGCAGCACCTTCTCCATGTGATCCTCGATCATCACTGGTCTCTCCACAGAAGTCATGCCATCCTCGATGTCCAACTCACCCCAATCAAGGATGTATGAATCGTCTTACAAGTATGGATGATGATGGGGAACATGGAATACATCACGTATCCTCAGTAGCGGTGGTGGTAATGCTAGCTGATAAGACACTTCGCCGACCCGCCACAACACTTCGAAGGGTCTGATGAACCTGGGAGAAATCTTACTCCCCTTGTCGAACCTCCACTGCCCACGTCGAGGGGAGACCATAAAAAAACATGGTCTCCATCCTCAAAATCCAAGGGCCTCCTCCTCGTATCATCATACGACTTTTGTCTGTCCTGGGCCGCATTCATCCTTTCCCATATGAGCTGAACCTTCTCTGTCGTGCTCTGCACCACCTCTGGGCCAAGGATGCCTGTCTCTCCTAATTCGGTCCAACACACAGGCAAACGACTTGGCCTCCCATATAAAGATTCAAATGGGGACATACCTATGGTAGAGTGATAGCTATTATTGTAGACAAACTCTCTCAGGGGAAAGTATCGCACCCATGATCCCCCTGAGTCCAGAACACATGCCTGTAGCATATCCTCCAAGGTCTGGATGGTGCGCTCTATTTGTCCATCTGTCTGGGGATGGAAAGCAGTGCTAAGGTGTAACGGTGTGCCAAAACCATGCTGCGATCCTTTCTAGACCCGTGAGGTAAACTGTGCATCCCTATCAAGGACTATAGACATCGGGACTCAATGCAAACACACCACCTCATCCACATACATTTGTGCCAAAGCATCCACAGTACTCGACTCCCTTATCACCAGAAAGTGGGCCGATTTTGTTAACTGGTCCACTACCACCCAAATGGCGTCGTATGCCCCTTGGACATTGGGATGTCTCGTGACAAAATCAATCGAGATGTCATCCCACTTCTACTCGGGGACATCTAGAGACTGAAGTATCCCTCCAAGAACGTAGTGTTCAGCCTTCACCTGCTGACACACTAGGCAGTTGGCCACAAAATCTGCCACCACTCGCTTAACTCTGGGCCACCAAAACTGCCTCTTCAGTCCTTGGTACGTCTTGGAAACTCCAGGGTGTACCGCCAGGGGTGAGTTGTGGAATTCACTGAGAACCTTGCCTCGCATCGCCTCCGGAACGAACAACCTTCCCTGGAAAAGCATATGGTTCTGACCATCCTCGATCCATCCTTCCGAAGCATTTCCCTGGTCAACTCGGTCATGCATTACTTCTCACTCTGGGTCTCCCCACTAAGACTCCTCCACTTTCTGAAATAGAGATGACTTCACTATCATCTGATATAGGCAACCTCTACCGCTATCCATCTTCGCATCCAGGTGTAAGGCAGCCAACTCCTCCATCGCCTTCCAGGCATCTGCTGACTCTCGGACCGCATCCTTCTACGTCCTCCTACTCAAAGCATCGGCCACTATATTTCCTTTTCCCTCAGTATAAGATATCTCAAATTCGTAATCCTAGAGGAACTCCACCCATCTCCATTGTCGCAAGTTTAGGTCCCGCTGGGAGAAGATATACCTCAAGATTTTGTGATCCGTGAAGACCACAAAGCATTCTCCGATGAGATAGTTCCGCCATAACATTAGCGCAAAAACGACCACTGGAGATCCAGGTAGTGGGAGGCATAATTATGCTCATGAGGGCATAGCTTCCTGGACCGATAAGAGATCACCCCTTGTTACTGCATCAACACATATCCCAGGCCCTATCCTGAATCATCACAGAATACCTCATAAGCCGCCCCTTCATCTAGTAATCTCAGCCCTGGGGCACTAACCAAGTTCTCCTTCAGATAGTTGAAGGCTGACTCGCACTGCTTTCTCCACACGAAAACCAGGACTTTCTTGGTAAGGGATGTCAAAGGGACTGCTACTCGGGAAAAGTTGGGTACGAACCTATGATAGTAACCCACCATCCCAAGGAAAATATGGACCTCTGCCACATTCTTGGGTGCATCCCAAGAAACGACTACCTCAACTATTGACGGGTCCACCGATACCCCCTGCTCGGACACCACGTGCCCGAGGAAGTGCACTTCTTGTGTCCAGAACTTTCATTTCGACAACTTCTCATAGAGATGATGTTGTATGAGGACCACTAAAACTGTCCTCAGGTGCTCTGAATGGTCCTTCTCTGATCTTGAATAGATCATGATATCATCGATAAACACAACCACGAACTGATCCAAGTACTCCCGGAAGATGGAGTTCATATTCCCCATGAACACAGCTGGGGAGTTGGTAATGCCGAAGGGAATAACAACAAACTCTAAGTGTCCATACCTGCATCTGAACACCGTCTTCGGGATGTCTCCCTCCTTCACTCTCAGATGGTGATACCCAGATCGTTGGTCGATCTTTGAGAACCATCATACCCCTTTCAGCTAGTCGAAAAGATCGTCTATCCTCAGAAGAGGGTAGCGATTCTTGATCATCACCTGATTTAGCCTCCTGTAGTCTATGCAAAACCTGAGACCACCATCTAACTTCTTTTCAAACAAGACTGGAGAACCCCATGATGATGCACTTGGCCAAACATATCACCTCTTCATCAGATCGTCAATCTGGATCCACAAATCCTGTAGCTCTGATGGTGACATCTGGTAAGGAGCCATCAATATGGGATGAGCACCGAGATGTAGGTCTATCCCGAACTCGATACCACATCGAGGGGGTAGAGTCATCACCTCCTCCTGAAAGATGTCTATAAACTCACGGAAAACCTCTGGCACCTCCACCATCTCAGCATCTACTAACTCTACTGATAGCTCGGCTATCAAGGAGAGGAGGGGTTCCTCTAGCCTGCTGCCCTTCTGGCCGCCCCGCTCGTCGGTGAAGGTAACACGCCGTCGCCCAAGTTTGAGAAGACGACCCTTCCTCCGAAACAATCGATGACGGCACACACAGAGAATATCTAGTCGATGCCCAGGATGAAATCGTATGGCTGTATCTGTATCAGAAGAAGATCCCTAACTGACTGATGTGGCCCTATCATCAGTTTGAATCCCCAACAAACAAACAACAATTCAGTCTGACCTCCGACTAGTGTGCTCAACACTAGGGCCACTGGAAGTCTCTCGGCCTCTAGACCAAAGGCACGGGCTAGACTGGGTGCAACAAAGGAGTGGGAAGCTCTGGTATTGAACAAGGAATGAGAAAGGGTACTAAACAAACTGATCATACCTCAAACAACCTTCGGCCCTACTGGAACTGCTGCCTCTGCGGCGTGCAACTGTCCACGCCCAGCTCCCCTGCCCCTCGGCTGTTGGCCACCTCCCCGATTATGCCCCGGTCGAGGTCCCTGAGGTGCGCCCTGAGGTCAGCCTCCTCCTCCAACGTCTGCCCTCGGAGGAGCGGTAGCTCGCTGTCCCTGATGCTGCTGCTGGAAAGGCTTGGCTGGAAGCTACTGCTGGGGTGGGTGGTGGGGCTATCTTCCACCACCATACTGTACCCAGTCCGGGAACTGACTCCAGAGATGTCCAGGACTCCCATAGACGAAGCACCGCGGCCCCGAGCCCGTAGGAAAAGGGCGAGGACCAGAGGATCGAAACTGAAATTGTCGTGGCATGCTCCATGCCGGTCGAAACCTGGAGGGTCCTAACGCTGGAGGCCTGGTGCTGACGGCCTTCCCCTTCGATGGTCCCAGCTGGGTCCCCACTCGTGACACTCCTCCTAGAGCATGCATCATATCCACCACTTTGGCCTTCTTCTGGACCTCCACGTATGTTAGAAGGGTAAAGGGGGTAACATCATACTGGAGGGAGGGTCGGAGCACCTCCTCCAAATGTCTTACCCAAGACTCCTCATCGAGAAATAGGTCCAGAGAAAAACGAAGGAGGTCCTTGAACTTGATCCCTAGCTCCCTCACAGACATACTCCCCTTCCGGAGGGAGTGTAGCTCTTGTCTCTTTTCCGCCTTCATCGTCGAAGAGAAGAATTCCACCTGGAACACCCTCTTGAAATCCACCCAAGACACCTCAGCCTCACTCCTCCCCCCAGGTAATGCATCCACCACTGACGCGCCGCTCCCCGCATCTGTCTGATGGCCAGAGGGACCCAGTACTCGGTCGGGGCCCGAATCAGGTTGAAATCTATCACTAGTCCCTCTAGCCATCCTTCCGTCTTCATGTTAGAGGTGCTGCCCTCATACTTCTCGAGATTCTTTTGCTGGAAGGCCCATGGAGTCCTCTACCACTGGTCGTCCTCATCTTCTCGGTCAGCTCTCTGCTGATCGTCCAAGGTAGTATGCGGGGCCTCGATCATCTGTATCACACGCGGTCTCCTTCCAGGTGCCATAACCTCAAGGTCGACAAGGAATACATAATTCCATGTAGTAAAAATTATTTCCTTTAAAACTTCTTAATCTTTTTTTATTCTTAATTCCCAAAACACCCTAGAAACACGATAACACAAGTCATTATGATGCATGTACCTTTCCTAGGGTATCTACCCTACAATCAGTGTGGCATCACTTGGTCGTTCGGTAGGTCCAGAGTCCTTGCATCGGATCACGGGGGGCCCTAAAATCCCATTCCCTAGCCGGTCTTCCCTGGCCGAATTCATGCACCAAGGTCACCCAACATTGTTGCCTTACCATCCCATGCAATACTCATTATTCCTAACTCCAAACTCCACCCTATCTCTCACCATCACCTATGATACAATTCTGTCATGACCCGCCTTCACCAAAAGGAGGGAAGGGTCAGAAGATTGTCAGACCCTTCCTTCTTTAAGTTGAAGGAGAGATAATGACCCCCGAGACCCACCTTAGATAGGTCCCGGAGTAGGCGACTATCATCAAGGGTATAGAAATCACACAAAAATGGAAGGCATTACCCCTTTTTGTTTTATAGGATCAGGAGATAAGATGATGGAACCCAACAACACCAAAACTAAAAATAAAAGTAGAGCCAAAAGTAAACCATTCCCAGATGCATGTATCAAAATTAAAGCCACAATGTACAAAAGATGACCGCAAAGGTAAGTACCAAAAGAATAAAAACAGCAACTGCAACTGCCCCATGTTCCGAGGTAGTATGGTTTTGCACGATCCCCGAAGTCCTCCTGGAAACCTGAATGCAGTTTTATATATATAGGGTGAGCATAAAATTACACTCAGTAGGGAAAACCAAAGACTCTCATGCACAAGTGGGGGAACGTACTAAAGTCCCGTGAGAAAAGGAGTAAGCCAAAAACCTATGAAGGTAAACTATCCACCCGAGCCTCAGAAAAGAAAACTCCCCAAATAACGCATGTCAAGTAATATATATAATAAAAGCACATCGATGTTTGGGTACCCCACCCCACTTTTCCACTGGTTATTAAGACATCCTACGCATCGAACCAATCCCTTCATTCTCACCGCAATCCCACTGCCACACCCGCCCGCACACACCTGGGCCACAACCACATGCAGTCCCACTGCCAAATCTCGCCCGCACACACCTGTGCCACAACTGTCACACGTAACCATGCCTACAAACACCTTGGCCAGAATAACCACCACCATGCCCAAAAAACCTGCGCTAGAAGATCCATTGCAATGTCCGAAGAGAACTGGGCCTCACCCCGAAGACACCTGGGAAACCACCTTCCGCACACACCTAGCCTATCCCCACACTACCCCGCCCGAAGGTTCTTGGTCTAATAATGGAACACATTCCATCACAGCATTCCCAAAGATACATGGGATATCTAGGAAATAGAGCAAAAAAGGAGCTAATAACCAGCCACTAAGATTTGTGTTGGGGAAAACACCCTCCCCCATGAAATTGGGGTGTTCGACATTATGTGCTCAACTTGGGTGGGGCACGAATAAGAAACACAAAACTACAAATATAGATATAGGTAACAAGAACTCACCCAAAGTTTAGGTTTTCCTTAATTCCTCCTAAAGTGGAAAAATAGAACTGTGTCCAAGTAACGTCTCTCGCCAATAAATTCCATTTGTCCCATTCTTGATTCATGTTCTGTAACAATGTTTAAAAAAATTTATGCACTACTGGGAAACGAGTAAACATAGGCACAAGTCTACGAATGTAAACAATCAAACCTCAACCGTAACACCCACACCAGGTTCTCTCGTAAAGCTGCATCAACTACAGAGAACCCTAAGTTGCAGCCCCATGCCCAACATGCGGGAGCAAGAAGGGCTTCTCAACAACCCGAGATCCCACCCCAATTCGTGATATAAACAAGGTAACCACCCGGTCTCAAAACTCAGCAACACTGAATCCATAACAACAGGGGATCTCATCCCTGATTCCACAACCATCGAGAGTATAAAAATAGTGGATACCATCCCCTCCCACATCTCTAGTAATTATCCCGTAAAAGGAAACAATCAACCACTACCACCGAAACAAAGTAGGGTCATGCCTGTATTTTCATATTTAAAAGATGTTACATGCTCCATGATTTCAATTTAGTGTGCTTTAACCGGGGGTTATCACGGAAGGATTGATTTGGGTGCTTCCAATTAATTCAGCCAGGTATACGTGATTAACCAATTTACTTTTCATAGAATGAGTTTACAATTACAAAAATAGTCATTTAAAACACCACCAAGGGTTCATTAATACACCGAAAATGACCACCAATGGCCTCGATTTTCAAAATGTGTAAGCTAGCACAATTCAGAAAGATGATCACAATATAAAAAACATCAACGGTCACAACCCCCCTTCATTCTTTATAGAATCGGTTCATTAAATTTATTTAGGTCTTGTTTATCCAATTTTACAGAAACAAAAGCACTCCCACCCAGCATGATACACAAAAGAGAGAGATGAAGGATAAAATTCCCTACTTGTTGATTGATGATCGATGCTTAGGTCGGGCGAGGAACCTTACGGATAATGATGGCGATGGACCGATGCACCAAAATCTGTTCGTGAAAAGCCGTGTTCCAGGAACGAAGAAACCATGCCTAACCCTTTAGTTTAAAAGGGTCACGGACGGTTGAGATAAGAACTCGGAACCGTGTGAGGCGCGGGGTCGTGGGTTCGCCACGCGGCCCCACTGATCATTAAGGGGGTCAGGTAGTTTAAACTGACTCATTAATTCATTAAGTATTTAATTAAAACACTTATGGAGTTACGAGTCTTTAAAACATGCTCAAATAGGTCAAAATAGTGTTTAAAACACTGATTGCCCAAGAAGGAATGCCACTGGAAAGAACCCGCGGGGGTAGGCCAGAGCCACCGGTGGCTAAAGGCCACTGGTGGGTGATGGCCACTGGTGGGCTCAGGCTACCGGTAGGTCAAGGCGACCGATAGGCCAAGGTGACCGGTAGGCCAACGCGACCGGTCGGCCATGTCCACCGGTAGGCCAAGGCCACTGGCAGGCCAAGGCCACCGGTCTGCCAAGGCTACCAGTGGGCCAAGGCCCCCAGTCTGCCCAGGCTACCGGTGGGCCAAGGCCACCGTTAGGCCTACACCGCCATGATTCCCAGACCAGAAAACCCAACATGAAATTTTCACAAAGTAAAGGATCCCCACAAAACCCGGGCCGTTACATAGGGCACCTGGCCATTACCCGAGTTATTTCTCTATTCTATATATCCTCTTGGTCATAGAAGAAGGTATATTGGTTTAAATGGATGGATAACTATTTAATAATTATTAGTTCTCTTTGTTGATGTGATTACATTGGAATAATTTTCCCTTGTATTTGTAACCATGGAGTTTGTCATTTGAAAAAGATATTTGAGGAAGAATTATCTATTATCTTGTAGATATAGTTATAAATAACCATTTTGTTTTATATGATCATTGAGTTTGAGTAAATTTCATGTTATTAAATTTTCGAATGAAAATGCGAGGAATGATATTACATTTGTGATGAAATTATATTATAGTTATTTTTTGGAATCTATCACATTTTTTGGAATATTATAATATTATATTTCTTTTGAAAAAGGATAACACGTAGACCATGTGACAACCCATCACGTCGGACAAAGCTACGGGAATGGAACCCACAACCGTAGTGCGATTGGGATTTATCACCTACCACTGGACTACGCAATCCCTGGTTAGTGTGACTAATTCTTTTTAATTTAATGATTTTATTGATCTATAATAATTTGATTTGGGATTTTATGTCTTATCAAACGGATATCCTTAGTATAAGAAAATGATTTGGTGATTAAATGATAAATGTTATATTGGAAGATGTTCTCTGTATTGGAAATACTATATGCCTAAAATAATAGAATACTATGGGATTTCATGTGAAGAGTACATGTGTTTTTTTACTTATGTTTTTATTTGTGGATTAATTGGGATTTGGGTTATTTATATAAATAATTAAACTATCGTAGAGAATATGTGATTAGGTTAATTACTTTTAAGAATGTGACACTAAGAGTAGTCGATATTTTTTGGAGGTACAATTTAACCTGGAAAACTACGTAAGAAAATTCTTCTGAGTTTTGGGTTTCAATATTATTTTGGATTATATTAAAATATTGTACATACAATTGTTTATTGAATGGTATGTATTTATCTTTGGGTGTTTTTGTTTTATTTTTTGATATTAAGATAGGTAATTCCAAATCTAATGTATTATCCTTTTGGCGGATCATCTGATCATTTACTTACCATTTTGGTTTTGGTAAATCTATAAAGAAAAGTGAAATATATATTTCATCCATTGTGGATTATGTGATTCTCTATAAGATGATTCTAGCGCTTCATTTGTGACCAATTCATCTTTAATACTCATCATTTGAAGTGAAATATTACTTTGTGGTATGAATTAGATAAAGGATGAAACTCTACTTGTCACATATATTTTTTTCCTATTATATGAATACATTAATTATTAAACGTTAGGGAAGGGAACTTAAAACCAAAAATGTGTTATCCTAATTATTTATGTTTTGTTGAACCAGTGATATTTCAAATCATCATAGTTTGATGGATTTGAGGCCCTCAATTTTAAACTTGTCTTTGATTGATGACCTCAATCACTCTCTTTATAAATTTAAATATTCCATCCAATTATGTGTCTCTAATTTCCACCAATGATCTTCTAATTGAGATCATAAATTAGTGGTGACTTTTTCATCTCTTTTTCACTCTTATTAAGACTAAATTTTATTTACCCTATTTCCTATGTGGGTTTTCCAAAAATTTATTTTTATTTTTATAACCATTTATTTATGAAGAACAATTTCAAATTGTGAGGAAATCGTTTATTGAATGGGGGGATAATGCAACTCCCCATGATTTAATAGTAAGTTATTTTATATAAATTCAATATCTTGTGCTACCTGCAACGCCGAGTTCGAGCGCACGATGACTTACCATATTAGCTGTTCAAAAGCGGTTATGAATAGTATTAACTGGATTTTGAATTTTATATACTCCATATAATTTTAACTTATGTATTATGTGATTCTTAGACATATAATAAGAAAAAAATAAACTTTTCAGATATAAAATATATTTTTTTCAAAAAAATTCAATATTACCACCTTTTAAAGGTGAACACTTTTTAAATCCAAAATTTGACACTTTTACATATTCATTTTGATAAAATTTTATTATTCTTTAAAATTGGGACATCAAAAATAAATTTGGATGAAATTTTGTTATTTTTCAAATAATATTCATTTTTTATTAATTGTGAGAAGTAAATTATTTTAATTCAGAACTGACTTTTAATCTAATTTATTTATATGGATATATTATATTTTAAAATGATTTTTAGGTGTAATTAAATTATGTTTTTAACATTTAATCCATTTTTAGTCATTTTAATTAATTTCACTTTGAAAATATTGATAAACAAGTGTCAATATTTTGAAAATTATTTATTATTTAAAACATGCTATTTGTTTTGATAACGAGAATCAATTTTTAATTAATTAATCCATATTCTATGTTATGAATTTGATAAAATAGACATCATTTTTGAATCCAGAATATAAAATATTTCTTAGGCTGAATTTTTGATATTTTTCTGTAAAACATCAATTTTTTATGAATAGTGAAACCACTAAATAGTAGTTAAATACTCGACTTTTTCATTTAAATGAAATTTTACTACTTCTATGAATTGAATTTTGAAAATTTGAGATGCGTGGTTGTTATTATTATGTAAAATGTCATTCAATAAGATGAAAGAAATTTTTGGTGAATATTACTTTTGACTTTTACATTCCATGGTTAATGGTAAATATGGTAATTCAAAGTAACAACATATATTATAATAATAATTAATAACATAAAAAGTAGTATTAACCTTATTTTATGATTCATGGCCGAACATGAGCATCCATGGGTCGATTTTGGGACCCCCCGGTGCCACATAAGTATGATAATGACACTTTATTTTAATTAACATAATGAAAAGTCAAAAATGACATCAACACATATCTTTTAGTATATATATTTTTAGATGGGGTTATATAAGTATTTTTTTTACTACAAATAATCATTTGAAAGGTAAAAATAATTTCTAAATTATGGTAATTTTTATAATTTTTAGACATCAAATAAATTAAATTATTTATGACACAATAATGATGTAGTATTTACCTCATTAATAAATTATTTTAACAAATATGGTTATTAATATTATAATAATATTCAAAACCTGTCCAAATATTTTTTAATTATTTTATTTTGACCACGAGTCATCTTATCTTTGACTTTATTTAGTTTTGGACCTTTAGATACCAAATATCAATGTAAAATTAAATGACATATCCACACATTCTTAAAGAGGCACTCCTCTCCATTATAAAAGGAAACCATATCAAACCCATTCCACACACCTCTCAAGACACTTGGATCATCCTAAACCTGCCAAAATAATCTCTCAAGATCCCCCTCTTTCTCTTAGAAGTTCTACCTTAGACATAAGGCACTTCAAGATGTTCTTTTGGTTCAAACCATATAAGTTACAAAAAATAATGGTAACACTTTCTATTAAAATCTTTTGTCAAATTTTACTTTTTCAACCCCCTAAATATTTATTATTACCATATTTTAAAAAAAACTAGTATACAAAATTTTTTATTATGTTTTTATGCGAATTTTTCAAACTAAACAAACACACACTTCCATTAAATGGGTGAAGAACATACTATTTATGTGGATGGCAAACTAACGCCTCATGATACGATGATTGTTCGATTATCTCCTACCAACACACTAGGTGGCCATTAATATGGCACTATATTTATATATGACATATAAATTATTTTTATTTCTTTATGCTTCTATAATTTCCATTTATATCATTATTTTTTGGTATCCATTATGGGTAAAACACGATAATTTCATTTGAGTAAGTGTGTACAATCACCCCATCATAAATGATATGACTCATTAATGCCTTCTATGGTACATATAAAGGATAGACTTAATGATATTATATATGATATAATACTGGAATTATAATATACCTATGTATCATTATGATTTAATTCCATTAAAATACTAAATATAAATGATTGTAGTGTTCATGCATACATATGACTTACCATCTCCATGAACTGTACATTTAATTTCTTATATTCAAATGTGATTTCATGTTATAAATAGATATATATACTAGATATATAATATATATATGATTTGTAAATAATGTATTTAATTCTAGAGATAATGTACTTTTTCCCACATGGGAAACTTGTAATTATAACAAGTTCATTTTTGACTCAAGTTACGAACATCAATAAAATATCCATCAGGAAGTAAAATAATTAAATAATTGTTATAGTAACTTAATAAGTGATAAAAAAGAATAATATACTTTACAAATGTTCTTAATCAAGTATAAATTAACTTATGTTTATTATTCAGGAGAAAACAAGGAATATACAAGTCACGTCAGACATGAGGTAAGGGGTTTCTTACCTCACTTTTAATTCCGTGAGATTTCCATTTTTCTCCACTTATTTATTTCATGTGGTGTATTGTGTACTACCATTTGATATTTATTATCATTATTATCTTTATATTCACGGTATTCTGTGATTCATTTGGTGGTTATTAACTTTTATACATATGAATCGATTGATTACAACGAAGTATGGGTTTTTTCATCTCACTTTTATTCCTATGAGATTCACGCTATATTGGCCACTATTTCCTTTTGTGTGGAGTATTTAATACCCATGATTATATTTTTTTAATGTAATTTAATTAATGGGTATTTACATCTTCATTGTATGATAATTCTTTCATGGGGTGTATGTTTCATAAGATACCAAATCGGTAATGAAATTTGAGATTTTAATTTACTCTATGATTATGTATGGAATAAGGGTTTATAATTTTTGTAGTAATTTCCACTCCCCTTTCTGTGGATATAATTTTGATACACATAATCAATCCATTGATAAATTCCCAAGTCATCTATATGAACTTGATAAGAGTAATTTTAACTCAATCTCTATTTATTGAGGTACACATCCATTTCATTATTGTTGTTTTCAAAAGAATATTTTTAAGTGTTTTATGATTGGTTTACATTGAATATCCAATCATACGGAGTGTATTAATATTTTTCACACATAATTGTGTCATTGATTTGTCGTTAACCAAAAGATACAGTCTTTATAAGCGATTTCATCTAAATTTACATTCCATTGAGACTTTTTTGCTGTTATACACCAATTCACTTTTATATTGTGTATATAATGTACTTTGACAAAGTATATCATGAATCCCATTATTCTCATTATATTATAGTGTTTCGATTACCTTAATTATTTTTAATCAAGTGTCTCCCTATTGGGTAGGAACTCTAACTACAATATAACATTAAATGTCGTAAAGATTTATTATTCTGAATCTTTCTAAATAATGTCCATGTCATAAAACTGGTTTTAAGGATTTATTTAAATTCAAATTAATGTTTTAAAATTAATATTCATTTTAAAAATTTCAATGTTATGTGGGACACTTTGATTCAAAAATCTATTTTAAACGGATTCTTGAGAAACAGTGTGACTTTTAAATGTTTTCAAGAAAAAAGGGGGATATTTCTCTCAAATAGTTATGATGGTTTTTTCATCTACTTAAATATCCTTCATTATTCTTGATTGAGGTTAATATGTTACAATAAAATATTCCATATTTTATTTAAAGAGATATATTTGAATGTGGATGTGGTATTTTTATACAATTAATTTTCTTTGGATAAATTTTAGATATTTCGTATGATAGTTTTAATTTGAATGTTTATGTAATGTTTAAAACTTTTCATATGAGGAATGTATTGGACCTAGTATGTGATGGGTGGAGCACGCTATAAGTCCTTTATTCATCAGTTGGTCTCATGATACAAACTAGTGTCTTGGAACAAGGCATTGACCAAATCTTATTTGTAGTCTTGGCACAAGGCCTTGACTATGTGGTTATGATGTACGAAATTATACATTCCATAATTATGAGATTAGATATTGATATTTCATATGGTAATTCATCTAGTAGAATATCCATCACTATGTTTTATTATGGCAGTATTTACTCAGCTCACATTCCTTCTATAAGGTGTTCATTATTTGTGAAGTCATGAGTTTTCAATTATTCATCATGCCTAATGTTTATTTTATCTTCTAATACATTGCTTACTCTTATTGAGCATTTCATATCATCCCATTCTCATGATTCATTTTCCATGGATATGAAGAGGTATGCTATGAGTGACTTTCAGGAATATTATTGGAAGCTTGGTTGCTTTAAATGAAAGAAAGTCGTTTTGTTTTTCTTTTCATGTTGTTGTGTTGAACATATATATGAATCGTGTTTCTAGGAATACTAAACTAATTTTTCCTTCGAGACTTTATTCCTTGTAATCATGAAAATGTATTAAAATAATTCATCGGCCCCTGGATTCTAGGGTTGGGGAATTACATCGTTGATATACTTGATCATTTTCAGTGCAAACAAATTTGATCTACATATGGATGGATTTTGTACATGATGTATCTAAATGAGAACGAATATGATATATGGATTCATTCCATTAATCATGTGGATGGATAAAATATGCCACATATGTATACATTCTATTGACATTTTCAAATGTGTCCCTGAGGGCACCTTGTCCAACATTTCACATTCATTCATTCGACTATATCATATGGTGTAAAATGTTGAGGAATGTAATTTACATACTAAACGATGTAAAACTACAAGGAAGATGAATTTTCATATAGTATCATGTTAAACTATAAAGATAATATCCTTGTCATATGAGATTAAATCTTTATAAAAAAGGAATCCCTACTATAGAAAGATAAAATGCGTAGACTATTGTAACAGCCCAAGATTTTATTTTTTAAAAAAATATTGTTTTTATTAATGTCTTGTGTTGTACGCTACACCAAAAGGAGCTTGCACAACACGCATCCTTGACTTGCCTTGCATTACACGCAATCGCGACCTTCCTCGATAGCGTGTGTAATACGCAATACCGAGTTTCACTAAACAACGATATGCTATTAAAATATTATTAACTAGCCGTTATGAATAGTAATAACCACTTTTTAAAATTCTGTAAATCTTATATTTCAAAATGAACTTCTTTTTTGGATTCGGAGTATCGAATTTATCCTAAGGTGAAATTTTGGTACATTTCGGATAACTTTCATATTCTGATGAATAGTGAAAATTACTAAATTATAATTAAAAAACAACTTTTTTTAATCGAAATAATTAATAGTGATAAATTATTAATTTGAGTAGTTTTAAAGTATATTTAGAATATATTTTTACAATTTAATACAATGTCGGTTATTGAATGTAATTTCACATTTAAACCAGACATAAACAAGTGTCAATCTTTTGATAGATATTGTTTCTTAAAAACACGCTATTTGTTTTAACAGCGGGATTTAATTATAAAATTAATTAATGCAACTTCTATGTTATGAATTTGGTAAAATAGACTTCATTTTTGAATTCGGAATATGAAATATAGCTTAGGATGAAATTTTGGCATTTTTCTAAAAACCTTCAATTTTTGATGAATAGTGAAACCACTAAGTGGTAGGTTAAAAACTGAAATTTGCATAAAACTTAATTTTACCGCTTCTGTGAATGGAATTTCGAAAATCCGAGAGACACGGTTAATATCAAGGACTAAAATGTGGTTCAATGAGATGAAAATAATTTTTTTGTGAATAGTAACTTTTTACTTTTTTTTTACCGCGGTTAATAGTAAATAGGGTAACTAAGGGTAAATATGATATTACTATTACCCTAACACATGTCCTAATTCCATTGGACAAGTGTAATTCGACCAAAAACAAACTTAGGAATAAAATATGACCATTTAGGCCCACTTGGATTAGATTAGGACATTTATTATTAATTTATTTAAAGAAGGGTTAAAATAGTTAAAATCAAAGTTTAATAAGTAAATCATTTTTAATATGGGGTTATACATAAGATAAATTCGACAATAAATATTCCTTAGAAAGATAAAAAGATTTCCTACATAATGGTATTTTATTTATAATTTTTAGACATTAAATAATTTAATTTGTTTATGACAGAACGATGATGGAGTAATTATCTTATTAATGAAATATTGACATAATTGATGTTATAAACACCAAAATAAATGTAATTTGAGATTTTTTATGAATTCCACTAATTTTCTAGGTTACTATGATATATTAATGTTGATTTAATCAACTTGGTTAGAACATTTAATTCTGTTATGACTTTCACAAAAATCATATATCAAATAGTGTCAAAATTGAAACAAAATAGTTTTTAAATCAAATATTATATTACTAATTGTTATTTTATTCCTAAAAATCTAAGGTTCGGCCAAATGACTTAGATAAGGATATATATATTAATAATAAACAATTTGGGGTTCGTTTGGCATGTTATAGTAAGTGTATTAACCATATAGTGAAAGAAAACAAAAAGACACGGTAAAAGTTAAATTATTTAACTTAGAGTTAAATCTAATTGATAAGGTTTAAAATAATATCCAAACATGTCTAAATTTGATTGGTTGATGAGATTACAACCCTATCTCATCTAATCTTCGAATATGAGTCATTTTTGGAGGTTTTTAAGTGGGGTTAGATTTATTATAAATTAATATTTTTAAGAATTCCTAAGGTGCCCCTCTCCTCCCCTATAAAAGGACACCTCCTCCCCCTCCTCCTCACACCAATTTGAGCACTCAAGCTCAGCCAACCCCTGCCAAAATATCTTCTCCACTTCCCTAGCAACATCCTAGAGGTTCTGTTCTTCCTCAAAGACCAATTTTAGTGCCCTAACAGGAGGTCTCAAAGAGGCACTTCAAAGAAGAGGTAATTACCGTTACCAATTCTTTCATCTTTATTTCTTCTTCCACTTCTTCTTCTTAGGTTGTTTCATTATGAAGTAATAACATCAGTATCACTCATATACTGATATGTTATTATAAGTATGAAACAAACCTATTTCACCATCTATCCATCCTACGGAAAAAGAAATCACCGCGCGTGCGTACGTACGGAATACCGTCTCCACGCCGTGGTGTAATCTATTTTCCACCACCACCTTACATGGATGGGTATAATGGTGTAAAGAATAACTATACATAGTTATTAAAACATCATATTGATTCTGATATATTGTATAATCCACTCCAATTCAATTCAATATTTATAGAAATGATATCATCGCTCGTGCGTACGTACGGACTACCGTCTCCACGACGCGATGAGATTCATTCTCCATGTTAACCATTTAAGAATGATTATAATGTATATATAAGAAATAATAATGAAATATATGACATTATAAAGCTACTGGATTTATGTATATATATACATATGTATGTCATCTACTTACTTCCATTTCAAGACAATAAGGAAAGGAAAACAGCGTTCATGCGTACGTACGGACTACCGTATCCATGAACGGTGTTTTTCATTTTATTTATCTACCTATTATATATATATATATACTGAATATATATGATATATAAATCATATTTTATATTCTGGATGTGAGTAAATCATGATATAAGTAATAATGATGTCAAGAACAACAAGTCAAAACACCTACGATAAATGAAACGATTTTACCCAAAACGCTTCTTTAACATGGAATTTACAAAAGAACGGGTAATATAATGTCATAAGTGAACCATATATGATATCATAACAATGAATATGATTCTGTAATAATTCAATAACATGATTTAAATCATTATACAGGAGGTTCAGACACTTACAAAGCAAGTCGGACCTAAGGTAAGGGAAATATCGCAATCTCATTTTTATCCGAGATTGTTTTTACTTTGGTAATTACTGGGGTGTATTTTATCATCCACATCCATTTTTCCTCAATATGTAATGTTATTTACATCCACCTACAATTGTTTAAATCCAATTTTACCCTTCGGTGAGTTTTTAGTAAAAGATATGAAAGGAATCTTTTGTCGTTTTTCATACGAAGTAATTTTTGACTTTTCCGACAAAAGTACGAGAAGAATGTTTTTTTAACTTAAACGGCACGAACGGATTTTTACGGTTTTATAAAGCCTTATTTTTATGAAGATTCCTCCAAAAGATTTCATGACTATTTTCAATAAAATCTCTTTCTTTTAAAAATTTCATGATGTTTTGTGAAAAGAAATTGATTTTGAAGAAGAAAGGATATTTTCCTCAAGAATTCAATTCAAGTGTTTTATCAAAATTATTTTCCATCTAAGATAATAAAGGGTTCTGTTTCTATCCATATTTTTACATTGATTTGACTATGTTGTGATGGAATTATGTTTATGAATTCCTTTATCTTATATGAATGGTTTTATGATGTCATGTTGTTTAAGAATCCCATTTTTATTACATGGGTTATGCAATGATGTATGATTTATGATTCTGTGGCACACATAAGAAAGGATTCATTAAGAGATGGTTGGGACCTATATCTCCCTCAAATGCATTGGGTAAAGATTTTATATCTCATGAGATAGACATGGCTGGAATGGTAGGTTATACCGGTCCAGTGAAACAGGACTGAAACGAGGGTTACTCGATTCAGAAAGGGACTTTGTCCACTAAGATAGTCTTGGCAATTGAGTCTTGACTAACAAGAAATGATTCTCTATGATTATGTGTGTATGCCACAAAGTTTCATGTTTTAAGTTATGATTATTGGGATTTCATTTCACTACTATGATTTATCCCATGTTATGAAAATTATGCTCTCTTTTGCAGGTTAAGATTTCCAAAAGATATGTTCTTATGAATCTGATGTGATTGATTTTTTCTTTTGTTTACCCTTACTGAGCATTTGAGCTCACCCTTTTATGTTTTCTTTTCCCCAGGATATAAAGAATGGTTTTAGGTAAAAAAAAAGGAAGATCTTTATGGAAGATATTGAAGATCTTTCACCACGATTAGAAGATTACGTTCCGAGTTTCCAAAGACACTAAACTATTACGATCCTTGTGTGTGTGTTTTTGTTATGTAATAAGTATTCTGAAAAAGTAATGTAATGTCCATGTACGTCAGGCTTCGGGTCTCTACAGTTGGTATCAGAGGAAAGGTTTAGTCAACCTTTGGAAACTAGGATGCGAAAACGTTAGTGAGATCTCTAGAGATATTTCTAAGGTATGTCTAGGGATGTCTCTAAGGTTAAGTATACGTATAGGTTATAGTCCTAGAATTGCGCTAACGATCTTAGAATTTAACCTAAGATGTTAGATATTGAGGGTACTACCCCTTTATTATGTTGTTTTCCCTAGCATTATTTTTTCCTCTCACACTATTCTTTTGGGATTTTAGACGATGGCTGGAACCCGAAGGAAGCGTGTTGATCAATGCAATGGACAATGCAATGATTGTCCCCCTGAGCAACCAAACAATATGGGAGCTGGAATGCAAAATCTTGTAGCCATGCTCACACAACTTTCTCAAGCTATGAATCATGCAGGACTTCCAAACGAGCAAAGGAAGGAGCAACATTCTGTTGAATCCTTCATGAGGCAGCGTCCGCCTTCTTTCAGTGGGTCTACTGATCCATTAGTTGCTGAACAATGGATTAGTACTACTGAAAAGATATTTTCAGTTCTTCAATGTTCTGAACATGATAAAGTCATCTTAGCAGTATATCGTTTGGAAGGTGAAGCTGATCAATGGTGGAATATTATCAAGAATACGAGGCCAAGAGATGAAATTGAGTCCATGGAATGGGACGAGTTCAAGAACTTGTTTTTCAGTAAGTACTTCCCTCGTATTCTTCGAACGAAGATGGAAAAGGAGTTTCTTGAGCTGAAACAGAAGGATGATGAATCTGTTGGTATATACGAAGTGAATTTTACAAGACTTGCAAGGTATGCATCCGGCATTATCATCCAACCTGAAAGTAAAGTTGATCGATTTTTCAGTGGCTTAAAACCAAGTCTTCGAAGGGCATTAGCTATAAGAGACTTCAGTAGCTATGAAGAAATTGTGCGTTGTTCTATCAAGGTAGAAATGGAAGTTGGTGTTACATATCCATCTCATGGTTTTGACAAGAAACGAAAGATGGAGTTCAAGGAGAAATCTCAGAATAATGGTGAAAAGAAGATGAATGTTTCCTTATGCACAAAGCGTGGAAAGAAGCATGGTGGAGATTGTCTTAAAGGGACTAGAAAATGTTTTAAGTGTGGAAAAGAAGGTCATCGAGCAGCTGAGTGTCGAAGTAATGGAAAAAGGTTTTTTAATGATGTGAATAAAGCAAACACTGCAGAGAACGCACCACCAACACTTCAATGTTTCAAGTGCAAGGAGATGGGACATTATGCCAAAAAATGCCATAATCCAAGGGTTAGTGATGATCAACATGAGAAACCACTTAAGGAAAAGGACAAAGGGAAGTCACATGCGATCACTATTGGCGATGTTGAATATGACAATGATGTGGTGGAATGATTAAGTGTTTATGTAATGGGATTCCAAAATAATGTTGTATCATGGAGTATTGGAATATTTATGTATTGGTCTAATGTGGTATTCAAAGTGATTGAGATATTATGCGCATAATGAAGGGAAAATGAGAAAATTAAATGTTTAACAGTATTCATGAGCTCATGATTGATATAAGGACTAAGTGATATCATGGTTTGATTATAAAGAATTTTGAGGATTTTGGTATGTGGAAAGTGTTAACGTTTAACTTCATTCATGTTTTCACTAAGGTTCAATGGGTATTCAAGGGAGTACAAGGTTAAGGCCTTTGAATGTTTGGAATGTGACCATCAATACATATCTTATGATATATGGGGTTCAATGATGGTGTTAAATCTCTGGTAATCATTTTCACTATGTTATGATAGTGGACTGCAGTATTATGGATAAGCCTAAAGAATTGGAATGGATTATGTTGGACATAAGTTATTATTGTTTAAGGATAGAAGTTCTCTCGATATTATTGATGGGATGTTATAGTAATATAGTTTTAGAAAAAGGACAACCTACAGGACGGGCGACAACCCATCGCGTCGGACAAGGCTGTGGAATCGAACCCACAACCGAAGTGCGACTGGCTTTTATCGCCTACCACTGGCCTACAGGAAGTCCCTGTTTAGTAGAAGCTAGTTCTATTATATTAAGCAGTATGATATATGAAGTATAATTCCATTTTAGGAACCATATATGATTAATCTCACTATAGATCAACTTATGTATATAATTTTTGCTAACCTCTTGTTTGAGACAGATGGAATGACCCGTCATTCTATCACATGATCTGCTAACACTTCACGAATAACAAATTCAACTTCATTTATTTAAGAGATGAAGTGGAAATTGTTCAAGGCACGAACAACGGTGAGATTGTACCAAAATAAAGTAAGTATTTATTCTAATTCTTTAAATGATCTTGAAAACCAAAAATGTTGTCCTAGTGATCGTATACCTGATGAATCAGATGGTACCTTATATCATCACAGATCTACGGATTTGCGATTATTGGCTTTTCCATAGCCATGTTCTCTACCACTCTCCATCAGAACATGATGGTTAGATTTCTCTTCCATATCCATATTTTCACCTATGTGGAAACCCAATGATTAGTTTATTTGGGTAACCATTACGTTTCATACTTTTGTTTTTAAAAGTTGGTTTTGGTATTCCTTTTTACGATGTGGGTTTCTATTAAAGAAACTTTCAAGTAGTAAACCATTTATAACCCCGACGAATTTCGAGGGCGAAATTCATTTTAAGGGGGGTAGAATGTAACAGCCCAAGATTTTTTTTTTTAAAAAAAATATTCTTTTTATTAATGTCTTGTGTTGTACGCTACCCCAAAAGGAGCTTGCACAACACGCATCCTTGACTTTCCTTGCATTACACGCAATCGCGACCTTCCTCGATAGCGTGTGTAATACGCAATACCGAGTTTCACTAAACAACGATATGCTATTAAAATATTATTAACTAGCCGTTATGAATAGTAATAACCACTTTTTAAAATTCTGTAAATCTTATATTTCAAAATGAACTTCTTTTTTGGATTCGGAGTATCGAATTTATCCTAAGGTGAAATTTTGGTACATTTCGGATAACTTTCATATTCTGATGAATAGTGAAAATTACTAAATTATAATTAAAAAACAACTTTTTTTAATCGAAATAATTAATAGTGATAAATTATTAATTTGAGTAGTTTTAAAGTATATTTAGAATATATTTTTACAATTTAATACAATGTCGGTTATTGAATGTAATTTCACATTTAAACCAGACATAAACAAGTGTCAATCTTTTGATAGATATTGTTTCTTAAAAACACGCTATTTGTTTTAACAGCGGGATTTAATTATAAAATTAATTAATGCAACTTCTATGTTATGAATTTGGTAAAATAGACTTCATTTTTGAATTCGGAATATGAAATATAGCTTAGGATGAAATTTTGGCATTTTTCTAAAAACCTTCAATTTTTGATGAATAGTGAAACCACTAAGTGGTAGGTTAAAAACTGAAATTTTCATAAAACTTAATTTTACCGCTTCTATGAATGGAATTTCGAAAATCCGAGAGACACGGTTAATATCAAGGACTAAAATGTGGTTCAATGAGATGAAAATAATTTTTTGGTGAATAGTAACTTTTTACTTTTTTTTACCGCGGTTAATAGTAAATAGGGTAACTAAGGGTAAATATGATATTACTATTACCCTAACACATGTCCTAATTCCATTGGACAAGTGTAATTCGACCAAAAACAAACTTAGGAATAAAATATGACCATTTAGGCCCACTTGGATTAGATTAGGACATTTATTATTAATTGATTTAATGAAGGGTTAAAATAGTTAAAATCAAAGTTTAATAAGTAAATCATTTTTAATATGGGGTTATACATAAGATAAATTCGACTATAAATATTCCTTAGAAAGATAAAAAGATTTCCTACATAATGGTATTTTATTTATAATTTTTAGACATTAAATAATTTAATTTATTTATGACACAACGATGATGCAGTAATTATCTTATTAATGAAATATTGACATAATTGATGTTATAAACACCAAAATAAATGTAATTTGAGATTTTTTATGAATTCCACTAATTTTCTAGGTTACTATGATATATTAATGTTGATTTAATCAACTTGGTTCGAACATTTAATTCTGTTAAGACTTTCACAAAAATCATATATCAAATAGTGTCAAAATTGAAACAAAATAGTTTTTAAATCAAATATTATATTACTAATTGTTATTTTATTCCTAAAAATCTAAGGTTCGGCCAAATGACTTAGATAAGGATATATATATTAATAATAAACAATTTGGGGTTTGTTTGGCATGTTATAGTAAGTGTATTAACCATATAGTGAAAGAAAACAAAAAGACACGGTAAAAGTTAAATTATTTAACTTAGAGTTAAATCTAATTGATAAGGTTTAAAATAATATCCAAACATGTCTAAATTTGATTGGTTGATGAGATTACAACCCTATATCATCTAATCTTCGAATATGAGTAATTTTTGGAGGTTTCTAAGTGGGGTTAGATTTATTATAAATTAATATTTTTAAGAATTCCTAAGGTGCCCCTCTCCTCCCCTATAAAAGGACACCTCCTCCCCCTCCTCCTCACACCAATTTGAGCACTCAAGCTCGGCCAAACCCTGCCAAAATATCTTCTCCACTTCCCTAGCAACATCCTAGAGGTTCTGTTCTTCCTCAAAGACCAATTTTAGTGCCCTAAGAGGAGGTCTCAAAGCGGCACTTCAAAGAAGAGGTAATTACCGTTACCAATTCTTTCATCTTTATTTCTTCTTCCACTTCTTCTTCTTAGGTTGTTTCATTATGAAGTAATAACATCAGTATCACTCATATACTGATATGTTATTATAAGTATGAAACAACCCTATTTCACCATCTATCCATCCTACGGAAAAAGAAATCACCGCGCGTGCGTACGTACGGAATACCATCTCCACGCCGTGGTGTAATCTATTTTCCACCACCACCTTACATGGATGGGTATAATGGTGTAAAGAATAACTATACATAGTTATTAAAACATCATATTGATTCTGATATATTGTATAATCCACTCCAATTCAATTCAATATTTATAGAAATGATATCATCGCTCGTGCGTACGTACGGACTACCGTCTCCACGACGCGATGAGATTCATTCTCCATGTTAACCATTTAAGAATGATTATAATGTATATATAAGAAATAATAATGAAATATTTGACATTATAAAGCTACTGGATTTATGTATATATATACATATGTATGTCATCTACTTACTTCCATTTCAAGACAATAAGGAAAGGAAAACAGCGTTCATGCGTACGTACGGACTACCGTCTCCATGAACGGTGTTTTTCATTTTATTTATCTACCTATTATATATATATATATATATACTGAATATATATGATATATAAATCATATTTTATATTCTGGATGTGAGTAAATCATGATATAAGTAATAATGATGTCAAGAACAACAAGTCAAAACACCTACGATAAATGAAACGATTTTACCCAAAACGCTTCTTTAACATGGAATTTACAAAAGAACGGGTAATATAATGTCATAAGTGAACCATATATGATATCATAACAATGAATATGATTCTGTAATAATTCAATAACATGATTTAAATCATTATAGAGGAGGTTCGGACACTTACAAAGCAAGTCGGACCTAAGGTAAGGGAAATATCACAATCTCATTTTTATCCGAGATTGTTTTTACTTTGGTAATTACTGGGGTGTATTTTATCATCCACATCCATTTTTCCTCAATATGTAATGTTATTTACATCCACCTACAATTGTTTAAATCCAATTTTACCCTTCAGTGAGTTTTTAGTAAAAGATATGAAAGGAATCTTTTGTCGTTTTTCATACGAGGTAATTTTTGACTTTTCCGACAAAAGTACGAGAAGAATGTTTTTTTAACTTAAACGGCACGAACAGATTTTTACGGTTTTATAAAGCCATATTTTTATGAAGATTCCTCCAAAATATTTCATGACTATTTTCAATAAAATCTCTTTCTTTTAAAAATTTCATGATGTTTTGTGAAAAGAAATTGATTTTGAAGAAGAAAGGATATTTTCCTCAAGAATTCAATTCAAGTGTTTTATCAAAATTATTTTCCATCTAAGATAATAAAGGGTTCTGTTTCTATCCATATTTTTACATTGATTTGACTATGTTGTGATGGAATTATGTTTATGAATTCCTTTATCTTATATGAATGGTTTTATGATGTCATGTTGTTTAAGAATCCCATTTTTATTACATGGGTTATGCAATGATGTATGATTTATGATTCTGTGGCACACATAAGAAAGGATTCATTAAGAGATGGTTGGGACCTATAGCTCCCTCCAATGCATTGGGTAAAGATTTTATATCTCATGAGATAGACATGGCTGGAATGGTAGGTTATACCGGTCCAGTGAAACAGGACTGAAACGAGGGTTACTCGATTCAGAAAGGGACTTTGTCCACTAAGATAGTCTTGGCAATTGAGTCTTGACTAACAAGAAATGATTCTCTATGATTATGTGTGTATGCCACAAAGTTTCATGTTTTAAGTTATGATTATTGGGATTTCATTTCACTACTATGATTTATCCCATGTTATGAAAATTATGCTCTCTTTTGCAGGTTAAGAGTTTTCCAAAAGTTATGTTCTTATGAATCTGATGTGATTGATTTTTTCTTTTGTTTACCCTTACTGAGCATTTGAGCTCACCCTTTTATGTTTTCTTTTCCCCAGGATATAAAGAAAGGTTTTAGGAAAAAAAAGGAAGATCTTTATGGGAGATATTGAAGATCTTTCACCACGATTAGAAGATTACGTTCCGAGTTTCCAAAGACACTAAACTATTACGATCCTTGTGTGTGTGTTTTTGTTATGTAATAAGTATTCTGCAAAAGTAATGTAATGTCCATGTACGTCAGGCTTCGGGTCTCTACAACTATAACTCATCATAATCTGTAATCGAATGACCAAAAGATCCTATCATTGGTCATACATAGAATGGGGTGCCTAGGTCATCATTTTACCCACACGATACACAAATCACACTACATGTCTTGAGTTCCTCAGGTTTTTGAAAACATTTCCTAATCTTTTTAATAGAAAGACAATCTCATTATTTTTCCATGATATAGAGGTATAAGGTATAAGACATACCCACATGAGACATCTTGGACATATTTTAAGGGCATTATTATCCTTCTGATCTTGACTTCACCATACAAGAACTTAGCGCATGTGCATGTACTACGCCAACCTCATCAAGAAATATATTACTACCCATGATATGGACACCTCGATCTGTGATATAAATCGTTTTAAAATCCCAAAAATTGAAGATGTTTGAGTAATCCCCACCCTAGTTATCCTAATTAGGATCATATATAAAATTCCCCTCATATTAGGTCTATATGAGTGTAGATCATAAGCTACATATAATTTGGACAAATAAGTACAACCACTATCTTAATCCTCATAATGTCCAAAGAACAACAATATAAATAGATACTAAATAAGAAACAAACATTTCATGCTGCAAACCCAAAAATGGAAGACTGTAAAAATTTCAATCTCCCACTCTATATACTCTTAAACTCTATATATTAGGAAAACATTATACCGTGAATAGGACATAAATCTCAAGGGGACCACATCACATCTCTATAAAATACAAGATTTGATCGATGGCCCACTAGTATAAAAAATTATTTGAGTTTTATTTTTCTAAATATCATAACCATAATTTTTTTATAGTTAGAAGAAAAAAATGTGGTTGTCAAGCCCTACATGAACATTACACCTTTCATAAACCACCACTATTCGTTTGAAGTATGAGATGACCCAACTAGTTCACTAAGTGTATGTCATTCTATTTGAACTCCATGGGCCTTTATATTATATGATCTATGTTATTCCCCATAGAAGAAAGTAATTAGGGACTAGAACCTCTGAATGGACCCCCCATATCCCAGGACGGACCCCCTTTAAACCATGAGTTAATTTATTTGCATTGTGGAATGTTATACACTCTTTCCATTAATAATGTCTAACCTAAAAACCCTGGTTCCAACCACTAGGTAACACATATATTTAAATAACATGATTTATAATCCTCTTATATAGACTATTCATAGTGGATTTGACATCCTTGATGTTACATTATCGTGTAATATACCATTTTTAAAATAAATAATTTGTCCATACATTACTAAACCTTTTTATGGATCACACCGCATTACGTGAAACCACATGACATTGGGTCTATGCCTCCAAAAAAATGATAAATTTCCCAATTGTTAAGAAACCTTCTTAGATAGCTTTTCATTAAACCCAACAACATCAACTAGAAATTTTATTCTTCAAAAATATTTCATATACCTTTGAAAATAGTTGGGATCAACTCAAATTGGTCATTAATCTATACCATATAGTCTCACGCATAAGGGATGTAACCTAAAAACAAGAGTAATGTACTCCTTTTATGAATGAATCAATAGACCTCATTATCATTGGTTACATTTTTTAGGATCATACAAACATTTGGATTATTTTGGAATACCTGGTATAAATGCCACATTGAATGATTCACAGATTCCATGCTCTTGGAAGCATTATTTACACAACCCATGATCCAACTATCCTAGTAGATTCATATTCTATTAAAATTTTTCCAACAACAAATATTACTCCAATTAATATTCTATATCTCATGTAAAAGGATTGAGACACATTTATTTGAACATTATACCAAAAAATATGTGATTTTACATAACAACCAAAGGAATATCTTTGTTTTTGGAAAGGAATGGAAATCCTCATGGGAAGAAAAGAGACAAAAAACAAGAACTTAGAAACTTTAGATATTTTGGGTCATCCCCAGAATGACTTTTCTATATTTCATAATCATTAATCATGTCTTGGAAGAAATACATTAAACTGCTCGGCATCTCATTGTCCAAGCCAGAAGACTCTAAATTATCAAAATAGATGGTCAGAGAAAAAATACCACAAACTATAATAACATTAGATTGGATATAAATACCATCAACTACAATAATAGAATACACAATACATAACAACCAAAACACGAAAAATACGAGTTCCAAGCTAGAAGACCCTAAACTACACCATCTAAAGCTCTTAGATAAAACAATAAGTATGCATCAATAGAGGATATATGCTAACAATCATAAACAATTGAAATAGATAGTATGAGCTAAAATTCCATAACCTACTAAAATAGAATGTTTGATATTGAAGATCCAAAAATACAAAGAGTTATGGTCCATGAAATAATACCCAAAATTATAACAATAGAAAGGATAAGAAAACAAAGCTTAAACAAAAACAATAGATGGTTTGAGCTAAAATCTCTTAACTACTAAAACAAAAGGAATTTTTTAAAATCAATTAAATTAAACTACATAATTTTAATGGTAAAAGTCCATAAACTATTACAATGTATGATTTTTACTAAATTTAACAAATATGAAAAAACAATTCGTGCTAAAATTACATAAAACTATAAGAAATTAATGTTCTAAGATAGAATAAAATAATATAAAACATAAAAATAATTATTTTTAATGACATGAAAAAAGTAACAAACTCATCAGGCTAGAAACCCATAAAATTGTGGTATTAGATAAAGTGGAGTATATTCCCTCTATGCCTTCCCTTATACAAAGCATATAAAATATTTATGGAAATATGAATAAAAAGATAAAAATCATGCAATTCCCCAAATATTGCCTGATAAAAAATCATTCTATGATTTCTATGTAAAATGATATAATAAAAATATAGATCACTATCCCTCAGGGACATTAAATCGAAAAAAATTAAATTTTTTTGAATTTTTTAATCTCAAGATACATGGATCAGATTGAAAAATATGAAATCACATTTTTTTTGGGAATTCATGAGAATTTATTTAGGAAAATGTGTTATAATTTAGATATTTAAATCCATGAATTTAGGTTTACCAGATATTTTATAATGAATTTTTATTAATGATTATCAATGTTATATAATATTTATGAAATAACAGTCACATAAAGAATAATAGAAGTGTCGACAATGAAAAATAAATTTTAGAACTTTTTTTCATTTATAGAATTCAGAAGGAGGAATCAACACATTTTATATTCTCTCTAATTATTTCATAAAAATGAACAACACTAAAAACAATATATATTAGGATTCTATAGGTTGAATTTTACAAATTAGAAAGAGTAAATGGGAGGCATTTATTGACCATTGATGTGCCACATTCCCAACATATTACCATAATTTATAAGGGAAAAGAGTTTTGATAAGAGTATATAGACCCCTAAGTCTATAAAAGTAGAATCTATTATAGAGGATTGAAACATCCTAGGTAAATAAATAATATTATGTTTTATTATTTTTTAATATTTGTTAATTAAAAATTAATTTCATTTTAAATGGGATTTTATGTTCGATGGCGTACCCGATACCTAACAATAGGTTTCTGTGGAATCATATATTCCACAGAATGTGTATTTGTACTGAAAAATAATATAAAAATAATATTATTTGAAATTGTAGTTAACGCCTAAATTTTGTAATGATGCTAATGAACATAAATATTTTAAAATTATTATTCAAATTGGTTAAATGTTTTTACATTTATCCAATACATTTTAAAGACATAAAATACTGAATAATATGATTTTAAGCATATGTACTATAATATCCTTTAAAAGAAATATTTACCTCCTTTTGATGGATAAACCTAATTAAATAAAGTTTCGGTCACTTATCTATGTTCTATTTGACAAAATATAATTCTCCTTTAGAATCGGAGCATCAAAATTTACTTTGGGAAATTTTTTGGTATTTTTCAGACAAAATTCATTTTCATAATGAACATTTAAAAATACTGTATTTTAATTCAAAACATAATTTTAATCTAACTTATTTATAAGATTAAATTTATTAATGTTTTTAAATGTGTACCTAGATTATATTTTTACCATTTAATCCAATTCTGGTCATTGAAATAAATTTTACTTTGAAATATGACATAAACAAGTGTCAATCTTTTGATAGCTATTGTTTCATAAAAGAACTATTTGTTTTGCCAATGAGAATTAATTTTAAATTAATTATTTCAACTTGTATGTTTTAAATTCTGTAATATAGACATCATATTTGAATTCAGAATATCAAATATATCTTAGGATGATATTTTTGAAGTTTTCTGAAAAACTTCAATTTTTGATGAATAGTGAAGCCACTAAGTAGTAGTTAAAAAACTAAATTTTTCATTTAATTAAAATTTTACCACTTCTGTAAATTGAATTTTGAAAATCCGACACATATGGTTATTTTTAGTATGTAAAATGTGATTCAATAAGATGAAAATAATTTTTTGGTGTATAGTATCTTTTGACTTTTATTTATCGCGATTAAAGGTAAATAGGGCAATTCAATGTAAAAGGAATATTATAATAATAAAAACTTACCTTAACACGAGTCTTATACTTGTTGGATGAGTTGTGACTGACCATGGGAATCTTTCAGTAATTTTGTGGACCCCATGATTCCACATGGGAGTGATGATAACACATTAGATTAATTAATTTAAAGTAAAGTAAAAAATGAGATATACAAATATATTTTAGTAAATAATTTTTTACATGGAATTATATATGATAAAATTTTGAATATAAATATTCATTGTAAATATAAAATGATTTCCTACAACATGGTATTTTTTTATAATTTTTATAATTCATATAAATAAAATAACTTATCACACAAATTTAACTCAAAAAAATGATTTAAATAAATAATATTATAAATAATAAAATGACATCTAGACCTATCAAATTATTATTGGATTAATTTATTTATACCATGAGTCATCTTATATTCGACCTTAAGGAGTGTTGGACCTTTAGAACCCAGGAATCATAATATAATAAAATAATATTTTCACACTTTCTTAAAGAACACCTCCTCCCCCTTATAAAAATTTCTAAATTTTAACCTCGTCCTCACACCTCTCAAGCCCCTTTTATCATCCAAAACCTTCCCAAAAGAGGTCTAAATATCCCTTTATTCCACCTAGAAGCCTTAATATAGGCAAAAGGCACTTTAAGAAGACCTTTTGGTTCAAACCAAAGGGAGTTACCCAAATTAAAGGTAATCATTTCTCTAAAATTAATTTCTTTTATTTTACTTCTACAACTGATCAAAACATTTCATTCAATTATTTTATAACAACACGAGTATCCTAAACATAATAGAATGTTTTTATGAGGTGGATTCAAACTACAGTTACACACACCTTTATCTAATGGGTAAATAACATACGGTTTCTGTGGATGGAATGCTAACACCTCATTAAATGATGATTGTTCAATTATCTCCTACCTACTCTTATGGTGGCCATTATGATGGAACTGTTTTGAAATAAGATATATATAGTGTTATTTTCTCTATGATTCTGTATTTTTAATTTATATCATACCTTTATGGTTTCCATTATGAGAAAATGCGATAATTTTGTTTGAGGAAGTGCAGACTACCACCCGCTCAAAGTCATATGACTCGTTCGTACCATACGTGGGACGTAAAAAGGATTGAGTTAATGAAATTATTTATAATATTATACTATAATTCTAAAATATTTATGTATCATTACATTTTCATTAAATTAAAATTCAAAATATAAATGAAAGTACGTTTATGGGTACGTACGACTTTCCGTCTCCAAGAACGGTGCATTTCATTTCTTATCTCTAAATGTTATGTACTATTATAAATATACATATATAAATTATATATAAGATATATATAATTTCAAAATAATGAATATAATTCTGGATATAATGTAATCTTGACCCGATGGACAACTTGAAATTATAAGGTGTTCATTTTTTACTCAAGTACCAAATTTCTAAAAAACGATCATTAATATCAAAATTGATCACCAAAGGTTTATAACCTGGTAATAAGTGATATAAAATGAATATTTAAAATTAAAAATGGTTCTTAATAATGTATAATTAACATTTGTTTATTATTCAGGAAGAACAAGGAAAAAACAAGTCATGCCGGGCGTGAGGTAAGTGATTTCTTATCTAACATTAAATTATTTGGGATTTCCATTCGTCCCCACTTATTTATTGCATGTGGTGTATTGTGTACAGAAATTTGATATATATTATCATGATTCTCTTTATATTCATGGTATTCTATAATTCATTTGGTGGTTATTAACTTTTGGTTATACGACTCGATTGATTACAACGTCGTAAGGGGTTTTCCTATCCTTTTTTATTCCAGTGGGATTCACACTATATTACCATTATTTACTTTTGTGTGGTTTATGTACATCCCATGATTATATTTATTATATAATATACATATATTTATGCGTATTTACATATTCACTGTATGATCCATCTTTCATGGGGTGTATTTTTCATATGTTACCAACTCGGTAAGGGAACCTTTCACCTTCCTCTATTTAAATGACATTTTTTGTTATTTATTTAAATATACATATTCTTATGTTGGGATACGTTCTTCAAATATCCTTATTTCTTTAAATTATATTTTCATGCAATGAGAAACCATTTTATCTCTCTTCAATTCGTTTTCGGAATTTTAAAATGATGTCGTTAGACTGTCAAATTTCATGTAAGGTAACTTCTTCACCAAATTTTAATTCGTTGGGTTAAACTTCTAAATCTTGATTATGTTGTTCTATGAATATGTGTGAATAACCTCTAATTGATTCACACATAATACCCACTTATATTAAATATAATCTAATTTTTTAAAATTTATTACATAATTGTTTTATCCTTGATCTAAGCATACTATTTAATAAGGGATTTCGTCTAAATTTACATTCCATTGAGACTTTATTGTTGTTATGCACCAATTAACTATTATGTGGTTTATATAATATCCATTGAAAAATTATATCATGAACCCATTAATTCTCATGATATTATAATTCTCTGATTAAATGTAATTCCTCGAATATTTATATTCAAGCATCTCTCTTTTTGTTAAAAACTATTTTACAAAACAATCATTTTAAATGTTTAAAGGTTTTATTCTTCTAAATATTTCTCATTAATTTCCATGTTTTCAAAATCAATCATAGGATTTATTTATATGGACATTAATGTTTTCAAATGAAAATTAATTTAATATATTCAAACTGGTATGGGACACTTTACATCAAAAATCTCTTTATTAAATGTTTTAAATTGTTTTGAAAATGATTTGATAAAGCCTTTGTTATTTCAATATTTTTTTAATATATTGTGATTGGAATTTTGAAATTTTATCATTCCTTAATTATTGTGTTATTTATTATAAATATGTTATGGATATTGGGCATTGTTTATGTATATGGGTGGTTCTGTGATAAACTTAGGGCGGGTGTGCCCAAGATAGCTCTCAAATGCATTGGGTAATGTGACAGAGTTAACGTTAATATTTCTCCTAAGATATTTTTGGAATATACTATTATGGGTATTCCAAATGTGACTCCATATGTAGCTATGATATCTAATATGTATGTATGTTATGGATCCCATAAATTTCCTTTACGATTTTTTATTTTTGTGTGTTCATCATAAATCTTATGATTTTATGTGGTATGTTTGGATTGAAAAGAATGGTTTTTTATTTGTATTTGTTGATGGGATAATGTTTATTTTAATTATTTTATAATCCTTACTGAGAATTTTATGCTCATCCCATGTTATGAATTTTTTTTATTGGACATAATGATGAATAGGGTCAAGGATGAGATCATGGAAAAGTCATGATGACTAAAACAATGAACTAGACATGTCTCTTTTTTTTCAAGAGTTTTTATATTTTAAAAAATGGATACTAGGTAGTAGTGTCTACATGTAATATTCATGTTTTTATGTAACACTTATGGCCTAATTCTTTAAACCATAATCCTAAAAAGAACCTGAATGTGATTTCTTGGCATAATTCAAATTATGTAATATTTATGGTCGGGTCGCTATAGTTGGTATCAGAGAGAGGTTTAGATAACATTAGTGGTTGAGGTGTTATTTAATAATAAATGAAAAAACAATTATTATTATAATATTGAAAATATTCTTAGTTTTTTAGATAAATCTAATTAGTTTAAGATAATATGAAAAAGTATGTTTTAGTGTTTTCCATCCTCATTAAATAATATATGATGATTTTATTGATATTATCACACTAACCTTTTTGGTTTTAGTAAATGTCTAGATATAGCAGCCATCAAAGTAATAATCAATGGGAAGAACACAGTAAAATTTTTATTAATGTGAAATTGAAGGAAATGGGAGCATCAATGATAACTCTTGTGGTTACTGTCAACTAACTATCTAGAGTCGTGATTGACCACTTAAACATTGGTGATTTTTATAAGGAATCATATATGTGACAAACAAATAGCCATGGATGTTAAAGTAATAATCATAAAGGAATGTATTTTCAAAGACCTATGTGTCAAGGATGTGGAAATACCAACATAGGAAAATGATTCAAATGGATGAGAAGATGTTATAGATGAGGAAATGATGGTTTTAAAGCAAGAACCTGTTATTGAAAATGGAATAATCTCGTTTACTATATCAAAGTGAAATATGTTCTTTATGATGTATCAATTGAATGTATTTTATGTGATGTTAATGGTCATTATACAAAAATATGTCCCACGAAGATGTTTCTGGAATGGGATAACCAGGATCAAAAAAAATTATGTTTATCAAAACCTAATGCCATTCCGATTGAGGATGAAGAAACTGAGAATGACCAATGAAAGGTATAGATTATTTCATAACATAGGTTTTGATATTATGGAATCTTAGAATATGATTCATGATTTTGTTTGTAGGAAATTTATATTTCATAATAAGTTGGAAAAGAATGGTTAATGTATTATGAATAACATTGGATGAGTAAGAAGTAAATATATAAGGTGTTCAAGAGTTATGGTAGGTTTTAGGATGGTGAAATGCTTAAAAGAATTAAGGATACGTTTATGATGGGATTACATTAGAAGACATTTTATAGTATGTGTATCCATGAAGATTGATATATGAAAATTTTATTCAAGGAATAATTATCTTTTCTTTTGTGAATATAATTATAAAGAACTATTTGTGTTTATATGATCCTTGAATTTGAATCAAATACAAGTTAATACATGTTGGGATGAAAAATAAAAGTTATCAGATAACATTTGTTGTTAAAATATGACAGGGTTATTTTTTTTGAATTTATATCTTTTTTGGGAATGTTATAAAATTATATAGAGTTTGAAAAAGGAAAAAATGAAGACCGCTTGACAACCTGTCACATCGTACAAAGTTACAGGAATCGAACCCACAAACAAAGTGTGACTGATATTTATTGTCTACCACTGGACTACGTGAAGTCCCTGGTTAGTATGATTAATTATTTTTAGTTAGAAGATTTATGAATCAAGAATAAGATGATTTTGGGTTATATATGGAAGTGATTAACCTATCACAGAGAATCTGTGATTCGGTTAATTACTTTTTTAATATGAGACTATAAGAATTACTAATGTTATTTTGAGATAAATGTTATAATTTATCATAGAAGACTATGTGTTTAAATACTTATGATATTTTGAGATTCAATATTAGTTAATATTACATTTTATAATTTTATGGAAAACTATTTATTGAATGTTATTTGTTGAACATTGGGTTTTTATTGTCAAATATTGGAGATTAAGAGTAGTTTTTCTTTTTGAAAAGATTATCCTTTTGGGGTATTATCTGATTACGCACAGACGATTTGGTTTTGGTTAAGGTCTAAATACATGAGAAAAATGTAGTTCTTCTTTTTTAGATTATGTGATACTTTAGAAGATGTTTCTATCACATCAGGTGTGACCAAGTCATCTAGAATAATTACTTTTTTGAGAAAATATGATTTTGTTGAATAATTTTATTAAACGATGACATTCTACAAGACAAGTATGTATATTTCGTATGATCTAAATCTATTTATTAATAATATTCTTCAACAATATGAAAATAATATTGAAGAAAAAGTGACATAAACTCTATTTTATCATTAAACTTTTACCATACCTCAAATTTATGGTATTTTGGTGGTTAACATTCTGTGATCATGTTCTCTACCACTCTCTATTAATCTATGAGAGTTAGTTTCTCTTTAATATCCATGTTTTCATATAATCCTAGTATTTTTTGTTTTGGGTGTCCTTTTCTCTTCTCTCAATTTATTTTAATGTTAATGTTTTATTGACTCTTTTTCTCATGTGGGACATTCAATGAACATTCTAAGCACAATATTAAAATTACGATGACAGAATTCCCAAAAGGGGGGAAGGATGTAACATCCCAGGTAAATTAAGAAAATGATGTTTTCATATTTATTAATATTTTTGAATTAAATATTAATTTTACTTTAAATGGAATGATATGTTCGATGGTATACCTGATACACAACCACATGTTTCGTTGAAATCTTACGTTGCACACAATGTTGAGTTGTACTAAAAAATAATATTACATTATTATCATTTTAAATGGTAGTTAACGCCTAGCCATTGTAATGGAGTAAATGAACAGATCTAAATACAAAAGGATTATACATGTTTGTTAAATTTTATCACATTTATATAATAATTTTTAGAGTCTCAAAATAAGAAAGAAAATAATTTTAAGCATAAATACTCTAATATTCATTAAAAGGTCAATTTACCACGTTTGATAGAGACCCCTATTTAAATATAGTTTTGGTCACTTTTATATGTTCTAGTTTTCAAAATAATATTTTTTTTAGAATTGGGACATCAACTTTTACTTTGGGTAATTTTTTGGTATTTTTCTGTTAAAATTCATTTTTAATGAATAGTGCAAAATAATGTATTTTAATTCAAAACTGCCATTTTAACTAACTTATATATATGGTTATATTATATTTTTAAGTGTTTTTAATGTGTAATTAGATTATATTTTTACCGTTTAATCCAATTATGGTCATTGGAAGAAGTTTTACTTTGAAATTTGGCATAAACACCTCTCAATCTTTTGATATATATTGTTTCTTAAAAACACGCTATTTGTTTTGACAATAAGAATTTACATTAAATTAATTAATTCATCTTCAAGTTTGTTAATTTTGTAAAATAGAAATAGTTTTTGAATTTGTAATATAAAATATAACTTATGATTAATTTTTGGAATTTTTATGAAAATATTAAATTTTGGATGAATAGTGAAACCACTAAATAGTAGTTAAAAAACCAAAATTTTCATTTAAATAAAATTTTTCTGCTTCTGTGAATTCAATTTCAATAATACAACATACATGGTTGTTATTTTTAATTAAAATGTGGTTCAATAGGATGAAAATAATATTTTTGTGAATATTATCTTTTGACTTTTATTTACTGTGATTAAAGATAAATATGGTAATTCAAGATAAAAAGAATATGATAATAATACCAAGTTACTGTACCAATTGTTTTAACCTTATTTTATGAGTAATGGACGACCCTGGGGATCCATAGGTCGATTTTGGGACCCAATGGAGCCACATGTGAGTGATAATGACACATTAGATTAATTAATTTGAATTAAAGACAAAAATGACACAAACCAATAACTTTTAGTAAATTAATTTTTACATTGAGATATATTAGTTATCTATTTTACTACAAATATTCATTTTAAATATAAAACAATTTCCTACATCATGGTATTTGTTTTATAATTTTTAGAAATAAAATAAATAAAATTATATATGACAAAAAATGGTATAATATGGACCTCAATAATAAATGATTTAAATAAATAATATTATAAATATTAAAATAACATCTAAAACCTGTCCAATTCTTATTGGATGAATATATTTCGACCTTGAGTCATCTTATCATCGATTGTAATGGTTTTTGGACCTTTTGAAACCGAAAATAATTGTATAATAAAATAATATTTTCACACATTCCTAAAAAGCCCCTCCGCCGCCTTATAAAAATCCCTCACATATAACCAAATCCTCACACATATCAAGCCCCATAAATAGTCCAAAAAATATCCAAATTATCTCTCAATATCCATATCTTCCTATTATAAGACTTAACTTATTCATAAGGCACTTCATGATGTCTGTTTGGTTCAAACCAAAGGGAGTTTACCCGAATTAAAGGTAATAGTTTCTCTTAAATTATTTTCATTTAATTTACTTCTCCATCGCCTAAAATGTTTTCATTATGTTATTTCATATTAACACCATTATCCTAAATTATCTAGGATGTTCTTATAATAATTTTTATAAATCCATTTACAAACACATCCATCTAATGTTTAAAGGACATACTGTTTCTGTGGATGCAAAACTAACGCCTCACGAAATGATGATTGTTCAATTATCTTATACCACCTCTTATGGGGGCCATTATGATGGAAATATTTTTATATATTCTATATATTATGTTTATATATTCTTTATTCTTCTGTATTTTTAATTTATAGCATACATTTATGGTTTACATTATGAGTAAACGCGATAATTTCATTTGGGGAAGTGTGGACTACCACCAGTCAAATTGATATGACTCATTAATACCATATAAGGGACGTATAAATGATACTTTTTTTGAATTTTTTTTATTTTATACTGTAATTACAATATAACTATTTATCATTATGTTTTATTTCAATTAAAATATTAAATATAAATAAAAGTAGCGTTAATGTGTACGTATGGCTTACCATCTCCATGAACGGTGGATTAAATTTCTTATCTCCAAATGTTATGTACTGTTATAAATACATATATATATAATGGATATATATGGTATATATGATATCTATATCATGAATATCATTATGAAGATAATGCAATCTTGACCACATGGAAAACTAGTAATTATAAGGTGTTCATTTTTGGCTCAAGTATCAAATATCAACAAAACGACCATTATTAACATATATGATTACATAATGTTTATAACTTGGAAATAAGTGATATAAAATGAATAATAATCCTGAAAAATAGTTCTTAATAAAATATAAAATATCATAATTTAATTATTCATTATTAAAAAGGAACAAATATGTCATGTTAGACACGAGTTAATGGATTTCTTATCTCACATTAAATTCCATTAGATTTCCATTATTCGACACATATTTATTGCATGTGGTGTATTTTATACTAAAATTTGATATATATTATCATGATTAGATTTATATTAATGGTATTATTTTATTAATTTGGTGGTTATTATCATTTGGTCATACGATTCGATTGATTACAACTTGGTAAGGGGTTTCCTCTAAGTTTTTTCCTGTGAGATTCACGCTATATTGCCACTCTTTACTTTTGTGTGTTTTATGTACTACCCATGATTATATTCATAGCGTAATATACTTTAATTTATGGTTATTTAAATCTTAATTGTATGATCCATCTTTAATGGGGTGTATGTTTTGTAAGTTACCAAATCGTTAAGGGAACCATTCACCCTCCTTTTTTAAAAAGACATCGTTTAGTAAATCCTTTAACTTACATATTTTTATGTTGGGATATGTTCTTTTATATCCTTATTTCTATAGATTTTATGTCCATATTATTAGATACCCTTTTCTCTCTCATCTATTCATTTTTTGAATTTTAATGTGATACTGTTAGTCTGTCATATTTTTGTAAGGGAACTTTTGCACTCAATTTAAAATTTTGGGTTAAACATTTACATAAGGATTATGTCATTATATGAATATGTGTGAATAACCTATGATTGTTTCACACATAAAATCCACTTATAATGTGTGTGTTCATATTTTTCACACATTATTATGTAGTTGATTTATCTTTGATCTAAGGATAAATTTTTTATAAGGGATTTTGTCTTAATTTACATTCCATTGAGAATTCATTGTTATTATGCACCAATTCACAATTATTTGGTGTATATAATATCCTTTTGAATATTATATCATGAATCCCATTATTATCATGATATTATAATGTTATGATTAAATTTTATTCCTCAATTATTTGTATTCAAGCGACACCATTTTTTGTCAAAAACAATTTAACTAAAATATAGTTTTAAAAGTATATAATATTTATTCATTTAAATATTTCTCATTAATGAAAATTTTGTCAAAATAGGTTTGAGAATTTTTTTTATATGGAAGTTAAATTTATCATATGATAATTCATTTAAACGCTTCAAATTGGTATGGAAAACTTTGATTCAAAAATCACTATATTAAATGATTTAAATGGTTTTGATTATGATTTGATAAAGCATTTTTCATTTAATTATCTTGATTTGATATCTTGTGATTGGAATGAGTAAATTTTATCTTTCTTTTATGATTGTGTAATGTGTTATGAATATGTTATGGTTATTGGGCATTTTTTATGTATATGGGTGGTTTCGTGATTAGCCTATTGTGGGGGAGCCCAAGATAGCACTCCAATGCATTGGGTAACGTGACGGACGTAAAAATTAATATTTCTTCTAAGATATTTACGGAATATACCATGATGGGTAATCAAAATTTGAATCCATATGTAGATGTGATAGCTACAATGTATGTATGTTAAGAATTCCATAATTTTCCTTTATGATATCGGATTTTTTAATGTTATTCATAAAACTTAAGATTTCATGTGATATGTTATGATTGAAATGTATGGATTAATTGATTTTTATATATTGATGGGATAATTATTATTTTCATTATTTTATAACCCTTACTGATCGTTTTATGCTCATCCCATATTTTGAAATGTTTTTCACAGTACATAAAGATGAATAGAGTCAAGGATGAGATCATGGAAAAGTCATGATGTCTAAAACATTGAACTAGACATGTCTCTTTTTTCAAGAATTTTTACTTTATGAAAAATTGATACTTGTTAGTAGTATCTACATGTAATATTAAAGTTGTAATATAATAGTAATTTCCTAATTCTCTAATACTCTAAACCCAAAAAGATCCTCAATGTGAATTCTTTAAATAATTCAAAATTATGTAATGTTTAAGTTCAGGTCCTTATAAGGATGACTCTGAAAGAGAATAATGTGAGTTAGTTCTAATATCATTAATTCATTATATTTCTACAATCATGATGTCTATTTTGTAACGATGCTAAAATATTTGTTAATGACTTAATTCAAGCACCACATAAGCTTCTCTCATTATCTCATTCATGTGGTCCCATTATCGAGATCACATAATCCCCTATCACTAGTGGCCTTCTCTTTCTATTTCTATATTATTTGTACAATTATTTAACGTAATGGATGGATGTTAATGACCCCCCCATAAATCATGGATGATCCATTGAATTTTTTTCTCCTTGATCACAACATATTTCCATGTCAGTCTCAGTTATCATTGAATAGATATTCTTAAAGAATAACCTAACCTCTCTTGGATCCACTGAAATTGATAGATTTATTACTTTAGATTATGGAATAAATATTTGAGAAAATTAATAGGAAAGAGAAGACGAATCCTATAACACCCCAAGCATCCACGGTATGTTCTCTTTGAATAATACAATAGTGTGTGTTATATGAAACGTCGAGTTCTAACACACCACAACCAATCAAACTAGCCGTTATGAATAGTAATATCCACTCCTTGAAATTTTATAAATTTTATCATTCCAAATGTACTTCATTTTAAGATTCAGAATATCGAAATTAGCTTAGGGTGAATTTTTTGTATTTTTCTAAAAAAATTCAATTTTTGAAGAATACATAAAAACACTGAGTTATAGTTTAAAAACAAATTTTTATTTTAATAATTAATTATTTTATTAAAATTTATTTTAGGTAAAAATAGATACATAATAGCTATATAAGTTCAATTCAATTCATTGGTGTCAGTTTATAATAATTTTAGATATAATAAAATTTTAATGAACTTTTAATGTCTTTTACCCACCTCCAAGTTGCATTTGCGAATTTACATGATACATAATTTTACCTCTTCAGTGACTTGAATTTAAAAAATTAGAGAGACACAATTGTTATTAGTATGTAAAACATGTTTCAATATGATGAAAATAATTTTTGGTGAATAATTACTTTTTTGTTTTCTTTACCACGGTTAATAGTAAATAGGTAAATTAAGGGTAAACATGTTATTATTAATACCATAACACATGTACTAATTCTATTGGATAATTATAATTCTACCAAAAACAACATTATGTATAAAATATTAACCTATATGGTCAAGTTGGATTAGATTAGGACATTTATTATTATTTTACATAAAGAAGAGTTAAAAGAGTAAAATTCAATGATTAATAACTAAACCATTTTTAATATATGGTTACACACAATATAAATTAAACTATAAATATTTATTCGGAATCTAAAAATATTTCTTACATAATGGTATTTTATTTATAAATTTTATACAATAAATAATTAAATTTATTTAAGACATAATGATTATACGATAAATACCGTATTAATGAATGATTAAAATAATTGAAATTATAAATATCCAAATAAATATAATTTGAGTCTTTTAATTAATTCCACTAATTTTAAAGGTTAAAAATGCATTTTATGGTTTATTTAATGTATTTATTTTGAAGTAATAAAGTTGTTAGGACTTTTTCAAAAATCAATTATTAAATAATTTCAAACTTTACATAAATGAGTTTTTAGAACAAAGACAATATTATTTTTTCCAATAGTAATCCAAAAAATCTGAGGTTTGGCCAAATGAATTATATAATGATATTTGTATCATTAATGAACCAATTGGGGTTCTCTTTGATGTTTATAGTATGTTTATTAACCTTATAATATTAAAATACAACAACACATGGTAAATGTCAAACAATTTAACTAAGAGTTAAATAGAAAATATATGGTTAATATAGTAACCTAAACCTATATAAAACCTTTTGGTTGAAAGGTTATAGAGCCATAACCACCTTATCCTTCGAATAATTCATTTTTAAGCTATTATAAACTGACAATGTTTTAATATAAAATAATATTTCTTGCATTTCCTAAGGTGCCCCTCACCCTCTTATATAAGGGGACTTCCCCTTGTCTCAAATTCAAACCATCAAAGCTATTTGGATCGTCCAATACCAACCCAAATTCCCTCTCAACTATCCTATTTTCTTACTAGGGGCCTTGTTTTAGTAATACTTCTATCATGTGGATCCCTTTTGATAAAATAAAAAGGAAGAACCCGAAGAAGAGGTAAATATCTCACCACATCTTTCATGTTTTTTTCCTTCAATTCTTATTTTCTTTTTGTTTCCTGTCTAAAATAATAAATGCATTATATTATATATAATGTGATGTTATTATTTATGTGGTACAACCATAATAATTATTTTATCAATCCTTTGAATGACTTTTCACCATACGTGCGTATGTATGGCTTACCATCTCCACGTCATGGTGTAGTTGTTATTCAATACATTATTACTTGGATGGGTATAATAATGATTTATAGATGATGTAAATAATAAATAAAACATTATAATGATTCTGTATATATGATATACCATCCAATTTCATACGATTTTAATATCAAAATAATGATATTGTCACTCGTGCGTACGTACGGATTACCATCTCGAAGAACATGATGAGACCCATTCCACATTGTACCCATTCAAGACTAATTTTCTTTGATGATAAAATTTTTTTACATAATTTTTATATTTCTGAATTTGAATAATATACATCTTATCAATTACAAACATTACTTACATTGCAAATCATATAATGGAAAATGAATCAGTTAACACCCAAAATGACGATAATACTAAAATATTATTAACAAAGTAATATTAAATGATAATATATGATATAATATTAACATATATGAATATTTTTTAATTTAATAGTATTTATTTCAACATTATATATGAGTTTAACCAAACCATAACCTAGGAAATGTATATGGTAAGGGTTAATTCTTCAACCTTTTCATTATTCAAGGTTGATTATATGTAATTATCTATTAGGACCTCTTTATCTTCCAAATATGTGTTTTCCTAAAAATGTATTCAATGTTCTTTTACTATTTTCTAGGCAATGGGTTAAAGTTATTTATACCCTTGTTTAAATTTTTATATGTTGTTTTGAAAGGAATCTTTATGTCGTTTTCCAAACTAGTTACATTACGACCATTTCAACCAAATAACAGAAAGAATTGTTATTCATATTATACGACGGGTGCAGCTATTTTACACCATTATAACACCCTTGATTCTTCCACCACAAGATTATAAGAATATTTCCAGATAAATTATTTCTTTTATAATTATGTAACTTTAATTTTTTTTCAAAAAAACTGATATATTTCTCTCAACTAATTTTGTTTTTAGCTATGTCAACATCCTTTAATGGATTTTACTCTTTTTGAATTTAATTTATTAAGATACAAATATTCTATTTTTTATTGAAGGCTTAGTGATATTTTTCAATATTTATGTGTTAATTTTTTACCATTCATTTATTATGGATAAAGTATTGGCATTTCATATTCTATTTTTTATACGGATGTTTAAGTTATGTTTAAACCTTTTAATATGATGAATCAATGGACTTTGTAAGTGACGGGAGGAGCTTGGTATAGATCCTTGATGCATCAGTAGATATCATGAGAAAAATTAGTGTCTTGGAACATGGAATTGACAAAATCTTATTTGTAGTCTTGGCACATGTCCTTGACTATATGGTTATGAAGACTATAATTATGCATTACATCATTATGAAAGCGGTTATTGATATTTCATATTTTTATTTGATTAGTAGAATTTCCTTTTGAATAATTAAATGGAATTATTTTGATTTATATATTCCATATTATGATTATGTTTAGGTTGAAAATGATTTTGTTTAATTTTATACATTGACATAAATGTTCATGATTATTTATGAAAGATTATTCTGTATTGTTATCATTACTGAGCATCTGAGCTAACCCCTTTCTATGTTTTATTTTTCCCAACATGCGAAGAATTATATTATGAATGACTTGGAGGGATAGTTTATGGGATATCAGTGTCGACTACGGAAATAATGTTGATGTAGTTTTCTATTTTATGATGTAATTTAAACCATATGAATGTATCCAGTACTTCCACGTCTACTAAACTAATCGATCTTTCGAGACATAATCTTTTGTGGTAATGTCAATGATACATAATTATGCATCGACTCTAGGTAACTGGAGTCGGGGTATTACAGTAGGTATCATAGGAATTTTATTACAAACACTGAAATCTAGTATTAAATAAACTCGTATTAGAGAAAATTACCCAAATATTGACTTTGAGGATTAGTATAAAAACCATCCTTTAATTTTGGTATTGTTGAGATTTTTTGAGTTTTCCAATAAATGCATCCCTTTATTGATATGTGTTGGCAGAGGCTGCCCTGGTAGTGATGTACCTTGTGGTAAAACATGAAAACACCTTTTTGAGCCAGACTCGAACGATAACTGGTACAAGACCATGGGCCTTCCTTCACTATTGGTTAGAACACTCCCAGTGGATATGGTTAAAATAATTCTAATTTATTTACAAATAAATAGGATTGGTTTATGAGTATATAATTCCTAAAAGAAAACATTTTTATGATTATGGATTATATCCATAATCTGTTCAATTTATTTTAAGTGTTTTATAGGTTTGGTTTTATGTATTGCGATTCATAAACTAATCTAGACTACACCATTGTATATAAATGGCCCTTAGTGGAAGGAGTGAAAACCATATCAATGCATGCACTCCATGTAGGGATTTTCCTCCAACTCAAGATAATTATTCCAAAGTAGGTGAGACATCTGGTGCAGATCATCTTATCACTATACTGGGACAACTCACTTAGGTTATGAATAATAACCTTAACCATATGGAGCACCATGATCCATAGCATGGAGGATCAATTTTAGATCACTTCATGAGACAACAACCACCAAAAATCAGTTGGATTATCAATCCATTAGATCTGAGAAATGGATAAATATTCAAGAGAAAATATTCTAAGCCTTGGGGTGTTTCGAAATGGAAAAAGACTTCATGCAGTTTACCGGCTCACTGGAGATGCTAGTCATCGGTAGTAATTAATTAAAAACACAATGGAAGATGTTGAAGTATAAAATATGGAATGTAGGGAGTATAAAGAGATTTTAATAGAAAAATTATTTCCTCATGACCATTGAGTGAAAATGGAAAAAAATTTATGAGTCTGAGTCAAACGGAGTATAGGAATGTCGCAAAGTATGAAGCTAACTTTTCTAGGATAGCGAGGCATGCTATAGATTATATACATAATCCAATAATTATGATTGATCATTTCATTGATGGGTTAAAACCATTTATCCATCCATCATTATTCTTACAATCATTCTCATCATATGAAGATATTCTCTCGTGTGCTATCAAAATAGAAAAATATTTCCCTATGCCTTACGACATGAAAGCAATGCATGAAAAGAAAATATCTGATAATCACTCTAGAAATGGGAATAATGGGAATAATGGAAAAGTAGAATATCATTCTTGCTATAAATATGTGAAGAAACACCTTGGTACATGCCCAAAGGGAATGGGAGTCATTTATATTTGTGGTTAAAAATTCCACCAAGCACATCATTGCAAGGGGAAGGAAGAGGATGTCGATGTTGAATGCTACAATTGTAGATAAAGGGGGTATTATGCAAATGAATTTCCTAAGCATCATGGGAACAGACCTCATAAAAGTCCAAGGGATCAAGGCCAAGATTATTCTATCAATACTGTTGAGGTTGAATCTCTGAATGACGTAGTGGTAGATAATGTAATGGTTTACTAATGTTTATCCAATGCTTTATTTGATTCTGTATCATCCCATTGTTTCGTATCTTCAAATTTTTCTTAGAAAATTAGATATTTCCAATTTGATTTAATAAGGGAGTTTTCAGTAATATATCCTAAAGGATGTATCATTGCAACAATGTTTTGTGAATCAGTTACCATTAAGGTATATAAATGTTATTTATCCTGTGATCTCATCATCATACCCATGACTGAATTTGATATAATCATCAGTATGGATTGGATTTCGGACCATGAAGTGAATATTTAGTGTAACAAGAAGAGGGATACATTTTTTGATAATGATATGGAGTACCTTATCATTAGAGTAGAAATGTCAGCACCTAATTCTTATCAAGATCCACCCCCAGTAGCTCAACTAAATTCAATAATTGGGGAGGAAGATAATGAAATAACTGTGGGTGAGGAAATGATTATTCAAATAGGGGATGTACCTATTGTGAAAGAATATTTTGATTTGTTTCCATAGGATTTTCCTAGACATTATACAGAATGAGAAATTGATTTTTCCATTAACATAATTACTGGATCAAGGCCCATATCGAAGACCCCTTATATAATTGCCACTGTGGAAGTAGTGGAACATAAGAAACAACTAGAGGAATTGAGTAATAAGGGGTTTATTATCCCTATTGTTTCTCCATGGGGACCCCTATACATTTTTTAATAAGAATGATGGATCTATGGGGTTGTGTATTGACTACATGGATATTAATGAAATAACAATAAATAACAAGTATCCCTTACCTCGCATTGCTGATTTTTTCAACCATCATCATGGAGATCAATACTTTTAAATGAATGACCTTCGATCTGGATATCATCTGTTGTGTGTGAAGAAGGATGACATTCTAAAAACAACATTTTGTACCAGGTACGGGAATTACAAGTTTACAGTATTCCTTTTGGATTTGCAAACACACTCTATGTCTTCATGGATCTAATGTATAGATTATTCAAGAAATATATTAATGATTTTGTAGTGGTATTTATTGATGATATTTTGGTATACTCAAAAAGATATGAAGATCATGAATATAACATTTGAATTATTCTAAAGTGTTTTAGAAGACATGAATTATATGGGATGTTTAGCATGTGTGAATTCTTGTTTCAGTAGATATCTTTTCTTGGCCATATTGTCTCTATGTATATAATATCTGCTAATCCTTCTAAGACCAAGGCAATCCATGAATGGCCAACACCAATGAGTATAACCGAGGTATGGAGTATTATTGGTTTAGCAGGTTATTATCGATGTATAGTCCATAATTTTTCCTGGTTGGCAAACCCATTAACAATTATCACACAAAAAAGTGGTTAAATTTGTTTGAAGAAAAGAGTGTGATGAATGTTTGGATGAAATGAATTGAAGATTAGTTAATTCTCATATCATAACTCTAAAATCGTGGAATGATGGTTTTTTTATTTAAAGTGATGCATCAATGAAAATACATGGTTGTGTCCTTATGTCGAATGATAGGGTTATTGGATATGCATCACGACAATTAAAAATTCATGATCAAAACTATCCTACTCATGATATGGAGTTATTAGCAATAATATTTCTTTTTATGATATGGAGTAATTATCTCTATGGTGAAAAAATATGAGATATATACCGATCACAAGTTTTTGAAATATATTTTCCCACATAATGAAATAAACATGAGGAAATGGAGTTGTCTTGAACTACTAAAGGATAATGTTTGCACCAGACACAACCACCTGGGGAAGGAAAATAAGGTGGATGATGCTTTGAGCAGAATAGATCATGGAGTTCTAAACAAGATGAGACTTAAAAAGGATCCTATATACAAGTACCTAGTAATGTTGGACATGGGGAAACCCATGGATGGTGAAACATAAATACTTTTTCAAATGGTTTCCAAACAATATTTACTAGAAAGGATAAAGTGTTCTCAGACCGAAGATGAAGAGTTTCAAAAGAAGATTAAAGCTGTGAATGCTGGGAGATTGAGTGACTTTGTGTACGAAGATGGAATTTTGAAATTTGGGAAGATAATTTGTGATCCCAATCTACTTGATCTGAAAAGGGAATTGTTGTATGATTCTCATAGTTGCAATTTCCTTATACATCCGAGTATCACTACGATGTATAGAAATTTGAAGGATCATTTTTGGTGGGACAACATGAAGGGGGAGATTGATGATTTTGTGTCAAGATGTATGGTTTGTCAACAATTGTAAGCTGGAAGGAAACATCCTGGATGATTCTTGCAACCTCTTCCCATACCTAATTGGAAATGGGATAATATTATGATGGAAGTTATCATCGGACTACAAAAGACTCCTAGAAAGAAGGATGCAATATGGGTCATTGTTGATCGTCTTACCAAGTCAGCACATTTTCAAGGTATAAGAGATGATTTACCACTTGAACGTCTAGAAATATCATATATTAATGGAGTTGTGATACTTCATGGAGTACCCATATCAATATTTTATGATCAGGATCCACATTTTACATCAATATTCTTGAAAAGTTTTTAAAAAGCCTGCGACACTGAACTTCGTTTGGGCACTGCCTACCACACCCAAACTGATAGACAATCCGAAGAGACTATTCAAACCTTATAAGACATGTTGATATCATTCTCACTTGAATTTATAGGTATATAGGATCAATATTTAGCTCTGTTTTAATTTTCCTATAACAATAGCTTCCATTAAAGTATTCAGATGGCACCATATGAAGAATTATACTGATATAGATTTCTCACACCAACCTGTTGGGATGATGTTGGAGAATGAAAACTTGTAGGCCCAGAACTTATGGAGGAAACAATGGAAAAGGATATGGTAATACAATATCACATCAATGCAAGTCAAAGTGGGGAAAAATCTATGCTGATTACCGAAGGAAGGGTTTGAAATTTCAAGTAGGAGATTATGTTTTCTTCATGGTATCTCAATGGAAGGGTGTAATATTTTTCATTAAGAAGGGAAAATTAAGTCCCAGGTACATTGGACCTTTTGAAAAGGTATAATGAATTGGGGTTTTTCCTACATTTTAGCAATGCCGCCAAGTCCCTCCAAAGTTCACGATGTCTTCCAAGTATCACGGTTGAGATAATACATGCTTGACCCAAAGAATGTACACACCTTTAAAGAATTAGAACTGGAACAAGATATATCTTATTATGAATATCCTTTCAAGGATCATGATACAATAGAACAAGTGTGGAGAAACCGGACGAACCGTCTAGTAAAAGTTATATGGAGAAACCATCACATGGAAGAGGAAACGTGGGATCCTGATGAACTTATGAGTAAGAACCACCCAAGCCTTTTTATGCTGTAATATTTTAGAAATTTTGAGGACGAAATTATTTGAGGGAGAGGTGAATGTAATACCACATGCTTCCACAGTATGCTTCTCTTTGAATAATACAATAGCGTGTGTTGTACGCAATTTCGAGTTCTAACACACCACAACCAATCAAAAAAGCCATTATGAATAGTAATACACACTCATTGAAATATTATAAATTTCTTCTTTCAAAACAGACATCATTTACGGATTCATAATATCAAAATTTTCTTAGGGTGAATTATTTTTATTTTTCTGAAAACCTTCATTTTTTATGAATATTGAAAAACATTAAGTTATAGTTAAAAACAAATTTTTTATTTAGAAAAATATTTATTTTATATAAATTTATTTTAGGCCAAAATAGATATAAAAAAATACCTAAATAAGTTAAATGTAATTAATTGGTGTCAGTTTATAATAATTATATATATATATATATTTTATTGAACTTTTACCGTCTTTTACCCACCTCCTAGGGGCATTTTCAAATTTTCATAAAACATTGTTTTACTTCTTCTGTTAGTTGAATTTCAAAAATCAAAGAGACATAGTTGATATCAGTTTGTAAAATGTGGTTCAATAATATGAAAATAACTTTTCTTGAATAGTAACATTATACTTTTATTTTTCACGGTTAAAAGTAAAAAGGGTAATTATGGGTAAAAATGATATTATTATTTCCCTAAATCAAGTCCTAATTATATTGGATAAGTATAAATCAACCAGAAACAACCTTAGGAATAAAATAAGAACCTTTTTGGTCCACTTTTATTAGATTAGGACATTCATTATTATTTTATTTAAAGATGAGTTAAAAGTGTTAAATTCAATGTTTAATAACAAAAACATTTTTAATATTAGGTTACAAAAAATATAAATTTGACTATAAATATTCATTATAAAGATAAAAATATTAACTACATAATTGTATTTTGTTTATAATTTTTAGTCATTAAATAATTAAATTTATTTATGACTTAATGATGATACAGTAATTACCGTATTAATAAAATATTAAAATAATTGACATTATAAGTATCCAAATAAATATAATTTGAGACTTTTAATAAAATAAAATAATTTTATAGGTTAATATGACATGTTAGGGTTGATTAAATTTATTTAATTTTTAGTAATAATGTTATTAGGACATTAAAAAAATCAATTATTAAATAATGTCAAAATGGACAAAAATGAGTTTTTAAAACATATATAATATTATTGGATGATTTAATAATACAAAAAATATATGGTTCGGCCAAAAGACTTATATAATGATAGGTGTATCATTAATGAACAACTTGGGGTTCTGTTGGAAGTTTATTATAAATTAATATTTCTAGCCCTTCCAAAAGTGCCCCTCACCCCTCTTATAAAAGGTCACTTCCCATTCTCTTTAATTTACTCCTTCAAAGCCATTTTTACCAGACAAACACTACCCAAATACCCTATAAATTTTCCTTCATTTATCCTATAGGCCTTACATTAGTCAAAAAGACAACCTAAGGAGACCTTTTGATCAAATAAAAAGGAAGAACCTGATGAAGTAAATATCTCACCACCGCCTTCATGTTTTTTTCTTCTTCCACATCTCCCATACTTGTTGTTTCCATTCTAAAATAATAACTCAATTATCCTATATATATTTTGATTTTATTATATATATGTTACAACCATATTAATTATTCTATCTATACTTTTAATGACATGTCACTATACGTGTGTACGTACGTTTTATCGTCTCCACGTCATGGTGTAGTAGTTATTCAATACATTATTATTTGGATGGGTATAATAATGATGCATAATTGATTTAAATAATAATTATAACATGATCATTATTATGTATATATGACATAACATCCAATTTCATAAAATTTTAATATCAAAATAATGATATTGTCGCTCGTGCGTACGTATGAATTACTGTTTCCACAAACATGATGAGATTCATTCCACATCATATGCATTCAGGAATAATTTTCATTATATTATAAAAAATAATGTTTAAATACATAATATCATTTTGAATATGAACACAATACATCATTTACATAACAAATATTACTTATGTAATAAATCATATAAAGACAAACTGATCAATTAACACTCGAAACGACGATAATACTAAAATATTTTTAACAAAAAAATATTAAAAGATCATATATGATATCATTTTAAAGTATACAATTCTTCTATAATTTAATAACAATTATTTCACCATTATACAGGAGTTTATCCTACCCGTGAACAAGTAAAAGTACAAGGTATCGGTTAATTATACAACATTTTCATTATTCAAGGTTGTTAATGTGTAATTATCTACTAGTACCTCTTTATCATCCACATATGTGTTTCCCTAAAAATGTATTCCAAATTTTTTTTAATAAATACTAGAAAACTGTGTAATATCATTTATTACATTGTTTGAATTTTTATAAGATCATTTGAAATAATTATTTCTTTTGTTTTCCAATCAAGTTACTTTACGACCATTTCGAGAAAATTAAGTAATGAATTTTTTTCTAACTTATACAGCAGGTGTGACTATTTTAAGACATTATAACACCATCAAAGCTTCCATAATAATCTTAAAATAATATTTTAAAAATAAATGTTTTCTTTTATAATTAGTTTTCTTTAAATTATAAAAAAAAATAATGAGATATTTCTCTCAAACTGTTTTTATTTTTAATCTATGTCAACATCCTTTAATGGATTTTCATCTTTTTTGATGTTGATTTATCAATATAAAAATGATCCATTTTTTGTTGAATGATTTGTGACATTTTTTACTGTGGATTTGTTCACTATTGACCCTTTATAGTTTATGGATAATGAATTGAAATTTAATATGAAAGTTTTAATACGGGTGTTTATATTATCTTAAATCCCTTTTATATGAGGAATTTATTGGACATTGTATGTGACAGGTGGAGCCTGCTATTGCTGCTCGATTCTTCGATAGGTCTCATGAGAAAAAAATAGTGTCTTGGAATAAGGACTTGAAAAAATCTTACATGTAATCCTCACACAAGGCCTTGACTATGTGGTTATGATATCTAGAATTTTTAATTCCATCATTATGAAAGTGTCTATTTATATTGCATGTGATTATTAGACTAGTAGAATATCCAAGTGAGTAATTAAATGGAATTATTTTGATTTATAATTGCTTGATTATGAAGAAGTTTATTTTTAAATGGATTTTGTTTTAGTTTTATACATCGCCATAAATGTTCATGTTTATTTATGAATGTTTTTGCTATATTGTTATCCTTACTGAGCATCTGAGCTCACCCATTTCTATGTTTTATTTTTTCCAGGATGTGATGAAGTATATAATGACGAACATGCATGGATAGACTATGGGATCTCAGTGTTGTCTATGGAAACAATTTTGTTGTAGTTTTCCATTTTTTGATGTAATGTAAACCACATGAATGTATCTAGTACTTCAAAGGCTACTAAACTAATCAGTCTTTCAAGATGTGATCTTTTGTGATCATGCCAATGAAATGTAATAATGAACCAACTATGAATAACTGGGGTCAGGTAATTACAAATCCCCATATACCCTTTTGGAAAATGATGTATTGTAAAATTCTCATATATAAGGAAAATATTCTTAAAAAATCATACCCACTAATAGGAAGGTCATCACTAGGATGGGAACACATCCTTTATGACTCACAAGAATTCTATATCATTTCAATTGTTTTCACAAAAGGGTTGGTAAGACACATGGAATTTCTTTTTGATAGAACTATCAGTTCATCATAAAACCCTGTTAGTCTTCTACCCATGCATGTGAATAATCATATGATATAAAGATATGTGTCATAGTTTGATTGATTATAGTTCCATCATTAATCTCCTCACGTTCATATATAATCTAAAATTTTCAGATAGTAAAAATATGTAGCGGTCCCCATACATGAGTTGAGGGGAGAAACCCTTTCGATATAGTGGTCCCCATATAAAATAATTTAGCATTATGTTTTTAGTATCGATGTGACCCAAAATTTAGGAAATTATGTTCTGTATATATTTATGAAATGCATAAATTAAACCATGATATCAATAAATTAATTATATATGTTTATTTTGGTTTATTAATGTTCATATTATGTACATATTTAGTAATTTATGGATATTTGGATGATAAAACCTTACAGATCACCATAATGATCAGTCTCAGATAACATCGGAATGTTTTTTTAAAGTGTGAATTATTTAGGATCCCTAGAAAAAACATCCATTTTAGGTTAATATATTGTGGATGATGGCCATGAAATATTTGTACGTAGGGGTAATAACCCCAAGATATGATTATTGTGTATTAACTAGATAATGACATGGTCATGAAATAGTGGCCAAATTACACACCTAGTGAGACACTCTCTAGTGATAAGGTATGGTTAATTCTCAATATCATTAATGAAACATAATTTATGATTTATTTGTTATTTTAACATGAATTTTTATGATAATACTAAATTGGATATTAAAAGTGATAACCTAAATTTGAATTTATAGTGCTGTTAATGTAGAATATAATAATTATTTTAGAGTGTCTCATATATGATAATATTTTTATGGATTATATGTTTCATAATTTACATCTCCATATCAAGAACATTCCATTACAAAGGATATGTAGGGAAAAAATTAATAAATATAATAAAATATTCAATGGATAATGATATTTTATACCAATTGATATGGGAACTAGAGTAAAACAATTACTTGAAATGAACACCCAACATTTCCATATTATTAATAATTAAATGAAAAATATGGAGCTCCTAGATGCAACATCATTGGTGATAATTTCTATTGTATGCCATATACATCAATTTAAACCATTCATTAATGGAATTAACAACCCATTAATTATTTATTAATGGATTAATGTATTAGAAAATATATGTTATATCCACCGAATTTCTGAGCATGTGAAGGTCTTTTTGATTGTCCATCGTCTAAAATGTGGGATTACCCGATGGGAGATTATTGTTTGGAATATAATGAAAATAGATGAATTTGATTATATAGAGTGAGTGTATTTTAATGTATTATTCTTCTTTAATTATTTCTATTGGACTCTTCATTCCGTGATTAAATTAAAAATCATATAATTCAAATAAAAGGATGATGTTTTATTTTGACCTTACATGGAAAACACCATGAGAATATCAATGTACTTCTTGGAGTGTATATTTTGTTCATAAAATAATATTAATAAGATATTTTTTTCATAAAACATATATATTTTGATGAATTTTTCTATAAGATAATATGGAAAATATAAGGAATTTTTCTGATGTCTTCTTCTGGTTTAAATAGATGTTTAAGAATAACAAAATTATAGAAAAAGAAAAAGAAATATGGAGTATCACAAAATCCATAATGAAAATTCACTTGCGATATGAATGTCCAACAACCCCATTATAAATGTTGTGTGAGTAAGAACCCATTGATTTTACTTGAATGTTATGTAAATTGTTACATTTGTGGTATTTTAGAACACCTTTCTCATGACTACCAAAGCAATGGAAGGAGGTGGAATATCATAATTGAGTTAAATATGGCACTTCAAAGGCTCCATCCACTTTTAATTGCTTCAATTTCTATGAGTATTGAAATTATGATTGTTAATTTCGTAACCCAATATATATGAAAGTTAATATGAAGTAGTGTCCTCAAAAAATATTCAATAAAGGGAGGTCATATGAATCCACTACTATAGAGTTGGAATAGAAGAATAATATGTCATAATTTACACTCATTCACTAATATAAAACCATGGATGACCTATTTGATTATATATCATCACATTTTATCATATCTTATAGATTTCGTATGACTATGGATCCCTGTCTAAACAACTGGATATTGAGCAATTACTGTAAACAACTGGTGTCACACTAACTTCATAATTGGTGTGAAACACTATTATAATTGATGTTTTTGGGGGATAAACATTTATAAAAATTTTATACTCATCTTGTAGTGTAATGTTATTTAAATATGGGCATGTAATAGATTTTCATATATTTAGCCCATATCAATTGCTGAGAAAAGGAAATATCCTTTCACATCCCAAATAAATTAGTAATCAATAATCATTTAAATTGTGATCCCCAACATTATTTGAATGAAAATTTTATAATAAAGGTATTTATATCAAGAAAAATGGGGTCCTTATTTCATATTATAGGAAAATAAGTGATCATTGAGAACATTTCTATTCTATGTGAATATGATGAGGAATTTTTCAACACCTTTCATGGAATACCTCTAAAACATGTGGTTGAGTTCTCCATATATTTTATTAGTGGTTCATTCCATATCTAAATTATTCGCAATATAATGGATGATGTTGAATGAGAGGAATTGTAAATGTCTTTACAATAGAATCTTTTTAGGGGTTTTATAAAACCATGTGCTTCACCATTTTGTGTACCAGTATTCATTGTAAATTAGAATGGTGGTAAAATTTGTATTTAATATCATGAAATAAAATAAATCATGATAAAATTATACTTTTCTATAAATTTATGAAAATTTCTATCAACTTATAGGGGTTCAATTCATCACAATGATTTTCCAACAACCTATATATAATCATGTAAGTCAAAAATATGAGTATATACGAATGGAATTTTTTTTGGTATGGAAACTATGAGTTTATAGTGATGCGTTATGTACATTCTAATTCCTCCTCTATCATCATTGATATTGAATAGGGTTTTGGATACTACCTAGATAAATTTTCTGGAGTATTTATACATGACATATTTATATATTTCAATAGAAAGTGAAGGAGTGAAAATCAAATAATTAATGTTTTAAGGCCGTGAAAAATGATATAATTTATTAAACAAATCAAAAAATATTAATAATTAGAAAAAATGCATCATCATAGGGTAATTTCATCACATGTGAGAGTATATCAATATTTCATTCATATACTGGGGTTGTTTAAAATTCCCCATAAAAACCACTATGATTTATATAAATATATATATTAGTATAAAATGATATTTTTGATACATTTAGAAATTTTTTTCATGACTTTCATGTTCATTGAATAATTTAATAGAGAAATGTGTCATGTTTCTTTTGATAAAATAATGTGAGGCAAAATTTGAGGAGCAAATGTATGTTCGATCACGACACTTCTTCTTACATTACAATATAGTGGAGATGAGTTCGTACTTAATAATGATGCATCATTAAAATTCCCAAAATAGTTCCTTGTTCAAAATGGTAATGTAATATCTTATATAACCTTCCAATTTACGAAAAATGATAAAAATTATGTGACTCGTGATTTGTATATGGTAGAAGTTCTCTTTCATTAATGGTGTAATGACAATATCTCAACCATTATATGTGTGATATATATATATATATGATATGGTATTATAATATTGTTTCAAAAAAAATTCATATATTCCACGGGTTATGGTTTAAATTGATAATATATTTTTACATATTAATACATTACAGTCCCTAGAAAGAAAATAATGTAGCTGAATCTCTAAGTAGGATTGATAATGATACTCTATCAATGATGAGGATTGAATAAGATCCAATACCCATAGATTATAATTGGATAAATATTTAATTCATAATGTAATGGGACATAACATACATTATCCATGTTTTTTGTTAAATACCCAATTCTTGTAAAGAAAAGATAATCCTAGATGGATGATGTGGATCAAGAAGAAGAAGGTAAAAAATAACCTAGAGGAAAATTTAAAAAATAATTTATTATATTATTTTTAAACAATATAGTTTAAACAACCATATTGGATTATAATAAGGATCATTTGGATGATACACATAACTCATCCTTCAATGTTTATCTACATGGATCAAAGATGCAGAAATATCTAAAGAAAACATTCATGTGGGATAACATTTGTATAGATATCATGGATTATATATATTTATGGATTATAAGACTGGATGATATTCAATAGAAACCGTAGCACATGGGATGATGAAGCCATTAACCATACCTTTTTGAAATTTTGAAAAAGAAAAAACAATCAATATAATTATTTGATTCCCTAGGACATCAAATTTTGACCACATCATATATGTTATAGTCGATCACCGTGAAAATTTAAAAAAATAATTATCATTTGAGAAGATATAATGATTCATTAGTTTACAAAAATATACATTAATTATGTTTTTAGGATTCATGGATTACCCTTATCTATTTTATCTGATAAATATCTGATGATTACACAAAGATTTTGGAAAAGCCTTTACTATATTTTGCGGACTGATATAATTTTTATTGCCACTTACCACACACATATTACTTTTATGTCCAATAGTACCATTTAAACTCTAGAATATAAAATAATATCTTTTTCAAATTAATATCAATGATATTTGGGTCAAAATACCCCTTTGATAGAGTAATAATATAACCAAATTTTAGATAATAGAGTCCAAATGACACCATATGAGGCTATACATGGTGAAGACTTTTAGAATCCAGTGTTCTATGATGTAGTTGGGTAAATAAAGATAACATTTCATAGCATTATCCATGAAATGATGGATAAGTTGTAATCCATTCAGCGATATATAATTTTTTTTTTCAATTTTGATATAGGTGTTATGAAATAAATTAATAATATTTATAGTTTGAGGATGAGGATAGTGTGTTTCTTTGAATATGTCCACAGTTACAGAATTTTAGAGTTGGATATAAATTGATGTTATGCCAGTTTCTGACACATTTCAATTTGGGTGATCCTCATCATGTCTTGTGTGGGTGATGCTTCGACCAGACGGGTCATGTTGTTGACACACATTACTACTTTCTAAAGGAGGGATAAATCTGTTACCTCTTAAGGGAAATTTTCTCCTAGATCAAAAAAGGAAAATGGGATATTGGTCTCTCCTTTGGTAGATTCCTCTTTAGAATCCATCCCTTAGTCATAGTCTTCCTTAAATATTAATACGTTGTTCATGAAACACTTCCTAGTGCCATATATTTTTGGATTCTAGTTAATTTCATTGCATATGCGGGGAAATTCTAAACAGACCCGACAAGGCATCGACCATTGTTCTTGAGAGTAATAACGTTGGGCATTGCTAGCATGTCTGGACACTGAAGAACGGGTACACCTAGATTATCCCTTATGATGGGGATTATTGAGGGGATGTAAGCTTGATGCATTCCAAGTTGAATGTGGGGAATTATATGCTTGAGGATTGAATATGAGGTTTTCCCAAGAGTCATAAGTTTTACATAGGGTTTACCATGTGTTTAGAATCTAGTAGAGTCTGATTAGATTGATGAAAACACTTATGGATGTCATTCTGATGGGTACATACATAGGAGGTAGAACCTAGAAATTTTACTTGATTGATGGGCCAGAACACCTGATTAGGACGTGCACAGGTTGTCCTGTCCCTAGAAGGGACGATTTCATACCATGAATTCTGATCTGGACACCACATAGGGAGATCAGGAAGGGTACACCCATAGGAGGGGGAACTGAATGGATATATCAAAATGCGTAATGAGGGTAGACCAAGGGCAGTCTTTCCAAAGAAGAGAAGATTTCACACCATGAAGGATGATCTAGACACCTCAATGGGTGGATCCGGATAATGATTCCTAGAAATAGGAACACCATGTTTTACCATTGTCTAGGATTCAACCTCAATGAGGCTTCCTAAATAACCAAAAATATATGAAAACCCACATTGTTTGAGAGGGTTAGGAAAGCAATTAGGGTGTATGAAAGGGAAAGTAACCCAGGATCATGTTGGGGCTTACTCATGGTTTATGGACGGAGTGATACAAATATATATGATATGATTGTGGCTTACACACAAACATATTCATATATAGATGACATGAATTCAACAGGATTTATTGGCACTTGTGAAATCCTAATGAATATGGATGATGTGTCGAAGGGCGGAAAGAATCAGTATGGAATCAGGAACCTTAGTGAAGGTGAAAATATTATGATGGAACCTCCTAGTCATGTGAAGGAGAAAAAATTAGGTGGGAAACTTAGGGTCATTTTCAATGTATCCAGTGGTGGGGAATCAAATTCCACATTATTTTATAATGTGGTGGTGAGTAACCTGGGGAGGTGACTATTGAGAATGGCCTTGAGAATGTTGAACCAACGAAATCAAACCAACAGGTTAAGTAATTATCTTCCCAAGACACAGAGGCTTGAGGGAGGGAATTAGATGAGGAGTGTGTTGGGTATTCCACTCAGGGGGATTCCAATGTACCATAATCAAAACGGGAAAATATCAAAGTCCATGTAGTTTAAGAAGGGGGTATATAATCAGGGTGTACAAAAATGAAAGAATCCCAAAGAGATGTTGGGGATTACCCATGGTTAGAAGACCATCTCAAGAGGGACTATATTGGTTAGAGGATTATTGATTGATTGTGGGGATTAGGCATGTTTAGCTTCCTAGAAACTGGTCTGACACCACTAAGGGTTAGACCATGGATAGGGGTCACAACAAAGGGGACACTAATGTTTACCAGTGATTGGGGTTGAACCTTAGGGATGAATCCTACATACCATATATAGAAGATAAGGATTAAAAATCCATGTAGTTCAAAACAATATAATTTATCATTCATTAGGATGACAGGTTCATACAGTTTATCATCATGAGATATGAGGCAGAACCGAAAGAAACTGTTCGGGACTATTGTGTAATGGGATTGAACCTCAGGGAAGATTCATATGTATCCCTGTGGTAGAGAATAAAATTCCACGTATTTCAGTAGATATGGGAGTAAGTCCTACATGAAATGATGGCCAATATATGATGTAACACCCCAAGTTTCCATAGTAAGTTTCCTTTTGAATAATGCAGTAGTTTTCATTGTACGCAAATTCAATATTTTAACACAATGTGACCAATCAAACTAGCCGTTATTAATAGTAATGCCCAGTTTTTTATTTTTTATAAATTTTATTTTAAAAAATGGACTAAATTTTTGAATTTGTAATATCGAAATAAGATTAGGGTGAATTTTTATATTTTTCTGAAAACATTCAATTTTAGTGAATAGTGAAAAACACCACGTTATTGGTAAAAACCAACATTTTATTTGAAAAATTATTTATTTAATTTAAATTTATATTATGTCAAAATAGATACATAAAATCTATATAATTTTAATTTAACTCATTAGAGTCATTTTATAATAGGTGTAGATATATTAAACTTTTATTGAACTTTTTAATATCTTTTACCCACCTCCTAGGAGTATTTACAAATTTTCATAAAACATAATTTTACCACTTCGGTGAGTTGAATTTAAAAAATCCAAGATACATGGTTTATATCAGTAAGTAAAATGTGGTTTAATAAGATGAAAAAACTTTTGTCACATATTAAATGATTACCACGTTTAAAATTAAATAGGCTAATTAAGGGTATAAATGATAAAATAATTACCCTAACACATGTATTAAATTAATTATATATGTATAATTAAACCAAAAACTATGTTAGGAAATATATTTTTATTTTATTTAAAGAAGTGTTTAATGAGTAAAATTCAATGTTTAATAACCAAACCAATTTTAATATAAGGTTATAGAAAATATAAATTCAACTATAAATATTCCTTCGAACGCTAAAAATATTTCCTACATAATGGCATTTTATTTATAATTTATACACATTAAATAATTTAATTTATTTATGGGAAAATGGTGATGTTTTAGTTACCTTATTAATGAAATATTAATATAATTGATATTATAAATATCCAAATAAATGTAAATTGAAACTTATGATGAATTCCACTAATTTTACACATTAATATGACATGTTATAGTTCGTTAAATAAATTTTATTTGAGTTTAAAAATTTTTAATGGCTTTCAAAAATATCAAATACTAAATATTGTCAAAATTGACATAATTATGTTTTTAAAACATATACTATATTATTTACTGTTATAATATTCATAAAAATCTAAGTATTGGAAAAAGGACATAGATAAAGTTATATATACTAATAATGAACCATATGGGGTTCTCTTGGAAGTTTATTATAAGCTTATTAACCATATAATATTAAAATACAAAGAGATATGGTAAATATCAAACTATTTTACTAAGAGCTAAATGTAAAATATATAGTCAATATGGTGGTCTAAACCTGCCTAAAATGTATTGGTTGAGAGGATTTAGACCCATCCACCCCTCCATTTTAGACAAAATAAATAATTTTGGAGCCATTAGAAACTACAAATTATTTTAGAATAAATTATTATTTTAAGCTTTTCCTAAAGTGACCCTCACCTATCTTATAAAAGGGAACTTCCCTTTCTCTTAATTACACACCTCCAGAGCATTTTTTCTAGGCCAAAAACTACTAAAATGTCCTTACAACGTCCCTCACTTCATCCTAGAGGCCTTAAATTTATCAAAAAGAGAACATATGGAACCATTTTGGTCAACTCAAAATGAAACACCCGATGTAGAGGTAATAATTTCATCAGCCTCTTTCTAGTTATTTTCATCTTCCATTTCCTATTTCGTTGTTGTTACCATACCAAAAAAAATAAATTAAATACCTTATACATAATGTGATGTTATTATAAATATGGTAAAACCATATTATTTATTCTATCCATCTTATAAATGAAAAATTCACCAAACGTGCGTACGTACGTCTTACTATATCCACGTCGTGGTGTAGTATGTTATTAAAGTAGTTAATTATTTGGATGGATATATTAAATTGTATAACTAATTTACATAATGAATATAAAATTTTAATGATTCTGTATTTATTATATAACATAAAATTACAAACAATATCTCCATCAATATAATGATATTGTCCCTCGTGAGTACATATAGATTACTGTATCCACGATTGTGAAGAGATTCATTTCCCCATCGTAACTATTCATGAATAAATTTAATTTGATGATTAAAAATAATGATTAAGTACTTAATATCATTCTTTATATTAATCAAATTCATCTTATCCATATCATACACATCTTATGTAACAAAATATTTAAAGTAAAATGAATCAGTTAACACCAAAAATGATGATAATACTAAAATATTATTAACAAAACAATATTAGATGATCATATATGATATCATATTTATATATATCATTCTTTTATAATTTAATAACAATTAATTAACTATTATACATAATGTTAACGGACCCTTAACCAAGAAAAATTACAAGATAATGGTTAAATTCTCTGTCTCTTAATTATCATAGGTTGTTTTTATATAAGTATCAACCAGGAACTCTTTATCATCAACATTCTTATTTTCTTAAAAATATATTTCAATTTTTTTTACCATTTACTATAAAATGGGATAAATTATTTTATACCATTATTTGGACTTATATTTTTTTTAAGGAATATTTATGTAAATATCAATTCAAGGTTCTTTATGACCTTATGGAAAAAATTAAGGTAAGAATGTTTATTTTAACTTATACGGTAGGTGCTGCTATTATCTGCCATTATAACATCATTGAAGCTTCCCTTAAAATCATTTTAGAATATTTTCAAAATAAATGTTTTATTTTATAATTATGTGACAATTAAATGGTTTCAAAATAAAAAGAGGTATTTATTTTTTATAGTTTTCATTTTTTCTAAATCAACATCATTTGACGGATTTTAAAATTGTTTTATGTTGTTTTATTATGATAAAAATCATCCATATTGTATTGAAGGTTTTGTGATATGTTTGTCTATGGATGAATTATTTTTATACCATTCGTGGTTTATTCTCAATGTATTTACATTTCTTATGCTAGTTTTAATATGAATATTTATGTTATATTTAAACCATTTCATATAAGGTATGTATTTGAATTAGTATGTGATGGGTGGAGCCTGGTATAGCTCCTCGGTGCATTGGTAGGTCTCATGAGACATTTAGATGTGGAATTAGTCGAGGCCTTTCCAAATTTGATATATGGATTTGGCCAAAGACTACATAATTTTTAGACACCTTGGTAGAAGACTTGGAATACTTTTTCCAAATGTATTTCATTATACATTCACTCATTATAAAAATAAGAATACTGGTTCATGTGGCTATTCGGCATGTAGAATACACCTGACTAGGTTTTATTATGGCATTTTTTACTAAGCTCATATTCCAGAAATAAAATTTTTCATGTTTATTAATTGTAAAGGCATGTGTTTTCAATTATCCATCTTTCCTATTGTTTATCTTATCTTCCACTGTATCGATTACCCTTACTGATCATTTGAGCTCACACCTTTCTTATGATGCATTTTCATAAGATACGCGGAAGTTTGTTATTAGTGACTTGGAGGAATAATCTAAGATATTTCGATGTCTCTAATTTACCAAATTACTGTTGTATTTCTTTTCAAGATGTAATGTTGATCTTATGTATGTATCTTGTTTCCAATAATACTAAACTGATCAGTCTTTCAAGACAAAATTCTTGGTATCAAGACAATGTTATTTAATAAAGCACTCACTCTATATAACTGGGGTTGGGGCATTATGGTTGGTATCAAAGGATGTTTTGTACCAACCATAGAAACTAGATTTAGAAAAACACTAATTATAGAACATTACCATAAGATAGACGTTGATGATTAGTATAGAAGAACATCCATGAATTTTGGTACTGTAGATATTTTTTGGGTTTTCCAAGAAATACATAAAAGTCTGGATATGATCATGTAGAGGCGTGTCTTTCCCAGATGTACCTAAGTGTAAAACATGAAAACACTGCTTTGAGCTAGACTCGAATGAGAACTCGTGCACGAGAATGAGCCTTTCTGCCCTCATGGTTAAGACAATCTCAGGGGATGTGCTTCGGATAATTCAAATTTATTATTTCAAATCCCTTATGATGTATTTATGATCATATACCTCATCAAAGTAAATTTTTTTGTTATTATGGATTATATACATAAACTGTTTAATTTATGTTACGTTTATCAAGTTTTGAATCAGGTATTTTCATTCATAAAAAATATACTATATTCCATTTTTTAGAAATGTCACCTAGTGGAAGGAATGGAAACTGTATTAGTGCATGTAATCCATGTAGGGATTTCCATCCTGCTCAAAATGATTATAGTGGAGCTTGGGATGAAACTGGTGTGGAGAAGCTTATCACTATACTGGGATAACTCACACATGTTATAAATAATAACCATACTTGTATGGAGAACCCTGATCCACAATGTGGATGATCTATGTTAGAACGATTCATAAAGAAACAACTACCAACATTAAATTGGTATACAAATCCATTTTTATCTAAACTATGTATATGTTCCTTAAATAAATATTATTTCATGCTTTGGGGAGTAGTGAAATGGAAAAAGTTTTGATTTCAGTCTATCGCCTCACTGGGGATGAAGATCAATGTTGGTCATTAATTCAAAATAGAAAGGATGATGAATAAGTATCAAGTATGGAATGGAGGGAGTTTTAAGGGATTTTATTAGAAAAATACATTCCCCTTGACCATCGAGAAGATATGGAAAGGCAATTTCTGAGTCTGAGACAAAAGGAGGATGTTAATATCCTAATGTATGATGCTAAAATTACAAGGATTGCGAGGCATACTGAAGATTATATACGTAACCCCTGAAGTAATATTGATATTTTCAGTGATGGGTTAAAACCATTTATACATCTAGAATTAGTCTTGAAATAATTCTCTTCATATGAAGATTTTGTCTCATGTACTATAAAAAAAGAAAAAACATATCTTATTTTTATGAATTTAAAGAAAATCAAGAGAAGAAGATATTTTCTGAAGACATTGGGATGTAAATAAGGTAACACGGAAGAAGGGAAGAGGTGAATTTCCACCCTATCATAATTGTGGAAGCAAGAACCATGGTTCCTTTTAAATGGAAATGGAATATGCCACAAACGGGGATAGAAAGGCAATCATGCTGGTGACTGTAAGGGGAATAAAGAAGCTACCATTGTTCAATGATACAATTTTAGGGAGATGGGACATTATGGAAATGAATGTCTTATTTGTCAGAGAAACTTACGTCAGAAATGGCCAACGGATCAGGGTCAATATTATGCGATCACAAATGAAGAGGTTGATTCTCTAAAATGCCTTGTGGAAAGTAATTTTATAGTTTCCTCATGTTTAGACAATGATTTATTTCATTCAGTGTCATCGCATTGTTTCATATATTCCCAGTTTTCTATGAAAATTAGATATTTTAAATTTGATTTAACATGGTAGTTGTTAGTCAAAACTCAATGGGGATGTATTAGTGCAATAATGTTTTGTGAATCATCCCCCATTAAGGCATATAAACGTTATTTATCAGCTGATCTCATCTTCATACCCATGATTGAATTTGATATAATCCTCAGTGTGGATTGGATTTTATGCCATGATTCAAAAATATATTATGAAGAAAGAGGTCACAATTCTTGATGATGATAAGGAGTACCTTATAATTAGGGAATAAATATCACCATTTGATTCTTATCTAGCCCCAGCCCCAGTATCTCTACTAAATTCAATTATTGGGGAAAAGTAGAATTAAGTAAATGTGGGGGAGGAAAGGAATGTTCAAATTGAGGATGTACCAATTATAAAAGAATATTTTGACGTGTTTTTAGAGGATATACTTGGACATCCTCCAGAATGAGAAATTGAGATTTCCATTTACTTAATTCTTTGTTTAGGGCCCATATCAAAGTGTCATTATTGAATGGCCACTATGGAATTAGTGGAAATAATGAAACAAATAGAGTTATTGAGTAATAATGGATTTATTCTCCCAAGTGTTTCTCCATGTGGAGCCCCTGTCATTTTTGTTAAGAAGAATGACAGATCTATGAGGTTGTGCATTGAATACAGGGAGATGCATGCTATAATAATAAAAATCATATATCCCCTACCTCACATTAATGATTTATTTGACCAACTTCATGAAGACCAATATTTTTCAAATATTTAACATCGATATGGATATCATCAAGTGTGTTTGAAGAATAAAGGAATTCCGAAAATAACATTTCGAACTAGGTACGAGCATTACGAGTTTATAATAAAGTCATTTGGATTGACTAATGCAACCTCTGTCTACATAGAATTAATGAATAGTGTTTTCAAAAAATATCATGATGACATTTTAGTGGTGTTTATTAATGATATCTTGGTATACTCAAAAGGCTACAAAAATCATGAAAATCACTTGTGCCCTACTCTAAATACCCTTAGGGAAATGAATTATATGGGATGTTTAGCAACTGTGAATTAAGGATTCAGGTGATATTTTTTCTTCTCTTTATTGTGTCGAAATATGGAATCTTTGTGGATCCATCAATGACCAAGTAAATCCATGAATGGTCAGCACCAACGAGTATAATTGAGGTACATAGTTTTATTGGTTTAGTAGGTTATTATAGCCATTTCGTCCAAAATTTGGCCCGGTTGGCTAATTCAATAACCAAACTCACACGTAATTGGGTTATATTTGTTTGGACAAAATATTGTGAAGAATGATTCTAAAAACAGATGAGAAGATTAGTTAATGCATCAATCTCGACTCTACAATCTCGGAATGATGGGTTTTTTATTTATAGTGATGCTTCAAAGAAAAGACATGGTTTTGTCCTTATATAGAATGATATAGTCATTGAACATGCATCACAACATCTAAAAATTTATTAGAAAAACAATACTACTCATGATATTGTGTTAGCAGCTGTAATCATCACTCTGAAGATATGGAGACAGTATCTCTAAGGAGAAAAATGTGAGATTTAAACTCATCACAAGAGTTCGAAGTATATTTTTTCAAAAAAATAATTAATCATGAAGAAAAAGATTTGGATATAACTACTCAAGGATTATGATTCCACAATACACTACCACCCGGGGAAGGAAAATAAGGTTGCATAGGCTTTGAGTATAAATGATCATGGAGTTTTGAATAATATGAGTGTTGAAAGGGATAATATTTTCATGGATCTAGTAATGATGGATATGGGAATAACCATGGAAGGTGAAACATCGGTACTTTTTCTTATGGTTTCCCAAACATCATTACTAGAAATAATAACATGTTATTATACTGATGATGATGAGTTTCAAAAGAATATTAAATGTGAAAATGATGGGATATTGAGTGACATCGTATATGAAGATGGAATTTTGAAATTTGGGAAGAGTCCTTGTGTTCCCGAAAAACCAAATCTCAAATGGGAATTTATAGGTGATGCTTATGGATCCAATTTCTCTATACACATTGGGAGCACCTGGATTTATAGGGTTTTGAAGGAAAACTTTTGGTGGGAAGACATGAAAATAGAGATTGCGGATTTTGTGACAAGATGTAATGTTTTCCTACAAGTGAAATATAGAAGACAACAACTTAGATAAGTAATGGAACCTATTTCTATACCGTGAGTGAAAATGGGACAATATTATAATGGATATTGTCAATGGGCTACCCAAGAAACCTAAAAGGAATGATGGAATATGTGTCATTTATGATCGGCATACCAAGTCGACACATTTTCTTGATATAGGAGAGGATTTAAAAATTTAATGTTTAGATAGAAATAATATTAATGTATTTTTAAGATGACATGTAGTACCTCTATCAATTGATTTTGAGCGTGATCCCTATTTTACATCAATATTCAAGAAATATCTTCATAAAGACCAGGATACTAAACTTCGTTTGAGCACTGCCTACCACCCTCAACCTGGTGGACAATTAGAACAGACAATTCAAACCATAGAAGACATGTTTATAACTTTCTCACTTGACTTTCAAGGTATGTGGATCAAAATTTACCTCCGATAGAATTTTACCATAACAATAGCTTCCAATCAAGTATTCAAATGGAACCATAAAAAGTGTTATATGGAAAGATATGTCCCACATCAACTTTTTTTGGTCGATGTTGGTGAAATAAACCACGTCGCCCCAAAAAATGTTGAGGAAATGATGGAAGAGGTGAAGGTTATCCAAAACCACATCAAAGCAACTCAAACTAGGCAGAATATATATGTTGATAACTGAAAGAAGGATTTATAATTTTAGGGTGGAGATCAGGTTTTCATGAAGGTATCTCCATGGAATGTTGTTTTACGATTCAGTACGAAGGGTAAATTAAGACTCTCTAATGTTCACGATGTGTTCCATGTATAACTATTGAGAAAATACATGCGTGGCCCAACACATGTACTCAAAAAATTAGAAATTTAACTAGAACCAGATTGGAATTATTATGAAGAGCCTTTCCCGATTCTTGATACTAGATAAAAAGTGTTGAGAAAGAGGACGAATCATATATTAAAAGTTCTATGGAGAAAGCATAAGATGGAAGATGCAATGTGGGATTCAGATGAACATATGATGAAGAACCTCCCGACTCGATTTTTTGTGGTAGTATTCTATAAATATCGAGGATGAAATTATTTGAGGAAGGGAAGAATGTTACACTCCAAGCTTCCATGATATGTTTCCCTTATAATAATGGAAAAGATTGCATTGTGCGCAACATCGAGATTCTAACACACCAAAACCAATAAAACTGGCTTTTTTGAATATTAATTCACACTTTTTGAGATTTTAGAAGTTTTATTTTTCAAAATTATCTTTAGTTTTTATTTCAGAATATCGAAATTAGCTTAGGGGGAATTTTCGGTATTTTTCTGAATTCATTCCATTTTTGATGAATAGTTAAAAACAATGTGTTTTTGGTTAAAACCAAATTCTTATTTAAATAAATATTTATTTTATTTAAATTTATTTACGTTCAAAATAAATACATAATACAGATAGAAGTTAAATTTAATTCATTGGAGTCATATTATAATTGGTTTAGATATATAAAAATTGTCATGATCATTTTAACAAATTTTTACCACATCCTAAAAGCAATTTCAAATTTGCATAAAAATTAATTATTCCACTTATGTGAGTTGAATATAAAAATTCTGAGTGACATTGTTAATAACATTAAGTAATATTTCATCCAATATGATGAAAATAATTTTCGGTGTATAGTAACTGTTTACCATAGTTAAAATTAAATTCGGTAATTAAGGGTAAAAATGATATCACAATTACACTAAAAAATGTAATAATTTTATTGGTTATTTATAATTCGACAAAATAAATCCTTAGGAATAAAATATAATCCTCTTTGGTCTACATGGATTATAATTGTAAATTTATTATTATTTTATTTAAGGAAGAGTTAAAAGAGTTAAATTCAATGTTTAATAACTAAACCATTTATTATATAGGGTTACAAAATATATAAATTAGACTATAAATATTCCATAGAAATCTATAAAGATTTCGTACATAATGGTAATTTATTTATAATTTTTAGACATTATATAATTTAATTTATTTATTACGCAATGATGATATTGTAATTACCTTATTAAAGAAACATTAAAATAATTGATATTATAAATATGCAAATCAATGTAAATTAAGCCTTTTTATGAATGAAACTAATTTTATAGGTTAACATTATAAGTTAATGTTGGTTAAATAAATTTTATTGGAAGTTATACATTTTTATGGCTTTCTAAAAAATCAGTACTAAATAGTGTCAAAATTGACAAAAAAGAGTTTTTTCAAACAATTACTATATTATTAATTGATATAATATTCCTAAAAATCTACAGATCAGCCAAATTAATTATATATGGTTATATATATTAATAATTAACCTCATTTTATTCTCTTGGTAGTGTATAGTAATTTTATTAACTATATAATATAAAAATACAAAGAGACATGGTAAATGTCATACTGTTTAACTAAGAGTTAAATATAAATGTTAAGGTTAATATGGTGATCTAAACCTGTCTAAAACCTATTGGTTGAGTGGTTTTCGACCCATACCCACCTTATCCTAGAAATTGTTTTTTTGAGGCATTATAAATTGATATTGATTTTATTATAAAATAATACTTTATGCTTTTCCTAAAGTGACCCTCACCTCTCTTATAAAATGGCACTTCCCCTTCTCTTAATTTCACACAGCCAAAGCCTTTTTTATATCCCATACTCTACTAAATTATCCTCACAACTTCCCTCAAATCAACTTAGAGGCCTTAATTTGATCAGAAAGCTATCCTATAGATCCATTTTGATCAACTCAAAAGGAAACACCCGATGTAGAGGTAATAATTTCACCACAATCTTTAATGTTTTTTCTTCTTCCACATCGTTTTTCTTTTTTGTTTCAATACCAAAATAATAAATCCATATCCTTTCTACATAATGTGATCTTATTGTAAATATGTTACAACATTAATCATTATTATATACATCATATAAAATACAATGTCACCATACGTGTGTACATACAACTTACCGTCTCTAAGTAGTGATGTAGTTTATTATTCAAACACTTCATTATTTGTATGGCTATAATAATGAGTATAAATAATTCAAATAATAAACATAAAATGTTAATTATTATGTATATATTATATACTATCCAATTTCATACGATTTTTCAATCAGTATAATGATATTGTCGCTCGTGCGTACGTAAGGATTACCGTCTCAACGAACACGAAGAGATTCGTTTCTCCATCACAACCATTCAAGAATAATTTTCATTGGATGATTATAAATATTGTTTATGAACTTAATATCATTTTGGATATGAATCGAATACATTCTATCAATATCAAACATGACTTCTGTAACAAAACATATAATGGAAAATGAATTAGTTTACTCCTGAAATGATGATAATACTAAAATTTTATTAACAAACCAATATTAGAAGATCATATATGATATCATATTTATGTATATGTTTATAGTATAATTTAATAACCATAATTTAACTACAATACAACAGGTTAACAAACCTGTGACCAAGGAAAAGTACTAGGCAAGTGTTAATTTCATATTCTCATTATTATCCAAGGTTATCATTACAAAAGTATCTACTGGGACCTCTTTATCATCCACATCCGTGTTTTCTTAAAAATGTATTTCAAATAATTTTTATTATTTACAATACTATGGGATAATGAAATTTATAACCTTATTTTTCCACATGTATTTTGAAAGGAATCTTTCTATCATTTTCCAATCAATGTACATTATGACCTTTTTGACAAAAATATGGTAATTTTTTTTAACTTATATGTTGGGTGCGGCTATTTTCCCATGTTATAAGATCATCAAAGTTTCCCTTACATTGTTATAAGGATGTTTTCAAAATAAATGTTTTCTTTTATAATTATGATACTATTAATTGGTTTCAATATAGAAAGAGTTATTTCTTTCAAATAGGATTCATTTCAGCTATGTCAACATCTTTGATGGATTTTAAACATATTTGAAGTTTATTTATTATGATAAAAATATTGCATATTTTATTGATGGTTTGGTGATATGTGTGACTACAGATGTGTTATTTTTATATCATTCATTGTTTATGGTTAAAGTATTGACATTTCATATGCTAATTTTAATATGAATGTTTATGTTATGTTTCATCCTTTTAATATGAGGAATCTATTGGACATAGTATTTGATAGGTGGAGATCGCTATAGCTCCTCGATGCATCAGTTGGTCTCATGAGACAATTAGATGTGGAATTGGCCGAGGCCTTTCCCAATTTGATATATGGTTTGTGCCAAAGAATAAATCATTTTTAGGCATCTTGGATGAGGCCATGATAAGATGTTTCAGAATGTATGGAATTATACATTCCTTCATTATGAAAATAATAATGATGGTTCATGTGGTTATTAGACTAGTAGAATACCCTTTACTTTGTTTAAATATGGCATTATTTACGTATATCATATTCCTTCCATAAATTGTTCATGTTTATTTTTTTAAAGGAATGTGTTTGAATTATTCATCATGCCTAATGTTTATGTTATCTTCCACTATATTCCATACCATTATTGAGTGTTTATGCCCACCCCTTTCATATGTTTCATTTTCCCAGGATATGAAGAAGTTAGTTATGAGTGACTGGAAATCATAATCTAGGTGACTTGGATGTTTCTAATGGAACAAATCAGTGTTGTATTTATTTTTTTATTGTAATGTTGAACTTATACATGTATCTTGTTTCCAATAATACTAAACTAATCTGTCTTTTGGGACATGATTCCTTGTATGATGAAAATGTTATGTAATAAAGCACCGAATCTGTGTAACTTAGGTCGGGGCATTATAGAGGAAGCCATGGTTAGTGCTTACTCCTATCAAATGTGAGTAACACTCATTGTTAGAAACAATAAGAAGTAATAGACTTGATGATCGCATCATGAAAGGTGTCTCAACAAGGAGTAGACGTAGGAATATGCATGGTGAGGTAACCAAAAAAGATATAGGGGATTATGTGTGATTCATGGCCTATGTAAAGAATTATTTAGAGTTAATCCAGTAAAGAAACCCATATAAGTTGTCTAAATATAAAAGGAAGATATGGTCATCGTGCTAGGAGCAACCTATTAAGATATCACGGGGTATATATGGGGACTTCCTGAGGTGCACATGGAGGAAAATCATAGTGGGATGATGAGGACATACTCCTCACCCATAGGAAATAAATAAAATTCAATAAACATCACATGGGGAAGGGGATAAAAAGAAAGTTCATGGATTAATAGGGTTATTGAGTTATCATTTGTGGGGTCCTTGTTATCATGTCTATGTGATGAAGCAATATCCATAATAGTTCCTCTTTGAAGAAGAAAATGGTAGGGAAACACAACATTAATCACCAATTGGGGAAACTAGAAATCACATTGTACACGCCTGGACGACCACATGTGAGTGGGGATTAAAAAGTAGGACACCTTTCAAAGTGGGACTTCACAGAGCATTCAGGTTCCTAGAAGAGGATGGAGTTCACACTATTTTGGTGCCTTGTGGAGAGGATGGAATTTGTGAAGGAAAGGTTCTTCATGATAGAATGATGCTTCATGAAGGGATATTTTCATTATAGTAGAGCATCACCTTTGCGAAGGACACATAATTTGGATAGATCTTCTTGAAGGATTAATTTTTCATGAAACCATGAGCACCCCGAGCACACACCCTCCATTTTTTACAGAATATGTCATCGCAAAGGGGATCCCCACAAAAGGCGTGAGCCATTTTTAACACAACGTGGAATGAATTGTAAGGGTAGTGTACCTTTGGCGATCAATTTTTATTCTTTGTGAATGTATTATCAAAATGGGAGTTTGGAAGGTGAAATGGTGGATTACATGTGGTTTGATTGGGTGATACTTCTATTAACAGGTAATGAAGTTCAGTGGGGTTCGTAGAGCTCTCCATGGAGAAAATCTAGTCGTTATGAAGATCATGTGACATGGCATAGCCAAAGGGGCGGTGTTGGTCTTGGTCGGACTCATAGAGTGTCCTTACAAGTGATCACCCTGTAGCTTGGCATGGAGATCGAGTTACTCAGTGGATTGGAAATTCTGCATTGGAATTTATCATATTTTTAGAGGGTCCATCCAGTGGCATAGGGGATCCCTGAGATGGAAATCCTGGACTAGGCTATGGATATAATTTGATGCCCTGAAAGAATGCGGATTTGTTGGAATCATAGAAGATTCATCAAGAATACTCATGATCGCAGAAGAGATATGTATCTAGGATGGTCTTCGAGAACCAGGACATTTGGTATTGTTTTGATGGATTTTATGGCCATTTTCTGTTTATATTTAATGTGAACAATCCATGACGTAGTTTATTTCTCAAGTGTCATGAAATTTGGCACAAAAAAATCTCCCACTCATAATGGGAGTTGATGGAAAAGTGGTTGGATTATGAGGGTAATTCAATGAATGTCTAGAATGATCACAAGAAAGGTATAAAATTATGTTGGATAGTAGAACTATATTTCAATGTGTGATTGTGAACCATTATTGCGAAGTAGCATCGTCATAAGGGTACCGCTATCCTCAGGTGATGATTATTGTGATGCGTGGGAGACTGTCACTATGAATCCAGGATGTGGTTCATCATGGAGCCCGAGCCACCCATGGCTAGAAATAGGTGAACACCAGTCTTTATTCTATACTTGTATCTTTGCAAAAGACTACAATATTCATCTATCATAGAAAAGAGGTCCTACCCTTGAATACGACTACACAAACTGAGTTATTTTGTCTGATTCTCTATGAATGAATTAGAGAACCTATGATTCATGATTTATTTCATCCATTATGACACATTTACAGATAAATGGTACTTCATATATGGTTTCATATTTTCAAACCATCTATGCGAAGGGTCCCTATATTGTTCTTCACAACCCAACCATAATATTTTCTTATGCCTTCGGCTAATGGATTCTCGAGAGGATTCTCGGGAGGTCTGTGACAACATTTCTCATAGGGTGGGCATGGCGAGAAACATTAAAATGGAGGCATACATCCATAGTACCACTGATTACCAATCATTGATAATATTCTAACAAGGTTGTAAATGGAATATTGATTAAGAAGGTACATTCCATTGTACGACATAAGATTTCAGGACGACATCTCATCCTAGAGGAAAACATAGATGAACCAACATTGTGGTTCAGAAGCACACTGGAATAATATCGATGGTATATGGAAACAGACATCCATGCAAGAAAGGGTTATACTGCAGTCACAATTTAGTACCTCCACAACCACATTAACAACATCAATTGTAAGAAGTTGGAAATAGAGATGACTACACTGTTGTTCAAGACCATTATCAAGATGGCGCTCATGAATCCTGATAAGGTATGGATCAAAATATTGAATCAATTCTAGGGATGTAACATTACTAATGAGAAGCCCTAGGATGACTGGACATGCATATCTTGTGAAAAAAGTTCAATATTGTGCACATGTGATTAATACAATACAAAGCAGTCTGGGCTTCCCAATTTAGTGTTTACCAACTAAATTATATTGTGATGGATGTACAATGATTTCATTATGACAATGATTATCTGGGGGATGAAGAACAAATTTCTCTTCCGGTGGAGGAATTTCTATATTTATTACTACGAAACTATGATGATAAGAAGAACACCCAACTTTCCCACTTCATTAAGTGGTTCATCTACTTTTTGATCTTCCATACAAAAAATGATGCCACACCAACAAGGCCCCCCATAATCCCAAGAGGAGTTCAGTATGGCGATGATGTTTCATACTGGCAGATCTCATAGGATATAAAGTGGATACTATGGCTTTATAGTGTTAAGACTATGCAGCAGTCAAAAGTCAGGCTAGCCACATTTGTCATATCCTTAATCAGCGGGTGGTTTCTACCAGTTAGATATGCTAACATGGGAGTATGAACATGATCGTACAATGTAGAGGCACGACTGGCTAGTGGATAACTTTTAATCCTTGGAATAGTTGTGTTGATAATGTTATATTAGTTACGTCAACAAATTAGTAAGGGAATGCAGTTGTTACAGTAATGTGGGTCATTATGTTTCCTATATTGTTGGATTGCATCACATATGGGGTTATGATAATCTCATACCCATTGCACCACATGATATACACTCCCGAGAAACAATTTCCAATATTCTTTGGAGAGCCCCACTAAAACAATAAACATCAGCCATGTTACATAATCTGGGGCGGGCAAAACCAATGATAATCCTTCCATTTCCTCTACCGAATGGAGCATATATAAACATTGGAAATAGAACCACTATGAAATGATCACACTTATTTTTCTTCTGATTTCGTTTTATAGTGGTGTGGTTATATTGTGAAATCATATGTGTGCCAATCTTTCGACGTCATTTCATGTGATAATTCAGATACACAAATAGATTGATCCGAATGATGTATCTAGGGGCGCACAATGAGAATCATCCATGTGTGATGAGACAATTATGTATGAACATTAAACTATAATATTTGATGATTTGAAACAATTTTCCAGGACCACTACCCCGTTACTTTTGGTTTTCATACATTCATTATGTTGGGATGATGGCTACCTGAGTGAGATGCTTAAGTAGGATACCATCCAGGCTAGAAAACAATTAGTCCCCACAAGACAATGTTAGAGAATGATGATGGGGGTAAAATAGTATAGAGAAAATTTATGCCAAGGAGAAGATGCTTTAGAAATAGTGCCAGCTAGCTAAAAACTTCATCTGATATGAGGTGAGGAAATTGAAGTGCCATGGTTGAGCCAAATTGCATTGACTGGAGGAGCCAAAGTGGGAGAGTAATTATTAGGGGGATTTTTTATGTACTGTCCTCCGCACCTTGGAATGTAGGTTCACGAAATTGTGATTCATTTTGGTGATATTTATTGAAATCTGGGAATGTATGAGAATTCTAAAATTGTTGCCTAAGGACTGATGACCTCAGGGTGAACATAAACTATCATGGAATGGAATTGGTGGAAATTGGTCTTGCGAAATCCATCATCAATGGGGTCGTTCTTGAGGGACTAAATTTTCTTATGGGAATAGAAGAAACTATTGCACTCTAGAGGTACTGGACAAGCAATAAAAGTGTTGGTAAGTGTTGTATTAAATAATACCATCCCCCAATGGAGTCCACATCTCACCTAGAAGAACACATTCCCCTTCCGGACTACACTTATATTTTTTTGGAAAGAGGATGTTGTGGATGAACTCTAGATGGGCGATGAGGAAGACACATCAAAGGGGTTTCTACAAAGATGGTGAAATAGTGGCCTCAGAGGGTACTTCTCAGAGAAAGCATGTTGTATCCCTTTATGTAAGCTCTAACTAATCTATATTGGTTTATTTCCCATTCCTTACATTATTTTTTTCTCTAAACTAACTCATATCAATGTATGTGGATCTTGAACAAAGCGTGCCTACTATGGGGAATGAAAGTAGGTGGATAGGTGTGGAAAATAGATCACTAGGACCAAAAACCAATAAGTTGATAGTTTCAAAATCCAGTAGTGATAGGGAAGAAAAGATGGTCTCCTTGGAACCATCATAGTCCATGACCAATTATAGAGAAGGATGCCATGGAATCGTGGAAATAACACACCAGAAGCAGGATCATGTGGCTAACCAACATTACTTCTAAGACATTGGGGCCACATATATTGTCTCCCTGAGAAAATTGGCTATCATTATCCATATTTAAATAGTTATCAAGAGGGAATTCATGCTTCTAGTGAATATGGCTGGAGTACTCGAGGCACATCTCCAATGAGGGATGTTGGTCCATATAGAACTAAGTGTCTGAGCTGACCAGGCATAGTCACTAATGGGCGACCAATGGAAATGATTGATACCACTAGTGGGTCATAGTCCATATTAGTATGGGTGAATATCATTGAATTAAAATCAATAAATTTAAAGATACCCTAAGAAGATTATACTACTATGATCATGCCATAATTTCTCAAATATGAACCTATAGACCCAAAGGACCATGATGAGACCACTTCAGATAAAGACGATATGATGGTTTTCCACTTCTACCCTTGGAATCTAATCAAACACTTTGTCGATAACATCCAAAAATCTATGTGAATATTCCAGTTTGAAAAAATATCATTCCAAGATGCCCGATCTATGAAATATAGTAGTTTATTCCTGATTCCCTCACATTCTCATCAATACCACCTTTCTATGATTGTGCCGGGGGGGTGCAAGAGTGTGTCTTTAGTGATGGCTAGAAGCTGATGAGCACAATAAATACCCAAAATCATTAGGAGGATGAAGAAGATATAAAGAGCATTGGAATGCATCAAGATGAGTGATCTTCCATCATTGACACCCATGAAGAGCTCATATCAAAATTAGGGGCGGAGTTCTCAAATGTCGAAGAGAAACTAAAGATAAAATCCCATGAAATGGACATTATCCAAGATGATAATGATTGGTCACTAACCAGGGATAATGAACTCTACCCTGCATAATTCAATGTAGAGACCGATTTTATGAGACATCATCAAATCCAGGAGTCCAGACACCAATGAGTAGTGGAGATGAGAGGTTTCATTGAAGAGGTAAATCCATCTATTGGAGGGAAAATCCTTGGGAGATATAATTATCATGGAATCAAATACATAAATTCATACTCTATGTCTTATTTTGGTTATGTGGATGAGTTCTGTTATCATCATTGATTACTATTTCTCAATCATATATATGAAACACATAGAAATCAATTCATAAAATAATTTGTGTCATTAATGGTGTGAGTATCAAGGGATGACTATGTAATCATTCACCTAGATCATGAGAGATCCTTGCTATTATTGGACACATGAGGTCTGAGTGACAAAAAATGTTTTCGACAGAAGAGGGGGGTGGGTGACAAGTGAATAATGTTCTTTGAACACAAAAATTTTCCCTTCCAAAAATGTAGTATTGCACGGGCGGGATAACATCAAGGGCCTTGAAATAAATCCAAATTAAAAGGAATGATAAGTTTACATCACGATACCCAAAATTAGAAATATAATGAGGGTATAATGATGATGGAGGATATCTATTGGCCAATTTTTTAAACATAGTGTCGTCATAGAATTATCTCAAAATGGAGACAGACAAACAAGGGCCGGAAGATTACCAAATTTGAATCACAAGGCCAAAACTCAAAGTCTCATGATGTCTTCATGAACGGTATCCTAGAACTGTAGGTACTCATTGAAGATAAGAATCCAACCAGTTGGGGATCCAATTCGGTGTGGATGTGCATGAGGATCCGAATATGGGGCATGAAAAGCATGGTAATGGAGTGAAAGGATGTTCGAATGAAGTCCAACACTCTTGAAATTACACCACTATAATGAAATCACAATAAGAAAACATATCCATATGAATAAAGATAAAAAATATTTCCATAATAGACCCATATGTAGGATACCTATGATGCCTTGCAGTCTCACATCATGAAAATGATGACGATATAGAGATTTTTAGAATCATATAGTTAGTATGTTATCGAGACTGCAAGGTCATGTTTAATGTAACCTAGTTAATAGTTTAAAGTCATGTTACCTAGAATTGAGACTCATAGATTATAGATATAGAGTTCGAACCCTAATTAAATTCCTAGAGCCATGATGGTTAACGAACTTTGGGATTGTCCCAAGGTGAAATTTTTAGAATCTCTACATATCTTGTGAGGTCAGGAATCAATTTCTACTTAGTACTTTTGCTCCGCAATGTTTAACATCATAATGTAAGAATATGGGAATGCGAAATGAAAAATGTGTTGTATGGTACAATCCACGACATGAATGGGGAATAAATTCCACACCAGACCACACCATTCCAAGGAGGCACCAAATTCCATTATTGGGAAATAGGTTCCTAATTCTGCTGCTGGACCTAGTGGTAATGTACCGGGTGTCACTACATATACCACAAAAATGAGAATCATGCCATACATTATTTTGGAATGTTTCATGGAAAACGGAATAATGGTAAAGGTGCCATGTATTATCAAATGAGGAAATCATATGGATTTCTAGTTTATCAGTACACCACCATGATAAAAAATACGTAGTTTAAAATCATATGATAAGAATTTAGGACATCCTAGTTTATGGCCATAGAGCCCATACCATATAGAGGAGTGGTTATTCCATGATGGAACAAACCATAACTAGACACCAAAGCACAAATGAGCCATGATAATTGTGGGAAATAAGGGTAGACAAGATCTTTGCAACACATGGTAATATATGGTAGGGACCGATAGTGTGTGGTAAAGGATTTTCCCATGATGCTGGTTCGTCCTCTAAATGCCGAAATGTGTATGGAGGGATAACACTGAGGGTGTTAAAGATCCATCTAAAAATGATGAAATAGAGAGGAATGAGAACCAAAATACAAATATTTAGATCATAAAGGGGCTGTATTATGATGTAGGATAACAATTTACCTTATTTGAAGCACAACATCCATATCATGTGTCATGACCTTGGAACATACATATGAGGGACAACCGCTGACCATATTAAAAATGTGGAACCCATCTCAAAATTCCTATCAAAATCGTCTAGAACGTTGACATGAAATGGTAGGCGAGCCATTAGGAAAATAATTCATACAGTTTTGTGGCACATTCGAATGAAAAATATGATGGAAACCCAAATAAAGGTACTCATGAAGCATGTAAGTGGAACGAAATAATGTCCATACCGAATCCAACACTAAATTACCTAAACATTAGTGATTCTAAGCACGTTAGTGAGTCCTAATAGTGGTTGGAGGTCTAGTTTATAATGGAAAACTCGAGTAGATAAAATGAATATAAAGGGAAAAAGTAAGTTGATGAACTTAGGGATAGAGCGGAGGACAACATATCTAGGCATTCATATGTATCCCATATGGATGGGAATCAAACCACACAATTTTTTAAAACACCATGCATGTTTATATCACATGATTAAAAAGATGATAAAAGGGAGGTATTTTAAGGGATAAGTATTCTATGACTATAGTAAACCAAATGTTAATAGAGGCAAAAATAATAGTCCACAACACACAACATACTTAAAAAATGAATTTCAGAACCTATGACCAAAATTGGGGAACTTGGGACTAGACCTGAAGTCTAAATGACTATACATTAATACATATACCTTATGGATGGGAATCAATCCATACATTATTCAGAAAATCCGACCAGTTTAATATCATATAATAAGGAAACATACTGAAGAACTAGGCTCTAAAGGTAATGCACTTGCAATGATCAAGAATAACCAATGTTAATTAGGGAAAATTTCGTCCACACCACACCGTTCACAATCCTAAGGGGGAACCCCTAGCGATGGGGCCTAAAAAGTTTGAGGGACCTGTGGCTTGACCCAAAAACAAAATTTCTGGGTGTCCTTACGTATACCATAAGGATGGAAATAAATCCATTTGTAGTTATTATAAATCAATGTAGTTTAAGATTATGTTGTAAGGACATAAGGTATATGGGATGTTCTTAAGGGATGGGAACATATTGTGTCCCTTTTAAACCTGAAGTGTATGTGGGAAAAATAAGTCCACATAATAACAAATGAATCCGTCAAAGAGAATTGAACCTTAAGGGGGAACCATGGAGGTTGATCAATTTTCTATGCATGACTTGATGATAAACTGTTTGAATGTTTTTATGTATCCCATTATGATGGAAAACAATCCATACACATTTCAGGAATTATATGAAATTTATCTTCATGCAGGAAATGGAAAGGCAGAGATTCATAAAAGCGATTAATGACAAATTAGTTGTAATACCAGTGTAAATGATTAAAAAAGAAGTCCACATGTCATCATGAGGTGCTGGATACATAGACCAAGAGGACATAAGGAAAGAGAAATCTGCAATATCGGTTGCTAGACATGAAGGAAAATTTTCTGGGAATTCCTACATATCCCATAATTATTCGAATAGATATATAAATAATTAAGAAGGTTCCATGAAGAATATCTTACATCGGTTATAATGAAGAAGATCATAGTTTATGGTCGAAGATCTTAGACCGTAGATGCTCGGTTTAATGTCGTGAGCATTTGACAGAAGGGAAAAAATGTGAATGACTAAACCTGATATTTGGGACACCAAGAAGATGGTTACCGTGATAGAGGATAATTGTTGTCCATTTATTAAACACAACATTCTTATTGTATGACCCAGAATGAGGTAAAAATATTTATATTCAAACACTGACCATATTCATAGTGTTGGCCTTGTATCAAATTATCATTCGAGATGCTCTTTGATGTTGGCCCAAAATGGTAGGTGAGCAAAGATTGCAAGACACCAGGCCACTATAGGGTATTTTTTGTTGTTAATCTAGATGGAGACCCAAACAAATTTAACGTATGAATCATGGAGGTACCCAATAATTATAACATCTTGCGATAAGGATGAGGGTGACCATAGATAAAGGTGGTAGATCTAGAACCATGAGGTATGTTGACTGCTTGCGACATATCATCATACAAGATAAATGAGATCCTAGTTAAATGGCTTAGTTTCTGGACCCTGTGTAGTTTATCACCATTTTGGATGAAAGATACCACTCATGTGATGTACTACAGAGGAATTTTGAATTGGTGGGAGGAGTGATATTCTCGCAATCTTAATGACCATGGAGTATGCAGCGTCCAGCTAAACCATATGAATGATATAATTTCCATCCAAATTGGGTTCCAACTATTGTGGCTTCCTTCTGGGTATCATTTGAATTCTAAAAGTAAATACAGTGTCACCATTAAGAATTAAATTAATATTAACATTCCTATTGAATTTTATGGCTATATTTTTATGATGCCACTCCATATTGTCCAAGGAACGAAGCATGTTCTCACCGAATGAAACCAGTTGAGCCAGAAATTCATCTGTTTACATTTGTGATGTCTTATGATCATAAATGGATATTTTGAGTGATTAAAAATTAATCTCAACACACAATAATTACATAGTTCTTTACACAATGTAATATTGTTTCAACTAGTTAGAATTATGATTCGTTGTCTGGTAAGCCTTGATAGTGTTCAAACCTTGTCCGAATAACATTTATTTTTATAAACAATAATCAGATTCAATACATTATAGTGGGGTTTTTAATACAAATTCATATTCCAAGAATTTATCATGTGATAGATAGAGGTATTATTAAAATATATATTGAATTTCGTGTAAAATTTCTTCAGCTCAGTTACCCAGAAGATGGTGTCATTATCGAGGGGAATGGGGTGAGGGAATTTAAATTGGTTGGTGATATTTGATCAAAAGAGATCAATTATTGAATGATCCATGAAATCCTTGAGTGGAATTGAATCTTCCCAATTTGAAAATAATTCTATTGTGATCAGGATGAACCTACACAAGAATGTTGTTTCCGGTTGATATGGTCACAAAACATCGAGTCCCCTGACCGCATGGGGCCAAGATTTCACGGAACTATGAACATGCTCTGGTGAATGATACTAAAAATTTTCTTCAATCTGGAACACATAGAACCTTTTGGAAAACTCAATATCATCATGGATCATACTGGGCCAAAAAGAGCTGAACCTTTGGATCTGATGAGGGAGTTTCAACCGTACATAATAAGCACTACAAGAACCTGCATGAACATCTTCTATAACATGGGAATCTCATATTCCAGAATTAAATGGAGTAGAATCACTTAAAAAATGCATCTATAAAGGATCTAATCAATTCTAGGACCACATTGGATGGTGAAATAGAGTGCACAAAAACGGATTCACACACGTTTGGCTCGTTCAATTAGGATATAGTTTTGTTGGTGAGACACGATAATGTGAGTTTTCCAACTAGGGGTCTCTTCTAGTGTTGTGGAAGGGGGAACTGGAGCTCCTGTTGTGGATGCACCAGTGGAATATGACATAAAAATTGAGAATCATTATCTTCTAGACTGATAGTAATTACGACCATTCGATGTGCCACAAGGATAATCAAATTGTTATGTCCAGGCTCCACAAGAGATAATGAATGACTTGAATGACATCGACTTGATGATTTTTTAATCCGTGGACGTGAATAAAATTTGGATGGGAAGGGAAATAAGCCATTAACTATTGAGTGTTATCTTATAAGGGCACATGTTCGGGCTTCCTGTCGGTGTAGTCACCATTGATCATTTTGATGCCTAGCTGAGATTCCCCTTTCACATGGAGGATTGGATCATCAATATTAAGGGCTTGTTCGAGACTAGTGATAAGGGAATGGAATCCAACTCACTATTTGTGCAGCCTTCTAAAAAAATAATGATTTGGGGATGAGAGCTTGTGCAGGCTTGGGGAAGACAATACCCAAGCCCACTATGTTAATAATGTTATCATTGAATCTTCTGTTGGTAGGGCTTCATGAGGCATTGTCGAAGTGCATATGCAAACATAGTAGGAATGTATCCACTGATAGGATTTCATCATCTAGGAAATCATGATGTATAGACTACTATAAAAGGTTGATATGGGAAGAAAGAGTGTATTCCATTGCTATAACCTTGATAGCTTACTACACATTAAACCTTATGTAACAATTCTGAAGGATCACTACCAGCCAAGCTAGATGGTCTGTCAACATTGGTCAGTCCTAAATATATTTCAGATGGTCTAAATAAGACCCCATCTATACCTCATGATGTTGGAGGTAATGTTTCTATTTCATAACTGTGAATATCAGCGTGAGATAGCTCTTCCTAATAGAAAAATATATGGTCTTTGTATTGAGAAGCATGTGGTTGTGATAGTATAAAAAATAATTTGTCCCCTCGTTATTATTTTGTTTGATAAGGTAACTGAGGTACCATTCCAAGGTGTTCAAATAATAGACCAAAAACTTTCTAGAGATGGGTGTCATTAGAACCAGAGGTTGTAGTAGGTACCACATGATCTCCTAAAACGAAACATGACACTCTTCTTACCACGGGTAGCTGACATCTTTTTTCATGAGATGAGAAAAGGTCTTACACATGATGACCATGTTCATAACAAATCCGAATATGTAGGCTAAATGACCCTTACTGCCTCAGATCTACCAAATATTTATCATTGGAGGCTTATGACTATTGGACCTGATATTCACTAGGTCGATCTTGATGGATCTATATCTGACGAAAAAGACAAGAGACCTTCTAGATGTATCCCTAAAGCCACACTTCTTGGGGTTCATCTATATATATATAAGTAGTAAAATACGCTAAAAACAATCTCAATATCCATTAGATGGTACTAACTATAGAAGGATTTGACCAAAAAATTGCCTATATATAATTCCACAAATTTTTCTAGGATTGTCTTTAATAGGCTGTTCGTGGATCACTAATAGGTTGAACCTCCATTATTCAGAACAAAAGGCATTACATGGTAAAATAATGTAATATGTGGTTATCTAAAGGTAGTGTACTATTTAGACTTAGAGTCCATTCATATGAATGATAGAGCTTGGAATCCATTGGTAGATTCAATCTGTTGCTTTTAAATAGGAGGGGGAAAATCATCCGTCAGTTAGTGGTAGTTTGGAACCGAATATTCAATGTAGACAATAATCAATATGTTATTCAGTCAGACTAGAATGATGTTGTCTATCCATATTGATTATATGAAATCTTTGATGATTTTTGATTTAATGAGCTCATGAACTTCAATATCTAATATTGCACCCTGACATGTGCGAATCATTCAAGGGAGGTTTCTTGAACCCTCTATGGGTTTTTTGGGAGACAAAGGTGGTGAACGACGACATGATGATCTATTCCTGGAATCTCAACATATCTCTTGGGAAATATATCTTATTTACACTTCAAGAAACCCATATACTACTACTTATTTTCTGCATACATGTATGCACTAACTAGTCTTGGACTTAGATCTATATTATTGTTGAGGGTTAACTATAACAACTCATCAATGGTGATGAAGACACCTTCATCAAATGCTAAATGAGGGTTCTATAAATTTTGTTCATTGTATGTAGTGATACTATGATCATCAAGGGGTATTTATTCTAATTTGGATTACCCTAATAGAATTTGTGTTCCATCTTGAGAGGTTGTGGATCCTTAATTCGGGCATTCCCATACTGCTGAAATTATGGGGAAAAATATGTCTATCTGATTCGGTCTGGAATTCCACCCAATTAACCACATAAGATAATACTGAAGTAGTTGTGGCAACTCGACCTGAGTCAGCTCACCCCATTCGAGTGAAACATGAAAGTATGACATATTCTCATTTCCATGGTGAGAACATACTGGTACAATATAGGGTTATGTGGTTCTGGTATTACTCGATCTTGATTCATGTAGGGGTACAAAGTGACATTCTCGTGTTTCTTACAAAGAGGAACAAGCTTTCCTATTGTCCCATAGATGACAAAGCCGTGTCCCATGTATAGGGTTGTGTCCTCTAATTTGGTGAATTTTTAGGATTAAGGAATCATCAATGTTTGTCCATGGGTCGTCCAGAGTGGTAGTATCCTCAACCGCATTGGCCTGAACCAGTTTATGCATACTCCTATAGTAGTCGACATCTAGGAAGAAAACTTCCCAAGAGGAAAAGGGATAAACATCACCATTGAGTACATGCACTCTAATATCAAGGGATCACATGAGAAATTTGAGATATTAGGTGGGGACTATTACTTGATGATGGAGTCAGTATCGACCCATCAACACATTGTTATAAATGTCCTCTCAGACAACCATGAACACCATGATGGAAATCAAGACACTTAATTATTTCATTAATTGGATTATCACAACATGCATATTCTATACACTGTGATTACCTTGAATTTATTTTTAGATAGATTTGGGTTTGTTTTAGACAACCCCAACTTGCAGATTATCTTGGTTGGGATGATATTGAACCCAAAACCCATGTTAATGAGACAACTAAGGACTTCCACACCATTGAACTAAATGATGATTTATAGTGGACATATATTCTCCTCAATATGATTAACTTCATCTTCTCCTTAGAATGAGAGGATGGCTTGACATTCTATAAGTTCAGACTCCTCATAACCGAATTCCACTTTGGCGGCTACCTCTGTTTCAAATTGGGGGGTGCTCCTCGAAACCTCTATGAGGGATGCACGCATATCCTCAAATAAGAGAAGAGAATCAAGAATTGATATTTTTGTATGGATTCTATAATGGTGCGTGATCACATCATACATCCATGTTAGGGGTACAATTCATCCAATAAGAGGATTATATATTGCAGGAGGCATGAATGATGATGCAGGTTGGAATGGAATATTCCTGCTGGTGTAGGGGATATCCTACTGCTCACTTGCTGAATCATGTTGGATGACTAAGGGATGATTATTGGTTGACTATGGACCAACTATATTAGTATGTTGATGATCATTTCATGGATGTGAAGGCTCTTTATAGTCAAGTATTAGGAACGTTGTGGGAAGTGGATCTGATTAAATATATTTTTAGTATTGTGTACGTTGAGTCATGTGATGAGAATCTATTCTAGTCATAGTTGCATGAAAACCATGGTCAAAAGCTTTGTCCATCAAACATTTATGGTTCACATGTGAATAGTTTTTTCACCTCTTGCATCTTTTTTGGACAATAAGAGGGTTTAACTGTAATTCATCATCTTTTTGGACCATGTATGGGCGCACTAGCTTGATGGTGTTCCCTAAGGTATACTCAGGATCCACACTCATTGAATCCTCTAGTGAAGGTTTAATAATGAGGGATAAACCCATACCTGGGGGTATGAAATTTTTATGAGTATGGTATGGATTTAGTAATAGAGGGCAACTTTTCTCCTCCTTGTATCGTCGACGCCTACTCTCCCCAGGTGGTAAAAGCAGTGATGTTGATGCAGAAGTAATCTATTGGTGTATAATAGAGACTTTATAATTCTTTGATTGATTCAAATAGGCTTGAATAATACCATAGGAATGGGAAAATACCTTTAATTTTATCTTATCATCATAAATCAGAGAGCCATGATGAGATACTTTCAGGCATGCACCATCATTGTCACTATATGGCTTTGCAAGCACACATTCCCCATGTACTACGGACAAACCAAATCTGAATATATTTTTATCGACCTAGACCTAGAACTGGTCATTGAACACAAAACACTTCTTGAGAGTATGTCCAAGGAACCAATGATAGGGGATGTAATTTTGGAGATTAGTGAGATCAACGTCTTCAGACCTCCTACATTCTGGAAAACACATGATTCCATGGTCCATGGCACTCTAGAAATAGTCTGGGACCTGATCGACATGGAATTAATTTATGGTTACATTAATCTATGAAATGGACTCTGGGAACCTATCCCATATAGAGGATTGAGACCGATTGTCTCACCTAATAGGCAGTTGTGCGTTACGTTGTGTTTCCTACAGATTCTGAGCCTAGCATTCCTAAACTGGTGGTTGAGCCTGAGGTAATGGCACTTAGGGATCCAATGGTAGTGTCGTTTCAAGTAAAACTTCTATTTATAAAGGGACCTCTATATGTGAAACAACAATAGTATCATTCCCGGAGGATCTACATAAAGGAGGATCAGGAGCCAACAAGCATGCCTTTCTAGATTGATGGAGGAATTCTTCTAGTAATCGACAATTTTTAAGTAATCCTGAAATCCACATGGGATGTTCTGAGTGATTTTAGAAGGAACCATATCAGTATTTACATTCTATACTAGCATTGTTAGTGGTTGATCATGAGTTTTCATCATTACGAGTGAATATGTGAGACCCTTACACATGGAGAAAAGGTTAAAGTTTCTCCCATCTATTCTTTTATTTCACTTGAATAGGTAGGAAATACAAGTCTTACTGGTGGTGGAAAATAATGGATACAAAAACTGCATACGAAGATCTTTCCAAGTAGTTATGCATCTGATGGATGTCTAGTTATACCAGATAGAAGAAATCCCATCATACACATTTATGGAGAATCACTGTGTAGAGCCCTCCTACAGTGTTAGAGTTTTGATCATGTGTAAACATCATGAAATGAAGTGGAAAAAATGATACATTCGATCATCCATCACATTAAAAGGAAAAAGGTAGGAATTTTGATGCCTGAGGGTGTCATCATATCATCCACCCAAGACTTATATGGCTAACCATCAAGTGGTATCACCACTTTTAGGGTTCCAAGATCCTCTAGGTGATTGATGAGAGTAGCCTCTGGATAATATTGATGAGAATACCTATCATGGAGAGGATTCATAACCACTAGAGAATTGTCAAGTTCTACATAGGGGTATGTTGGTCAAGATGCTGGTGGAATGACCTGAGGTAAATTTCTCCTTGGGGATCTTGATAACCATTCACATCTAGACAGGTTATTTCCATGTGTATATGAAAAAAATACATTGATATGCATCACTGAATCCACCCGTTGTTGGACCATTGGGATCATATATTGGACCACCATTATCCATCCTCCATTCTATAACACACACAGTGAGGATATCATATATGATCTTTCTACGTTCAATGAGTTTTTGGCATTGCACGACCTGTTTGGGTTCCTCTTCTGTCGACTAAACTAGATCATATAGGTTGGCAGAATTGACTATCCCAAATTGAGCTTTTCCCTTGCTTGGTAATCAACCTATAGGAAATGAATTATAAGGTTTAGAAAGGAACAGTTTCTATCATTATCGGTGAGTGTGGACACCATCAGTGTTTTTCAGGTTTCGTTCTAACCCTATGGGTATTTCATCCTCTCTAGGACCAACGCTGATTCCCCCTTCTCATAAAATCTCAGGAATGACAGTTTTTACCTTGGGAATGAATGAAGGCATGTCCTCGATATCACATGATGAACTATGATGGTGTAAGATATGACTAAAATGAAGGGAAACATACATCCCCTAGCCATGGATCATGAAAAGTGGGGAAGCCTCCTTAATAAATATTCAGAGTATAGTGAAGCTCTCGATTATTCATTACTAGTGACTTTAATGATATCAAGGAAATGTATGTTGTTGAGCATAATGGAGTGTTCCCAACTTGACTAAGGGACACTACAATCCAGTGTTGTTGATGTGTTTTTAGCTCTGGGTCAAATATATCCATTGAAGAAGAGTATGGAAATGCATCTTCCCTATGGTTTGGAAGAATCACACAACCACTTATTGGGCGATGGACTCTGGAAGATTGTTGATTGCAGTTGTTATTGGCCAATACATCTAAAGGATATTGTCTGCTGAGAGAAGTTCCTACAAAAATATCGGATCAGAATTAGGTTGTGGCTCTTGGTATCCCTATTTATTGACTGGGGTAGTTTAAGGACCAGTAATGGCACTGACATGGACCATTATAGTGGAATACTGGTTGATGTAGAGTATGGATGGTGAACTGAAAAATTGCAACATGTTGGGCTGAAATCCATAGAATGCACTGACACTATCACCACATCCCAATAGGGTGGGTTACTTACTACTTCTTCCTACATTAAAGTGAGGGGGAGTTGGTTGTGGATCCAGAAAGTGCTCATCAATATTCCTTCATTCTCTGTGAGATATTGTCAAAGCAGGGAATGCTTATAGTAATGATAGAGAGGATTGCATAAAAATACCATAGAATGGAATCAAATATTCCTATTCCAGTATGTATTTACAGAGGGATTCTAGGATTTGGTGCATCTTGTTTTCATCAAGAAAAAAACTGACATGTTGAGTTCTTGTCCCAGACCCCGATATAGGGGATCTGGGTGAGGGATCCATCATTGAGTCACAATCCTCTTCATTTTATGAGAATAGGATGGGTTTCACCACAACCTGAGGTTTCTTTGGGGTTTTTCATTGTTGGGGATGACCCTCCCTCTTTATCCAAGTTAGATCGTTAGGGAAGGGTATATTTTAGACATGGTAAGCGCCTCTATTCAGGCTGATGTTAGACTGAGGAGTTCCAAAACTTGTATGAACTGGTGTGTGGGTGGCACCTGAAAAAATAACAAATTGATCAATAAGAGAACATCCATTGTGCTGGGAGATAGTTTTGGGAGGAAATTATCTACCATTAATTCCACGGAGGAAAGGCCCCCCTATTGAGCTGATGATGATATACGAGGGACCTTTTCATTCACAACATGACATGTAGGGAAAATTGCAATAACTGAGATCATGGGATTATATAGGCACTTTGGGTTGGTAGTGAGAGTAAGGTTGTCCTCCACTCTATGTAATTATGGTATAAGGCATAAATATGTACTAAATGTCATCATCATGGGTTGGCCGGTAGTTTCTACTACTCTCACCAGTGAATAAGAGATTCTATCCAGCCTTCTTGTGGGGTGGTTGAGTCCCCAACCACATCGGGTGTAGAATTACCCATGGTATATAGTAATAGGGAGGAGATATATCTCAACAATTGTGGATCGTGCAACTGAATTCATGGAATATGATTCCCCTATTTGGAATCATTTTCAGCATTGGACGATGTTGGTGTCGAGTTCACTGAGCTGTGTTTGGCTAATTAAGGGCGTGGAAAAACTTCTTCTCCATTTCTGTGACTGGATGGAGGTGTGGATTTGGCATAGTGGGATCCATCCATGGTGGTTCCATTTCTAAATTCACAGATAGGTGGGATCAAAACCCTTTTATTTCATTTAAAAGATGGCGTTAGTCATAACATTGTTCTGGAGAGAAGCTCTTGAAAAAATTGAAAATCAGAGTGGGGAGAAGGTGCTCCCTGCACTAATCATGAGGACAATGGTTATGGAGGGGCACTGAGGCCTCAATATCTTGATGGGACATATACCTCATCTGTATTACACCATCTTATTCATATCAATGTAAATGAATTCACATTACCCAATTGTGGAAAATTCTGGAAGATGATATGGGGCATGGGTTCCTGTTATTCATGGAAGTGGATGATGTCATGGCGTAGCCAGAGCCTTTTGGAATTTCCAAATTAATATTTCCCCAACCCTTCCCATGCATCTATGGGCTCGAGGTGATTGTTTACTATATCTATAGAATGATTCCTACAATGATCGAAGATTCTACCCTCAGTACATTGAGTAAAAAAACAATTCCTAGTTCTTGAAAACCATTCATCCATCCATTGATCGAATGAAATATCCACATTTAATGTGTTGCATATTGGGATCCTAATGATTATTTCCAAAAGTCATTGTATGTTTCACAAAAGGACCACTATTTTCTTGGTATAACCTAGAACCAGATTGTAGGATCTAGTAAAATGATTATCTATTGATGCATATAGGCTACTAATCCCCATATTGAGGAAAATAATATCACATCAGGTTCACCATTTCTGTTTCAAAAACTTTTTTATCTGGGAATTCCTCATTGTGCCACAAGTGTACGATGCATCTGCTAGACGATTTTCATTGTTTCACCACATTCCTGCTTTCTAATGGTGGGAATAATCCCTCACCAATTGAGTGATGTTTTATCCTTATCTGAAAAACGGATGATGGTATATCAGTCTATCCTTTTGTGGATTCCTAATCGAAATACATCACCTAGTCTTGGTCTCCCTTATCGATTAATTAGTTTCTCGTGAAACTATTCCTCATGACCTATCATTATGGATTCCAGTTAATTACAATGATTCCATCAGGAAATTACAAAGGATCATGATGGTGTAGTGAACTTTGGTCCCGAGAGTAGTGACATTGGGAAATACTGGTCTGTCTGGATGTTGTAACACTGGTACACAAATATTTTTATTATATGATAGAGCATCTCATGTTAGTGGAAGACTGAGGAATACCACATTGATTGGGGGGTCTTTTATGCAAGAGACATGCCTTTGAGGTTTTCCTCTACTTCCCATGTTTTACACATGGTATGTCATGTGATTACTGTATATAAGAGACAGATCAGACCAATAAAAAAACATATGAATGTATATTAGAATGGTAAATACGTATAAGGGAGAACCTATAATTTTTACTAGATGGAAGAGTCAGAACTCCTTATAAGGACAAAACTGGTGTTTTATTTCCCAATGGGGAATATTTCACACCATGAAGAATGATATGGACACCTCAAATGTTGGATTAGAGAGGGTTCACCCATAAAAGGGTGACACCAGATGGATGGTTCAGAACACCCATTGATATTATACGCAGGGTAGTGTGTCCCATAAAGGGATGATGTCATGTTGTAGAGGATGACTTGGAAAACACAATGATAGATCAAGATGATGACACCAAGCAAAGGGGACACCAAGGTTTACTGTTGACTGGGATTGAACCACAAATCAGCTTCCTATATTATAAAAAATTGATAAAAACCCACATAGTTCAATTAGGTGAGGCATGTAATTTGGTTGTACGCAAGGGAAAAACCTAATAGTATTATGTGGATTATTCATGTGTAGCAACCTGAGTGATACAATGATAAATGAGATTAGTGGGGCATACTATGGTCAGCTGCCTATATAGATGACAAGATTTCACTAGGATGTGGTGACCTGGATGAAATTTGAAAGGATATGGATGAAGTGTCGAAGGGTGGAATGAATGGGGACAGTACCAAGAACTTATGTGAAGGTGGTGATATTGGAATTGAACCTCCTAGAGGACTCATATAAATACCAGTGGTTGTAAATCAATGTCCATGTAGTTCTAGAATGGGGCAATGTATCACTTGAGTAGGAGACTAGTTAGAATGGGCCCATGGGTGTGACCTAGTGGAAATTGAACCAACAGGTTAAGGCATCATATTCCTTAGAAAAAAAATCCTCTAGAGAGAGATCATGACGAGGATTTGGGTTCTCATTCACCTCATGGATTTTGCATATATATCTTTCTCAAAAATTGAAAAGATCAATGTCTAAAAATATAAAGAATGGGGCATAAATTCAGGTAGTACATAAAGGAAATAATAATAATGACATGTTGTGGAATACACATGGTTATAATTACATCTCAAGTGTGGCACACATCGTTGGATGATTATGGATTTAATGTGGGGATTTCACATGGATAGATTCCCATGAAAGGGTATGACACCACTAAGGGGGTAGACTAGGGAATGAGGTCCCAACATAGGGGACACAAATGCTTAAAAGTGTTTGGGGGTGGAACCTCAAGGAGGCTTCTTGTGTATCCATTCTTGGAGACAGGGATCAAAACACATATATTTCCAAAGCATATAGTTTAACATTATGCACAAATGGAGGGGAATACATTTTAATGACATGGCAGATGAGGGTTATCCGACATGAATTGGTCATGATAGATGAGTGATGGGATTCAACCTCATGGAGTCTTCTTATCTAAACATGTGGTAGGGAATAAAAAATCATGTAGTTCAATAGAGAGGGTAGTAGGAATTACATGCTATAGAGGACTATATCATATACCATGGTCGGTGCATACTATAATCCAAAATGAGCCATGTTCGGTGTTCGAAACAAGAGGCATAGATAGACTTCATGACCACATCGCGAAAGGTGTTTCAATGAGGAGTATAGCAGGGCTTACACATGATGAGCGGCCCAATGAGAAAACAGGGGCAGGCGCATGATTGTAGGCATGGGGCAAAGTTGATTGGTAATTACTTTAAGAAGGAACTATAGGAGTATATAAGGATGTTTAGAGAGGATACAGTCATCCTAAAAAGAAAAAACAATTACGTTGGTTCAAGGATTATGCATGGATGGAACAAGGTGCATAAGGTGACAAGGTGCTTTGGGAGAGGATGAGTGAGTGGGCTCTGATGACCATACTATTCATGGTCCAATCAGTATTTTCACTAATGCAGTGATCACAATTTATCATCATGAATTAAGAACATGGGGTTGTATGGATGTTTAATGTCTTCCAACTTAGATAATGCACACTAGCTCCTCACCCCTTGGAAATACATAACATGCACCAAACCGCACATGGGGAAGGGAAGACACAAGCAATGAAATGGATTAATGGGGTTTGGAGTGATCCATTGATGGGTCTATGTTAGCATGGCTATGCGAAAAAAATTTCAAATAGAGTACCTTTGTGAAGGAGAAAAATTCATGGTAACAAAACATGAAGCACCACTCAGGGAACCTTGAAATCACTTCATACAAGACTGGATGATTTCATGGGAGAGGGGTTCACAAAACAAAAGACCAAGAAAATAGGGTCTTTGTGAAGCATCGATGTTTTATGACGAGGATTCCCTTCTTGAATCTCATGTTACTGGTGAAGAGTATTGACTTTTTGAAGGAAATGGTCTTCGCAAAGGATTAATGATTTGAAAAGGTAGGATTTCAATGGTTCATAGGGTCTCCAGAGAAAAAAACATTTTATTTTTGATAGTGCCTAATTAAGGCTTAATGCTTTTTGAAACCTAATTCACCCCGGTGGGTCTCCGTCATTAGTAATTGGAATAGAATTTACAAAGGGAGTCCCCACCATAGGTGGGTGGCCATGAAAAACACAAGGATGATTGGATCATAGAGGACATGTACCATTTGAAATACATTTTTTTGCTTCAAAAATATCATAGAGAAACAAGGGTTTTGAAGGTGAAAGGGAGGAGTAAAGATGGTTTGAAGGGGGGGATCCTTCTATTTACAGATAATGAATTTGATAATGGGTCAGATATCTCACCACAGAGAAAATATAGGTGCTCGGAAGAGGAGGGGATGTCGAGACGCTGAAGGGACGGCGTCATAATCAATCGGACTCATAGAGGATCAGTAAAGGTTACAATCATGAAGCTAGCTGGGAAGAACAAGTGACACCATAGAGTGATAGGGCTTCTACTATCTTCATCGTATTCATTGAGGGTCTTTCTAGTCACACATGGGATCATTGTGGCGGTGATCATAGAGTGGACCACAAATAGAATGTGTCACCAAGAAGGAGTTCAAATTCATCACACTTCATGAGTATCCATTACAGAAACTTGTGATAATATAGGTTGGACATTTCAATGATGTTATATACAAAAAAGTCCCTTTGGGAGAGATTTGATGGATTTGAGGCAATTTTGAGACAATATTTACTTCAAACCATCCATGACATTTTTTTGGTGCCAAAATGCCATGAATTTATGTCCAAAAAATTCCCAGAAAAATTAATCCCTTTGTGATCATAGCTGATGTCTTTATTATAGATTATTACTTATTATTCCCTACCCGCCTATCCCATATTCATTATACATTCCTTGTATGAATATTGATGAGTTACATAATAGATAATTACATGTACTAAACTAACAATTTGTGAAACTATAACATGAACCTCTCCCATAATAAAACATATATGGAGATCTTAGATTGAAGAGAGAACATTCTTATGAATTATACCATAGATCTAGTCAATATAATATTGTGAAACCATATGTATGGTGAATTTATCTTGAAACATGAGGATTTAATTAAGAAAATGTATCCAAACTTGTTTTCCACTATGTAATAAAATTTCAAATTTGATATTCTTTTTAGGGTGTAAAATACTACATCACAGAACTAGAGGCATTATAAAACTATTATTATATTGAATGGATTTTACTACACAATTATTTTTAACTAATCTAAGTTCATGATATTATTGTATTACTATAAATAATTATTTTATAAATCCTATCATTATAAATGATTAATACTGGTATCTTTATTAGGTAAAAAAATTATGTTTTTTTATAACAATAGGTCAACATAAAAATGGAATTTCAATATATATTTTGAATATGAATTTTAATTATAATTTTTTAAATATCAGAATTCGAATTTATTAAAATATAAATATATTTAAAAATTTCACATACAAAAATTTAATTACTTTAAAATTTTAATATTTTTATGCGAAGATTCTTTTTTTCATTGGAAAATAACATTTTTTAAAAAAAATTATTATTATTTTCCTGATTTATTAATGAAAATGAAGGCTAAAAAACCATTTAGGTACTAATATAGGAATTAATGAAATAAAAATATTATTTTTATAATATTAAATGATCATAGAAAACTTATATCAATCATTTTAAGAATTACAAAAAAAATTAATTGAAAATTATTTATATTCATTATTTTATTGAATCCAGAAATTTAATAGTGAAATTTAGGTTTGGAATGATTTTTAATACATATTAACATAATTAATTTTATAAAAAAATAAACATATTTCATGAAAAAATTAATCTTTGGTAATATTAATTTATATATAAATTTTACCCCAAAAATACATTTTTTTCTAAATCATTTAAATGTGATTACATGTATTTACATTAAAATATAAATTCTCCAGCATTAGAAATTTTATTTGAGAGAATTAATATCAAATATTAATTTAGAATGTTAAAAATATGAAAAATTATATAATATAATTCTTTTCACTTATATATATTATGATGGTTTATAATTAGTTAATCGGTAAAATGTAAAAATTGAATACTTACATTTAGAAAGTGGAAAAATAAAAAAATGATAAAAAATATTCCCAAATTAATGAACGAAATGTATTCGGAAAAAACCTTACACTAGTTATTTATTTTATCCTTTTATAATCCATTGAATCTTTACATGTGAATTAAAATTAATCAAATTTAACAGAAATTTCAAGAAATAAATTTATTTTATTTATAAAAGGAAATCAATTACAGTCATTAATGTTAAACTATATCTATAAAATTTCACAATAAACTTATGGAACTATTCACCTTTTTAATCCATCTCCCTCTTCCATACAAATATTTTTACCTTCTTTTTTTATTCCTGTAATTTGTAAAACGTTTTCTATGAGAAACCACAAATATCAAACAAGGGTTTTACTTTTACTCAGTATTTATTTTCATTTAATACTTTAATATATTCTACAAAATTATTAAAATTATGAAATAATTTAAATTACAAAACAAAAATTTCAGTTTTATAATTTAAAAAAAATTATTCAATCCTTTCAGTTTGCTACAAAAAAATGATGACGATAATTCATACGTGTGGACTACTACCTCCACAAAGAGATGTAATTTGGTTCTCATCATTATATCTATCGGATGGTAACAATTATTGATTAGAAGAATTATAATGATTGTTATTACGCATTTATAACTGTATATTTATAATTTATTATATATTATTTTTTTCCTTTCATTCAATGGGAATTAAAATCACTAATCATTTGTATGATCTAACTACATCCTCCACGTACAAAAAACATCGCCAATAATCTCTACATATAATTGATTTTTCTAATTTTTTTATTTAATTACGATATATTATAATTTTTAAATTTTCATGTATTTTAATAGTTCATATTTTCATTTTCTAAATGAATTCCATATCTCATTAAAACATCATAAAACATATTCGTTTGGGATATTTTTACCACCAATCCGAACAATGTTAAATTTTCTATGTCATAAAAAGTTGTGGTGTGTAATATAATGGTTTCTATAATATATTAACAATAAATTTAATATTTATTAATTATTCTAGTAATTTTTTATATATATTATATTTTCATTAATATACTACCTTTGACTCATTAATCACATCAAAACATGTTTATAATTTTTCCCATTCTAAAAAATTTAATCCATATCATTATCATAATGAAAATAAGATATAAGTAATAATTGTAAAAATTTTATATGATATATAGAATAATTAGGGAACAATAAACTTGAATCTTGTATTTAATAATCCCCTCTATTACATTAAAATTTTATTGGGAAAAATACATGAATGATTTAGTTTAAATTAGTACTAATAACTATTAATATGTTATATATTGTTAATGAATTATTTAAAACAATGTTTATAAAGGGTAATAAATTTGAATAAGGTATTTCATTATTTTTTAAGTCAATTATGTTCATTATATATGAATTTATACAAATTTAGAATAATAATAAACTCACGGTAGGTGTTTTGGTAAATAAATTACAATTCATTGAGTTATAGCTCTATTTATTTAACCATATAATTATAATTTTTCTCTAATAATCCCTATGGTGATATTATATTATAATCCACATTTAATTTCTAATTATGTATTATTATATCTGTATCCCATTTTATGATTATATCATTTATGATGCGTGGGATTGAAATGAATAATTACAATATTTTACTATGAAACCATTATTTTTTATGTCAATATTTTCACTTAAACCTAATTTTATCATTCATATTTTAATTATATTATTTCTCATATCAGGTGACCCATAAATTTAAACAAATCAGATGAGGTTTTTGAATTTCTTATAATTAATTTGATTTTATAAAAAGAATATTTTTAGATATGAAATAATTTAAATTTCCAAAATGTATATTTTATTAAAATTGAATTCATTTTCAATTAATTTATTCCTCTAATATTAATTATTAACAATCCTTTATTAAAATAAATTTTTAAAAATAATGAAAATATTTTCCAAAATATATTGAAATTTATTTCAAATATATATTCAAGGGTTTTAAATAAATACCTTTTTGATGTTTCACTTCCAATATATTCTCCATAAATAAATAAATTTCCTCCAAGGGGGTTTAAATTAAGTATTCCCAATATATGAAATCATTTAATAAAAATAAATTTGGTTGAACATTTTTTAGTGTTATTTTATTTTATTTTTGAAGACATTTTATGATATACTATCAGACAATTTCGGGAATCCCTTTCTTTTTCTTATGGGTTATTATATAATGCGATGAATATTTTTAAACTAACACACAAATGCATTGATTATGATATGGGTGGGGCATATATATTTCTATAATTTATTTGTTAATGGATCATAAACCAAGATATTGAGATGATATGTAAAAAAGTTAGGGAGTGGATATGTTCCTAAAGGTTGTGTGTAATGGTTTTCAAATGTACTCAAATTTTAATATGTGAACATATTTTTGTGTAGAAATTTTCACAGAGGTAATAAATACAATGTTTATTATTGTTCCAATTTAATTCAAACATTACATGCCTCATATTGTATTATTCAAGTTTTATTTTTTTCATTCCATAGTATAATTAGTATTAGATGAGATTATAAGTTTATCTTTGATGATTATGGTTAACACTTATTGATTTATTCCCATTTAAATTAGATATTTTACTTTCTTCATGATTTACCATATGATAATGTTTTAACCATTATGTAACTGTTCATGTTATATTTTACTTAGTGTTTGAGCAAACTACTTACTCGAGTTTCCCTTCCCCGTTATGTGATGATGATTGTGTCTTATGGAATTTCTAAGAGGGTTTTTTCTTAATAGATAAATGTTAATGGTGAAGAAAATAAGAATTTTTATGTTAATACTCACCCTCATCATTCATTTAATTATTAATATTCAAAATTTTAGAAACTACAAATTAGACTATCAAAAAACTAGAAAGGCCCCATAGTTAGCTATGGAGGCCAAAAATTAAGCAGACATAATGCCTCACCTATGACCAGGTTCATTTCATCAATTTGGAAATAGAGCACATCATGGTAAAGGAATTGTTGAACATTCTGTGAATCCATTTCAGTGAGATGGTTAGCCACCACAGTTCTCTCCCTCCAAGTGTGAGATAAAGCAGTTCCATTACTGACATGAATCTTGGACCTCCTCAATACATAGTGTAAGGACTAGGGAACATTATGCTTACCAAACATGTTGTCAGGAAATATTGGATAGTCCATCTAGATTGCAGCAAGAGAAATAATCCAATGCCTGAAGAGCTTGAGACCTATGAACATTTATGATGCCTCCTCATGAAGGGAGTGACCTATATATATGAAAGTTCAAATAGAAAAAACATCATATCCCATTGGATCCCAAAAACCACCATCATTATTATTCTCATTCATTGAACATAATCCATGAATTTTGAGCTTAAAATTGAGAGGATGTGGAAGTCGTCACACCCAATCACCAAAAATATTGGGACAGACCGTAGGACATCCCACTAAAAGAGACCTGCAAAATGGGTCCTCATGACACTTGTTGCCGGATCAAACCATATCCAGAAGAATAAATTTGATTTTTTCCACCAAGGATATGTAGTGGTATGAATCCCCTCGTGCATGGCTTTGTTATTAGTCATCCAGATCCACCACAAACCTGAGGCCAGAATGACGCAACATGCATTCAACTCAGGCCGAAAATCCCTTACTATGTGAAACCAATTTAATATAAAATATAGGTCCCTCAGTCGTGACTAAAACAGCTATAAAGTCACCAAAGGACATCCTCAAATGGAACAACCACTAACTATAGAAATATATATGGGTCGATCTCTCTTTGATTGTGTCCCTAAAACATAGTCAGCGTGAGACCATGCGAATACCCAAACATCTCACATTCTCAGCCATATGTAATGCCTTTCCCTTGATACACTAATTTAAATATGTTTATATTTGATGGAACCTCATTTAAAAATTATAAATAATCCCTTAATCCTGATGGGCTACACTAGTAGACTCCATTATGTATTCATTAGTAGGGAAAGTACCTGATGATGTTTTATTAAAGAAACATTTCTGTGGATTTTCGTTGAGTTAAATTATTTCAAAGGCTACACACTACTTTCTATCCAACACATCACTGATAAACTCGGAGTACCTACTCACCTAGTTAAACGTGATGTGTGTGACCAAACAACTAGGGAACCCAATAGTATGGTTGGAAAAATTATGATTCCAAAAGTAAATATTCCACAAACCCACGATTCACTTGTAGTGAGCCTGAATATAGTGAATTTCGAAACCATATAATGCCTATAGTGTTAGTTGAAACACATTGAAAACCCCATACCACTCATCCATGAGGACATGAAAATACAACGAATATATTATAACTGTATATCCTATCTTTCAATATTCCCCCACAATCCATGCAATGAGACTGGGAAACACATGAAATCAATACTACCCACAAAAATCGACCTTACATGCCTCTCCCACAAAATCCAATGTTTCCTCCCAACCACTTGTGCATCTCAGATTAAGTGGTAATGAATTAAATTGATATTAGTGATCACCCATTTAAGGACCATGGTGGCTAAGAGTGTATGGGATGGAATGTAGGACAATACACTATTCACCAGGGTGATCCTACCTCTGAACTACAAGAAACAATTCTTCCAATTTTGAATATGAACTATGATTTTCCCAGTAATGAGATCGAAGTAATAGATTCACATCCCACAAGGAGACACCGGGCCACCCAGTTAATCCATGTTATTGGATCTATACCGCATACTAAGCCTCCTTTTAAAGGAGGCCACCCTGTTGTCAATGCAGTGACTATGGACCTAGAATGTTCTATTACATAGATTCATAACCTATTTGATCTAGTTATAATAATTAGAGAGAACTTTTTTAAACCCATGAAAAGACCCCATTACATAATTAATAAATATAATATACTCTTCCTCAAAAATTGAATGAGAAGTATTTCATGCATTGGGAATACATAGGTAGGGACCGATGGCACTATTCATGGAGTCCCTATAAAGGAGGTGACTGAGAGCATCGTGATAGAGGGAATAATAAAGAGTTCCTTCTATTGTGTTTTTTTGTATTAATTAAACAATGTTTTAAATGTAGTATTTAAATATATTTATATTGGATTGTTATTTTTACAACAATATAATGGCGGTCCCAATGTATTATGTTCTCTATATGTCATATTATACCACAATGAGATGATTTGGTTACACGGTCTATGGTCGAAATACATTCAAACTATGAAATAAAAAATAGGGGCTTAATTAATAAAATAATGTTTTTAATATGAAATGTGTTTCCATAAAATATTATATATTCACTACTGAACTGATGTAATCTAAAATAAATATTTAACTACATCTCGAGATAATAGATTCTCCAAAAGGAAATACTATAAATAAGGAGTAATAACATAGTGTCCATGAAAAAATTTAAAAAATATTAGATGGTGAAAATCATATGGTTAAAAAATATAATAAAATAATTTCATGAAAACCATATAATAATTTAAGGTTATAAAAAGGGCCTAAAATTCATGGTTGGTTAGAATTCACTGAGGCATCCTATTGAATCCCACAAGTCTATTTTCAGTAGTCACATTAGGTTCACTACCCATACAAAAGTTTTCATTGATATAGATGTACTTCATGGTCATATTAATGAATATATGACAATAATTTGGGAAATAATTATGTATATATTTTGATATACATTTCTGTATTTTACAAAAAAATAATATATTGTAAAATTGATATAATATTTATTATCCTCAGAAGTTGACATTTAAAATAATTATTTTAAGGAAATTTGTTTTCATTGTCATTGTAAAGGATCATATATCAATTTTGAAACATGTTTTGTATAATCATCTATATGTTATAGTGGGGAATCTAAATCCCCACCAAAATGCTACATATGAACTCATTGTAAACCTAGAAACATGTGATTATTTTTTTGGACATTATGATGAGGAATCATTTCAATGAAATTCTAATTGGTAATATTTTAATTTAGATTTTAAGTATTCATAAATTTTATTTAGAATTATTATTGTATGAAATAAAAAACAAATGATGAGAATAATAAGTGTGTAAAAAATAAATGCCCTCCTACCATAATGAAAGGATGGGGTATGCTTCAATTGAAAATTGTATGTATTTTAAATCAATAGTAATACATTTATGTCATATATAACAATAAAAATGAATTTTCCTCTATTTATATATAATATGATGAATCATACTCTAAGTCCACTAACAACCCAAATATGTTAATTTAGAAGGAGGCTTCTGTAGACAAAAAAATGAAAATATTAGATGAAAAAATTATGGGAATCAAGTGTATGTAATACATAATATAAATGTATTTTAATTTAAAAATTTATAATATAATTACGATTATTTATTTTCCTAATTTTTTAATTATTTATTCTAAATCATCAATGAAATTACTATATGAATGAATAATTTAATGGTGACAATGAAGAAAAAAATATGGCTACAATAAAAGTGAGGGTTTTATAGTGTGACCATGATCATATTTTGTGAAATAAAATAAACAAGGGGATACCAATTAAAAAATAAAATACACGTAAGCATAAATAAAAATAGTACGAAAAATGTAATCTAACATTATATAAAAATATATCATTTTTTGGTCGGGGGTCAGTGTGAATAAGAAATACATCATTAACCATTAAATGATGATCTGACCCCACAATTGAGGCCAACTAATCCACTAAAAGCCCTTATATACCCAATATAGTACGAATTTTCATAATAGTTTCAACTAAATTCAAATAATATAACTATATATTCATTTCTTATGTTATCATCACTGGGGTGAAATTGAAAGTGATTTACATTTATTATCTCCCAAAAATTACCTATTGGTGAGTAATATATTGAAAAATAACAAAAAATATACATTATAAAAACCTTTATAATTATGACATGATAGTAATGATTCACACAGCTCAAGAGTTGATCATAGAGATACATGTTCACCTTAATGACCAGGATGTTATGATTGTCAAAATTGTTAATATAAGTTTTATAGAATGGTGATTAAATATAATAAATATACAATATGATAACAATATTAGTCATTCCAAAATATTTTACACGAAATAACATTATAAATTAGTTGATAAAAGTAAAAATTGGGTTATGTTATTAATGATAGGTAAATAGAAGTATAAAAAAGTTCAATGTAAAGGCAATAAAATAATTGAAAAAAATTGAGGGTTCCATTTGATGGTATCCTAACCCATAAATTCCAATATCGCATTTTGTTAACATTCTAATTTCCCCAAAATATGATGTTGAATGATCAAAACATATAATAAATCTACTAATATTAATAAATGTATGTAGAGTAAATTACATACATGATTAGTATTATGAGTGATGTAAAATTATCAAGCCTTGATGGATGGAATACAAGATTGTGAATGTGTACATAAAGTTCATTTACAGAATCTCTATGTCCTATAAATTATGTAAAAATTAATTATTGATAAATATAATCATATTTTATATAGGTGCATATATCCTCACTAGGGGATGGAAAAACCCCATGAAGAAATATTTTGTCTAGTTAGTCCTCATATAACTTCTACAAAATATTATTCAATGTGAGAAAAAGAAAATTTAATAACATTCTGGAATTAGGTTTTGTAATATTTTACCATAAAACAATATGCCTCATTATTTTTAAATATGTAAAATAAATGGGTAAAAATATAAAATACAATAGTTTGAATATATTTTCAATATTTTTTTACAATTAATTTTTACATTTTAGGTTATAGTATGTTATAATTGTGATAAATCTGGATAACCCAAATATATATTTTTTGTATGTATGTTTAATAGAAAAAATGATCGAAAATGGGTTCCATTATATATTTTATATACACATAGTTAAAAATTTTATAAATATCAATTCAATTATATTATTAATGTTTTGTTTTAATGAAAATTTACTTATGATGTCTTGGTGGTGACTAATCTTAAAAATCACATCATGAAAAATACCAATGTTCACACGAAACCTATATTTTACATAAAATAAATATGTATCAGGGTATATAACATAATATTTAACTATCAAAAAATATATTAAAACATATTACTTATACTATCACAATTCAGGAATTTAACAATTATATTAAAAAATATTTATCATCGATATAGAATCATACATTATGTGAGTGATGCTAAAGGGTTGTATTTAAAATCTCTCTTAAAAAGAGTTGATAAAGGTAACCATTATGTCTTCATTTTTTATTAATATTAGTGGCCACGTTTAACAATTATTTTTTAAGCACTATTAATGTCCCCATTGAACAACACTAAAAAAAGATATTAAAGGCCCTGATGATTATTTGGATAATTTTTTCTCCTAAAATATTTTATCAATGCCTCCCCCATATATGTGCTTCCTAATAATTATTAGTTATTTAAATAATTCATCCCTCATGTGCGTGCTACTACCTCCAAAGTGTCTCAAACGTGAGACCTTCATCTAAAACGATATTGCCTTTTCCACTCATCTATATTGTTTTGTATATTATTTTATTATATTTCTATATATCAATACATATTTATTAATTTTTTTACACACATATATATATACATATCTATATAGATCATTATATATATATATATATATATTTATTTAATTTCATATATAATTTTTTTTTGTTTGTGTTTGTGTGTGTTTATAAATAAATACATGAATATATATATATATATATATATATTTGTACATCTATATATATAATTATAAATAATTATACTTTTTTAAATATATGATATATTAATATATAGATACATATATTAGAATATATAGATACATATATTAGAATATATAGATAAATATATATCTATTTTTAAATACCAATAGAACTAAATATATATATATATATATATTATAACTACATTAAATGAATATGTATATAAATAATAATACATTTTTATTTTTATTATAATGAATATTATTAATTTTTAGATAATTTTCATATATTTATAAATTTCTTTTTATCTAAAAATGATTACATATTTATTTATAGAATTATATTTTTATGGGTGATAATATAACAAAAATTTATATGGTTATATATTTGATTATAAGTAATATTATATTATGAAAAAAGATATCATTTCAAATCCATAATACCAATATGGATGATGTCCCTAAGAATAAATTCAGTCCCCATTGAAAAAGTGAAAAATACCACCTTAAATGTTTCTGAAAGTCCATCGAATGTGAAAATATTGGGCTACAACAACTAAAAACAATATTTTAGAGGCCTTTTGGGACATTTTGGCCTAAAATGAAATTTTTAGGACCCTAGACTCTAGGGTTTATATCTTGTTTGAATCATTGATTTGAAATGTGATTTAGTAGAAATAAACACCCGAATCAAATGTTAATTTTATTTCATGTTTCAGTATGGTTTTCAGATTATTTTAGATCTTATATTATTTTCTTTCTGTTTTTTAAATAAAGAAATTGTTACAAATGACAATTAATCAATAATATCTAACGAATTATTAAGTGAAAAAATGATAAAGAATTTATTTATTTCCCATTTTAAAAAATATATTATATATTATGTAATACCTTGATATTTTGTGATTTTTTTGAATTAATTTAACAATTTTGATATTTTTAGTTTCAGAAAACACTAATGATATTTCATTCTACATAAAACAACTATGTTTGTCTTGAATTATATAAAAAACCAATTTAATCGTTCACTAAGTGCAATAAAAAATTGTTCTTCTCAACACCGGACACCGATTATAGTTTTAGTTGTTAACAATAATTAATTTCCTCAATGACATGCGTGACATGGAAAAATGAGTTTTAATAAACAATAATATATTATCAACACTATATTTTTAAATATAATTTGATAAAACCATGAAATTAAATTATTGGTTGTGAATAGTATTAATTAATTTATGAAAATATATGTTCTATATATTATATTATAAATTCATGGGTTACAAAATAATTAAAAATTAATATGAAAATATATTGTATATAAAACTAAATGTTATTATTGTCACAATGATTTTTTACCCTAATATAATAATTTTCCATTTATGACATGATATTCACAAATTCAAACATTCCTTACTCATGTAACATTGGATGGGCGTACATTACACACAATACCGAGTTTCTACAAAACATCATTTTATTGTTAAAATTATTTAAATAACATAGTTTTAAACTAGATGATAAAATCAGAACTATAAATAGTACTGAAACATATAAAATATTTGTAAAATGGTCTTATGTAAGTAAAATATATCGAAAACGAAAAATATAATTTTTATCAAAGCTAGTCTATTTTTGAAGAATACTATTTTATTCAATTAATTACTTTTTATATCCATATTTGAAAAAGAAAATAAGATTAGATAATGTTTTATATTTAAATTGATATAAAAAAAGTCAATTTTGAATTCAGAATGTAAAATTTATCAGTGGTTAAATTTTTTTGAATCTTCTGACAAGGTTTTTTTTACAAATAATGAAAACTATTGGGTGTTAATTAAAAAATAATTTTTTTAAGAATTATTAATGATAAATTATACATTAAAATTATTATAAGGTAAAAATTGATAAATAATATATCTATTAATACCACTTATGTCATTAGAATCTATTTGACTTTGAAATTGAATGTAAAAATACTTAATAATATTTTGAACGTTTTCTACATAAAAAAGCCATATTTTCATCCCATATCCTAGATATGCTTCAATCCAAATTCTTCCGCTTCTATAAATTTAAATTTTAAATAATGATACAGTCCATTATAACCAATATAATATTTCAACACTAATAAGATGAAATTTAGTTTTTACCAGAAACAATAATGAAAGTGATTAAAATTTATCTCATTGATTATGGTCAAATTGAGCTAAACTGGGGACAAGTCCTTAATATTGAGTTCCCAAATTACATATACACATTTCCAAAATCTATTTCCAATAAATATTTCTGCCACACACCTTCAATTATTGGATAATATTTTTTTGGTAATAATTTTTTTTGGTCAGTACATATGTACACCGATCTAGTTTTAAAAAAATCCACGTGAGTTCTTTTCTTCCCTATAAATGGCCAGAAAATATCCCTCAAATGCACACCTCATAAACCAATTATGATTGGACAATAACTACCCAATTCCTTTACCAAAATTCCTACATCATCTTTGAATCCGTTCTTTGGGTAGAAGCCAATCCTAGGAATCCTTTTGGAAAAAATAAAAAGGAGTTACCTGATAAAGATGTAACATCTTCTCTCAAGCCCATTCATTTATTTTCCATATCCAAAATTTTTCTCCATTTATTATATTATTATATAAAAAACATTATTTCAAATATAATAGTATTTTTATGTAAATATTTCAACCTATACTTACACACACCTCCATTTACTGGGTAATTAACACATTCATTCTGTGTAAGATGGACTACTTCCTCACGAAACCACGAGTCTTTAACATTCTCATTACCAGATATCCTAGTGTCCATTATGAAGGAAACCCTATTTATATAGTTGATATATTAAATTTAATATGTCTTTATGCTTCATTATTTGTTTCAAAACAAATATTTTTTAAATTTCCATTTTTTTATAATATGATATTTTCTTTTGCGAAAATATGTACTACCGTAGTCTAAAAGCGATATGCTTCATTCAGACTCAACATGTATTGTATTAAGCATGGTCTTAGAGAATATATAAGAGATATTTGATATAATAAATATACAGTAAAAATTATATACATATAAATTTATACATATATATGTATTTCACATTCATTCTATTAATATGATAATTAAACGGAATTAGTGGTCATGCATACATATGACATACCATCTCAATGAACGATGTATTCTGTTTCATAATTATATATTATGTATATTATTATACAAATAATATACTATATATAAAAGATATATATATATATATTACAATATGTAATCATGATATAAGTATAATGACCCATAATATATCAAATTAAGATAAGTACGAAAACCGTGAATATTACCTGAAGATAATCTTCATCATTGGATGGTAAACAAGAAGGTAATATAAGGTCATTATAAAACCATTTATTGAATCTAATATTAGAAATTGGTTATGTAAAATATTTAAAATATATTTATATTTATGATACGGGTACATTGAATGGGTGCACTGAGAGTGGAGACAAAAGGTAACGAGATTTCATCCACATTTTATTTCAGTTAGATACATGATATGTTCCCTACTCATTACATTGGAATGGTTAATGTAAAAACCATGATTTTATTATATGAATATTATATATAAATATATTATTTCTAACATATGATTTTTATGAAATTTTATTCATGTTTTTAATTGTTCAAAAGTAACCAAATCGACAAAAATGTTTTGTCTCAATTTTATTTCTTTGAGGCTCAGGCTTTGTTATAAACATAAACTCTTTTTTGAGGTGTATATACTCACATATTACATGTTATATCAAGAATCTATTTTTATTAATCATTATTTAAGATTAATTTAGTTATCTTTTCTTACATAATATGTAAGATCCCATATTACAATTTTTTTTAAAAAAATAGACATTATCATCCCTTTTCAAGATTGTTTATATTTATGATTCCTTCGATGATTATTAATGATATACATATTAGTAAACTATTTTCATTCTCTAGAAAATATTTATTAAATATATATAAATTTATTAGTACAATTTTTTTAATATTTGGTACATAATATAGTATATAATTTGGGTTTAAGAATTCTCATCTTTACCCTTTTCTCTTAAAAAAATATATGTTCGGTCAGAACATTGTTGTATAAAATGTCTCTACAATAATAATCTACTAATATTTTATGATAATTAAAAGAAATATTTAACATTTTGTTTTTTAACAATGTTTTCGAATGAATATTATTTTTTCTTTTTGATTGAAGAAATTTTCTATCCCATCTACCGTGGAAAAGGAACGTTCTATTTACCTCATACGACATGTATGACTTATTTTACAATAAAGTTTTTGAAAATTTGATATAATGTTTAATGCTTATTTTTTATGAAAATATTATTATGATATATTTTAGAAGAATATGGATTTCATGATTTTTTCATCCTTATTATATATATTTTTTACAGAATAAGGTTTTTAAATTGTATTCATGATTCATTTATATTTTTCCACTGAAAATGTTTTTTAAAAAGTTATAAGTATTTATTTATAAGTTTTAATTGTATTTTCAAGGAAAATTGTTTTAAAATGTTTATAATAATAACATATAATTTTTAAAATTATTTTCAATGAAATTTTTTTCACAACTTTCTTAGTCTTTTTTTATGTTTTCAATGTTTTTTCTATGAAAAAGGGTTTTTAAATTATGCGATACTTATTTTATATTTTTTCAAGTAAAAACATCTTCAAATTAATTAATGTATTATTTATAAATTTTAATGTTTTTTTATGAACATGAATATCAAATAGATTATGTATTAAAATTACTTTTTTCAATAATGATATAATATTTTCATTAAGAATGGTTTTTGAAATATATTTTATATTTATTTTTCATATAAGATATCATATGTTGATTTTAGTCATGAACTTCGAGTAAATGATCTATCAGTTCCTTAGATATACTTTCTATGAATTGGTTATACATAATTACATGGTATTTATGAAACATGTTTCTCATTCAGTGGTTATATGTTTATCAAAATATTTTTCTCTTTCATGGGTTATATGTTTATGAAATATTTTTTGTATTCATACGTTATTGTTTTGATGAAATTATTATAAAATCTTGTATTAATTTTCTTAGGATATGATATAATTTCATATTTATGATATCCATTTAATTTCATGGGATAAAAAATGATTGTTTATGAATTTTTGGATCATGTATGAATGATTAAATTATGTAATGTATTAGACATATATATCCCTAAAATGCATTGGGTAGTGATTTATATCTCATGAAATAAACGGAGATGGTATGAGAAGATAACTAGTGCTACTAATATGTCAATGGGAGTGAAACATAACTTCCATGACTGTGTGAGCAGTCAAATCATGCTATTAAGGTGTCCTTGGGAGTGAACCATGACATCTAAGATTGTATTCAAAGTGAAATCATGCAACTAAGATGGACATGAGATTAAAACATGACTACCATGATGATATGTAGATTGAAATCATTCTACTACGTGGTTTATGGTAGATACTGATGAATACCAAGATTGTATGAGCAGTGAACTCATGCTATTAAGATTTCCATGAAAGTGAACCATGACTACCAAGATGGTATGGGGAGTGAAATGATTCTACAAAGATATTCATGGGAGTGAACAGTAACTACCAAGATGATATGAGGAGATAACTCATTCTACTTAGATGACCATAGGAGTGAACCATGACTACATGGATTTTATGGGGAGTGAAACCATACTACCAAGATGTCCTTGGCATTGATTCCCTGACTACTACGCGTGAACCTGATTACATGTTCACAATGTCATGCATAGACCTAGTTTTATGTATATTAATTTTTGTGAGTCTATAATCTCAGGTCCGTAACCTAATTAGTGAACCTATTTCTTCTTATACACGATCAACATATTATAATCTTATTTTTCTCCCAAAATCCCATGTTTCATTCTATTATTATCTTTTTACGTCATTTATCATAATCTCGTTCTGATACATTTCATATTAAATGGAATGATTTGAGCCATGATTAATGTGTATGATCTTTGATATGTAGGGTATTATATTCTACATTCATGATCATGTTATCTTTCCCTTATACATACATATCTCCCTTACTTACCCATACTATGAATTTGAGCTCAATCATTTCGTATGTTTCCTTTACATAGGTTATGAACACTGGTTTTCTGTTGAAGTAATAAATGTGGAGATACTCATGGGATATGTTAATAATCTTTCACCAGGATATAATAGTCTTTCCATATTTTGAAACACATTATCTATTATAGTCCTCAGGAATGTATTTTTGTTATTTATAAATTTAATCTAATATAACGAAATATCCATGTTTATTAATCATATGTTTCTATAGTTTGTATAAATGGATATATTTGGTCATCCAATAGAAATTAGGTTAAAAAAATTAGTGATATAAATAGTATTTATTTATGGATATGTATAGGGATGTCTCTAAGGACGAGTATAAGGATGAGTCAACATTGAGAAAAATATCCATGAATTTTTGTAAAGGGTGGAGTGGGTGGTTTACTATAAATAAATCCTTGATTGGATATTACAAGCACTTGAGACTCTTGAAAAAATTTACCTAGGGGTAACAACTCTGAAAATTTGATCCAATACTGACTTGGGGTAATATGATACAAGAAAATATGCCCAGTTTCCCGCTTAGTTTGACAATCCCAAGGATTACGCATTGAAAATTTATAAACACTTCACGAAGAATCATGAAGGATTTATATAAAATTTGGATATTAAAAACATAGTATAAAAAATGGTGTTATATATAAAAGAAGGTTCATGATTTAGAAATACCAAAAGTGACCCATTTCATGACTAGGTGGTTTTCAACTATGATAAATATTTCCCACACAATGCATAAGGTTGTAGACAATGGTAGGAAGTTGATGGAACTAGATTAATATTAAATGTAACTGATGAATTGGTATAAGGCCCCAACCTTAAAACTTACTTAATCGTGAGTTATTATAAGATTACACATTGAGGATCTTTTCAGGTTTAGAGTTTTAGAGAATTAGATCATGAAACTTGCATTACATTCCACATTTAAACAAAGTGGTTACATAAAGGATAGTATTCATTCTTCCCATAAACGGAAACATATTTAAAATAAAACATGGATTCTTTCTTGACACATCCTTGACACTATCATCACATCAAGTACCTTTCCCTTGACCTATGATAAACATTTCAAAAACTTGGGATGAGCATATAAAGCTCAGTAAGGGTTATAAAAATATGGAAAGGAAACATGAGTTCATATACACATAAGAATGAAATCATACTTTACCCATAAAACATAGTCACTTTAACATACCTCATCAAATCATGAATAAATAATATAAATCATAAGACATAAAAGGTAACTTGAGGCATTCATAACATTCTTACGTAGGGAGTAACCCTCTTGGTGATGTTTGGAAGACCCACCACAGTATATTCCCTAAATTTCTTCGGAGAAACCTTAACGTTTCACTCCGTCGCGTAACCCAATGCATTGGAGAGCTATATCGGGCTCACCCGCCCTTAGTTTATCACGGAACCACCTGTCTTCATAATAATGCCCAAGAACCATAACATAATCGTATCACATAAAACATGCATAAAAGAAACATAACATTTCCACATTTCAATCACAAGATATCAATAAACCACATTGATATAATAAAAACATTATGAAAACCATTTTCAATACCAAAATAAATGAAAATTAAAACATGGTTTTTATTTTTCTTTTAAAAAAGTGTATGGCTTATAGAGGAATCTGAAATTCAAATAATGGTCACGGCGGCGGAGAAGTCATTGTCGCCGCATACGTATGACAAAAAAACATTCCCTTTTATCATTTAGTATAACTCTTCGTATAATGAAAGATTCCTTTTGGATAAATGTAAATGTCAAAGGGGTTTATACACCGTATAAAAGGAGGTTGTGTATAAAATTAAATATGCCTCAAAGAAAGGAGATTGAGATGAAGTCCCATACAAAGACGGTATCCTTGGTTTAAGGATAAATCACTTACATAATTATTTGTGACAAATGAATACAACAAATATAGTGGATATTAAGTGTAAAATAATCAAAGGTCATTCACACATATTCAAAGGATGACATATTCAATAACTACATGTTTAACCCAAAGAAATCGCAATTGGGTTAAGAAGTTCCCTTGACAGCCTAATAGTGTCACATCAAAATGAGTTGATGGGATATAAAAAGTGTATCTCATCACTTGGACATAAAATTTAAATCAATAAGTATATATTAGAACATATCCCAACATAAAAATATGTAAATTAAAAGACCCAACAAAATAAGTCTTAAAAAGAGGAGGGTGAAAGGTTCCCTTACCGACTTGGGTATCTTTCAAAACATACACCCCATGAAAGAAGGACAATACATCATTGATGTAAATACTCATAAACAAAAGTATATTACACAAAGAGTAGAATAATGGTCAGTACATACACCACTAAAAGGAAATTGTGGAAAATGTAGCATAAATCTCACGGGAATAAATGTGAGATGAAAAATCCCTTACGAAAACTCGACAGCCTAATATCGCCACATAAAACATACAAAAATGGATTGATGAGATCAAATAGGGTATCTCATCATATTAACATAAAGTTTATAGAAAGAGTAATATAAAAGAACGTCCCCCAACATAATAAATAGGATCTTAAAAGAAGTGACATAAAGGAGAGTACTTAAAAAGAAAGAGAGGTGTTAGATCTCTTACGAAAATTCGGCAGTCTAACGGCGCCACTCAAAACTTCTAAAATGGATTGATGAGGGAGAATAGGGTCTCTTATCACATGAACATAGAAATTAAAGTAAGATTAATATAAAATATCATCCCAATAACATGAAATATGAGCTTTAAAAGGAATGACATAAAAGTGTGTACTTAAAAAAGAAAGAGTATAGTATGATCCCTTACCCCAAGTCCAACTTGTCTTGTTTGTTTTTTAATATTCATGAATAATAAAAATTGGTCAATTTATAATTTATAAAATTCCTCATATAAATATTATTATTCAGTTCATATCACGTATTTTAATGTTATAATAATTGGTTAATAATATGAGTTCATATCAGACGGTTTTGTCGATGTTTGGTACAGGAGTCAAAAATTGAAGTTGTTAGAAAATAATTTTCCATGTAGTTATAGGTACATCATATCCAGAATAGTATTGATGTTTTAAATATCATATATATCCAGTATATATTCATTTGATACTATTACGTAGAATTTGGAGATAAAAATTAAAAGCACCGTTCATGGAGATGGTAGGCTGTATCTACACATGAACGCTACTTTTATTTTTGTCATATTAATGGAATTAAAACAAAATGAGTGAGATATATATATATATATATATGTTATAATTCCAGAATTATATCCACAATTTAGATGTAATATATTAAATATATATCCATTATATATATGTACTTATAATAGTACATAAAATTTTGAGATAAGAAATGAAATGTACCGTTCATGGAGACGGTAAGCCTTGAGTACGCATGAACGCTACTTCCATTTCTATTTCATATTTAATGTAATTAAAACATAATGATACATAATATTATTTTAATTACAATACGGTATCATATATAATATCATTAAATATACCCTTTATACATACCACATATGGTATTAACGAATCAAATCACTTTGAGGGGGCGGTAGTCCGCACTTTCTTAAATAAAGATATCACGTTTACCCAGAATGGAAACCATAAAGTTATGAAATAAATGAAAAATACATAGGATTAAGTAAAAAATAAACATATTATATATCATATATAAATATATTGTCATCTTAATGGCCACCTTTGATTTTGTTAGAAGAATGTGGAACAATCATCGTTTCGTGAGGCAGAAATTCGCCATCCACAGAAACAATATGTTATTTAACCATTAGATGAAGGTGTGTGTTAGTGTAGCTCGAATATTTCTTATAAAAACATCCTAGTATATTTAAGATACTGGATTTGTTACAAAAAAAATGAATAAAAAGAGTTTAGGTGGTTGGAGAAGAAAAATAAAACAAAAGGACACAAGTGAAGACATTACCTTAAAATCGGGTAACTCACTTCGGTTTGAGCTCAAAGTCTTACTTGGGAAGACTTCTGCCAAAATTGATGCTTCAAGGAGTTAGATAGGGGTGTGTAGAGACTAAATGGGCAGGGTTTGGTCGATCCAAAGGCTTTGGAAGTGTGGGTAAGGAGGTAGAGCTGGGGGCCTTTTATAAGAGGAGAGGAGGGGCACTCTTGGAAAGGTATAAAATGTAAGTTTATTTGCAAATGAGTTTCGGATTTTAATGGTCCCACATTGATGTGTTTCGAGGATAATGTGACAAGGTTTCTAAATACACCCATATAATAGGTTTTGGACATGTGTAGGTATTATATTGTACATTATCTTTCCATTTTTTATAAATCCTTTATTAATGAGGCAATCGCTGCATCATCATGATGTCATATATAATTTAATAAATTTAATGTCTAAAAATTATAAAAATAATATCATGATGTAGGAAATATTCTTTTCTTTATAATTAATATTTATAGTCCAAAATATCATTTATGTATACAAAATTAAAAATATTTTACGTAGGTGATACATTCTTTGTTACATTTAACATTCTTTAAAAATAAAAAGATAAAAAGTCACTTTCTCACAATAGTGATTCCATGGGGCCCCCAAGTTTGGCACAAGGCATACCATGGTCGTCCATGAGACAAACAGTAGCCTTAGTACACATGTTGTGGTCATTTTGTATTATTATGATATTATCTTATTATCTTTAACTACCTGCTTACTCATTAATCAAGATAATTAAAGATAATTACCATCGTTACTATTCATAATGTCCAAAAACAAAAGAGTCTTAATTACATAATTTTAACCTTATGATTCCAAATATTTAATCCATTTTACCAATTTACAAACACATAAATTGCAATAATTAATCTAAAAAAAACTTCCCGTTGACAAAACAAATTGCGCGATTTTTAGAAACAATATTTATGAAAAGTTTTGCACTTGTTTATGGCCAATTAAAAAGTGAAATTAATTTCAATGACCATAATTGGATTACATGGTAAAAATATATTCTAATTACACTTTTTACAAAATTTAAATGATAATATAACCATATAATTAAATTATATGAAAAAGAAATTTTAATGTAAAATGCAGTATTTTTCACTATTCATTGAAAAATGAACATTGTCGGAAAAATACGAAAAATTAACCCAAGGTAAATTTCAATGTCCCAATCATAATTAATATGTTTATTTTGAAAATAGAGATTATAAAATTGTCAAAAGTTTGATTTAAAAAAATGGTTTTCCATCAAAAGGTAGTAAAACAATCATTTAAAAATACCAGTGTATTCAATGCTTAAGATTGGATTCATATGTATTTTAAGCCTATAAAATCTATTGGATAAAAGTAAAAACATTTAACAAACATATTTAATCATATTTTAGTTATTTATATTCATTCCTGTCAATACAATGGCTAGGCGTTAACTACCATTTAAAATAATATTATTTTACTTTTAGAGTGCAACGTAAGATTTCAAAGGAACTCATTGTTGCGTATTGGGTCAGCCATCGAGCATAGCATTCCATTTCAATTAATATTGAAATTTTTTCCACAAATAGGGATAAATAAAAAAATTTCATATTCTTTATTTACCTAGGGAGTTACATCCGTCCCCCCTTTTGGGAATTGTGTACTCACAATTTTAAAATTGGGCTCGGAAACATCCTTGAAACTCCTACATCGGAACACGAGTCGGTAAAACAATCACTTTAAAATAAAGAAAGATAAGTAAAAAGGTCACCCAAGTTAACCCATACTAGGATTCCATGTAGAAAAATATGGACATGGAGGAGAAAACATAGGGTCATGTTTTGATGGAGAGTGATAGAAAACATGTTTAGGAAAAAGTTAACAACAAGAAAATCAGAAACTTGTGATGGGTTAAACTGTATTCAATTCCACAGTAGTAAAAGTTAACGGAAAACATTTTTGTTTTATGTTAATTTTTATTGAGTAATTTATTCATAAGGAAACATAATTACTTATCATGTTGACATTCAACTTTGATTAGATTTATTACACAAACTCATACTTTCCCCAAAAGACGAGTATTTAGGAAGACTTGTTCACATTAAGAGTACTATAATCAACTTCTAGAGAGTCACCTAATCCAAAATAGAGAACTATATACTTCCCATGTCGTTAGACTTTAACCAAAACCAAAAAGGTTAATACAAGATCAGATAATCCAGAAAAGGATAACCCTTTATAAAAATAAAATCTATTCTTAATCTCCAAAATTTGTCCAACAAAACCCAAAGTTCAACGAGGACCATTCGATAAACAATTTGTCCATAAAATTCTTCAAAGTAAACCAAACTAAGATTGAAACACGAATATTTGAAGGATTTAGTCACATAGTCTTCCATGTTAAATCGTAACATTTATCTCCAATCAACATCAGTTGCTTCTAAAGTCTCGTATTGAAAAGTAATTAACCTAATCACATATCCTCCATGATTGGTTAATAAATTTACATAGATAACCCAAAATCAGCTTACTCTTAATTAATAAAATCATCTAACTAAAAAAGAATCAGTCAAACTAACCAGGAACTTCACGTAGTCCAGTGGTAGGCGATAAATACCAGTCGCACTTTGGTTGCGGGTTCGATTCCCGCAGCTTTGTCCGACGCGACGGGTTGCCACACGGTCTGCGTGTTGTCCATTTCCCAAAACAATATAATTCTCAAAACATTTCCCAAAACATGATAAAATCTTCAAAAATGATCATAAAATATTTTAACCTCAATTTTATCTCATGCCATTCAATTTCCAGCATATCATATAAGAACCCATAATTACCTCAAAAGTAAGGATCATATAAACCCAAATGGTTCTTTATAACTATGTCCACAAAAGAACAGATAACTATTCCTTGAATAAAATTTTCATATATTAAACATCAGGGTTACACATACTATAAAAAGTATTCTAATGTAACCCCATCATCAAAAGAGACTTAATACTCTTAAGAATTTCACCATAACTCTTGAAGCCCTTATATGTTGACATCATACTAATTCAACATTCTTCATGATCCATTAACCATTCCTTTCCAACTTATTCTGAAATACTTCTTTCCTACAAAAAAAATCATGAATCATATCCTATGATTCCAAAATAGGAAAAAAAATAGTTATGAAATAATCCAAACCATTGATTGGTCATTTTTAGTTTCTTCATCCTCAATCGGAATGGCATTAAGTATTGGTAAACGAACATTTGTACGCTCTTGGTGATCCCATTCACAAAACATCTTCATAGGACATGTGTTTGCATAATGAACATGAACACCACATTTAAAACATTCAATTGATCCCTCAGAAAGAACTTCTTTCACTTTCCTCGAGTCAACTGGATGCTTCCTTTTTCCATGGAAAGTTATTGCTTTATGACCTTCATTTCCACATTTATATCATATTTCATTCCCTTTGAAACATTTTCCTAGGAATTTCTTTCCACATCATTAACACATAGGTTTTTGAACACACTTACCATTATGATTATTACCTGTACTTCCATAGGGATTTGTTTCACGCATATTTGAAGAGTTAGAGAAATCACCAAGGTTTAGGTGGTCAATCATGACTCCAGATAGTTGGTTGAGGATAATCACAAGAGTTCTCATTACAGCTCCAATATCATTTGGTTGCCTGCTCAAAAAACTGTCATAGTTTCCTTCACATCCACTGTTACTTTGGTGCCTGCTAGATCCAGCCATTTACTAAAACCAAAAAGGTCAGTGTGAGTATATCAAAAAAGCCATCATGTACTAATGAGGAAGATAAACACTAAGATATACTTACTCATTCTCTTTATCTAAAACTAGGACTCTTTCTAAAATCCTAACCATTATGGTAATGTCACTTATGCATAATGAATACCCTAACCTCTAAAGTTATCTAAACCGACCTTTGATAACAACTATAAGGCCCCAGCCTTAAACCATACTTAATCTTGAGTTATTACAAGATTACACATTGAGGATATTTTCAGGTTTAGAGTTTTAGATAATTAGATAATGAAACTTGCATTACATTCCACATTTAAAAAAGTGGTTACATAAAAGACAGTATTCATTATTCCCATCAACGGAAACATATTTAAAATAAAACATGGATTCTTTCTTGACACATCCTTGACACTATCATCACATCATGTACCTTTCCCTTGACCTGTGAAAAACATTTCAAAAACATGGGATGTGCATAAAAAGCTCAGTAAGGGTTATAAAAATATGGAAAGGAAACATGAGTTCATATACACATAAGAAAGAAATCATACTTTACCCATAAAACATAGGAACTTTTACATAACTCATCAAATCATGAATAAATCATAGAAATCATATGACATAAAAGGTAACTTAAGGAATTCATAACATTCTTAGGTAGGGAGTAACCCTCTTGGTTACATTTGGAATACCCACCATAGTATATTCCCTAAATCTCATTGGAGAAACCTTAATGTTTCACTCCTTCCTGTTACCCAATGCATTGGAGAGCTATATCGGGCTCACCCTCCCTTAGTTTATCACAGAACCACCCGTCTTCATAATAATTCCCACGAACCATAACATAATCGTATCACATAAAACAAGCATAAAGGAGACATAACATTTCCACATTTCAATCACAAGATATCAATACACCACATTGATATAATAAAAACATTACGAAAACCATTTTCAATACAAAAATAAAAGAAAATTAAAACATGGTTTTTATTTTTCTATTAAAAAAAGGTATGGCTTGTAGAGGAAGCTGAAATTCAAATAATGGCCACGGCGGTGAAGAAGTCGTTGTCGCTGAATACGTATGACAAAAAAACATTCCCTTTTGTCATTTAGTAAAACGATTCGTATAAAGAAAGATTATTTTTGGATAAATGTAAAAGTAAAAGGGGTTTATACACCGTATAAAAGAAGGTTGTGTATAAAATAAAATATGGCTCAATGAATGGAGATTGAGGCGATGTCCCATACGAAGACGGTATCCTTGGTTTAAGGATAAATCAATTACATAATTATGTGTGACAAAAAAATACACCAAATATAAGTGGATATTAAGTGTAAAATAAACAAAGCTCATTCACACATATTCAATGGATGACATATTCAACAACTACATGTTGAACCCAAGGAAATCAAAATTGGGTTAAGAAGTTCCCTTGAGAGCCTAACGGTGTCACATAAAAATGAGTTGATGAGAGATAAAAAGTGTATCTCATCACTTGGACATAAAATTTACATCAATGAGGATATATGAGAACATATCCCAACATAACAGTATGTAAATTAAAAGACCCAACAAAAGAATTCGTTAAAAAGAGAAGGGTGAAAGGTTCCCTTACCGACTTGGGTATCTTTCAAAACATACACCCCATGAAAGAAGGACAATACATCATTGATATAAAAACTCCTAAACAAAAGTATATTACACAAAGAGTAGAATAATGGGTAGTACATACACCACTCAAAGGAAATTGTGACAAATTTAGCATAAATCTCACGGGAAAAATGTGAGATGAAAAATCCCTTACAAAAACTCGGCAGCCTAAGAGCACCACATAAAACTTACAAAAATGGATTGATGAGATCAAATAGGGTATCTAATAATATTAACATAATTTTTAAAGAAAGGTGAATATAAATGAACATCCCCCAACATAACAAAGAGGAGCTTAAAATATGTGACATAAAGGAGAGTACTTAAAAAGAAAGAGAGAGGTTAGATCTCTTACGAAAATTCGGCAGCCTAACATCGCGACTCAAAACTTCCAAAATGGATTGATGACAAAGAATAGGGTCTCTAATCACATGAACATAGAACTTACAGTAAGATTAATATAAAATATCATCCCAATAACAAGAAATATGAGCTTTAAAAGGAATGACATAAAAGGGTGTACTTAAAAAAAAGAGTGGAGTAGGATCCCTTACCTCAAGTCCAACTTGACTTCTTCATTTCATTATATTCCTAAAAAATAAACTTTGGTCAATTTATAATTGATTAAAGACCTCCTATAAAGATTATTATTCATTTCATATCACATATTTTAATGTTATAATAATTTGTTAATAATATGAGTTCATATCAGTCATTTTTGTCGATGTTTGGTACATGAGTCAAAAATTGAACTTGTTGGAAAATAATTTTCCATGTAGTTATAGGTACATCATATCCAGAATAGTATTGTTGTTTTAAATATCATATATATCCAGTATATATTCATTTTATAATATTACATAGAATTTGGAGATAAAAATTAAAAGCACCATTCATGGAGACGGTAGGTCGTACGTACGCATGAACGCTACTTTCATTTTTGTCATATTAATGAAATTAAAACAAAATGATATATATATATATATATATGTTATAATTACATAATTATATCCATAATTTAGATGTAATATATTACGTATATATCCATTATATATATGTACTTTTAATAGTATATAACATTTTGAGATAAGAAATGAAATGTACCGTTCATGGAGACGGTAAGCCGTACGTACGCATGAACGCTACATCCATTTCTATTTCATATTTAATGGAATTAAAACATATTGATACATAATAGTTTTTTAATTCCAGTATGGTATCACGTACAATATCATTAAATATACCCTTTATACATACCACATATGGTAATAACGAATCAAATCACTTTGAGGGGGCGGTAGTTCGCACTTCCTTAAATGAAGATATCGCGTTTACCCATAATGGAAACCATAAAGGTAAGAAATAAATGAAAAATACAAAAGCTTATGTAAAACATAAAAATATTATATATCATATATAAATATATTGTCATATTAATGGCCACCTTTTAAGGTGTTAGAAGAATGTTGAACAATCATCGTTTCGTGTGGTAGAAATTCGCCATCCACAGAAACAGTATGTTCTTTAACCATTAGATGTTTGTGTGTGTAAGTGTAGCTTGAATACTTCTTATAACAACATCCTAGTATATTGATTATATTGTATTTGTTACAAAATAAATTAATAAAAAGAGTTTAGGTGGTTGGAGAAACAAAATAAAACAAAAGGACACAAGTGAAGACATTACCTTAAAATAGGGTAACTCCCATTGGTTTGAGCTCAAAGGCTTCCTTGGGAAGATTGCTTCCCAATGTGAGGCTTCAAGAAGTTAGATAGGGATGTGGAGAGACAAAATGTGCAGGGGTTGGCCGAGCCAAAGGCTTTGGAAGTGTGGGTAAGGAGGTAGAGGTGGGGGCCTTTTATAAGATGAGAGGAGGGGCACTCTTGGAAAGGTATAAAATGTAACATTATTTTCAAATGCGTTTTGGATTTTAACGGTCCCACATTGATGTATTTCGAGGATAAGGTGATAAGGGTTATAAATCCACCCATACAATAGGTTTTTAACATGTGTAGGTCTTATATTTTACAATATCTTTCCATTTTATTTAAATCCATTATTAATGAGGTAATCGCTGTATCATCATGATGTCATATATAATTTAATAAATTTAATGTCTAAAAATTATAAAAAATATCATGATGTAGAAAATATTTTGATCTTTCTAATGAATATTTATAGTCAAAAATAGCATTTATTTAGACAAAATTAAAAATATTTTACTTAGGTGATACAATCTTTGTTACATTTAACATTCATTAAAAATAAAAAGATAAAAAGTCACTTTCTCACAAAAGTGATTCCATGGGGCCCCCAAGTTTGGCACAAGGCATCCCATGGTAGGCCATGAGGAAACCAGTAGCCTTAGGACACATTTTTTGGTCATTTTTTATTATTATGATATTATATTATTATCATTAACTACCTGATTACTCATTAATCATGATAATTAATGATAATTACCGTCGTTACTATTCATAATGTCAATAAACAAATGAGTCATAATTACATAATTTGTGCCTTATGATTCAAAATATGTAATCCATTTTACAAAATTCCAAACACATTAATTGCAACAATTAATTTTAAAAAAACATCCCGTTGTCAAAACAAATAGCGGGTTTTTTAGAAACAATATTTATGAAAAGTTTTGCACTTGTTTATGCCCAATTAAAAAGTGAAATTAAACCCAATGAACATAATTGGATTACATGGTAAAAATATATTATAATTACACTTCAAAAAAAATTAAAAAGATAATTTAACCTTATAATTTAATTATATGAAAAAGCATTTTTAATGTAAAATGCTGTATTTTTCACTATTCATTGAAAAATGAACATTGTCGGAAAATACCAAAAATTAACACAAGGTACATTTAAATGTCCCAATAATAAATAATATGTTTATTTTAAAAAATAGAGCTTATAAAATTGTCAAAAGTTTGATTTAAAAAAATGGTTTTCCATCAAAAGGTAGTAAAACAATCTTTTAAAAATACCATTGTATTCAATGCTTAAGATTGGATTCATTTGTATTTTAAGCCTCTAAATTTTTTTGGATAAAAGTAAATACATTTAACAAACATATTTAATCATATTTTGGTTATTTATATTCATTCCTATCAATACAACGACTAGGGGTTAACTACCATTTAAAATAATATTATTTTTCTTTTAGAGTGCAACGTAAGATTTCAAATAAACTCGTTGTTGCGTATTGGGTAATCCATCGAGCATAGCATTCCATTTAAATTAATATTGACATTTTTTCCACAAATAGGGATAAATATTAAAATGTCATATCCTTTATTTACCTGGGGTGTTACAATTGGTGCTGAGGATTCAACTAGGATGATCACAGAAATGATGGATGTTGTGATCACGCCTCTTCAGTTATCATTGAACATCATTAATGATGTGTACCTTAACCAACTGTCAGACTCACCAAGGAAGATAAAGAAGTATTTCATAAAGTGTTTTGGTAATAGAGACCATAGTGAAAGTAATATTTGGTTTTTATTATGTCATAAATGTTGAAAGAATCCAATATGTGAATGTATTATAGGGACATGAATATGTTTTGATTATGGAAAAATAGGTCACAAAGCTTGTGAATTCAAGGGAAAATTTAGTGTTTGGAAAATGGAATGAATGAGAATTTTGGCCTCCCTAATACATCATTAAAGGTTAAGTGTTTAAAATGTAGACTATAAGGTCATTATGCAACTTAATGTCTCACGAATAAAGCAATTGATGTATTGGTTACATTTTTTATGAAGACGAGACTATAAATGAAATGTAAAATGGATGAGATATTTTTTGTAACAGGATTTGGTATCCTTGTTAATCTAATAAAGATGAGGTGGAATAATCAATGTTTATATATAGTTGGATTCTAAAATAATGTTATATGAATGTGTAAATATAGAAGGGTTGTTCTAAATACTCTTTTATATCAGTATTTTAGTTTTTATGTAGAATTTTTATGATGGACTGGTGGAGTTATTTAATGAAAAGATGATATTTTAAAAAGGGAAGGCATACATTAATATGATTTTATGTTATGATAATCTTGTTATTTATACGTAAAATAGATGATACTTATTAACATGAAACTAAGTATGGACTAGTTAGTTGGTGTGTTATGATATCACTAATGATGATTATAAATTTTTTGGATTTAAGTAATATATCCATTATACATTGTAATAAGGAAGAATACATTTTTTCCAAAAATATTTATGGTAATTAAAGTTATTAATATGTTTCAAGGTAATATACAATCTGGATATTCAAATATTGTAATGTGATAATCACTTGGTACATTGTGTCATATAGGAGAAAAATATTAACCTTATTTATTGATTTTCATTTTAATGCTTTGGATTTCCCTCTATTGAAATGGAAATAAAGTTAACCATTTATTAAAATTTTATTATAAATGTTGTATATGTTTTTTGATGAATTGAGTTTCTATTAAAAACCATGGATAAAATATTATTTAATTAAAAATAATATTTTAAAGACGTCCGAAATATTTATTTTTATGATTATATTAGTGTGGTTTTAGAAATTGAATCATGTATGTTATGTTAAAACCAATCAATTCTTTCAAGGATGCAGGTCTTGAAACCATGACCAAATGATGATAATGGTTCCACACCTACCACTGGACTACACGATGTCCTGATTTACATATAATTATTTTTGATGAATTATTATTTATGATGAAACTATAGTGTTACTTTATGTTCTTAGACATTAATTCATGTCCCATATTAATTTTTATGAAACGTTATTGATAAATTTTTATACAGTTCTATATTTTATAGGACATTATATCTTCTAAAAGTATATTTTAGGGATTCATGCATCAATGTTAATTTATAGAAATCAATTTCTTAAAGTAATGGATGAATTTAAGATTGATATAATAAAAACAAAATAATTAATTTTTTTTATTTATCAATAAAATAATTACATTAAGATAGGTTAATGATCCAAAAGGAAAATGTGTTGTCCTAATACCTTAATTTTTGGTGAGCTGATAGCCTTCTTAATCATAATTGATTTATGACATTGGGGTCCTATACTTTTCTTTGATCATTAAATTTTTTTGGGATTTATGACTTCAATTACACCTTCTAAATATTTACACTTTTCTCATTGACTAATTTTCACTCCTAACCGATGTTATCCCCTGTGGAAATATATGTATACATTACTTTGGGTAACCATTATGGTTCAAAAAATCCCTTTTAAAGAGACATTTTTGTATTCATAATATAGATGTGGGTATCTAAGAATGAAAATTTAAATTTTTATACATTTGATAACCCAGACTAATTTTAATGTAAAAATTCATTTTAAGGGGGGTAAAATGTTACACCTTGAGATTTAGGAAATTATTTTTAGAATTAATATATCATTTTTCAAAAAAATTCATTTCATGAAATATTAATGTTTTTTAATTTTATATTGATGTACTATTTTTGTCTTATGTTATAAGAAACACCATGATAATTTTTCCCTAGACGCAATATAAACATTTCTCTACTCTACACAACACACCGAGGTTAACATACATTAAACACAACAATAACTTTTCACGATGACTTGTGTAAGACATATGAAAGAGGTGTAATGAACAATAATATACTATTAAAATGGTATTATTTAATATAATAAGATAAATAATTAACATAAAATTATAGGTTATGAATAATATTGACTAATTTAGTCAAATAAATTAATTTTATAATATAATATGAATTCATTGGTTACCAATTAATTAAAAATTAATATTAAAACTGATTGAATATAAAAAGAAATATTATTATGGACCTAATGCTAGTTTACCCAGAAAAATTAAATTTTCATTAATGTATTTCATTGAATGTGGTGAAACAATCCTTTAACATGTAATATCGTATTGGCGTATGTTACATGAAATACGGAGTTTCTGTGATACAACATTTTATTATTATAAATATATAAACATGTCAATTATATCATAGCTGATGAAAAATATGAATATGAGTAGTAGTAACTACTTTTCAAATATTTTTTTATTTGTTGTATATAAATTTAACAAATTTATATTAAAAAATATAATATTTAGTAATGCCTTTATATGTTTTAAAAAATATTATTTACACAAATTAACGACTTTTCATGACCATTTATGAAAAAAAGAAATTTAGGAAAATTTTAAATTGTATTATGTAAAAAAACATCATTTTTGAAGTAAAAAAGAATAAATTCTCCTATGGTAACTTTTAGGGATTTTTTCTGAGAAACTTCTGCTTTTTATGAATAGTAAAAAATAATGTGTTTTAATTTAAAACAACTTTTTTGTTTGAATAATTATTAATGTCAAATTATACTTTAACTTTGTTTTAATGTCATACTAGATAAATTATATATCTATTAATTAAATATAGGTCAATATAAAAAATTTCACATAGAAATTGAATATAAAAACCTAACAACCATTTGAAAATGTTTCTACATTAAAAACATGTAATTTCTTCCCGTTTGTTTTATTATCATTAATATTAATTATCATGCATCTATAAATTAAATTTTTGAAAACCTATATAAACCATTTTAATTAGTATAATAATATCAAATAAAATTTTGATCAAAAAGATTTCCAAATGTGATTAAAATGAATCACCGTGATTAAGTTCATATGAAGCATAATTGGAGAGAAAAAATTAAAATTAAGTACCCAAATGACCATTTACATGTCCAAAACGAATTATATGTCTATATTTTATCCACAAGAGTGAAATTATTGATTTATGATATTTGTTTATAACTTTTTTTAGGTATGTACATGTGTACACCTAACATGTTTTAATATATTAAACGAGATCCATTTTCATTCCATATAAAATTCCACCACCTCTACCAATTCTTGATACCACTAGAAAAATATAACGTTCGAAAAATCCATAACAATTCCACATATAATAAATCATCCCTTAAACTAAAAAAACATTCATTTGGTTGAATTCATTCCATGGTTACCTTTTGGAACAACCAAAAGGAGATACCTATTAAGTGGTAATGTATTCTCCCAATTCATTTCATTTATTTTATTCCCCACCGATCCATCTCTCTTTTTTATATTCTTATATAATTGCAAATATATACCAAATATACTAGGATTTTTTATGTAAATTTTTAAACTTACACTTATAGAAACCTCCATCTAGTGGGTAAAAAAATTTTATTTCTATGTATGATGAACTACTGCATCCCAAAACAATGATTGTTTATTTTATCATTACCACCTACCATCGTGGCTATAATGACGGAAACTCTATTTATATAGGTCTTATATTAAATTTATTACAATTTTATTCATTTGAATTATTTTTTAAAATCATTATCTTATTACTATTCATTTTTTAACATGATAATTTCATTTTAGGATGTGTGGACTACTGAAAATTAATCATAAATATCGTTCATGCATACGTACGTTCTACCATCAGTATGAAAAATGTATTATGTATCATATGAATATATTATATAGATTATTATTATAAAAATATAATGTATATAAATGATATTTATATCATTTTTAACATTCTGTAATCATGATATAAATATAAGGGCTATAAATATTACTAATTAGGTCACATATGAAAAATAATGTGAATACTACCCAAAGTGAATCATTAACATATGATGGTTTAAAAGAATGTAAGATATGGTAATAATAAAACAATATATGGTATTATGTACATATATTATTCATTAAGATATTTATAATAAATTTATATTTTTTATACCGATTTTTTTAATGTGTACGATTAGAGAAAAGGCAAAATGTAATGAGATTTCATATGTATTGTTATTTTTATCAGACACGTGCAATGATTTCTGATATTTACTTTTGTGTGGTGTATATAATTCACCTATTATATTCTACGAATCTTATAAATAATTTTATGGGTATTTAAATTTTTTTATGAACATTCATTCATGGCATATATGTTTCAAAAGCTACAAAATTGGTAAAAATGTCTTATCTCATTTTTCCTTCAGAGACATAACAACTAACAATGAATGAACGTTACCTTGGCATGGAGTTTATATAAAGGATTGAAATGGACCTTTCTTTAGAAATTATTGAACTAACATATTAACTTTATTTACCTCTTCCCCATAAACATAATTTCCACGAATATTCCTAAATTTATTCACAAATTCAAATATATTATATTTCACAGATTCAAATTTTACTACTAATGTAGAGTAACTCTCTTGAGATATTCCCGTAGATTCTCTTACAACTTTAAGGACACCAGAATTTATACATTATTCATGGAATTAAGAGTATCTGTTATATTGAACATCTAATATTTCACCAAAAATATATTATTTTTCAACAACATGACGTATTTATTTAACATAGTGTGATTCTATAGTTCCATTTCTAACTATTATTCATGATTCATTCCCAATTATTCATAATGATAATCCATAATAATTTATTAATAAATTGGTTATATTGTGTTGTTACTTTTTTGATCAATAGAAAAAACAAATAACAATAGAGGCCATCCATTATATATTGATTGAAATAGGAAAATACAGTTTAAAACAAGTATGAGGTGAACTCACATGGGGAGAATTTCAACCTCTAGATATAACAAAAATAATGAATCTCAATTTAATTTGTAAAAGATGATCATAATAATGAAATTTTCATACATAAATATTTTGATATGGTCGGTCTCCAAAAGGATGTCATTCTTCTTGGAGACTTGACTTTTAATTAGTTAAATCATGGTAAATTTCCACTTCTTATCTAGAAATTACGTTCAATGAAATAATCAGAAATTAAATCAAATAAAAACAACCTTTACTTAGTATAATATCATTTATTACTATCAGACCATGACACTGATATACAATATTCATTCATACAAACTCAATCATTATGAAAAATTGTAGTTACTATCCTTCATAATGGATCAATAATTAGAGATTTGATTTGAACCAGAAAAATGTATCTTGTAAGATAGATTTTCATGCTATTAGGATTATAAATCATGAGAAGATAAATAAAATTTACATATTTAATGATAATTTTTTGAAATTCATTATTCCTCTTAGAGATTGTATATTGAATTAATTGTATAATAACTTTTATCTTCGACATTAAGTACATTACTTATTTCATATAAATATTCACTATTCAGAACATCAAATAAATAATTTTGTGTGGAATAACTACTATTAGATAAACTAATGGAGTATTAAATTCCAATTATCCTTCATGATGTATCTTAAAATAATTAAGTATTACTAAATAAGATATTGAAATATTTTTATGGTTTAAAATTATAGTGACAAAGACATCATTATCACCGATGGAAAAACTATATATTCGTAAAACTCATGACCATTACGTCCAAACACAGAATCCGTTCATTTATCATTATAAAAACTCCCATCTTTGATAATTCTTAACCTTGTTATGTAAATATATATTTTTAATATCTCTATTTTAAAAATAATACATATATAATAAAAACCCATTTTTTCATTTCATTTTTATTTGAATATTCATGAATATGAACCACCAAATATCTTGTTTTTTCCATTCTGTAAGAGTTTTGGGAGATTTAGAAAATTATGGAATTGAGGGCTTGGATAGAAGAGTGAAGAGTTGAATTCATTTTTTCCAATAGGATTCATTTGTAGAAATAACACAACTTATTTTGTTTCATATTAATTTAAGGGTCCCAAAGTTATAAGTAGAGTAATCCTTGAAAAAAGTATGTGTAATTTAATATTTAATATGAATAATATGTTATATAATGTTAAAAAATATTGAATAAGATATAGTATGAATGAGAAAATAAGTAGGTTATAAAATTATGTTTCTTCATGAGTAATGTTTGGATCAATCATAGTTAGATTAACCTAATTCAGTTTTTAGAAAATAAAATCACCTAATAAGAAATGGTTTAGTTAAAATATATTCTAATCGAATTTTATGAAAAAAAATATAATGATATATCTTTCCATTGTCCATTATCACATTTGAAATGAAATTTCCTGTTAATATTTTTTTTAGAATAGTTTTTTGGGTTATTTGATAAGTTTATAGCACTTGTATAATCACATTAGTTTAGAAGAAAATTGAAAGAAAATCTTAAATCATTAAGGATGTGTCTCATCCATAACACTTTTGAGAAAAAACTTCATGTAATAATATTTTCTACATAAGAAATTCATAATGTAGAAAAGTGTACATTATTACATGAAAAACATAATAGAGATTTATCAGTCTAATGATAGGATCTTATGATTCTATTTTAATCTAATATACAACCACTAAAATCAACATCTTAATATATAGTTAAATTAATGTCGTAATTTTTTTGATAAATTAAAATAAAGTGATAGGGATCCTTTTCAATATGATAAAATATACTTTTCATCATTTAAATGTGATTATTTTGGTTTTTATTTAAATAAAAAATACATTTCGAAAAACAAAATTTCATTCTACATATAGTGAGAGACAATAAACATCAAATGATTCCTTTATAAAACTTTTTGACACTTGGATTTCTAGTTTTAACCATATCCTGTATACTTTTTTATCATATAAGAGTTGATTACGTCTTACTATTTTCTAGTCCATAATTTTTTTGTAAATAAATTATTTTTTTATCTTATTAAAAAAACATCTAAACTCATTTTAATAAATCATTAATATTAAAAATTAATTTAACTAACACATTATATTAATTTTAAAAAAAATCGTATGTTTTAAAAAATCATTACTTTATTTTTCATTTATTGATAAAAATTGTAATGATTGACATATATTTGTAATAATAGAATATCTATATAGGTTGATTTATAAATAGTGTACTGTCTTCTTCCCTACTAAAAACTATTTGATAAAATATGTGAATCAATTATTTCATAACATTCTCTTGTTTCTTGTTTAATTCCATATATATATTTGGAATGTTTATGAAAATAAATTTGGAGGATAGGGTATTCAAAACTAAAATTATGTTCTCCAAAAACATCCTCTAATAAAAATCCATTTAAAATATAATATTTAACATCCATATTATATAATTTAAAATTAATATATGATTTATATGATTTAAGGATTAAAATTTAATTTTTGTGTAACTACCTAGGGAAAACTATCTTCATAGTATATCCATTCTTTTTTATTGTAAAATTTTTGAACTAATCTATCCTTCATCTGGTGATTATTCCAGGATCATATTAGTTGTTTCTAAATACCCATTTCTTCTAATAAAAGGATATTTAGTTATTCTACGAATGATGTTCCAAAATTTATTTCTATTAAACTATTTTAGTTAATCATTAATTCATATGAATCAAATTTCATCATATAACTCTTCTTCAACATCATTGGGTTCCAGTTGAGAAAGAAGGAGAAAAATTATACAAGTTTTTCAATAATTCTTCTTGTTATGACTCCATCGTCAAAGATTCTAGTAACTGTTTCATGAAAATTGTCGATAATATATCTATGTTTTATTGTTAATACACATTCTGTTTCACTAGTATCAGGCCTTATATATTTTGGTGAAATATAATTAGGTGGAAAATCATCATACTTATCATTATTAAGAAGGATTTCATGTCCCATGATCTTTGTAGAATCACAATGTTCATTAGAATGAATCATTCTATTATAAAATGGTCGCGTTCATTAAACATTAAATGAATTTATTCTTTACCGATAGTTGACATTTTTTTGAAAAAATTATAATATTTCTAAGTAGTACAATAACCGAGAAAGATACCTTTATCAAAATTTTGACCATATTTACAAATATTATCTTTAGTTTACATGCTATAAACCATGAATCTAAATTATTTTATATATCATACAATTATTCTTACATTATTCCACAACATGAAGGGATTTTTTTTAGGATAGGTCATATTACAAATTTATTAATGAAACTACATGTTATATTAACTTCTTATTCCCAGAAATGATTGGGACATTATATTGTCATAATATAGACTTAGAAATTCCATGCAATGCTTAACACATTCATTCAACATAAGCATTATTTTCAGGTTTCATGGTGGAAGGAAAAGAATTATTAATACCTTTTTGATATATATGAACAAAATTAATAATAATCAAATTCTCCTCCGTCATCACATTTATAATATACAATTATTATTTATTTTTCATTTTCAACAATCTTATAGAAATTAATAAAAATAGAAGAAGCTAAATTATTATGTATTAAAAATCAAACCCTTGTAAATCTAATAACCATCAACCGAAAAATAAATAATAAAATTATAAGAAAATAATTCAAATTTAGTTGTCCATAATAGATCCATATGGAATAAATATAAAGGTATAGATTTAGATACCTCTTTGGGTGGTTTAAAATTCCACATGATTTTCATTCCCAATAGACATGCATCGCATAGTTTTATTTTTTTCTGATTTAAGGACATGAAACATAGAAATATGAATTTTTTATTCATATTATTTAAATAATGAACTCTATAATGTACAAGTATTATACAAAGAATCATTTATTACTTAATTACATCATTAAAACAATTTACCTTTTTTCTACTCAAGGAATTTATTTCTAATGTATAGAAATTATCAGTTCTAGTTGATTTGAAAATGATTGATTTTTCATTGAAAACAATACATGCATTGTAAGGGATGTAAACAGAATAACCATTATCATAATATTGATCAATACTTTTGAAATTATTCTTCCGGTATTTAACACAATTAACATTATTTATTTCATTAAATTGTTGATTTATAAGTGATCCAATGAATATCATTTTTTCAATAAAATTATCACCAAATGTGATGCAACCTCTATGAAACATGGATAATGAAAAAAAACATCTAGATATCTCCACCTAATTATCTCAAATAGAATCTTTCCATAATATGTTTTTCATTTCTAAAAACGTGGATATTTTCAACATCCAAATGTTCTATATAGAATATATTGGTATTTTGATTAAGAAATTCAAATTCTGATTTTGATAATGTTCACTCACTAGAATCCTTTAAATTACACCATGGGGAATTTATATCTTTTTTATTTTTATTACTATTACTAAATTTATTGAAGTATTATTTTTATATCTTTTTTTCATCTTTTATATATAGAAAATCATGCTTATTGTTTTCAAAATTATTTCACTCAAAACAAATTAATTATATAAAATGTTCTACATGCTTATTGTACATGTTTAATATTTTTCTAAAACCCCTTCTCTTGATTTTGAATTTTTGAAATTTTAATATATTTTTATAATCTCATCATTTTATCATGAAAGACACATGGATTCATCATCTTCATATGATTCATATATTTGGATTCATTTATTATTTGAATCATTTAAAGAATTAGATAAAATAAATGAAATTTTTTATTTCATACTAATTATATAATCTATATGATTAGCTTGTGGTTTAGATTCATTAATCATAATATTTCCAATAATATATTTTACCATGAATCTTTTGAAATTTTTATATTTTCTAAGGGAAGCTGATATTCTACCCCACATGGGTGGCAATAATCTGAGAAAATTATTCCAACAAAAAAATGTTTTATAAATGGATATTCCCTTCTTATAATTATGTAATATAATCACATGAAATCAAAACACAATGAAAAACTAAGTACTATGTTACCATTAAATATAACACATTCACATATGTGTGTTTCGAATTTCAAAAATCAGACAGGCACGATTGTGATCAGTAAAATGTTTGTAGTGAAATGGAACAGAAATAATTTTTAGAGAATTGTAAAAAACCATTTTGAATAGTAACCTACCCTTATGAATATTAATATGACACATATTAATAGTAAATCGTCCAAAAGAATAGTTACCTCACACATGAATGTATAAATAAAATTTAGGCATCCTATAAGTGATGATATTATCATAATAAAAGTTTTTTTATTTTTGTAAAACATAAATAATTAATTATTGTTAATTAATTAATTTAAAATAAATCTATTTTAAAAAAATCTGTTCATAAATTCTCAATTTTATGTCTCCTGGTATGAAGATAATTTTATAAGTCCTTATGTAATGATTCAAAACAATACAAAATCCTTTATGATTTTATCATTTGTATTTTTTTAAAAAAAATTATTACATTACATAAAAATTAAATTTATTATATTTGGAAAATTAATTCAGAAAAATTAAGTTCATATTTATAATCTACATGTGAAAAAATTGTTAAGGTTAATTATTTGGATTTTTCTAAAATACTCGAATTATTGATGAATAGTAAAATACGATAATTCAAAAATATGCTAATACCCAAATTTATGCATCACGTGTGAGTTATGAATGAAGTAAATTGACAATGTTTTAAACTCACATGCATATATTATTTTATTTTCTCCAGGGTTCATCATTATTTCTGGTCTTCAAGGAAATTAATAAAATGAGGAATTGAATGTAATGAAAACCCTGCTCTCCTCCACAATAAATAACACCCCATAACCTATTATATACACTCCACTCAAGCCTGGTTCCTGGACTAAATTCATCAAAAATATTTCACCTAGGACCCCCCAACATCCAACATCCCTTTGTCTCTGAAAAAGTAAAAATCCGCTCTCATTAAGAGGCTCTCAAGGAAGAATGATTCAAGTGGTAAATTCTTATTTTCAGTTCTATTTCGTTATTTTCATGTTAATTTGTTTTCCTTTCTATACTTAACAATCCTCATCCAAATGTTATGAAAAATCTTGTACCATATATGTATTGGAAATTTTTTTATGATAATGTAATATGTTATTTTCATCTATCCTTTACTATAATTTATTACTAGTAGTAAGGAATCCTTCGAAGATGTGTTAATTTAACATATTCAAGGATGATGGTTTGAAATATCATTTACCTATTAAATTATGTTACGTAAAACCAATTTAATGGTTTAAAAATATTATTAAATATTTATTTTATCTTATGTTTTGTATTTTAATCCTTTTTCGAACAATATGTAAAATAATAATACAGAACAAGTTAATTTTGAGCAAAATCCCCAAGTTAATCAAAACGATCATCAATAATGTTTTTTATAATTATTCACCTTCACTCAAAATATAAAAATGAATTTTATAAAAATGTAATATAGTATATTTTTCATAATATCATATAACTTTAACTCTATAAATCAACTCCTATCACATATGTGTGTCCGAACATGAATATGAGTGAATCTATCATTAAAACTAAGGAACAAAACTGACCCCAACAAAGAAATAGAACCTCATAACCAAACTAAAATGTAACGAATGGACATAAAATGTTAAAAAAAATCATTTAAATAAATAATAGGTTCGTGAGTTAATAAAAAATTATCCTTTTTTAATTATTCAGTGCATTAATATAATGTGGAGAATACCATCAAACTTAAGGTATGAGATCCTCTATATTTATCATTTATTCAAGATTTTCCTATAGGTAATGACATTTTTGGATTAATCCTTAACGATGGTGTATGATTTCACCCATCATCCATACTTCCCTCATGATGTATAATTGATGATAAATCCCTTTATATCTCACTAATCTCTCTTAATTATACATGATATCATACTGATTTTCCATAAGGGATTCTATGTGGATCTTTTTTATTCCTTTATGTTGCTTTATCTTCCTTTTACCAAAATGAAATTATATTATATTTTTACGTGAATATTCCAAATTATGTATTCATGTACCAAATTCATTTATCAATACCCTTTCATTATTCCCATTTATATATATACATGTTGTTATGTGATTTCCTCCTCAATACATCCCGACAAGCAAGCCTGTTTTGAGTGAACTTTCCGAATTCATACCTGATTTCCAGTGCACTCTATATTATTTTTTAAGAAAGCATTGTATTTATAAAATAAATATTTTTATTATGAAAACTATCTTGGCTCACTTCTGTTTTTACATAATGGATTTTTACATTTTCTATTTTAATGGCTCTGTATTATTTTCCTTAAAACGCCAAAAAAGCTTCTTAATGCTAAAATTTAATAAATAATTTAACTTCATGTTTTAAATTATACCTGAAATTACTTAAAATGATATAAGACTATTTTACCTTATGAATTTCCATGTATATTTTACTTCCTTTATTTCAAGGACACTTTTATGATGCTCACATTTGCTATTCGTTAAGACATAAATATGGTACCCAATTCATTCAACATGTATCCCTTATGTTTATGTAAGACTAATTATGTATGATTGTATATGTGGAAAACACATTAATGAAAATTTAATATGGGTGTGCCCTGATATATCTCTAATGCATTGGGAAAATTTGAGTCCTGTGAGATATTATGTGAGATAGTCTTGGCGGTTATCCTTATCTTGTTCCACCATGTGTGACGATCTTGGTGGTTAGCCTTGGCTTGTGAAACCATATTCAATGGTGTTTGTAGTAATTAATGAATCTTAATAATGTTATGTTATTTGTTTCTTCCACATTACAATGACTCCATGTTTATATGATTTTATGTTTATATGTTATTATTCCATAAGTTACTTTCTTTTTAATGTCATCATTCCAAACCTTCTAACAAACATGTCAACGTTTATTACTATTTTATTTCCTATACAATGATATTTAGCTCATCCATTTGTTCATGTCTTCCCTTGGGTACCCTATACCGATGTTTGGGAAAAATGGAAGATATATGATCACAATAGATACAAAATAAAAAGTTGTTTTTATAATTATTTTTATGTTCCTAGTCATCCATGAAAATAGACTTTATGATCCATGTGTTGTACTCTGAGCTATAATTATGCTTAAAAGCATGTATTATCATACATAAAAAGGTATTTTCGCTATGATTAGTGTCAGAGGATGGTCTGTATATTTTTAGAGATTACCAATAAGGAACATTAGTAATAACATTATTCATGAGACTATGTATAAGAAAAAAATTCTAAATTTTTGTATGTATAGAGTATGTGGTTGACTAAAAGAATACAACTGTTCTTAGATACAAACATGTATAGGTGGCACTAGAACAGATGTACCAAGGGGTAAAACTCGAAAACAATTGTTTGAGCCAGACTCAAATGACAACTGATACACTACAACGAGCCTTGATTCACTCATAGTTTGATACTCTCATCGGATATGCTTCTGTAAATTCATGAGCTTGTTAAAAACCATTATTAAGGGAACAAAAAATCACCTATGAATATAATTTAATAAATAGATCAATGATAACATAGATTGAAACATGGGTAATAAAAAAATGGATACACTTCTCCATTACATGTTTATAATTTTATGTTTAACTTTTCTTTTTTTTTCGCTCATGAGTTATGTATTGAAATGATTAACATCCAGTAGAACATCAGAAATATCAAATTATTTTTTGATGAAATCATAAATTAATTTTATCATTTTCTAGTATGTTAGTCTTGTTCCCTCTATATGGGGAACATTGAGTAACTATTTCTTATTACACATTCAAAAATGAATTCCACCTTACCATTTACAACCATTTCTCTAAATGATTACATTGTGAGATTTTATATAATTCATATTTTTCTTAATAACTATCATTTACCAACCACCGATTGTATATCTAATGTACTACAATAGGGATCTTACTAAATATGATGTGATTACAGATGATTTATATTCTTCATATTTTCAAATAACCCTCAATGATCTTCTATGATACTTTTTTACGATAACATCCTATAAGTCTATTACTGGAACTATCTATACACATCCAAGTGTATTTGTAATAATTTTCTCATGATATGTCATGTATTCATCTATATTATGAAATTATTGGATAAAAATAAAATCCTATGTCTGATGATTGTTCATTGAAACCACATAATTATGAATTTTTTTAGAAAACATTTTCTTTTTTACATCATATGAGGATTTATTTATTCGATGAAAATCAAGAATTTATTATAACTACTGAAATTACTCATAGAAATTTTATTTATCATTCAATAACATTTATCATCTAGTGTTTATCCATTATCATACCATGTTCATTTGATATAATTCATGTTTTCTTTCATGAGAAACAGCCTCATCAATGCATTATTCATTGATTTTAAAAATATTATAAATATTCAATTTTATCATTAGGCATGCCTATATGTTTCAAATCATAAAAACCACCATTCAACATAACATAAAAAAAGTTCATTATATTTTACAACAATCAATTTTCTCCAACTACTTCTATCATCCATATTTATATATAATCATAAATTCCATATGAAAATCGTGATTTTTTTGCATTGAGAATATAAATTAATTTCTATATTTAACAATATTTCAAAAATAATTTTATCTTTTTCCATTCATTACCATAAATCACAACCCCAATAAATTTAGTAGTACGATAAAAAATAATCAATTCATCAACAATATATAATTTTTTAATAATTATTTGTTGATGTAATCCTATATTTAATTATACAGATAATTATTTATCCACCTGTTTGATTGACATAGTTTGTTCACATCCATCTTCTGTTTTTGTGAACATCCATATGGTCATCTCCCAAACATTCATCTGATAAAGAGACTATGAAATTATGAATATGTTATGTTTGGTTAATTGGACACATAATCCGATGGTAGAACTAAAAAACCACACTCTGATTTCCTTTTTCCGATTGAATTCATCTAATCACCTTTCAACAATTCACTCATCCTAATCACCTCTCTATACTGTCTTCTACATTCATTTTTTATAGTCCCAATTTTAATTTTTCATTCATCAAATAAATCTATATTCTTTAGGATGTCCCTTCTCTTTGTAGTTACAATCAATTCAGACATATTTTTAATAAATTTTAATATATTGATAATAAACACACTTCTCAAAATATGAATTTCCTCTATTAGACTTTTAAAATAGATTTTCAATAATTTTTGGTATACTCCTTATTGATAAAATAAATTTTTTCCTATCATGTAGTGAAAAATATCAATCTACAATATAGAAATAACACTGTTTGAATATTTATTATATTAATAAATCATGACAAATTATATTATTATTTATAAATTTCTCAATACAACACCAATTTAACTAATACTAATGGATACATAAATCGATCATTATGGAAACATCTTCTTTTTAAAATTTTTAACATTTTAAAATCAATGAAAATTTTATATTTCATTGATAACCATTAGACAATATTGATGATAAATACAAATTATAAATCTTGTGATATCTCTTATCCCACTTTTTTATTATTTTAATCTATCAAAGTACTATCCATTTGAACTTGTATATATGTGAATATTTCTATACTTTTATTTTCATTCTTTAAATCTCATTTAGTTTAACAAACATCAATTGATTTCACATTCTACCCCCTTACTGAAAAAGTAAAACTTTTATCAAAAAAATATATTTTATCGGTCCTATGGATGTTACCATCCATTATTTCACTATACGGATAGGTGAGCCATTATTACCATTGTTAAAAGTTGATTTGATATTCAAAACTATTATTTCCATTAATAATTGATCTTAAAACCTCATTGAATAAGAACTCATAAAAATTTATATAATATTATACCACATTTATTCATAAATAAGGATACAAATTTAGATATAAAATACTTGTATGATATATCAACCTAAAATTGTTGTATGCACATCAACAAACATATTTAAAAACACATGTAACAATTACTATTATCAACCTCAGAAAATATTCATACATATAATTTTATTATACGATTTAATATTTAAATTTCACCCCCTTTGTGTTAATTTTTTTTCTAGTGTAACCAATGATTATATAATAATAATAAAACAATCATTTTCAAATGACATTCCACTACGAACAATTAAAAATAATGGTATTTCAATGATATATTGACATTGGAAGTAATAACATTGCATCTTCTTTTTTCCCAGTCACAAAGACCATTACTGTTATTTTTATAATGATTAATCTATTCAATTTATATTATTTTGAAAATTTATATTTAGATAACAAAAAAATAGATCTGTGATGTGTTGAAATATAAACATTGGAGAATTTATACATCTTTATAATGACATGTATTTTTTAATATATTCCTCTCGAATTAAATATTTTATATCAAATAAAGATAGAATATTTTTTGAAATTTCTATCTTGAATTGATATAAACCAATTTAATTTAATCATGGATGTCCCTCATATATTTTTTCAACAAACTATATTAAGAATTATTTAAAGAAGAAAAATTACTTAACAATTTACCTCTTTGGTTGATAATCAATTCACTATCATATGTTCTCACTAGAGATCATGATTCAACTTCAATTCCCAGTTTTGAAAGATAAAATAGAAAAACAAAATGTTTGGTGAATTTGTTTTCCCTCCTTTTATTCAAAATGTTAACATTATGTTTGAGATAGTTTTCTCAACCATGTTACTCCATTAACTCTAGTCTCAATGATTCCAAACCCAAACATTAGATTTGTTTTATCCTATTGTACCATTGATATTTTAAAGTTTCCTTATTCTTTGTTTAGAGAAATTTTATTCACAGTTCATTTGGGGATGATTCCTTTTTAATCCTTTAAATGACTACATCATGTTTTAGTAGAATTAATAAACCATCATATTTAATATGGCACGATTTTTATAAATATCACATGAAACATTTTTATCTCATGATTTGTGGTTTTTATAACCTCTCATTTATTTAATAACTATAATGGAAAATATTTTTTCAATTTGACTATAAATTTCTTTTAATTTTGTCATTTTCCACATTGTGTCTAAATCGCCTATGAAGATAAATAACATATCATTAAAACATTGGTTACATGTTTGAGTTTTCCAAGGGGATTCTAATGAGTTATTTTTTTATATGTTGTTATGGATGATTCAATTTTATTCAACTTCATTGATTTAGAATCAATGTTCTTCTCAACTTTCATTATTAATATCTTATTGGGTGAATTTATTATTACAAGATTACTATTGTGGTATAAAAAGTGGCATCATAATTACTATTCTATATATTTGGTGTTATTTTCCTATCATATTTATATAACATTTATTGTGAAACAGTACGAAAAATTTGAAAAATAATGGTTTGAAAATAATTATATTTTAAATCCTTATAAATTAGTATGAAATAAACAGATTTTTCATAATCTATGGAATGTCCATATTTATTATTTTATTTCTCCCCATTGGCGTGGGAATACTTTTTGGTTTATCAATTTATGAATTACACCAAAAATATAATAAACAATTCTCAATCTTTTGCTGAAGAAAAATTTACACCCATTACATGACAATCATATATCTCTTTCATGATGTTCATTGGGTTTCTTTATATATATTTTTAGATACGTAATAAAAACTATCTTCTAAAATATTTTTAATATCTAAAAAAGTAATAGAGGTAGGATTATTATCATCATTATTCATTCATAACTATATATATATATATTTTCTAAACTCATCTATTAATTAGAATTGATTTATTAAAATTATTACAAAAAAATAAGTATCCTACAACTTACCTCACATGTAGATGATATAGATCATTGAATGAATTCATGATCATCTTTTCACATGTTGGTGGATTGTTATCATTTGAATCCTATAATGATAATTGTTTTTAGTAATATTATATTTACATTTAGAATACTCAATAAATGTATTCTCATGACTAACATGACTAACTCATGATTATAATCATCTCATATTGAGTGAGTTTTTCTAATGATAAATCATAATCACCATATCTTCACAGACCATAATCATTAATTACAATTCATCATCATGTACCTTATAAAAGTTTTGTTAAAAGTAATCAAATTCCACGATCATATTATATATTATTAATATTTAAAATTCTATTCCATCATTAGAAATTTTCAACTATTCTTCAAGTGAGTACATCTTTATTTCTAAAGACTTCATGGCTCCATATTTTGGGTCCACATACTTTATCCAATTATTTTCAAACATAGAGGAATTTATTTCAATCAGAATCAATTTTTATTTATCATATCAGTCCTCATTGGGATATTTTTACATTATAGAAATTGTTTTTGTAAATAATAATGCATCTTATCTACTTATTATTCTATTTGGGTAAGATGTTCATTAACTCTTTCAAAGACATCATAACCAAGGGATACTACTTAATTGGGAATAAAAAGTAGAAAATATATATATATAATATCTAACATATCATTATAATTTGTTGATAGATCACTATCTTCACATATAAGAGAATATTCATCATAAGGATAATTTGTGTAAGAATATTGACATCCCTCATAATCAAAACAACATTTTCAATTGATATGAGGTAGTAATGTTTTATTTCTCTTTATTGGTATGCTGGAAAATATATTCTTTAAATTCTAGGTCAAATAATGTTTTTGACCAAGTCATGTATAATCAACTAGATTCAACATTTTAGCTAAGGAGGATTTCATATTCAAATTTATTTCTTATTTTTTCATATAAATAAAATTATTTTTAGAAATAGAATGATTCAGATATATAACTAAACCAGCACCAAAACAAATTTTTATTGTAAAGACTAGAATAAAAAAATAGTAATAAAAATATAATAAAATTAATGTAGTGAATCTAATTGAGGTGAAACAACCCTTTGGTTCCAATTAAAACGCCAATTCAGAATATTCAAACCACAGAGAGGGTGTGGGTGAATTTTTCATCGGAACATTGTAGATAATATTCTAGTTTTTCCCATAACTACATAGCCTTATTAGGATCTTGATTCTTCTATTCTATTTATCATTAAATTATAATGGTATATGTATTAATAAAATAAAATAAACAACATCGTTTATGTTCTTAATTAATCAATAATAATAGATAGCCAATTACAAATATACTTATGATAAGTACATTAATTTTATACAATAAAAATATTTTTACTATAATTGATTGGATAGAAAAAATAAATAACCTAATTTTTTCCCTAAACATTCTGAGGGGGTTGGAATTTATATTGAATCTTTATACTAATGATGACTTATTCCAAAATATTTCTCCTTACAAGTTCGATATACTTCATGTGAAGATAGCCTTATAAGTTATCTTATAATATCATTTGAAAATGGATAATGTAATCCACTGGGTGGGAATTTTTTTGGATTTCATTGTGATTTTTTTATTTACATCCTTATTATTAGTATTAAAAATGAATATTATTAAGAAATAATTATTCTTTCTTCATCAAAATATAACATCAAAATATTCTTTTCCATATATTAATCCTTTATCTGAAACGTATTCCTTTAATCCTTCTATATAATTATTCATGTATAATATATTTTCATCTAGTGATAGTTCACATCATCCTTAATTCTAAACAATATTTTTCTAAGATGTTTTGACTATAAATAATTTTATACAATGACATTGTTATCTTGGTACACTGACTCTGCATCTGATGGCCTCATCACATAATTTATCTAATCCCATCATTGTCTTACTAATCATTTGGTGATATAAATATGGTGTTTCTAATACCTCAACTACATTTTCCCTATTCTAGTACATGTACGTCTGATCACATCTTCCCATAATCTTATGAAGCTTTACTACTACCCCAAATGATCAACTCAATCTACCACCCATACTCCTACTATTATGTCTTTATATAAAACATACAAAGAGAATATAATTATTTAAATCTTCAAGGTGAGATCTAGCAAGAATTAGTTTAATTTCATAATAATAATAACATACACTAAAAATCACATAACCAACAACTCAATCAACCAGTTTGGAGAAAAAATAACATATTATAGCGTATTTTATACTTTATATAGGCATTATTTCCCTACAATATTAATAAATAAAACCTCAATAAAATTTTAAAACCACAGTTATAAATTTGAATATCTCATTCGTCCATATCTTAAGTACACCAACTTTTTATTATTTATAAACAGGGGTAAAACAATCATTATAGGAAACATCCTCAAAATTTAGCCTCAAAATTCTTCCTCAATTATTTTAAAATATCAGCACAAATAACAATTTATTCTCATTGATTAACTTACAATTTAATGCATATATTTTCATTAACAAAATTAAATGACTATATAAAATCATTTTGAAACCCATCAATCCTTTTTTGGGTAAACATAATAACAACTCTTCCACCTATGGAGATTTATTAGTGTTTATTCTCTTCCTCAATGGAACACTACCATTTGAAGGTGATCTGTCTAGTCATTATTCATATGGTATGTTTCAAATATACAAACATATTATAACTCATAGAGTTATTTCATCTAAGGTACTCTTTCAAATCTAACTTCCATATTAGCTTTCATATCCATTCTTCCAACTGATATATTTTTTGTTTTTATATAATTTATCTCTTATATAATTATTATGTTTTATTAACCCTAAAATGATTATATATCATACATTCACAATTATATTCTTCCATATGATGAGTTATCAATTATTTTTTATTTTTCCTATATTCATTGATCCCACAATGATATAACATTATCATTCTTTTTAATGATATCATAGAACATATTCATAAAATTATTTAACACTTAGTCAAATATGTTATAAAATTTTTTATTGACATATCTCATATACTTCCTTTTATTTTAACTATATAAAAAATCATCATCCTATTATTGATGATATTGCAATGAAACATTTTTTTCCTAAATATGTCTCTATGAATCCTTTTTTCGATAACATCATATTGTGACATCATTGTTTTGTTATCATTTATCATTTCTTAAAAATGTTGATTTTTATGAATCCTATTCTTTATCATTTGAGAACATCTATCTAATAGAGTTATTATGTTGAGTTCCCATATTCAATCAAAAAAATTCATACCTCATTTTTTATCAACTTCTTGGTAAAACATAGAATTATTCATTTACTACAACTTCATAAATACCCTATTATATTTATAAAAAAGAATATTTGGTAGACATAGTAAAAAGAATCTCCCATCATTCCTTAAAAATATAAATTTATTCTGGAACCATTATGTTGCACCATATTTTCCCCTCATACAATTTTATCATGAAACAAGTATTACATGGCATGATCGTGATATTTGGTACATTATAAATGATACAACATCACTATACTTTTCTCTATCTCATAGAGTATTTTCTCTTCTTCTTGTCATTAATTACAATAACTACCACCAGTAATTATCATAATTACTAAAAATTGAAATATATCACCATGTATATGCAGATATAGTTTGTCTAATAACGAATATTCTGATGTAATTATAATTTTAATTAGTCAAATATTTATTTCCAACTATTAAATGACCAAATCCATCCATTAACAACTGTTTACTATTATTGTGAACATTGTATTGGTAGATTTATAAACAATATGATGATAAATATAATTTTCAAGAATGACATAATAAAATTCCTCCATGAAATGAAAAATTTCATGAAACATCAATCTATTTTTTTTTAACAAATTGACTACATCATATCACCTAACTTTGATCGAGTACATTTGATCACCTTGGTATACCATTATCTATATTCATTTTTTATGGTCTTTATTTCTTTCATTAATTCATCAAATAAATAAAATTTCATTCATTTTATTCATTTCTTTCAAATAATAATATTTTTAAAAATAGAAAATGGAAATTATGTAATGTTAATAACTAATATGATTCTCTAAACATCAAGTACATGATTGAGAGTTTATGAACAAAAAATCATCATCTTGGTTGAAATAAATGTATTAAGACAAATATTATATTTTTTTAAGTGAATAATAATTATATACACTAAGGAAATAAACCAATTATATATTTCATATGAAAATATTACATAAAAAAGTTAATTTCATATTCATCTATCCATCAATGATAAATCAAATTTATTAACAATATTGGATAATTAAATATAAAAATATTGATGATTTTTCTTTATAATATCATCATCATATTGAAATCAATAAAGTATTTAATATTCATTTATAAAAATTAAATAAAATAAAACTAAAACAAAATATGGGATTTTTGCATGTAGTTGATGATGAAACATACTCATGATATCTATTTTCATCAGATGGTTTTTTATTAATATGTTAATATTTATGCCTTTTATTCTAAATCATTACTATAATTTCCTATTGTTCGTATATTTTTGGGATATTTATTGTATTCATTCAAATCAATTGATTCTAGTTAGACATGAATATACTACATATTTATTGTTACTATTTTCTGATTCGTTGTATATTTTGATTATATGATGTTCATTATAAGATGTATCAACTTTTATTATTCCATATCATGGTTTTCCAATGTCCCCTGACATGTTGGATTCTATATTGGGGTGAAACCATTTTCCTATCACTACCATTGAGTATTCCCAATGGTATTCCCATGTTAACCTATATATATATATGAATAGATTTCTAATTTTTTGATATATTGAAATATATTTTCGAAACCTATGATGAACTGATTCCTAGAGTATTTTAATTAAAATTACAATAGAAGAAAAATAAATAGATAAAAAATTTGCAACCAAAATATCCCTTAGTTCTGAATAACTATGATTAAATTTATAATTTATTTATTACATAATATATAATGTAGTGAAGAGAAACATGTTACAATATTCTCTCTATATTAATTATTAAAAATCATTGGGATAGGTTTCTAAATGTTTCAATGACATGATAAGGCATTTTTTTCATTATGTATTTGATTTGGAAATCTTTAAAAGAACCATTCATTATGAATTAAATCATGACTTTAAATGTATCATTATCATAACAATTATGAAGGAATTCATTTATATGGATGTAGAACGATTCACCATTTTTTTAATTTTTTTGGAGTGTCAATTTTTCGAGAAAAATACTAAGATAATATATAGTGTATCTCAAATAAAATAATTAAATTTTATAGCCGTTTAGTTAAAATATCATTACATATAGATGGAAAACGTTTTATTATGACTTCTTACGGTATTTATTCAATTTAAGAAGATAATTTCTTGGACTATAGTTGTAATCATGATTATTTCACTGGTCCAAAAATAGATAAGTAAAAATATTAATCTACGATAATTATTTTCTATATAATAGAGAAAAGGTTTATATCAAGGATAATCCAAATTACAGAAAAAATTATAAAGAATTAGTTGGAAGGATACCATATCAAGTAAACAACTTAATAAGAACATGATTTTTATGAGAACACCTTCTTATTATTTTATTACCATCAAGGAATTTAGAAGGGAAATTATATAATAAACTTGTTACACATAATAATTATAATATGTTTAAAAAACTAAATAAACATACAAATAAGTATTCTCACTTTACATATATCCATCCTAATTTTCAAGTATATTTATCATAATTCATGCCATTCACACATTAAGTTTTTTTAACACAATATATTAAAATTAATAAAACGTATTATTTGATTTCTAACATGGAAAACCATGTGGGTACATTTTTAATTCACTTGATGAAAACTGGAAATGAAATATAGCAAGAAATCTTGGTATTAAAAAAAACGAATAATAAAAAATGAAACCTTATATTGTGGGACATAGTTTTTAGAGTAGAAATTTGCAGCTAATTAAGAAATACAGGTAATACATAATCCTACAACCAAGTATAAAACATCATAAGAGAATATAATACTAGAGTATTCCATGGAATTGTAAAACAGATAAAAAAATTAATATATAAAAATAAGAAATGAGATGAGAAATAAAAATCTAAAAAAGAATGATAGATAGTACCCTAACACCAATATTTCCATAAATATTGTAGAATACACAATAAATAGTTAGTTTAATATTTTTATGTAATCATATTTGATGTACTATAGTTATATTTCATTTGTAGAAGAGGGAATAAAAATTATAATTATTTTTTTATCAAGGATAGTCTAGCTAAGAGAAAATAACTCAATGAAGTAAATCCTATTTTAATGCATGAGTAATTATTAGCATTTATACCAAGGTATGTACATATTATATTAAGATACCCTAGTAATATAGGGAAAAATATAATATTAGGGGTTTTGTTTTTTTAGTGTGTTATGTTACCTCAGTGGTTGCATTATATTGATTCCATCTTGGGTTTATGTGGAACTATAAATTAAATAATTAAATCCATGTTTCGTTTAAATTGAAATGGTATGGTGATCAATGAAACAACACTTCTAATTTTTTAGATTATTTTCTCAAAAAAATTGAATAATTTTACTTCCCTTAAAATTTTTATTAATTTAGTTTGAGGAATATTAGAATATATGAGTCTTTCATGGAGAACCATTTTTTTAAACAACAAGAGCTCTCATTAATGGAAATGAGGAGAAGTTTTTTTTTAAAATTTGGTGAAGTAAACATAAATATTTATTTCATTAATTTTTTTGAATATGAAATAGTGGAAAACTTTAATTTCAAAGACATTGTTGACGAATTTAACATTCTATTAAAGTCATTACTAAAATTTGAGTTCTCAAAAAATTAATATTAATATTTAATAAATTATAATTAAGAAGTTTAAATAATTAGAATCATAGTGGATACCCTAAATTATAAATATTAATAATAATTAATTATATCAATTAAAAAAAGTAACAAATGAGGATAAACATTTCTAAAAATATAAGATTAATAAATTTTGGGGAATCAAACTCGAGTTCCTTCACCATAAATGTTGTTATCTTTTGTGAATTGTATATTAATGTTTTCAATGTATTGTAGATGTGTAATTGAGTGATATAATTATTGATAGTAAATCAATGTTGTATAAGAAATTTCTTCCAATATAATATAATATATATGGATGAAAATTCCAAACCTTATAGGTAGAATCAATGATACATTAAAAATAATTTAATGTGGGACCATTTTTGTATAAAATTATAATGGATAATTAACTCCCATTATTATAGTGACTTAATAAATAAATTTTAAACTAAATTAAATAGAGTAATGATATAAGAAATGATAAATTCATATTCCTTTATTTTATACAAATATTTAACATTTTTGGATAAGTGACAATTATATTTATTCATATGGATAATATGGGTACAATAAAAAAATTTATTTCACTGAAAAATTAATATAAGATATGGATAAACATTCCATATTTTCTATTTTATTAACAAAATTTATTTTTGATATCATTTATTCTCTATAGATTTTTTATAAATGCATTATTTAAATATTTTATGAATTAAATAATGAATTATTGATAATATTTATGAATTCTTTCCAAACAAATGCAAGATCGTTCAATTAATGTTTATAAAATGTTGATAAGGTTATAGTAATATGTAAAAATAATAATGTAATGTTTTGTTAGAAATGTTTTCACTTGCAAGAATAAAAGTTGATATTTTCATCAATTTAATATCAATCAAATATATTTATGTTGACGCACCAACATTCTTACATTTTTTGTGCTACCCATGCATACATATGTTTGTAAAATCATAAATTCTCATGAACTTTTTAGATATTTTTAATTATTTATTAATTTTTTTAATATTATTATCTTCCATTGAAGCATGTTTCAAAAAAATAAATATACCATTCAGTTTTGACTAAATATAAAAAAAATTATTTCTATAATGAAATACATGGTGAAATCTTCAATTATGATTTTACCATAATGTGAAAAACTATTTTAATTGATGTATAACATTGGTGAAAAAGAGTTTTGTGAAACCATTGGATTAATGAATGAAAATATATAAAAAACTATTTGTTATATAAAAATATATTTTATGATGCTATAAAACCATACATGATAAATGATAATGATACAGTAGTGGTTTTTTTTATATTTGATAAATATTGGTTATAACAACTATTCATAAAATTCATTGCTTATACAAACAACCATTCTATAATATATTTTTTAATCGAAAATTATATCCAGAATCAAATTATCATGTATATATTCTTACTTCCTGAATACAACCTTGAAATAAAATATAATAAGGAAATGAAATTGTCAATGATGATATATTTTCATAGCCAGATCTATGTAAATATTATTTAATTATAAAATTAATTAATTAAAAAATATTATTATAAAAATTGTACCATATAGAATATCACATAATGTTATTTTAAAATCATGATCTACATATTTTATGATGTGGTGTATATATATTTATAAAATGAGAAGAGTATAATGATTTGAAATGAATTCCACCTTTACTTCTGTAATTATACAATAAATTTTATGGATTTTGTGGTTGTAGGGATTAGAAGGTGTATCACAAATTATATAGTTGATAATGTTATGATTACTTTTTAATTTTTTTGAAGAATGAGTTCACCCTTAAATTCATCATACAATTGGAGAAGTATTTGAATTCAATTAATATTTTCTACAATTACATCAAGTAATTTTATATTTTTTCATGAATATATAATAATTGGAAATAACTGGCTAAAATAAAGACAATAATGTTTTAAAATACATTCCCTTAAGGTTATCTATGTTTATTATATAACATATAATTGAAAAATATTTTCCTTTTCTAAAATAATTTCAAAATTAATATATATATTTTTATTTAATATATGTCAATATTGGAAGATGTTAAAACATGTTTAGAAAACACTTATCATTATATAATTATACTTATCCAATAAATTTATCTTCCATGAGATGAATTCATTGAATAATTTACTATAAACATGGTACATAAATTAATAATGATAATTTTCATAATTTATTGATTTATTGATGATATTTCCAACATATAAACACACTATATTAACCATAAATATGTATCCATGGATGAAATTTTGAATAAGAAAATTAATTGAATATTTTACATAATATGAAATCTTCCTGCAAGAAATTAGATTCCATGATCAATAAAAATATTACACATGTATTATATTATATAAAACATGGATTATATTGTCTCAATAACATATAGTATATTAAAATGCATAGAAAATAGCTATAATTTTTTAATATAAAACATTTTAGGATATGAAAAAAACTGAATAAGGATTTTAAATATCCAAAGAAAAGTATTCCTCTAAATGAAAATAATCTTGATTGGATAAGGATAAAAAATATTACAATTCCATGGTCAATAATGGAAAATAATAATAAGAAAATGAATTTTAAATGAAACAAGAAAATTTTATATTTGGTTATAATGTCCTCATATTTATGAATTAGCATTAAGTTATATTAGAAAAACAAAAACAAAAGTTAGTATATATTTACGCAGTCACAATTTTATATCATAATGATGATGCAATTTTGTTCATTGAGATAATATTAGAATAATAGAGAATAGAGAATTTAATTAAAGTAATATATAAAATTAAATATTATAAGATTCCTTAATGAAATTAATATAATATAATATAGTATTCTTCAAGGTATATACAAGAATCGTAGATCTGAAAAAAGGTAAACTATCTACTCATGAATTATATTATCTCTATTTACTACGTCTAACTATCTAGGTATAGTTAATAAGGAACTATTTATTAAAATGAATTAAAAATGATGATCAATATCCTTCACGTGATGTGTTAATGTGATCATAAGAATTTATTATAAAGAATCCACAATTTTCATGATGATGAGAAATTGATAAAGATAAAAAAACTATAAATGTTCTTTAAATTTAGTAAACACTAACACTAAAAAGGAAAAAAGAGATAGTGAATTTTGATAAATTTTTCCAAAAATACTGATTATAATCATTTATTTTTTTTTATTTTTTAATTTTTGTTTATTTTTTTAAAATATAAACATGAATGAGTTAATCTATTTATTCTTATCCAAATAAATTAGTGCATTTGATACTCTAAAGCATATTATATTTCACCCATAAGATCTACTTATTTTGTTGTTATGTTAAGGATATAGTGTGTGTAGACATTATCGAAATGATTATTATTTGTTCATAATGTTTAAAGAATCATGGGATATAGATAAAATATATATGTCCTCCCAAAAATAAAAAAGGCCCATTATCATTTTTTACTTTATTTTATTTACTCTTATAAAATCTTTTTAAATAAGATAATAATAAATAAATAAAATGTAAAATATAAAATGAAAAAATTATAATAAGTATTATTTTAATTAAATTCTTATAAAAAATAAATGTATCCTTTAAAAAAATTTTAATAAGATTATAATGATTAAAATAAAATTTATATAATTTATAGTACAAAACATATGGGAAAATATTTTTTATAAATATAGAATAAATGAATAATTAATCATATATTCATTATCAAATCATTACTAATAAATATAAAGTCATTTTATTGAAAAAATGAAAATATTCTAAAATCAGGGTTTTATCGTTGAAATTAGTTTATCATAATAAATTGAATTACTCGGTATATATGAATTGGTTTAATGAAATTATTCAGTAATATATTTAATTTTATAAATTTACATTCTTAATTTTGTTGATACTAGGAATGGATATTGAATAATATCATTTTTAATGCATAAAGATAAATTTTTAATATGGGTTCTATATGTATTGAGTAAATAATTTAGAAATAATTTATATGACTTATAATATATGATTATTTTAAAAATTATTTGTTACGTTAAATCATAATAATAAATTTGGTACAATATGATCAACTTAAATAATATTGATATGAATATATACCATGGTAATACTACTTTCACAACAATAAGAGTTAAAATGCATAATAATGGGTTCAAACAAATCGATACGACATCAAATATTACTAAAAATTTTCAAAAATATTATTAGTTGTGTGGAATTAGAGAATTTCATACACTATATTTAAAATTACACTAAATTGGATCCAATAAACATGAGAATTATCTATATTATATTTTGTTGTTCATAATATTTAATGTAACGTCCCGGATCCCGGTTCCACTCAACGGGTGCCCCAAACCCTGTTGGTCACATGACCTCAAGTGCATTTCCCCAAACACCAGAGGCTGTCGACTAGATGTGAGGGCCCAGGTCTTATTGTGGGGAAACTATGCCCTCATTTCTCAAAGTATAGCGCAACGGAATAAAATAAAAAGCATACAACAACAGCGGAAGCAATGAACCATACACAGTTAATATTAACCATGGCAGTAAAAGATAACCAAACAGTTATATAGATATGATGCAACATGTATCAAGTTCAAATAATATAGCCAGAACATATTACATAGCAGTATAACAGAATACAGAGTACAACAAAGCAAAACAAAATAGTCGCTAGCATCGCGAGCCAAAGCCCGATCCCATTCTCCCCTACTCCTTAGTAGAAATCATGTACCTGTATAGGGACCCTTTCCCTTGTCCACACTTGCAGAAATGTAATATACTTGGGCCGAAGACATGACCCAAATAGGGTGTGAAAAATAAATCCCAGTAGGCACCCACAAAAGGCTCGTGCCCAACTGTATGTAACCATGCAACAATATTGTTAAAAATTAAAAGGTCATAAACTCAGCAGTACTCAAAAGTAACTAACATACCATTTATATTTCCATTTTATTATTTATTTAACCATTTATTATTAAGAAACCACGACAGTGAATTTCTATGTAAATAATCAGTGTCCCCAGACACGCAACCCACACCCATGGGTAATCAAAAACATAACCCGTAGTTAATTTACCATAGGTGGAACAGATATTTCCCTCATTCGAACGAGTGTCAGCCTCAGGCACATAGTCTATTGCCCACAAGCATGAAACACGTTTCCCTCAGCCGAAATAACTACTACCCTTAGGCTAAGGAAATACTGTCCTCTGGCTAAACAAGTAACCGGGCCATTCCCAATATATAACAAGAATTTGCAACAATTCCTCTCAAGGAAATTTAATAAAAAAATTTACAATGGCATACCCCCGGGTATCCAGGCCAAATAGCTAAATAGAGGAACACACCCTCATGGTGGTCCTGTATCCAGGAAATGATCCCAAACAACTGTTTATTATCACACTTAATTTACTATACAATTCTAGTTATTCATAATATCCAAGCCCTCATACACACGACACCCCATGAAGGGTTCATGGCACAAAATACACAAAGCACACAACAGTTGTAAATTAAACACCAAGACACCTAACATAAACACCCAAAAAGGTTTACCCGAATGACGCCTTCTGAAACATCTAACAACATTGTAGATCTGAGGTAAATGATTTATCAATAAACCTTAAATAACATACCATAGAGGAATAATTGGTAAGAACTACGCAAGGAGAAAGAAGCTCTTACCCGTGTTGTTCCAACGAGATCGTCAGAGGCGAAAACGGATTCCCGACGCTCGATTTGGGGATGCACGAGGGTTCGGCCTCCTGTACCAAATCCGTCCTCCGGTTTTAAGCCTTCCCTATGAATATGGGAGGCTACATCCCATTTATGAGAAAAAAACTACACCGCATGTACTTTTGACTACACGGCATGTACTTCCCTCATTTAACTGTTCCTCTAGCAGCACCACCAAACTATTCATTTTTCAACATGAGTACACGACGTGTATTCCTGATTACAAGGTGTGTACTGTCGCGCAGGTGGAGGCTACTTCCAATGCCTTACTATTTTCCTTCCAACTGACTATACGGTGTGTAGATACCACTACACGGCTTGTAGTCGGTTTTTACACCCTACATCACTAACATGGCTACACACCCTGTGTACTCATCCCACACGGGCAAAAGTACACGACATGTAGAATAGTACATGGCGTGTAGTCCCAAATTTTTTGGATATTCCCCCATTTTCCTTATTTTCACAAAAACACTTATGAAAATAGAAAAGAAGAAACTCATACCTCAAAAATAAGAATCGGGTTCTTACAAACATCCCTCATTAAAGCAATTCTTCCATGAATTTCCCTTCCAAGGGTGGTGAAGATAAATCTCAGAACTGCTCTGGCCACTGAGCGCGTAGGTTTTTTCCTACAGTCAGCCATGCTTCCATAGCACCCGTACGAGAGGAACTTACCAACCTCGGAGAACCATCATGCTCTTGTCTTCAATACGAATTAGATGCTCCTCAAAGGACACATTGATATGAAGCTCAACATCCTCAGGCTGAAATCCCAGAGTCAGGTCTGAATGATAGTGGTGCAACTGATATGTATGTAGGACGTTGTCCATGGCTCGGTACCTCTATGGTAACTGCAATCGATAGGCAATCGGCCCGAATCACTCTAGAATCTCAAGTGGCCCCACATACCGCGGTGAAAGATTACCCTGTCTCCTGATCTGCCAGTGTCCAAATCTCAGCGAAACACGCAATAAAACCTGATCCCCAGCCACGAACTACAATGGTCATCTTCGCCAATCTGCATAATATTTCGGACGAGACTGTGGGGTAGTCATCTTCTTACGAATCAATTACACCTTCTCATAAGTCTCCTGCACGCGACGTGGTCCCAGTAAAGCTTCCTCGCCTGTCTCTAACTAGAACAAAGGTGATCAGCATGGCCTACCATATAAATCCTCATAAGGTGCCATCTCAATAGTCACCTGAAAACTATTGTTATAGAAAAACTCGACTAGGGGTATGTGTTTCTCCCAAGTTCCCCCAAGGTCTAGGATGCATGAACGCAGCATTTCCTCAAGCACATGTATCGTACGCTCTGACAGGCCATCAGTTTGAGGGTGGTAAGTTGTTCTCAGTAGCACCTTTGTACCTAGCGCCCTCTGATAACTCTTCCAAAAACGAGACATAAAATGGGCATCCCTATCTGAAACGATATAATGAGGAACCCCATGAAGATGTACAACCTCTCGGATATACATCTTCCTGAGCTCGTCAACACTGAAGGACTCCTGGATTGGAAAAAGGTGAGCTACCTTCGTGAGTCTGTCCACAACAACCCACACGGCATCATTGCCTCAAGGTGACTTTGGAAATACAGTCATGAAATCCATCGTGAAATTATCTCATTTCCACTTTGGGATGGGTATCTGTTGTAATAGTCTGGCTAGCCTCTGATGCCCCGCCTTTACCTGCCGACATGTGGAAAACCCAATAACAAAACCAGATACATCTCTTTTCATACCAGGCCACCAGTACTAATGTCTCAAGTCATGGTACATCTTTGTAACTTGGGGATGAACTTCCCAAGCTGATGCATGAAGCTCTTACACCACCTCCGCACGTATATCCCCTGGAACCCACCCTCATCCTTAGAAATTCTGAATTTCATCATCACCTATCATCCATCCAGGAGGAGGGTCCTCACTTGCAATCGTCTCCCATAGAACAAGGCCTTTTGAATCAGATAGATGTCTCATCCTCACTCTATCCAGGAGGGTAGAAGTCACAGATAAATATGAAAGATAGTTCTGCCCCTGACTTTCATTCACCTCCTAATGTATATCAGAGAACAAATCCATGAGATGCCACTCGCCACTGGCCTCCTGTACTGCCTGTATCTGAGTCCACCTACTCATAGAAACAACTACAGAATTTCCTTTACTAGGTGTATAGGCAAGCTGAAAATCGAAGGACTGGAGGTATTTGACCCACATTCGTTACCTCGAATTCAATTCACGTTGAGTAGTGATATACTTGAGACCGTTGTAGTCTGTAAAAACCAAAAAATGTTTTCCCAATAGGTAATGTCTCCAACTGCGCAATGCATGCGTAACTGCCGCCAACTCAGGATCATGCGTCAGGTAATTTCAATCATGTGTCCTCAACTACCGAGAACTGTATGAAATGACTTGATTGCCCTGCATCAACACTGCTCCCAGCCTAATACCTGAAGCATCACAGTAAATTGTATAGCTCTTCCCTTGCTCTCGATGTATCAGGACTGATGCTGATTTCAAACTTCCTTTCAGGTCATGAAAGGTTATCTCACAAGCTTCTGACCAAACTAACTTCACTACCTTCTTAGTCAGACCTGTCAATGGTGCTGCTCAGTGGGAGAAGTCCTATATGAAGCGTTTTTAGTAACCATCCAGACCCAATAAACTCTGTATCTCAAACAAATTCTTTGGATGATCCCAAGAAACTACTGCTCTTACCTTATTTGGGTCTACTGCAACTCCTGCCTCAGAGATGATATGTCTCAGGAAGTGAATCTGGTCCACCAAAAAGTGTCACTTTGAGAGCAAGGCATATAGATTATGCTCTCTTAGTGTACTCAGCACGATCTCAATATGGGTGGCATGGTCGTGTTGAGTGTGATATTACACCAAGATATCACCCATGAATACTACCACAAATGAATCCAGATATGGATGGAAGACATGATTCATCAGATCCATGAAAACCGCTGGTGCATTCGTGAGTCCGAACATCATAACCAAGTACTCCTACAGACCATATGTGCTTCGAAAAGCTATAAGTGGTATATGTAATGGTATCACGCACTACTGATGATATCCTGAGCTCAAGTAAATCTTCGAGAACACTCATGCTCTATGAAGTTGAACAACAAGATCATCAATCCTTGTAAAGGGATATCGGTTTTTGACCATCAACTGGTTCAACATCCGATAATCCACATAGAGTCTGATGGTACCATCTGCCTTTTTCGCAAAAAGGACCGGCGAACCCCAAGGAGAAGTACTAGGTCGGATGAAACCCTTTGCTTGTAACTCCTCTAACTGCCTCTTATGCTCCTGCAACTCTGGTGGAGCCATCCTATAAGGAGGAATGGACACCGATGCTACTCCTAGCATAAGATCAACAGAGAAATCCACCTCACGCTCCGGAGGTAGACCTGAAAAGTCGTCCAGGAAGACATCCATGAAACGATAATCTACTGGAGGGAAATCCATATGACAAGTCCCCTGATCATCCAGATATAAACACGCCATCTCAGATGTGACTCCACCTCTCCCATGATGATCTGGTCTAGCTCGACTCGCCTGTACATCCCATTCACCCTTGTATAGAAACTCTCCGACCTATGGTGACGTGGAACTCACCCTACGACGATAGCAATCTACAAATGCTCGGAAGGGAACCAACCAGTCCATCCTGGGAATGAAATCATAAGCTTTCTTCTCTAATACATAGTGGTCCCAAAGAACGTGACAGCCTCCAACCTCAAGGGGCACTCCTTGCACTGATTCACACATGCCGTTATAGTTCCCAACAATGTGTCTAGAGTCATGATAGTATAAGTAGAAGAAACACAAAGCCCAAGGCTCTCCACAATGGGCACAGATATAAAACTTTCTGTAGCACCTATATCGAAAAGTATTGAAGATAAGAAAAAATCTACTAGAATAGTACCTCTGACTGTAGATGGTCTGAGATCCTTCTCCTGTTGGGTCTACTTCACTGCATATGCCTGCCCAGTGCCGCGGCCATGCGACACATCCTGGCTACCCTGAGTTTTCCAATCCTTCTTCCTCTATGATCCTGGTGTCTTGCTAGCATGGCCATGACCACAATATCTACCTACACTCCCTGACGTATTCCAGTTCCCCGACTAGAAAGTAGATGGTGGTCCTACTCTCGCACGAGTAGTCTGCACAAAACCCCTCTCACTAGCCACTAGTGGAAACACCCTTCAAAAGCACTGCAGATGACCCATCTTGCAGCAAGCTTGGCACTCCACTGGATCTCGCGACCACTGAGATCTCTTGTGACCCTCCTTACCACACAGGTAGCACATGACCTGGCCACCTGAAACATTCTTCTGGCTGGTACTGCCACCCTGAGAGTAGTCCATCTGTATCTTCCTCTTTCCAGTAGAAATAGTACCAGAAACTCGTGCTGAACCACCCTGGCCCACACCACTAGCTTCCCACAGGTTCCTCTCTGTAATCAGCGCCTGGATAACAATACCATGTACTGAAGGAAACCTGGAAGCAGTCACCAGTGCTAGAATGTCATATCGAATACCATGCTCAAAGAACCTGGCTCTCAACGTCTCATCACACACCAGAACTAGTACAAAACGTTGATGCACGGTGAAACAAGCAGAATAATCCATCACCGACATAGCGCCCTGCTACAGGTTTAGGTACTCTCGAGCTCTATCTGCCCTCAGCGTCTCTGGAAAGAAGAAGTCATAGAATATTTCCTAAAAATCTTCCCACTCCATGTCTCTATGATGATCTGACTGGGTGGTAACATCCCACCACCTATTGGAGAAATCACGTATCATATAAGTCGCGAGCTTGACCCTCCGCCCTGGAGGCATCTCGTGATGCTCCATGATAGTCTACATTGACCCTAACCAAGACTCCTTAGCCTATGGTCCGCTATCCCCTAAGAATGTAGGCAGATGCTACTGCTGTAAGATATGAGTTAGCTCAGCCATAGATGCGGCAGACGTCGGTTCTCCCTAAAAGGTCTGTATGAACCGCATAAAGCCTTCACGGAACTGCGCATCCACGCCTGTGTCTACTATTACAGCTGGTGCCACATCTGGCTCTACGGGAGGATCCACTAGTAGCCCATGGCCCACCATCTCTGGTGTATAATTGTCGCTGCTCTCATGGAGAAAAACGCATGGTCGTTTAGGCGGCATGATAATACAAGGTCAAACACACACCATATATCCACATTTAACACAGTTTAAAAAACAGGGGGTCCAAAAGGGAAACAGGAGGAAGAAGGCATCTCAAGATTTGAAAAACTAGACTACACATCATGTATACTGACTACACGACGTGTACCTAACTTCTCTTCCCCTGCCTAGGTCCTTCTACACAGCTTAGCCACACGGCTCTTGTTAAACAAAACTACACGACATGAATATAAGCTACAAGGCATGTATGGTGTAAATTTCCATCTACCAGTGTCATTTGTGACACGACCGGCTACTCAGATTCATACTACACAGTGTGTTACACCCACACACGGCATGTACACCACCCCGTTTCCCTAGTCACATGGCTAACACCACATGGTCTGTCCTCGTACAAGACTACACGGTGTGTCCCATAGGTACACAGCGTGTACTAGACAAGCTCAGCCGACCCGTGTTGTTAGTTACACTGCCGGATAGACAGCTCAAACTACAGGACATGTTCCATATACACACGGTGTGTACATGAAAGATTACCCCGACCCATGTTGCTAGTTACACGGCCGGCTCCTGAGGTCACACTACACATTTGTTCTTTATTAACACGACATGTTCAAGAAAATATTACACCGGCCATGTTTGTTAGTTAGACGGACGGGTCTCCGGGTCAACACTACATGGCATGTACATACGGTACACGACATTTTCTCCCCAATCATTTCATTTCCATGTGTCCTCACCCAAACTGTCTCTAACATGGAAAGAGACTACACGTCATTTACTTAGGGCACACGACGTGTACTTAAAACTTTTCTTTCCCTCCTGAACAAAATAACGTAGACGACGTGTTAAAAGAACCACACGGCATGTATACAGGGTTCTCCGGACAGTATGCCTCAGAAACATCTCTGAAACCCAGAAAAGACAAAAAAAACACATAAGTGAAAAATTCTGATCCGTTCAAGCCCATACTCCCCGTGAATCAATGTTTTGCATCTTATCTGTGTTATATTAAAATAAATAGTCAATTATCCACAAACTCTAGTAAATGGGGGCCCATACTCCCAAAAACCAATGTTTGGAGTTCATTCTAATAACTGGATCAAACAAAAATACCCTATCATATAGAATGTATTTATCAAAGTGGCTATCACAACATCATGCTTTTCTAGCACAACAACGATCACAGCAACATGAAATTTCTAATGCACCTACATGGCATGGAACTATGCATGGCATGGGATTCCTGACATGTTCCTAAATGATGCATGAGATGGCATAACCTCATTTAATCGGGATGAAACTTAATAGAACCATGTGGTAAAATATAACAACACAATCACAAGTGTGTCACCCAACGGTGAAAACAAATCAACTATATAATTTTCAAAATCAGAAGAATTGAAATAATATGATGTAGACTAGTTTTTCCCTATACACAGGTCAGCTACGCCCGAGAAAAGCTTATTACCAACTACTGTTCCCATCATATCCCTGACTAAGGCTCCAAATAGTATGTCAAAGAAAAGAACATACTCTGATACCACTTTGTAACATCCTAGATCTGGGTTCCACTCAACAGGTGCCCCAAACCAGGTTGGTCACACGACCTCAAGTGCATTTCCCTAAACACCAGAGGCTGCCGAGTAGCAGCGAGGGCCCAGGTCTGATAGTGGGGAAACTATTCCCTCATTTGTCAAAGTGTAGCATAGTGGAATAAAATAAAAAGAATACAACAACAGCGGAAGCAATAAACCATACACATTTAATATTAACAACGGTTGTAAAAGATAACAAACCAGTTATATAGATATGATGCAACATGTGTCATGTTAAAAGAAAATAGAAAGAACATGTTACATAGCAGTACAACACAATACATAGTAAAACAACGTAATACAAAACAGTCGGTAATATCGCGAGCCTATGCCCGATCCCATGCTCCCCTAGTCCTCAGCAGTAATCATGTACCTGTATAGGGACCCTTTCCCTTATCATCACCTGCAGAAATGTAATCTGTTTGGGCTGACGACATAACCCAAGCAGGGTGTGACAAATAAATCCTAGTAGGCACCCACCAAAGGCTCATGCCCAACTGTGTGTAAACATGCATCAACAGTGGACAAAGTAAAATGCAATAAACTGAGCAGTACTGAAAAGTAACTAACTTACCAGTTATATTGCCATTTTATTATTCATTTAACCATTTATTATTAAGAATCCACCATGATGAATTTCTATGTAAACAGTCAGTGTCCTCAGACACGCAAGCCTTACCGTCATGTAATCGAAATCATAAACCGTAGGTAAATTCCCACAGGCGGAACATATATTGCCCTCAAGTGTACGTGTTTCTCCCTCAGGCATAGAGTATATTACAAACAGGCACGAAAGAAGTTGCCCTCAGTCCGAAATAACTACTACCCTTAGGCTAAAGAAAACACTGCCCTCGGGAAATACATGTTTCTGGGCCATTCCAAACATATAACAAGAATTTAAATACAATTCATCTCAATGCAATTTAATAGACATTATTACAAATCATACTCTCAGGTATCCTAGCCAAACACCTAAACAGAGGAACGCACCCTCGGGGTGGTCCTGGATCCAAGCAATGATCCCAAACAATAGTTTATTGTCACACTTAATTACCTATACAATTCTAGGTATGAATAATATCCAAGGCTTCAGCCACATGACACCCCAACAAGGGTTTGTTGAACAAAATACAAAAAGCACACAGTAGTTGGAAATTAAACACCAAGCCACCTACCATAATCACTGAAGAACGATATACCCAAATGAAACCTTCTTGAAATGTCCTAGAATGTCATAGATCTGAGGTACACGAATTTTCATTCAACCTAAAATAACTTCCATTATAGGAAGAATTGGTAAGAACTATGCAAGGAGAATGAAGCTATAACCCGTGTGGTTCCAACGAGATCGTCAGAGGAAAAAACGGATTCCAGACGCTCGATCTGGAGGTCCTCAAAGGTCCATCCTTCTCTCCAGACTCCTTTCTTCAGTTCTAATCCTTCCCTTTGAACATGGGAGGCTACTGGCCATTTATGTGAAAAAAAATCTACCCGGCATGTACTTCCCTCATTTAACTGTTCCTCTGGCGGCACCGCCAACCTGTTCATTCGTCGACATGAGTAAACGACGTGTATTCCTCATTACACGGTGTGTACTGTCACGCAGCTGGCTGATAATTCCACCGCCTTAATATTTTCCTACAGACAGACTACACGGCGTGTAAATACCACTACACGGCGTTTAGTTGGTTTTTACACCCTTTTTCACTGACATGGCTACACACCATGTGTACTAATCCAACATGGCCAAAAGTACACGATGTGTGGAATAGTACACGGTGTGTAGTCCCAAAATTTTTGGATTTTCCCCCATTTTCCTTATTTTCACAAAAACACTTAAGGAAAAAGAATAGAAGAAACATGTACCTCAAAAATAAGAACCGGGTTCTTACATTTACAAGGCTTCATCTCCCCTAAGTTATAAAAGGGAACCTACCCTAATAACATCTATTACCCACCTGATAACCTTATCTTAACTAAAAATGAATAAATAACTTCCCAAATACCGTCCACACATTATACATATAATTAAATTCATTGATTATCCTTCAATGATTCCTTATTGTGTTTTCCATGGGATATTATATAAGGAAGACTTATATATTCTTAATGACAATTCTCAAGTTTCATTCTTATTAAACCTCTTCCAAGTATTATATAACCATATAAATATTGTGACCTAAATAGATTAAATATAATAAAATTTTGATATGTTAAATGTAAATCCATTTTCAACACATTCCATCTAATAGAATATATAAACATTTCTCATGCACAGATGTGATCAATCCCCTCCACAATGTGATATTTTTTATTTTTCATTATTATCCATCATTTATGGTTATATAGAAATTTTTTAGGACTGTATATTAAATTTTGATATATTTTTTACTTTGTACAGTAAAATTTTTGTATTAATTTATTTCATTCAATCTATTGAAATAAATAAACATCACTTATGTTCATGATCATATATATTTCTGTCTCCCCAAAGTGAAGTAATTTATTTTTGCAGCACAATCATATATGGATGGTTATAAAAGAATATATAATGATTAAATATGATATTAATAAAATCAATAATATTTTTATATGATGATACCATGACCAAGGATCAAGGACCTAAATCTCAAAATAAAAAATTCTTGGAAAATTGAATACGTGACACTACAATGTTGATTTTAATAATGTATTATTAAAAAATGGTTAATTAGATATTATATAGTTTTGAAATATAGTAAGACAAGTATTAAAATTTTTATATTATAAATTTATTCTCTATAAAAATTTCTAAATTTTTTTTAGTGTGCATACAATTTTTTTTGGACTTAATATAAGGGATTATATTTTAATATGAATTCGTTATTAGATAAATAATATTTCATGTTCCAATATAAGAAATTATTTTTAATATCATTAAGAAAACAACATATTTTTTTATCCACTAAACATCTATGGGATTTTCCATTATTATTTCCTTATTTCCTCACATTAAAACATAAAAACTAAAATTAATTCTATTAATATAAACCAACTTCAAATATCAATTATGGGAAATAATTTTTTTCCTCCAAAACCTCGTTGATTTAAAATATTTATGAATTTTTTTAGTATTATAATTATTTTTAAAGTCAATTTTACTATATATTAAATTTTTTAAATGTTCTAAAATGATTATTTTCAAATTGATTAAAATTAATCTCAATTGAACTTCTAAAAAATTGTGAAAATAATTATTTTTCATCAATTTATATGGTATTGGTGGATATTTATATCATCATATAAAATATTAGTTAATTAATTTTTTTTAAATGAATCAATGGATTTATAAAAAAATTATTTTTGTATTATTTTTGAAATTTTAAGTTTAATATTAATAATGATAAATAATTTATATATTATTTCAAAATAATACTTATAATTATTTTTTAAAGTAATTATTATTCAATTACAACATAAATTAATGATTTATATGATTCACTATAGATATGTTGTTTTGTTTCCATACAAATACATTTTATGGATGTCTTATGATGAATATATTTTTATGTTGTTTTGGGAGACACATCTCATTCAAATATGTTTATATAAAGATAAATGAATGATGAAGGATTTCATATTCTTATAGAAATATTCAATTGTTTTATTATATGATCAGTGTGACTATTATATCAATAATAATAATTGAGTGATGTATTATATCTTCTGAGATCGAAATGGTACTAGGTATGTTTCCCCCAGACTAGGTGGGTATATGGGTTGTTGTAATAAGGCCTATAGGTTACATGAAGTGAATTTGTTATGATTAAGATAATACAATGGTATTTGGGTCAAGAATAATATGGAAAATTAATAATTAAACCATTTATACAAATTGACTAATGTCACAGTAAATAGCCATGTCATATGATTATTATGTTGAAGGTAATGGGGAGTCATCAAAATCCACGATCAATCTCATTCCAATATGATATTCTAGGAATTAATCCTTAACAAAGAAAATATTTTCCAATTCTTATATTTATTCCAAAAAATTATTACACAACATTTTATATTATATTTATAATATTATATAATTGGAAATGATTGATTATTTATGGTTACACAATATTTTAACTCATGTATTTTTCTATGAGAATTCATTATATAATGTAGTGTGATTTATGGTTTATGAATTATTAGGTATGATCTCGTATGTTACAGTCATTTTCTCAAACACATTATCTAATCATATAAACACATATTATTATAAATTAAGATATCTGATTTTAAACTTTTTTGAGAACCAAAAACATCTTATATTATATTTTTATTTCCCATTGTTATGAAAAATTATTAATATTGTAAATTTATATGAAGTATAATTTGTGATGGAACTATATTTATCTAATTAAATATACTTCAGAAAATATGTTTATTATGCATCTATTCTATAGTGAAACTAGTAAATTATTTTTTATATTAATTTATTGTTAAGAAATGTATTGAATATTCCTCTATGATGATGAAATGTTTATTCATGTTATTTTTATTTTTAAATAGTTAAAATAAAAATAGGTATTAGTTATTTTTTTATGTACTATTATAATAAACGATTATAGAGCCCAATACAACAATTGATAATGAAATGATATTTAAGAAGAGCCTAATGTGCCCTAAAATTATCAGAAGTTATTATAATTTAGTCCTCAATTGTATAATTATTATATTATTTCTACCATGGATTATTTATTCATGATAACTACAATACTCCTTCATTATTTAATGGTTGGAACGAGTAGGAACATGATAATAAAGAATGAAATGGGAAATAAAATAAAAATCCACATGGGAATACAAATTGAATTTAGATATGAATATACAAATTTTAGTTATTCTCACAAAACTATTTGAAGATAAAAATGGCATGATGAGTCACATAGAACACCCATGTGTCTGAAATAATGAATTAGTCACCATTGAGTCATTCATGTGGAAATTAGGACATTCTATCAATGATTACTATGATATAACTATCTATGAGAAATTTATCAATTCTATTAAAAATATATTTTCTAATATACAGAGATCAATCGCTGAGAAGGTTGTTTCTTATATATATAATTTTTTGGTTAATGATGACCTTTAATTGTTTTCATAAAAATAATACAAGGAGATAACAAAGAATTAACTTCATGATAAGGTAAGAGAATATGAAATAATTTTTAGTCAGTACATATCACTAACTCTTAAAACTAAAATTTAGAGGTAATTTCAAAATTAAATAATTGATTATGAATCCATTTATACCTATGTGTAAAATTTCACCTAACATGATACGTGTTCATCTCAATAATTCATTGATTATGAAAAAAAAATTATTAATATTATTGTGTCTTAAAATATTTTCCCAAAAGCATTTTATATAATATAATATTATTTAAATGATAATTAATCATATGTTTTCTTAATGTAGATATGGATAGTGGGATGTATCATTGTTATTGTGATGCTGAGGGAAAGAATGGAGAATTTTATTTTCATGGAGATTATTATAATGAATCCCTTGAGGAAATAAAATTAATATAAATTAATTTAGAAAATAAAAAATACTAATACGAGAAATTATCTCAATGGGACAATTAAAATCCTCCAGTGGGGAAGATAAGGTCAAAAATTATATGAATGTTGATCTTATGTGATGAGGCCAATGAATAAAATTAATATACATGGTTCAAGAAAATTATTCCACCCACAATCAAATTATATAACTGTAAGGAGTATGGATATTGTGATAACTAGTTCAGGAATCCATTGGTTAATTAAGACACATTTAATAATTTACCCCCTAAAATAGAAGGCAAATAAAAAATTTAAAGAAGCAAACTTGTGGATATGTGAAAAAAAATTACGTTGCGATGGACATACTTGCCATCCACTATAGAAATATAAAATTTATATTTTATTAATGTTTTACTGAGTATTTTATATACTTTTTTTTATTTGTATCAAAATACAATATCAACCACCCAATATTGAAATATTAGTTTAAACACCTAATGGTATGATGATTTATTATCAGTTCATTAAATATTGTCTCATTGAAGTTTTTCGGAATGGGATCCCTCAAAATTTTCCATTCTCCATATTGTTGAACTTATTACTATTTTGGGAATCTCTTAGAACAATCTATATAGATCCAATAAAAATTCTCAATTAATGGTTGTCACATTTGGTATTTCAAATCAACCTATAATCATCAATTAATGGGATGATAAATATTAACATACTAAGGGATCTATTTCCATTATATTACTTTTAAAACCTATTCAAGAGGGTAATTTATCTAATATAGTTATTGAAAATGTCAACATTGAAGATATTAATTAGCTTTGTTAATATTTTGATATATTTATTAATTTTTTTTCATGACATTACAAATAATACAATGTTGTATTTAATAGTCCTCATACATGGTAATATTACCATTTCAAATATTCCTCATAAAATAGATCTAATTGTGTTCTACTATTTGAGTAATTAACTATTTAAAATTTTGTAAAATGTATTCATACATTCATGTTAATCTCGATGGGGTTAATATAAACTTTTTAGAACGAATAAACTTGTGACAATAAATAATTTAATTGATAACTAGTAATATATAAAGGTCACAATCAAGAAAAAGAGTCTTATAACCTGTATTGAAGACTTTTTTGAATAATAATATGCTGCTCAATTCTTATATGATATTGGTATTTTATTTGAATATAATTATTTATGGGTAATCATAGAGGATATACAGATGATATCCTTCCATATGATATATGAACATTATGATTATATAATGATACCATTTCACTTACCTACTCCCTTGAAATCTTCATTGATCCATGTAATATGATCATTATATATTACATTGATATATTTATGATATAATTTATATATGTTATTCTAATATATTCAATGACAAAATAATGTCATAAATATAACTTGAGGGTTATTTTGATGAACATGGGAAAGGAGTGAAAATTGTTAAAATTTAAAAACTGTGATTTATAATTATAAATTGTATTATTCACTGGTCTTATAATTATATGTGAGGGTGTGTTAGAGGATATTTCTACAAAGAATGTTATTGATCAATGAATGATAATAAAAAATATGACTGATATACATTGTTTTATTCAATTTAATTTATACTATCGATAAATTTTGATACATTTATCATGGATATGAAATAAACAATCCATGAATATATCAATGTGTTCTACATTTAAATGAATAGTGGAATGAAATTAATATTTCTTAGTGTCAAAGAAAAGTTAGGTCAATGAAACTCTTCCTACACTACTCTATAGTGGATATGGGTTTATGATATACTATTATGCATAAATGATGACAGTGGTTTTTACAAATAATAATGACATGATAGTTTTATATACTTAATAAATTGATGGATCATGTGGAACATTAACCATCATATGATTGGGAGTTAGAAGTAGTAATATTTTACCATTACAAATATGGAGGCACCATACTTATAGTGAATGATGTTATATAGATACAATTAAAAAATTCTTTTATTATATATTCTCATTTAAATAGTTTAATATGTAACAAATGTGACTACTGGATTTGTTCGAGGATTATGAATGCTAAATATATTACAGTGCTGGGATGGTGAATAAGATGGAAAAAAACTATATGTGGAATAATATTGATGATTTTATGTGGTTAGTATTAAAAAATATTAAATATTAATGGTTGTATAAGGATGAGTCTTGAAACATAATTCAAGGATATACATCTTATAATTATTCCTATAATGTACAACCATCAATTATATGATGATAAAACTGGTTCATATGGTCGTGGATGTAACATCCCAGGTAAATAAAGAATATTCCATTCTCATATTTATTAATATGTTTTAATAAAATAGTACTCTTACATTATTGTGGATTCTATGTTCGATGGAGAACCCGAAACACAAAAATGGGTATCTTCGAAGAATTTTGATGCACACAATACTACGTCATAATGAGAATAATAATAATATAATAGTATTATTTTAAATGTTGGTTAATTTGTAGACAATGTATTGGAAGGAATGAACAATAGTAACCATATTATGAGTAAAAATGTTTTTTAAATTTCATTAAATTTATCAAATAATTTCCAGAGGCTTAAAATGAGAACATTTCCAATTTTAAGCATAAATACTCTAATATTTTTAAAAGGTTGTTATAAAACCTTTTGATGGAGAACCCCATTTAAATCAGGATTTTTTCACGTTGATATGTTTATTTTAATAAAATAATATTCTTTTTTAGAATATTAATATCATAAATTAAATTGGGTAAATTTTTGGTATTTTTCTATTAAATTTCATTTTTAAATTAATAGTGAAAAATACTGCATTTTATGTTAAAATTGCCTTTCCATTTGACTTATTTATAGGGTTAGATTATATTTTTAGATGGTTTAAAAGTTTAATTGTATTATATTATTACAATTAAATTCAATTTTTTATTGGAATTGATTTTATTCTCATATTGGACATAAACACAAGTCAATCATTTTGAAGTTTTTACTTTTAAAAAACATGTTTTCTAGGTTTGAAAACATATATCAATTTTAAATTAATTAATGAAACCTATATGGTTGTAATTTGGTAAAATAGATATCAAATTTTAATTGGGAATATAAAAATTAACTTATGTCTATTTTTGGTATTTTTCTTAAAATGATAAAATTTTGATGAATAGTGAAAAACGTTACATAGTATTTTAAAACAGACTATTTCATTTAATTTTTTTTACTTCTTATGTAAATATAATTTCAAAGATACAACATACATGATCGTCATAAATATAAAAATTTTGGTTAAATAAGAAGAAAATAAGTTTTGGTGAATAGTAAATTTTGATTTTTACTTACCTCGGTTAAAAGTAAATAGGGTAATTCTAGGTAAAGATAATATTATAATAATATAAAATTATATTAACACATTTCCTTACCATATTGTATGAGTAATGATTTACTGATAAAATAATTGGAAGAGACTTTTGGCCTTTGATAGCCACTTCGGTATGATAATTACAATAATAAATTTTTATTTATATCTAAAAATTAAAATATCATAAACATGTATTGTTTTTTCAAAAACAAATTTAATGTTGGGTTATGTAATTGATATCTTTGACTATAAATATTAATTAGAAATCAATGTTGAATTCCCACATCAGGGAATTATATATATTAATTTTAGACATTAAATAAATAAATTTACGTATGACACAAAGATGATTTAATAATTACATCATTATTTAATTTTTTAAATAAACGAGATTATAAATATTCAAATAAATTTATTTTTAATGTTTTTATGCCGTACAATTATTTATGATATGAGGATCAATTTTTATATTTGAATAAATGATGTTTTTTTAAATAATGATGTTGGTTTGGATTTTAAAAAATGTCATGATTTGAATAGTAAAAAAAGTTGACATAAATTAGTTTTTAAATCAATCAATATTTTATTAAAATATAAAATAGTCCTAAAATATTAGAATCATAAAAATGACATATATGATGATAAAAAATTCATTACTGATCCATTTTGTGCACTTTTAAAATTATAGTAACTATATTAACCATATAATATGAATATACAAGAAGAAATGGTAAAAGATAAATCTGTTAACTAATATTTAAAGATAAATGTTATGGTTAAAAATGAATCCAAAACATGTCTAAATCCTATTAGGTGAGTGTATTTATAATAATAGTCATGTTATATTTTAATTCAATGAGTTTGGGATATTTTTAAATCAAAAATTAGTTTAGATGAAAATAATATTTACAAACTTTCCATAAGAGACCCTCACCCGATTATAAAAAACCATCACCTAAAACCATTACTCACACCTCTCAAGCCCCTTGGCTCGTCAAAACTATTTCCAAATAATCTCTAAACATCCCACTCTACATTTTATATGACTTATAAAAGTCATAAGGCACTTCAAGAAAGCCTTTTGGATAAAACAAAAGGGAGTTACCCGATTTAAAGGTAATGTCATCCCTTAAGTTCACTTCTTTTATTATAATTCATCACTTCATGTGTTCTCCATAGTATTTTTTTTATAAACACACTATAATAATAAATAATACTTTGTTTTTTATGATAAGTATTCAAACTACCCATACACATCCCACCATCTAATTGGTAAAGAAGATACTGTTTTGGTGGACGATTAACTACTACCTCACGAAACAATGATTGTTCTATCTTCTCCTACCACCTCTTATGGTGGAAATTATTATGAAACTATAATTATATATGATAATTATTATCTTTATTATCTTTTTATTTTTTAATTATCTTTTATAACAAACCTACATTATTTTCATTTTGTATATATTCTATAAGTATTTGGGGAAGTGTGGTCTACCGCCCCGTCAAGGAAATATGACTCGTTCATACCATACATAGAATGTATAAAGGATGTTTTTAATGAACTAACATAACATGTATAAAATATTATATTATACATGAATAATAATATACCAAAGAATCATTTAGTTTTCATTCATTTAAAAATGAATAAAATTGAATTGGAAGAAGCGTTCATGTGTACGTGCGTCTTACATTCTCCATGAACGGTGATTTTCAATTTCAAATAAAAAAATGAAATGAACAGTCCTAAATTAATATATACTTGATATATATGATATATAAATCAGTAATATCATTCTTGGGACAATGGACTTCTGACCACAGGGACAATTTTCAATTATAACATGTTCATTTTTGACTGATGTTCATAACACCAACAAAATGTCCGATATGAACTCAAATAATTAACTAACTATTATAATAATGTAATATGTTACATAAAAATAATAATAAACATAAAAAATGTTATTCAAAAAGTAGATATTATAATAATTTTCTTATACATGAAATTAAATAACGAACAACTCAAGTCAGTCACAAGATAAAGGACTTCATATCAATCTCCTTTCATTGAGGCATGTTTTGATAATATACAACTCATTCTTCTCCACATTGTATAATAAACCTGTTTAACATTTTGATTCATTCCAAGGGGATATTTTTTCTAAAAATCTTTTTACTAAATGTACAATGATATATTTTTAATTTTTTGTGTCGAAAATGACATATCCTCTGTCGTAAACATTATTTCGCTTCCTTTATAAGCCTTACTGGTTTTTAAAACAAGAGCAAAAACCATGATTATAAATTTGGGAGTTTTGGTTTTGAAAATGGATTATGAAATGGATTAATTATTTCAATTTCTTGAAATGACTTCTTGTTATTGCAAATAAAATATTATTTGTAAAATGTTTATATTTTTTATATTTTATGTGTTATGATTTTATAATGGTAAATGGAAATTTGATAGTTGGTCACGTGGAAAACTAGGAAGTGTGGTTATGTTATAACCTCCAATTCATTGGTTTTTGAAGTCGGTGGTATGGCTATTCCATTAAGTGATATGTGTGGAAATGGACCGTATGGTTATTTCATTTAATTATGTTTGTGTCCCAAGATACCATTAAATGTTTTATGTGTTTTCGATGGATTTTATGGGAATATTTTGGTAATAAAATAGTAAACAAAATGATTTTATTCAGTAAAGAGTATTTACTACTACATAAAGGTAAAAATTATTAATAATGATAATTTATTAATGGTTAATTATTTGTTTTGAAAAACTATAATTTTTCCATCTTTATGTACCCCTTAATGATATTTTTATGCTCTTTCCATATTTTTGAGATGCTTTTCACTAAACATAATGTTGAATAGGTTCAAGGATGGGATCAAGGAAACAAAATGATGATTAAAACATTGAACATAACATGTTTCTTTTATATTGATAATTTTAATTTTATTAAAAAAAAATAGATACTGAGTAAATGTGTCTATATGTATTATTCAGACTATTATGTATATGTTATGACCAAATAATCTTAAGATCTATATCTCAAAATATCTTTAATGTGAATTATTATAATATATCAATATTAATTAATATTTAAGGATGGGGCCATATAGTTGGTATCAATGAAATATTTATAAAACTTTAGGAGTAAATATATAGTTATATTAATATCAATAAATTTATTCGTGGTATGATTGAAATGATATATTATTTACAAATTATCATGATGCTTATCCTATGAAAATTTTGTTTTTTAAATTGTTTTCCACAGAGGAAACATTGAAGTATCTCTTAGAAGGAATAAAAAAAAGAATATCCTTGCATATCATCATCCTGAGATGGATGGAATCTGAACTAAATAGTTTGTTTTAGTAATTGCGTAGTTGACACTAGCAATAAATGGAGGACTTATACATTCATGAGACCAAACAGATCAACTCCAAAAGTATAGGTATATAGTTTAGTATTTCTTGAGGCAATTCCCCCAACATTAAAAGCCTCATCTGACCCTGTCCAAGCTGATTTGTCGATCAAAGAACATGAAATGATTTTTGATTTCTGGGGTTGTATAGAAAATCAAACGTTTAGACTTGAAATTAATTATTTTGAAGGAGATACAGTTTTTTGGTGTTCTATGGATAAAAATATCATGGATATTGAGAAGATTTATTCTCTTATTTTTGGTAGATTCAAAGGTATGTTTCATGAGAAAAATTATCAATAAGCAGTTCGACTTAGGATGGAAAAATAATTATTGGAATTGAGGCAGGAGGATGACTCAGTGGTTGAATACGAAGAAAATTTCACCCAACTAGCATGGTATGATCCAAATTTCATGTGAGATCTTGATAATAAGATAATAAGATTTTACTTAGGACTCATGTTGGGATATCGAAGAGAATTAGACTTTCATTAATTCAAAATATATGAGAATATTCTAAGATGTGACAAGAAGGAAGAACTAGAGTTTTTTTATGATTAGGTGTTTTAAAAGAGAAAGCAAATAAAGAGGTCCAGTTGGCTACAAAAAGGAATGAATTCATCAAAGAAGCATGGTTGTAATAATATGAAATAACCATCATGTGAAAATTGTGGGAAAAATGATCATAGAGATTTTATAAATATCTAGAAATTTCTTCTGGTATAGTAATCATGGTCATATTACTCATAAATATATAGATGATGATCATGTATGAATTGAAAGGCCAGTGGGAATATTTTTTTGTTGCAATGAGTTTGGGAATTATGCCAATGTGTTTTCAATTTTTATTACCAAGGGTGGAAACTAGACAGATCAAAAACAAAGGGGTGGGAAAAATATTTCACTTTTACTATAGTTGATGTGGGACCATTAAATGAAGCGTTATCATGTACTTTTTTTGTTTTTTAGATTATTCCAATGTGTTTTATGATTTAATATCTAGATATTCATTCATTTATGAGAAATATTTTTAGTAAATTCGGAATTTCATCTCAATATATGAATCCAGAACTTATCGTAAAACCACCAGGAGAAAATGTTGAGAGAAAATGAAATTATAAGAACCTTCCTAACATTTTGTGTTGATGTAATCTACCTATAAACCTTATTTTTTCCCATCTAGTACTCCTTTCCATTTTTTTGGAAATGGATTGTTTTTACGATTATCATGATAAGATTTAATACAAAGGTAAAAGGTTTTTTAGAAAGATATTCAATTTTTTACAAATAATGAACCATTACTTTTGATATCATATCTGGAATATTTGATACTAGTGAAAGCTATAAATGATCGTTACCTTCCACATATAGTTGAAAATAGATCAACTGTTCAGTTTAATGATGTGTTATTAGTAAATGAGTATCTTGATGTTATTTATGATGTGTTTCCTGGTATAACAGCAGATTGGAATGTTCAATTTTCAATTTACTTTGATCCTTATTCTAAGGAATTTCTAAAACCCCCTTATTTAGTGTCTCAAAATGACCTTTTAGAGTTAAGGATGCAATTTAATGAGTTGTGATATAAATGATTCATTCGACCTAGCACATCACGGTGGGGTTATCTAGTCATGTTTTTTAAAAAAGCTAGTACAATGATACTTTTCATTGATTATAGAGAATTGAGTAATATCACTATTAAGAAAAAGTATCATTTTCCTTATATCGATGATTTTTTTGATCAGCTATAGGGATCTCAATATTTTTTGAAGATTGACATGAGGTTGGGGTACCATCAGTTGAAAGTAAATTATGATGACATTCTGAAGACCATGTTTTGTACAAAATATTTCCATTATGAATTTGTGGTCATTCATTTTGGGTTATCAAATGCACCTTATATATTCATGGATCTAATGGATATAATTTTCATTGAGTTCTTGGATAAGTTTGAGATTGTGTTTTTTATGATATTTTGGTTTATTCTAAAATTAATGTGTTGCATTAAAGTCATTTGAGTGTTTTCTTTCAATCCATAATACGAAATAAATATTATGGTAATTTAAGAAAGTGAGAGTTTTGGTTACAACAAATTTCATTCAATGGTCATATTATTTTGAAAAATTGATTAATTGTTGATCCTACTAAAAATATTTGTTGATTAATGTCAAATACCAATAAATATATCTGAGATTTGTAGGTTTCTTGGTTTGGTATGATGTTTCGTAACGTTTATTGAGAATTTTTCATGGTTATCTAGCCCACTAACATAGATTACATGTAAATGTGTTATGTTCATCTGGACAAAAGAATGTGATTATTTTTTTCAATAATTGAAAAGAAGATTTGTGAATTCTCTTGTTTTGGCCCTGTCTTAGAGAAATGGGGATTTTTTTTGTCTATAGTGAGGCTTAGTTGAATGAAAATGTTTGTTTCCTTATTCATAATGATCAGGTAATTTTTTATGATTCATATCAGTTGAAAACCCATGAGTCAAATTACGTTAAACCTGACATGGAATTAGCTTATATTTTTTTTGGATTTAAAATGATGGATACAACATCTGTATGGAGTAAAATGTGAAATATATAATTATTAATAAATTTTGAAGTATATGTTCACTCAAAAGGAATAAATAATGAGAAAAAGGATATGGTTAGAATTAATCATGTATTATGATTGCACATTCCATTACAACCCAGGAATGAAAATCTAGTGCATGACGCTTTGATCCAAAAGGGTAATGCTACATTAACTATGCTAGGTATGGAATGAGAACCTTTGGTTTTGGATTTGATGAATTTTGGATTGGAACTTGCTAGTGCAGAAAATTCCACAGTTTTGATTCAGGTTTTAGTACAATCATCTTTAGCAGATAGAATAAAAAACATAGGAAGATGATAGTTAGTTGCAGATAAATGTAGAATTGGTGTAAAAGGATACGTTACATGAGTTTTGTATTGATAGAGACTGTATTTTGAGGTTTTTAAAGAGATTATTTGTGCCTTGGGATTCATAGTTAATGAAATTGTTGTTATGTGAAGCTCAAAGTTATCCGTTTTTAGTTCATCTTAGATGTACAATGATGTACAAAGTCATTCAGGATTATTTATGGTGGGATGGAATGAAAATAGGTATTTATGAATTTACTATGATGAGTTTGACTTGTCAACAGGTTAAAGCAGAGTGATAGTTATTGTAATGGATGCTTTAGCCATTAACAGTTCCAGAGTGGAAATGGGAAAATGTGTCCATCGATTTCATCATGGGATTACCAAAGAATTCTCGAGGTAACAATGCAATCTGGATTATTGATGATCAATTAACTAAATATACTAATTTTCATCCCATTCAAGGTACTCTCTCTCATGATCAACATTCTCAATTGTGTGTTAAATAGATAGTAAGGTTACATGAAGTTACCGTCTCTATTTGATCTGATCGTGATTCTAGGTTCACTTATAACATATGGAATGTTCTTCAGAAATTATTGGTACTGAATTAAATTTTAGTATATCTTTTCATCAACAATCATATTGGTAGTTAAAACAAACAATTTAGACATTGGAGGATATGCTACGTGCTTGTTCAATAGATTAAAAGGGATGTTGGGACCAACATCATTCTTTGGATTTATTTTATTATAATAATATTTTTCATTCCATTATATAGATCACTCCATTTTAGGAATTATATGGAATGTGCGGTCGAACTATAGATTTTGGGGATGTGGTAGGTGAAAGGATGTTTATGGGAACAGAATTGGTAGAAGAGATGGTATGGAAAGTTTAGCAGATTAATAAGAACAAGAGAACAACTCAGAGTATGCATAAAAGTTATGAAGATAATCAGTGGAATGATATTTCTTTTGAGGTATGTGGTCATGTTGTTCCAAATGTTTCTCCATTGAAAAGTGTGATGAATATTTATAAGAAAGGAAAGATGAGTCTATGGACCATTAGACCCTATGAAATTCTTGAAAATGATATATCACTGCAATAAAGAGTGGCTTTACCGCCCCGTTTATCCCTGGTACACAATGATTCTCTTGATTCAATGTTGAGGATGTATTTGTTGGATCTATCTCATGTTTTCTGTCCAGAGGGAGTTTAGTTAGAAAAGAATCTCTCTTATGAGGAACCATAAGTCCAGATTCTAGACCGATGCGAGAAAGTGTTGCAGAATAAGGCAATTTATCAGGTAAATGTTTTGTTGAAAACTCATATGGTTGAAGAGGAAACATGGGAATATGAAAATTCTATGAGGGATAAATAACCAAACATATTTGTATATGAATATAATTGCCTAGATGCATTTCCCAAAGAGGGGAAGAATGTAACATCACACGTAAATAAAGAATATGGAAATTTCATATTTAAAAATATTTTTGAAATAACTATTAATTTTACCTTAAGGGGGATTCTATGTTCGATGGAACACCCAACACACAATAACGAGTTTCTCCTAAGTATTATGTTGCACACAAAGTTGAGTCATACTATAAAAAAAATATAATATTATTATTTTAGATAGTAGTTAACACCTAACCATTGTATTAGAAGGAATGAACAGAAATAACCATATTAGGATTTAAAATCTTTTTAAATGTATTTAGATTTATCGAATATAATTTAGAGGATTAAAATTAGAATTAATCCAATTCTAAAAATAAATACTCCAAAAATTTTAAATGTTAGTTTTACCGCCTTTTGATGGTGAACCCCTATTATTTATAGTTTTTTTCACCCTTAAGTGTTTCATTTGAATTAAATAATCTTATTATATATAATCAGAATATTAAAATTTACTATCTATAATTTTATGTATTTTTTTTATTATGTTCATTTTTTAATGAATAGTAAAAAATGTTGCATTTTATGATAAACATGTATTTTCATCTAATTTATTTATGTAGTAAGATTATCTTTGTAAGTGGTTTTAAACTATATTATTATTATATTATTACCATTTAATCCAATGTTGTTCATTTTATGTAATTTCATTTTTAAATTGTTCAAAAAAACAAGTCAATCTTTTTGTAGTTTTTACATCTTAAAAACAGGCTTTCTAGTTTTAACAACTGAAATTAATTTTCAATTAATTTTTATATCTACTCTGTTTGGAATCTGGTAAAATAGATACATTTTTTATTTCATAATATTAGAACTATATTGTGGTGAAATTTTTGTATTTTCTTAAATCTTATATTATTGATAAATAATGAAAAACACTACAAAGTAGTTAAAACCAAAACTTTTTGTTTAAACAAAATTTTACACCTTCTGTGAATTAAATTTAAAAAATTCATCATCTTGGTTTTCATCATTATTTAAAATTTGGTTCAATAAATTGAAAATAATATTTTCTAAATAGTACATTTTGATTTTTATTTACCATGGTAAAAGGTAAATAGATTATTTCAAGGTAAAAAATAATATTATGACAATATAAATTTTTTGAACACTTGTCCTAAGAAATTTATATTAGTAATGTATGACCAATATAATCCTTGGGTGAGGCGTTTTTCCTTTGAAATCAATTTGGGTAACATAATGACATTAATATCTTTTTATTTAATGTAAAATAAAATATCATAATTATGTATTGGTTTTCAAAAACAATTTAATTGTGTGGTTATATAATTGATATCTTCAAATATAAATAGTCATTAGAAATCCAAAAATATTTCCAACATAATTATATTTTACTTATAAATTTTATTCATAATATAAATAAATTTATTAATGACACAATGATGATGTAATAATTATTTCATTAATGTTTTCTTTAAAAACATTAGATTACAAATACGAAAATAAATTTATTTTGATAAAAAAATTTTCCATACAAAAATTTAAGAGATCAGTATGACTTTTTATCATTTAATTACCCATTTTTTTAATGAATGATGTTTTTTTTGGATTTTTTAAAAAGTAATGATATTAATAGTATAAAAATTGACAAAAATTAGTTTTTAATTCAAACAATATTTTATTTAATGATAAAATAGTCATAAAAATATATTATTTGGCTAAATGACATATATGATGTTAAAATATTCATTAAAGAACCATTTTTTGTGTCTTGAAAATTTATTGTAACAATATTAACCATATAATATGAATATACAAGACGATATTTTAAAAGTTAAAATTTTTATCTAAGGGTTAATGATAAATAATAAGGTTAAATATAAAACCCAAACTTGTCTAAAACCTATTGGGTGATAGTATTTCGAATAATATTCCTCTTATAATCGTATTTAAGGAGTTTTGGACCTTGTGAAACCGAAATTTAGTTTATAATAAAATAATATTTTCAAACAATCCAAAAAGAACCCTCCCCCCCGTTTATAGAAAGTCAACAACTCTTAATATTAATCACACCTATCAAGACCACTGTATCGTCCAACATATTCCCAAATAATCTCCCAACATTCCTATCTTTATCCTAGAAGCTTTACCTTAGTAAGAGGGAACTTCAAGAAATCTGTTTTGTTCAAACCAAAGGGAGTTACCCGATATAAAGGTAATGTCTTCCATCAAGTTCTATTCTTTTTATTTTACTTATTCACTCCCTATGATATTATAATTCATTATTTATATAGAAACACCAATATATTCAGTATACTATATATTTTTATGAGAATTATTAGAACTAATATTAATCACACCGCCAACTAATGGGTATAGAACATACTGTTTTTGTGGACTTAGAACTACTGCCTCACAAAATGCTTATTGTTAAATCTTATCCTACCACCTCTTCTGGTGGAAAATATGATTGAACTATAATTATATATGATATTAAAGATATATATATTATATTTATGATTCTATAATTCTCTTTTATAACATACATTTTATCTTTTCATGTTTTATATTTACGATATTTTTATTTGAGGAAGTGTGGACTGCCGCCCGCTAAAAGTGTTACGACTCGTTTATACTATACATGTAACATATAAATGATTTATTTAATGAACATAAGTGTCATATATATAATATTATGTTATATTGGAATAATAATATAACTATGTTTCCTTCGGTTTTGATTCTTTTAAAAATGATGAAAACGAAATGGGAGTATCGTTAATGTGCATGTACGACTTACCGTCTCCATGAACGGTGCATTTCATATTCACATATCCAAATGATATGGACTAATATAAATAAATAGATACTAGATATATATGATATATAAATCTTGAATATCATTCAAATGATAATGAACTTTGGAACATATGTAAAATTTTAATTTTACCATGTTCATTTTTGACTTATGTTCCGAAAAATACCAAAATTTTTTATATGATCTCAAATAATAAACTAAATTTTTATAGTAAGGAAATAGGTAAAATAATAATAATAAACATTAAATATGTTCCTATGAAATTTGAAACTAACTTATGTTTATTAATCATGAAATTATGGAATGAACGAGTCATGTCGGATGCAAGGTAAGGGACTTCATTTCAATATCCATTAATTGAGGCATGTTTTGATAATATATAACTCCTTCTTTTACACAGTGTATAATAAAACACTATTACATTTACATTCATTCAAATGTTATGTTTTTTCTATGATTTTTTTACTAAATAAAAAAATGTATTTTTTTAACGTTTGTGACGAAAATGACCTCTCCACTGTCATAATAGTTATATCGCTTCTTATATAAGCATTAATGAGTTTTGAAATTAAATATAAACACATTATTTTATTTTTCGGTGATTTATAATAGAAAATTGTTTTTGAGATTGATTGATTATTTCAATATATTGAAATGACTTCTTGTGATTTCAAATAAAATGGTATTAGTGGAATGTGTATATTTTCAATATTTTATTTATTAAGATTTTATAATGGTACATGTACATTTGATGGGTGGTGTCATGATAAAATAGTATTGGTGGTGATGTTATAAACTCCAATTCATTGCTTATGAAAGTCGGCTATATGGCATTTTAATTTAGTGATATGTTGGGATGTCGACCATATATTTATTCCAATTAAATATGTTTATGTCACAATTGACCTTTATATGGTATGCATGTTTTCTATGGATTTTATGGTAATATTGTATATAGAAAAGGGTATACATTGAGATTTTATTCATTGAAAAGTATTTAATAGCTCATAATGGTGAAAAGTATTACTTATGTTAATTTATTCATGGTTTATTTGTTGTTTTGAAAAACTAACAGTTTTTCTTCTTTGTGTACCCCTTACTGAGATTTTTATGCTCATCACTAGTTTTTTATATTTTTTTCACTGGACATAACATCGAATAGGGTCAAGGATAGGATAAAAAAAGTCATGATTATTAAAACTAGTAACTGAACATGCTTATTTCCTTTCTGGAGTTTTTATTTTTTTATAAAAATGTATACTGAGTGGAATTGTCTACCTGTAATTTTCAAATTGTTATGTATTTATTATGACATATCCTATAAATCTATATACCTGAAAAGTTCCTCAATGTGAATTATTAACTTAATTCATGATTATATATTGTTTATTGATGGGGCCCTATAGTGGATATACAAAATAAGGTGATAAATATTCCTGAGTTTTACTATGAAAATAATGGAATAATTCTGTTGATGAAACAAGTATGTGTCATATTATTAATAAAATTTTAATAGAGTTGTTGGATGAATAACATAAATCAAAATTGTCTATCCATCATGACATTTAAATGGTTTATATGGATATATAAACAAAATTTCTTTTTGGACAACATAAAGAGGGAAATATCTATATTAGTATCATAATGCATGATATAACAGTAGGTTAATCCTACGTCAGAAGTCTAAGGGTATAATGTAAACATTGGCCATAAATATATGTAAATGTTTAAACATCACCATGGATTTCATCATATTATATCCCATGACTTATACATACTATAACACCATTTCAGTTAAAATATATTACCTTATAATGTCAACACATTTTATTACAATCTATGAATATTTATAACCAAACCTAATATCAAGGATAAAAATTATGATAGTGGTAAGGTTTCATGTAGTTACCATTTATATTTTTATATATTTATATTATAAATTCACATAAAAATTATAGATAATTATTCACTAAATGTTGGATAGATTGTTGTACATATCGCTACAAATCATCCTTAGAGGGATCGCCAGTCTGAGAGGTCCATTCAATCCCATGAATATATTATTTGAGCTTTCTGAAGGGATTTTATGGTGTCTCTAGTTTACAAAATTTCTATAATAATTTATTATTATAAAAGAAACCTTAAAATGATAATCCATAGGAATCCATATGAATCCATATATGAAAATAACTGAAACACCGCAACATACTATGATGACGTTAGAGATTAAAATCTATTCATGTATAGACTAATTAATGAAATATAAGAGAATGTTAGATCCATTAAGAATATTATTGGAGCATCAAGTAGTCTATAATTGAATTCTAATAATAATCTGTCAAGAAGTATTTATGATAAAATATGGTGATGTGGTATTGATAAACATATTTCCTTGGACTACAATTATTTGATTTTGAAAGAACCAGATCTGCATCCCGTGATAAATCGATCCCTATGAAATTCTTTAATTTATTGGGATGATAAGTTATTGCATATAAATCCTTCCTCACAATCCTTATGATCGCAATTAGTTCCATTTATATCACATAAATATGTAAATAACTAATGATTCACATGTATTAATTTCATAGGCTGTATAGATGGAGCATGATCTATTATATGAGGAATTGTAGGAAGAGATTCATGATTTAAGAGATATAGTGTTGTGGAACTGACCACTCATGTTGTCAATGTTTTATATAAAAAATAAAAATTTTATGAATATATTTGTGTTGTAAAGAAAATTTTCAGGAATAAGTATCCACATTTATTTCATAGAGTAATTTATTTTTAATGGTGAAATTATTATAAGTGTTAGAATATAATACCATGTGTTTTATAATATATTTTCCAATATAAAATTCAACATGTTACATTGATTTTAATGCATGAAACTATAAATAATAATAATTAATGATAAACTAATATAAATAATTAAAATATACGTAATGAATATTAAATGAAAGATAATTATTAAAATATTTTATGTAACTATAGGATGCATAAAAATAATAATTTTGGGTTATTAAAAAATTTATTGTAAAGAAACATTTTATTATTATTTATTTTTTATTTAAAAATTAAATTCTATTATTTATAATAGTAATCCTATGATGAATTGATTTTTAAAATTGTAAAAAAAACTAATATTTTCTTATATTGTTTAAAAAATAGTTTGAAATAAATATACATTCATTTCAATGTAAAAATTTAAATTTTCCAAGAAATTAAATTTCTATGTAGGAATTATATTTTTTTGTTAAAAAATTAATTTAATCACACTTTATTATTAGTTTTAATGAAATATGTAGTTAAAATATTCAGTCAAAAAATTTATATGTCTTATAGTAGTTGTTAATAGGAAACTAATTATGGTAAAATAATTTATATGCATAGACATTGATTTCAGTTTAAAATGATTTTTAGAATTTTTTTCCAAAAATATTTGAATTAATTTATTCCACATCTAGTATTAGAATATTAAAAAAGGGTTAAACATTTTTAATCAACATAATAAATCTTATGTAACATATTCAACATAATTTTCTTTACATTATGAATAGTTGTCATTGTAAAAATATTTCCTACATTCTAAGGGTTTAAGGGTTAATGAGGGGGTTAATATAAGAGAAAAAGATTAAAAAATGAATACAAATTATCTATACAAGATTGGATAAGTGTATTTTGACCATAACATTCATCATATATAAAATATTCTGAATTTGATGCACTATAGAACATAAATATATTTATTATATTTCAACATTATCAATATTTACAATGGTGTCACTACAATCACTTATAAAAGGGAACCACATTTTCCCACATTTACAGACCACATAAAAACTATATTTTATAATATATATGTGATATCCTACCCAAATATCTTCCATAATTTTATAGCTTATGGTTCTCCTAAATTACACATCGAAGAAACCTTAAGGTTTTTTCTAATGGGGATTATCCAAGGATGATGTATATGATATTAATATCCCTTTGCATAGTTCATTCTTATTAAACATCCTACAAATATACTATACACATAATAATATAATGAAATAAGAATCTTCAAAACAACATTATGTTGTTAGGTTAATTTTATAACCATTTAATTTTACAGTCCCATCTAATAAAAAATCAAGACACAACTCATTCATTTATATGGACTACATTATCCATGATACTATGTTATATATTTTTCATTATTGACTATAATATATTGTTATACATATGTAATTAATGTAAATATATATATATATTATATTTTGGATATATTTATTATTTCACTACAGAATTTATTTGTCAAATTTATATATTTCAATCCAATTATCAATGGAAACATCCATCGTCAATATTTATAGACTCACTTCCCCCACTAAGTGATGTAATTCAATTTTTCATCACATCCACATATATATGGTTGCAAATGTTAATATGGGGAATATATTTTATTTTTATGGCATGATTAATATCATTTATACAACGAAACCATGATCAAGGTGGATGTATAATATTTATCAAATGAATTCAAGAATGGAAAATAGAATTCTTCAAACTCAAATATTGATGTAAATTAATAGGAGTAAATGAATATGTGATTTTAAATTAATTGGGACGAACATGTAAAATGTTCAATATTAATATGATTGTTTTATAGATTTATATTAACTAGAATTTTATATTATTATATATTAGAGTTGGTACAAATCTTTTAATGAAATTATGAATATCTTTATGTGTAATATTCCTTTTTAATTGGAGTTTTCTATGTTTTAGTTTCCATATTCAGGTATTATATTTATTTCCTTGTTATACCAAATATTTTTTCTTATCCATATATTATTTATTTTATGTTTAATTATTCTCTATATTTTTACATTCTGTGGTACTAAAAATGGTAAAAATAAATATTTAAGAAAAATAAACCATATTTTTCATTATTGGTTGTTCATCGTTTTATCATTTTATTGGTTATTTAAAATTTTTTTTTGAATAATAATATCTACAATAAAATAATTATAATTATATTTTCAACTATACTTTACATTCCTTTCAATGGTTTAGAAAATTATATTTGTAATTTTTTTTCATATGGTACACATTTTACTTTTTAAAAGTGTGTAATGAATTATTTTTCATAATCATATATGAAATAAAGGGATATTCCCCAAAAAATCCTTTGTTCAATATTTAGTTTTCTATAAAATAATCTACTCTCTTAAGAAGAAAATATTATTTTCATTATAAATGAATATATATTTTTAAATTAAACAAATGAAAATAATATTTTCATTTTTTTTCAAATAATATTTTTTAAGCCTATATGAAACTATTTTTCCCCAATGTCATCAATATTTAATGTTTTTTATTTATTATTGTAAAGATGATCTGATAATAATTCCCACATAATATATAAGTACAAATTATAGTGATTATATTTCAATTATGTATCATAAAACTCGTTACATTCTCTCATGTTAATTAAATAATAAAAAATGATGAACTATCATATATTCTTATAGAATATATATAAATGGTTTATTATTGGATTGGTGGGTCAATTATGTGACCCCAATTATTTGGAAAATATTTTATATATAATTATGTTAAAAATCTATATGATTGTTTTTCCAATTACAATGATAGTTTCTGGGAGGTTGTTCCATGATCAAGAGGGTACACAGGTGGTTCTCCCAAGCCTAAGAGGGTATATGGGATGTTTGGATAATCCCGCTATGGTACACAGGTAGTTACCCAATACAACTATGTAATGAATATCATGGAATGTATCCTTGAAAAATTATTAATATGTTAATGGGAATGGTGAGCGAACCTTATCCACTATTGGACCCTATCCACAATGATTATCATTATAATTAACCCTAACAAATGAAGTAATTTTCTAATATATTATATATAACAAACATTTATATCACAAACTTATGTATCTTGTTCATAATGTTCTTTCTTGATTAATGATTGAAAATTATAAATTATTTATTCTCATGACTAAAGTATTTTCATCTTGAAAATCCTTCTCCAATAACTCATCTTTTGTGGTTTATGATTACTTGGTATGATCTCAAATGATATGATCATTATCTAATACCCTTAATCTCACTTTAAAAACATGTGTGATCTTCAATTAATATTCGTAATGTTTATGCATAATGAGCATTATAACCCAACATTTATTATGTTTACATTTATATAGGTTTTTAATAAATACCACACGTAGGAAATTTCTAATCTGTGAACTAAGTTTCAATAACATTTTGGGATATGTTGATGGTAATTCAGAAACAATTTGACTATTTTGATATTATTTAGAAAAGATAATCTGTTATGGATATAAGATGTATATTATCATGATTTTTATTTAATATTCATTTCAGATGATGTAATATTTATATATGTTGTTTAATGAATCCTTACATTACCCACTTTTACATAATTATTAATTTCCCCTTTTAATTAATGAATCTTGGACCATGACATAAATTTACAAAATTTCCCTATTTTACCATTAATACAATAATAATTATGAATATAGCATTAAATTTAATGATGAACTTATTTCTTTTATATTTCTATTATTGACCCAATCTACAACTATTTTGTTTTAAATGCATTATATAACATATATACCATAAATAAATCTATTTAGAATGAGACAATATCCCATATATAATTATAACATATAATTGAAATTTGAATGAAAATATTTTATCGATATATAAGTGGAGGTTAATTCATGGGTATTGATTTTGGATGTGTAGTAACTCATTTTATAAAAAATACAATAATGATTCCTATAATGATATATTCACTTTATTTCATATTGGTTATATTAATTTCTTTTAATATTATTAATATGAAAATATTTATATATATTGTTTCCTAAAAACATCACAATTAAGATAATTAAAAAGAAACACATAGATAAATAGACACCTATAAAATTTATAACCTCTTACATAAAAAGAATACTTATAATATATATTCTATAGATTATGTGAAATATAGGTACATTTTAAATTGGATACGTTATTATGATATTGTTTTGTTACATCAAAATTAATTTTTATTCCTCATTCAAATTAATATTCATTAAAAAATTCCTTCATTTTTTACTAATTTTAATATTGTTCATACTAATAACATAGATTTATTTTGAACACGAAAATTTTTAATTGTGTATGAGTGATATTTTAAGAAATATTCAATTATTAATTTACAATTATAACATTTTATAATTTTTGACTCATTTTTTATCTTTTAAAATAAATTATCAACCACTATGCCAAAACCTCAGAAACCATTTAATCATAATGTAATGTTAAAAAGATTAATGTAATTTTTTTATTTTTTAGTAGTGGATATGTGGTATAGAATACAAAATCTATTTCACTTACACCATTACTAAACCACGTGTCACGTAAAAAAGTTGTGCCTCCCCATGCAGTAGATGCTCCCAACTACTGGAAAGGGTCCATGTATAAATTAGGTAGAATATATTATCTAGATCAATTAAAAATAAATTTATTGAATATATTTTTATTAATATTCCAAATAATATAATGGAGGAATAATGGGGGACATCAGAAGTCTATTTTTATCAAATCGATAAAAATAAATCATATCATAACATATTTTTGAATTATGTTTTCATAAATTTATACAAAAATTATTTCATGACTAGATCATTTTAAATACCTTTTTAAAAATAATTTTTTAATGAATATCTTTGCTTTGGTTTTGAAGGATAAATTTGGTTTTTTAGACATTTTTCTTTGATTGAACAAGATAAAATTGCATTGGAAACATTCTACAACATGTAGGTGGAGGATGCATTATAGATGGAGAATTGTGAAATAGATGTTACTATTTATTGATATAGTTATTCAGGTATATATGTGGAATAGATTATATAATTCTAGTGTAAAGTATTTAAAGGTTGGTTTGGGTAGTTATGCCAAATTTTCTCTCTATAAGGTGTGGACGGGTGCTATGGTATAGAGTTACTATGAGGGATTACTTGATACAATGTTTTGATATTAATTATTCAATATTCTCTTTCAAATGTTTATTTATATTTTTTTTAATAACTAATATAAGTATTCTAGGGTTTTTATTTTTGATAATCATGATGTCGTCACCATATCCTTCATGTCATAGTGTTTTCATATTTGGAACCCTTTGTTCCTATGCTATTTTTGATGATACATGATACTTGTTTAGTGAATTCTTCAACAATTTCTATAGGCCCTATAAACCTGTTATATTCTAATCTATTAAAAGAAAACATTTTTATAATCTATGGAAAATCTATGTATACTTTCATCTAATGAACTCTTATATTTACCCCTCACATTAGAGGATAATCTATTGGAATCTGTAAGTGAGTTTATGATCATTTCAATTGGGGTTTTATTCCTTACTCTTGGGTTTTATATCAATAAATAATCTAATAAGGGGATTTTATCCTGATATATGGAAGAATTGTTTGGACAATAGTGATTGACTAAAGAAGAGATTTTGGTGTTATGATTCTTGATGTCTAAGCATGATCCATCTATATTGATGAAATTATTTGTATTCTTCTTCTGAAAAGCATGGAATTTGGAATAAAAGTGATTGATATAAGAATTTATTACTATAGGGTGATTTTATGTAGTTGTACGAAATTATATTATAGTGATTTCATGTCCAACACATGAAAATTACTAAAAAATAGGAAAATAATCGTAGGTGTAATTTGCTTGTGATAAATATTTTGTGATATAATAAGATTTTCACACATTTGTATCATATGAAAACTATTCTTGAATGCTGTAAATGATTGTGGGTGTGTATTATTGTGGGATACATTAATTGATTTCTAATATTTTTAATTTTCAATGTTCTTGACATTTGTATATATTTCATAACAAGTGTAAATGTTATTATTGGAATCAATATGGATGGGTTCTGAGGTGATATTTGTGTAGTTTTTAACGTTTTAATATGAGTACATGAACGTAGAATAAAGAACTAACATAAAATGATGTTATGTTCTAGGATTTGGAATGAATTATCAAATATATTGGAAATGAAATGTTGTCTGGTTGAATGAGTCAAAAGGTGATGAACACCGATATCATGGTATGTGTGGGTTGTGACGATCACTAAAGATATGATATCTGGTCGATAAAGAATATTATTTAACATATGATGCAGTTTGAGACGAGATGCATCTATGTCGATGGTATGATTCGGAGTTGGACTCATCAAGTAGATTTTTAGTAAACCCTAATCTATTACGATGGAACATTAGACTCTATATCTCCCTAGTTCAAATACAATCATTTAAAAATGATAACCATTCGAATATAGTTGGTTAGATGAGACGTGTCATTTCTCTATAAAGTAGGACCACCAATTTTCCCTAAACGAGGGAGAGGATTATTCATTTAATGTATAATGGAGAGTAATGGTGGACAATTATATGAGTTGATACACACATGACATATTGGAATGGTGTAAATCATTAATCTACTACAAGTGATCAATATTCCATCATGGAGCCAATACAGCTGTGGTTGATATTTGTGGAAGATTATTCAGTACATATTGGCCCACCGCTTGACTGATTTATCTAGAATTTCATTTATATATATTTTAACAATCCATATATAAATGAAATATAATTATTTAGGATGAATTTATGGAATATTATTGGGTTTATAATAAAAAAAATAAATGGGAATCTTGATGCGTGTATTGATATCATGATATGGGATCCAAGAATGGGAGAAATGGATTGTAATGGGGATATAATTATATATATCTTGGTATGATATGTTTTACAAGAACATAATCTATAGTAGTGTTATAGTGCATTATTTTTTTATTTGATGATTAAACTGAAGTTGACCTACTTCATTATTTATCCTTGGTTTTTTATAGTTATGGTTTGAGATACATGTTTGGTCTTCTATAAGAACATTTTTTTACTCAAGTTTTTTTCCCTATCTTGATATTATTATTTTCAAGGTAATATTTACATAGCTTTGATATCGTCGGGTATATTTTCCCCTATAGAATCATTTAGTTCATTTATTCTAGTTTGGCTCCTCATATGCATGGGTTTTTTCAAGTAAAGCCATGTGGAACTCCATCTCAGACCATATGATTTTGGCCTGGGTGTCAAAATGTGGTATACAATATATGATACAACTTTTCTAAACCTATTTTTTTTAGAAAATATAAAAAGGAGATAAGTATTGTTGAATTTTGGTAGGGGTGTCAAAATATTTCTTGCCTATATTTTATTTTATTTTACAACTATGTTAATCTTATTTGGATTTAAATTACTGATTAGGGATTAGTAAATTCCACCAATTATAACTATATTGTGTTATTATAGTCTATTCTATTTTGGCATGTTCATTCATTATTATAAGGATTGTATGATCTCATTTATTATATACCCATTGAATTCTGTGCATATTTGTTCATTTGATTGAATCTATTTGTATTTACATTATGATTTTGTAGTTTAATATTTTGAAGTATTGATTATATTAACTTGATAAGGCTTATTTTAAGATGTATATCATTGTAACTAACATGTAGTTATGGTGAACTAGGAAATATCCTTGGTTAGTATTAGGTGGGTTGTTCCATATTTTTGTGGTCAATCTTCTAGGATATGATTTTATTGAAGATCCCTTCTTCCTCAGCATGAACTTCATAGGTTTCTAACATAGGTAAATCATTTTACGAATTCTATTTTCATGTTTTTTTTGATAAATTATCAAAAATTATTTCCCAGGAGACTGTTGGATGAAGAAGTTCAAAATTATTACATAAAGAATAAATCCATTATTTTACCAGTAGATGTATTGTAGGATGAATATATAAATTCAAATATACCTACTTCAAAGGGTTAGGTTGTAGAAATGATACAACCATGATAATTATTCATAGTCAATGTATTGTTGATTTTTTCAAGTAAAATGATTGAATATAACAACAACATAAAGATCCAACATCCACCACCTTTCTGGCCCATTGATGGCCATTACAATTTTGATTACATGATTTTAATCAATTAGGTGATCAAAGATCTCATGGAGGGAGAGTTCATTATTGATATATAATATTGTATTCTATAATGATTCAAGGAACACATGTATGTGGTGTGGTGTCCCAATACGGGAGGCAAGACCTAACGTTCTTAAATGCGTGACATTAATGGACTTTTTCTATCATTTATTTCTTCTTAGAAATTATTACTATTCACCTTTCATAAATGTTTGTCTAGAATAAGTTATATAATTCAGCAGCTTCCACCAATTCAATTTTATTTGGGTTCTATTTAATTCAAACTGATATTCTCTAGGAATGAGGTCCATAAGGACTACAAATTTAATATCGGCCACTATTCAGAATAGAAACATTAAGTAATTTTTTTTAAATAGATGACAAATGTTGAGGTGTTAGGTGAGGCCCTAGTGAATAGTAATGTTTAATAAGATGAAAAATCATCCATAATTATATCATCCTTGACTATAATAATGAGTGGGTTCCCTGGTTATATTTTACGATCCTCTTATGGGAGTATGATGTTGAAGACATAGGAGATGTAACTTGGTGGTAACTAGTTTATATTTTTGAGTATGGGATTATTTGTTCCCTCTATGTATAATAATTCAATAATGTATTTATATTTTGGTGTAATGGGACAATAAATGCCAAACATTGTAGATAATAAAGAGTGTGTATTAATATTCACCATTGTTGAAGCATCAACATTAAAATCCTCTCTTTTTCCTCATGTGTTGTAATTTTAACTGAATGTATTTGAAGAAAATATTTCATAATTCCCTACTGATATGGTCTTTAAATTCAATTTGTAACACTTTCCATGCATCTAACATACATAAATTTTTCCGTACCATTTTTTTCAATCTTTTTTATGGATGTAAATGTACATATTGTGGAATTTGAGGTGAAGTATTTTTTAGACTGGGAACATCTCCCTGGGAGTGGGTGTTTTTTGCAAAGATGTAGGTGTTTCCAAAAAATTTTTATGGAAAAAATGATATTGTCCAAGGTGACTATGAATAATTTATGATCATTTCCATGGAAGGTTTACTTCTCCTATATGTTATTCTAATCTGAATAGTTGCCTACGATTAATCTACTATTAGGCTATAACCAACCATATGTCATATAGGAAGTTATCCTCAATACATAATTCATGTTTATATATGTGTTGAATATTTATATTTTCTTTCAATTTCTGTTAAATAATTTTCTATCAATATAAATATATATCTTGAATATGATCATCTATACATATCTTAAATTATTCATTGAGTTTTTTTGATGTCATATATATGTTATTTAAAACCCATAAGATACACAATATAAACATATAATTTGAGTTGAGTCAAATTCAGTTTTAATGGATCTATTCCAATCACCCAATGTTATACATCATGATATAGGAGGTACATTTCCCAAATAATGTTTTGATAATTCAATAATTTCTTTGAAACCATAGAATGTATTGGAAATGATGTCTTAGACATTCCCTTGAAATGTTTTTGAGATCTAAAATTTCATTGGGTAGGAGGGAAAATTTCCATGATTTGGAATGGACTTGTCCAATTGGGATGCTAGAATTATATGAATTATTAAGTATGGGTTGATGTTATTATGGAAATAGTTGTGTAAAGAATCCATCATGGAACTAAAGATAAGATTTATGACATCTCTAATCCTAAAATTTATAGAATGTAAGATTAAATATATGGTTTATTGTGGAAATTTAGTTTTTGGTTAATGGGATGTTATATTGCATATAGATCGTGTAATGTCTTCTAGGATTAACTATCAATGAATAAAAAATAAATATTATATATGTTTCATTTAGTTAGTGGATATAGTCCAAACGTTGAATGTTTTGTTCCATTATCTTTGTAGTGAGAGATCTTTCTTATCATCAAACCATAATATATTTCCTTACATAATCACCCAACGAAACATGAGTCTATAGAATAAGTATTTAGTGGACTATCTGAAAACTTGTAATTTTTTTTTGGATTATACACCACGGAATGGAATTCTATTACATACTCTCCCTATTAGAAAATGTGTAATCATTGAGAGAAACCATTAAATTTGGAATGAATGTTGATAATCTTGTTAGATAAATTTTTAGTGAAGGATTTTAGGATTAAAGGTGATGAAATGATATCCAATTTTTATCACATCAACATTGGTGTGCTGGGTAATGACTAGCTAGAATTCATCATAGATCATTTGGTAATGTAGAATGGGTTAATAGGAACTAATCATATTATAGGATGATCGATGGAAAATGACAACATGATCATTGTAAATGAGTGATTTGTGGTTACTATTTACATAAAGGAAAAATGTGGAGGAACCCTAATTTTATTCAATGTTAATTGAATATTTGTTTGGTAGATATATATTATTAAATTAGAAAACACTTCTTGTAATAGGGAATAAATGATGATATCATGGGACTCATCTCTTATTGTATGACATATTAGAGGATCAAGGCATATAATCATCTATAGGGAGGGTAACATCATCTATTTATCAAAAATATATGTATATGGGATGGGGTGACAAATGAATTCAAAAATGGGTCTCCCAAGACCCTATGAATATGATTCCATGCTTGGGTAATAGTTTTCCATCTTATGAAATTATAACATTTCCTACTGATTTTGGATATTCACTCTATTCATAGTTTGTGAACAATATATATTTTATAGATTATAATATTTAATGTGGTTCTTTATAGAATCGTATTTGATAGTGATTCACAGATTTATATTTTTTGTTTTGTAAGGATTGTATTAGGATTTGTGAAATCAGTTATAACTATGTAAAATGTATCATTAATAGGTAAATGGACAATTATTGTGGGAATTATAGATCATAGATAATATACATTGATCTAGTATCATAGACCTCACAAGATCATGGTAAAATCTTTCATTCTTAGTTTAGTTTCAATATAACAAAAATTTATATTTTTCAATTTTAATTTAATCATTATATGAATTATTATGGATGGCTATGATACTCACCAATGATATTTTAATATTGATGGTTTGGTAGAAATTTTTTAGATTATTATAGTCTACGAAACCCCCGGGAGGGTGATGTTGAAATGAAATTTTTTCATTACATCTTATAGTTCACATGAATCTTATTACAATAAAAGGATAAGGATTTTGATGTTCATTTTGGGTGGATGATTTTTCATGCCGGTGTCGTCTACGCAAGAAAATTACTATTTATGGAGGAACGAGATGATGTAACTAGTATTATTGTGACCATTTGAGAACACCATGAATATGAGACTTCTGGATTATTGAATTATCATTAATCTAGGATATCGAAGTTTGTATAACATGATTGTGTGTCTCTACTTCATATCTTTGATCTAGATCATGTTCACATAGTCAACTATATAGAACATGAATCAGAACCAAATTCATTATTTTTAGAGGGAATATTGAAAATAGTAAACATTTGATATAATGTATTGAGTGGTAAGATTTTACCATTTGATTGATTATTCTTGTAGCATGGGTCAATACAATAGGAGACATAAGAGAATTATCTATTATTAGGGTTCAATGCCCTTGGTTTTTGGAGTAACACTATTAAACAAACATTTTGATAATGATTTATAATTAGAGGTGGATATTTGTGACCCAAAAATATTTTAGAGAATATCAAATGGTTATCCTTGAATTAGAAATATGGAAATATTTTTATTTTTTTGAAGAAATGTCTTTTGATAGCATGGTGTATATTTTGTTCCGTAGTGGGTGACGGTGCAACGTAGTTGGCAAAAATTTCATAGCAACTAGTATTGATGGTTCTAGTTATTTGGAAATAGTTTATGTGGGAACAATCATATCGAATATCTATTTTGGGAATATAAGAATATATATTTATACAAAGTTTTTATAGTTAAAACAATACTATCAATCCAACATATAGTTCATTAAATACATAGAGGACCAGGAATAGTTATGTCATAACACTACAGTCTATTTCCCCATGTTATTATGAACATTCAATTGACCATAGAAAATATTATTTAATTTTTATTACCCGAATACATTTGGAAAATTATATTTTATTTTCACTAGAGTCATTGATTATTTGTAAACAAGTAGGGATCATCCCATTTTGCTTCCCCATAATTCTCGGTTTACTAATTATCATATAAATTATTGACGCCACTTGTACAATGAATTTCCCAATCCTTTTCTATATAATATTTTGGAAATCTAGTGAATAAAATAGAGTACCCTTAGTTCAAAATCTATTGGATTCACTCCTATCATTGGTGGATAAATTCATGATGAATCCATGTGAGTTTCTCATTAATTATATTGGAGTTTCCTTTCAATTTATTAGTGTTTCTCTACATTATTAACTCAATAACAGTACATGGTCATGGTCCATGGATTAGTCATGTCCTTCATAGATAGAAACTTATGATTCGATTTTTTTCTAGGATTATTGGTGTGTGGGATTAATCCATATAGAGTATTATCAATATCTTGGTACATCACTTAACAATATTGGGGATTGGATTCAACAAGCTATATATAGTAAGACCCTTCTATAATCATATTTTATATAAAACCATTTCATGAGACTGTATTATGAATATCTAAATATTACATGATAATAATTATGTGATATGACATGAATGAAATGTGTGCAAATCCATTGGGAACTAGAAAATGATATTACATGATTAGAATGAATTCGAATGTTTTGGGACCTATGTTTGATTAATGTTCATATGGGAGTGTGTGTTTCTATGAGAACCAATACATGGTATATTGTACATATGATTTCAAATGTGGTCCTTTATTATGTATATTTAATATATTGTTTAAAATTTATTTTAGGATCAAATATAGTTGGTTTCTCATAGGAGACTAGATGAATCCTTATTTGGGGGAATAATGTGGGACTAAATGCCAATGAATCTAAAATTGAATGACAGTATGTGTTGAGAAATTGAGTGACATGATAATTTTAAGGTAAATTTGATGTGGTAATGTTACTTGAGATAAAATTTTAAGCACACTGAGTCCATGGAACATGTTGGGTAGTGATGAATGCTAGAACGATGTTGCAAGTTTGTCTGAGATGATCACTAAGATGATGCATCGAGTTTGGGTGATATTTATGATTTTTCTATGGTATGAGATAGATATAGAAACATTTTATATGATGGAGTATTGATCCAACATCATTCAGATTGTTCATAATAGCTGACATGTTCCCAGTGCACAAACCATCATGTGTATATGATGACTATGTGAATATAGATTTCTGAATGAACAAGGTAAAAACTAATTAATGGTGGAGTATAGATATACCATAAAGCTGGGAGATAATTATTTTATTATGGTAGAATATATACTATTGTTTTGTAGTATTGTGAGTTGATCCATGTGTGAAATCATTGAATGATATGATTCATGAAACTACCAATTGTAAAAAAACTTACATCCTTGATGGTAAGAATGAATTTACACGGATCAAATAAAACTAGTTAGAACATGATGACCTAACATTTGAATAATTTATATATGAATGTTTACTTTATATATCCAATAATACACAATATATTAATATGAACATATATTTAAGGATTCCATTGTGTTGTCATACTAGGATTTTAATCACACCCTATATAAGAATTTATATACATGTGTATACCTCATGATTATGGATCTAGTAAGTAAATAAAGGCCCTAATATAGGGATCAGAGTAGATGTACTATTGGTTTGGAGGTGTTACTAGGATGTACACATGAGTGATTCAATAATTAAATATTTATTTTTTTATTTATTACATACACTCTAGTTGACTATCCACATTGATGGTCCCTGATATAATACATTGTATTACATTAGACACTTGTTATGATATATGATATGGAATTGTTATTACACACATATGTTTTCCCACTCAAGTTAAAATTCCCTTATTGATCTGAATATATTATATAGATTTGATATTGTGTGTATATTCACCCCATTATTGATACCTAGAACTGTAATTGATGTCAGAAACAACTTATTTAAAGGATTTTGCAAGTTAGGTTATGTGAGACTTCCCCTTGGTCCGTTTGATTCAATTCAAGTTCTTATAAAAGTCAAAAAATAAACAAATACTAGAGAATACAAAAAAATTCGTGTTGAGACTTTTCCAAATCCTAGTTCCAGACACCATAAAAGTTCCTTTAGCTCATCCATATATATAAAAAAGAAACATTCACTTACCTATATCTTGAATCTTTACGTATTATTATACACAATAGTGCCCCATCAGAATATGATTAGAACACAGTAGGCCATCAATGATGATGACCCTACGTAAGTTTAATAAATACAAGTTAATTTATAAAGTTATATATTCATTATTAAATAAAGTACAATAGAATAAAGTATAAATTTTTCAAAAACACATGTTCAACCCAACCTTCAATGTCAAACAACACCTTCATTAAACAATATCAAGTAATTTATAAATAAATCAAATGAATATCGACTAGTCATCCATTAAATATCCATACACAATAGGCAGCAAATATGATCATATACTATAATAAAAAAATTTAGTATGATATCGTAATCATGTCACTATAGTGTATATATAATCCCATTATAGATCGTTATTATTGGAAATAAATTCGAAGAGAATATAAATTATTCATGTCAACTTTACCCAAAAACATTAGTGCAGAGTATGACTTCCCTAGCCGTGAAAATTCAACATATGGAATGCATTCTTATATATCTATATTCAATCTAATAGAAAGTAATCTATGCGTAGGAAATTATACAATAATGAATATATTTTACCAATCAATGATGGTATTACATGATGGGTAGTACATCCCACTTCCATGAGTAATTACAATATAGTTGGAATAACATCCCATTTTTCTCATAAATGGGGTAACATGGGCATTACATTCTATAGCATAGTTGGATTCTCTTCACACTAACATGATCATTGAATCCTTAACATGATTAAACCATACAATGTTCATATTTTCTATAATAATAATCAATATATTGAATATATTACCTAATTCATCCAATCAATCTAGTATCATATACTAATATCATCTAACATGTTTATCCAAAATCATATCATTTAATAATAACAAAATTTTACATTTAGCATAATAAATATACATTAAAGTTTGTATATAATCACACTCTCATTCAAACATATGATAAATTTTTTCCCTAGTGATCTAACAATATTTAAAATTATAGTTAATTTATAGCCTTTCTAGTTATCACTTGTTATAGCGGGAGGATAACCTATCTGATAACACATAATAGTGAGTTATAAATGGCCTTAGGGTAACCCAAATCTACCTAAATTTTCATTCCTCATACTAAACAACATTAATAAAAAAAATCTTATAGATAAGGAGGCTAAATAACATATAGAGTTCTACATTTCTATTTCAGAATATAACTAATGGAATCCCCCACAATGCCACAATTATGAAGACTGTATAAATATGTGGATGATCAGGATAATTGAATACCATAGTGTATATGTATTATAATTTTAATGGCTTTTTCATTTCCCTCAACATCTTAAATAAACTGATATAACATAAGGGAAATATGTTGAGTTTAATTTTTTGGTTGAATTTTCATGGTAAATAACCTTGTGTATCCACTGTGACATGAGTTCATATATAAATCTCTAAGAAAAGTTAAATAACACCTATTTGGGACTATTAGAGGGAATATTCATTATAAATAATGAGGTGATTTATTCTAAAATGTTATATATATTGAAATATATCATGTGACCTAATATATGGAATAATAGATATTGATCGATGATACAACCATAGAAATAAAGAATATATTGAAATGTAAGTCCAAATATACTTGTGGTGTGTCCTTATGATAGTTTGCAGTAAAAAAATTCACAAATAAATGATCTCATAAATGTGGAGAGTATAACAATGGGAATAATTTTATAGACATAACTGTTGATTCTGGATATGGAATGTTGAATAAACATATATTAAATAAACTTAATAATTTATTTATTTGTTAGAACTATAACAAGGTGCCAAAAAAGAGTTCACATGTAGCTGATATGAAATTATGTTCCCTATCACATGGAACTAATACATATAGGCTTCTCTCAATTGGGTAATGGATACTGCCTCATTGGGTACCTTGTCGAATTTTTCAAAATAAATAAAATCTATTAACCATGTTCATTCTAAAAAAATATGCCCCATGCCCCCATCCCATACCTCAAAAATCTATAACCAAAAAACATCATACGTATTAATACTATTAGTTTGAAAAAAAATCCTGACATATATAGGGTTTTATAACCTCCCCATTATATATAAAATTATCTAATATATGACTCAGTAAGAATCACAGGTAATCATTTCTTCCATCTACACTTGTTTTTCATTCTCTCTTGACCAAATTTACTCAAAAAAATGATCATGATTCATTTGAAGGAATACAATAGGGATATTCATCATATAAATAATCATCAATATTTTATCTTCAATATGATAGTTTCATTAATCAAATGTTAAATCAGTATATAGTATGACTTCATTGAAAATGATCACACAAGAAGGATAATGGTTATTTATCATGAATTGAGATACATGAAAGAACTCTACATATCATATAAACTCTGAGAAAGAACTAATTATTAATATATAATATCAACACTATCATCATCCAAAAATTGACTCACATATCTCTGTTATGGATTTCCATGTATTCAAATATGATGGCGTGCGAATTGGGGAAACACTGTGCAGAAAATAAATCTTCTTACATTAAATCAATGATGTGGAAAACTCTTGTGTAAAAATGGATGCTTCCATATCATCAAATTATAAAATGTCTTATATATCAACTAGATACTCCCTATAATATTTCGAGTGAGATTCATCCTAATGATAGATGACTCCTATACCTATAAATAATGCACACTTGATGAACATGATATACTATATATTTCTTTTTAAAAGGGATATGTATTTTTTTCTAATAACTATTGTAACATGATAAATATTAAAACATGAGTTGGTTCCCAATGAACTAGAAAAATCAAGGGCACATGTCTAGATAATATCATTTTTGGTCAATATTGTATATTATAAATTCCCATTGGTCTGATAACAGAATGTTGTTCTCAAACATAAGTTTTTTTTGTAGGGTCTTATACAAACCCTATCATAATGATATATTGGATTGGATATACTGATCAAAAATGGAACTCTGTAATACACAATGAAAATCTATTATCTTGTAGTTATAGAGATTTCTAAGTATATTAATTAAAAACATCAATGTGATTGGTATGAAATTAGAATAACTTTTTCACCCGTTCATTGTTAACTATGAATTATTTCAACTAAAATTAAATGATATATATTATAACATTGTCATATCTCCACTACTGAATATGAAATCATTTAAGTAAGAATGTTTCTGATTTATGAAGGCTCGTAACCTCTTGATTGGTGATACATCATTAAATGACTTGACTACATCCTTCACTATCTCATGACACTATTATTTTATGGGAATATCGTGGTATATGTTTGTATGCCCTAAGTGACAATACCATCTTGAGGTATGTAAATTGCATATCCACTCTTTTTTCATTGTCGACGTGACCGGAACCCAATCATCCTAAAAATCGATAATAAATTTGGGACCAATTAGGTATAAAAACAAAAAAATATGAAATATACCTTATAAATCAATATTGTATGTCAGAAACCTAAGACCTATTCACCGTTATATTGAATTATTTTGTAAAATAAACTAACACAAGAGTCTCCCGGTAACATATTAATATTTTAGAATGTATTTATCATAAATAAATTAATATGATGGATATATTATTATTAATAAAACATAATACTAATTTGAATAACGACTATAAATTATAAAATATATCACATAATATGGTATTTAAATAAAATATAAATGTCAATAATGATTTATAAGTCACTAATGAAAGGTTATTAATCATAAACAACATTTTTAAATTTATTATAAATGTTATGTTTTATATTTTTTATTTTAAATTTATCTCAATGTGTTAAACATATGATAAATTACTTTTTACACATATATACAATGAATTCATTAGTTTTCAATTGGTTATAAATGAAAATAAAATCATTTAAATTTAATTTTGTTGAAATTCATAATTATTCCATGCTAAGAGTTTTATTTTATATAGTTAAGTTAATCATTAATAATTAACTATTTTAAGGATATTTATAGAAAATATTTTCAATAAAATATTTTATCATGGTTTTATTGGTCATTTCTAGTTAAAGAAGTAAAATAAGTATCGTTTTATTTATAAAAATTCATTTTTATAAAAAAATTAAATTTTTAATATTCATAGTAATTTTATAATTAGATTAGAAAATTTATTGAAATTGAATATCTTATAATGTTTTCTATAATTAAAATCATCTTTTCAAAAATAATTTGTGAGTTTAATTTTATTATTGAATTTGATATAGTGTTTCCACATTAGAAAATATAATTACCCCAGTAATGGTTGGGTAAATGTGGGGGTTAAAAAATTTCAGATAATTCTTTAATTACAATTTAGACTGATTTAAATTTCCATAGTAGTTGTAATTTATACTGTACTGTATTGTGTCAAGAAAAATTTAGTATTTAGGTCCACCTAACAATGGGAATGAATTTATATTATTTTAAATAATGAATAATCACAAATATACCACTCCCCTCACTTGTAAAATCTAACCACCTATCTCAAATTCATTACACACATTCAAAATTCTTGACCTTTTAATCCCTACCAAAATATATTTGTTATATCCTTCCCCATTACATAGTGGTTCTAGTATTCCCAAAAAATAAATAACTTTAAAGGATTAATGTAACGTCGTGATATTTAATGATATATTTCTTTTTAATAAATTTTATGTTTTCTATTTCTATTATATCCCACAATAATGAGAAAAAACAATCCACAATAAACTATTGAAATATAATTATAAATTGTTATTATTATAACCAAGAATCCTGATTAGTAGGCATAAATAGACAAAATTTATTTATAAAATATATGTTTAAATGTTTCCCCAGATAAAATGGTGTGGATTAATTCTTACTAAAAATGTAATCACTATAAAATTTTAAAAATAACATCATTTTACGATAATGTAACATTTTAAAATGGGTGGTATGTTTCTATATATAATTTGTTTTCCCCACTAATGAATTAGGTTTTTAATTAATAATATGTCTATTGAAAGTGGAATATAAAATAACAATTCATTCATTAATTATCAATTTGTTAGAAGTGATTATAGAATCATTTGAAGGTAAAAGAGTTATTTTTTTAAAAAAATAATTTTCTTGTGTATTGTGTATATTGTCATTAATCAATTAATTACAAAAAATTAGTAATAATTATAATTAAAAAATTATATATTAATTTAAATAAAATATATTTAAACTAATATATTTTTTCTTTATGATGCATGGAATAAAAAATCATAAATATTTTCCTAAAAATTAAATTATGTAAAAATGATTTTTATTGTGTTTCTCAAAATTATAATTAAATGAATATAAATATATTATCGAAATTGAATTTTATAAAATTGTTTCCATATTTTTAAACATTATATCTAAATATATATGTGAGGAAAATATTATTTTTTACCTTGATGGATAATAAATGACCTAAAAATTCATTACACTGGTAAATGTTAAAAGTGTGAATTTGTTAATCTCAAGATATGTGGTTAAAATAACCTAAAAAGTTTTAGTAATCTGATAAGTTATTTGGATCTGGACCAAAATATTTAATTTCTTTTAATTTTTTTGTCCTTAGTACCACATTAAAATAAATTACATTTAATTATATTTTTTGTATTTATGTTTTTACAAAAGTTCCAATCATAGAAATTATATATGGGGACCACCTCTATTATCTTATTAACTACTCTTAAATAATGTATCACAACCTTGTTATAAGAAAATAATTTTCCATCATACATATCCTTGACATTAGTTTCTATTATTTCAAAAATAACCATCATCGTTGTAACATCCCATGAAAATAAAGAATAAAGAATTTTAATATTAATTAATATTTACGAATTAAATATTAATTTTAATTAAAAGGGGTTTCTACGTTCGATAGCTTACTCGGTACGCAACGATGAGTTTCTTTGAAAACATATGTTGCACACAAGTAATAAAATAATATTATTTTCAATTTTAGTTAACGAGTAGCCGTTGTACTGGCGGGAATGGATAGAAATAACTAAAATATGATTATATATGTTTTTAAATGTTTTTACATTTACCCAATAAAAGATAATGGCTTAAAATATAGAAAGAGTTCAATTTTAGGCATTTATACCCTAATTTTCACGAATTGTCCACTTATCACCTTTTAACGGAGAACCTTCATTAAATATAGTATTGATCTATCTTATAAATTCTATTGGACCAAATATAACTCTTCTTTAGAATCGGGACATCAAAATTTACTTTGTGTAAATTTTTGGTACCTTTCTGATAAAGTTCATTTTTTTAATGAATAGTGTAAAATGTTGTATTTTAATTCAAAACCTCTTTTTAATCTAATTTATTTATATGATTATATTATCTTTTGAATTGTTTTTAAAGTGAAATTAGAAAATATTTTTACCATTAAATCCAATAGTGGTTGTTGGAATTAATTTCACTTTGAAATCGGACTTAAACTAGTGTGAATCTTTTGATACTTATTGTTTCATAAAAACACACTATTTGCTCTGACAGCGGGAATTAATTATTAAATTAATTAATATGACTTATATGTTTTGAATTTGGTAAAATAGACTTCATTTTTGAATTCGTAATATCAAATATATCTTAGGGTGAATTTTTGGTAATTTTCTGAAAAACTTCAATTTTTGATGAATAGTGAAACCACTAAGTGGTACTTATAAAGACTGATTTTCCGTTTAAATGAAATTTTGACATCATTGTGTTTTGAATTTCAAAAATCCAACATACATGGTTGTCATTAAGAAGTAAAATGTGGTTCAATGAGATTATAATAATTTTTTGGTGAATAGTAACTTATTAAATTCTTAATCGCGATTAGTGGTAATTAGTGTAGTTTAAGGTAAAAATATTGCTTTAATAAAATAAGATGAGCTTGACACATGTCCTACCCTCAATGGTTGTGTCATGGCCGACCAAGACAAGCCATGGGTCAACTTGGGGATCCCATGGAGACACTTTGGTTGGGAAATGACATAAATAACTTTTTATTTAATGTAAAAGTAAAAATGACACAAACATAATATGTTTTACAAAAACAATTTTTACATGGGGTTATAAAGATCAAATTTTTGATTATAAATAGTCATTGGAAATATAATAAGATTTCCTACATCATAGTATTTTTTTATAATTTTTAGACATTAAATAAATTAAATTGTTAATGACATAATAATGATGCAGCGATGACATCATTATTTGACGATTTAAATAAAATTGAAAGATAATGTAAAATATATAAACTACACATGTCCAAAACCAATTGGATGAGTGGATTTCGAACCCTTATCACCTTATCATCGAATTATATCAATGTGGGACCTTTTTAAACCGAAACACATTTTCAAATAAAGTAATATTTCATTACTTTCCAAAAGTGCCCCTCCTCTCCTCTTATAAATGGCCCCCACCTCTACCTCATTTCACACACTCCTCAAGCCTTTAGCTCGGCCAACCCCTGCCCATTTACTCTCTCCACATACCTATCCTCATCCTAGAGGATTCCCTTTGGGCAGAATCCTTTCAAAGGAAGCCTTTAGGCTCAAATCAGAAGGAGTTACACTTTTAAAGGAAATTCATTCTCTCTTGTTCATTTGTTTTATTTTGCTTCTCCAACCCTCTAAACTCTTTTTATTTACTTCTTTTGTAACAACACCAGTATCTTCAATATAATAGTATGTTGTTATAAGATTTATTCGAGCTACACTCTCACACAACTACATCAAATGGTTAAAGAACATATGGTTTCAGTGGATGGCGAAATTCTGCCTCCCGAAACGATGATTGTTCAATACTCATTTAACACCTTCAAAGGTGGCCATTATGATGTCACTATTTTTATATATGATATATAATATGTTTATTTTTTCTTTATTTAAGCTTCTGTATTTTTCATTTTGGCCATACCTTTATGGTTTCCATTATGGGAAAACACGATATCTTCATTTAAGGAAGTGCGGACTACCGCCCCCTCAAAGTGATGTGATTCGTTAATGCCATATGTGGGACGTGTAAAGGATGGATTTAAAGTTATTATATATAATGTTATACTGGAATTATAATATACCTCTATATCATTATTATTTCTTTCCATTAAAGTATGAGATAGAAATGAAAGCAGCGTTCATGCGTACGTACGGCTTACCGTCTCCATGAACGGTGCATTTCATTTCTTATCCCCAAATGTAATGTACTATTAAAAGTACATGTATATAATGGATATATATAATTAATGATATATCTAAATGATGTATATAATTCTGGAATTAAAATATACATACCTCTCATTTAGTTTTAATTCCATTAATATGACAAAGAAATGAAAGTAGTGTTCATACATACGTACAGCTTACCGTCTCCATGAACGGTGCATTTCATTTCTTACTTCTAAATGATTTTGTAATATTATTAATACATGTATATGCTGAATATATATGATATATATGTTATCCAAATCATTAATATCATTCTGGATATGACGAACCTTTGACCAAATTAACAACATGTAAGTGTAAGAAGTCTATTTTTGACTTAAGAACCAAATACTGATAAAATGAACACTATTAACTTAAATGGTTACATAATGTTTATAACATGGAAATAAGTGATATAAAAGGAATAATGAAATTTAAAAAGGTTCTTAATCAAGTATAAATTAACTCAAGTTTATTATTCAGGACGTTAAAGAACGATCGAGTCAAGTCGGACCCGAGGTAAGGGACTTCATCTCAATCTCCTATCATTGAGGCATATTTCATTTTATACACAACATTCTTTTATACGGTGTATAAACCCCTTTGAATTTTCATTTAATACAAAAGGAATATTTTTCTATGAAGCGTTTTACTAAACGACAAAAAGGAATGTTTTTTTTAACGTACGCGGTGATAATGACCTTTTCCACCACCGCGAGTATTATTTGGTCTTTGGCTTTCTCAATAAGTCGTAATGTTTTTAGAATAAAAGAAATACCATATACTCTTTTATGTATTTTGGTATTGAAAATGGTTTTGAAAAAAGATTCTATTATGTCAAAATATTTATGATATATTGTGATTGAAATGTGGAAATGTTATCATTCCTTTATATTGGTTTTATGTTTTATGATTTTATATTGGTACTTAGACATTTTAACGGGTGGTTACGTTATAAACCATATGACGGGTGGTGCCGTGAATACCAGGACGGGTGGTTACGTTATAACCTCCAATGCATTGGGTATGGAAGTCAGCTGTATGGCTATTCCATTAAGTATGAATGGAAATTGGCCGTATGGCTATTCCATTAAGTGATATGTGTGGAAGTCGACCGTATGGTTATTCCAATTATGTATGTTTATGTCCCAAGTTACCTTTATATATGTTATGTGTTCTTTTTATGGATTTTATGGTAATCCATTGGTTACAAAAAGGTAAGTAATGATACTTTATTTAGTGAAGAGTTTTTACTACTTCATGAAGGTGAAGGTATTACTTTGATAGAGTATATATGGTTTATTTGATGTTTGAAAATCTAAAAGTTTTCATTCTTTCTGTATCCCTGTAGACACCGGAAAAGTCCGTTGTTCCCAAACGAAGCTCCGGATGCGGAAAGCGAAGTGATATTTGGAGTCAGAGGCACGTTCCGGAGGGCCCGGAGGACTTGCGCGAAATTTCAGAGGCCCGCGCGCAAAGTTGAGTCTCGGCGCGCAATCCTCCCGGGATGTGCGCAATGCGCTGGGCCGGCGCGCTATTTTGCGCGCCCGTGGCCTGCGCGGCTCCCTTGCGCGCTGGGTCCTGATTCCGCGCCCGCGAAGGGAATTCCACGCCCGAGACCGGATTCCGCGCCCGGGGTTGCCTATAAATATAAGGCGACCCCCGACGTTTTGAAGGTGTCCAGAATCCGAAGCGTCGCTCGTTCGCGCAATCCAACCCCTTCCGCGCGCAATGCCGATCTTCAGGTAACCTCCTTTCTTTCGCGCAATAGAGCCTTGGGGTTCGCCTTCGCGCGCAATCCCCTTGGCTCCTTTCCTTTGAACAATCCTTAACCCGAAGGCCTTTGCGCGCAAAAGAAGCCTCTTGCGCGCAATTGCCCCCGGGTGCGCGCAATCCAGCCCATTTGCGCGCACCCCCCTCTTCAAAGTGGACGTTCGTTAGAGAATGAGCCGTTGCCCCTGCGAGCTATCCGAAGCCCGGTGCACGCAATCTCAATCATCCGCACGCAAAGGGCTGGCCCGATTGCGCGCCAGCCCGCCATTTTGCGCGCCGACCTGCTGTTTTGCGCGCAAAGCTCCTCTTTTGCGCGCAACCCCCCAGGGTCGCCCCCCTTGACCCCCTGAGGGTACCCGCCTGCGTGGCGCCCGATGATTTTCATCCTGGGTGCCCGCACCGTGCGTTGTCTTCCCGTGCGGCCCTCCAGGCTCGCGCGAAGTGACACGGACCCATCGGCGACAACCAACGTCCAGCATGACGTTAAACTGCACATTTGTCCAGCATAACGTTAGACTGCACATTCGTCCCGCATGACGCTAAACTGCATCCGTCCAACATGACGTTAAACTGTACTACGTCCAAGCTGCATGACGCTAAACTTCCTAGCCCCTATCGTCCGTGCTGCAAGACGTTAAACTGCCAAGCACCTTCGTCCTCAGCACACGACGTTAAACTGTACTTCGTCCGGCAAGACGTTAAACCGTCCGCTTCGTCCTCAGCACACGACGTTAAACTGTACTTCGTCCGGCAAGACGTTAAACCGTCCGCTTCACCCGATCCCGTGCCTCACACGCAGGGTCCCCCCCGGTTTGGATGTGGCCCCCACCCGCTCGTCTCTGCAGGGATGTCGGGATTGCCCCTCTTTAGGGACGATTTAATGGGAGCGGCTTTTCCCTACGGGGGTAGGGTATTACAAACCCCGAGTTTCTTGTGGGGGGATGCACATGTGTATCTCCATTGCGCTCCCCCACTGCCGAAGCCAGTAGAGGGTGTGACTGGGATCGAGGTGTCTCCTACTTTCGGTCCAAGTCCCTTCCAACTGAGTTTTGCCGCATCCGGGCTGCCTCAAGTGCGTAAGTCCTGACAGAATGAACTACTTGGACTTTGATCCCTGTCTTCTAAACAGGGTACGTAGGAAACCTCCCTGAGGTTCAAGCCCACCACCTGGTCGTCCCGGTCGTATTCACGTCGGTTCGTCCATCAGTGGACCCCTCCAGGGTTCACGCTTGCGTCGATTCACCTATGAATCTGCCCCTGTGGGAGACTGCCCGTGTGTATCTCCGCTGTGCCTCCCCCCAGCCCCTTTTTCCATCTCTCCTTTTATCGTCCAGCATGACGTGAAACTGTGATCCACCCGGCCGTTCCATCCCCCTCTGTGCGAGGTGGTTCGGTTCAATCCTCCGCCCGGCGGCCTCGACCCCTTCATGAGTCGTCTTGCCGACGTCCAGCATGACGTTAAACTGTATACCCGAACTACGTTGACTTTGATCCGTGCTAGCGCACGGTACGTAGGAAGCCTCTACGGGGTCCAAGCTCTTCACTCCATCATCCATCCTGATCCTTACCTGGGCCGCCACATCCCGGTGGGGTCATGCCACTTCTCTCCACTCCACATCACTTGGGAAGCCGCCCATGCGCTGGCCCCAGCGTCGGAGGTTCCCCGCAAGGGGTTCTGTCATCTGATCCACTTTTCGTGTTGATCGGTCCGATGCTGTCCCCGCTGGACGTTAAACTCGCGGCGTACCCCGTGTTAAACATGGGAAGCTGAGGAAAACCTCAGGGGACACAGTTCCCCGCACCCAATGCAGGATGCCTCAGGCCATCATGCCTTCGAGAAGCCCTATTAGGGACGGAAGACAGACGTGCAGAGCCGCAGTGTTACGACACGCCCCCAGCACCCAGAGCCACTCGGTCTCCTCACTGCAGGTTGCTGCCCCGACCAGACTCCTTGGAGCGTCCGGGCGGAAGCAGCGTAATTAACCGGTGTCCATGAAGATATGGCGCCGGGAACGAGATTCACGAACATTCTTAAATCTATGAGGGAGACCCGGATTAGGCGACGAGTTCCAAGGAGACGTCCAAGGATGGAGGAGCCGACATCCCATCATCCCAGATTCGATCAAGGAGCAGACGCCCCTGAATAAAGGACGGATGCCGCCCGCCTTTGGAAAGCGGGACTGCGGGACCACAAGCCGCGCGCCCATCCCCTCGGGTTGACGGGTGCACGCGCGAACGCGTCCTGGCGGAACAGCGTAACCCGACGCACATCCGCACCGAAACAATCCCTTACTGAGCTTTTTATGCTCACCCCAAGATTTTTTTTGAAATGTTTTCACAGGACTTAATGTGGAATAAGGTCAAGGATGGGATCAAGGGAATGTCATCCTATATAAAACATGGAACTAGACATGTTTCTTTTTAAGTGTTTTTTTATTATGGAAACTTAGTAGAAGTGACGACTTTGTAATATTTTGAGATGTAATAGTTATGTTCTAATTCTCTAAAACTCTAAACCTGAAAAGATCCTCGATGTGAATTATTCATTTAATTCAATATTAAGTAAGGTTTAAGGCTGGGGCCTTATATACGTAGCCCAATGTTCTTTCCAAATAAGGATATTTGAAGAAGATAGATATGTTATTACTTATATTTTTCATATATTTTCCAAATAATCCAACAAATAATATAAAACCATATTAAATTTATTTATTATAAATATTTACTTCACTAATATATTTTTATGTTTGTGGTATAATTGTTTTTTGTCTATTTCTCTTCCGTTGAAAAAGGATAATGTCAGTGGTGAAAATGTGGGGACTACCACCTCCGCAAACTAATGGGATGTATCTATAATTTACTCATTTAATGGAATTTCATAAGGTTATAATCAATTAATATATATGATATAATTTATATAATAATTAATATTTTACATTTAACTATTCATTACCTTTATTTTCTTCTAAGCATCGCAATGTGAACAAATCACTTTACAGACGTACAAAATACAACTTCCACAATGTGATAAATATAATTTTTTATTATTTACTTACACAAATATTTATAAAGGTTTACATAATTAATAAATATTATTCTTATGAAGTAATAAATACTTTTAAGATAAAAAGCCCTTACTTTTCTTAAATTACAGAATCATTTGAATAGAGTCATTCATGGAAAACAGACTAGTTTCATTTGAAATAATGATATAAATGAAAAATTATTAATAAATGCATAATTTTTATTTAATAAGGAATATTAAATTATTATATTTATATTAAAATTATTTTTTATTTAATTCAAAATAAAACAAATTTTTTAATATATTAGGTTTCTATGAATGTAATGATATATGGGACATGATTTAATAGTTTATATTGTAAGCTCATTTGATTTTTAGTTTTTCTTTTCTAATTTTATATTATGGGAAATTATATAATCATTAAAAATTAATTCAATGATATATTATTCAATTTTTATAGCATTTTTTTGGATTAGTACAACCCTTCAATCTAATACATTAAATTATTGATAATTTTTTTTGTACGAAAAGCATTACATATTTTCAATTTGGAGAATAAACTTCTTCTTCGACTTATATGTTATTTTTAATTTTTTATAGAGAAATTTATATCTAAATAAAAGGTTAGAATTGAATATACTGAATCATTTTTTCCTCCATCATAAAAAATATATTCTAGGAGTATTCATTTACACGTTTCAATACTTATATTTACATAATATATTTTTCCCTTAATTTTTTATATTTCATGTATTACAAAATACTAAAAATTATATTTTTTTTACATTCTATTTAATATACATATCCTCTATTACATGTAATTCACTTAATAGTCACCAATATTTATTATTTTTAGGCGTCATTATTGATATGACCTTATAATATAATCCACATATATTCTCTAGATTCCTCATTATGACGGTACTTTAAACATTATACTATGAAGCCTTTTACTTTCACACTGATATACTGTTGTAATGCAACTGATGTCCCATTTTGTATTTTTGAATATTATATTGAATTATTTCTAGACTAGGTACTAAGATGGCGTGTGATTGTAAATCCTAGTGTGCATGAAACAATCTCTTGAATAATATTAAAATATTAAATATCATGTTTGAATAATGTTCCCAAAATGTTGAATAACATCTAAACAAGTTCTCAGATTATAAATCTGATGGAACAGTTGCATTCAAAGCAATGACTATAACATCAGCATGTGCTAACATCAATGATGAACGATGACATGATTTCATATTAGAGATCGGTGGAAGCTGTTTTTGATGGATCTCACCAGTGGTGGTGACACCACAATAGATTCAATTAAGCGACCAATTCATCTTCATGGTAGGAAAATATTACTTAATTTTCCATAGTCTATTCTTGTATCAACGATTAACATGGATCAACTAACAAACCTGTTGACCGACGATTCGATCATTCTTAAGGGATTGGTATATTTTCAAGAAATCAAAGGGGGTGAATTATTTATCTATGTTTATTTTTTCTTCATTTTAAGGGAATGGATTAAGGCAAAAATGAAAAAAGGATTAGATTTGTCTCTTGGGGAATTATTTTCTCACTGATATCCTTGTTCATGGTGTTCTTTTCCATTAAACCCTCGTGGTCGTGAATTGACAATTTGAGAGGCTATGAATGTGATTGGAAACACTTAATTAAACGAAAATTGATAGTATATTATGAAACTGGGTATATCGGGGAACAAGGATTTCGAAACTATGATCCTAAGAAATTTCTAGGAATTGAAGGATCTCAGGTGGTCTGTGGAAGGGGTTATTGGATTTCTGGTAGTGGCATGCGGTGGTGGCCCCCTATGGGAGCCTACACATAGTAGAGGTGGCATTGACTAGGGGACACAGTGTGGCCTCATCAAATGAGGGATTTGGAAAGGGTGTCATGGGGACATTGTGTGGTGGCCAGGTATATGTTTGGGTGTGCATGTGGTGCCTGAGGAGGTGGAAATGAAGTGGGACAGGCTGACACAGTGGCCTGATCACGTAAGATTCCATGTATCATCACATTTAATAAAGGGGAACGTGGTTGTAGTGGCCCACATGCCGCACACCAGACTGGCCTGCATATGTTTAGGCTAGACTAAAAGAGTTAGGCAGTGTTCTTGTTTGGGTAGGATGAGATCCAGACAGGAGTAATGAAGACCTAATTTTTTGAAAATACCCATAAAATTAATATATTTTGTTTTTTCCATGGGTTTCTTGTGTTGTTAGGACCCTTATGATGATATTTATCATTTGATATATCCAAAGTTTGTTTTTTGGATGTATTCCCATGACCTAATGGCTTGAGAAGTGTTTTAGCCTTGAATGAGAACACTATGAACATAATCCTTTAGATGGGTGTGACTTTGATATTATGTGACCTTTTGACACTATGTGACTTATCAAGACTACAGATCATACAAGGAATACATGACTTATTGAGACTACTTATATTATCAGAACAGAGTGTCTAATAGGGACTATGTGAATTATCAATTCTGGGTGTTGTGTGGATTAAGTCTGATAATACTCCTTTTCATACTCTAGACTTCTAAATTTGTAAGATGAATGTACTATTTCATTGTGGTATAATCCATGTATTTATTTTTGGTATATATTCTGTATTTTTTAATGGTACTCTTTTGTGGTTTCAAGGTTTCCTATCGAGTATTCTTATACTCACCCATGCACTGTATTTTCCCACAAGTGTCATGTCTTGTGAAGCTGATTGATGCATTGATAAAGTCCTAGGTGGACTAGGACATTGTGATTCTTAGAGAGACTAGATCTTCAAGGTATTCTCCTACACATTCAGACAACTATCTAGTACATGTCCCTTCATGGTGGTTTTCCTTTAGATGAGTTTCAAGAACATGTGAATTAACTTTTCCAAACTCATTCATTTGGTGGTATAGTATCCTAAAATTGTCTACATTCTAGTATTCATCTATCACACATTATTGTTGGTTTCTTATTGTATGAAACCATTTTTCTACTATGGTTTTCTACATTTCATCATTTATGGAATAATGATGTGTGTGTGTCTACTTGTACTTATGAAAATTCCTCTCATTTGTGGGATATTCATTCATGATTCTTGTGACCGGCCCCAGGAATTTTGGAGGAAGGCGTGGGGTTGTCATGACACAGACCCCTCTCAGATATCTCATTATAGAGTGGTATCATATGTGTTCATTTGTACACAAGGTCAAGGATTATATGATCTTGATTTTGGGAAATAATGTTCAGTGTTTCAATTTCATATTTCAGGATAAGTATTTCAGTGTTGGTGTTGTGGAAAGACTATCCATACACCAGAACATAGGAATACTAATTTTTTACTTTGTATGTGGAAACACATGTTGTAGGGAATACATTGGGGCATGAATTATATTGGATTCATATGTGTTCTCATGCTCTTCTTTATTCATCTCACTATGTACACACTATTGACCATTGTACAACTTTTTCTATTTCATGATGCCTCCACACAGACAGCCAGACACGATATCATTATGTGGTCATGAGGATGATCCTCCTAAAGAAAGGGATTCTATACATGGAACTATACTAGGGATATCACCTCTAGGTCATTTAATAGTGATTTTTACACCTGTCAAGTAGTAGCTACTCCCATAACTACCTGATTAGGATGCATGTAGACTTATCACATTTCATGAGTTTCTGAGGTAGTGGTCTCCTTGTTTTGGGGTGATCTAGACCGCTAGAAAACTAAGGATTGGTTGGAGGCACTTACCTGTTTCTTTTTTCTTATGAGGATTATTTTTTATCAGAGAGTAGTATAAGTCAAGAGTTGATAATATGGATTTTGGGGGTAGATGGTGGAGTTTAGTCAACCAAGAAAATAATGATGTTAATCTATATTGGGAAAACATAGAGTTTATCTTCAGATATGAGTTCATTCTTGCTATGATGCGTTTAGTGCATATACAACAGCTCCTACATTTAAAGTTGGGAAGTTGGACTTTGGCGGCATACTCGACAATGATTGAATATCTTTAACGCTACTCCACAGATATGGTATGATGTGTGTCCTTGAAGTATTTTACCATAGAGTAAGGATAACCCTTGAAGATCATGGAATCTAGGATATTCCATCTTATTAAAAAATACAATGGGGTAGTAGAGTGATCTGTACTAGTTGAGGGATTTCTAGTTGAGTAGACACCGACAGTGAGACCTACCACCTGGCACCAAGTATATGAGTCTTTGGTAGTAGGTATCCTATAATATTCTCAGGGAACCAAGAATGGTAAACAATCCATGGGATGATACGAGGACAAATAATCAACACTATGGGGCTCCCATGGTAGTGTGATTCAGCAAAAGGATTGGTTGTGTTAATCTTGTAGCGGTTGATGACATATAGCTTCAGATTCCACAATCCATCATATGACTGAGAATGAGATGGTTAGTGGGTGGACCTATTATAACAACCACCCTCAAGCGATCCACAGAAGGAATAAAGAGCTATTGGATAGGTATGAGGCTAGCTTCAGATGATAATCTCTTATGAAACTAAGCTTCTGTTTATAATTAGATGTATGCTATAATTTATTTTCTTCCATGGAGATAGTTTTGATATACATAGGTATCGGTCATTCATTTCTTTCCATGACCCATGTTCGAGACTCAGATATTCTAGTGAAATCTTTGACTGAACCATTGCATCCAGAGACTTTAAGGGGGGGATTCATGTATCAAACAATTTTGTGGACAATTTGACCTTACTCGTGGAGGTGATAGTTTCGGTTGGGAACTCTTTCATGTTGTATTAAGGCCTTATGACAACATTCTTAGTATGTATTTATTATTTATAGATTATGCTCAGATTTGCAATTATTGGCATATAGTGCAGTGTGTCTGAAGTGAATGGACTCAGTTTTCAATTGTTGGATAAAATGAAACCCATGTAGCTCAATATGGACTCACATATAGTAGAGAAAAACTAATAACTAATTAGTTGTCTATCCTGACCCTTCGCGTATTGGATGATATGTTTCCTTAGTTACAAATAGTGGTGGATAATTATGTGTACATCTTTCCTGAGGATGTTTAAGGATTACTATCCTAGACATTGGTCGACTTCTACATTGATCTCAATCCCATGATGAAATTGATTTGTGAAACTTAATATCTAATGGCTCCAACATAACTTAATGAGTTGTGGGAAAAGTTAAAGGACATTCATGGGAAGGGCTTCATGAAACCTAGTATTTCACTTTTGGTAATACTAGTTTTTTATCCAAGAAGACAGACATGGGCTTCATATTATGTGTGGACATCTCATGCATGAACAACGTAACTATAAAAAATCAGTATCCACTACTAATGATTAATGATAACTTTGATTATATGGATTGTGTGATGTGGTTGGGAAATAGTTACCCATGATCTGGATATCACCATCTTTTAGCATGGGATGAGGATAAATAGAAGGTGGATTTCATATGTCAACAATTCCACTGAAATTACTTGGTGATGCGATTTTTCATGATGAATTCCCTGGTATTGATCTTGGGAATCAGGAACAGGATCATCTAGCCATACTTAGAGTGGGTTGTGGTGATATTCATTGATGTCATAATAGTGTAGTCAACATTTGAGGAGAATCATAAAATACACATATGGATGGCATTTTACATATGTTGAGTGAAACATCATTACATGATGCTTTGGAAGTGTCAGTTATGGATTTGAGAGGTCAATTTCTTAAGAAACATCCTTCCTGGTGCTGGGGTTGTAGTGGATTTAGTGAAGAAAGAGGTTGTTCTTGCTTGGAAACCAACCAAGAGTGTAACTGTGGTGCCATGTTTCATTGGTTTTGTTTCATAATATCAAAGGTTTGTAACCATATTTTCTATTATACACCCATCCTTGATGGATTTTACATGAATGGAACGTCTTTTTGTGTGGACAGAAATGTTTTACGAGAGTCTTCAGGAGATGCGATAGAGATTTACAAGCACTCTTATCATGAGTATTAAATAAGTGGGTTTCGAGTATGTTGTGTTCTATGATGTATTTGGAACAAGACATGGTTGTGTCCCGATACATGGGAATGTAAGAATTGCCTATGTTTTTAAAAAGGTGATACCACACAAAGAGAACTAAAGGACCCATGATCGTGAGTTGGTAGCGGTGGTCAGTTTATAGAAGAAGTTCCAAAACTATCATATGAGCAAGAGGTTTATCATCCACTAAGACCACATGAGTCTCAATTATATATTCATTATGAAGTATCTAAACATGAGATTGAGGTGAAGGATAGAGTTATTATATGACAATGACATTGAGATTGTCTATATTCTTGGGAAGAGAATTGTGGTGTCAAATGCTCTCAACCGGAGTTTGAGTTCACAAATATTGAACATGGCATCAGAGTAGTTGGAATAATTTTATATATCCTTTCAGGATAGAGGTGTGTAAACATACCTCTATTTTATGGTTTTTACGCCTCTAAATGTAAAAATATCATGTAGGCAGAACATAGAGATACTGACTATGAGACATTACATGCTCGGATTCCAAAGGGCATTTCCCTAATGGATATTCAAAAGGTGGAGCACACATCATTTTTTTAAAAGGACACACAATAGTATTAGTGGTGTTATAATTTGAGTTTTTGGGAGAGTTCCACATGTACCATTTTTTGGTAGATCCATGTGTGGGGAAGATGTAACAGGACTTCTTACATCCGTTATGGTTGTCAGGAATTAAGAAGGGAGTTGTAGAGCTTGACTCGTGATGTCACAGTTGTCAGAAATTGAATGGATGGCACTAGGATCTAAAAATATTGACTCTACTCATCGAGGTTCCAAAATTAATGTGCTATTTTATATCGATATAATTCTTGACGGGTTTACAACATATGTCAAGGAGATACGATACTATATGGGTGATTGCTGAGGAAATCACTATATTGGCCCACACCCAAGATATTTGTTATTAATTTTCATTAAAGTTCTTGGGAATCCTCTATATGAATTAGATTTTTATACTCCATGTATCTACATCAATGATCGTCTTAAACCATGAGGCTCTCTTCAAATCTTGATTTTGGAAGTGAATATAGGAGGATTTTGGGACTCAATTGTGCCTAAGAAGTGCCTTTCATCCAATAACAGACGACAAGACTGAGTGGACCATTATGGTTCTGGAGGACAGTCTTCATTCATGAATTATATATATTTTCTATAGTTTAGAGGGTCACTTATATTTTGGAGAGTTTGCGTAACAAAATTATCTAACATTACACCATCAATATGGAACCATTCACGACCTTGTAAAAGAAACCATAGAAGTCCCCACAATGCTGGTCAAACATTATATTGTTAGTACTAATTGGCTTGGAGATGGTGTAGGTTGATATCAAAAAGGTAAATGTCACACAAGAGTGGATGAAGATTAAAAATAGCCATCAAAAGTCTTATTATGTCCACTGACAGGCCTTTGGAGTTCTATGTGGGGGACCATGATTTATTTTGGGAATCTACTCAATTAGAGATGTAGAGTTTAATCTAGGATGTTATTTTATCTCCATGGTTCATTAGCCCTTTCCTGATTCTACGTAGTGTGGTAAAGTGTAATACCACTTAGATATACCTCTATAATAAGAGCAGGTGCACGTTCTCTTCCTTGTGTCATAGCTGGGGATATACATGCATGATCCATCAGATGTAATTGACTGGATAATTCTAGACTTTGTTGATGGGGTGACATTTTCAATATACCTAGTAGAGATCATGGATCAGTATGATTGATTCATTCACCAATTGCAGATTCTTTTGTTGTGCATTCAATGGCATCAAAAAACTCTCTTGGATATCACATGGTAGTGGGAGGGTCATATTCTTTATCAGTAACCTCATTGGTTTGTATTACTGATGTTTTTGGATTTTTGGGATGCAAAGCCCCATGGATGGGAGAATGTGATATCCATGATTTTTATTGAATTATTTTCATAAATTATATTTCATTATTTTGAGAGTTGGAACTAAGAAAATGTGTGTATCTGAGGTATGATGTGTCTGAATTTTATTTTGAAAAATATTGAAATATTAAATTACACGTGAGTGCAGTTTTCCTAAAAAAGATTTATAAATTCTAAACGGTTTCTTATTTCAAAAATCTAATGGAAAATTTTCATTAAGAGAATAGACTTTACCTTAGGTGGTTCCAAACATCGAGCTGCACAAGTATAATGGGGAATGTATTTTTTATTGTTTAATAAATAAAATGAATGCTGAATTTATTTCATTTTTGATGTTTAACTAACACATCTACATTCTATTTAAAAAGAGATTAGATAATGGGATCCATAGATAAGAACATAAAACATTATTTTCTTAGAGTCTATGGTTGGAAAATGGATAAATCTATTAATGGAAAATAATGATGGGATTTGAAATCAGAGAATAGTGGGAAGTATTTTTGACAGATCTCACCAACGACGTTGACGTGATGATCGATTATATTAATATAATGGTCCAATATCAATGTAGTGTGTTTTCCTTGATTTTCCTTCCCATTTTAAAAAATATACAATGACTGGGGGTCAACCAAGAAAATGTTTTAACCAACGTTCGATCGTTCTTGAGTTATGTGCATATTTGTGAGAAATCAATATGAGATTAATTATTTAACCTTGTTTCATCAAACTTAATTCTAATTGAAATATATTGAGGCCGACATGAGAAGGGATTAGATTTATTCCTTAGGGAATTATTTGCAAATTTGATTCCCCTATTCTTGGTCTTTCTCTTGAACGAACCTTCGTGGTTGTAGCTCGACATGCTGGGAAGCTCAAAATGTATTCAGACCCCCGGAATAAGAAGAAAATTAATCGCAGAGGCCATAGTAGGGATTATTGGGTCATTATAAACACAAATATATGATCACAAAAAAATTATGTAAATGAAGGAGTCCATGTGATCTATGAAAGGGAACACCATAGTGACTATTTCTACGATCGACTCCGGCAGTAGCTGCATGCAGGATCTACTGCACAATAGAGGTTTTGTGCATGGGTTTGGTTGAGGGAGGTCGCAGTTGTGGCCACATGCTGTGTCATTGCATCTGGAAAATGCAGAAGTGTCGATTGTGGAACGTAGATGGGATGTAAGGGGTAAATGGTGGGTGGATGTGTGGAGCCTATGGTGGTGGAAAGTATGCAGGGTAGGTGAAAAAAATGGGCGCACAACTTGAGACACGTAGTTGTACAATGTGGAAGAGAGGGGAACCTAGCCGTAGTGGGCCATGTGTGGTTGAGATGACTGGCTCGCATGTGTGTGGGTCGTACTAGTGGATTTGGGATGATATATTGGACTATTGGGCTAAACCATGCAGTCTAGTGATCCGTGGTCCTGAAGGCCCAGGTGGCTAGGCAAGGTCGGGTCGGCCGATGGGTATGGTCAGTGGGTGGGTTAGGCTGGGTCTGGTGGGTCATATCAGAACTAGACCATTCCCATGGCATACATGGTTTTTTGTGAAAATATCCCTATCATTCAATCTCTATTTCCATTTAATGATCCATTTGTGGAATTGGGAACATTAAAATGATAATATTCTTTTGAGATGTACTATGTGGGTTTATGTGGAAGTGTTCATACAAACTAATTTATTAATTTGTTTTTTGTCTGAAAATGAGAACTATATGATAATAATCCTATGGATAGTTGTAAACTTGAGACTAATGGACTTTTGGAGACTATGTGACATACAGTGCTCTGTGACTTATCCAGAATATGAGTCTTACCATGACAACGTGTTTGTTGGGATTGTGTGACTCATCATGAATTCATGTACTATCAATTCATGGTGTTTTTTGGATTATTTCTAATAAACCTATTTTTATTATTATAGACATATACCTATGTGGGATGACCATACTATTAAATTGTGGTATACATCATGTATTAATTTTGTGAATACTTTGGGTATTTCATAGTGGTATTCCATTGTTGTTTTGTGGTGTCCTGAAGAGTATTGTCTAACTCTCCCCTCTAAGGGATTTTATAGAAATTTTGTTTCTTTTATAGATGATATATTCTTTGACGTAGCCCTAGGTATACCATGAAAAGCTGTCCCATAGAGAGTGAAGACAATCTACTTTGCTCCTACTACTTTATAAAGTTATCCAATACCTTTTCCTTTAGGTAGTGGTTTCTGAAAAGGAGTTTTAGGAACTTGTGCATTCAATTTTATGAACACCTTATGTTGGTGGAATTGTATTCTGTCTCTCTTTACCTTCTAGTATTCTTCATTCATTTTATACATTTGATATCTGACTCTATTCATTCGTTATTTACATTGGGTTATAACCTTTAGTAATATTGGACTTGGAGATGTGTGATTGTGTACATGTACATAGGATAGTGGCTTCCATTTTTGGGATATGCCTACTCCGTGTTAGTCACTAGCCCCTGGCCTATTAATGGTTTCCATGGGGTACTAATGTCACAAGACAATAAAGGACGGGTTATGATTGAATCTATGATGAAATAAATAATTTTTTCTTGATACCATCAAAATATATTCTCTTGATAGCTATTATTATGTAATGATGAAATGTATTTCATACACATATAATATTCATTGAGTTGTGATATGTTTAAATATTTAATATTTTAACAAACTTTTGGAACACATATGGGTTGTTTTAATTATGTTATTATTAGACCCATGTTTATGTATCCCTAAAGATTTATTGTGTAATGATTTATATGTCATTATATAATATGGATTGTAATGGTGGTGAAACTAGTTTCGCAAGAGACCCTATTCAATATGATAGACTTAGAAGTAAATCTTGGATATTATGATAACGTAATATTGATTAAATGAAGTCAACTATAGGACAATATCATAAATAATAGTCTCAATAGTGATCCTTGATTATGGAAATGAATTGTTATACATATATGTACACAATAATGTTATTTCATAATATTTTGATATGTTACCATGGGTCATTTTTTATTGTTAATGAATCCACACTATTATGACTTGTTCCTTTTCATATGAAAAATACTTATCCAATGATTTATGATAACATATATTTTAATTATTTATGTATGGAATTTATAATCCACAGTCATTTTATGATAACCATTAGCATATATTATACTAATTTTATTTCATTAAATGTTATCTTTTATATTTACCATAATGATAATATGAGATAATACTTTATTACATATTTTTATTTTTCTATGTTTATGAAGGATGGTTTTAAATAGTGTATTTTAAATAAGGGTTACGTGAGAGAGGTAATTTTTTGAGATGTGTAATATCCTTATGAAAAAATTATATTTTTTATCTTTTCTACCAATACACAAATCCCTTACATATATGGGGAATATATTATTATGATATTTATGTGATATTAAAATAAATTGATATAATATTAATGTATATAAAAATATTTTCACACCAATTATTATGAGGGTAGGGATTTGTTTTTTTGTAAATAAATATTATAAAACATTGTTCAAAACCAATGGGATATATTTTAGTATAGGACAAAATTTTAAATATTTTGAAAAGTAGTTATGGTATAGTTTCCTAAAATTGATGTCCATATTTAGATATAAATAAATAGATACTAACTACATCACAAATGTTATTATATTTAAAAAACCAGAAAATGGTCATTGAGTATTATGTCAATATTCATTAGGCTCACAAAAAAATACATAACTTTATTCCTAATTTGGAACTCTTATGGTTTATGAGTAGGTTAATTAAAAATTTATTTTTAAACCATTATGAATAATAGAGATGATTAAATATTTTAAATCCAATTATAATGTATTGTGATATAATATTCTCTTAAAATTTCTTAGGTTGAAATTAATTTTTATAATATATTGTATGATAAATATTATTTTCCAAAAAAATATGATTTCTAACTCTATGTACCCTTGATTTATTCTCACAATATTTTTTTTATTTTATAAAAATGTATTGAATAAATAGGTATCATGGGTACAAGTAATGTTACGACAAATTCATATAGCATCCACTCAAGAAACTAAATGAAATGGGAGCTAGAATAAAATATGTTCTAATTAAGAAAAATTATGTATATGTAATTTTGTTTAGAAAATTGATCCTAGGTGGCTTTTAGAATGCAAAAAATAAGAGAAAATTGGAATTTTTTGATAGTTTTGTTGATAAATAACATTTAATAATGATGATTAATTATTAAATATTTTAGTAATGTGGGAAATAGAACCCCATTAAATTTGTCAATGGAATGAGAAGATGGTGTAGGTGTTGACAATAAGGGTATATAACATATAATTTAATAAGAACAACCATTTAATCAATAGAGATAAACAATGTTCAACCTAAGGAAAAAATAATGGTTTAATGTTGTAAATACATGTACGATGGGAAATATCTAAGAAAATTTCATAATAAAAGTGATAACACCAACTCCATGGGATAAATGAAGGAAATGTGTTATATAAATAGATGAAATGGAGGCACACTTATCCTCCATTATAAATTTTATGTTGTCATGTTTATATTTGTAATATTTTGTTACATAAATTTATTATTATTCATCCTTTATATAGATTTGACGATAATTAAATAAATAATTATTTCTCTTTATATAGTTCCTATATCAATACTTACAGTTTGTATATAATATTTGATATAATGAATAATCTTATGATCATTGATAGGTGGAAGTATAAAAATGAACATAAAAATTAAATTACATCATTTTATTGATTTTACTACATATTCATTAGTGGTATTAATATCAAATGGTTTAGAGAGGTCTGAATTTGATGATATAAAACATTATCTATTTTTTTGAAAGGATTGGTATATATAATGATCATAAAATATTAAGGAATATATCTAAACTAAAAATGATGAATTTTAACCAACGAAGATAGATAATGTTGGTAAAATATTATAATTTCTCAATAAATAACAACACTAGGTTCGTAAATAAGGCTAATGATGCAATGATCGAAATGGACCATATTGTCTTTCTATGATGTTGATTAATACTGATAGAATACATATGGACTTATAGAATATGGGCCTTGGAATCATATGGAATGGGAAGAGATTATATCTTTCTTTGATGGATGTTTGACTATATGTCCATGTAATGTTTAATGATGTGCTAATTATTGGTTTTGAAAACCATAAGTAGAGTAACACAACTAAGTTCAATCATAATTATGATGATAATGATTATTAAATAAGTATGTGTCCCGTTAAAAACATATATTTAGAAGGAATTATTCGATAAGGCTGATTATTCACCATAATGTATTAATCATGGATGTAAGAATATTTATAGATATTTGAAAGAGTATCTATCACGAAAAAACCTGAAAAGAGATATCCCATATTAATTATATCAATGTATGATATATTAGAATCCTATTGATGTGAGGAATAATTCTAGTTGGATGTTGTAACAAATACCCATTCTAAATGGGATGTGGGAAAACATCACAATTGATTTGGTACTCATAACCCCCCATAAATATAGAATCTATAATAATACTTTTTTAAAATATTTCTTCCATATTAGATAATTATTTGTCATTAATATTATAGAGGATTTTATGAGTTATCATCTTTACAGTGTATAAATCAATGAAGTGTTAATGTTACATGTGGAAGTGTACACTATTGTGTCAGATGTGGATCAAAGGATTACCCCATTGATCTAGATTATTATTCCGAGTTAATTGAATAAATAGTTGAATTTAAAAAAATTATATCATCCAAAAAAAATTAGTTGGAGTGATCTATTTTATCCTTATAAGTTATTTTACGATCTATTTAAATAAATAAAAAGGATATTGAGAGAAAAACTATTCACTTTTCGGGTTTTCTGAAAAAAATTTCTATCATGAATTAAGAATGATATTTAGGTAGATCTCAATATAATGAAGTGTGTAAATATATTTTATGGGGATAAAGCTAGAGAATAAAAGATATTTGGACTTAACGTACATTTTTAAATGAAAATTAATGATATATCAATTCTGTATGACATTATGGATGATTATCATCAACAAAATATATAAAATAACAATCATTGGGAGGAAGTAGGGGTTTTAGTCAGGGATAAGGTATTCCTATGAATTTCTGAAATGTAATATTTTAGGGTCTATTGTAGAAATTTTAATAAAATCCATGGATATATTGGTCCTTTTTAGATTCTTTATTATAATGTGATTGTGACATTTATCTTAGTGTGTCCACCAAAATTCACTCAAGATTATGATATGTTCCATTGTATATCTCCTATGGAAGTAAATAAGTGATCCTTATCATGTAATTAACATATAGGGGTTTCCAATATAATAAAATATATCTTATTAATATTAATCATGTATGATTTTGGATCAAATATAGAATGTGTTTTGGAACCATAACACTTAGAAGGTCAATGATTTGAGGTGAATCTATATAATTGAGGACGCTATATCTAAACATGAGGATGCGAGGAGATAAGGGAATATTCAATTTTTTATATGCATGTGACGAAATTTATATGTTTAAATTCATATAAGGTGTCATAATTGAACACCCATATATTTTAAGATATATTTCAATATTAAATGTTATTATGTGTTTGAAGGATTTAATTACAAGTAACACCATTAATAATTGGATCATGATATACTATTTAAATTTTATTGTTAGATGTTTTTATTAATATAGAAATATTAGAATATAATGTATGAACTAGAATAGATAAATTATGATAAATATTTATATATGCTTTATTTAAGGAAAATATATTTAATTATTCATAAGAAATATGTACGTAAGGTAAACCGTTAAGAATAATATCATTCGATGATGGAAGATAAATTTTTCAACGTATTAAATAAATAAGTAAATAAAATTTGTTTTTTGCTAATGAATTAGGGGTTACATAAAATATATTATTATTGAATGTTAATAAATAAATAATAACTCATATATTTATTATAAATTGGTTATAAGAAAAGATATAATCAATTGAATGAAAAAGTTTTATTTTATTAGAACATTATAATCATTTATGAAATGTCAGTTATCAAAGTATATTGAATTAATAATTAATAAATATGGAATTATATTTTAGATATATAATTTATATTAAATAAAATAAATTAAATTACATAAATTGGTTTTAATTTAAATGAATAGTATCAAATTATATTTTATTCTTAAAATATAGTTTTTTTAAAAAAAATCTTTTTTGTATTTTTATTTTGAATTAAAAATTAATTTCATCTAATTATAGTAATTGGGAGTGATAAATTCGTATGAATAATTTGAGTCGACATATTAAAATTTGGAATTGGGATAAATTTTATTTTTCCCATAAGAATGTTTTCGGAAGAAAAAACTCATTCCAACAATAAAGTTTAAAAGTGTTAATAAGGGGTTTAAAAAATGTATAAGAGATAGAATAATGTAAAAAATGTAATAATAATAATTTTTACGTGTATAAATATTCTAACTTATCTTATTTTCATAGTTGTGTTACATTGGTTCCATTTTCAATTGAATATTGATTTTTTATATTTCATTGATTATTGGTTTTTTTAATAGTGACACTCTCTTAACATATAATGTCGAATAACAGATAATGTCATCTAGACACCACATAATAAATTTATTTATACCAATATATACTCATATAATCTCCAAATATAAATATACCCAACATATAGTCTTGTTTATTTCTAAAATACATACACATGAAGTACTAAGTTACTTTTCAATGATGGATACCTGATGAGGTGTGATATGTTCTCAATAATTTGTCTCGTTTTAATTTCTTATTAAAAATAATTAAAATTATCTTTAAAAATATTTAAATGATTTAATTATTATATTCACTATATTATTTTTGTGTTACTTTTTAATTCATATTCAATGTCACTACAATTGTTGGAAAATGATAACATCGTTAATACATACCTGTGTACTACCACCTCCATGAAGATATGTGATTCATTATTAAATTTCTATTTACATGGATTATAATAAGGTTAGATTTCTAGAAAATATATATTATTTATGATACAATTATAAATTTTTTGATGAGGGTTTTTTGTCATTCATAAAAAAGTTAAAACATCACCCATGAATAAAATAGAAAACCATATCCATGAAGGGATGTAATTTTTTTCCATAAAATATTTATATATAAAATTTTAAAGGTGTATATAATTAAAAATAATGATACTTATTAATGATTATGATTTTTTAAATTATGAAATCATGATTAAGGTGAATGTAGAGGGACCATCAAAACGAAATTTTAATTGAAAATGAACCAGATGTCACCAAAAAAATGATTTTGATACAGAATTATTAATAAAAGGCTAATTTGAAATTATATGTGAATGATATATAGTATATTTTATATAAATATGGTTTAAGTATATATTTATAATAAATCTATGTTTATTATACTATATTTATAAATACATATTATGTTAGATTAAACCTGAGGTTTGGGTTTATGTTATAAAATAATTTCATTTTATAATTATCTATATAAAATTTCCAGAGGAAAATTACGTGATCTAAATCCTTTAAATACAATTTTTCTCGTTACGTGGATATTCTTGTAATTTTCAATTATTATTAACATTTTCTATTCCAATATACAGAAAATTACTCTGGCTTTTTTTTCAACAACCTGAATTTTATTTTGGTATGGGACCATATTCATAGATGTCTATGTTCAAAAAGAGGATTATTGATGTTTAATATATCAATAATATTGTTTGAAATATAATTTATATTATCTTTTAATTTTATTTAACTATTTTTAAATTGAATAATTTCAATAATAATTATTATGTGACACAATTTGGAATAATTGTAAGTGTAGAAGAAATATTCTGTTTGATCATATATAAAATAAATAGATTTACCACCTCCATTACAATATTTTTATATTATTCATAATTTAAATGGATAAATTTCTATATTCAATGAATTTATTTGTCTTACTATTCTCAAAATTCTTAAATTTTAATGACACTAAGAGAAAATTATATTTTCCATGTTTTCAATGTGATGCCCAAATTATCTATAAAAGTCATTGTTATGTATTTCAACAACTTTTAAGGATTTTTATTCTTCTATGTGGATATGAAATTTGATATCCCCCAATATCCTTAACTATATGTCTTATGATGATGATTTTTTAATGTTGACTATATCAAACTTATAACTTTTCCACTCGTTAATATTGCTATGATAAAATAATGATGGTGTTTTTGAAGCCGTCCAATTAAATTCTCAGGATATATATGGTGGTGTCTTTATTTATATTCAAAGAGTTATGATATGAAGATATAATTAATTATTTTATAATCATATTGATAAAATATGTATGGATTTAATTATGTGTCTTGTGGTCCTAGATAGATAAAGATAGATATATCCAAAGAAACAATAAAATAGAATAGAGAGTGTGCTGATATCATAAAATTGATACATAATCTATTATTAACATGAAATATTATCTTGAATAAGGAAATAATTTAATGTGGAGTGAAAATAAACCACATAGGGAATTTTTCCACTATTATAATCATGGCAGTGAACCGCGATTATGGATATTATTTTTTATTAAAATGTGTATCCATTATATAATATATTATGATTATCATATTTTCATAAGGATCATGATTTAATTTTATTTTCTCCTATGTCATATTAATTGATTAATTTATTTTTATAATTTAATATTTTATTATTTATGATTAAATATATTTTACTAATTCGGTTTGAAATTCATAAGTATGATCACGTATAATAACAAATATGATTTTATCACACACACATATCTTAATTGGTTGTTATCTCTTATGTATACCCAAAAAAAGCTTCCTATATGACAAATTATATTCAATTTTTTCATGCTTATAAATAATCCTATTAAACATGGTTCATTAATGAACGATACAATATAAGAGCTACATTCAAGGAGATGTTCAAGATCCATTATTAATTTTTCTTGTTATATATCTTGTCACAAAATAAAACAAACAATTTCATAGGATTTATTATTATCAAATTCATTTAATATTAATCTAAAAATTATTTAATATTTATGTGTATAATTTATATGAAACTTCACTTAAGTATTAATCTAAATTAGGATACGAAAAAATGCATTTCATCTTCAACAACTCCATTCATATTTATCTCTTCTAAAATATTATTTAAATATATTTTATTAATCCTAATGTGACATAATTACTTTCATAAGTATACATAAATTGTAATATTATTATTGAATAACCATTTTGTAAATCATTCATACAAAATGGAAAATGAATATTTGGCTCTTGTGTATACAAGGATTAATGCATCCATAATGAAATGTGTTTCATTTTTTAGAGATACCAAATATGGATGGTTATAATGATGTGTATACTACATATATGGGATTTTTGAGATATAATAATGATTCTCTAATGATAAATTTTTTTTCTTATATTTCATCATTATAATTTAAAATGATTCTCCAAGCGTACATTTGTTCTAACATATCCATGAGGGCCATATTTAATTTTTCATAATACTTCTTTCTTGGGTGGTTCTAATATTTTATATAATGAAAATATATGATACTTATTAATTCACTAACATTATGGTAATATTTTCATATAATTATAAAAAACCTTTTTCTAGCTCATTCATATTTATAATGAGGTCTGGTATAGGTTTTGTTTTCCTCATTCAACAAAGATTTTATAATATTCATGAAATGAATGATTATGCAATGTTATATTTTGGTGATATTATTAAATTTTTTTATTTTATTCATCATTATGATTCTATAAATGGGTTGAATAATGATAAATGTTCATGGAATAGAACATGAAAACTGAAACATGCACAACAAATATGACATCAAAAACCACAAATAATTATTTTAAAAAGAAATTATAAATATTTATGAATTGAAAATTTATATGTGAATAATATGTAGTATTATTAGTATTAATAAGGTTATGGTTTAGACATATAATAAATTAAATATCATTATATATGATTTTATAACATATATGAATAAAGTCAAGACATGTGGTAGGGATATATGTTTAAATCTAATTTATTTTTAGGATTTTTATATGATATTTATAATGAGATAAATTATATAATTCATTACTATTAAACACGATTTTATTTTTATCAATTGGTTTTAATATCATTATTATTTATTTAATAAATATTTTTTCGCTTTGAAATTAAATAACAAAATAATATTTTTATGAATAACCAACCATTTTTCTTTTTTTAGGGAAATCAATTATTCCAAATAATAATATTTAAAAGTGAATCAAGGATATAATTAACCATTATATAATGAATAGTATGGTCATTTACATTCATATGTGTATTCCATTAAAAAATAAGAAGTAATTGAATTTTATTTTTTCAAAAAAGTTTTTTTCTACATTCACAATAAAAGTGTAAAAGAACGTTCCTTTAAATGTATATCAAAAAAAATATTTGTTATCAAAATAGTATCATTAATTTATATTAATTATTTACATTCATTATTTGAATGTTTTAAATTGAAAAACCTATTTTAATTTTTTTGGAATTTTATTTTTAATTGTTATGAAAAGAAAATGGATTTTTTTCATGAATTTCAATGTGTTTTCTAAATGATTCTAAAAAGGGATATTTATGCTATGTCAACATCATTTAATATAATTTATGCTTTACTAGGGATATTGTCTTATGATACAATAAAAATTAATTATATTGATTAATAATGATGTTGTTTATTAAAGGATTGTTTCATGTAATTCATTACTTTCCCATGGGTTAATTATTCGTTGATAAAATGATGAAGGATTTTATGATTTTAAGGAACCCCAATGTATAGGGTTAAGTATATTAGTGTTGGTCCCAGATTAATATATCCCTATTTTATATTGTTATATTTAATACGTATCTTGATTTTATATTAAATAAGAAGTAGTCAAAAACCATTCAATGGATGAAGATCTTTTCATAAAGGAACAAAATGCATTAGTAGACTTTTTTCTTTAATGTGATGGTGTTATAGGCAGTTATCCATGACTAATGAAATTACTTTTTGTTCTATTATTGCTACAATTTTTCTATGACATATATTTATTATTAGAATATGGTTTCATATATCATGATTTATTATTGGTGATTCCTCAATTTATGACTCAAGACTTATGAAATGATAATTTTTTATTCCATTAATCTAGATTGATTATAAATGAATCAATTGTTATGGATTTTATATAATGTTCTAAAGTACAATTAATATTTTATCATAACCTTGTGATTAAATTAACTTATTATTGATATATATATATCCCATGTTTACTATTTTAGTGAATCAATGTTCCCCACTTCTAATGTTTGAATTTTCTCTAGGTTATGAATAAATGTTTTATGTTGGGTATGTATAAAAGTATACTATTTGAGATAAAATATGTTTGATCATTTAAATATTATTCATAAAATAATATTATAATGGATATAGACACCAAATAAACTAATATTTTATAGTTTTCTATAATATATTATTATGTGATATATATAATAATTTTCTAAAATGATTTAATATTTATATATTCTATTTTTGGTTCTCTATGTATGATTGTATAAAGCAAAAAATGACACCTTATCTACAAAATATAAATTTTATATTTAATAATTATATCACTAAGGAGCTTAAGAATAGTATTCATGATAATCCTCTCAACAAAAAGGTAGTGAATCTAGAATATCAGTACGTAGAACACCATCACTAACCTCACATCAATTTCGAGATTTTTTTTCCACAAACCGAATATGGTAACCATCATTAACGACACAATACAAACAAATGGAAAATACCTATGAGAGTCCATTTTCCCCATTGGCTTTATAAAGAGCTTGGGTATCATATGTTATTGATTGGGAACAACATACTATAGTTAATATCATTTTAAAAAAGAAAAAAATCATTGAACCAATTATTTAAATTAATGCCAAACATGGATTAAATAAAATCTATTTTTGAAAAAATAGGATTAAACATGATACAAGAGGTCGAAATATAAAAACATTGAGCAAAACAACATCCCATGGGATTCAATATGACAAGGGGTTATCACCCACAATCGTTCTCCACAACACCACACGAAGAGAAGAAACTAACAACCTGAACCGCCATCACCCAAGGCTTGACATTACATGCATCAATCTGGATCAAGAATACATACACCCAATTAGTGTTTGTAAGGTTTTATAATAATCCTAATTGTAAACCACCTTGATATTTTATATATTAAGTAATAAATGTTAAAAAACAATTATAGTTTTATCAAACAATAATTGAGGGAAAAATTTCAATAAATGATGATTTAAAAGGTAACAATTTACAATTAAATTTCAAGGACTAGGAAAATATACATATAAAATGTAATATAATTCATTTTATATCCTAATCCACAATGATACAATAATAAATAAAATAGATTCAACGAGTACCAATCTCACAGACACCATTAGCCACTAATTTGTCTTGGGCACCATGGATCTCATTCCTCGGTGTAATGTTAAAATAGAAATATCATTTGTTGTGCATGAGACATCAGTCGGGAATATACACATAACATATTGGTCCCCAATCGGAATAAATAATGTTTTTTTTGGGTTGTAAATGTCCAACTTTTTTAGTGAAACTAGGATAAAACCACTCTGAAGCACGAATGTACTAGTACTCGTCTGCCACATAGATACCCATGTATCCCCCTTGTTCTAAAACAATTTCCAAATATTGTTAAATTTTTTTCATAGAAAATCAATATTTATGGTAATACACACTAAAAAATATAGCTATAAATGCTTTTCAACATTTAGAAAACTCCATAATCTAGGAATGTTTTATATAAAATATCATCAATGTATACCACCAATCCCCTCACATGAAATCTATTTAAAATACTTAATTTAAATCCAATTACAAACTAATATTATCCCAAAATAGGATATGAAACAATAAAACATTATAATAAAACCATTTCATGAGTTATAAAACATCCCCAGTTGGTATGATATTGAATGGACATGTAAAACACCCATATTCACACATAATTGGCACCGAAAATAATTTTTATTAAAAATTTGACCAAAACAGTTGTATGCATTAAGTAAAATGAAGGGGTAATATTATCAAAATAAATATAAAGTAGGGATAAATTATATATTAGTTCATACACATGGAACCACCAACTACAAGTTTCAAGACCCTAAATTCCCTGTGCAAAAGTTCAATCGCACCACCCCCCGCACTAAATATTTGTTTAACCCTTCCTAAAACAAAACAATTAGAAAAAGGAACACAAGATAAAATCCTAGGTTTAAATACCTACATCATGGACATTTGGAACTTCAATAAAATGGATGAAATCTAATGGAAATGGTAGAAAACATAAAAAAATTGGAGTAACAAGAGAGGAAACTCACCTTATTTAGAATCATTGGAAGAAATATCCAAAAATACACCAGTAGTTTAATCTAAATGAAATAAAAAAATGAATGTTAGGTTTGAATAAGGATTAAGAGGACATGTATGAACTGAAATGTTGTAAAATAGTGAAAAAGGACAGTGTTATAAGCGAAACAAACTACCACATCAAATAAAAACCATTTGAGAAGGATTGGTAAGTTTTCCACTAAACCACAGTATAGATGAACTCCAGAGATGTATAAGAGAACACGGGTGTATGAGTAGGTTTCGTGGGATTAGGTGAGAGGTGGAATAATGAAAGATGATTAAAAATTGATATATTATTAATGAATTAAAAAAAATAAAACTAGAAATGGTCTTAGAGGTTATCCAAATGTCTAAATAATTCACCCATATCCAAAATAATATTGAGTTCCTATGGGGTCAAATGGATATGGTGGGTTTCATTGTTTAGGGGAGGCCAAGTGGGAAGTTGTTTGGGTAAAAAATGTTGAATAACATGTAGTTATTAATGTTTTTTTAATGTGGAAATGTGCTCATGAATTGGCCCAAATGATGAAAATTCACCCTTTCGTCAAAAAAATCATGTGAATCCCCCACAATAAAGAAATAATGGAAATTAAATGAAAATTACCTTTAAAATAAGTAATGTATGTGGAAAATTATCTCACATATCTCCATTTTTCTAAGATCCATAGGCCATCTCTCCCTATGATACATCAAGACTAGTGTTATATTCCCGATCTATCGCAATATTGGGCTGTGTACATTAAAATATCATTTTAGGTAATGATCTATGTATATATAATCCTTTTATTTAACCCATTAATGTATCTCTCAAATTAACTAGAACACACAATCTTTACCATTATCTTTGTCATGGTTATCATTAAAGTACAAATTCTAGAGAATACTTGAATGAAAATCTAATAGTCAGTTGTAAATTATTGTAATATATATATATATATATATAATATTTTTTGGTATCTCCAAAAATTCAGGTCTTCAACCATTCCGTGGTTCACTAATAAGAATTACACTAAAATGTAATCTCTTATAATGAAAACTGCATTGATCTAAAACTATCAGTACATATTAATAGAATACGTCAAGTGCTCCCTTGGTGTATGCATAAAAATATTCAATAGAAATTTATGATCCTATTAATGCATGGAGAGATCCAACATTAATCGATGCATATAATGATGAAGTAACAGAAATATGTATGAAATGACTTATTAATTATGTTTATAAAGATTCATATGACCATTATCAGACTAAATGAAATAAAGAGATACACATATATTACATACACACTCCAAATATTTTTACATGGAATATAAGAATGCATCATATATGGATGAAGGAAAAAAAATATTTAAATGATTTTTTAGAATAACATGGCACCTCTCATCTATAAAAAATATAACATATATATAGAATAGAATATTGGTTCATTATTATTAATTTGTTTAAACTCCGATAATCAACTAATAATCACAAAGAACCATATTCCATTTTGATAAAAATTTTGAATAACCACATAGGAAAATTATTTTGGGAATAAATATCTTCACCTCAAGGACTAATACGTAGATCGTCAACTTTTTATGATCTACAATATCCATTGTGTATGTGAAAAAGGATATAATATATATCTTGGGCATAACCACTCCATTGGATGGAATCCAAGATATGTATTAAAGAAAAATGTTTTATAAATATTAAATAATATTTATAAATAACACCAAACTTATATTGTCTTAATCTAGAAATAAAATGGAAAACTAGTCCAAAAACATCACTTTTACCCATGATTATGTTATGAATGGCATGTATGTGAATTCGACTAACTAAAAATGGGAACCACAGTCATCCTCGAAATATATGAATGTCAATGACAATGATTGTAATTTATTTGAGTTAGACAATGATTAAATAAATCCATTACCAATATCACATTGAAAATTTCACAACTATAAAATGATAAAATCAAAGTGATGTCAATACCTAATGATCACGAGAAAATAATATGAATATATATGAATACAATATAATTTCCTTCCTTATGGATTATAAATATACATAACAATATAAAATTTCTATATCATAAGACCTAATCCATAGTAAATTAGAATGATTCAAAAAATTGTGTGGCACTGGTATCCTGTAGAATGAAATGGTAGATGCTACTATGATCATCCTCAAATTGATTATGAAATAAGACCACCTCTAATCCTTAACCACTCGAATGAACTCCCAATACATCCATAAGGTAAAACAAAAAATCAAAATTTAAATATTAGTTCCTACAAATCACTCAGACCATAATTGTTTTGACAAGATCATTGATAAAGGCTTAGTAGATGACCTGTCATACCACAGAAAAAATCCATATGAAATGAGTGGCCATATTTTCAATTATAACATAGACTTACACAATAATAAAATACTAGAAATGTTTTAAAGTTATACTAATAATAATATCCGCTCATGGGATTCCCTCCCCATCACCACCTTAGTGGGAATCCACACAAAAATTATTCAAAAACATATATCTACACTTTCAAAATTAATTTATGATTTACACTGACGATAACACATTTCCTTGGCTTTATATATATATATATAATGAGTCCCTAGTTCATAGTACCAAAAAAAACTTGGGAAAATATATATTCACCTAAGACCAAATAAAATTTCATATCCCATTGAAAAAAAATTCAATCATATTAATCACATCTCAATCAATCATGTATTAAAACTAAAGAAACTATATAAAATACATTTCATAGTGTAGAAAATAAATGATACCATGAAAATGAATATATAAAATCATTAAATATGTTGTATATTTGTATATATAAAAACAAATAATCAAATGACCAATATAGCACATCCCTCTATGATAAACCCACATACTCATCAGCCTGGACAAGAACATCCCACTAGTTTTTTCACTATTCATAAATTATATACATTATATGATTCACTCACTTATCAAGGTTTATATTCAACTTTTATAAAATATTCATAATTCCCACACCTAGAAGTCAATATTATACAAACTAGATTCTCCATAAAATAATATTTCGTGTTGTAGTTGAAATTATATAGCTAGATCTTCTATGGAATTTGACAACATATAAATTATTAAAACAAAGATGGTATGTAAATTATTTCATGGTTTGAGATATAATGGTTATAAACACCATGGATTTATATGCCTATTAGTCTTGGAAAATGAGATATATACATTATTTCTATATTAATTTTGAAAAATAAATCACAGAATGAAATGTTTTCATATATTGATGAAAATAAATCAAGGATTCGTTATTCATAACCCAATGAATGTAAAAAAACAAAGGATGGTATGAATAAATAAATAAGAGTAACCTATAGTAGAATATATCCTTAGTATGTAAGCCAAGAATAATTCAGATGATTTGATAAAGATTATATGAGGAATTTAATCCTTAAAATTAACATCATAATATATCTAGGGAAAATATCTATATAAAAATAGAAAAAACACTAATTAATAAATTCATAATAAAATCAATGAGTAATTTTATATGTTATGATCCCAATATCATGGCCTCATTTCTATACATTATGATGAATATGATTATGATTTAGTGCCCAAAAATTTTCATTAATAGGTATATAAACATTGAATACCCAAATAATTTGGTCTATTTTATCTCATGATACATATCAGTAAATCAAGGGTCAATATATAACTTGGACCACACATCACTTAATTTTTCCTAATTCCTTCTTCATCTATTTAATAAATAATATTATACATAAAAATGAATTATGAGTCAATAAATATATTTAATCAGTCAAGAAATCAAACATCAATATTTATCTAACAAATCATAAAACTTCATTAATAGTATTCCATCAAATAACACCACATATAGAAATGTTATATAGTTATAATAATATCAAAATGCTAAATATATCCACTATATTATAGACAATGTATAAAAAGGATAAAAATAATGCTCATTATTAATAAAGAGATATAGAGAACAAAATCATAAGAATGATATTGACATCAATATATGTTATAATACATAAATATATCAATGTTGATACATTTAAATTAATTAATTAAAAAAAATTATTTAATGTAAAGTAATGTATTTTAAGAAATAGAATGAAAAATTGAAAAAAAAATTAAAATAAATAATCTTTTATGGTTTTGGAGAACAATTTAAGAAAATTATAAATAATTTTAAAAGTATTATTTCAAACATATGAAGATAATTAAATATTTAATTTAAATAATAAAAGTAAAAAAATTAAAATAAAATTGATTTTATTTAAAAAAATAAGAAAACATTAGAGTAATATTGAAGTAAAATAATTAATATGATCGAAATAATATCTGATCATACCATATATGTTACAAATAATTTTTATTTATCCTAATTTTAAGAAAAGTAAAAAACATTCACAAAACATTGAAAAGATTCATTTTCAAAATCTCTCTATTGTAAGTAAAAAATTGTTGTAAATTAAATTATAATATTATTTTATAATTTAAAATAAATTTTTTATATATTTTAAATAATATTGAAATTAAATAAAAATATTCCTAACTAAAATTAACATATATGATTCGGTTTTATAAACAATTTATTTTAGTATTTGATTATAATTTTGAGGAAAATTCAAAAAAAAATGCATAATATTAACCAATGTAGAATAAAATATCATAGGATGAAGAATATAAATAGAAATTTATTCTTATTTGGAAAATTTAAACATGGATAAACCAAATAAGAGTGAGATTTAAAAAAACATCAGGTAATTAATAACATTAAAATAAACCCCTAAAAAAGATAAATCCTAAATGAAAACATTTAATTCACTTAATAAAGATTAAATTAGGATATAATATTCCACTATAATGGTATATACACAATATAAAAAATTAGGTTTATATATTAAATTTTTATTATTGGATTGTATGTGAGATGGAGAACCATTACCTTTGAAACATGCTTGGAAATACTTTTTATATCATAATGAATAATCAATTGAAATTTATTATATATCGAATATTAACAATATTTTTAATAATATTTTTTTTATTTTATACAGCTTTCTAACTAACAGTGCAAGGTGTAATTTGAAAAATGAAATATTTCTTTCATGGAGGTTGTAGTCTTTACATAAGAATAGTAAAATTTTCATTTTCCGAATAAATAGATAAAATGAAATTATATAATAGTTATTATTTAAAGGATTGTAGTTATATCATAAATATGATATATTTTCATAATATTTATCCTTATTATCATAAATATAGTTAGGATATGAATGATGAATCAAAACGATTAGTGTAGGTGGTATTTTACACATACTCAGAATCGACATTATCGTATACCAATGTATAGAATTTTAATGAGGTATATGATATATATATTATTTATATGTTAAAAATAATTTCATAAATATCATATATATATATATATATATTATTTCAATCATTATAATCTACCAATTGAGATGGGAATAAAAGATGAATTACAATGTTATATGGAGATGGTAGTTCATACGCACACATGATCAATGTTTTAAATTTCAATATGATTAAAATGAAGAAGAAAATAGTTATTCAATTAACATAAAAACATCATAGTATAGTAAACATAATAATGTAATCATTTTAGTTATATTTTTATGATTTTTATGAGGTTAGTGAACAAAGGATCATGAAACATATTTTTATGATAATACAACTCTTACTTTGGTAAACCTATTTTTCTTACACATAATGATTGCATGAATTTCTATTTTGGGTAAAGGTGAAAATATTCGATGATAAATAGTAATATTAGGAACATAATTAAGTGGTCATCATAAATTCAATAAGGATCCTGAAGTGTTTACAATAGATGATAGGGGTTACCTTTTTTAATTGGAGTTGATGTAAAAATCTAAAATATTTTCCACATAATAATATATTATTTTTATTACTCATCTCAGGGAGATCAAAATAATCTAATCATATAAGATATGGATGTTAAGGTCAAAATAAAATCATAAAATTTGATTTTATAAACAAAAATTAATATATTTATGTCGTATCCTGTTATTTTGACCCTTTTAACTCATTTTACCACAAACTTTTGTGATAAAAATTTACCATGGTAACAATTAATTATACATAAAAATGGAGTTTAATATATAAAATAATAATAATTACATTGATTATATGTATGTAATCTGTTATAGAATTTTCAGTTCCTAGAGGTCTCTGAAATTAATTCTAATATCTATATAAGAAAAATATATAGAAATTTTTTAGAAAAATGAATTCCTAGGCATAAAAATATATTTATTATCATTCCTTTAAAAGGATGATACATTATCTGAAATAAGAAATAAATTGTGAAAAAAAAATTATTTCTTTAACAAAATAACCATTTTACCATAAATTATATTTAGTAAATATTTATATAATTAATAATTAATAGATTAAAAATCATCAATATTTGATAACACTCGAATATATGATATTAATTTTATTAATTCCTACATTAATGATAAAAAATTATTATAAATGAAGGATATTAAAAATTAACAATATTTTAATTATTAGATACTAAATCAAAATAGATTTTAAAATTTTATAAATAAAATTTTTTGTGATATGAAATATTAATATGATTATTTTTATATATTATTTTTAAATGAATTTTTTACTCATTATCACTGAAGTCTGGTTGATAGATTCATTATCTATTAATAACTATTTTCCTTCAAATTTGTTTCATTCCACCCCATAATTATATGTGGGATGTTCTATATCATTACTTCATCAAGTTAACATGTTTCATCCTACATCTATTTATTCAGCACAATTAATTTTCAATGGAATTCATCAGATTCTACAATGCTAATTATCCATTTTCAACAATCCTGAGAGGATCTTAAAATATATATATATATATATATATATATTAGGATTTTATCTTATTTATTTATATTTGAGTACTTTTATTGGTTCTGGAATAAATTTAGTCAAAATATTTTTGAAAACATCATCAAAAATTGACAGGAATTGTGTTATTAGTGGATATTATTCGTTAGATCGACTTATTTCAAAGATATAAAATGGTACGATGCAATATGGTCTTATTGTACATTCCATTCAAGGCTGTATAACACCATTCTTTAGATATGGATCGAATATAATTTTACATGCTAAATTAAAGTATTAATAGTTTATTTGGTTATAAACAGAAATATTTTACATTTTTAGAGCTTCCTTGATATGAAGGAGAATATCTATTACATTTACAATTGTCTATTAAAATTGATGTTGTACTAAAATCATATTTTATACAACTTTAAGCCAATAATTTGTTGTATTAAATCTCTTCATAAATAATAATTCTTATGTTTCATATTGAATTCTATAATTGAAGCTATTGTTATATTACAATTTAAAAAAAGGTAAATAATTATCCAACATAATGAAAACATTGATTAAGAATTATATCAGCATGACTTCCAATGTTGGAATAGTTTCTTTTGAATGTTAGAAAGATTGATGATGAAAAATAGTTCTCAAATGTTTCTCTAAGTCAAGAAACATTAGTCGAATTTTCAATAATTTTGATGTAAACCACCAGTCACAATTATATAAAATTGAAATATGTGAACTATTAATTAATACAATATAGTTAATATATATTCTTTAGAGACATTTAAGTTCTAGATTCCCCCTTATGATGAGGAAAAGTAATATCTTGGGTAGTCCATGAACAATATCCCATATAAGAACATCTCTTTTATGAGACATTAGAATATACATTTACAAATCCTCTAGAAATATTATAAAAATACAAAAGAGATACATGTAGATTATGAAACCCATATATGTTATAAAATAGCATAGAATATGTTTCAAAGGATAATAATGGATTTTGAACTAATTTTGGTCTGATGGAGCATGCTTACACATCATGGTTTATGTTTTGCATTGTGTAGTGGGAGGTTGCAATGTGTTTGGAGAAATACATCATATAGGCTTATTTTGTAGTTATAATGTTTTTTGGAAGTATGAAACATGGATCATATGTAATTTATTTTAGTCATGGATGTTGTGTATGAATTGTTCTATGAATTTCAGCACCACTACATCATTGTGTTAGGCTGCAGAGTAGTCATCTTCACTATATTTTAAATTCTATGAAGTTCTGGTTCCCTTATAGTTTGGTCCCATAGCATCGTTTATAGGATTTCATCAGAATCCATGGTTTGGATTCATAACACTCTTTTCACCATATTTTTTTGTATCATGGAAATATCTATTTTCTTATTGATTATTATTTAGATTTGGTAACTTTTGTGGTGTATCCCTATATACTTTTATGTGATGATTGATTTTTAGTTTTCGTAATGATACATAAATAACCCAATACCATTAATGTTTTAATACATTATTTTAAATATTCTGAGTAATTTAGGTATTTAATAAAATTTCATTTATCCCCCAAAATCATTTCTTCACCCTCAAAATTGTGCAATCAACTCTTATAGATTTTATTATAGTTCATCTCCACCTATATAATATTTTAATCCATCAACATAGGATGAATCAAATATTAAATCCTTTATCTCCATATCAATTTTGATTATTATTCTAGAATACCTCTATGACTAATCAATATTGGTTATTGTGAGTGCTTTTGGGTTGGATTGATCCAATCAATATAGGAGCATGAGTTGGGATCAATAATTCGTAGTAATTCAAATTGGGATTGATACACTTGATATATAGAGTAAATTACCATTTAGACCACTTTATTAAATTGTTTCCAATATATAAAAACATGTGTATTTTTGTGTCAGTTATGGGTCCCATGTTTGATACTGTTCACATGTATTTTTATCCCATGAGAGCACTCTCCAATATACATATCATTTGTGTTAATGTGTATCATGTGATATCCATATTAGATATTTTTAATGTCTATGTGTGTCTATTGTTTTTGAGACTCATGAATGATTTGGTTTTAAATATATGTTCATTAACCTATGTTGTCTTAATGTATGTATCATAGTGGGCTTTCATTTAATAGAAAGTGATTAGTGGATCATTGGGGCTTATTTAGACCATACTGGTGATTAATATGTGACATCCAATAATGATGATGAAGGAAAAAGATGTCGCCCATGGGTAAAATGATGAATTTATCATAGCTATGATAGATACATGTTACAATGGCCTGTTTTCTAACCAATTTCTCAAATAGGTAATGATGGACTTGTAGAATGACCCACTATTGAGATTGGTCATGATGACCTTGTGGCCTGAACTAAGACTGCTTAGACTCATAACTACTCGGAGATATCTATGGTTTCATTTTGTTTAACAACTTATATGAAATTTTTTTGGAATGTTTATCATGTTGGGTGCTAAATAAGATTTGGTTGAGGTTTGTGGGGTCTAGATTAGTATTTGACTACATGAAACAAATTTGACTATAAATTTCATCTGAATGTTATTCTTTTTACAATATACACCTCTTAAGAAAGAAAAATTATGTTAATGACACATTAGATCAATTATATTGGGGTTATACATAAGCCTTTCATTGAAAATAAATTGACTGCATGGATATTACGTTAATGAAACTGAAATTGGAACGGACCTAGTGACTTGGAGATGAGGTGATATGGAATCATGTTTAGAGGCGGTACCAGGATAGAATTTGTAATATTTTCATACTATATTTTTTTATTTTAATATTATTTCTAATACCGTCCTTTGGATTTAAAAATTATTCATCCACGGTTTTTCTTATTATATGACTGAAAGATACTAGAGATTTTATCTATTATAATACTTTTACATCATAGTTCAACTATCCATTTTGGGGTTTTCTTTATTCATATTTTTTCTTCAGTTAAATGTCCTTTTATACTGAGGTTATTTACTCACCATTTTACAATTTGGAACCTAAATATATGTTTTTAACATACTATATTTGTGATGAAATTCATGTGGCTATGTGTTACTCATTTTAGGATATGGTGATTTGGGATGGGAAATTAATAAATATTTTTATGAGTCTTATATGATGTTTCCTCTTAGTCTTTACATGTTGAAAAATGAATAATCTGGAAAAATATTTATTAGTTTCCGACTTCATATTATGCCAAAAAAAATATTTCATAAAATAAATATACGTCTTGGTGACAACAATGTGCATAAATCAATTTTAGCAATTCTACACATCAAATAATTTAATTTTGTACAACATTGTCTATAAAAAATATATTTGAATTTAATATATCAGAATTTATAAACAATGTATACCAAATTTCCATCATAAAAACCACTAAATTTCATCAATAAACTTAATTAGGGGTGATTTTTATATTGTTCGGTAAGGATATTTTTGATTTAATTTAGAAAATTAGTTATTTATCCACTTACATAATGATTACTATGTACAAAACTACTAAATCCACTAATATAGGATTAATTATAAATCTTAATTTTATTTTTACCTATTTATATTTCTTACTCAATGCAGCATACAAAAAAAATTCTTTCCTAGGGTGGTAGGGTATTGAGAAGTCATAATATTTGAGTAGCTATTTCCATTTCCTATCATGAAGCATCATGGATGTTCTGGTACCCTAATAAATTGGACGATCATAACATATCATGAATAGAGATCTTGATTCCCACAGGTTAGTGAAAAATACATTTCATTAGTCAATATGAATTTGGGAATCAATTCTTCAAGAACCAAACTAATAAAAGTTGTATAAGTACGTATTCCTACAAGGAAAAATCAACATGGATAATAATACCATTTGTAAAATATTTATAAAAAACACAAATTACAAGCACAAATTACCTGAAAATAGTATAAGCACCCAAGTCTCAATGGATACAATAGCTCAACCTGAAATATCATCATTGACTCCCACCTATAAGTTAGTCTTTCCCCTTGATCGAACCATGTAGGAGGAAATTTATAAACAACCAACGGATGACATAGGTTGTGATATAAAATCCCCTTAGGGTCTCATCGAGGATTCCATAATATAATGAGACAATTATTTAACAAATTATTGATTTCAATTTTAAATAAAGTGGAAATGATGTTTATAATATTATTTGAAAAAAAATCATTCTTTATAATTGATATGATACAAATACATAATAAAATTCCTTAACAAAAAATTTACATAAAAAACAGTATATAATTTATTAAGGATTCTATATAAAAAATATTAAAAATGAAATCTATTTCATATATAAAAACGAGTAACATGGCCATATACAAAGATTTATGACCATTGAATGTTATGGGATCCTCATACACATATATAATCAAATAAATATTGTTCACACATGTCTCATATACACATGTAAAATATGTCTAACCAAATTCCTACAAAATTTATTATTTTTCATTAAGATAATGTTAGAGGTATAAGGCATCAATATTATGCTAGGTAAATTCAATCCTAGCATGTTGTTTCAAAATAACTCACATTCTATGTAGGATATAAATACCTCTGACAATAATAAATAATGGGAAACTTTTTTTAATACTCTACATAATCCAATCATCCAATTTTTCAATTTAATTATTACATTTTTTATTTAAAACCTAAAATTGGGTTTTAATTAAAATATTTCTCTTCCCATGATAAAATCAAGGGGTTTCTATCAAAAAAATAATGAAATTTCATAAAATTATAATTTTAAATTAATTACACAATCGAATTTCCCAATTTAAATTCTATTATTAAATTTCACAATTTTACTTTCATAATTCTCCATCCAATTTCCGAAAACACACCCCAATTCTATAGAATTTGGGGTCTTCACCAATATTTATTCAAAACCCAGTTCTAATCCCCAATTCAATAGAATTGGGTTTTTAAAAATCCAATTAAACATATATTCATTTAAATTATGTCATTTAAGGAAAATTATTTAATTTTAACTTAATGAAAGTAGCTTTTAAAATGGAAACCACCCGCCTTGGGATCATATGATTAAAAAATATGAATTCCTAAACCAGAAACTCTAACAAAGAACATAGATAAAGAATAAATTAAAATAAATCATAGATTCAATATTAATAAATTGGTAATCATACCATCCAACAAAATGGAGATCCATTAAACCCTAAAGAAAATTGGAGAAGAATCGACATATAGAGAATGGGCAGAGAAAACATACTGAGGATTAAATGAATGGAGATCACCATAACTCTATCCACCTTGAAGAGGGTTTAATGGAACTAATATTTATCCATGAGAACCCTCACAAACTTGTAATTCAATCTATGTCATTTTAGGCGAAATGGGATGTCTAAATGGTTGGTTTATGTATTTTTTTAACAACATTTGTATTAATTATGATCTACATTGATGGATTCTTAAGATATACTGCACGGTTAGAAAAAAAAATCCAAGATATATTCCCCTAATTAAGGGGTTGAATATATTTTATTATGCGGTTTTACAATTTTCCAAACTATGCACCGACCGTTGAAACCCCCGATGTATTGGTTTTAATTGTTTGTGTTATATGGGCATAATGTTTGGGAAAATTGTGTGCCAATCGTGCAGGGTACATGAACATCCAATGTTTTAAAAAATTTCAAAAAAGGATAAAAAATGAAACACAACCATATGTGAATAAAAATATTGTATTTGGAGTATTTTAAAATAGTATCATGATGATACAACATCCCCTATTTAAAACATCCTTATACATAGATATGATTCCATGAATCTACCATATCAAAAGTATGATTCCACTCATCTATGATTAGTTATTCTCTCCCCCATGTATAATGAGTAACATAACCATGATTCTATAGAAATTTAACCAAATGTATCATCATCTCTTGAAATACCCTAGTTTCAGAATCAACTATCCTAACTAGATGCTCAATCACTGATAATTCAGTATCAACATCGAGATCACTCAAGATCAAGACGTTGGATGGATTATAATGATATTCTTGTATATAAGATACATGGAACATGTTTTCTATTGAATTTAGTTATGGTTGTAGTGATTAATGATACAAAACATTTCCCACCAGATCAACAACATCAAAATTTCTAAAAAAACAATGAGATAGTTTTCCAATACTTCCAAAACTTCAATGACATAAATGAGGTGAAGCATTCCAGAACCCTGATTCACCAAATGAATTTTCCAGAATTCTATGACAGAAATAAAAACCATAATTTTTCCAACTCAGTGTCATTAAAATTCACTATGGAATCAATTAAATATTTGGCATCATCTTATAAACTATGATAAGTCCAACAAAGTAACATTCATTGTTATCTGCCAAAACATCCATTAATGGTCATCCCTAGACCCATCAAAATCCAGAATTTAATAATATAACATATTCAATAGAATCTGTATAGCTCAATTTATATATCCATTAGACTATAGATAGTATATTATACACAAACGGGCATGAGATCCTAGATTTACCTAAATTCCTCTCCAAATGGGAGAAGTAAAATGAATATATATGTTTGAGACTATAAAATATGAACTCTAGGAAAAAAATAATCGATTTCATATAGATATTTCCTTGATCTTTAATATTGGTTGTATCAAAAATGGGTATAATTTGATTTGAATTTGTCATATTATCCATCCCACCACATATCAAATCTTTCTTTCTCTAAATATGTAGAAACCAATCCACATAGTCCATAAAGACATCATATCACTTCTAGGTCAGCACTGGAACTGTCTATATAAAACCCAAAGTACTCTTATTCTCTTACATAACCTATTGTAATGTATTGTAATGAGAGACAATTTCAAAAATGCCAAATCAAATTCTCGGCCACCAAAATCAATACAGAATATCATAAAATATATTGGTGGTTTATAGTTTCACTTATATCATGGAAGTATATAAGTCCTCCATAATATCAATAATGATTGATAACAGCACCAAATTTGATTCTGATTACATTGAATTACATCATCGAAAAATGATAAATAAAAAATTTTTTCCCAGCCAAAATGAGATTATCTAATTCAATGGAATTCATCACCAACTATTATTCCTTAATAATCAACTCAAGAAGAGTGGACGTCAACTTAAAAAGGGTAATTGAAACCTTATCCATAGATTCCCAAACTCTGATATGAAATTTATAAAAATTATTATCCATGTTTCACTCTACTGATGATTCGGACATGGTCTCGATCATATGTTCCATTCTCAAGGAATACACATTGTTGTAAAATTTCCATGCGGTATTGGTGATTTCATTGATTAAATATTATTGGTATTCCACGCAATGACTTTGGAGAATATTCAGGTCTTTTTTAGATAATATGCTACTCAAGATATTTTTGTAGGAAAACATGATACATCGTTCTAAAAATTGTTAAATATACTCTATCTTAAGATCATGAAACAATGTTTCATATTTATGGTCATGGGTTGGATTATTATTCATGTGTATCCTAATAAGAAGAGAGTTATAAGAATCAAAATGATCACCCTACATTTTAACACAACCCAAACCTGAACCTGATGTATCATGTTTGGCTACATATCCCTTTACTTCCTCTATTAGAGTTAAAACTGGTGCATTTGTAAAAATACATTTCAGCATGAAAAAATAATTCTGGCATATAACATCCCAAGATTACATTAATCCATTATATGTAAGTGTAATAATTGGAGAACCCATATTTGAAATCTCCTTAGTGAACGAGTGATAATTCATAGATAAAACTAAGGATATTTGATTCTCAAAAACATTTTGTGGTTGTTCTCCTAGAAAAATAGATTTCACCTTCAAACGATCAATTTATACTCCATGTCCTGACACCACATTTCCAATGGACATCGCATTGAGAATCATGAAATCACATTTCATTAGCTTTGATGATTTTTTTGATTCCTCAATAGTACCAAAAGTATATTAGATAACATAGATCATTCTCCTTGAATATAATATAAATAAGTATTTCATCCTCGAAGACAAACACAATGGTATCATGATTATCATAGAAATCTTGTCCATTGAATACATAAAAACATTAGATCATTGGTTTGACCAAATGGAATAAAAGGTAATCGTAACAGATACATATGATTCAAAAGGTGGTTTTCTATATGTGATATTATATTATCCAAAAATGATAGATATCAGATCAAAGAAAAATATTCAAAAAACACGTCACCTTTTCAACTTGACAAAAACATCTTCAATCAATATTAATTAATATTATTTTATTACCTTAACTTCATTGATTTTCTGATAATAAATAAATTAATATTTACACACCATGTATCTTCACAATGAGTATAGGCACAAACCAAGGTAGAACAATTGATCATATAAAGACATTCATTAAATGATCATCGAACATAGTTTTTAACTCTTTCTTTTCAAATAGTTCCATGTGGTAAAAAAGAATATATATAATTTTCATAGTATAGACTAAATAAATATAAATATCTACCTATCTTAACAGTGAATAACAAGATGAGTCAAAAGAAACTCTTCCAAAAAACTCGATGATGAATTATAGGGAGATCGTTTCTAAAATAAATCACTCTAAGACAAGAGAATAAAACAATGTAACTTTTCCAAACTCAAGATAATAAGGTCCAACTCTACTCAACCTCAGGTCTCATTTATTCTTTAATTATGTCGAAAAAACCATTGGATTTTTTAATATATAAAAATTGAAAATAAAAAATGGCATTTTTCGTTAATGATATAATAAATCTCAGAAATTATGTCAATAGTTTTTAGGTCGAGAACTATATAATCACAATTAAACTAAACATAAGATAGTATGAAAACAACAACAATATTGTGGATACCTCTTCCTCTCTTTATACCATGAAATGTAGTAATATCAAAAAAATTAGATAAGATAATTGTTGTAATATTAAGTATATTGAAAATTCTGGATGAAATGAGTGAATGAGATACACCATTATCAAATAAAATAGTTTCCAATGATAAATATTGAGTAATGTTACCTCTCACCATACCTAGACCAATATTTTCTTCCACTAAATAAGAATCCAATACATAGAAAAGATTTATTATAGATCCCTTTTTCTGGAACACATTTGATGATTAAACATTTGATTACACTATTGATTTAGTTGGGGTTGATGATCGAGTTCCACTCTAGGGATTGGAATAGACATGGATGAACTTCTGAAAGTGAGAAAAACATCCACATGAATCACATACTTTGGGACCCTTGGTGAATAACCTATCATATTCATGACATATTTTAAAGTTATATTTCATTTAATTTCCATTTATTCTTTTTTTGGGGTTTCTCCAGCTGTTATGGTGGAATGGGTGAGTTTCCGTGAATTGGGCCAAACCAAGAGCCCAATTCCATATTTAAGAATATATTTTGATTCTTTTATAACAGTTTCATTTTTTTATTTGAAACCCATTATATTTCCTAAATGGTATCCCTTAACATATTAACACTACCATTGTAGTTTGGAGCCTTCAGAAATCTATAACCAAGGTATATATGTGTTTATATTTAATGGATTTGGCCTAGCTGAAAGCCCAATTCTAGTTTTAAAAAATTGAAATTTGTAATTAATAACTTATTCAATTTTATGGATTTTTTGGTGATTCCAAGCCTCAAACACGCCCATTGAACTTAGTCGTGTGTCCAACCTTTCTTTCCCCTCTTTGGATCTTTTCATCACCCCGATTTAGTGATGAACTTCATATGGTTTCTTAAATATGGAATATTTGATGAGGTAAGTTCTTTCCATCATAAATATGTCAATTCTTACTATATTTCCTCCATTACAATTCCTAAATGACCTAATCATCCTTCTTCGAACATCTCTTTAGGTGTATACTTTTTTAAATTTTAGATACTGGTGTATTAGGGGAAATTCTTCATGATCCCTCAAGTAAGTGAGTGTCTTCAATTCCTCTTTCAAATTGCTTAGGGTTTCATTCTATTTTCTTGGGGTTTCTTCCCTTTTACTTGAACTACCAACTGATCAGGAGGTAGGGTTTCAAACCTAGGGATTAAACTTGGTTTTTTTGGTCTAATTTTGTGGCTTTACGTTTTTTCTATGTCCCGCTTGATGTTGTGGCAGTGCGACTCGATTTTGCACATTGATTCAACGGCTTTCATTAATTTGGTAGGTGATTCCACTTTGTATGGAATCCTTTTTACATAGCTACGGTGTTTATTATATTAAAATTTTTATCTTTTTGATTTTGTTCTGCAAAAATTGGTTTTAGTGGTGTGTTTAATGCAAGTGAATTTAAGGGCCTATTTCATGTCAAATTTGTGACTATTTTATATAAATCTTTTATTGGTTTATTAAGGGATTACATTTAATTATTTAGTTGAACTTATTGAACTTTATTACGACTGAAAATAAATTTTTAAATGTTATTATTCTTTGGTTGTTTCTGCGAAATTGGTTTTCTGTTATGTTTGTTAAGAAAATGGTTTTTCAGTACCAATTTGGTGCTGAATTAGGTGTTCTACTTTGGAATTCAATGAAATATTTATTGGGATTGTTTTATAAATCATGTAATGAGTTTAAAGAAATTTTTACGATGTGTTGGATTCTATTTTGATAAATATGAGTATAAATATGGTGTTCAAGTGTTGCTTTCAAAGAGTTTTGTGTGCAAAACAACGAAAGATTTGGAGAAGTTGTTTTATTGAAACACAAAGTGTTTTGTTGTGTGTTTTAAAAGGTATAAAATGTGTGTAGCTACTGTAATGATTGTATGTGACCAGAAGTGGTGTTTTATATTAAAATTGATATATGTGTAATTCTGAAATTGTTTGAGCACAATGGGGGAATCCCGGGTACCTCGATGGGGTGGATATGTTCTTGTACGGCTAGTGGACCAGATGGGTTTTGTCCCTGTTTCACCTAGAATTTGGATAAAGAAAACTCTAACTAAACTATTTGGATGATGATTGGGGACTACTAGGTTATGGGTATGTTCCCTACTAGTGGCTATTGAATGATAATGTATTTTACTATATTTACATTACACCGAGGTATGAGGTATATGGGGGTCGGACTATCTAGTGCCTAGCGGTGTTCCTGATTTTGTTGTTCATTGTGTATGGAGTATTTTCCCACGTATCCGGATGTTTTTGGAATTAATTTTCAGTAGATAAATTTTCTATTTAAATTTGCGATCATTCTGAAAATTGTATCTTGAAAAATTTTTTCAAATGAAAGTTGCATTTCATGGATTTTATCACTGCATTTCATTGCATATTAAAACATTTTCCTTTTTTCACATTGTATTTCATGCTATTTGGAATCATTGGGTATTATCCTATTGGACATTGGATCACACCATACTTACACCCCTATGGTTTAATTATACTTGGCTATGTTTGACTCAGGTAAAGGAAAGGCTAAGGGTTATGGCGGTTCGGGGTGTTTGTCCCCATCCTTGGGGTTGAGTTATAGAGACGACTTGTGGTTGATGAACCCTTCTCATGAAGAGTCCATGGGGATATTTTGTTTCTATTTTGTTTTTTCTTTAGACCTCTTGTATTTCATTTGAACTTATGTATTCAGTTTTGGATTATTGTATAAACCTTGTTGGTATGAATTTTTCAGATTCATTTTTATCAAATATTTTTTGTGTTTTATGTATACATATTCAGTTAAATCATTCCCAAACCCAGATAAATGATACCCAGGTACTTGTGCCAACCTATGGGGATAGGGAAATCACTTAGGGAATTGTCATGGGCTAGGTTTGGTGCCAGTTTCGGTGGCGACCGGATTCAGTTCGTGACAAACCCTCTATGATTTTCCTATATTTCAACAGTAGATGAAAATAAAAGGGAATCTGAAAAGAACACCAGGTGGTCTATAAAATCATTATCTCTAGAAATACCCCAATAATCATCACTCTTACTCTTCCCATTAGAGAAATTCACACCACCATTATGAGAAAAAGAAACTACATTCAATCCTAACTTTCCAGCCATGTCAATTTTGAAAATCAATGATTGATCTAGAAAAAATTCATAAGAATGAATAATCATAATGAAAAATTAAAACTTAATATAAAATTAATTTCCCATTTCAAATCATTGAGTATTGATCCTCACACCCAATAAAATCTCAGTTAAAAATTGAAAAATATTAGTCAAATGATATTTAGTTTCATTTATTATTCTATCATACTAGTCAAATTTAATGAAATAATTAGCATATTAAAACACCATTGACATTGAATAAAACTAGTTGGTTAAAAATCCTCGATGAATTTCCACTTTAATCCCTCACACTTCATTGTTATTACCATAGTGATACACAATCACCTGATGGTCCCTCATTCACTAAGGTGACACACTAGAACTCTACGTCATTAGGTGTATCTATGAAGTCAAACTAACACTAAATCATGGTCAACCATTCCTCAGCCTCTTGAGGGTCATTAGATAAATTGAACACTGGTGACCTCTAGAGAAGGCCCTCTAGAGAATGATTGTATAAAACATCACTCTAAAGTTCCCCAACTAGAACTGAAATGTGAAATAGTGGTAGTTCCTCTCCTAGATCCTAGATAATACTCACAATCATATCATGTATGCTCAGTTCAAAAATGGGATTTGATAGATGTGGTTAATTAATATCTTTTTACTATATCTGATTCACACATCTTCTCAAAGGCATGATGCTACAAAACAACAGAAGAAAACATTGAAGACTTATGTTTAACACTAAAACATATAAATAATGGAAATTATTCCCAATATATATTAACAAAATAGTTGGATTTAATAATATCAAAATTAAAAAAAAAACACAAACTGATCCACAAGTAGTTTTTCCAAAACCTACTCCTGTTGAAATACAGATCATTGTAGTGAGATACAGATAGGAACTCAATATCAACTACCTCTTATGTCCTAACATGATCACACAACTACATAATGACATTAATGAAATATTATGAACATAGAATTTGATTAATCTTTTTCATGAAGAACCCCAGATTAAAATGTAACTGGATAACCATGAGGGTCATGAAATTTCCTAATGGGATTGTGGCTGGCACATGGAATTATATAATATGAATGTGGTAATGAACTTTTTACAAACACCGTAGAAGAAAGAGATACAGTTATATAGGAATTCAATAGAAAATTCATATGGAAAATGTTACCAAATGTCAAATAGGTATAACCTACACATAATATAAGCACCATGTACAAGAACATGATAACCACCAACATCTCAAAAGATATAGAAACAGAATCCTAATGATCAACAACAACATACACCTCCAACTACTTCATTCCACTTTCATGAACAAGATAAGATAGTATCTAAAAAACCAAAGGCAGAGGTAGTGTGTGAGCTAATATCCCTATAGGGTTTAACAAATGATTCTATAATAATATTTCATAATTAAATGAACAAATAAATTGTTTAATTATAAAAATATAAATTGTAGATGAAAAAAAATATTTAAAATAAATCATTATTATCATTTAGAATGAGGGAAATACATTAAAATATATATTAATAATTATGTTATATAACATCATTTTATAAATTAACAGTGCTTGTTTAAAATATTTCTCAAAAAATGGAATATATTTTAAGTATAAAAAATTAGTATCATAGTTATATACAAAGAGTTATGATAGTTAAAAGTTACGGGATACCCATAATGTTATATAATGAAAAAAATGTGCACACATGCCCCTTAGACATTGGTATAATTGGACAAACCAACATCATATTGAGGATACGATCTACAAATAAGATTATGTTTGAGTTGTAAAGCATCAACTCATTGAAAAGGAAATTCTAAAATATCATGGTAATCCAAAATAACTGTTTATCTACCTGTTTATTCATGTTCTATAACTACAATCAATAATAGGAAATTTAATTCAAAACATTTAAAAATATAATTCATTCCATTTTTCAATTTCAATATGTTAGTTTCCATTTTAAATCCAAAATTATTTATTAATAAAATCTTGACTATTCCTATGATAAAACCAATGTGATTCTATAAAAAAATTAAAAAAATTTCATTGAAAACAAATTTTAAATGTATTCCACAGATCAATTTTTCCATTTAAATTACAAAATAAAATTTGAAAATTTAATTTTCCAAATTTTCCATCCAATTTCAACAAACATAACCCAATTAAAAGGAATTGCGGGTTTCCACCATTTTTCAGCCAAATAATGTTAAAATGCACAATTCATCGGAATTCATTTTTCAATAATCTATTCTAATGTAATTTATTTAAATCAAGTAGTTTAGGGATAATCAAACATTCCATCATAAGTAGAGAAACCAACATTGAGATCACACGATCAGAAATCAAAAATCCTAAAATGAGAAAATCATATGAAGAACCTCGGGAATTAGGATCTATGAATAAAACCCAAATTCACGATTCAAAAAAACATGGATTAAATCCTCTAGAAACATATATATCCATAAAAAGACAGGGACGAGAGGGTAAGAGTTCATGAGATAGAGAAAATGGAGATAAAACATAATAGTAATGGACATAATGAATATACAATATTTTTAATCAACTATATAAATTTACTTTAGGATCCAAAATCTGCTATTTGGAGGCATAAAACAATAGAAAGTTATCTTAGTTATGGTAGGGATATTAGGGGACTTAATGGGGGGTCGTTTAGGTAATGTTTAGAAATTTTTAGATTAATCAAAAGCATCCAGCATGATTTCATTAGAAGAACCGCAAAATTTTTCAAACTGTGAACCCTCACCATGATCCCCTAATGATGTGGTTTCATGTTTTTTACTAGGTGGTTGTATAGTTTTTTTAAACCACGATTTAACCATTAAAACCCTAACCTTCTTAGATTGTTCTAGTAGTGAACACAATTTGAGGAAAATCATACTCCAAACATACACAGCCTAAGAACATCAATAATTTTCTAAATTTTCACTTGAAACATACATAAACAAAAAAACCTAAGAATTATCCAAATAATGGATTGTAAGTAAATAAGAATAGAAACAATTTATTTCATGGTAATTGTTTCATTGAAATATTTTTTTTAAAATTGTGTGTTACAGTCATTGTTGGTTTTTATAATTCTTACATATTTCACCACATAGAAAATTCTACCATGTATCCTAGGAAATGATTATGGATTTTGTCTGAATATTTTATGGCAGATAATTTTATTCATTAATCAACACATCACATGATATATATGCAATAACTATGTCATTTTTCAAAAGGATACATACATGTCCATCCTTCAATACATCTGTATATATTAAAATATTATCCCTTCCTAAAAGTAATATCAATAGTGATTCATTGACCAAAATCAAATATAGTTTATTAGAGAATTATTTACATTCTATAGACCATATAAAAAGCATCTATTTAGGATTCATCAAGATTTATTGGATATAAAAATGGTAATACTATTGAATCATGAATTCAAAGTAATATAAAAATTTATAATTACATATTTCTTTTATTTTTGTCAATGGAGGACATTATTTGTCTACCTTTATCTTAGAATGTTAAATATATATTATATCCTGGGAGACATTATGTCCATGAAAAGAAACATCATGAAAATATAATGTATAGTAAATAAATTTCCCATATAACTTATTTTTTCTAGGAGGTTAAATTATGAGTCACAAATGGTTTTTACTATATTCATTTATTTCTATGTATAAAAATATATCATAGAAAAAATGTTAAATTATAAATATAAACCTTGAATAATTCATCATTTTATCCATAAAAATAAAGGACTCTTTTGTAAAATAGAAATGGTACCACTATAAACAAATAATGTTTGTACCACATGTAAATTGAAACATTGGAATCCCTTCCTTTTTTACTTGTAATTATTGATCCAATGAATATAGATTAGTAGTTAATAAATATTGAGATCACTAAATTTTATTAAAAATTTCTATAATTTTTATAAAATGTTTTTTTCTTTTTGTAATGAAGATGATCTTATAATAGTCGATGAATGACCTCATAGGCTCGTATATCTTCTTAAAAATATATAATAGGATTTCTATGGTGAAAAATGGGATCATGAATCTTTTGTTACAAAAATATTTTAAGTACATATTTATTTTGAATGATTCCAATATTTCTATTATATATAGTGTCATTGATATATGTTTTTCATCAAATATGTGTTATTGGAAAAATAAACATCAATCTTGGGTGGATTTCAAGGAATCTCTTCAAAAAACTCATCAATATATTATAAATAAAATTTGTACGTACTATATTATAATTATTCAGTTATCATCAATAAGTTCGATTTACTCTTATTATCCTATATTTTAAATTAGGCAAGGTACTAGAGGTGGATCTAAACATGTTTCACATGATTCAGGGACCTCATAAAAGGAAAATGACTCTATTTCTCCTACAAGATATAAAATATCAGAATCTTGGTAATAAATTTTCATATAATACATTAAATTCCAATATATAAGAAGGATTATGTAAAATTATACAACATGTATAATAAAAATGTTTTAAAATACGGGTTTTTATGTATCATAATGGAGATTGACTAACATATCCTTATTGTGATAAGATTCCACATGCTATATTGAATGATAACTCCCTTAATAAAGAGTTAGTGGATTATTACCTGATTATAAAAATATATGAGATATAAAAGAGTAAAATGTTCTATAATCAAATAATTTTTTAGGTAACATTGAGATTAATATATGATAACCTTCAAATGTATCTTTAGTGACATCATCATTTTCTATAGTAATGCGTGGAATCCCACTTGGAATCAGATATAGTAGGATTCCTTATTGTTAAAATCATTTGTTTAATGAATTACCCAAATATATATAGGCTAATATATTGATAATATTAGTTTATTTCATTCCCTTATATTCATGGGATATATGGACCTTATCTATAAAAATGTAACAAACACTCATTGAATTTAATAATTTATGATGTTGTTTCTTTTCATGATTATCACATTACGAAAATATATTATTTCCTTTATTCATTATTGAACATGAATTCTTTCTTAGAACTTGGATAATCTATTCTTCTATATATTTCCCTTGTCGCTACCAAACCATGATATTTCTTTTTTAGTTTCAATTGAACATTACACTCTATCCTCATAAGATAAAAATATTTGAGATAGTAGTTCCCTTTATAGGATCAACATATTTTCATTAAAGAGACTATTAATATTTTTTTTATAATTATGTATATGAACTATTCTATTGTCTGTTAATATTATAAAAAATGAATAATATTCATCAATAGTGCCCTATTACTTATATTTTATGTTATGGAACGTTTTATCCATTTCAAATCATTACCCTTAAGGGATATATTTCTCAAAAAATAAGACATTAAATGTTCACTATTCAATAAATTTATGTTACCATAATATGTTTTTTTCTATATCAATAACCAATATTAATCCATATATCACATTACAAATTTAATATGCTAAATTATTATTATTCTTTTATTACATCTGAAATCACAAATATTTTTTCAAGGGACTTAATTCATTACTCATCTACCAATGGATTAGTTATTTTTATAGGGTTGAGGATTCATTCCCTTAAATAAATTCTATATAAATTCATTCTTCTATAAAATATGTGGATGATCAATATATATAATGTAATATATTATATCTTTGTTCAATTTCTCGAATATATCTAATTTTTTCTACTACAATTTCCTTTTTATTGGCTTTTTCATAAGAAAAACACATACACTAAAAATTATGGTTTTTATAATTTACCCTTATTATTCTAGTAACCATCTCCAAAACATGTCAGATAAAAAAGTCACTAATAACATCATGAATATTGAAATATAATTTAAAAAAATTGATGAACATTATAGAGTATTATGATAAGAATCATTGTACACATGTTCGTATAGAATCTAGTTTCACAGGATCCTACAAAAATTACTGTGATATGAACCTTGATGACCCTTACAACTATAACCCAACATATATGTCTAAATTATAACATTGGTAATGTGAAAATTGTTCACACCAGTATAGATATAATAATTAATTAGTTTTAAAATAGGGGATTCATAAATTATTTCTATATTACAATAGAATAAAAAATTTATGAGAATATTAGTTATATATTTGAAAAGCATTAAAATATTCCAACTTCATAAATAAACGTTAAAATGTTATAAAGGATAAGATAAAATCCTTATTAATATTTACATTCAACTAAATATATGATTATTATATAAGACTGAAAAAAATTCATATTGATAATTAGTAAAGATTCCATTTAATCAATGACATTGACTGCTATACACATTCATTGAAAATATGAATATAACAATCAAATTGTTATCAATAACATAAATATTGTCGATGTGAGAGTAATGGATGATTTAATAATCTTGTATTAAATGAATCATGTCCTTTTTCCAATTCATTTTAATTAATCAGTATACAGTAATTACCCAACTAAGTTTCCAAATAATTTGTTCCTTGAGACATGTTGATACTTTTAGTTGATAACTATAACAACGAACCACCTATCACTTCCTTATGTTTAATGTGTTCCTAATGTATTTAATGAACAATATAATACATAATAAAATTATATTATCAGAAAAGAAATATTACTACTGAATAATATAAATGATTCATCATTTTTTTCATGATAAATGAAATAAATCTATTAATACACTTAATTAAACTAACACATTATATATAAATTTAATATTGTTAAAAAAATATTGACATGATAAAAATATCCTGCATAAAAAATAATATGTATATAAATACAAAAAATAATGTCCCTTCCATAATAGATAGGGATAAAGAACATCATCACAAGGAAGTTAATGATAATAAAAAAATTCATAATCCACAAATCCACTATAGATGACATTATAACATTAATTCATAAAAATTGAATGTTTTGATGTAAGAGAAGGACTTTTGAGACCAATAGAGGAAAACTAAAAAAAATTAAAATCAAATTTTATTAAAAATTTCATATAGTTATTGTAATATTAATGTTATAAGTCATTTCCAAAATTCCTTCCAACCATTTTGAAAACAAATACTTTTTTACTTTTATAAAAAATCTAAAATTCAGAAAATAATAGAAAAAATATTATCATTAAAAATTTAGGGAAATTTTCAGTGGATTCTTGATAACTAATAATGTTTATGGTGGATGGTAAATTTATTGATTCGATATACATTAAAAAGATCATTTATTTCAAAAAAAATTGAATGTTAGAAACATTCTGTTGAAAAAATATTAAAAATATTCCTTCAAAATACATATACGGAATTGAAATATGACAAAAAATTGCATTTCAGAATCATTGGATAAAAGAAAATAACATTTTGATGCATTTTATAAATCCTATATATAATGAATCATATTCCCGATCAAAATGAATAAATAATTCAATTTATTATTGAAAAATATTATTCCAATCATTGAGTTTTAATGAAAGGAAATGATGGAAGGAAAATATGAATACCCCATGAATAACCATAGATCCTTAAAATATATTGTAATTCGGAATATAAATATCATATTATTCTTATGATATAAATTTAAATAATGATAATTTAAATTAGATTGAGATTATAAAATAAGCCTTTAATAATTTTATATCATTTGAATAAAAACCCCTTAAAAGAGAAAACATGAATTGAAAATTGTACTACCATGAAAAAAGATGATTTGTTTATATAATATTTAATATTTATAATATTTAATCCATATAAAATAAAATATGTTCATAATATAAAATAAGCCTCAATTGAATGTTAATAAGAAAAAGCCCCTCACATTGGATTCCTCCTTGGTGTGTTTCATTATATTATCTTGAATAATCAATTAAAATTTATTAAATTCTTCATTAATAACCGATTTTCACACACACACACACACAGATATATCATTTTATGGTATTTTTATAGCCATTTCACTTCTATTAATTTTATTGATGTTTCATATATTGACCACATATGGTTTTTTGACCACCATCACCTAAAAAATTCATTATCATAACTATGGTCAATGGTGTAATGAAATATATATCCTTTCATTGTAAAATTAGTAATTTCATGAAATTTTTTTTGTATTTATTGTATACAAGTTTATAACAACGGATTAAAAAGTATAATAGTAAAAAAATACAATCATTGAGGTGGTAGTATTCACAAACGCATGGATGATTTTTCATTTTCCTAGTTACCAAAAATGAATGAAAGTATGTAACAGACAAAAATCATAGAATACTAATTTTATTTTATATATCCTATATATTCATTTTATCTATCCTTATGAACATACATTACATGTGTGGATTAATGAAGTATAACATCACTCTATATAGGTTGTAACCCACACATATGCATGAGTTACATTATCATTTTACATTATATTGAAGGATATAAAGATAGTTAGTATAATATATTTATGGAATCATAATTATATAAAATATATCATATATATTAATTATACCTATTTTTATAATCGTCAATGCTAGGGGTTCTTATAAATGAATTGTTTCTATATATATATAGGTGACAATCATTTCATATGAATTAGCAATGATTTCTTTTTAAATTTGATGTGAATTAGTTTGAAAATGGATTTATAATTTATTTATCAACCCATTATTATATTAAATGTAACATCCTATTATTTTACGTTGTGTTTATATTTGAATGATTTTTATTTGGCCAATTTCTGTGTAACAAAATTTTTAACATACCTAATATATATATATTTAAATATTTATAATTATGGATTTCTTAATTTTTGACAACATTGTGTAAATATTATAATCGACTGAATTTTTCAAATTTTTTAAATTTGATAATGAATATTGAGAATTCTGAGTTATAAAAAATAATATAATTTATTCCCTATTATTTTCAAGGATTCATTTTGATTTTATTTTCTTTGAAAATTTTATTATAATAATTTTTAAAAAATAATTAAATTTATATCTTATAGATCCAAATAATTTTTGATCATTTCATAAAAATACTTTGACACTAAAAATTACATTTTTTCTGAGTGTCCTATTTGGTCACACTTTAAGGGATAATTAAAGAAAATGTTTATAATACATATAGATATTTAATTTGATAAAATAGATTCCATATTTGTAGTAATGAGATTAAATAATTTAATGGGTCTCTTATTTTTCAGAATTTTTAATAGAATCCTTGGTAAAATTTATCATCTCAGTGAAGCGTTAATCGGTTAATAAAGGTTAATAATAATATGTCCAGCCACTAAATATATAGATAAACACATTATTATATTTCCTTTAACGGTTCTATTTTTTTCATAATAATCCAAAAGTAAAAATATATTATTTTTTTATATATATTTTATTTTGAGCTTTATAACATTAATGTAAAAAAAAATAAAAAAAATTAATTTTCTACTTTTTATATATATAAAATATTTATAAAATTGATAAACACAACTTATATTTTTTGAGGTTATTAATTTTATAAATTTTTGTATGTTTTATATCATTATATATTATTTTTAAATTTTTTTACTGAAATAATTAAGATAAATTCTAATGAAACACCAAGACAATATATATACATTTATTAGAAGAATAAAATAAATGAATTTAAAAATATTAAAATTAATATATATTTTTTGAGTGGTAGTGTCAAATGAATTTACTAGATAAATATATCTTGTTATTGATATTGTAAATATTTATTTTTGAATTCAATTTTTGTAATTGTATTTAATGTCAAATAAAATTAATTGTTCGAAAAATGACATTAATTTTACTTAATAAAACAAATATTATATAAACTGATTTAAAATTTATATGAAAACATTAATTTATGAAATGGAATATTATGTGGGTGAAAATAATCTTGGTCCATTTATAGACTTTTTTTAATTTTAAAGTAACATTATTAACCATTAAAATGTAGAAAACATTAATATTGTTGTAATCATCAAAAGAGATAATGGGATTAAAAATTAAATGAGAATAGGTAAAACATAACTAATATATTTAAAAATATTTTTGGACGATAGAATTTAACCTCATCATCCTCTTATATTTTAATTATATCAAATTGTGATCCATTTGAACATGAAATATAATTGGTCTTGATTTTATTCTTTTATAATGTCCAATAAATCCCTTCACATCTATTATTAAAGGAATCCCATTTTCTCATTTCCTTACACCCCGATTAAAAATATATCTCATCCTACCCCAAAATATTTATATTTTAAACAAATATAACAATTTTTTATATATTCTAGACTTCTGAAAATATTTACCAGACGTTACATAACTGTAAATCATAAGGAGGTCGATCGAACAATAGGTAATCATTAGTACAAATTGATTCAAGTTTATTTCTTAATCGTATTATTATAATTCAATAATTAACACAATAATTAAATAAATAAAATAAAAAATATATAATTATATATTTTTTAATTATGGTACACTAAGATTACATCTCATTTTTATCTAATGGATTATGAGTACATCGATCGTGCATATATACGACATACTGACTCTTCATAATGGTGTAATTATTTATTCATAAAAAAATTACATTCATGATTATAAAGATAAAAATAATTAAAATATATGTTATTTATCACATTATTATTCAATTATATTTATATATCATATCTGCATGATTACCTTCCCATCATATAAAAAATGATGATGTTGCTCATCTATACTAGAGGAGTACCACCTCAATCAAGTGATGCAAATCTTTTTTTATTAATGTTTTTCATGGAATGTAATATTTAGATATTTAATAAATATATAATATATATATGAAATAAAAATAATACTAAAAATTTAATTATTCCATCTATATATTTTCTTCGAATCTATACAAAAGTGAAAATAATGTTCATGTGTACATACGACATACCATCGCCATGAATGATGTAATTCACATTCTATCTCTTTTATATATATATGATTATAAAAAATATATATATATAATATATATTATATCAATATAATTATTAACATTTTTGTGTCATTTTAACCATGACAAATATTAGAGGACCAAAACTAAAAAAAATCATGATGGAAAACGAATAAGTTAAGACAAAAAAATTATAATGATAAAATATACTTATACAATGGGTGAAAAAGAGGAATAAATGTATTATATATAATATTATATAATATTATATTCTTGTTAATTTTAATTACAATAAATATAAATTTATTATCATGGAGATTAATATCACTTACGATGCAAGTCAAACTAGAGGCAAGGGGTTTCATAACTCAATTTCCCTTTATTATGTTATATATCTTTTTAATTAACTATTTTATTTCATGGTAATCTATGAAATGTAATATATTTGGATTTTATGTTATTTAATCCACTACATTATATTTATAGGTTTATATCTTAATCACTTCATTGGTTAATTATCACTTCAATGATATGATATTTTTAATGGATTTCAACATAATTTCCTCTCTCTAGAGACATATTGAGTATTATAAACCTATTTATGTTTTTGTGCTGTGTATACCACCACTTTATTGACTTTATAATTAATTCAAAAATTTTCATTATTTTATATGTTTCACTTAATTTTTACTCTTTAATGATATTATAATTATTAATTTTCCCTAAGAGGAAGGAATTTATTTTAATATATCAATGTATTCAGATTACCACTATTTCCATGGAAGTAATCATATAGTATATCCTTTATGAAATCAATATAAATTCATGTAATCTATATATTTGATGAGATTCAATATTCCATTACATATTTTCGTACAATTATAACTTCAATTTTGAAGATAAATATTTTCATAAAAAATATATATTATATCTCTATTGATTAGACATATTTTAATTTCATGTCAATACTATAAAAATTTGTTTTATGAAATTATTTTTTATAACTAAAAATATTTTTAATAAATTTTTTAATATATAATGATTTTTAAACCATTAAATAAATATTTCTAATTATTTCCTAAAGTTTTATTTCAGACAGTAATTATATAAATTTAAAATTAATGCTTTATTTTTAACGTATAGGACATTAATTGAAGGTATTAACTGATAACACTTTCAAAATATTTATCTTATAACAAATCACATAAACTATTTTTCAAAAATATTTTTTAAAGGAAGTGTTTTAAAAATATTCTATTTATTTATTTTTTCTTTAATATAAAATATTTTCCTTTAATAGCTAATTTTCTAGTATTTATAGTTACCTCGAACCAATTTAATATTTTTGGGTTCATTAATATTATTTTTAAATATTTACATTCTTGAGATCATTCTTCACATGGAAAATAAATTTCTATTAAAAATCAATGTTTCATGTAACATGGATATGATTACTTCCTAAATTTTATACCATTTCTACAAATAATGTATTACATTGAATGTTTTTGGTTGACTAGGGAGATATAGATTTTCAATATTATTTTCTCAATCTAGAAATTTATTATCAATGAATATTAATTATGAATTAGGTTTATCATTCAATATTTGAGAAAATATTGGTAAATGTTGTAAAAGCATGGAAAAAAATTATATATCTCATTGATTCATAAATTATTAACTTGATAAAAAATATTTGATGTCTCTATTAAGTTGTGGTTTCAGTGTTTTTCGTCCCAATGATTAAAAATTAATAGTGTGATCACTTGATTTTAAAGATAACAATGTGTCTGAGAAAATAATTACCTCTATTATTCTATTCCATAATTTAGAACTCTATTTTTATTATCGATGAGAAAAATATTTTGAAAATATTAATAGATGAATTTCATGCTCAAGTAATTCATTAAATGGAATATTCATTATTATTTTTATTATAACTGTTTCTGAGAATTTTTTCTTAGTAATGTTATTTCATTTTACCAATATATGAATAAATATTTTTTGAAATCATTCAGGTATACTAATAGGATCACCAATATTATAATTCTTTTACCTTATTTTAATTTATTCATGTATACATTTTCTGAATGTTACTAGAGTCTACGTATATACGATTAGTATCATATTAAGTTTTGTAAAATCATTTGTAACTAGATTTATGAAAATATAGAATATAGAACATAATTCATTACTACTAATTTAAGATTAGTGTATATAAATGATAAAATTATAATGTTTTTTAAAGTAGATATTATGGAATTTTCCATTGGACACATCCATGTATGGATCTTGCAGTGGATATACTTTTAGATATTGTGGTAAAAACCCTAAAATGATTTGGACGATTTTATATTGACCATTATTCTAGTGCACCATGAACATGACTTTTCCACACCTAGTTCGAAAATCCTTTTGGATTTTCATGTGTTAATTCATATTTTCATCATGAACATTAATTTTGTATTTTTTATATGAATACTGTGAATGAAGAAGGGGATATTAGATTGAAAATAAGATTCTAGGATTTAGAAATAATAAAATTTATTCTAAATAATATCTTATTTCCCACTATGATTATTGTTTCTCATAGTATGTTTTTTGGTTTTTGTAAATGGATGAAACTAGAAGGAACAATCTGAACACCTATTTTATGGGAAATGGAATGATTTTCCCCATGTGAATCCAAATTAATGGTAAAATCTAATGTATAATCTTATGATTATTAATAGTCATCTATCCCATTATATAATTAAAATATCAAATTGGATGAGTTTAATGAAACACCTAATAAGATAAAATAAAGGATTCATGAAGTCCATTGAGGGAAAAATATCTATTTTCCTACATGTCCAATATGTGGGAAGAAAAAATCTAGGAATGTCTCAGTGTAATGATAAAATGATTTATATATTAAAAATTTTGTGCTAATGCATGTAATTGTTGAAAGAAAAGGAATTTTATTGATGGAGGAATATTGATTACATACTAAGGTACAATTTAATATTCAAAGATTTATGTTTGGATAACTTATAAATTATCTATTTCAACACACTAATTTATAGGTTAACACCTATACCACAAAATGGAATTTTATATATTAATCAACGATGTGGAAGGATTGTTGTGTTCTTATTTCAGAATTTTTGTGTCATTTAATAAATGATATATATTAATGATAGTATGGATTAAGGATCATGAAAAATACAATTATTGAGATACAATGGATTATATTTATTGATTTTAACAAATTTATTTATTGGTAATAATATCATTGAAAATGAGGTAGTGGTATTATGATATTTATTGATAAAACATGAATAAAAGAAATATAAAATATAAAATGTGTTTAATAAATAATTATGTGTCTGAAGTTGAATTAATAATTATTAGTTTGGGTAAATATATGAATGATATTGATAAATAAAATTAGATCTTATTATTGACCTTGTAACTGATTAGTAATTTGGTGATAAAGTAAATTTGGTAATGTTTGATTTTTTTAATAGATTTTTGTATTTTTGGAATATACCTAATAATATATGACATTATTTAATAAGGTGAGATTAAAATTTTGGAATCATTTAAATTTTGATTGAGTATTTATGGTGTTTCATGTTAATTCCATGTTTCATTATACTACATGATCAAGGTATTCAGTTGTTTAGTATGTTACATCATTAGATACATTATGCTATATTTAGATAAATGTTTGATAGAAGATCACGTATTTTGGGTTATGAATTTGGACAGACATATATTAGAGGAGTGTTGTGGTTAACTACTTTTAGAATAAAATATTTTAATCATTGGTTGTTATTTTTGTTGTTTTATAGAAAATTATATTATATTTATCCACATTGGATTTCTTATTCTACCTATTTTATTTTTGTAAATATTTTGAGGTGGCAATAAAATTTATATTATAAAATCTTATTAAATTAATTATTTATAATTTTTTATAAACATTGTATTGACAGTAAATGAATACCAATACAATATGGATAGGAATGGGAAATAAAATTGTAGTCTTTATGCTTTATTTATAATTAATTTATGGTATTTACAATGCTAATTGATTTATGGTACTTTGGTTATGAATTTTCTCTTCAGCATGTTCTCTATAACTCTCTATTTGTCATGGGATTTTAATATTATCTTCCATATATGTATTTTAACATCCCAAAAATGTTCTCTATATTTCAGATATATAATATCTGATATTTAATGTGACCTTTATGCTTCCCAGTTTCCATTTTAAAAAAAAAATTATTTTACCTATTCACAATGATTGTTTTGAAAAAAGAATGGACATATTGTGGCTCTGAAGAATCTATTAGTGGGAAATTTATTTAAGGGGGCATAATGTAAAAATAATGATTTTATTATTCAATTCTCTTTTATAAAAAATATTTGATAACATTATTTACATGTAACAACATGTTTATGAAAAACCAAATAAATACTAAAATATTACTATAAAAAATTATATCATTTTTGGAATCTCTAAGTAAATTTTATCTTATGAATAATGTTTGGTAATTTTCAAAAAATATTTAATTTTTGGTGTATTATGAAAATAAATTTGTTTAATGAAAAATGTATTTTATTTTCTAGTATTTTGAAAGAAATTTTTTATTCTTTTTGTTAAATTTATTATATTTTTATGAATTATTTGTATTTATTCCTTCCATATCAATATTTAAAATGATTTTGGTATGAAAATATCTTTTAAATTTAGTATTCAATTTTAAAAAAACTATTTTCCATCACACTATGAGGGATTATAAGAAAAATATCTTTTTCCCTATACGTAGATTGAATTTTAAAACATGGATTCCATATTTCTAATTTGGTGGTTAACATTTATTAAATAAGACACTTTTATTTTATGCAATTATCAATTGTATCCATGGAAAAATTTATCTCCTCACTAAATGGTAAACCATGATATTATGTTTAAAAATAATTCGATAACAAATTACAAATAAATCAAAAATAATTTTATTTAATTAAATGTTTTTATTTGATCCATAATAATCAATAAATTGAAAATATGATCATTTTTAATTTATATTATATTTTTACATTTTTGATATTTATGTAACAAATAATTTTAAATTTCAATTATCTTATATAAAATAAATATTATTTTGATAGGGATAATAACATGATCTACCTAGTTATAAATTATGAGCAAAAAAATTATTCAATTTCCATTAACATGGTATATTGATTTTATTTTTTTATAAGTAAAATTATTAACTTAAAAACATATAGAACAAATGAATAATATTTATTAAATTAAGAGAAAAATTAATTTAACATATTTAAAGTATTTAGATTATAATAATTTAATTTAATAAAATTATTATAATATTTTTATAAACAACTAGAACGTAATATTTATGTTTGAAACGATTATATTGGAATTCATGTTCTATCATTTTTTTAAATCAAACTAATTTAATAGTTCCAAAAAAATGTACCGGTATTATTAATAAATAATGTTTTATTAAATTATTTAAAAGTAATAATAATATTATGTTTATTCAATTGATTGAGAAATATATTTAATCATCAAACAATGTATTTTTATTATTATTTTACCCATTTACAGTGACATTCATAATCCAAAAATTACAAGATACTTCAATTGTATGGTAATTTCTAAAAGTGTTAAAAGTTGGTTAAAACTAAATGATAAAGGTGAAAAATAACTAAAAATATTCCTAATTTTATTGGATTACTGTTTTAGAGTCATAATATCATATATTTCGACTTTATAAACATTTATTCTTTTGGGTAGGAAAAATAATTTACATCAGTTTAATAATATTTGAAATTTTATCAATTCCCCTCCCCCACTTATATAAATGACATACCACATATTTTTTATTTAAAATACATTGGGAGACCCAGAATAAAAAAACCATCCCATTTTTCTAATAAATATACTTATCCATGTTATGGAGGTTATATAATTTTTTAAGTATCACCCCAAAGTCTCCTAAGTGGATATCTAAAGAAATATTATAGAAGAACATGATATCGTCATTACCGAATCGTTGTAGTTTATTTCTTATTTAAATTCATATAAATTTATATTTTACATTATAAAATATTAATGATAGAATTTTAAATATACTGATATGTTATTTTTATTATTGTAAAACCCTATTGGATTAATATTCCATTTTACAAATAGAATGAACATTTTTCTTATGTACATTGCATTTTCCATCTCTATAATGTAGTGTAATTTTTTTTCACATCATTTTTTGGATGATTATAAATAATTATATAGTGAATATATATCATATTTAAGATATCATTTTGATTCTAAAATTATAATTTCAAAATTACATTGATACCTTCCAAGCCATTAGAAAACAGTAATGTTTCTCTTCTTTACGTGATGACTATGATATCCAGAGAGTGATATGATTCATTTATTCATTTCCAATTTTAAATTTATTTTAATAAGGATTTTTTAGTGAATATAATATTTATAGAAAAGTTTTAAAAATTATTATATAAAATTGAAATATTATTTTCTTTTCATTCATTCTGAACCGTTAAAAATTGAATATAATGTTTATACATACATATATCCTACCATCCCCATGACGAATGCAATTCATTTTCCTATATATGTATTTTATGGATGAATTAAAATATAAATATATTAATATTATGTTATATTTATATCATGAATAAAATTTTTGAGATGATGTAACCATGATAATGATGCATGTATCTAAACTATCCAATAAAAATATACATTAAAATTTTATCAATTAACAAACACAAAATGATAATAATAAAAAAATATTCTCAAATTGGTGATAAAATGTTATAAATGGATCATATATGATATTTTTTATAGTTACTTGGTTCATTTTGGAATGTATAATAAAAATAAAATTTTATATGAGGAACAAAGTACTTTTGAATCCTGTAGAAATTGAGGTAAGGAGTTTCTTAACACAATTTCAATTTTCAAGGATATGATTTTATTTCATTGACTATGTCATGTCATTGTCATCGGTGAAATTTCATTTGATTTATTTATTTAATGTATCCCCTTTTTTGATTTTTTTATTTTTATCTTCCAATCATATTATTTATTAATTTTCAATTTAATAATGTGACATCTCTAAATGATTTTATCTCAAATTTCACACCACTGAGACATATTTATGATTGAATGAATATTTATTTTTATATGGTGTATGTAATAAAATATAGATATATTTAACATGAATACATATTAATTTATTATGATTATTTATTTAAATAATTTTTAATATTTTACAGGATAACAATTTATATGTCACAAAATTAGTATGAATTTAATTTAAAATATCATTCACTTGGGATTATCATTTTTATCATTGATGTAATTTTTTTAATATTTGCTTAAAAAACTGCATTTTATATTATCTTAGTGAAATTTAAACAATTTGAATATTTTATGGTAAATTTTACTCTCATTATCTAATTAATCATTAAAAAAAATTAAAATTAACATCTTACATTATTTCTCTTTTGATCGAGATTATTTTTTATCCAGGAACATATTTTTAAATTTTTTATAATATTAATATTAATTTATTTAATGATTTAATAAGGACATTTGATGTTATTCATTCCATTCATTGGGATTGAATTTGATATATATAATGTTTAATGAACAGTTGAAGTCTGAAATTTATTATAATAAATTATAAAGAAATTTATCTTTTTAATATCTACATCATAAATGGAAAGTCCTACAACCAAAAATTTTTATTCACTTTATCATTTTCTATTAGAATTCGGTAATTTTATAACGAAACTTCATTATGAATACTATTTTTTAATTTTACACATTAATTTAATTCTATTACTTATAAAATATTATTTTTCTAAAATTACACTTTCATGATTAATTAATGTTCCTCTCTCATATGTTGATTAATTTTTTGGCCATTACACTTCTATTAAAGTACTAACTCTATTAAATTTTTTTTCCTTAGATGTCATATATTTATTGAATAACCATATTCATTGTATTATTGATAATATTATTTACTAAATTTTATCTAATTTCTACATATATTGATTGACAGCCTATTTCATTTAACTGACAAGGAAAATATTGACATTTTATATTATTTACAGAATACAAATTTTTTTGATAGGATATTTTTCATAACAATTCAATTGATAATTACTAATATGAGGAATTACTTTAACTTATGGTGAATGCCGGGGGCCAGAATTATGTATATCTTTGAATCATTGATGTGTCTCATGAGATAAACTACATGGATGGGCTCATTCAATGATGTTTTGGTGTATCCCATCATCTACATTAGCTTTTATTGGAACTAATACATAAACATAAATATATCATGATGTATCATATCAGTGTATAATATATTATAAGTTTATTCCATTTACAATTCAGTTATTATTATCTAGTGAATTTATACATTTATATTATTAATCGATGAATTTTTTGCTCATGTTATTAAATAAATTCCATGTGTTTTCAGTTATTTACATTATCATTATGATTATTTTATTTTTTAATTATGATATTTTCTTAGGTATCTGACCATTAAAAATAATTGGATCTAATCAATAATTTATTTCATTTCCCTATGACACTAATAAGTAATATTTGAATGATTTTATGGATGAAAAATATTTACATTCATTATATTTTATATTTTATTTCCAATCTAAATTGTGAAGCTTGTTTTTCGTTGGTTTATTATGAATACAAAACCAATTGATTATTCCGGATGAGAAAAACATTATCTTATTTCAAGGAAATAATGATGAAACTATATCTGGTTTTCAATATTATTGGAGTATATAGAATAAATAGTGACGTAATTAATTTTAGAAAATTAATGATGATTTAGATGAGGCTTAAGAAGAAAGTAACATGGATAATATGCATAAGAATAAAATCACTTCATTTCGTAATCATTTTTGTATCATCATGTTACCTTTTTTAAAAAAAAATTCACCCATGGATTTGAGTATCTAATTATTGGATATAAGCATAGGTCTTTTAACGTGTCTTGTGGGATTTTTTATATTTCTTAGGCATGTTCATTGTAATATAATGTTTTCAAAAACTATAAAAACAAATCATGAAACATTTCTAGTATCCCAGGTAGGTGTCCATGTTTTTTGAATTGTAAGAAATAACATGAAGCATAAAATTTAACATTTAAAAAAGGTTATGTTCCATTAGTACGTTGTTAAACCCATAGTGTACCTTAACCATGGAACTCTTCTAGTGGTTCTGTATTGATCACATAGTTCGGATCATAACTTGTAAAAACTATGTGACCTAGCATATGGAATGATGTGGATAGTAATTAAATCATTAAAATTTATCTTTAAAATCATTAAAGATTATTTTAAATCCTTTAAATCCTCCCTCTAAAGCCATGAAGGTTCCATTGTCTTCGGGGATCCATCTAGAGGCATTTTGAATCCCCCAACTTCATTTCATGGGGGATTGAAGTGATGAACAAGGCATTGATCCTATTTCGATGAGCTCCAATATCAATGGTCTTATATATCTCTTCAACATTCAATTACTTATTTTTAAATATTATGGTTTCGTTGTGTTAATGTAAAAAAACAATGTTTTTTTATAAAATTTAAAACTCCAATGGAATTTATATATTGTAGATAAGTGGATAGGTTGTTATTTGAACAAAGCATTTGAAAGAAATTATTATAGTTGGAACAATTCATTGTGATTTTTTGACAGGGTAAATGGAACTATGGGTAGCATGTGGTCTCTTTTGAGTTTCAGGTGTTCAAGGCTCTGAAATCACATATTGGGGTGCTCTGAAACTGGTGCATTTTTTTGAAACCCTGCAGTCCTCATTAGAAAACCATGGGTCCTATATCGAAGAAGCAGATGTTCCCTACATGGGATATGTATGGTTCCCCCAACACATGTTCCTAGCAGAAACAGTTAATGTTTCGAGGGTAGTTCCAACAAACTATTCCTCTAATGTTTGACACATGCTTATGAAAATTTTGCACCATATCTATGCCAGGTTGGTTTTTAATGTAGTGTTATCAGCATAGTTGTATGAATGTTTGGCTGAACCATAAAGACAACATGTACAACAAATTATTCAGGGATAAAATATGGTATTGATCTTAATGAGGTATATATTTCATTTTTTATTTCTATTCCTTATCCAGCCACATGATCTATCCCCTATGGTGCATTGTGCTTTGTTCCTCAATACTCTATGCACGGTGTAAATTACTCCATAAATTAATTTAATCAAATTTCATTAGTCTCTATGGTTCAGTATTATTATTCCCTCAATTCTATTGGAATCATACTTCATTCATTTTCCTATCGATCGGGTTATTTTGATGCAAGCTCAGTTTCCCTATTTTCATTACGGATGTGCATTTCATATATTTGTTTGAAACTGGACAGAATAATTCCTTAATATTAGATTAGTGGAATTTACTAGCCACAAAAAGGTGGTATATATTCATCTAATCACATATATAACATTTTAAAAATAGCATCAATACACAAGACACCATCCACAGTAACATGTTTAATTACAATTGGTTCCCCCATATTAAATTGATATATGAAACTTTTATTTATCCTATTATTTTTTGTTTAGTAATTTTAGGTATCGAATCTTGATTGAGGAAACCTAATGTGTGTGCCAATGTAAATAGTCCCTTGTCAATTAAAAATTTTAAATGCACAAAATTAATTCTATGAATTTTCAATGATGAATGAATGAGTTTTCCCTTGTCGGTGATAGCCTTGATTCCAATAGCACAAACTATTTTCCTCAATAAACCTTGATAAGTGAATTTCCATTTTTTGTTACTGAATCTAAAATTTTCAATTCATGTGAATTGAATTATGATTCCTGAATTATATTTAGTGTTATGATTAATTAATATGTTTTGAAAAATTTCATGTTTTATATAAAAACCCCTTGGATTTGGTAAACTATCTCCTAAAATAAATATTATTGATTAGTTATTTTATATCATTCTTGGCTTATGGAAATTTTTTTACTATTCATTAAATTATTATTATTTTAGGGAATGTTTAAGTCACGATCTCTAATGGTATTATTAAATCAATTCTACCTTTTTTAATTGATTATAGAACCGTCACACCGTCTATGCTCAAGGATTAGACCATCCCATTCTAAATTATCATGGAATCAAACTTGTTATAAAATATTTCATTTAATTAATAATGGAATTTCCCCTGTAGGTAACTTCACAATTTGACTAAATATCTTTTTATGTTCCCTTTGGACCTTAATAAATTTATTTCCAAATTTTTATTAATTATGACGAATGTATTAAATTGATTGGATAATTAGGATGGGTTTCCATCTTTGAATGGTTTAAATTGTAATAATGAAAGTAATAAATAACATTGACCAGTTTATTTATATTGAATTGTAATGGGTGGAATGGTCATTCAATTTATTTCATTCTATTATAAATTCTTAATTCAAATAGGAATATATGTGACAAACTTGTTCATAATCAGATAAATAAATATAATTAATTAGAGGTACATCATCGTGGGTATATATTATAATAATTATTTTACGTTGATATAGGATGTGGAACAATTGTAAGGGTTCTGTTGAGTGTGGAATTGTTACTCCCCCTTTGATTAAGAGTTGATTCATGGTGTCACACACCAATGATGTTATTGGGATAGTAAGCATGACACACCACCATTCCAAGTTAGTGTTAGCATCACACAGTCACCTCATTCCAAAATGTAGATATCATGGAACAATCACAATATTGGGTGACAAGCATGATGTCACCAACTCATTATGCTATATTGGGAATGTATCCTTATTCTAGAGCTTATAGGCTCATTATAGCTGGTTAAGGATGATTTATTTATATCTGGGTCTATCCAGCATTAATTATTCTAGGTATATATCCACTTTCATCCTTGGAAATTGGTTTATATAAGTTGATACAATATATAACTATACTATGTATAAATTATTACAATATATAAATGGTTACTACAACATCACTCTTTCTATCCAAGATATGTAGTAGGTAGAGTCGACAAGGGGTTCTATTGGAACCTCAGTAAAAAAATTGTTTAATTATTTATTCAGTTATATTTATTCAATACGTATTCTTATTATTAATCTACTTGCACAATGAATATCTTAAATTCATTGACCAGATTCATTTTTAAAAACAATGGTTGGTTAACTACTAGGATTTATATCTAACTCCCTACTTAGGCCACTATTGTACTAGGGAACGTGAGTCATCCCCATGTTCACAAGATAATGGATGATCGATTGTATCATTTTAGTTATACCATGGAGTTAGGAGTACATGACAAAGTTGGATCTCAGGATGCTCGTGTAAATTTACCTTGGGGAATTTGTTTCTCTTCTTTATTTTATACTATACTGTGTCACTACCATTTAGATGTATTTTTTTTAGTTTATCTATCACCACCTGGACAAGAATTCTCTATATATAATGCAATTATCCATTAGCCATATTAATATTAATATTATTGTTTTTCAACACTATTATTCTTATATAAATCTTATACTATTGTCAGTTATTTATTAATTTATTATATACTGTTTTGATACTTTAATAATAGAGGTATAATATCCCCAATATCGACTCCATCAACCCTCGCTACCGGTCTTGATCCTATAGTGTATGAGGAGGCATGATTTCATGCCATGTGGTCATCAATCCAACAACTAGTTTAATTTTCTGTCAGAACACAATGATACAAAGTAGTAAAAATGGGTTTTTACTCCATATTTTTCACTTTCGGGAATATGCAGATTGAAGATATAGAATGATTCGGTTCTTGGTAAATATCCATGTTGGGGACTGGTCACCCCACCTAGTGGGAATAGTTCTTATAGATATGTATATGACTGTTGTTTATTATGTTCAATATTATAATTATATTCGATCTCACATTAAGTGAATTTTGTAATTATTTCTTCTTATAAATTTATGAATTTATGGTATTTTATTATTTACAAGGTATAGAAATGATGTATCATTACATAAATCATCATTGGTACAGAGGAATGTCGCATAGTTACACTTGTAGGTTTTTGATTTTTTGATTGTGTGCATTAAGTATTATTCAATGCATTTGATTTATTTAGCACAACTGCATTTTTAACATGATAATATGATAAAATACAATTCTACCTAACTATTTCATATATAATGCTTATGTTGTATGATATTTTGTTTGTTAGAAAATTTTCAATTGTTACTATATATTTTAAACTTATTTCTTTAGATTCTTATATAAATAAAATGTTGCATGGGATAAATATATGTGGTTTTAGTAAAGAGGACACAACTCTTATTTGTAATATTTATACGAGCCTTATGATTGGGAAAATTTAACTATTGTATATAAACCATCCTTGATCTTTAAAAGACATTAAGGACCACTGTTAAAATATATTGGTTGTATGATTTTGAAATTTAAATGTTAATTGACTTTGGTTAATGGGATAAAAATTCCAAACTATCAAGTGTATGGGTACAATATCGATGGCTAGGCTATAACCCATATAACTATTCTATTAGGAATAACCATAATATATTATAAAATTCTTAAATAAGAAATATGTGTTTTATTGTTTTTTAAATAAATTTGTTGTATCTTAAATGGGTTATTACTCTATCACATGTTCATAGAGACCATGTGGTTAACTATTAAAATTCCCAACTAGACCTAAATTAGTTACATGATGCATATTTATAATGAGATAACCTTATATAGATGTTTTTTTAAAATTTTGATAATATAAAAAAATACTATTTGGATGAACATTGATGAACATAGGTGGTTAAATTATAACATCATAAGTCTCTTTATCTATTATGAAAGAATTTACATTATAAATTGACTAATTATTATTGGATGTCAAAAAATGTTCAATGATAGAAGAAGGAAGCTGATATAACTTTCCGGTTATTCTATGTTGTTTTTAAAGAATTCAAACGTCTAATGATACATGAGAATCTATCAAATGAATTTAAAATGTATCCTGATGTTGTGTTCTTTGTTCAATCCATTGTGTAAGGGTAGCTTTAATACCTCGTAGATTTTTCATGGATAAAAAATGTATGAATTTTCAATAGGAATTCCCATTTCTAGAAATGGAATAATTGATAGGCTCTTATGCCTAATGACTTTATGTTTAGAATGAACCAGTTAGAATTCCATCACTTATTATTTTTATGGGGCTAAATCATTGTAGGTATCACCCTCATTGCGTAATGTCCTTGATAAATATTATGATTTTTATGAAACTTGGTACCATTTTAGTGTCGTTGTACGCATAAGAACTCTTAATTCGTAAATTAAACCCTTATTTAAGAGGTTGGTGATTATATTAATGAAGCTTGTAACATGAGTGAATTTCATGTTATTATTGGTTTTGGAAGTTTAGAGAATCCTAGAACATGGTCAGATGATTCTTAGGTCAGGAAAACATACACTTATTTTTTTTTGAGGAATGGGTCGATACATGGTCATCCATATTAATGGTCGTATGAAGAAATACTGATTTGTGTTAAATATATTGTACAGTTCACCAAATACTTCAATTCATTAGGTATATATCCTATGGATAGAATTGATGGTGTTTCACATTACTTCTAAAATATCACTATGCATTGCACTAAAATATTTGGTACCAGTAATGCATTTAAATGATGAAATGAACCGTCTGAGATCAATGAAATCATTAATCCTTGATATGTAGAGTATGTTCTTAGATTATATTCATAGTATATTTAATTTTGAGTTAAATGAACTAATTCATTGCTATTATTGGGATAGAGTTTCAATAGAATCATTTGTTTTGGAATGTCGACCAGTTTGGTTTTGGTTTTACTACAATATTTTTAAAAAAATTAGTTTATGTGGTTCAAATATACTGTGATTATGAGAGGATAGTATAAATATTATTTTTATGACTAGAACACTGCTATTAAAGGAATATTTCCATTAGTTATAGTGTTTATCATGTTTGTTATTTCATGATAGCACAACCTGTATGTGGTTGCCTGTGTACAAAAAATATGTGAAATAATATTGGTTTTGGCTAGACTTAAGTGGTAAAATATTTAATGATCATGAAATTCGTTTGGGGTGACGTATCATGATTAATTTTTGATGATCTATTTTTAGTCGAAGGAAAATGTTTTTCAAGTGGTAGACCAGCAGTGTTTTTATTATTATTATTTTCATTTTCTTTTATTGTGTCCATCTAAAGTAGATGAGCATGTACCATACATTGACATCATCATGATTAAATAGGAGAGTTTCAGAATTACAATGAGATAATGTTTTAAAATATTTTTGGCTTCATAAGTAATTTCCATTTGTGTAACACAATGGTTGCAGGGTTCTTATCGTGACTTCGTTAGTCCGGAGTGATAACTGGGATCTTGTGTAGGAAAGCCTTGGATAGACTCTTGGAACATAAACATCTTCCATAACATGATTACTAGGTGGATGACACTGTGGTATTATTCAATTATCATATGTGTATGTTTTGTCCCCGTTCCAATTTATCTCTTGTAAAAATTGAGTATTGACTACCTTGGGAATGTTCCTTGGACACAAGTACGGTGAATCCGAGGTTGTCTCATACTTTTTTTGGTCATAGAGGATAAGTTCCATGGGTAAGTATTCTAGAAGGCTAAATTTGGTTTACACATTTTTTATGATGAGTACAATATCTTAAATGATAATGTGATAGTTTAATCATTGAACTTCACTAATAGTAAGGTATGGGCTTCAACGAGTGTGCTTGTAGTGAACCTAAGACATATTTGTAGGAATATATTTAGTTCCATTTGATATAGACTAACTTTCTATAAATAGGGTTTCAGGAATAGTAATATATAGGTTCATAGAGTTCTTATAATTCTTGTTAAATGAGTACGGTCATCGTGGAATTATTTACCATCATGTCTTCAAGTTAAGGAATCTGTGACGTAAAGGTCAGATGTGCCTTTCAAATAATGATGATGTGACTAGTTTTAGTTTAGCTTACTAGGTTTCAAAACATTATTACTAATGAGGTCCATAATATAACATTGGATTAGATCATGTTTAGTCAATTAATGTAATCCTAATGGGGCATCGTTATAATTCTTATGGTATTCATCATAGGAAATTTCGAAATCTGTGGTGTCATTGAGAATAATTCTCCCCTTATGATGTTAAACCAATTATAGAGAGAAAAATAGACCAAAACCATAACTAAACAATGAAACTATTAGGTATATAGCTAAGAAATATCAATTAAGTGCATATATAGTGATGTAGTCTAAAAACAATCATTCTATAAGGTTTTGATAACATAAGTTCGATATTATTAATTTTAATCTTACAAGATCATTTCATGTTTAGAAGTGAAACACTACCATTTGAAAAAGAAATCATGTCCCTTTTATTTCGGGTTATGTTTTCGTTATTCTTAACAGCTTCTTAAGGATGAGGAGTTCTACTATGGGGAGGTTTCAATGACCCATTATTTTGAACGAGGGTAAAAATCAAGAAGAATTAGAATTTTTTAATATAGTAGTTGTTCCATTTTTTGAATCGATATTTGGAAGTACATTTTTATTGTTGGAAGACTTGATGTTGTTTTTTTTAACAAGGGTAATATCATAGTGGTCCCTCATGTGCTCTTTTGAGTTTAGTGTCAATCGGACTGCAAAATCACAGGTTCTAGTGTTCTGAAGGAGGTTCACAGTTTGTCTGAAGCCATACGTCCCTCAAAATTTAAATGTGGAACCTATATATCGGTGGAGTAGAAGTTCCCTACCTGGCCTACACAACATTTTACCAAAAAATAACTCTATATATCACTATTAGTGCCAGTTAAAAAGTACCTTGGCACTATTAATCACACAGTTGGCACAATGTTTGGAAAATTGTTTGGCACAACCATGATAGGTGGGTTCTTTATGTAGTGGGAGCCACATATTTGGTGAATGATTTAGAAACATCTTGTGTCTAAATTGTGTGACTCTGTTTTAATGGTGAAATTATGAAAATTCCCTTCTTGAGGTACGAGTTTCTTTTTATTTCTTTCTACTACTCCTCTAGCTATGTGACCACTCCTTCACGGTGTATTGAGATCTCTTCCTCTAATAGGAATGGTGTTAACTCCTCCATATGGAATCCAAATCGAACATCCTCAATCTATACATATCAACATCATAATTCTATCAATACCTTCTAAATTTTCCATTGTTTAATTTCCTCTCACACGATTTATCATGGTGAAATATCATTTACCATATTTTTTGGAAAAATGTATGTTTCTTTGATTTTTCAAACACATTTATTGAATTATATGATGATATTGGATGGTTTTAATGTCTTTAGAATGAAGAATGAGGTACATAACTTTATCTTAAATATTCCATCAAATTATAAATAGCATTGTTTTGCTACACATTTAAATTGGATGTTCATTGCCTTAAAAGTGGATCTGACATGTTAAATTGATATATGAATCTCGTATTGCTTTGAGTAATTGTATTTTTAAGTAATTTTTTTGTTTTCACTCATGATCGCAGACACCTCTTGGTTTTTTCAATTAAATTACCCATGCTAATTAAATGATTAAAATTCAAAGAATGGTTTCAAATAATTTATCTTGAAGTATGAATGATTTAACTTTGTTAGTGATAACCTAATTTATAATGTAACCACATATGTTCTTCATTGAAATTTTACAACTGAATTTCCTTGTTTTGGTACCAATTATAAAATGATCCATTACTGTGAATAGAATTATTATTCATGAATGAAATGAATAATTGCGATAAATGAATTGGTTATGAAAAATGTCATGTTTTATAAAAAACCCCCAAATGCGGTGAACTATATATAGAAAATAAAAATAATCGATCAATTATTTTATATAATTCTTACATAATGGAATTATTCATTCATAGGGTTACAATTATTTTTTACATATATAATGATTATTATATCACCGATACTGGTATTACTAAATGGATTTTAACATTTTTATATGTTTTTAACGAAATATTGCATTCGACATCCACGGTTTATTCCACTCATTTCTAAGTTACCAGTGAACCAAGATCCTTCAAAGGGTGCTCCTTTGATTTAAAATAATATTTATAATGTTGGTACCTTCCCAATGTGACAAGGTCGGTGTATAACTTAAATTTGGTTCTTGATAAATGAGTTTCCACATTTGCCTAATTACGTACCATGACTTATATTGAATGGAGTGCCATATTGGGTTTCCGTACATGAATTATTCAAATGGTATTAATGAAATTAAATAATTATATTGAATTATTTCTATGAATTTAATTGAAGGGGGTGGGGAGCAATGAAAGCCCATTTATTGAATTCTTATGTAAATGCTTATTTCAATTTTTTGTAAATGAAAAACCCTTGATTAAAATGTTCTTATTAAATATTATTCATGATAGGTACTATCTCATGGATATTTTTTTTGAAATGTAATACACCATAATATAGGATATGGAATTATGGCCAGGGTTCTATTGAGAATAGCCATATCACAATCCATTACATTTCATATTGAGTCATAGAATGTCTGTTGATGCTCCTTTCGTCACAGAATCTAAAGATCGGAAAAGGGAATATCTGAGCTCAAAGTGATTCAACCTTTGAGGAAAACATCAAAAATCAACAAAGGCATGAACAAAGGATCAACAGAAACTACACCGCACAAGCTATCTCACTGTCACGCAAGTACAGTTGCGCGATGCTCTTGGTCGCGCAAGTGACTTGCGCGACCTAAGTGGTAACCACCCGGTAACCGCCCGGGGTCTTCTTTTGCCTATAAATAGACCCTTTGGGCCCCCCATTCAAGAAGATCTTTTTCCAAAAACTCGGATTGAAGCTCCCGACGCCCATGTCTCTTCTCAAAGCATCTGAAACACTTCTAAGGCAATTTCTCACCTAGAACGGAAGATCTAAAGTGAAGAAGGAAGGCTTAAGTGTTGAAACTTATCAAACACTTCCACGCCGACTTATTTCCTTCAATATAACATGCGCGTCCATTTTTTGGATGAACCTCAAGAAAATTCTAAAGGGTTTAAAAAATAGTCGCTCAAGTATTTCAAATGCTGGTTGAAAATCGCGCAAGTACACCATGTGTCGCGCAGGTATACCTGCGCGACCAATACTTGCGCGCCCACGGAAGACATGCGCGCCTTTCAAGACTTGCGCGCCCCTATCTTTTTGGGTGCCCATCTTTCCCATTTTACCCCTCTTAAGACATTTCACCTTTCCTTTTCAAGATTCAGTCTTCAAGACACTCTTCAAATCCATTTATGGCATGATTTCTTGATTTGAATTCCTTATCTGAAAGGAATTCTGTGGAATATCTCTCAAAACCTAGTGATTTAAATATCCTTATGTCACCAAAGATTGAGAGTTCGTTCATTTAACCTCATCCTTTAAGATGAGAGAATCATTAACCTGGGTCTCCTTTTTTAGTAATAATCCCCAGTTATAAATCCTTTAATCTGGGCATATTCCTTAGGAGTAAGCCCCAAATTCTTAAAGTTCCCCATGGTGGGCATCCTCCTCAGGAGTAATCCCCAAACCATAATCCCTAACCTGGGTCTCCTTTTCAGGAATAAGACTCAGTCATAATCTTGGGCTTCCTTTTCAGGAGTAAGCCCCAAGTCCCCTAATCTGGGCCTCCTTTTTAGGAGTATGTCCCAGTCATAATCTTGGGTTTCCTTTTCAAGAGTAAATCCCAAGCCCCCTTAAATTTATCTTAACCAGTCCTAATTTACCGTTGATTTGGGTTTCCTTTTCAGGAGTAAAACCCAATCATAAATCCCCTCCTAACTTGGGCATCCTCCTTAGGAATAATCCCCAAGATTAGAGTATTCAAATCTCCATGAAGCACATATAACTTTATGGACCATGTTCATGGATTTTCTCCCTAAAAGTAAATCCTAAACCTTCATCTATCTGGGCAGTCATACATACATAAGCCCCAAACAAATTCTTATGATTTCATCTTTCATGGCACAATTGTCTAATTTTTACCAATACCTCTTGTTTCTCACACCGAGCATGACTCACGTGAGCTTAGAGTGTAAAAGTAATTATGACATTCATCTTTGAGCAATCAATCATAAACATCATACTACATTACTCGAACTACGTGGGTTCTGATTCATTTTTCCAAAACAAAGGATACGTAGGTAGCCCATTTTTTGGGTTCGATCCCAACTTTGAAATAATCTCTGTCCTTTTGAATGACGATAAACTTCAAGTGCCCCACTGAGTGGCTTTAAAACCAGTCTTGTCATCATAATGACCAAGCGACTTTTATATAAATGTTTTGAAGGATACTATAGACCAAGAATCTCTAAACAGATATAGATGATTCTCTATTGATGAAGAACCTCGAATACGTATAAAAGATTCTCTAAATTTCTTGCAGATTTAATCATTGATTGTTAAAACTAAAGGAAAGAGCATTTTATACATGGTAATGTAATAAGGATTCACGAACATAACTTAAATCTATAAAGAGAGTCCCGGAGTAGACAATAATTCCCCTCAAAAAGGTGTGATGACTCCGACCTCCCATCCTCTCGACCAATGCAAATTCCTAAGCCTCATCAGTCCACAAGCTAATGAGCGCCTGCCTTTGGAAAGTAGGTCCAAACGGATGTGGAATCATTGGATGTTTCCGGTTCTACGAACAAACCCGCTAGAAACCGATCGGAATTTTTGAATCTCTCGTCCAGGAGGTCATCCCCGAAATCCGTGAGGAAACAAAAATGGTGAACCCGATGTGAATCCTTAACCAAGTTAAAGTGATGTTCTTCTTATTTTTTAGGCCCCTTGGGCCAACAAAGCAATCATTGACATATGCTCATCCAAAAGATGCAGTGGCCAGATTCATCTTGATTATGTCTGTTATATGGAACATGCACTCTTTTCTCAAGATCTTCTGCAAAATGGCTTTCCTTAAATTCACCCCTGTAAATGCTGCTGCTGTGAACACCTCTACTGTGAGGTCTGCTGCTGTGAAAACCAATGCTGCTACTCCTGCTGGAACGTCGTCCACTCTGAGGATGACATCACCAACTCAGCGTCTTCAACACTGGGTTTCTAATGCACTGGTTAAAGAGTACCGTCGCAACGGTACTATCCCAACTCTGGAGGCCACTCGTCAAGCCCTCCAAGTTAACAACTCTACCTGGTCGTCCGGACAACGGCGGCCAGCTATCAAGAAATAGGCGGTGCTGACTACCGTCTCCAACCGTTTCGGGTCGTTATCCCCGGAACACAATTTCCATTCACTCCCTTACTATGAGGAAGTGAATGAGCAGGTCTCGCATGACCATAATTCAAAAAGACAGGAGTCCTTCCCAAGGGCTCCCATCAACAATCGCCGCCAGACTCGTGCGGTAGTGCGCCCTCAACATGATGAGGGTACCGACTCCAGGTATTCAGCTCAGGTTCCTCGAACCCGAGCAGGCAAGATGAACCGCCAGAGACAGAATCCGGTAAACAATGTGCAGGTTGTCATCCCTTCCATCTCCTGAGAAGTCCAAAAACCTAACTTGGTGGAGAACAACGAGCAGGCATACTCATCTATCCGTTTTAATTCCGCTGTCCAGCAGACTCGTTTGGCAGCATCACGCCAATCCCACCAGGCAATTCCGGTGGAGTATCATAGGTAGGAACATAAACCTGCTTATACATCACCAGTTAGTCAGCAGGCTCGTCTGACTACATATGATGGATCTCGTCAACCGTGTTTGGCGAAGTGTAATCAGCAGGCACATACACCTGCTAATACTAATCGAGCCTACCAACAGTCTCGCTTGTTAGTGCACGGAGAAGTCAGTCGGAAAGCCCCGACGACAAACAGATGGCAGACTCAACTCTCTGCCTCCACACATGAGTACTGTCAGGATTTACTGATAGGAAAATGAGGACAGGAGCAGGCACATACACCTACTCCAAGCCCGGAATGGACGTATATCCCCGTTACGGCGGCTGAAGTCACCAAACATATTTTGTCAATGGTGAAAGAGCAGAAGAAAATTCCTGCTCATATTCTGGATGCTTTCCAGGATATCATAACAGCTTCAGCATCATCTCAGGTACAGACACATAAATCTATCCCTAGCAGTGGAGTGACCCATCAACGATTCAATCCGGAACAGACACACACATCTGTTCCAGTCCAAGAGGGTTATGGGGCATACTCCCCCATATCAAACGGACAACCAAGTCAGGAACATACACCTGATTTGTGTGGAGATCGTCATCCTAACCTTACCATCTTTCCTGATCAGGCACATACACCTGCTCAGAGTAACCACTTTCATCAACAAGTGGTTTCTAAAGTGAGTAAGAAGGAATCTACGAAAAAGATCCACCCAGCAAAGTCAGGAGATCAAAGGCCATCTGCAACAAGGCCTTTCTCGATGCTGGAGTTCTTGAAGCCCTCAGACATTTATCTTTCGGAATTCAAGATTCTACTCCCTCAGTTCTCAATAACGGGAACATTAATTTTTAAGGTCTTCAACAGACACTTCCTCATGAAGGCTTGCTTCATGAAAGTTCGGTCAATCATGAAGTTTCTTCTTCAGATGAGAGCCACAGTAACCCTCTACGTGGTCAGAAGACCAAGGATCAAGAGATTTCATCTTTTGTTGTAACCCATCATGACGGTCCTCCTCATGGGGATGAACTTCGCTGCGAAAGTCCTCTCCGCAGTAGTGATTCAGGTTGTCTCGAAAATTCTTCAGAAGGAAATGTAGTGACGAGAAAGCCCTCCTATATCAAGGCACTTGCAAACGTAAAACTAGCCATGTGTGATGCTTTACTATTGGCAGGTGAAACTCTTTCTCCATCAGAAGATAGCCTGGGGTTCAGGGTATTCTCCGAACCATCCCTGGGTCATCCATCTTCCAGCATGAATAGTGATTTCTCTACCAATATTGTTGAATCCGATGAAGCAACAAGGAAACACCAACTCTGGTCCAAACAGGTAGATGAATCTTCATTTAATGATAAAGAGGAAATGCTGAACATGAGAAAAAAACTGGAAAAAGGTGAAGTACCAGTCATGTTTTGTCCTTTGGCTGACTCCCAGTACGACATTCCAAAGATGTTGACGGATGATGGAATCCATGATATTCGTCTCAACATATGGAAGACTCTTTGTCAATTGAAGAAGAAAGTATTATCTTACGGTGATTATGAAAATCATATTATGATAATAGAAGGGTTACAACGCCAGATTGATTTGGCATCTTTATCTGTCTCTCGGTATCCGAAAGCTGAGAAGCAACAAAGAACCCTTCAACATTCATGCCTTGGCGCACTAAGAAAATTGCGTCAGTTAATTGCCAATGCTCCATTTCATGTTCATATCAGAGGATGGGGTGTTCACGGAGCACTACATTTCACAGTGCTTTCCAGTCGGCAAAACCCACCGAAAATGGTCTCATGCAATGTTATTGACCATGGCCGGCCATAGTCAATGGGAATTGTTCATAATCAAAAGCTTGCTCAAGAACATGATTCAACTACTTCCTCTCAAAATAAAGTATATAGAGAACAAGTTGTTGAATTTCTCCTACATCGAGCAGGTGAGAATATTGCAGAAGCCTCTCGTCTGGAGCAAACACGTCATCAAATGACAGAAGTTTCACAAATCATCCAACGGTCTGTTGAACCAGGTGATAAAAGTGGATACAGGTTAATGCATCCAGCTAATTTCCGAACTAATATTCGAAAGATCAAGAGAGATTTTAAGAAGATCTCAGACATAACATGTCAAGAGACACCCAGCTTGTCAGACTGGGGACTTCTCTAACCCAACCCTCAGAGTCAACAAATGGGATTCGAGGAGTTGAGCGGAAGCAGCAGGAACATCCCCAGTCCACCAGACTGGGGAATTTTTCAAATCCTCAATCCCTCCCTCAGAGAAAGTCAGTATTCTCTCGATTAGGGAATAAGCCTCAAGAGGAACGAAGAGCCAAGCTATCAGTAGATTCTCTCCAAGTGACGGTTCTCCAAGATGTTCCGGAGGGATCAAGTCAACGGAATGCCATGTCTCATCATGGACATGGAAGAAGACAATATCACAGAAATGAAGATAGAATGGATTCCATGCAATATGCATCCATTAATGTCATCAATGCTGTTGCTGCTGATTCACCAGATGAGGCTCAACCAGAGGGATCAGACGAAGAGGTTCCCGCTCAAGAAGTTGCGCACACAGACCTAAATGAAGAAGGTGTGCGCACACGTAATCAAAGTCTTACCCAAAATCTGAGTATTCCTTCAAGTAACCCACTTCCCCCTCTCCGAAAAGGATCCAATAAGGGGAAAGGAAAGAATCAGGTTACTTCTCACCCTTACTCTGAAGGAGGTCAATCGCTCTCATTAGAGCAAAGGTTTGCACAACAGGAGGAAGAAATGAATGAATTAAGAAGGTTGAATGCAGAACCACTTCAGAGTAGTATTCTTCTTAAGGATGCTGAAGTCCGACAGCCGAAGGAATATGTTGTAACTACTGAGATGGATCAGGAATATCCTCCTTTATCAGTACACCCTCAGAAGTCTAATCCTATGGGTCAAACGCAACAACGGTTGGCAGCACTACCATCAGTTGCAGCACCAACCACCACGTCTGTCCAAGCTCCATTCATCGCACCTACCCAAAACCAAGTTCAACCTGATGTTTCTCAAAAGTTATTAACTACTATTGAGTCATTAACAGCTCGGTTAGAAACTATGGAAGGGAAACGGGCGCAAGTTCAACCTGAAAAGAAAGTTTACCCTAAATGGGTAGATTCAATTTCTCCACCATCCTGTTTTGGAAACCCTGTTTTCCCTACTTTCAATGGATCAGGCGACCCCGAACCACATTTGACGCATTACGTGTCTTTTTGTGATCCTGTGATTGGAACTCCAGAGCAGCAAGAAGCAGTGAAACTCGGATGCTTCATGCGAACCTTGCAAGGACCAGCTTTGGTCTGGTATACAAGCTTGCAATCCCGATCAGTCATCGGATGGGAGGATCTTCGTCAAAAATTCCTTCTTCAGTTTAGCTCAACTTTGCAAAAAACGACAGTTTTCGATCATACAAACTGCAAGCAAAGGGAGAATGAAAGAGTCTCTGATTTCATTTCTCGTTGGAAGGGATTAACGTATTCCCTGAGTTTAGCACTCCCTCAGGAGGAATTGTTGCCAATCTGTGTGGCAAATTTGTGTGACGAATTACGCACGCCATTGATCCCTATGAAATACACAGGAGGGTTTCAAGACCTTACTTCAATCGCTCAACAGATTGAAGATTCCCTTATACAGGCTAAGGTTAAATCTCGTATAATTCCATCAGCTCCAGGAAGGAGAATGGGTAAAGCGGAAACTACTACAATTATGCTTAAACAAGCACCTGTACCTATTTCTACTTCAAAACCTTCATCTTCTCGAAGGGCTCCACCTCCTGAATGCCAACAACAAAGGCTGTTTCGTCCAAATGATCAAAAAGATCAACGACGAAAACAATTTGAGGATATGAAGAGTAAAACATACTCTTTCCGAAGTGAGCAAGTTCCTGGTTACTTAATTTCAGCTCTGGAAAATAATTTGGTTCAATTACCAGTGCCCAAGAGGCCAAACAAGTAAGGAGAAGAAGACCGTCCCAATTATTATCCCTTTCATCAAATGTTGGGGCATCCCATCCAGGAGTGTTTTGTCTTTAAAGACCTCCTGCAAAAGATGGTCGACTTGGGACAAGTCAAATTGAAGGGTTCTTCAGCTCATGTAGCATGTATTACCGCTACAGATCCAGAGGAAGGAGGCGAGTGGCAGGAATTCAAAAGAAAAACTGCGAAAAAATATGATGATTGGATGGTCAGAAAGACAATCAATCGGACCCATTCCATTTTGCGAACACAATTGAAGAATCCAATTGTGTCTCCTACAAAAGTTGCAGTAAAGCCTCCATCAAAAGACAAATCCTCAAAAGGACAGTGCAATTCAAAGAATAAAGAGGAATTAGGAGAAGATGAGTATGTATCAAATCCTAAATCGTCTTTGACTCTGGCAGATTTCATTCCATATACTACAAAGCCACGGGCACCATCCCACCAAACGGCACAGCCTAAACAGGCTAACCAGGCAGAGTCTTTATCAGACGAAGAGTTAATCTTTGGTTCTGTTAATATGATTCAATTAACAGATCCATATTCCAGTCTTGATGAGCCTGAATTCCCTGTATCAAATAAGGGAACCCGAGGATGTTCTAGAGGTTCAGGATATAAGGGAAGACGTGGATCTTTCCAAAGCCACTACTCTAATTCTACCCCTACTAGCACTGTATATGCAGTAGAAACTCGTGGTAGAGCCCTTCAGCGAGCTCAAAAACAACATGCAAGTTATTCTGCCAATGGCCAACTCAGTTTTGGCACAGTTATTTTGGAAGACCGATTAAAGGTTCCATCTTATTTATCTCAGAATGTAAATGGATCTAATCAGTCTAATCTTCCAAAACCAAGGATATTGCCAACTTCAATACAAGATGCATCAGCTTCCAAAGCATCTTCTTCCAAGGTACCTGCTAAACCGCATATTCTTATTGGGAAACGCAGATCTCTAGATCAAAAGTATGATATATTGAAACACTTGGCCCAAGTACCAGCCAAGTTATCAATATTGGATGCTTTGAATCTGTCAAAAGATCTTAGGGAAGCACTTATCGAAGCTTTGTCAAGTCCTCAGGAGTTTGAAGCTGAAATCGCTGCAGCTAAAATCTATCACATAGAGAATAATCCTGCAGAATGCCATGCAGTGATATCTTTTACTGATAAAGATGAAGATGATGTTGTGCATGGGCACATAAAACCTTTGTACTTATCTGGCAAAGTCAATGGTGTAGATGTTCGAAGAGCTTGCATTGACAATGGTTCAGGAGTCAACCTCATGCCCATTCGTAAACTTCGTCGATTGGGCCTCACAGAATCTGATTTATCTCCTTCTACCATGATGTTACAAGGATATGATAAAAATGAACAAGAACCACTGGGAGAAGTTACACTCAGAACTCAGTTTGGAGATCTTGTATCCAATTCGGATTTCATGATTGTTGATCAAGACTCATCTTTCAATATCTTGCTTGGAAGACCCTGGCTACATCAGCATGCATCTATTCCTTCATCATACCATCAATGTCTCAATTACTATTTCGATGGTCAAGTTGGAACATTGTATGGTGATAAGGCCCCGTTCAATACATGTGAGTCTCAATACATTGAGGCGGAATTTTATCACATGAAGGGAAGAGAAAAATCTACAATGAAGGAAATTACCAAAGTTAATGCTCCATATGGTTTGGAGAAAATTCCAATAAATCCATTTTCACATATGAGTAGAGATTATGTGTTACCTATCAGTCAAATTGACAAAATAGGCCCAAATCAAAATACTCTTATGGAAAGATCCATAATGTCAATTACGGCGATTGATCCAGACAACATGGGAGAAATTGGTAACCTACCAAGAAGTGATGAAAGCATAAGTGGTGATGAAGTCCAACAAGTCTATACTTCGCTAATCAGGCCAGAAGAAGTTATAGCAACACCAGAGGTGAATAATGATGTCGATTCTTGATCCATCATCTCCTCTTTATTTCCCAAAGAAGACCCTTTCTCATCAATAGAGTCGGAAATGGAAGCTTCTTCTTCAAAATGTGAAAATTTTGACATCTCTTATGATCATGAGAATTTAGTTTTTTCATCTACTTTGCAAGTAGAAACGGAAGAAATAACACATGATGAAGAGGAAGAGAAAGATCGTAGAGATGCTCCTCCAGCATTTGAAGAGGGTATCTCTACCACTGTGGATGAACTCAGAGAAGTAAATCTGGGTACAGAGAAAGATCCACGCCCCACTTTAATTAGTGCGGCCATGAACCTTGAAAAGCAAGAGATGTATATTTATTTTCTAAAGCAAAATAAAGATATTTTTGCTTGGAATTATACAGAAATGCCTGGGCTTGATCCTGATGTTGCTACTCATCATTTGGGTTTACCAAAAGAACATCGAGGTTTTAAACAAGCCGCGAGAAGAACACACCCAACCTATGCTTCCAAAATTGAAGCTGTAGTGGATAAGCTGATCAAAGCAAACTTCGTCAGAGAAGTTCAATATCCCAAGTGGTTGGCTAATATTGTCCCTATAATGAAGAAGAACGGACAAATTAGTGTTTGCATCAATTTCAGAGATCTTAATCGGTATTGTCCTAAAGATGATTTCCCAGTTCCGATTACAGAACTCTTAATTGATGCGACGGCTGGCTATGAAGTACTTTCTTTCATGGATGGATATTCTTGATATAATCAGATCCCAATGGCCCCAGAAGATGAGGAATATACAGCCTTCAGAGCTCCTCAAGGTGTGTTTTGTTACCGGGTGATGCCCTTTGGTTTAAAGAATGCATGTGCAACATATCAATGCGCCATGCATCGTATCTTCAAAACTCTTTTAGGGAAGTTTGTTGAATTCTATGTAGATGATTTGGTGGTTAAATCTAAACAACGTTCTAATCACATGGCTGATTTGGAAGTCATATTCCACAAGCTTCGATAACATAATTTAAAGATGAACCCCTTAAAATGTGCTTTTGGGGTAACCTCAGGAAAATTCCTCGGCTTTGTTGTACGCCATCATGGTATTGAAGTCGATCCTGAGAAGACCAAATCAATCCGTGGTATGTCACCTCCTCATAATTTGAAAGAATTAAGAGGACTTCAAGGACACTTAGCCTACATTCGGCGTTTCATCGCTAATTTGGCAGGCAAAAGTTTACCCTTTACCAAATTATTGAAGAAAGGAGTCACTTACCAGTGGACTGAAGAATGTCAAGAAGCATTTGATGTTCTCAAGAAATACCTCTTGAGTCCACCAGTACTCATGCCACCTGTTGAGGGTAAACCTCTTATCCTCTATGTGACAGCTTTAGAGCGATCATTGGGTGCCTTTCTCGCTCAAAAGAATGATGCTGGGAATGAAAATAGTCTCTACTATCTCAGTATAACTATGCTTGAAGCAGAAACCTGGTATTCAAGTATTGAAAAGTGCTACCTAGCATTAATCTTTGCAGTTCAGAAACTGAGACACTACCTGCAACATCACAAGGTCCAATTGGTATCTCGTAATAATCCGCTGAAATTCATCCTTAGTCGTCCAATGCTTACAGGACGTCTGGCAAGGTGGGCAGTTATTCTATAGTAGTTCGACATTCAGTATGTGTCTCAAAAGGCAATTAAAGGCCAAGCTCTGGCTGATTTCCTGGCTGAACATCCTTCAGTGGAAGACACGTATTCAGATATCGAACTCCATGATGAGGATGTTTTCTCAATTCAAGAGAGTCCTCAAACATGGGAAATGTATTTTGATGGTGCTTCTAGAAGTCCAACAGGGAAGAAAATGGAAAATCCTAAATTCAACAAAGTTGGTTTAGGAATTGTGCTCATTTCTCCAGATAAGGCAGTGTTACCTTATTTCTTTTTGTTTTGGGAAGGTGGTACCAATAATGAAGCTGAAGACCAAGCTCTCATTACAGGCTTGGAATTAGCGCTTCAAGTACAAGTGAATCACTTAAAGGTGAAAGGTGATTCAGACCTGGTAATCAAACAAGTCAATGGGGATTATGCCATCAGAAAAGAAGAATTAATCCCTTTGTATGATTACGTCAAAGAGTTAATGTCGGAATTCCCTTCAGAACCGAAATTTTCTTATGTCCCAAGATCACGAAATGCTCAAGCTGATGCACTGGCTAATATAGCCACACCTTTAGCAGATCCAAATCGGGACGAGACAACCATCTGTATTGCCCACCATCATGCAATTTCACCTTATGTTCAAGTCAGAACAGAGGAAATTAATGAAATTAGTCCCATTCCTAAATCGTATGGTCATACTACAGGATGGATGTCACCTATCAGGGAATACCTTCAAAATGGAACACTTCCACCTGATAGAGCCGAGAAAGAGAAAATTCGGCGACGTGTGGTCAATTTTACTCTTTATGATAGCCCAAACCACCTCGAGAAAATTCTCTACAAACGTGGTTTTGATGGAGTTCTCTTCAGATGTATTGATGGTGAAGAGACAATGGTTGTCATAAAAGAAGTTAATGCAGGAGTCTGTGGTGCCCACCTGTCTGGACATAGACTATCTGATCAAATTCGAAGGCTTGGATACTTTTGGCCTTCAATTATACAAGATTTTTTTGATTTCACATAGAAGTGTCATTCATGCCAAGTATATGCCAACTTCATTCATAAACCTCCAGAGTTGCTTCATACAGCTAAATACTCATGGCCGTTTTCCACATGGGGAATGGATGTGGTGGGACCTTACCCTTCAGCTACGACCAAGCAGTTTAAGTACATTCTTATTGCTACTGATTTCTTTTCCAAATGGGAATAGGCAGTACCTCTCAATGAAGTCAGTTCTAAATGCATTGTTAGATTCATCAAGTCTAACATAATTACTAGATTTGGTGTCCCTCATACCATATTGAAGGACAACGGCACCAACTTCTGTTCTTCTGAGGTAAAGAAATTGTATCAAGAATACAATATTAAGTCCAACCATTCATATCGATATCATGCAGCGGCTAATGGCCAGATAGAGGCCTTCAACAAAGCTCTTTCAAATATACTGCAAAATATGGTGGATAAAGATAAGAGGTCATGGCCTGATAAACTCTTTCATTCTTTATGGGCTTATCGGACTACCACTCGCAATGCAACACGGTCAACTCCATATTCATTGGTATATGGAACAGAAGAAGTCTTGCCAATTGAAGTTCAATTTCCCTCACTCAGAATAGCCATTTTTTATCAGTTATCTACAGATGAGCAATCCCAAAAGCGGTTGAATGAATTGGAACAGTTAGATGAGAAAATATTGTGCACTTTGCACCACTTGGAAATCTATCAGAATCGAATAGTACGAGATTTTAACAAAAAAGTTCGTCTTCGTTCATTCATTCAGGGAGAATTGGTATTGGTTCTCAGAGCACCAATGATACCAGGAAAGAAACCTCCCAAGCATGAACCAAAATGGGAAGGACCTTATTCAATACATAAGGTCTACTCCAATGGAGCGTATTCTCTAATCTCAATGGATGGAGAACACATCACGACTCCAACTAATGCCAGATTTCTGAAGAAGTATTTTGTATAAACACAAATTATTGTTCCCAGATCCAAAACAATCACATTGGTTCATGATTTTGTCCTACATGGCACTAAACTGTATTATGACTTATCTACATGACGTTAAATTGTACAGAAGTTCCTATATTTTGTCGGAGATGACATTAAACTATATTGTGTCCTAGCAACATGACATTAAACTATGTGGCACATCCAACGTCCAGCATGACGTTAAACTGTAAAAAAGTCCCCAGAACTGATATCCTCATATTGGTTCACCTTAGTCCTAGCTATATGACTTTAAACTGTACAGCACCAGTTCATCCTTGCTATATGACATTAAACTATACAGCAATGGTCCAGTATGACTTTAAACTGCAACTTCGTCCCACACGACATTAAACTGTGAAAAAGTTTCCTAAAACGTCCAGCATGACCTTAAACTGCATCATCCCTGGTACATGGTTATGACCATAAACTATTTATGTCCAGCAAGACGTTAAACTATGACGTCCTAACTACATGACGCTAAACTGTATAAAAGACCCTCACATCCGGAAAGACGTTAAACTATATAATCATCAATGGTCCAGCATGACATTAAACTACACCATCCACAGTCCATGAATATGACCTTAAAATATTCGCACTTTTGTCCAACATGACATAAATGGTGTGTTATTTTGTCCTTACAGCATGACATTAAACTGCACAATCCCCCTTTTCGTCCAATATGACGTTAAACTGTATTGTCCCCATCGTCATAACTACATGACGCTAAACTGTACAGAGAGTCCTTGATATGTCCTACATGACATTAAACTGTTATTTTGTCCCTGCTACATGACACTAAACTGTGCAGCACCAATAGTCCTAACTGCAAGACTTTAAACTGCATAGTCCCTTTTTTATGTCCTACATGACATTAAAATGTGCATCTTTAAGGTTGTTATTACCTCTTGTTTCTCACACCGAGTATGACTCATGTGAGCATAGAGAGAATATCAACCATAATACTCCCTTTGGGCCACTAACCATGTGTATGTCCCAACAACATTTTTTTTAGATCATTGTCCCCAAGAACAACTTGATCATTAATTCATTCTTTAATTGAACTACACAGACTTTGATCCTTGCCCTCCAGGCTGGGTATGTAGGAAACCTCCCAGGGTTCAAGCCCAAAAACAATCTCTTCACATCGGATCACCACCATCTCATATGATGTTAATTCATGAAACCGCCCTTGGAATCAATATCTTTACATTGATTCACTTTCATCCTTGTTATATGACATTAAAACTATACAACACTTTTGTCCGGTACGACAATAAACTACAATATTCTTTGATTTCCTCATTTGAGAAGGAACCATTATTGACATTGATTTTTTAAATCATGTTTCATTTTCAAAAGACTACGTGCATACATGGTAATGCCTGAACTTTTTATCTTAGGTTAAACCATCATTGCACTAAAGTCCCCTTTCACCCTTCACATGTACGAACCAAATTTGTACAAAGGGTAATTCTAGAACTACGTGGACTTGATTCCCATCCTTATGGGATACATAGGAACATTCGAGTATCCCTCGAATCCAGTCCCAAGTCTTTTATGCCTAACCCCAAATTTCACTTTCAGTCCCTTGGCTGAAAAGTCCTTATGAAAACACACACTGTGTATTCATTATTATGGTCCGAATTCTATGACCGCAATCTAGGATCACTCATACTTTCGTCTTGTACGATGTTAAACTTTATTTCAAGAACTACGTATGGCTTGATTCTCATTCTTATGAGATATGTAGTGAAGTCCAAAATTTCAACTCAGGACCCAGCCACAACATGATTATGGTTATCATTGACCTATGTATCTCTATATACATTAGACAATACCCATCTTTATGCATTATAATCCTAACCTTAAATATTTTCAGATCTTCATAACCCTTTTTATGACTTCTAGTCACAAAAATGTCAAACATCTGAGAATTATTTTGCCTAACTATGCAGCACGTGCCCATAGGTGGCCTTGCATAAACAGTCCACATAACAGACTTGTCAGCCGAAAGATGTTATTTATTTGATCATGCAGCCAATTCCCATAGGTGGCCCTGCATATTTCAACCCCTTAACGGGTTTTGTTAAATAATAGTAACTTTATTCTTGGTAAGAATGCCTCTTTTGTCCTTATTTTTCTTAAACGACAGTATGTAGGGATCTGCAAAAAATAGCCATCCTTAACATATTTGTCCCATATCCTTTTTCATGATCTAAAAGTATTCAAGTCTATGGTTTATTCTTCTTCCCTATGTTTGGGTCAAACCTTCGTAGGAGTGATATTCATCCAGTTCTTCGATATTCTTGTTCGGAAATATCTTCTCCATATTCAAGTACCTCTTTCCATAGAACAAACTCTATACTTTAGAAAATTTGAATCTCCATAAACATTCACTGGCTTTTAGCACTAGCAAAGTAAATTTCTAAGAGTTCTTTCACCTGACTATGCAGCACGTGCCCATTGGTGGCCTTGCATAAACAGTCCACATAACAGACTTGTCAGCCGAAAGATGCTATTTATTTGACCATGCAGCCACTGCCCATAGGTGGACCTGCATATTTCAACCCCCTAACTTGTGTTGTTAAATAATAGTAACTTCATTCTTGGAAACTAATTCTTCTAATGCCTTTTAGCTCTTTTTCATATCATTCCCCAGATTCAAATATTCTTAAGCCATAGTTTACATATTTTCTCTCATACTTGAGTATGGTAATATGTTTTCAGATAAATTGTCAAGGAATTGAATCCATTTTAATCCATTTTGGTCAAATCTATTTTGACCTTAAACATTAGCCCCTTTATGTCCGGCGTGTATGACTTTAAACTGCCCACACAAAAGACAAAGGAAATCTGAATAAAAGTCAAGTTCCAGCTCACTAAATATACATTTTTTGTATGATTTAGGTAATATTGATCAATTAAAAGGTTCAAAGTTTGTAGGATTATTTTTAATAATCCTAGTAAAAATCAAACTTTACATACTCAGCCCATTGGCTTAAGTAAATTTGAAGCAGGTAGTGAAAAGAATGCAGGTACAAATGATTGCAGACAAAAGTGTTTTTCATTGATACACAAGAGATAGAAAGACATCCACAGACTGGAGTCTCTTCTCTTTTTTCAAGAATTACAGAAGATTGTCAACATAAGTCTTCATTTGATGTATAGCATCCCGAGCCTTATCAGCAGTTACTTGAAGCTCGTGCACTTGACCAGCTTCACTCTTTTCAGCTTGATGAAGTTCCTTCTTAGCATCTGTGATGGCTTTCATGCCATTCATATGAGTTTCATCCAATGATTTATTAAGGTGATCATGTTCCCCAGTAACAGCATCTAACTGTTGCTGTATTTGCACCTGCTGGACGACCTTTTCTTTGATTTTTTGCATCAGATCCTTCATCTTCGCAGCATAATCAGCTTCAGCTTGGGATATCGCAGCTTCAGATTTGCCTATGTTGACTGAAAATTTCACTCGGGTCAAATCTTCGCGACTTGTCTACACTTTCTCCCTCCTGAAAATGATCTGTTTCACCGCAGCATGGATCTTTTCATACCCAAAACCACCAAGTCCCAGTATAACAAATTGGGATGACAATCGAGAAATTTTTGATGGTAGCTCTTCTAAAGGCACCCCAGATATGATGTTCCATATGTTTTCCCCTGCCTTACGTCGTGAAAAGATGAATGCTTTAAGCATCTCTGGATCTGATTCAATATCATCGTCAGAAGGGGGTATGTAATCTGGAATTAGCGTGCTTAAGGAAGAGCCTTGTACTGCTCTTTCCCCCCTGACTTGTGCTTCTTCACTTTCAATTCCCGTTGGGTCAGAGGCTGAGGCCTCATCTCCGGATCTAGTCATTGCAGTTGATGGTCCTGCATGATTAATTGAAAGGTTTAGTCAGCTTCAAAGGAAAACAAAAGAATAGATTGTCTTGAGAATAAAGTACAATCACAAATATTTTTATCCCTTACCCAAGGGTGGTTCAGCAACCTGAGAAGACTTCTCCCCATCTTTCCCGGTTTCAACAGGATTTTCAAGATGGGTATTAGGAGAGTTTATTGGATTTAGCTCTACTTGAGCTAATGTTTCTGTAATGATAGGGTTGACATCAGTGTCCACACCCTCTTCGGGCATTGGCAGTTCAGCGGCTACTACGGAAGAAACTGCATATTATTTTCTATCATGGTTAGAAGTATATTTTTTAAAAAAATTTGGGCCAAGGGTAGCACTCACGTCCAAGGTCTTCTAAATCATAAGACAACTTAGAATGATCATAAAATTCTTCAAAATTAATTTCTTGATTCATCATTTCATACAATGATACTTCAGAATCTTGATTAGTCTCACCAATGGGAGCATTTGCTACATCTTCTTGCCGACTTATGTCCTGCAACCCCTGACCCTGGACAGCATCTTCAGTAGTAGGAGGGATACTGGGAATGGATGGTAGCTCTTCTCCAGGAGAAACCAAGTCAGCCTGGGTCTGTGATTGTTCTACAGCACCCTCCACGACCTTTGAAGGAGGGTCAGTCCCTTCCCTCAAGGGGAAATTGAAGAAGCCCCTGCAATCCTCAGAAATATGAGTAACCATATGATTATGGGTATAAACTCATGATTGTTCGAAGGACTTACCACTGCTAATGAAATGTTTAGATATGGATTTCCTCCTTCGTTGCCTTGGATTCTTTTGTTTTTTCGGAGCATCAGTAGTCTCCCTTATTGGCACTTGGATTGGCGAATGGAAGGCTATGTCCAGTGCCTCATTCATGGCCTGCTGTCCTGGAGATATCTCGCCTGGTTCGCGAGGAGAATCAGCAGTAGCCCCGATAGCAGTACCACCAGGGCTATATTGTGGTGAAGGAACCCCAGTTCCTTTCTTTGCAAGCTGCAAGATGGAGAAAATAACTTCCTTAAGTAGCAAAGCTTCAACTGAAATCATGTTGCAAAGAAAATAAGGAAAGAAAACATACATCTTCAGGAGCCACGTACTCTTGCCATTCCTCATCTCCAGAACCACCAGCCCCCTCAGTGGCGCCATGATCAATCATTTCCTTCACCCGCCTGGTGATAGGAACTGAGTCATCATTGGCATATATGATAATTTTCAGCTCTCTGATGTAAGCTCTCACATCATTGGGGTTATCTCCGTATTGAAGATTTTTAGAAGCTACAATAAATCCTATTCCAGGAAGTTGTAGGCCCTCACACAAATCCAGCCAGGCGGTCTCAGTATCACAGTATAATCTCTTCCATAGCTGAATAGCCTCTGGTCTTAGATATAATGGCTGTGAGGAAGGTCCTAAAATTTTTGATTTTAATTTCTTCCAAGCTCCTACAACTAGAGATAGAGAATAAGAATGTAAGACTTATTACTTTATAAAGTAGCAGTGATTGAAATTACTACAATGAAATAACTCACCAGGAGTTGATGGAGTGGGTCTTTTAATTCTGGCCGGAGGATTATATCGGGCAAGAAACCGCTTTGCTGCCAGTTGTGCCTCATCATCCCCATCGTGATAATCCGATGAATCAGTTCTAGAAGAGGAGTCTGTTGAATCTATTTCAGGTGGAGAAGTGTCACCTTCATGAGGAAGGGTTTCTTTCTCTACAGTCCTCTTCCTCTTTCCCACTTGATATACCGGGTGATTCAATATCCCTTTGGGGTATGATGCTATCCAGTGTTCGGCATAATATGTAGTCAGATTATGTGCCGCTTTTTCAACTGGTATATCAAAAACCGCCCCAGTCTTCTCTCTTGATGTCAGCAACCATAGTTGTCGAGAAACCATTGGATGTTGCTCTAACCTAACATCTACCGGAGGGGATACAACAATCTGTTGCAAACATTTGAATTGGCGTGCTAATCTATATGGATCATAGGATTCACATATGATTTCTCCATCAATCCTGGATACTAACACGCCATCCTTGCAAGCTAGCATGTATGCCCTCAAATCCAAATGGGTTGTCCCATCATCAACAAACCGCCCAGATGGCGGACTTCCATAGGGAAAGAAGTTGAATTCCTTAAACATTCTCAGCCTTACTTTCATGTCATAATCATTAACATCTAAGGGAGAAATTCCAGAGAATGCTTTCACTGACGGTCTGAAAGAGCTTCCAGGAATTTGTAATCCATTCTGTACATTGTAAGTCCTGAAGTGAGTGGCGATCCATCCCCACAAAACCTGTAATGGTCCCACTATTCTTAAAGGAGATTTACCCTGGAAGACGTGAAGTAAACTCCTGTGAATCTTTGCTAAAATGGGGGTAGCTAACCCAACCATTTTTTCCTCAGCCATCTTTGCCGCAATGACGAAGGTCCCTGGCCTAACGCCTCCCTTCGAATCCCTGACCAGAAAGAGATAAACACTGAGCCACATTGCCATGAAACCCGCCAGACGAGTTTTCTTTGGAATTCTTTGATTCACTTCATATCCCCACTTTTCAAACTCTCCTGCTTCTAGAGTTGGCCAAAATGTGCCAGGGGCTCTTCTCTTCTCAGGTTTTGGACAAGTGGTAGGCCGTCTGGGCCTAGTATCCTTGGATTTATTTTTCTTAGATCCTTTTTGTATTGGCTCCATCCCTTTCTTCTCAGTAAGAAACACATTCATCCATTATTCCGGATGAATATCTTTTCTAAAATGAGTTAATGAGGTCTCTGAACTCTTGAGCCTGTGGAAGATTTTAAATAATTCTCGAGCTAAAGCAGGAGTCTTCTCTGAATCATTCCAAGTGACCTTGGGAGGAATGAATTCTTCATACATATCTCCCAAGATTGGAGCTCCTGAAATCTTGTGGACATACCACAAACTGATACCTACTTATCCATGAGTCAAATGGAAAGAATTAGTTGTTGGGCTCCAGTGGCTGAGTATCTCTGGCATGAAGTTATCATGTCTGTAAACATATGTTTTCCCAACCCAGACAGCCTCATATATTGCAGCTCTCTTCAGGTCCTCGATAAACTCTGCGCAAGTCTGTCGCACCCAGTATACCCACATCCAAGTTGGCTTCACACCTCCCCCAGGACGGAAATCCCAACTTTTCTTCCAGCCTTTGGATTGATCCATCTGAGAATTTCGGAAGATTGAAGGATGAAAATGTGGTTGAAGCTCAGGTGTATGATCTTTCAGATCTGGTGTGCAAGGGATATGATGCATCACATAAGCCTTCTCCACTATTCCAGCAGTTAGAAATGCTCCTCCACCTGAGATTTTTGCTGAAGCAAAATTGGTATAATTCTGAAACCACGAAAATGGAAGATATTTCTTTACATCTGGAATAATGACTTCTTGTAGATGACCATAGCCATACAAAGGTAGATAAGTGCTTTGAGGAAAGTTGCGATGATATTTTTTCAGATACATAGCCAAATCTGGAAGAGTACTATCCTTGACAGTATAGTAATCGTGGCCAATGATGTCCATCATATCATCTATCCGCTTGCTAGCCAGTTCATCAATTAATCCAGGTCTAAGAGACATTGAATCTGCACAGAAGTTGAATAAACTAAACTCTTAAATGGGTTTATTTTTCATAAAATTTGTGAAAGAATTCGGGAAAAAATGGCTAAGGCATTAAGGCGCGCAAGTATGGAGATGTCGCGTAAGTTTTACATGTGCCGCGCAAGTTTCTGTCGCGCATGTATCACCGCGCAAGCCCTATTACCTTGAGAATAGCGCGGCAGTGAAGAAATAGTGAATAAAGTGACTTGCGCGACGAGGAAGACTTGCGCGGCCAGAGCTCGAGAAATTCGGTATCAGATGTTATCCACGACCAAAAGCGGTGTATTTATAGGCCAGGAAGCCTATCTGCGCGCTGTACTCAGAGCGCTTAAGGCTTGCGTGACGCAAACTTGCGCGACGCAAACTTGCGCGCCGCCATCTGCACACTGAAGACTTGTGCGCCCCCCTTTTCCTTTGGATGGATTCGATTTCCTCAGAGTCAAATCCTCATTTCTCTCCGGATCCAACTTTGAGGGGGGACTTTTGTTGACGCTCCTTTCGTCACAGAATCTAAAGATCGGAAAAGGGAATATCTGAGCTCAAAGTGATTCAACCTTTGATGAAAACATAAAAAATCGACAAAGGCATGAACAAAGGATCAACAGAAACTACACCGCACAATCTATCTCACTGTCGCGCAAGTAAACTTGTGCAACGCTCTTGGTCGCGCAAGTGACTTGTGCGACCTAAGTGGTAACCGCCCGGTAACTGCCCGGGGCCTTCTTTTGCCTATAAATAGACCCTGTGGGCCCCCCATTGAAGAAGATCTTTTTCTAGAAACTCGGATTGAAGCTCCCGACGCCCAAGTCCCTTCTCAAAGCTTCCGGAACACTTCTAAGGTAATTTCATACCTAGAACGGAAGATCTAAAGAGAAGAAGGAAGGCCTATGTGTTGAAACATATCAAACACTTGCGCGCCGAATTATTTCCTTCAATATAACTTGCGCGTCCCTTTTCTGGAAGAACCTCAAGAAAATTCTAAAGGGTTTAAAAAAGAGTCTCTCAAGTATTTAAAATGATGGTTGAAAATCGCGCATGTACACCATGTGTCGCACAGGTATACCTGCGCGACCAATACTTGCTCGCCCACTGATGACTTGCGCCCCTTCCAAGACTTGCGCGCCCCTATCTTTTTGGGTGCCCATCTTGCCCAATTTACCCCTCTTAAGCCATTTCACCTTTCCTTTTCAAGATTCAGTCTTCAAGACACTCTTCAAAGCCATTTATGGCATGATTTCTTGATTTGACTTCCTTATCTGAAAGGAATTCTGTGGAATATCTCTCAAAACCTAGTGATTTAAATATCCTTATGTCACCAAAGATTGAGAGTTCGTGCATTTAAACTCATCCTTTAATATGAGAGAATCCTTAACCTGGTTCTCCTTTTTTAGGAATAATCCCCAGTTATAAATCCTTTAATCTGGGCATTTTCCTTAGGAGTAAGCCCCAAATTCTTAAAGTTCCCCACGGTGGGCATCCTCCTCAGGAGTAAGCCTGAAACCTTAATCCCTAACCTGGGTCTCCTTTTCAGGGATAAGACTCAGTCTTAATCTTGGGCTTCCTTTTCAGGAGTAAGCCCCAAGTCCCCTAACCTGGGCCTCCATTTTAGGAGTAAGCCCCAGTCATAATCTTCTGTTTCCTTTTCAGGAGTAAATCCCAAGCCCCCTTAAATGTCATTTAACCAGTCCTAATTTACCCTTGATTTGGGTTTCCTTTTCAAGAGTAAAACCCAATCATAAATCCCCTCCTAACTTGGGCATCCTCCTTAGGAATAAGCCCCAAGATTAGAGTATTCAAATTTCCATGAAGCACATATAACTTTATGGACCCTGTTCATGGATTTTCTCCCTAAAAGTAAATCCTAAACCTTCATCTATCTGGGAAGTCATACATACATAAGCCCCAAACAAATTCTTATGATTGCATCTTTCATGGCACAATTTTCTAATTTTTACCAATACCTCTTCTTTCTCACACCGAACATGACTCACGTGAGCTTAGAGTGTAAAAGTAATTATGACATTTATCTTTGAGCCATCAATCATAAACATCATACTCCATTACTCAAACTACGTGGGTTATGATTCCTTTTCCAAAACAAAGGATACGTAGGTAGCCCATTTTTTGGGTTCGATCCCAACTTTGAAATAATCCATGTCCTTCTGATTGACGATAAACTTCAAGTGCCCCACTAAGTGGCTTTAAAACCAGTCTGGTCATCATAATGACCAAGAGACTTTTATATAAATGTTTTGACGGATACCATTGACCAAGAATCTCTAAACAGATATAGATGATTCTCTATTGATGAAGAACCTCGAATACATATAAAAGATTCTCTAAATTTCATGCATATTTAATCATTGATTGTTAAAACTAAAGGAAAGCGCATTTTATACTTGGTAATGTAATAAGGATTCACGAAAATAACTTAAATCTATAAAGAGAGTCCTGGAGTAGACAATAATTCCCCTCAAAAAGGTGTGATGAGTCCGACCTCCCATCCTCTCGACCAATGCAAATTCCTAAGCCTCATCAGTCCACAAGAAAATGAGCGCCTGCCTTTGGAAAGTAGGTCCAAACGGATATGGAATCATTGGATGTTTCCGGTTCTACGAACAAATCCGCTAGAAACCGATCGGAATGTTTGAATCTCCCATCCAGGAGGTCATCCCCGAAATCCTTGAGGAAACAATGTCACACCATTGAAATAATTTGGAGAGTGAGCAAGTTTCACCAAAATCCCATGTATGTGTTGGCATGATGAAATATTCACCACATTCATGACTATTAACATGATGTTAAACTGACCATATCGAATTACTCTAATGATTCCTCCCACTCTTAATGAGATATATGGAATGTAACCTTTGCATAGAGATTATATGGTTGTTCATAATTGTAATGGTTGACTGAGTTTTGCCACAGTTTATCTAACACCTAGTATTCTAGGTATATGGACATTTAAGTCTTCATGTACATTGTTCATATAGGTGGTTGAAATATATAACTATTCTATGTATATATTACTACAATATACATATGGTTACTATTCAAATATTGTGTTTGGCTATGAGACAAATAAGGTAGATTCATCCATGTGTTCTATTAGAACATATTTCAGCCATTGTTATTTATTAATTCATACCTATTTATTCATTTAGTTTTATTATTGTTATTTTAACCACACAAAAATTTATATATATTCATTGAATAGATTCAGATTTAGACCTTATTGGTGGTACCATACTGGGATTTATATCCCACACCCTACATAGTCTACCATTATTGTATGGTGCCTGAGTAGGCCTTATGTTCTTGGGATCATGAATGATTTCTCATTACATTTTTCATTCACTTCAGAGTTTAGTTTCTGTGAGAAATATGGAGCTCAGGTTACTTAGGGAGATCTCCCTTGGGTATTTTTATTCTATTAATTATTTTTTACTATATTATATCATATCCAACTAAATATATTCTGTTTTTTTGTATGTGTCACCATAGAGAAATTCATGAATTGTATACATTGGTGTTGTGAACCTTTTATATTTTTATGAGTTTTATTCTTCCACTACATTGTTATTATTTTATATTCTACTTCCGGTATTGTCTGTTAATTTTTAATTTATTATATACTGATGTGATACAATGATATTTAAGCTATTGTCTTCCAATTATCACATACTTAGACCCTCATTCTTTGTCAAAAGCCTCTGTAATACGAGTTGGTGAACTTGATATTGAGTCAATAAGGATTTCTTTATGACTCTTCCATTCTTGTTTTGAAAATCACAAACACCTTATATTTATAAAAATCTTTTTTATTCTATGCTTTTGTTTTATAGAGAAAAATTTTATTATCTACATAAATTTATTATTACCATATTTTCATTGTTAATATTTTGACTAAGTATAAAATAGGGATTCATATTTGTAACCTTGGAAACCTATAAATACGTAGATATGAAACATTTTTTTAGGATCTGAATTCTGGATGAGAACTGTAATGAAGTTCCACTCTGAATTCTGTATGTGAACTGTAATGATCTTCTACATCGAATTCTGGATGATAACTGTAATGAAGTTCCACTCCTAATTTTGGATGTGAACATTAATGAAGTTCCACTATGAATTCGGGATATTAACTGTAATGATGTTCCACTCCGAATTCAGGTTAAAAATTGTAACGACGTTCCACTCTGAATTATAGATACGAACTATCATATAGTTTGACTCTGAATTCTGGATACGAACTCTAATGAAGTTCCCTCTGAATTCTGGATACAAATTCTCATGTAGTTCAACTCTGGATTCTGATTATGAACATATCTATGTTTTGACTCTGAGTTCTCTGAATTCAGACTCTGAACTCTTATGAGTTCTGACTCCGAATTTCCATGAACTCTGACTCCGAACTTTGTATTTTCTGGGTCCGAATTCGGATGAAACCAGACTTTTAATTTCCCTGAATATCAGACTCCATATTTTTACAGAATTCAAGTTATGAATTTCTATAAAACAGAATCTGAATATCTCTTTATTATAGACTCCAAATTTTATTTTGGTTATACACTGAACTATTATTTTTCATACATTACGAACGTTTTACATACACTCAGATTTGTTAAGTTTGTTATAAAACGATTTCGTTATTTCAGTTAGACATGTTTTGTTATAAAATGATATCATCCATTCTATTTCTAACTAATCGTTGGTTTAGTGACACGTGTACATGTTCCTCTGGATTTTAAGGAAAATATGACCATTGGAGGAGGGATCAGACTATTCCATCCAAGCCTCTAAATAGGAGCTCATTTTAAAGAGCTAAAAAAAATTGAACAAGTTGATCAATTTGGAGACCACATGGTGTTAAGGTGATTTCTATAGAGAGAATCTTTTCATGCCTTGTGCGTACTGAACTGCTCGTTCATATTGCTTCATGCGACTCTGAATGTTGGTGATTACATTTGAGGGATTCAGAGGATAGGAAGAAAGTGGTTCCGACTACCTTGAAGTTCGAGGTCTTCCTTGCTGGGGAAGACATAGGTTCCAACTAACATGAATTTATTGGCTTACGGGGATAACAAGACAGAGACTCCGATATTCGAATCGAGGGCTTACCTAGGTATGGATAAGATAGACTTTCATGAAAGTACAAATCAAGGGACCTTATCCCATGTTGTTGGATAACCTTCTCTTTGGGTTAAAAGATATACATCTTGTTACTTGTTTTTGTTACATGTTTGTCCACTGGATTTTGTATTGTAAGGAAAGTATAACCTTCTATTATTTCCTTACACTTGTACTCTGGTTCATTTAGATTCTATATTCTTTAATGTATAATCTCATATTCTAAACATTGGTAATGTTTCAATTTCCAGATCTATATTTTTGGAACCTGTTTTTCAGAATCACTTTCCATATTTAAGAAAGTGTATAGAACTAGAAGTTTGTAACTTCATTCTTTGTTCCAATCATTCAATTGGAGTTAGAGGTTTTGTGAATTTTCTTAGTTTAACTATGTTAAACATTGATATTTCCTTGTTTAAGGAAATTTGTAAAGTATACAGTTCACCCCCTGTTAAATATTGAGCATCTACATCATTATTTCAATCCTACAATTGGTATCAAAGAAGGTCTCTGAAATAATTATACTCACATATAAGAATTTCTTGCTCAACATTACATTGTTATATATTTTCCTTGCTTAGGAATATTCTCCTTGTATCTGAACTTCAGTTATTAACAAGTTTGTGTGGAAAGAAATTTTCTTATATATGGAATGTATGAATATTTTTTCTATTGACAATCTTAATCCTACAAGACCATTAATTTTTGATAGTAATGATTATGAATACCAGAGAGATTGAATCAAGCATTTTGTCATCAACACTGGAGTTGATAACTTTTTTATGCTTACTGGAGGATATCAAATTCCTAATAAGGAAGTTAATACCATTACAAATCAAGAGAAGAATGAATAACAATTAAATTGCGAGGTACACAATAATTTATTATGTTATATGACTAGGAATATATATATCCAAATATCTTCTTATGAAGTAGCTCACTGTAACTGGAAGAAATTTTATGTTACACATTTTGGTACATCTAAAGTCATTGAGACTTGAAGAGCTATGCTTAGAACTGAATATCATTGTTTCAATTTTCCTTATGGAGAACCCGTATGCAATGAGAAACAAATATTCATGACTATTGTGAAAAATTTACAATCAATGGGTGAGAAAGGTTTAGATGATAATGCTCTCATGGAGAAAATCATAGATATTATGCCCAATGAGTGTGAATCCAAGAGAACATCTATATATGAGAATAGAGAGGTTTCTCAGATTACCCATTTTGAATTATTTGGAACTCTTCTTCAACATAATACAAGAATGAAGAGAGATATTGATAACATAAAGTAGAAGAATGGTAATGGTAGTGTTTCCTTTACTACAACTTCTAATTATATTAAATCCAAGACTCCTTAGAGAGTTACTAGATCTATGTATAATAAGACTGTTATTCAATTCAAATCTAGTGGAAGTGAATCCACAGAAATTGAATTAGCAAATCTTTCTCGAAAGAAGAACAAGATTGTTAGTAAGAAGAACTATCACTCATAGTTTAAGAATAATAATGGAGAAGTGACATGGTATGAATGTAGAAGAATTGGTCACATTAGACATGGCTGTCCTTTTCTTAAAAATTGATACAAGAAAGACATGAATTCTAAAAGAAATAAGAAGAAGTTATATATATCAAAGCATTAGAACGTTTTGAAAGCCAATGAAACCTGGAGTCCTAGTGGTGGAGACTCGTCTTATGAAACATCGGAGTATGAATCTTTTGGAAAGAAGAATCTCAGTCTCATAGCCAGACTACCTATTGAAAATCATTGTCTAATGGTTAAGGTACAAAATTCTGAATCTTTGACCAATGTTTCATTAAATCATAATCATAATGTTAGTAAATATTATAACTCTTCTGAATAAGAATCTTCTTCTAATGAGGATAATACTTTTCCTACTTATGAAGAGGTTTCTAGATTTTTTGATCTTCTTGAGACAGAGAATTCAAAACTCGTGGAAAGATTCATTGGGAAAACTCTAGTAATATTATTCATAATAATTAATTATTAGATTTTTCTAATAATCATGTTAAGAAAATAAAGGATTTTGAAAGTATTTCAAAAAATCATAAAGAAGTAAATTCTGAGAAGGATAAACATTCTAAAGAACTAGAAAAAGTATTTTCTAATAAAAATGTTTTTAAGGCTACATCTAGTTCCAAATCTAACGATTTTGAAGATAAGAACATAGTTATCAATATAAAATACAAAATATTCTCTTTAAAGAAATGTTTAAAAAATTTACATTAGTTAAAGGAAATTTTGTTAAAATGTATTCACAAATACGACCATTAAGGAATAGTTCAGGTTTTGGTTATACTAGTTCTAAACCTATTTTTAGAAATAATTATTTTGTTCCTAAAAGTGAAACTTTTTGTAACAAGTGTCAATGGGGTGGTCACTGGGCAAGAAATTTTTCCTTAAACAAAACCGAATCATTAAGTTATCACAATGATTTTTTTTCTGAGAAGATGTGGCTGCCTAAAATTTTGCTTTTTGAAATTCCAGGATCCAAGAATGTTTGGATTCCGAATATATAACATTGTTTTGTTTATGGGAATATAAGGAATGTACCAATAGCAATACATGGTACATGGATTGTGGATTTTCCTAGCATATGACTGGTAAAAATAACTATTTTGAAATGATTATAAAGAAAAAAGGAGGAAAATTAACTCTCGGAGATAATGCTTATGAATAAATTGTTGGTATATGTAATATTGTTCTTCTTGGTAAAACGTTTATTTCAGAAGTTTTTTTGTTAAGGGTCTTTAGCACAACCTCATTATCATAAGCCAGTTATTTTATGAAGGATACCTCATGAATTTTAGGAATGATAAATGCTTAGTACACAATTCTAGAGAAGAGTTTATTCTCTCTACCCATAGGCAAGAAAATGTTTACACTAAAATTAGAAGACCTTAAGAGCCAAGACATAACATTCCTAAGTGCAGTGTAAGATCATTCTTGGTTATGTCACAGATATTAGTCATCACATTCATAAGGATCTTAAGAAAAGGAGATATCATTCTTCATATTATCATAACACAGGATCAACTTGCTGATATTTTCACAAAATCTTTACCTTCAAATAGATTTGAATACATTAAATAGAAGTTAGGAATGATAACCGTAAGGTAATATTTCTTCATTAAAATTCTATTGAAACAATATCCTTAGTGTGAAAAACTTATTTTTTATAGGTGGATTACATTTGTTTGTTTGATTTTAAATTTTTTTCATAATAAGATTTTGAAAATATTTCATAATGAGCTTCTAAATATTTTTTGTAATGCGTTTTTGAAAATTTTTCGATATGAACTTTTGAAAATTATTCGTAATGAGCATTTGAAATTTTTTTCTACTGAGATTTTAAATTTTTCTGTACTGTTCTTTTAAAATTTTTAGTAGTGAGCTTTTGAAAAATTTTAATAATGAAATTTTCGTACTAGAAATTTCTTAATTAAATTTTCGTACTGGAACTATCGTAATGAAATTTTCATACTCGAACATTTGTAATGAAATTTTCGGAAATGGAACTTTCATAATGAAATTTTCGGAACTAGAACTTTTGTAATGAGAATTTTCATACTTGGAATTTTCGTAATGAAACTTTCGTACCAAAAATTTCATAAGGAAATTTTCATACAAGAACTTCCATAATGAAATTTTTGTTCTTAGTTCTTTCGTAATGATCTTTTTCGTACTCATTTTTTTCGTTGTAAGATTTTTGTAGTCAAATTTTCATCAAGAAGAATGCAACCTATTAAGAACAATATTCCTAGAAAATCCGAAAGGTATGATTTCATGACTCATGTTTTTATAATAATATTTTACTTTCTGGTATTTTTCTTATGTGTTTTAAAATTTCTCTGATTCTAGTTTTCTTAAATATGATTGTTTTTATTAAAACCTCAAAATATCAGAGTCATGTTTTTCCTTGCGACTTGTTTCTCAACCGTCAGATCAAATCTCATTGAATCTCAATCGCTTGATCAACTATGTATGTTGAACCGCCGCCTCAACGCCTATATAAAGGGTACCACCGAGGGTCATACCACATTAGTTTTTCAATGCTCTCGCTTCTCAAAGCCCTTCCTCTATTTGTAAGGCCGTTCGAATTTTTGTCAAGAAAGTTCTGAATTCTTTAGAAAATTTCAATTCCAAATGTTTGTAGAAGCCACCTCTCATGAAATGTCATCTGTGAAGACTATCTACAAGTAGTTGATTTACAGGGAGAGGTTGGTGCATTTGAATTTTTATAAGTATAATTCTCTTATGTCTAGGAACATCAAGCTCAATGGATGGGAAGATGTTTTCATATCCAATCCAGGGGATCAGGATATGATCTATTCTTATTTTCTTATTGAGTTCTATAAGTCAGTTTCCTTCTGTGAGGAAGATGGGAGAGAGATGTTTTCCTTTAAGTCTTACGGGAAGTCCTACAAGCTTTCTTACACCAAGGCTGCAAGATTGGTGGGATTATCATATGAGGTATATGATGAGTTTTTCTCCCACAAGCTGCCTGATGAGCAAGATAGTTTCAACAAAGAATAGGCCATGGAATGCCTTGGACATTCAGATGATATAACAACAATGATTTCTCATATCACCCCCAATAATCAGATTCTTCATCTTTGGGTGCAAGGGATTTTCGTACTGAGAAGGAGAGACAAGGAAAATATCATGAAGGGTGACATTTACATCGTAGATTTTTTTGATAAATCTAAGGAAGATAAATCTGATGAGGCATATTCTTATTACAGTTAAGAATATCAAAGAAGGGAACTTGAAGGCTCAAATCCTCATGTATCCAGATTTGCTCTCAATGTTGACTGTTCAAAGTCTTGATTCATTCATGATTGCTTGAACATCCAATCAAAGGAATTTTAAGGTAATTCTTGTCAGTGATGACACATTAAAAAGGATGAAAATGGTGTTTTTAGCTGAATCAGGAGAATTCTTTCTTTTACCTGAGGAAGAGATTGATGCTTCTGAGAAGGAGAATGAATCTCTCGAATCGTCTAAGAAATATATGAAGAAGAAAAGTTTAAGAATGTGGTTGATGCTAAAAAACTCTTAAGTATAAGGAAATCCATTCCGCCCCTCCCAATCCGAAGAATCAAAAGTCCTATCCAGATGATGTGGTTTCCAAGTGGAGGGAGGACAAAGAGAAAAGGAAAGAAGGTGAGCCATAGTTTGGCTTGGTCCCTACTCAGGCTAAGGCCCTAAAGGAAAAAATTGGTGAAGAACTTGAAAAGAAATAAAAAGAGAAGAAATTTAAGAAGAAGATGTCTGAATAAGAGGTTGTTCAAATGCTTTATAATTTCACTAAAATCGCTTCAGAGAATATTCCCATTCTGAAATATTTTCTGGATGAATATATTCCTGAAACTTCAAGAAATAAGACTCCAGAAAATTATAAAGAGATAGCTCATGAAGAAATGGGATTTGAAATATATGCAATAGTTCAGAAAGGTGTGGAGGGATTCCAACAAGCTGAAGGGAGTGGATGTTCTGATGATGTAATCAGGGAAATCGAAGAATATCAAGAAAATGGGACCCCATCTGAAAAGTTGTCAATCCGTACATGTCAAGCCAGATCTTCAAAATTGGATACACCTGCAGATGATGAGAAAGGTGAAGAAGAAGTCAGCAAGCCTTCTAAGGAAGAATGTTCTCATCATGATATCCTTGAAGAAGGAGCTGGAAAAGAAAAATTTTATGGAGATAAAATTTTACAAGTATCTAACATTAAGAAAGAATCTCCAAATGAGGAAGAAGTTCTGGATGTTGACAAGGGAAAAAATGATATCTGTTACACCTATCAGATTCAGATTCACCTGTCTTTGGAAATTATTTTTTGGAATAGTCCCTAAAGAAGTTTGTGGACGTCATTCCGATTTTTCAAGCAATAGAATCCAGATGCCAGATGCTTCATCATAGCATAAATCAAAAATTGAACTATGTATCCATGGTGTTGGATAATTGTGAAAAGATTGAGGCTGATCATAAAAACATTCTTATAAATTATGATGCTCATAGACTTTCTTGTAAGAAGATAACCAAGTGGTCGAAGAAAGTTGTTCAATACATGGGAGATATTGATCAATTCCAAGTAGATGTTAATGATGATTTTGATTCAGAAGATTCTAAAATCAAAGACCTTACAAATTATTTTGAGTATAAGTTAACTCTTGAGTTGGATGTTCCGATGTAGGAGGTTAAAGATCTGAATTGGAAGCTAAGTTCTCTTGTCCAATACTACAGGGTGGAAAATGATCTTCGGAATCAGTTGGAAGAAAAGGTTATAAATCAAGATGAAACTCATAAAGCTTATGCAGTGGCAATAGAGGCTCTAGATGTAAGAATCGTTGCTTTAGAAATGCATGTTGAGTAATACCATAAAGAGATGAAGAAAATAAAGACCATTCTGAAAATCCTTTTATCCATGGACAAAGAAGCCAAATAGAATCAAACCCGATATTTTATTGTACTATTTTCTTTGTACTATTTATTTCCAAAAGTAATGAAATTTTGCTTACCTGTCTTTTGGTTGGTTGCATGTAATAATATTTTATGTACTTTATTATCTTTTCCATTCCCTCAAACTCTTTTTGAAAGTCACTAAGGGGTAGAAGGAAAAATAATTATAAGGAGATAATGAAAAAAATTCTAAAACTTAGAATAAAAATTCCTAAGGGGGAGTTTTTATAAGGGGGGTGTTCATTAAAGAATATTTCCACATTTATAAGGAAAATTCCATTCCAGAAATCTAGAATACAATATATTTAGTTCCAAACCCTAAGAGTGAGTTAGTTGTATTCACTATCATCCATAAACAAAGTGAGGAAAGCATTAATTTCAAAGCCTAGAAATTTATTCCAAGTTCTTATATTTGTTTCTGTAAGGATGTTTGTGCTTTCAAAAAAGGGTGAGATTGTTGAGACAATAAGGTTTTTTCCTTATGACTTTTCCATTGTTGTTTTGAAAATAAAAAACACCTTATCTTTAAGAAAATCATTTTTTCTATGTTTTCTTTTTATAACAAAAATTTCCTTATCTAATTAAATTTATTATTCCCATATTTTCATTGTTCATATTTTGAATATGTATAAAATTAGGATTCATATTTGTAACCTTGGAATACTATAAATACATGGATATAAAGCCTTATGATTTAGGATCCGAATTCTGGATGAGAACTGTAATGAAGTTACACTCCGAATTCTGGATTTGAATAGTAATGATCTTCTTCTTCGAATTATGGATGAGAACGGTAATGAAGTTCCACTCTAAATTCTTTATGTGAACTGTAATAAATTTCCACTCTGAATTCTGGATCAAAACTGTAATGAATATCCAATCCAAATTCTGGATTTAAACTGTAATGAAGTTCCTTTCCGAATTATGGATACGAACTCCCATATTGTTTGACTCTGAATTCTGGATATGAACTCTAATGAAGTTCCCTCTAAATTCTAGATATGAATTCTCATGTATTTTGACACCGAATTCTGATTACAAACTTATCTATGATTTGAATCCATGTTCTCTGAATTCAATATCCAAAATATTATGAGTTGTGACGCTGAATTTCGATGAACTCTGACTCGGAACATTGTAAGTTCTGGTTCAGAATTCTGATGAAACCAGACTCCGAATTTCCCTGAAGACCAGACATTGGATTTCTATATAATTATGGTTCTGAATACCATTAAAACAGAATCCAAATATCTTTTCATTATAGACTCCGAATTCTATTTTGGTTAGACTCCGAACTTTTATTTATCTTACATTACGAAGTTTTTAATTTCACTCCAATTTGTTAATTTTGTTATAAAATGATGTCGTGATTTCAGTTACACATGTTTTGTTATAAAATTGCATCATCCATCTTATTTATAACTAACTATTGGTTTAGTGACAAGTGTATAGGTCCCTCTTATATTTAAGGAAAATATGACCATTAGAGGAGGGAGAAGACCATTCCAACCGGGCCTATAAATAGGAGCTCATTTGGAAGATCTCAAAAAATTGAACAAGTTAATCAATCTAGTGACCACATGCTCTTAAGGTGATATCTAGAGAGAGAGGCATTTCATGCCTTGTGCATACTGAACTACTCGTTTAGACTTATTCGTGTGACACATAATGATGGTGATTAAATTTGAGGGCTTCTAGGGATAAGAAGACAGAGGTTGTGACTACCTTGATGTTTGAGGGCTTACTTTTGAGGACGATAGAGGATCCAACTATCTTGAAGTTTAGGGCATGCAGGGATAGAATGACAGAGACTATGATCTTCCTATCGATGGCTTACCTGGGTGTGTGTAAGACAGAATTTATTGAAAGTATAAATAAAGGGACATTTATCCATGGTTTTTGGATAACCTTCTCTTTGGGTTAAATGATATATATGTTGTTACTTATTTTTGTTACACGTTTCTCCACAACATTTTTTATTGTATGGAAAGTATAACCCTTTTATATTTCCTCACACTTGTACTCTAATTCATATAGATTCTATATGCTTTAAGGTATAATCTCATATTGTAAACTTTGGTTAAGATTAAATTTCTGGATCCATATTTCTGGAACCATTTTTTCGGAATCACTTTCCAGATTTAATCAAGTGTATAGAACTAGATGTTTGTAACTTCATACTTTTTTCCAATATTCCAACTGGAGTTATAGTTTTTGTGAATTTGCTTTGTTTAACTTTTCTAAACTTAGAGCTTTCCTTCTTTAAGGAAATTTATAAAATATACAATTAACCGCCCCTCTGTTATATTGAGCATCTACATCATTATTTTGATCCTACACTTGAGGCCTTGTGGTGGTCAATCTTGCTTCCAGTTTAGTAGACCATCAGGATAAAAATGTTATAGATTCATTATTCCTTCATTGATTGATGTCAAATTTCAGATCTATCATCTTCTCAAGCATCAATTGGAATCCCACTTCATCAATATTGTGATCGCTAATGATCTTGAAATATAATAGATTCTTAATTGTTGGATTCAACATTTCCACGTTGGTTGTTCTATGGGTTTCCTTTATTTGTAATTCATTATTTCATAAGACTTCATAGATTTGTACCACTTTCTAAGGAATTTTCTATATTAACTGATCATGAATATCCATTTGAAATACTCATAGATTATTTATTAAATGAATTGAAAATGAAATGGGTTCATTATAATTATATTATAAATTTTGGAATTACACATTGATTTTAATTCCCATTAAACGAGTTCATCAAGGTTACATTGTCAAAAGTGAGGGATTCAACCTGGGTTATATTTCAAATGTGAAAATACTTGATTTGAATAAAATTTGTTAAACTATTTGATGTTTTCTATATCATTTCAAATAATCTAATTTGAGATATGTCCAAGAACCCTCTATAAATTGATTATCATTTATTTGAAATTGGAATTCTTATATTATTTCAAATGAGTGATTTATTCACATAAAGAAATGGGCGTATACATGTATTGAAATTTATTAATAATATTTAAAATTTTAATATATATATTAAATGGTATAGAATTTATTTTAATGAAATGATTTTTAATGGATAATATAGAATTATTATGGATATGTTCCAATGGAACCAACTATGATTACCCTTTTGAATGTTGAATTATACAAATGGGTTTGAACTAAATTTGATGATTTTTTACAGCCCAGATGGCACATTATGATAATTTTATCATGTACTAATCCTTTATTGCATCTTTTTTTATTCCTTTACATCCAAATTTCACCTTTAAAATTGGTATTATATACATTTAGGGTATTCGAGGTTGAGAGTGGGATGGGATTTGAGGGAATGTTCCAATGATTGAAATGTTGAGGGCTTGATCCCATGATTAATATTGATAAGGATCTCTGTGAGATCTATGTAACATGATTATATTACTAACATAGGTTAGGGGATCCTTAGTAGATAGGGGCATGATCTAGATATATGCTTCATTATCTGACTCGCATATCAAATATTCGATCCAATGAGACATTAAATGGTAAAGGACACACAACTGTGGCCATAAAAGTGGTTGGGAATGGAACTATTTTTCATGGCACCCCATGAGGTAGGATTTAAATCCAATGCATAGTTATGATGATATTTGATTATCTAGTCTATTGTGGAATAATAACTGTATGTAGGTTATACCCATGAAATACAAATAATTGACACTCGATACATGACACAATTCATTGTCACGGTGTGGAACTACAATTGAATTCCTTGATTGATTATAAGTCTTTATGCATTGATTTATTTTCATTATTCACCTTGAATTTATTTAATTAAATTTACATCATTGATATCAGTTTCATATTATAATATTCTACATGCCATCTGACTTTATTTTGAGAAATTATTTTCATATGATTTAATGAAAATGGTTAGATTTTAAATAGAGAAATGAAATGTTCATAAAATTGGTTTGATAAGAGATTTTGAAATATTTAAAAATATTTTTTTAATCTATGATTCATCCTCTCATTATCATAATGATATAATAAAATATTTGAATTAGCTTATGAATGAAATTAATATATGTAGTTGTGTAATCCTAATGAGCACTATTGGTCACACCCTACATGTAATATTTGATATTTAAAACCCCTTGTGATCTTATAGAATGTGATAGTTATTTTTACCTTTGTTTGGGAGTTCATTTTGGGGTGGCCAAGTGGCATGAATTGGGACATAGTGTGTATTCATGTACCAATAATAAATATGTTTTTGGATGCTTTTTTATATTCATATTTTTTTATTATCTCCTTATACAATACATGATTATACTAATGTATGTATCTGATGATGTTTTGATAGTGTAATCTTGTAATTAAAATATTTTATCGGTAAAATAATTCCAAATAGTTTTTTCTTGATTCTTGAGATCATTTCATCAGCCCATGGGGATCAAGGACGATATTTGGGAATGAGAGAGATCATATATGATATGAGCTTGGATAGTCCACCGGGATGGTTCATTACAAATTGAATATATGGAGGTCATTCCAGGAAAGGAATAAAATATCCTTGAAAGACCTTATTTTATTTGCATTGATTCATATTTGAAATAATATTATAAATGTGTTGGTAATTAGGGCATAATTAATGTGTGAATTCTCTATCACATTCTACCCATGATGAGACTTGAGTTGTCATTCTTGCAGGTATATGAGTCATTATTTTTAATAACTGGGTTTCTAATGAATAATGATATTTATATTCTTAATTAGACAATCAATGATTTTGGGAATCTCTTAGGTGTTTTAGAAGAATTTTGGTATAATGTCCATAGTAGCACAATGTTTTCATGGTTTTCTAAACATTAAAGATTTTATGAGTTTATTCTAGAAAAATTTCCAAAAACTTATTTCTTTAGTGTGTGGTTTACCAATATATATGACTATGTCCTTTATAGTTCTAATTTGGTTCGAAATTTGAATCCTTATCCATTTTATTCTAGGTTAATACACTTATGTAAGGTTTGATAATATGGTTATGGATGTGGTTAAATTTAAGAACATGATTGGTTATTTCAGTTATAATACATTTTTTATTTATTTTAACCACACTAGGAATCAAAATTATTTTTTAAGAAATGTTTTGGATGATTTTATTGAAAAATGTTCTGATTTACCTAAACAAAGTGTTTTTTGAATTTTTTAGGGAAATATATTTTGAATGAAAATTTTGTTATGCCATACATAATGTTTCATGATGATATTTATATTTATAATTACTTTAAAATGAATACGGTATCATTAATATGAAAATGGGGTTAATGTTTTTGAAAATACTGAATGAACATCCATGAGTTGGTAAATGATTTTTAACGGAACTATGATGGATTTATAACTATATTTCTAATAGTTAAATAGAAGTGTTATGTTTCATAAAGGGAGAAATAATTTTTTGGGACAAATAATGAGTTGATAATATGTTTTATGTATATCTTTTACTTTTTTGTGTTTTATTACTATGCCATTGATGCACTATTTGAAGATGACCCTAAATGTACCCAATAATGATTTCAATGAAAAATTAAATGTTCTTTAATTTATCTTATTGTTAGAGAGTCCATTAATATTTTTCATAAGTGTAATCTCTTATTGAAGACTGTATCTATACAAAATAATGAGTGGTAGATCCACATAACTTCTAGCATTTTAAACTCAACCTTAACTTCGATTATTTTCAACCAACTTCTTTAAATGTAAACAAGATTCTCTTATGGAATAAAAGTTGATAGAAGAAGTAGATGTGATAATTGTTTCTCTAGAGACAATAGATGCGTGTAAGGTAATGTCTATTAATTATTTTTCTGAGTTACATATCCAAGACTGGTGGTAAACTATGATACATGATTATATATATGATGAATTTATTCGTAATTAGAAAACTAATTATCCATTTAGTGATATTATCTAGTGGATTTGAATTAGGAGAACATTTCTAGGTTCTTGTGTTTTTTACGAGTTGAGATGTTGGTTATAGAGTATAAAAAATATATTCTCACAGTTGGTATGTTTCACACATATTTTTTTATGGCGACAACATGGCTACATGATTTGGTTAATGTTTTTAACCATTACTTTTATTTGTTAATCTAGTGGACTAGTTTATTTATCAACAGGAGATAATCAATATGAGGTTGTCATAAAAAGTAGAAATAGTGAAAAGACATGAAGAAAAGATCATCTCATTGGTGTTTTAGAATGTGAAATCAACTTGTTTGAAGAAAAATAATTTTTTTCCATCCATTATGGAGATCCGATTAATCCCAACAAGTTGTGTTTAAAAGAAATTAGTGTTATTAAATTGTGTGGTGGTTTGGGCTAACAAAATAGGTTCTATATGTTGGAATAACTGAAAAGTTAGTTCCATTCAATATTATCATCTCCTAAAATTGAGATTTTAAACGCTTCAAGATAATATGGTCTCATATATAGGCATCTGAATAAAAAATTTCTTGGAGTGGAAAAACATTCACCTACTAGATTCTAGATGTGGTCAATTTTGATCTAGCATTATGTTTCCAATATCTGAGTGAAAACTATACGAGTTCAATATTTTTGTCACATGTTTGTTTTTGGAAACCACTTTTACTATGATATTTTTTGGGTAATTACTTGATTGATGAATGGGATAGTTTCGATTTATTATGAACAATATAGTTGTCCATTAAGGATGTGAACATAGGTATTCTTAACCTTACTATTTGGAAAAACATTAGATACATGATTACTATTGTGTTCCTTATGATGGAGTAGAATCTTTGGTTGAAAAAACATTAGATAAATGTTTTGTTTTTTGTTCTGTGATGTTACCTTATTTTTTCCTGGATTGCTAGAGATCATTTTTGATATGTTGGTTGATCTACCTTATAACAGTATAGTTAATTGTTCTATACTGACATGGATGCTTGACCTCGATATATTTGGTGGAGGATAGTATTAGTAAATGTACTTATATAACTATGATATTGTGTATTTTTAATTACTAGGATCCAAATGGTTATAAAATTTTATTTTATGCGCTTATCAAGTGGTGAGGCTCAATGATGACAATTATTGTTTTTCAGCATGTGAAAGCTCAATGGGGGAATAATTTTATGTTCGTTTAATTTATTAGGAATTCATGATCATAGATCATTCCCCAGGGTGACTGGTTAATGTATCTCATTTGGGTCAGATAAACATTCTTTACTAATGTTACACCATTTTGATGAATCATTAAAATGCATGGAGATCAATGTCATATCTCTAGAAATTCTCTATAATGGAGGTGGTAATGATCTCTATATTTTGACTTGATTTTTGTTTTATTAGTGATGGATTTGGTTTTTTTGTCTTTGATAACATATATCATCCAACACACAATATGATTGAGGGAGTTACACTTATGTAATCATTTTCTATCTTCCAAAATAGAAAATTTATGTGAGAAAAAAACCTATAGTGTGGAGGTTATAAAAAACTAATACCTATTATTAATCATTTTGTACCATTTATTTTAGTATCAAATGATTGGATCACATAAGGGGTCGTGTCCTTCATTTTTTCGTACTATTTTATGGATTTTGGGCCAACACATGACTAAATCACAGTCATAAAACCATTAATAAAGACCATGAAACATTTTCATTTTCTGAGGAAGTGGTGTACAGATATTGTGTAGTTAGAAACCCCATGTAGACAAACCATAAAACATTTACATTAAGGGAAACATGGTTGGTTCCTTGTTAAGCATTTCATGTGGCCAATGCATTAATCTACTCTAGTTTCATTATTTTTCTCGATTGTTATGCAAATATTTACTAAAAACAATGTGACCTAACCCCATAAGTTTTTTGGATACTAACAGAATACCTTAAAATGATAATGAAATTGTTAAACCCCCCTAATTCAACCAAAATCACTTCCACTTAATCCAAATAAAATCATTTGGATTTTGCGATCCATATAAGAAGAATTATTGATCTCCTAACGTCCTTTCCTAGATGATCAATTTTACGATCAGATTTGTGATCCTATTTCAATAATTTCCTTTCGTATGGTTCTTGTATCCCTCTTAATCAATTTATTCCTAGCTCCAATAGGTAATTATGGAATTTTTCACCATTCCCTATATTATTGAAGTAGAAATGTGGATCTAGGGTCTTTTTTCTCTTCACTTATGATCCCTCTTCCTATAATCTGTTGTCACCAAAGAATGGGAAACAACAGAGATTATTTTTAATTTTATTATTCATTTCCATGATAGGAATTCAACTTTTTTCTTCATTTTATTATTAATTGTTTCTTAAGAATTTCATTGACGTGTGCCTCCATCCAATTCATGTAATGTTATCAATAATGTTGAATATCATTGGGAAATATTATATGACTATATTTTAAATGAATTTAACATTGCATTGGTTCTTTATCAGTGTTTTATATATTGTTGAATATCATTTTGTATTTTAATTTCCATGAAAATATTTTTTTAATGTTAACTTTAGGAAGGTGGTTAATTATGCTTGGTTTTGAATTATTATGGTAAAATCCATAAATTTAATGAAGTGATATAAACTATTTGTTGTTTTCTAAATACTTTGAAATGATTGAATTTGTGAGATGATGAAGAATCGACTTTGAATTAAAATAAATTATTTAAAATGGGCATTATTCTATTATTATTTTGTGTATTTTATTTACATAGAAATACCCATGATATTGAAATCTATTCAAATATTAATAAATTGAAATACTAAATTTTGATGATTATTGGTTTTTTTAAAAGACATATTATTTTAATGGCCATTTTTAATTATTATGAAGATTTTTATAAGGAAAAAAATATAATTTTTCTTCAGAATAATTAAGTGTTTAAATGTTGTTGATCTATAATTGGTGATGATTGAAGGCTTTGATGGAACATCCTAACAATTGAGTCATTTAATAATAAATTATATTCAATTTTCATTTATTCTTATTCATTCTTTTATGGGATGTTGAGTATAATAAATTTTACATTGAGAGAGTTTAATGGTTAATATAGGATTTAATTTAAGGTAATGTTCCCTTGATTGAATGCTTGTGGATTTGAGCCCATGATTTAAATTATTAATGATCCCCATGTGATCATTGTAACTTTATTACACATCTCACCCCTTTATACTAGTCATATGATCCTTACTAGATATATGGGATGATAGTGATATACTCTTTATTGGAGGAATCACAAACCAATCTAGTGGATCTGTAGAGAATAAATATGGTTTATGTAATATATGGGAATAAGGGAATGTAGGTGTATGTAGAACCAATTTTTATGATACCCCATGAGAGTAGATTTAATCACTAATATTGGTTGTGATTATTTTTTATTATATTCTATTTTTTGGACTCGATATAATATATAGTTTATACCCATAAAAATAACTGAAATTAAACTCCATACAAGAAAGTATTTGTTGTCACAACATAGAAGTATAGTTTCCCTGTATGATTGATTATTTAAACTGATTGCTATATTAATTATTAGTATATAACATTATTATATTTTTTATAATATTTATATATTTTATATCGTCTGAATATTTTTATATTTTCTTAAATATCTGACATTAACGTCTGAAATTGGTTTCATGGATTTTCTAGAATGTATTTATTTTTAAAATTGTGAAATATAACGACTAGTATTTTGGTTTGAAAAATGATATTGATATGTGTTAAAACATATTTTTAAACTAACATTCTTAATCAATTCATTGTACTAAAATATTATTAGGTTTGAGTTAACTTATGTAGTACTTCCCTAGATCCTTTGGTGGAATCAAACTAGCCTCTCAAGATCACTCCTCGATTGTGCTGTTTTGTGTTTGAATCCAATTAGAATATTATTGTATTTGGTCATGATTTCATATTACTTTATGGGTTCCAGTTATGGTGACCAATGGTAGAAGGCTTGGGACATATTGGGTGGTCACAGACCACTAGTGGATGGTTTTTTCAACTTTGTTCTGCTATATGATTTTTAATATATCCTTATACATGGTTTTATAATACTGATCTATGAATCTAATAATTTCTCCATTTTTTACTCAATGTATTAAAAATTTTTTGGGGTGAAAAAATTCCAAATGGTTATTAATTGAAGACCATGTTGAGAATCTATCTACACATTAAAAATTACACATGTATAAGATTCAATCAAACCACGATGACAACAATAGACCTAGATACCCATAATTTGGGTTTGAATCAGATTAATGATAAGATCCACATTATTATTAACTAACTATATAAAATAGTCATGCAATATATATGATTATAGTAAGAATAAAGTAATGTAGGAATACTTTTTCAAATGTTTATGGTGAAACCTTAACTAACATATTATCGTATCATGATTGAGGTTCTCAATAAAAAAAATAACATCGATTACATGTGAATTATAAAATTTATGAATAATTCATGAATGAGATTCAAATTTCCCCCACAGACCATTAGAAATATAATAAATCATTAAACCAAACACTATTTTCATGAAAAAATTAATTCATTACAAGAAATAAACCCTTAATAACAATATCAGCCTTAGTGACATGGTCATACCTTATATATATGTTAGTATATTTTAATAATAAGTTCTAACTCTGATTCTGAACAGATGTTGTCTCATGTCATTACCACTCCCAGAAGGGGCGTGTTCTGTGACTACACTAGACCCACCTCTTATAGGCAAGGGGTGATGACTAGTACCATGTAGGCATATCCCATAAATGGGAAGCATTTGCCTATGTATTTTTACACTAACACATATCTTCTTTCGCAAATGTTGAAATGATGAAACACTAAAGAATCAATGAATTCATTCCACTATGATACGAACAACAGTATATGATTGTAGAAAACTAGAAAGAAAATATGTTCAGAATAGAATCCCACAAAAAGAAATATTCTTAAATTTTGAATGCACATTCTCCTAAAACTCATCCACAGAGAACATTAACTAAAGGAAAAGGTACTCGATAACTATCTGAAGCTCTAAGAGGATAACTATACTCTCTCGTCTCTTTAAGAACCACCTTTTGTTTGTTCCTCATAGGGCACCCTCAATGTGTTGACAACCTTTACATGACATGGCACGTGTAGGAAACATTCATACAAGGGTGAGTGAAACAATACTCAGTAGGAAACATAAAAACCACAATGTTATACCACTATGAATATACAAAAAATAATACCCCACAAGATGGTACACAGGAAAATTAACATGTTATTAGTTTATAGTACCCATATTTATTTATCACGTGTAATTCCTAAAAATTCATGTCCTTGTAAGACATGTAGTCTTGATAAGACAAAAATTATCAATAAAACCAATAGTCTCAGTAAGACATGTAGTATTGATAGTACACATAGTCCTGGTAAAAAACATAGTCTTTTGAGGAAATATTGTATTCATAAGAAATTTAGTATCGATAATACACATAGTCTCAAGGACATAATCAGCCACATGATTCCACTCAAAACATGCTCATCCAAGGAGACCCTACTCCTCATTTCATTAGGTCTTACATAAACTTCTTGAATAACTAATATAGAGTATTTTAAAATTTATCACATGTCAAAATGTTCCCAATTCATCAAATGACTCTTTAAATGGATAAATGGATTTAAATTTATGATAATATTAGTTAAATGATCTATTACATTTCTATTCCATGGTTAGACTTGACCCATTGGCCACCCCAACTGGTCATGTCGACCCGACCTAACACGATCCAACTTGCTAGGCATGGTCCAGCGTGACCAATTGATCTCGGTTCGGCCTAAACCGGTGGGCCACCAACTATAAACTTGTTTGTCTGGTCGGGCTCTCATTTATATTGGATAGTTTTTCCTCAAAACCTATTTTTCACTAATAGTGTGACTCTTGCTCCACATATTGAAACATGAAATCCCACATAGTCAGCTTGAAGTTCCACCAACCCCAAGGACTTTCTACCATAGAAAGGTTCATTTGGCGACCTAGCTATTACATGGACTCCTCACCATGTGACCCCCATTGTCACCCCACTAGAAAGTGCCTCCTTTTCACCACATGGTCATCACTATGGCCTCCACCAGCCGCTCCAGCTACCACTACCTCACCTCACAGCACTACCACTATGCCAACAAGATTTTTCAACATGCCTCTTCAAAACACTCCAGTATACCCACACTAGATTTCCTTTTAGAAAACCCATGGGGGTATTCTTATTCTAGAATATTGGTGTGAATATAGATCAAAAATCTTTTTTACTAGACCTACTCTACTATGGCCTCTACTCCCGATTCAACTAGAATGTGGTGGTAAGATCATTATCAGAACCACTCCGAAACGTCGAAGCAGAAACTATAGGGTTCCAAAGGAGATGAAAAAAAATTAAAAATTAAAGGATTCACATAGAAATGTTTTATCATTGTATGCTAAAAACTGTTGGAAAACGAACAAGATCCATGGGATTTGGGTTAGATAACATATTAAATTGAACCCCCCTAACCTGTTATAAGTCCCACCTACATCATAAGATCAATCTCTAGGATAATATTTTCATATATTAGTTTTATTCATTGTAGATATCATGAACGGGGAAATCAAAAAAAATCTTCCCTTCCACAGTGGATTCAAACGCTGAAGAAACCAAAGTAGAGCAGTGATCATTTCCAAGATCCTTGGATTTCATCATGCATCGATCATCAATCCATGATTCAGTAATCATTCTCCAAAAAGAATATCCAGCATACTCCCCTTAGCGATTCAATGGAATTCCTAGAGCAATGCAGAAAACCTTAGGATTTCTACATAAGGATTACTTTATATTAAATCATATATGTATCAATAAAATAAAATATTATTAAATCACTTGATGAATATTACATCCTGTCATGTAATCTCACTGAAGCCCCATGAAGAATAAAATTAATTCACATCAAGGGAAAACACAACATTACAAACATAATTGTTGTATCAAAATCCCAATACGAATATCCATTCATGAGTTGTTATTGTTTAATGAATAAAATTAAATGTTAATTAATTATCTTACTTAATGTTACATCCAAAAACTATATTTTATACTTGACATGCGCTAGCTAATGTTTTTCCTATCATAAGGTAAATCCACTACTCTTAAAACAACGATTCACTTATATTTCTAATCTAAGCACCCATTCTGGTTTTATCCTATAGATTCAATAAAACATCTTGCATACATTATTAAAATCTGGAATGTTTTCAACAAACGATTTCAGGCCCACTGGTCTTCATAATCTTAAGCTATCTCAGCACCATATATCGATATTTTCCAAAATAATTTGTAAACCAATTTTTTTGAAAAAATGAGTCATGAAATCCCCACACATTAGGGGATTATTCCCCTAAAATATAAATCAATGGATACCAATTATATATTAGGGTAGTAAGAAAAAATTTCATCCTCCTTATCACATGTGCTCTCTTTGAGATATATGTGACGCCAAAAAATGAGAACTCCAGGAATTGATATACCCCCAATTAATCCACCCATCTCTGGAAAAAAATATAACATGCAAGTCTTTAGAATTTCATCCAAAATCAAAATGGTCTACTCGGTCAGGTCGCCTATCTTGGGGTGAATGCTAAACGCAAGAATAACTGAGTAATAAACTCTAATTAAATCACATCCAAAACTATGATATTAAACTAGTATCACAATATCATTCTATAATCGACCGGACTCCATTTAATCGAAGTATCTATTTCACATAGATGTTTCTCATGCTATATACTATTCATTTCTCTTGAATAGATACAAAATTGGCAGACATAGTGAGTCAATGAGTGACCACCTAGATGGTATCATTCCCCATAGACATATGTGGTAAACCAATAATGGAGTCCGTCGATATCCCATCCCATATTCATTTAGCAAACTCTTTGTGTTGGTTCGAACCCACTAGAACCTGGTGTTGCACCTCGTCTTGCTCACAAGTGAGGAAAGAAGAGACAAACTCTGCAACTCCCTTCTTCATTCGTGTCCAACCAAAATGACGACAGAGGACATGGTACATCTTCACCACACCTGGATGTACCTTTATTGGGTATGAATGAAACTCTATTCAATTATCCTCCTAGAATAGAACTATTTCTACTATGTATCCTCCTAAAATAGAAATGTTATATCCAATGTTGGAATATACATTAAGGTCTTTCCCTATTGATATCTAAGCATGAAAAGTCTTGTAGTTGGTGTCTCAATGCAATGCCTCCCAGACACAATATAACAATGGATGTGTGACAACCATCGGCATGAGGTAAGTTGTTCCACCTCCATACACTAAGGATATCTTCAACGAGGTGAACTGCTCTGATGTATCGTTCAATAAATGTGAACATGGTCTAATGCTGAGTGTACCATCCACCATATTTCCCTTCAAACGAGTATACACTATCTCAATGTTATAGCCATAGAGAGACTATATCCATAACCTCCTTCTAATGATTAGAACCTTATGAGAGAAAATGTACTTGAGACTGTTGTGGTAAGTGTATATGATAATCTAGTCTCCCATATCATATTGTCTCAACATCTTCAATGTAAATACTAAATATGATAACTCATGATTATGGGTTGCATATTCCATCTTGTGGAGTCTCAACTGTCGTGAAAAATTGGCAATCAATGCTTGTCCCTACATCGGGACACAATCAATCCCAATTCCTGATGCATAGTAGAACACCACGTACTCGACACACACCTCAAGACTTCTCAATACAAATGCATTAATAAATCTCTACCTCAACTACTGAAAACTCAACAGACACTTCTTCATCCAAAAAAAATGATTCCCATTTCCGGTCCAAGATCTCTAGGGTGTTTCTACTCTGGAAAAGGTTTTTATAAATATTTGATAGTCACCATACAATCCTTGGAATCTCTACACCTTGTCTACACTCTTTGTTGGTTCCCAAGAAAAAATTATGTCTATCATTCCTAGATCCACAGGGACACCTTCATCTAAAATAATGTGTCCCATAAAATGGTTCTCTTGAATCCAGAACTAACACATAGAGAGATTGTCGTAGGAATGGTGTTCTCAAAGAATTTACAATACCATCCTCATGTGTATCATTTTATCCTCTCCATATATCAACTACACTACTATGTCACTAATAAATTCCAAGACACTCTGATCTATTTAGGGTGTGAAGATGATGTTCTTGATTCACATTAACACTTCATGGTTGTTCGAAATTCCAATAATAATCACACAGTACTCATAGTGAATGTTTTGATATCTGAAATCCATATTCTGAATATCCTCATCATGTACTCATAGCTGATGATAGATAGAATTGTTGTCAATTTTTTAAACATTCCACAACCCTTTTAACTAAGTGAAGATGTCATTGATCATTGATAGTGTATACGTGTTACTCGCGGTCACCTGGTTCTAGCGACAGAATCCCACAGATAACCTCAATTTCACATCATCATCCTTCTCAAATAAAAATGGGTCCAAAAAATGTGAAACACTAGGTATCATGATGCTAATCCTCCACATGTCCTTCGAATGTACCCTCAGTTATCATAGCTCTATGGGAGGAAACTAACATAAATTTATAGATACTGGTTCCATCTCGAGGTATAGATCAATGAAGATGTATTCCTCCAAATGCACATGTAATCTTGTAACATCCTCATGAAATATGACCTCGTATTACTCCACCATTATATGAAATAGGGGAATCATATCATCCAATACAGTGAGTGTTAGGATAGTCAACTTATTTTTGGTCGGCTTCACCCTTCTTTGTGTGAGTGCATCATTTACTGCATGCATTTCCTTTTAACCAGTAAAGGAAAAACTAGTTCATCACCATGGACACACTACACTAGGTTCCGGAAATAGCCATCCTAACTCTGGAATGTTGATAACAATTCCATATAGAGAATGACATAGTAAGGCCTATAATCCACTAACAAGAGAAGAAAATCAAAACACTATCTTCCAAGAGTAATGCCAAGCTTTGGGTACTAATATGGGATCATTGAATCCCCTCATATATAAGTCTATATGTGTATGGTTCTAGTAAAACGTTCCACCAGAATATCCCAGTATTCCACAAGTTTGAAGGAATGAAAAAATGTTTTGTACATGTTTCTATTAAAAACAGAAGGTAAGTTGGAATGGACATTGATCATAACATTCATCATCAATATATCCTCTAGGCCATAGACCTCCAACGCCTATAGACGGACTCTTATCCATTAAGTAGTTCGCGGAGCATGTTGTGGAACACATGGGGTAGTGGTGGTAACATGTCGAATCATTGACCACCATATGTTTCCCTCCGTATATATCAACCCACTCATGTCTCTATCTTTTCCAAGGTGGTCCATCTACTTTCTCCCGTTCAACTGTATGATGGGTCTGGTAGTCGTGTTCCATAAATCCATTAATGTGGTATGAGTAACACACTCTATTCATTGAGTGAATAGAAACCCTTAGTTATCATTTTATGAAATTGACAAAAATGTGTCCCTATCAATGATTTTGGATACCTCTTGCTGAGGCCAATTCACCTATTTTCCCATTTTTTACAACAACACATTTTATTGTCCCTGCCATGTAAACATCAATGGTAATGGATCATTCTAGTACCCTATCATTTTTAGGAATTTAAAATGGGGTAATAATGGCTCAGATGCCATTATGCAGACGTCTCTCAAAGGTCTATATCTTACATCAATGGTCGTGTATCAAATCCATCTAGTATATGACAGGGTTTTTATTTCTTGATTAACATGTAAATACTTATATGTCAACATGTTGGAGTTTTAGAAGCTCTTGATTACTCATAATTTTCATCTTCGAAGCAGATTACTCATCTCTAAAAAGGTCCTAAAACTCTTCAATTGAAAGGTTCAGCTCATCGTAATATTAGGTTACCAAAGCCCACCATCGCCGTGCTAATCCATATAGATGGCTCACTGCTAGGACCACCATCTAAATTGATGGTTATCTAACTAGAATGAAAACATAGATCACTACCTCAATCCATCCCTGATCATCCTGTGAATAAGGCTCACATCTAAACATTAGGGATCTCTGATGTAGATTCTTCTGATGTGGACTCTTCTTGCACACCTCATCCATAGGACCTACAAGTATCATGTGATGCTCTATAGGTGGTGGTATGGTTGGTTCACTAATTAAAGGTGATATATTTAGCTCAAATCTCTATATCTATGTCTCAAAACTATGCGGATATTCCCCGTGATTATACAATATAGAAATGGATGGATGACTATGTAGAGGTATTCTATAATAAAACAATATGTACCACAAATAAAAGATTATACATGTTGAGCTGACTCATGAAGGAAATGAGAACACACCAAAATCTTATATGATTCATGTACCATTATTTGTTACCCTATAATTACTGTTTTCATGAACCAAGTAAAAAATAAAAATTCAATTTTTTGGGGTAAGAATATGTCTCTCACTACACCAACAGTTGATTTTTTTGGCCTGAAATCCAAACTCGAAACAGTTAACTAAATTCCACCAAAACTATCTCAACGACTCTTGGTAAAAATGTAGAATGAATAGCCAAAAATACCACTTTTCACGAACTGTCCCCGAAGGGGCCCATTCTATGACTATTCCAAGACCACCACCAATTGGCCAAGGCGTAGTGATAATCAACGAGTATCCATATAAAAAAAATTGAAGATATTGTCCTATGAAAGCTGACAAAGGAAAATGTATACTAGACCTAATGATGAAATGAAAAAAAATTATATAAACAATTAATGGATTCTTCTAAGATACCGGGAACATAGTATGATTGTAGGAAACTAGAAAGTAAATAGGGATAGAATAAAATCCAAAAAAAGAGTTGGTGAAAGTGAACGAAAATTTTATTGAAACACATCCATAAAAAACTACCTAATGGTAAAGGTAATGAACAGATGTGTGAAGCCATAGGATCAAACCTCAACTATTTATTCTGTCTATGTAGAGCCTAGTCCTAGTCCACCTTCGACTCCATAAAATAATTGATTTTTTTCATGAGACACAACACATCTAGGAAATTCCTGTGTTGGGTTGAGTAAAATAATACATAGTAGGACACCATAAAACCACAACAGAACACCACTATGTAGATAAAACAATAAGATACACAATAATATTATATAGGTAAAACTATATAATATTCATAATGAATTATTAGAAATAATTTCAAAAACACCCAATCTTGATAAGACACAAAAACTTGATGAGACACATAGTCTCAATAAGACACATATTCTCAATAAGACATGTAGTCTCGGTATTATATTTTGTCTTGATAAGACACAATATCATTAATTCTTGTAGCCTTTGTATAACATGTAGTCTCAAAAGGACACATTGTATCAATGTCGCAACTAGCCACATGATTCCACTCATATCAAATTCTATTCAGGATAACCTACTACTCAAGCAGTTAGATCGTATGTGAAAATCCAAGAAAAACTCACATAAATTATTTTAAAATGAAATTCTCATCGACATGGTCCCAAAAATTAAAACCCCTCATCAAATGATCACAAGGTTTTAAGTATATGATTGTTTTATTAAAATGAACTATCCTGGGTCTAGTCTGGGTCTGACCTGACCCGGTCAGTTCGACCATATCTAACTTGATCTAGCCTGCTACGGCCTGGTCTGGCTCGGCCAGCAGGGCACAGTCTACCCTGGCATCTCGGCCTAGTCTAGACTGGTCTGGCCCATTGGTCCCGCTATAATGGCCCAATTCTTATAGTATGGCCTACATGCACGCATGTTGGTTCATCCTCCGCACACGGTCCAACTTGACCCTCTGCCTTTGCTTCCATGTGGTGTTGCACCGCGTCCCACATAGTCGATATGCAATTTCACCTACAATGTGGCCTCACCACCACACCTAGATCCATGAATCCACCCTAACATATATGTGACTCCCTCTACACATCACCCACGCCCACAGTCACCCTGTTGGCTAGTGTCGTTGGCACCATGACTGCCACATGCCTCTCTAGCCTCTGCTGCCTCACCTTGTCGCACTGCCACCATGCCTCATCAAACCACCATCACGCGTCATTGGAACACCACACCGTATGAGATAATTCAATGATAATAATTTGGAATTATCATAAATATGGGTTCTTCATGTCTTGATCTACCCAGTTTCAACCTCATTTGGTTGTTTGCATTGAATCTAGGGGTCATATCATGCTCGGAACCAGCTAGTAATTTGGATCCAAGATTTGCAAGTTTCAAACATGGAATAATAAAATGAAAAAAAAGATATGTCCTCATAGAAATGGTTTAAGATTTTTGATCAAGTGTTCATGGAAAACAAACATGATCATGGGGATTTTGGATAGACACAGATTAATTAAAATACGGCTAACACACCACAAATCCCACCCATAATGTTTGACCGACCTATGGGTTAATCTATTCATGGAGTATTATACATACTTTATAGACTTCATAAATGAGGATATAAATATGAAACAAAAATAACACCTCACGAGGTTCAAATGATGATGATGAACAATGTTGTGTCATGATTGTTTTGGAGATCAGTTGATTACATCACACACTGATTATCAATCCACGGTCTCGTCATCACTCACAATGGGAAAACACTTCATGATAACCCTAGTTATTCTATGGACTTCCAAGGGTTATTCAGATAACCATGAGATTTATAAATAAGGATTATTTTAATGGAAATATTCCTGATGTTGAGAATATAGTTTTTCGGTAAATTATTTAATGACAATTATGTTTTTTTGGGGTTTTCCATAGAAGACTAGCACCGACTATAGATATTTCGCAATTTGGGAAAAACACATTATAGACTGAATGGTGGTATAGATTTCCAATCAGAGTCATTGTTAAGGGGTTATTATGGATTTAAAAATAAAATGACATTAAATTTATGGTTTAATATTTGTTAGGTATAAAAAATATCATTCACGGCCGACCCAAACCATCCAATGTTAGGATTGGCCTAAGGTAAAGCTATTCACAAAACACAATGGTTCCATAAGATTTCTAAATCTATAACACAATCATTATTTATTCATATTTTTCCTCAAAAAATGATCTTACTCATTAATAAATACTTAATAATATTTACCTAATGATTCTAGGCACACCAGGCCTCATAATCACACGCTTTCTTAAAGCATGGTCTTGGAATTTTCCTATATAATTTTTTAAAATAATTTTTTTAAAATTAGAGTCATTACAACTAATATATACGATATGATTAATAGTAATATATAAGGAAAACTTATTTGAAACTATAATTAGAATCCCGAATCTGATTCACCTACATCATGGATAAACATAGTTTCACATATCACCATAATTTGTCCATGTATGCTAGTGGTTGTCGAATAACGATGAAATTTCTCTGTATACATAAAAAGACTATAATCTCTAGATCATGTAACCATAAATCCCATTCAATAAATATCAATAATAACCATTATGAAATAAAATACCAATAATAGTGGGAATCACAATGAAATTATTATCATTGTAAACAAAATAAATTATGCAATAACAAGATATACTATTACAATTTCACACAATCATATATATGTGTATGTGAACTTATATTGGGTGACCTTGTTTATTATAGTCCAAAAATCAATCGAAGCTCGAGATAACCGCAAAACTAGACATGATACTTAGACTGATACTATTTTAGGTCTCTATTAATGATTCTTCCTCTCATCCATCAATTTATGTAGGAATCTTCCCTTTACATGGTTTGTGGTTCATTATGTGTGATTGGTTAAAGTGTTTCCAATCAACTAGGGAGTAAAAACATGTATGTAATAACCAACGGTGTACCTATGTACGCATAGTAATTAGATATGTAATCATCTAATGTAATTCACCAAACATAATGACCTTAAATAAATATTAGTTTGAACATCATTTATGTATTGAAAACAAATTCAACAACATTAACCACATTAAATGATAATATATTGATAATATATTCACATGGTATTTTCAATATTATAGATAAAACAAATCAATATAAAATCCTAGTATATATTTCTCATGTATTCAAAAATACCCTATAGTACCATATTACTCTCAATTTTTACTCATATTTAGAAATGTTCACCAATATATCACACTTTTGGAATTATTTTCTTCCACAGAACATATAACATTAATAATTAATAATTAATAAAAAATAACTATCAAAATCTAAATATAATATTACTTTAATTAAATAATTGTATGAAACAAAAATATTATTATAATAATATTTTGTTATTTATTTATTTATTTATTTACATTCATATGATTTTTTATTGATTCATCTTGATTAAATTATTGCACCTAATAATAAATCGACGGATCATGTCTTTTTAAATTTATACATCATCATCAGATATAAGAAAAAATATCTTCATTGAAAATATTATCATCATAACAAATATATATTCATAATGGAAAATATATCAAATAAACCTATTAAAAATTCATGCATTCACTTCAACAAAAATTTTCAAATAGTTTAAAAAATATTAATTCTGAATTCCCATCAATCCACAGTGAATAACTCTATTCAAATGTATTCTCTCAATATTTATTTCACATATTAATTGTTACTCCCTTTATATTTATGTAACCCCCTTTATAATGTATTGAAAAGGATATATTTTGAGGAATATCTATGTTTTATTTTCTCCTCCTTTGACTAAAGAAGTGAAATAAAATATTAGAGAGAGTAATGAGACACTAGAATATGTATATTAAAAGGATGATCATGTACTCCAAATATCATCATGAAATTAAGAATAACATCTTCAGGTAGTGGAATGGTTAAAATATATACTATTATCTCCTTTATGTAAAAAAATTCTAGGTTTTGTTCATTTTATTCTATATGGTCCATGATGAAGTGATTCTTAATATTCATTTTAATAATCCTTGACTATTATATTGGATTCATTTATAAACTAATATAACTCTTTTTTCTCACAAACAGAGTTTGTAAAACATAAAATCAAAATTATGGTGCTCCTATTGTGTTCTCATCCATATTAATTGAGTTATAGGATTAATTACATCCACAAGTGAATCATAAAAAAATCTCAATATTAGGAAATTATAATTCCTAGTGTTTCAAAAAACACATATCTCTCCAATGAAAAATACTACACTGTAGACGGATATCTAATATTAAATAGAAACATCAAAATCATTATTTTTCTATACATATAATTTAATCACTCCCAAACAATCATATTTAATCCCAAAACCTATTGCATATTTAATATAAACCATAGTTATCTTTTCACCATTTAAAGTAGACTCATTCGTTATACATTGTTAATTGTCATATAGGGTAACAACACACATCAAATATGTTCATGAATCTATCAGGTACGATAGACTTCCAATTGGCTCTAAAATATAACTTGGACATATTAATTAATGTATTCATCTTTGGATAATTTTATTTCCAATAATTTTTTTGTCATAAAAATATTATAATTTTCCATGGGGAACCATTTTATAATTTTCCTATGCTGAAAATTTTCATATTGAAAATTGTGATCATTATATTAGAGAATTTGTTGGCCAAGAATGTACTTCATCCCTCAAAGAGTATTAATTTAAAATAGAAGCATCATATTATTAATAAAATATCTCAAATAAATTCATAATTTTTGTAATATATGATTACATGGAAAATAATAATGAGTGAATCCTCTATGAAATTCATAATGTATAGGTTGTATTACACCTTTTATTCTATAAACTATATCTTTTTCAGTTAGTTTTCCGGCATAGAATACCAAATCACATGACACCGGTTTCGACCTACATAATTCCTTACATATCATTCATGAAAAATTCATATTTTCTCAATGTTTGAAATAAGAATGTTAATCATTTAATAAATCCCCTTCCAACTCATCATTTAAGTAGTAAGAAATTACAAATGTATGAAAAAACATATATTAACAATGGTATTTAGTAGAAATATATAATTGTATGGAATCAAAATTTGGAATCATTAAAGAGGTATAAATAAAGTGTACTCATTCAGTCTATGAATAACATTAATACAAGTATGAGTCTTACCATCCATTAAAATTTTCCAATCAATTACATTCATAACACCCACTTTTTTCTAATGATGATATTATTTTTATCAATAATTAAAATCTGACAGAATCAATTATTCTCTCTCTTGTATTCTGATTCATTCGTAGTATCGTCCATCTCCTGATGCATAAATTTTTCTTCAACATCTATGGGTTTAACAAGATAAAATAATGGGTTTGAGATATTTTAATTAATGATCTCAATGTAGGTAAAAACTGTATTTTATATCAAATTAAATTTTCAAACTTTAATTTCATTATCAACATTATTTAGGATATATTATATTGGTTTGAATCACATTTAATGGACAGATTTTCATTCCCAATATATATATCATAAACTTATTAATCATTTTATGAAAATTATAATAGTAATTAATGAAAATTACATTTTCACCACCCCTAGAATGTACATAATAATGTTTATGTTTTTTTATTATTCCTAAATAATCTTATAAAAAATATCATAATTTCCCCATATTTTATATTTTTAGTAGCAATATCCTCTTTCTTTTAAAAGATATCCTAAAAAATTCTAAAACACCACTAATTTCAAAAATAAAAATATTATTGAACTTAAACATTATATCAAATGGAAATAAAAATTCATGTTGATTATTCCAGATATATTATTTTCTAAAATACATATCGTAATAGAAAATAGAAAAATATATACTATGTAAACAATTGTTTTTAATTAGAAATATTATATAAATATAATTCTCTTAATATATTTAAAATAATCATATTTGATAAAAATTGATTGGATCATCTCTACAAGACATATATTCTTAAATTCAACCAACAAATTATATTGTTCATTTTATAGTGTAATGAGATAAATTAAAAAATCATGATTGTCTAGAGAATAATTAAACATTTATTATGTAATATCTAGTCCACTATATTTCAAGATCATGTTAATAGTAATAACATAATCATTTTCAATAATTCATTGAAATCATTTAAAAACTATTATGTACGTAAACATTGTTTTTATAAAATATACACATGTAATGTGAGTGAATTAGAAAATAAAAGTACCAAAATAAATCAAATAAATTAGTTAATTGTTTCATATTTATCCCACAACCATCTGAATGAATAATCTACATTGGTTGAGTCTACTGAGTATCCACCTTCATATGAGAATATTTATCAAGATTATTGGTTCTGAATAATGATCACATCTTGTACCATTCACTCTTCCTTATTTTATTATCAAAAAATCTAAATGAGTTTTCTTGTTTATATAATATTGGCATTGAGGAAAAAAATTCCATGAGGCCATATGTCATTCTCTATATTGATTCAGAGATAGCATAGGTTTTCATCAGCAAAATCATGATATATGTTTTCTTTAGATCCATTTACTCTATTAAAAAAACTAATATCTATTGGATTCTTAACCAAAAACCCATAATTTAAAAATATATCAGTGTTTACATTATTAAAAATATTAAAAATCATTAATAAATTGTGTTTCAATGCATAAATATATATAGTGTTTTTTATTTCATCATTATCATCAAAATCATTATTGAACTAACTAATTTTATCCCATGAGATCCATAGTTACCATCATTAATTAATCACTCCATGAAAATTTAAAAATCATATATGAGTATTGAATATCCATTAATATGAGATGAGTAATCACTATCCATGATCCATTTAATTTCCCCTATGAATGATTTTACTAAAACATCAACAATTATATAACGATTCTACCCATGACTGTATTTTACAAGGATTATTTTATATTATAGGTAGAATTATACTAGAATGGTTGATGGATGAGAAAATAATTTTCAGGGTTACTATGCTAATATCAAATTATATATACTTCTTTGGGAAATTTAAAAATGTTTGGACATATATATACAAATATATATGTTTCTTCTTATCTTTACTCTTTTAAAAGAAATGAGACCTCCAAGAATAATTGCTCTCAAGAATACTAGTCATGTTATATGGTTTTTATTGAACTAAAATATATTTTTCCTATTAACAAATCCTCAAAAATACCAAAAAAATCAATATAATGAATAAAATCATTTATATACATTATATTTTATTGAATAATATACTTATCATCATTCCTATACATAGACTCACATATTGGATCCTTTTTAAAAATAATGACATTTTTTAAATTTTTAAACTTATTGTTCTTTATATTTGTCTAATTCTATGACATTTGGGTAATAATATATATATATATATATATACATATAAGATTCAGTGCATGTTGGTCTTCCCAGAATATTTAGATTATTTATTTTCAAACAATTTTTCTAAAAAAATATCCAATATAACATACTTCATTTTATTTGAATCTCGAAAACATAATTATCCATATTTAATTAAATTTTTCCTATGTTTTTTATTCTTCATATTTTTTCTCATAGATCAATGTACATTTTCTGAAATAGAATTTATAATGTTCGATATAGACTTTTCAGATATCTTTTTTTTTTGAATAATTACTACTTCATATGTAATAATTAATTCTCATTTTTCGTTATGATATTATTCCATATTGATGTTACGATAATTATCATAATTAAGAATATTATCAAAGACATATATATATACCTTAAAAATTTTTATTTTTCTTTTATAAAGAGATATAAATTATTATCGGGGGAATTATTCTACTTTTAAACATTCGAATATATTAATCTGGATTATAAACAACTGATATGAATTATTTTAAATATTTATTCAGAAATAATTCTATCATAGTTTACTCTTCATAATAATTATATCTTATTCCATAACATAGATAATTTTTATCATCAAGTTTAGAGATATGTATTTTCTCACCATGCTCATCACAAGAAGACCTAAATTATTATTTATCATAACTTCCAACACATTATTTAGGAAAGAAGTCCTCAATCAAAATTTATAATTATTCATACTATTATCATTGTATGAATCAATCAAATTTTCACATTCCATCCTTTTAATCATCTTGTATCAACAATATCTTTATAGCTACCTATTTCTATTATTTTCATAGGTATTTTGATGAAAAATTCCTAGTAGATATGCAATGATAACAATTATGGATATTAAATTTGTACCCCACTTTACCAATTCACATTTTTCTTGTGATAAGGAACAGAAAATCATAAAAATCATTCAAATAATTATCATAATTATAACATTTTTATTGTCATCATTAATATATAGTTTTTTGACATCATTGGTTTTTATCATTTTAAATAAATAAAAATTTATTCATTTCAATTATTCATGAAAATAATATATTTTCACATCACATAAGCTAAAAAATATAATGTAAACCAAATAGAGGTGTTCCAGAAGTATTTTTATCTTACACATAAGATATTTTCATATGAAAATTTTTTGGAATGTTATTCATGATCATATTTATAATATTAGAGTATTTGAACATATAACTAATGTTTTTAGTCTTGTTAAAACCATAATCTACACTTATGATGAAGCTATAAAAATATAATAATTATGAATTTAGATATCCTAAAACTTATGTCTCAAAATCCAAAACTTTTATCTCCTAAAATTGGAATTTTATATTCATATATATTTTATAATTTCTCCCAAATATCTTATTATATTTCATTATTTGGACCATAGAAAATTCAATCAATAAAATGGTATACAGGATATCATTTTTTAAAAATTAAAAATTATCAATATACATTTTTATTGATTCTTTAATTGAAGTATCATTATAATGTGGTAGGAATCCATCAACAGAATGTTAAAATAAAAAATATATGATAAATAATAGGTTTCGTAAAATATTATACATCTATAAATTATAACTGTTAAATTAAATTAATGGAATCCCATATTTCAAATTTATTTTAAATTATTAATTGAAGATAATTTGAATAATTGATTACATAATCATCTAGTGAGACTTATAATATTAAATTCTAAATATGAAATAAAAAAAATAAAGGAATCTTATATTTTATAACACATATGGTGTCACCAAAAATATCAACGAATACCATTTGCAGGTTGGGAATCTGTGATATTAATTTTTATGATTTTTTTAAAGAAACATTCATCATCAGTTAATGTGGACAGATTTTGATATTCATACACACATTCTTACACACAATAATATATGAAGAATATTTTGGTATACATTGATAAACTATTAATGTATATGGCTAGTCCTTATTGTTACATGAATTCTTTTCAGATCACAATATCCAATAGAATCAACCTATGGATGCCAACATGTAGGGTTTATGATTTTCAATTCATTATACATCTCCCTATAATGTTTTGGTGTGTCCTATGTATAAGTACATAATGAAATTTCAATACGTGTTTAAATTTGTAATGAATTAAATATCCTATAGTAATAAATTAATATCATGGAGTTAAGTGTGATGAGTTATTCTTCTATTTTTCATGCAGATAAATATGAAAATACTTAAATTTTCATGAATGTAACAGAATTCAACTACAACTCTCTTCTTATTTATTATGAGTTAAGATTATAAAAAATTTCTTAACGCCACATATTATCCAATATCTCACTATTATGGGATATTTATAACCAAATCACCCTTTCATCTATTTAATAAGATTGATGATTTTATTTAGAGCATTTTCCCATGTTCAAATACACATTCTCGTAATTTTGTTTCAATGCAAATTCAATGAACAATGTGAATATTATATCTACTATTTATCATTATTTTATATTATTTTATATATAATAAAATATTTCAAGATATTTGAATTTAAATTATATAATTTATTTTCATGATTTTTATCACTTTATTAGAATTTGGGGGGACTCATATTATACATTGAAATTCCATATTGAAATATCCAAAAAACAATTGTGCAAAAAATAACGAATCCCTTGTATTTTTAGCTAAATTTTCAATATCATCTAAACTAAACATATATTCCATGAAAACATAATTTTCCATAATCATAAATCATTTTATTGAATCATATATTTTACCCAAGATTCATGATATTTATTCCAAGGAGTATCATTTCAAATGGAATTCATTAATAAACTCTTATATAAAATCAAGAATAGTAATGATTAAATTTGATTTATACTGCCATGAATAATTTCTTAAAATTCCTTTAATGATAACAATTATTTAATAAGAATATTTAATTATATAAAACTCTATCATTCAATCTATATCATAATATTAAATTTATGATGTGAGGATCCTTTAGAAGAAGAGATTATAGTTACATATTACAAAATTTATACCAAAATATGACATTATCCTTACACATATCTTTTTCATTCATAAATAGAAATAAACATTCTGACACAAAATTATGTATACAAAGAACCCCAATAATCTGTACACAAAAAAAATCATGATTACATTAAGATAAATGACGTTTACATAGCTCTGAAATCATGCATATGAAAATATAGAAAATTCTAACCAAGAAATCAGTATTATGTATTCCAAAATAAATATAATTTTATAACACGTATTCCATCTTAATATGATAAATTTTAATCATTTTTCTATATTAAATTTAATTTATTATTTAATATTATTTAATATTAATAAAATGATTATAATTTACATAATTAATAATATATCATTTTTAAATCATATTGATTTTCAAAATATTTTCAATATTAAATTTTTTTCTTATTAATATTTATTCGATTTTAATTATAAATTTATAATAAATCCTTCATATATAAATATAATTTCTAATATCTACTTATTTTGAATTTATTATGAATTCATTTAAAAAATTTCATTATAATTTATTTATTATTTAATATTCAATATATTTTTAATTTAATCATTGGTATGTATTATTTATTATTAATTTTTAATTTTAATTAATTTAATTTATATTTTCTTTCTTTAGTAATAACAAATTTGTTTATAGATATTATTAATTTGCTAATATTTGTTAATGATTATTATTTATTAATTTTTTATTTGATCATAATTTATATAATAAGTGTTTATTATAACTTCAATTAGTAATTTTAAAAATTTAATCATTATATAAGTATCATTAATTCATTTTAAATTTCTTATTACTTGAAAATCATTTTTATTTTAATATTATTTTTTATTTATTCATTTTATTATAAAGTATAGTTTTTTCATTCAGTAATATTTATTTTGATAAAATTATATGTAAATAGTTAATATTTTTAATATGTTATTTAATTATGTAATTAATATTTAGAATTTTCCCCTTTATATTTTTTTATTTAAGAGCGCTACTTGTTTTGAACCTTTATCTAGCCTAAATATTACACATATCAAATGAACCATAATCAATACATTGATAACATTTATAATAGAATTACCTTATATGTTCTATGAAATTACTAATTAATGGAACCTTTATATGCTCTTAAATTTTGATGGTGGCCAATTTTTTTTGTTAATCACTGATAATGGTGTCTTTGACTATCATTTTTGGTTCATGATGATAAATCGATTTATTAATTTTATGAAAAAACCATAAAAAGTCATTATCTTTTCATCAGGTCATTGATTCATCTATGGAACCAATTCATTTAATAATAAAAAGATAATTATTTTTGAAGACATGACCATTAAAACACAAGGAATGAACGTGATAACATTTTTTCAATGAATTAAGGAGAAATAATCTTAATTTTTTTCAAAATGTTTCACCCATGTTAATTTCATAAAATTATTGTTTTAAAATTAAAATATTTTTATCACCATGTATTTTATGAGTTTTTCATTATCAATTCATATGTTTCTTTAACGATATTTAATTGTTTCTTATTTTTTTAGTAGTGATTTCATATTTTTATCACCCACACCACTTATCTATGCTTATTATTTTTTGTTTCCTTTTGGTTAATAATCATTTTATAGTTGGACTATGTTTTTCTATATTAATATAAGGTTATGGATGATTCAGTTAATGTTAGATTTTTGGATTTAGATTATGGATGTGGCTTTAATATTTTAAATGCCATAAAAAAATTAAAAATTATCTATTTATGGTGTTTATTACCACAACATCATTAAAATTTTTATTCAGAGAAGACAGAAAAGAGTACAACACAAGACCAAGTAACGTCAGGGGGGGAAATAGTGGAGACTTAATGCATCATTTTTAACAAAATGTTTGCACTCATTAGGAAGAGACCCCAAGCTAGAGAAGATAGTCAATGATTCTCCCGGACTGCCTTGCCTGGCGAGTGAGTCTGCTACGAAATTACCTTCACGACAAGTGTGGGAGACACAAACATTGTGATTAATAATACTTCTGCAGTACCAGACCAAATACACCAGATTCCATGGGACATCATCATTATGTTGGAGAATATTGACCAGCACCGCCAAATCAGATTCCACTTCCAATATTGAAAAATTGTATCGCCTGTACAAGGAAAGACCCAAGGACATAGAAGCGGTTTCAAAACCCAAGGAGTTACCAGAACCAAAGAAAGCGCTAAAGCCAAAAATCATGTAACCTCTATCTTCTCTGATCATACATCCTCGAATCATGTTCCTGTCAGCACAAGATCCATCAACATTGAATTTCATGCCAGTGCGATGTGGCCTCCATTTGACCCATCGACGTTGGTTTGAAGAGATGGTAGAAGAAGCCTTGGAGACCTCTGGAAGAAATATCCTAAAAGTAGTATAATTACATGTGACTTTAAGTAGGCCATCAAATTCATCAACAGTAATTTTTCATCAAATTTGAAGGTTCCACAGTGACAAGGGAACCACAAGGGGTAGTTGTTCCATTTGTATTTATAGTGTTTATTAATAAAATAATGACGTATCATGTATTTCAAAATTAATACCATACATTAAATAATTTCTCATGTTTATATACCTATATATAAGTAATAATACTCTTGTGTAATTGGAACCAAATGGATCATTATGAATTAGATATATGAGTCAGAAGAATTTATTATAAATAATTGTACAGTGGAAGCAAAGTTTACAACCATGAAAAATGGATTAATATTAATTATTAATTTACTCCATTTTCAAAAATAATATATATATAAATTATTTTTTAATTTACAACAAATTGTGGAATTAATGTTTTTGGAATGAATTTTAAAATTGTATTTTTAAAGGATATATTTCTGAAATGTATTAGGTAAATAAGACCATGTTTTTTTAGAATGAATATAATCATAGAAATGTGTTGAAACTCTCGATATATTGTTATGGTTTGAAACAAGATCAATGTTTTGACTGTTAGATTTTATCATTGTTCCGATATAATAATGGCTTTTATTAGAAAATTGTAAATCCAAAATGTTTTATTAAAAGGGATTCAAGGATTTTTAAATTATTAAAATTTTGGATGATCATATAGTGTTTGTTTCTTGAAGTGAGTTATTTTATTTTTAATTTTCAAGAATCATGTTTTTACATTTGTTTAATGAGTCTTATCGTTGAAATGAGATTAATTTTAGGATTTCAAATATATCAATGGAATGATGGTATATATCTTAATTAATATTAATATGATAATGAATTCCATAATGTTTTCATCCAAGATGATTGTAAATTATTAAAATATCCAACGGTTGATTCTTGTAAGTTGGATTATGATGAAGCAGTAAAATTTATTGATAATAAGGTATTTTGATCCATGATCTGTAGCATATTTATTTCATAGTGTATTGACTCTATTTTTTATTTGGTATTCAAATGGTAATTATTAAATTATAATCAATAATTAATAAAATTAAATACAATTAAAATTGTAAATAAATATATTAAAATATCTTTGACCCTAAAATTATTTTTTCCTATAGATAATTCATTTGAACTATCTAGTTTTTCCAATTACTATTTTGGTGGTTAGAAAATAGATATACAATTAAAAAAAGTATGTTCCTCAATATTAATAAATTTTTAGAATCCTAGAGTTCTAATAAATTTAACTAAGTGGACTTATAAAATAATGAAATTCAGTATGGTTCACATGTATCTTATTATTTATTTTCCTCATGTATGAAAATTTTAATTTTAATTTTTAAATTTTGTTTAAAAGAAATAAATTTTTATGATAATAGTTATATAATATTTATATATAGGAATACTATGTATAATTTTAGGTAAAAACACATTGATATATATATTACCTTATTAGATGTCATGCTTATTATGGGAATATAATCCAAAAATATATTTCCATTGAAACACTGTTAGATGACATATATAATAATTCCATCGAATTTGAAATGTGTGATAAAATAAAATTTATGCATAGTAATATTGAAATTTATTTGTATAATTATACATTTACATGGGGTTTTATTCAATTTATGATTTTATGATTAATTCAGTTTACATTTTTTCTACGGTTTATGTTTAAAGTTTAATTTCGATTATAAGTGCGACACTCAAAGTTTATTTTAATATTTTCAAATAATTTTAATTTATATGATATATGTATTCACAAAAACACAAAAAATAAAACATTTCATTACACATAACACCATTTTAATCGTGGACTACTTGAAATAATGGGTTATCTTTTGTGACAAAGAACAATGAGTATTATCAAAACCGTGATATATTATTAATATTTTTTAGAAGCATATTCTATAACATAGAAATTAAACATTGTGAGATAAATATTAATAAATAATTTTTAAATCTTATGTACTATGGATATAAATAATGAAAACATATTATTACAAACTAAATATTTTTATATAGAGTCAATATACGATTAAAAAATACAATTTTCATGAAAAAAGGTTTTGAAGTCTTTTTGTGAAAAATAATTTAATTTAATTTTTTAAACCAAAGAAAAAATAATTACATAAAATGAACATAATTTTTGAAATCAGGATATAAAAATTATCTTCGGTATTTTTTTTATATTATTGATAATTATAATTTCATGGTTAACTATGAAAATTGATGAGTATTAATTGAAAAATACATGCTCATTTAATTTATTAATAAAATTAATTTTTTTAAAATTATTATTTCTTCTAATTTAGTTAGTGTATACATCCATTAATTATATGTTTGAAATTTTAAATAATTTCATATTGAATATTGAAATAAAAATATTTCATATATTTGATCATTTTATCATTAAAAACCAAACCTATCATCACTTTTGCGGAATTAATATAAAAATAATTGTTTACAATTTTGTAAATGAACTTTGATAATATTTATTCCATATTTTAAATTTTAATGATTTCTATTAGAAAATAATGTCAAATAATTGTTTAACTAAATGAACTGTGAATGTAGTAAACATTTATTACCATAGTTAATGTAAAAATTTGTTTACCTAGGGGTAAAATAAAAATATATGGATAAATAATAGACTATAAATATTTTAGTAACATTTTTTTCCATATTTAGACCATTAAATCTATATGGATTGATAATGGTCCATTTTGTACCAATGTGACATAAGTGAAACATGGGAGCACACAATTCTTTTAGAAAATACTATGTGTGTCCTCGCCGATGCTAATGAAAGGCTACCCCATATCTTTTATTACTTGTTCCATTGAAAAATTTTATATTTGGAATTTACTTACTAAATCATACCTCAAATTCCCTCCCCTCATCCTAGAATCCATATTCTTTTCAAAAATCCCTTCTATGAAATATTTTAGTGTAAACCTATGGATGATACCCGAGGAAGAGGTTATGTATATAGATGAATATTTATGTATTATTTAATACTCCACTCTATTTAATTATTATTTTTACATTATTATATAATAAAATACGTTTCCTACATATAATGATATGTTTTTATGTTATGTTCATGTCATAAAACCACCTCTTGTTCTATTATTTGGATTGTGAAATAATCCTTATTGTGTATAGACAAAAACCACTATAACATCACTAGATTTATAGAACATTATTTCTTCAATGTAATTCAATAACATTCACTACACACAACTCTAAGATCAAGCACACCACACCTTACCAAACTAGCTTTTAAATAGCAGTTATTAATTATATTAACCGAATTTTTATTTTTATATAATCCTCATAATTTTAGAATCTATATAATGAGTTTCTTAGATATAATATAAGAACAAATTCATTTTTGTCAGATAAAAAACGAATTTTTTTAATTGCAATTTTACCGCCATTTAATGGAGTACCATTTCTAAATCCTATATTTTAAACTTTTTTATATTAAATTCAACAAAATTAACTTTCTCTTTAGAATTTGGACATAAAAATTTACTTTTGATAATTTTTTGGTGTTTTTATGATAACTTTCATATTTGGGTGAATAATGAAATATACTAAATTTTAACTGAAAACATATTTATTATAAAAAATCATTTATAGTCCTAAACTATAATTATGAATGGTTTGGAAATGTAATTAGATAATATTTTTACCATTTAATCCAATGTTGGTTATTGGATGTAATTTCACTATGAAATTCCACATAAACAAGTGTCAATCTTTTTGTAGTTTTTATTTCATTAAAATATGTTTTATGGTTTTCACAATGAGAATTAATTTTAAAATAATAAATTCAATTTTCATGTTTTGAATGTGTTAAAATAGACTTCATTTTTTAAATTGGAATATCAAAAATATCCTAGGATTAATTTTTTGTTGCTTCAAAAAACATTCAATTTTTGATGAATAGTGAAAAACACTGAGTTATTGGATAAACTGACTTATCATTTAAATAAATATTTATTTTATTTAAATTTATTATATGTTAAAATAGATACATAATACTTATATATGTTCAATGTAATTAATTGTAGTCATTATTTAATAATATTAGATATATAAAATTTGGTTGAACTTTTCACCGTCATTTACCCACCTCCATGGAAAATTTGAAAATTCGTATAAAACATAATTTTACCACTTATATGATAGGATTTTTAAAAATCCAAGAGACATGGTTGATATCAGTAAAAAATGTGGTTCAATAACATGAAAATAATTTTTTGTGAATATTAACTTTTTACTTTTCTTTACCATGGTTAAACATAAAAAGGGTAAATAAGGGTAAAAATGAAATTATTCTTACCCTAACAAATGTTATAATTATATTGGATAAGTGTAATTCACTCAAAAACAACTATATGAATAAAATATGATCCCTTAGATCTACTTAGATTAGATTAGTACATTTATTATTATTTTACTTAAAGAAGTGTTAAAAGAGATAAAATCAAAGTATAATAACTAAAACATTTTTACTATAGGGATAAACACAATAAAAATTTGAATATAAATATTTATTAGAAAGATAAAAATGTTTTATACATTATGGTATTTTGTTTATAATTTTTATATATTAAATAATTAAATTTATTTATGACACAATGATGATTTTGTAATTACTTTATTAATGAATCTTCCAAATCAATTGTATTATAAATATCAAAATAAATTTAATTTCATAGTTTTTATGGCATCCAAGAATTTTCATGGGGAATTTAACATGTTAAGGTTGATTCAATTTATCATTTTTGAATAAATAATGATGTCATGACTTTCACAAAAAACATATACCAAATAATTTCAAAATTAACATAAATTACGTTTTAAAAAAATACTATATTATTGGTTGTATACTATTCCTAGATATCTAAGGATCCACAAAACAACTTAAATAATATTATATATGTCATTAATGAACCACTTAAAGCTATATTGGTTGTTTATAGTATGTTTATTAACCATATAGTATTAGAATAGAAGAAGACACAATAAAAGTTAAACTATTTAACCAAGAGTTAAATCTAAAAGATAATGTTAAAATGGTAACCTAAACTTTTATAAAACCAATTGGTTGAGATTAGTTCGACCCCTAACCACCTTATATTCTAAATAAATCATTTTGGAGCCAATATAAAACTAAAATGATTTTGTATTAAAATAATAGTATAATTATTTCTTAAGGTGCACCTCACCCCTCTTATAAAAGGGAAGTTCACCTTCTCTCCAATTCACACCTCCATAGCCATTTGACTCGTCCAAACCCTAACCAAATTTCCTCTAAACTATCCTCGCTTCATCCTAGAGGCCTTAGTTTAATTATAAATCCTTATTATGAATCACTTTTGACCAAATCAAAAGGTAGATCCCAAATATGAGGTAATGATTTCACCACCATCTTTCAAGATCTTTTCTTCTTCCACATACTTTTTATTTTTTATTACCATACCAAAATAATAACTCCAGTACCATATATATATCATGATTTCATTATAAATATTTCACAATAAATTTCATTATTTTATCCATCCTATTAATAAAAATTTCACCATGCGTGCTTACGTGCAACTTATCATCTCCACGTCGTGGTGTAATTTGTTATTCAACACTATGATATTTAGATGGATATAATGATGATTAATATGTGTATAAATAATTAAAATAACATTTTAATTTATATATAAAATTAATATACAATCATATTAATTACCTTTAAGAAAATTATATTGTCATTCGTGCGTACGTACGGATTACCGTCTCCACGATGTGATGAGATTCATTTCCACATTCTCAATTTATTGACAATTATAAATATATATATTACTAATAAGTATGTAATAAATGACATAATAATTATACTAGATATATATATATATATATATATGTATGTATATTTATTTATGTACTTACATATATCTTGTTCATTTACTTAAGTTCAATACGATATGAAAACAAAAACAATGATTATGTGTATGTAAGGCCTACCATCTCCATAAATGGTGTTTTTCATTTCATATATCTATCGATTATAAATATTTATATTTTAAATATATATGATATATAAAACACGTTTTATATTATGGATGTATTTTAATCATGATCTAAGTGATACGGTCCAGAATTAAAAGTTAAAATATGTAAAATAAAGAATGCATTTCTTACCTGAAATGTTAATTTAATTAGAAAATCATTATTAAATGGGCAATATAATGTCATTAATGAATCATGTATGATTTAATAAATATTAATATTGTTCTGGCATAATGTCATAACATACAATGTTCATTATAAAGGAGGTTAAACGTACCCACGACCAATGAAAAGTGTAAGGTAAGGGGTTTTCATCTCACTACTTATTTTCGTGAGATTCATGTTATATTGCAACTATTTCCTTTTGTGTGGTGTATGCATGGATCAAAATTCTATTAATTGTGTAATACACTTTAATATATGTTTATTTACATCTTCATTGTATGATACTTCTTTCATGGGGTGTAGGATTCATAATTTTCCAAATTGGTAATGGTTAATTCCTAAATCTCATTATTTTTCGTGACGGTTTATGTGTAAGTTTTTACTATGACATATTTATTATCCATGACCATGTTTCATAATATAATTTTCAAAGGGATTTTTTATGGGACTCTTTAACTAAAAAATCATTTTAAATGTTTTAAAGATTTAATCTTCAAAACCATTCTCATTAATGTCCATTATTTTACAATGGTTGAAAGGATTAATTTATATGGAAATGAATGTTTAAAAATGCTGATTCCATTCAAATGTTTCATAGTGGTATGTGGTACTTTGATTCAAAAATCCCTTTTAAATAAATACCATTATAATTTTGGAGAATTTTAAATGTTTTCAGGGAAAGGGTATTTATCTCAAAGAATTTTACTGATCATTTTCATCAATATCATCATCCTTTAATAGATTTAAAACTTGTTTGAAGTTGATTCATTATGATACAAATGTTCCAAATTGTATTGAATGTTTTCTGATATATTTCTCTATGGATGTGGTATTTTTATACCATTCATGGTTTATTGATAATGCGTTGAAATTTTTTATGTTAGTTTTAATATGAATTTTTATGTTATATTTCATTATTTTCTTATGATGAATGTATTGGACTATTATGTTCTAGGTTGGGTACCGATAAAATAATCCCCCATGTTGGGGTCCGGTTATAGCAGACCCTCCGGGTTGGAATTTTCTTACAGAGGCTCTCCGGGTTGGAGTCTGGTTACAGAGGCTCTCTAGGATGGGGTCTGGTTATAGTTGGCCCCTAGGTCCTAGCACGAGGCTGTGACACAGAAATTAATGTCTGGTACTATACATTTCCTCGTTATCAAATTAGTTATTACATGTGATTATTTGACTAGTAGTGTATCCATGTGCATGTTTATATGGTAATGCTTTATTTTTTTCCTATATTATTTTCATGTTTATGTTTGAAAGACTACTGTTATTATTAATCATCTTTCCACAAATGTTTATAGCTTCCTCTAAATTATTTAACCTTACTGAGCATCTGGGATCACCCCTTTATTATTTTTTTTCCTAGGATATGATTATGTTTTTTATGAGTGACTTTCAAACATAATCTATGAGTCTTGGACAATTCTAATGGAATAAATTACTGTTGTTTTCCTTTTCATGTTTTAATGATGAACTTCATGTATGTAATGTATTTTTAATGACTTCTAAATAGATCGTTCCTTCAGGACCTGACTCCTTGTAAACATGAAAATGTATTAAAATAATGCATTGATTCTGGGTAACTGGGGTTGGTGCATTACATTTGGTATTAGAGGATGTTTAGTACAATCTTTGGAAAGAAGATTTTGAAAAATTCTGATTAGATCACAATATCCTAAGATAGACATTTAGGATTAGTATAGAAGAACGTCCTAGAATTTTGGTATTGGAGGGATTTTGTGAGTTTTCCAAGAAATACATCCTTGTCTGGATACGAGAAGGGAGAGGTGGATCTAGCATAGATGTACGTAGTGATGAAAACTAAAAACACCACTTTGAGCTAGACTCGAAAGGGAACTGGTGCACGACAATGGGCCTTGTTTCATTCTTGGTTATGACACTCCTAAGGGATTTCCATAGAACACATCTACTTTTCATTACAAGCCATTATGATGGATTTAGAAGTAAATATTTCCTCAATGAAAACATTTTTATTATTATAGTTTATATCCATAAACTGTTCAATTTATGTTAGTTATTTTACAAGTTGGGAATTATGCATTTCGATTCATAAACTAACATAATGTATTCTATTGTTTACAAATGGGGCTATGTAGATGAAATGAGACCTACGACAATACGCATGATCCTAAGAGTTTGAAGGATCATATATTTCATGGTATTAAAACAACATTTTTAAAGGAAATAGTGTCCCATGTATTATCATCATATGAAGAAATAGTATAATGTGTTAATAAGATAAGTAAAGATTTTTCGGAGACCAATGTCATTGAAGGGAAGACAGAGAATAAAAATTTTTGAGAGAGAAAGATGGATAATGGGAATAAGGGAAAGAAGGATTTTCTCGTATGATATAACTATGGAAAGAATCACCATGGTAAATTCATGTAGGCAATGGGAGTATGTTATAAGGGTTGAGAATAAGGACACCAAGTGCGTGATTGAAAGGGTGAAAAAATGGTTTCAAATGTATAATGCTTCATCTGCAAGGAGTTGGGACACTATGCGAATCAATGTCCATATCATCAGCGTATACCACAAATGATGATATTAAATAATAATATTGTTATGATACTTCTTAAGATGAAGAGGAATGATTAAGAGTTCTTCTTGTTATTAATGTATTGGTTCATTTGAGTATTGTATTAAGGATCTACATGTTATAAGAATTATATAGTATATAAGGATTGTACTATATTACTATTTCATTATGAACTTATGATTGTGTGGAACCAAGAAATGTGACTCAATGGAAATTTGAACTTTTTTGAAAATATAAGGTTTAAGGAAAGACAAAAAATTAATATTTTCTTCATACATAGGTATTGATTTTGGAATAAGATATGGTTGATTTGGATAAATTATATTGGATATTCTTGACTATATTTTAATTAATTAATGGTTTGTATAATTAATCATTATGGGAGCATTCAAAATTTTTGGATATAAGGAATATATCTACTATTATAAAAGGATTATTGGACCGTGAATGTTATCAATACGATTTTATTGTAATTTAGGGTGTTGTCATCTCTTAAAAGATTACATGATGATGGTATTCACATGTTTTTATGTGGCAAAAAAGTTATTCATTGTGTTTTATATCATTATAAATTTTGGACTGTGAGTTTAGAAAGAAGTATTTTGGATAAGTTTAATGGTTGGAATGGATTATGTTTGACATTGGATTCTATTATTGAATTAAAATCATTTTGTAAAATTATTTTTTTAGATTTTTTACTAAAGGACAATTCGGTGGTCGTTTGAAAACCAGTGGCATCCGGCAATGCCACAAGACTTGTACCCACAACCGAAGGATGACTAGGGTGAATCACCTACCACTGTCCATAGTGATGTCTTAGAATGTATAATTTTTTTTCAAAAGGTATGATAAATGAATTATGAATTGATTTCTTGGAACCATATAGGATTATGATAAATAGAGTATTTTTATTATCTTTTATAGTGAAAAATGATTTGGTGGTAGAAATTATGTAATGGATGGATCTATACTTGTCATGTTTATTTTATTATTATTATTTGACTAAATTAATTCTTAAACATTATGTAAGGTATCTTAAAACCAAAAATGCGGTATCTTAATACCTTATTTATTGTTGAAGCGATGATATATTAAATCATCATAGATTGATGGCTTTGAGGCCCTCAATTTTACACTTTTTTGTCATTGATGACCTCAATCACTCCCAATAAATAATTAAATTTATTCTCCAATTATGTGTCTCTAATTTCCACCAATTTTTTCTTAATTGAGATAATAGTTTGGTGGTGCCTTTTTCATTTCCCTTTCCATCTTATTAAGAATAGATTTTATTAACCCAATTTCCGATGTGGGTTCTCTACAAAGGTATTTTCCTATTTTTAACCTTTTATTTTCATAGAAAAATTTAAAATTACGAGGACACAATTTATTTAATGAGGGAGAATGTAACACCCCATGATTTTATAATATGTTATTTCATCAATGTAATTAAATAACGTGCACTACACACAACACTGAGCTCAAGCACACCATGACATACCAAACTAGTCATTTAGAAGCATTTATTAATAGTATTAACTGAATATTGAATTTTATATAATATTTTTAATTTTATAATCAATATTATGTGTTTCTTAGACATAATATAATAACAAATTCATTTGTTTTGATAAAAGAATTATTTTTTTAAATGATATTTTACCACATTTTAATGGAAACACATTTTTAAATCCAATATTTGATACTTTAATATATTAAATTTTTTAAAATAAACATCTATAGAATTGGGACATAAAAAATGTAGTTTTGGTTAATAATTTTTGTTTTTCTGATATCTTTCAAATTTTGGTAAATAACGAAAAATACTAAATTTAAAATGAAAATAATTTTTTATTAAAAATAATTTATAGTGTTCAACTATAGATATGAATGGTTCGGAAATATAATGAGATACTAATTTTACCATTTAATCCAATGTTGTTCATTGACCGTAATTTCACTTTGAAATCGGACATAAACAAGTGTCAATGTTTTGGTAGTTATTATTTCTTAAAAATACGCTTTTTGGTTTTGACAACATGAATTAATTTTAAATTAATAAATAAAATTTATATGTTTTTAATTATGTAAAATAGATTTTATTTTTGAATTCATTATATCAAATTTATCTTTGGGTTAATTTTTTGAATGTTTCAGAAAACATTCAATTTTTGATGAATAATGAAAAACACTACATTATTGGTTAAAACTGAATTTTCATTTAAATAATTATTCATTTTATTTTAATTTATTTTAGGTAAAAATAGATATATAATACCTATATTTGTTCAATGTAATTCGTTGGAGTCAATTTGTAATAATATTATATATATAATTTTATTGAACTTTTCAACATCTTTTACCCAACTCCTCGGAGTATTTGCAAATTCACATAAAATATAATTTCACCACTTCTATTAGCGTAATATCTAAAATACAAGAGAAGTGGTTGATATTAGTAAGAAAAATGTTATTCTGTAAGATGAAAATAATTTTTGGTGAATTGTAACTTTTTACTTTTATTTACCATGGTTAAAATTAAATAGGGTAATTAAGGGTAATAATGATATTATTCATTCCCTAAAACATGTCTTAATTATATTGGATTAGTGTAATTTCACAAAAAACAACCTTAGGAAAAAATATTATCCTTTTGGTCAACTTCGATTAGATTAGGACATTTCTTATTATTTTATTTAAAGAAGAGTTAAAAGAGTTAAAATCAAATTTTAATAACTAAACCATTATTAGTATAGGGTTAAACATAATATTAATTCGACTATAAATTTTCATTAAGAATATAAAAATATTTCATACATCATTGTATTGTATTTATAATATTTAGACATTAAATAGTTAAATATATTTATGACACAATGATGATTTTGTAGTTACATTATTAATGAAAGAATCAAATAAATGGTATTATAAATATTAAAATAAATATATATCAATGTTTTTATGACTTCCACGAATTTTTAATCTGAATATGACATTTTAGGGTTTATTAAATGTATCGTTTTTGGATAAATCATGTTTATATGACTTTCATAAAAATATAATACCAAATATTTTCAAAATTGTCAGAAATTAATTTTTAAAACAAATACTATATTATTGGTTGATATAATATTCATAAAAATATAAAGTCCACAAAAGGGATTAAATAATATAATATATGTCATTAATGAATCACATGTGTACTCTTAAATGTTTAGATAATGTTTATAAACAATATAGTATAAGTATACAAGAAGACACGGTAAAAGTTAAACTGTTTAACCAATTGATAAATCTAAATGATACGGTTAAAATGGTATCCTAAACATCTGTAAGACCTATTGGTTGAAATAATTTTGAACCATAACCAAATTATACTGGAAATAAATCATTTGGGAGCCACTAGAAAACGAAATTTTTTTCGTTTTAAAATAATATTTCAATCTTTTCCTAAGGTTCCCCACACCCCTCTTATAAAAGTGCACTTTTCCTTCTCTCAAATTCACACCTCCAATGCCATGTAATTCGGCCAACACCGGACCAAAAATCCTCTAAACTATCATTCCTTAATCACAGAGTCCATATTTTGACTATAAATCAAATCTATGGTTAATTTTTGATGAAATCAAAAAGAAGAACCCGAAGAAGAGATAATGAGTTCACCACCCTCTTTCAAGTTCTTTTATTATTCCACATAATCTTTCTTAGTTATTACCATACCAAAATAAGAAATTTAGTACCTTATATATACTTTTATTTAATTATATATATTTTTTAACCATAATAATTATTCTATGAATCCTATGAATGCTAATGTCACCATGCGTGCATACAGATTTTCCTTACCTTCTCCATATTGTGGTATAATTTGTTATTAAACACAATGTTATTTGGATGGATATAATGATGAGTAATATATATATAAATAATGTAAATGACCAAAAAATATCTCTGTAAAATAAATATACCATCCAATTGCACACTTTTATGAAAATTATTTTGTCAATCGTGCCTACGTACGGATTACCGTCTCCACAATGCGATGAGATTCATTTCCATATTCACAATTCATCAACGATTATAAAAAATATATATTACTAATAATTATTTAATATGTTACATAATAATTCTACTGGAGATATATATATTGATTTATATAAATTTATTTATGTACTGAAAAATATCGTATTCAATTACTTTTTTTCATTGCGATATGAAAACAGAAACAACATTTAAGCATACGTACGACCTACTGTCTCTGTAAATGGGGTTTTTCATTTCATATATACATCTATTATAAATAATTATATTCGAAATATGTATGATATATAAATCAGGGTTTATATTTTGGAATTATTTAAATACTTATCTAATTGATATGATCAATAATAAAAAGTTAAAATATGTACGATATATAAAGCGATTATTACCCAAAATGATAATTTAACATCAAAATAATTATTAAATGGGTAGTATAAAGTCATAAATAAATAATGTATTATATAATAAATATGAATATGGTTATGGTATAATATAATAACATACAATGGTCATTATAAAATAGGTAAAATGTACCATCGACCAATAGAAAGTAATAGGTAAGGGTTTTTCATCTCACTTCTTATTCCCGTGAGATTCATTCTATATTGTAACTATTTCATTTTTGTAGTGTATGTATAGACCATTATTGTATTATATGTGTAATAGACTTTAATTTATGTGTATTTACATCTTCATTGTATTATTTTTCTTTCATGGGATGTATGTTTCATAAGATTCCAAATTGGTAATGATTAATTCCTCAATCTCATTATTATTGGATAGAGTTTATATGTATGTTTTTACTGGGAAATATTTTTTATCCATGTCCATGTTTCATAAAGTATTTTTAAAATGGTTTATTTTTAAGGTAATCTTTTACTGAAACATCATTATAAATGTTTTAATTATTAATTCTTCTAAAACATTCTCATTAATGTCCATGATTTTTAAATGGTTAAAAGGATTTTTTCATATGAACATGAATATATTAAAATATTATTACCTTTAAAAAGTTTCATAGAGGTATGTGACACTTTGATTCCAAAATCCATTGAAAATTTCTACCATTATAAATTTTGGGAATTTTAAACTATTTGATGAAAAATGGATATTTCTCTCAAAGCGTTTTAATGATCATTTTCTTCAACGTCAATATCCTTTAATGGACATTAATGTTCATTGATGTTGTTTTATTATGATACAAATCATCCATATTTTAATGAATGTTTTGTGATATGTATGACTATTAATTTTTTATTTTTATACCATTCATGGATTATGTATAATGTATTGACATTTCATACATTAGTTTTAATACGAATGTTTATGTTATAATTCAGCATTTTCTTATGATGAATGTATTGGACTAGTTTGTTCCGGGTTGGGGACTAGTAAAAGAAATCCCTTCAGGTTGGGGTCTAGTTACAGCAGACCCTCTCTGTTGGATTCCAGTTATGGAGGTTCTCTCGGTTGGAGTCCAGTGACAGAGGCTCTCCGGGTCGGAGTCCGCTTAGAAAGGATCTTCGGGTTGGGGTCTGGTTATAGTTACACCCTAGGTCCTGGAATGAGGCATTGACATAAAAATTAATGTCTGGTAAAATACATTCCCTCATTATAAAAATAGATGTTACATGTGATTATTCGACTAGTAGAATATCCGGGTTCATGTTTATATGTTAATGTTTATTTATTTTTTCCATATTATGATCAAGTTCATGTTTGATAGACTATTTTATTATTACACATATTTCCATAAAATTTTATAGCTTTTGCTAAATTACTTACGCTTACTGAGAATTTGAGATCACCCCTTTTTTATGTTTTATTTTCCTATGATATGAGGAAATTAGTTATGAGTGACTTTCAATCATAATCTAGGAGGCTTGGACATTTCTAATGGAATAAATTGTTGTTGTTTTTCTTTTAATGTTATAATGTTCAAATTCATGTATGTAATCTATTTTCCCAGACTACTTAACTGATTAGTCCATCGGGACATGATTTCTTATAATCATGTCAATGTATTTAAATAATGCACTGACTCTGGGTTACTTAGGTCGGGGCATTACAACCACCATGCAAAACGATGTCAATAATTTTTCATTAAAAAATATAAATATTAAAATTTATGAGAGATTTAATTTTTTTATTTGGTATTTATGATTTTATTTTGAATAATGAATTTTTTTACATGTATATTTATGCATCTGATTTTCAGGGAATCTGATATTGTTTATCATTTGTGCAGTGGACTACCACCACATGAAACGATGTGATTCATTCATGATTTACATAGAAGGTATTAAGGATGGTTTTAATAAACATATATGATATATATGACATAAAAATTAATCGAGAATTATAATATATGTAATTTATGGTATTTCATTCAACCCAACCAGAAAATGGAAAAAACCATTCATTAATACGAATAATATATTGTCTCCATATGCTATGTATTTCATTTCATATTAAATTTTTTGGATTAATATAAAGAAATTTATACTTAATATATTTTATATTTTTATCATTTTTATAATTCCTGGCATGATTATTCCATGATCAATGTAATAAGGCGGAAAATTATCAAATCAATGAAAATACAAAAAAAACAATAAATATTATAGAAAACAAAATTGTAACTTGAAATTTTTAGTAAATGGGAGGAAAATGTCATAAGAAATAATATATGTTATGATATATTTGAATATATTTCGGTTATAGATTTATTTTAGACTTAATCTTTTTATACATGTGGTTTGAAAGAGTATTGTTGAAGTCAAGTCTTTAGGTAAGGGATTTTTATCTAAATTTTCCTTTTTTGAAAATATATTATGTCATGAAACTATATTTTTTCACAAGGTATATATTTAACCAGTTTAAATGTCAAATTGCGAATTAATTAATGTTCATGATATTTTTAGTTTCATTTTATTTTATTCCTTCATGGGGATTGTTATTCAAGGTCATGAAACTAGTGAAAATTTTATGTCATAATATTATCAATTTTTGGGATTATCTATGATTAAGAATCAAATATTTATTTAAAATGATATAGCTCTCTCTATAATTTTTAATAATTTAATTATCCTATAATTATTATTGATATCTTATTTTTATGGCACCTTTTATCAAAACAATTTAATTTATGAATATTAATAAAACATATTAATGAAAATCTGATGAAATTTTATTTTTTCCCAAAATCCTATTTTGTACCAAAACCATGTTTTCTAAAAAATTATAAAATTTTTTATTACTATATTATTATATTTAAAATAAATTTGTACCAATGTATAAATTTTTAAATAATGTTTCAAAATGAATATTTATATCATTTTACAAATAATTCTAATTTGGATTTTAGAAAAAAATTTGAAAATAATCATTGATTTAACATGTACGACACGTGAAAAAATTTCAATGTCATGGAAAATAATTTCCTCGAAGATTACTTTTATTTTTTTCATGTTTATTTTTTTCAAACATATTTATGTTTTAAAAATAGGTTATTAAAGAGGAAATTATATTTTCCTCAAGAAATGTTATATAATATATTATAGAATAATTTTTCATCAAAGATGACATCTATTGTTGTTAAATATTCCTTACATGGATAATAATCCATGTATATAATTATTATAAATTATCTAGATGGTTCATGTTTAGAACGGATAGATTTTTATGAAACTGGATTTCTAAATTGGATTATAGAGTGAAAAAAATTTAAAAAATGGTATTAATTTCACATATTAGGATATGAAGAAATTATTTAAAAGATTTATCCTTTCTAAAGGATATGATATAGTGGAATATTTATGATACCCATGTAATTTCATGGTTCATGATATGATGAATTTTTATCTTAACATGGAACACAAATTATGGATTTCATCATATGATAGTTGGGACGTATATCTACCTCCAATTCATTAGATAATTATGTATCTCCCGTTAGATAAAAAGAACTCGAATAGGGAATGAATCTACTTCACTATGGTATGAATAAAATTAGGGTCAAACTCAGTTATGTGAGTGAGATTTTACCCTATATTTTTTTTGGAATGGACCATAATTACTATGATGGCTTAATAAGTGATCCCATTATAATATGGTAAACTAAGAAATGATCCATGGTTATTATGTAATTGAGTTTCCGGGATTATGTGAATGCCACCAATTCCATGTCTTATGAAAATATTATTCATTCATGGTTCATTTTATTTTATTTTCTTATCATTCACGTCTTATTATCTTCTAATATTTTTTCCATGATTAAATGTTATGATTTTTGATATGGAGTTTCTGATTTTCAAATATTACGATCATGTTTTAATTTACATATACACATTTAATTCTTATGTATCTCCATTTTTTCCCTTACTGATCTTCTATTATCATCCTTTCATATTTTCCTTCCCATTGTTTTTGATGAAATATTGTGTTTATCTTATGGATTAAAAGGGTGATATTTTATAAGAACGTAGTATTAAATGACAAGGCACACTTATGGATAATTATACTGATGAATCTAATTATAAGAATATTTCATCAAATTTTATTAATGTATAAAGGGATTGGTATCCTGGAAACACATCATTTTATAGAGAATTTATGTGGCTACAGATTTTTAAATTATATACCTATGGATATAAACTCATTAAACACTATATAGATATAAACTCATTTGAGAACTATTGCATGACAATAGGTCTTATTGTGCACCTTCTTTGACAATACCAAGGGATTTTCATTGGAACTTCACAAACTATTTTTAAAAAATAAGGAATGGTTTAATTAGAATACAATAATGAATAACTTATAATAATCCTATGGTGTGATTGATTAAACGTGAACATGTAAGGATATAAAAATGTAATAAGTGATTTTTCCATATTTTAAATGTTAACCTTTTATATTATTGTTTCTTACACTATGATATATTGGATTAGTTAATGGATGTAACATAAAGGAACTGTGTTAAGGATGAGTGGAAAAATATTATTGATTTAACTCTTAATATTTCATGTTTTATGGGAGATGGGATAAACAATTTCATTTCTATGTTTACAAAACATTCTCAACCAAGTATTCATGATGGGATTTCCGGAAAATAAAGGTGGTAACAAAATTCCGTTGAGTCTATAATGAAACAACATCCACCTCCTTTTAGCATATTCATTAATCTAATAGTTTCTAAAAGATGAATAAATACAACTAAAAATATATTTTCCATTATCAAATCTCTAGAACATGAATTATTTATTTTGTATGTATAAAATTTTGAAGGGGAAAAAGAACAATGGCGGAATCATATTAATAAAAAATTAATATTGGATGAAATTGACACCTTGGAATGGGATGAGTTAAATAAATTATTTTTCGACACGTATGTTCCTTGTATTCACTGTATGATGATGGATAAGGAGTTCTTTGAGATAAAAAAAATCGATGAAGAATCCCTTTGTACCTATTTGGGATATTTTACAATACTAATGAAGAATGTTTCTAGTTTTATCATCAAACCTGAAATTCAGTATGATCAACTATGTAGTGTCCTAAAACCACCTATACAAATGGGGTTATCCATAAGATGAATTAGTAATAATCAATAGATTATTATATGAGGTATCATGGTGTAAATAGAGTTTAGAGTTACATATCTATCTCGTGGTTAAAATAAAGGAAAATAGAGTTGGGAGGAAAATCTAAAAACCATATAGAGAAGAAGTTTATCTCTAATATATGCTCAATGTGTGGATATAATCATGGAGTAAATATTTTTAAGGTGACTTGGATACATTTTATTAGTGTAGTGGAAGAACATTGGGAAATTTATTTTTGATGTGATGAGGTAAAATTAACTATGAAAAATAATAGAAATAAATTTTCAGATAATGATCATCCCAAACATAACTTTATTATTTGTAAGGACAGTGGGTATTATTCTGAAAAGATCACAATCTTAAGGGTTAATGAAGAGAATTTTTGTCAAGAAATTTTTTAATAAAAGGGTAAAGGGTAAATATCATGTTACAACTATTTATGATGATGGGTGAGATAAATATGTGGTGAATGGTATACTTCATATCCACCCACAAACTAATAATATCTTAATTTTATCTAGATAAAAAAATAGTTTATATATAATGATTATTCTTTGGGTATTAAAATTCCAGCAAAATGATTTTATGTACAATTATTAATGAAAAACAATAATGATATGATGAAAAAATCAAAGGTATATGATCCCCATCAATGTGAAATTAGTGTTAATAAGAATCTTTTAAATCTTATAATTCTTCCTAATGTGGAATTTTATTACATCCTTGGTATAGATTGGAATTATCTTCATAAATAAAACATAAATTGTTGAAGATGGGAATTAAAGATTTATATTCCAAATTGACATATGATCTTATATCAATATGTTGATAAGTAAAAACATCTAATGGATATTGCATATATTATATGGCTCTCAATTCTGTTTCAGAAGAGTTATTTATTTCAAATGGTTTGGGAGAAAATGACGTAAATGATTTACATATTTAGTGGAACATTTTTGAAGTATCATCAGATGAATTTTCTTTATATTCCCTAAAACAAGTATTTGAGTTATCAATATTACTCATACCTAGTTAAAAATAAATTTTAATGGCTTTGAATAGAACTGATCTAATAGAGATGAATGAATTAAATAAGAAACTCCAAGAGACGCATGAAGTGGGATTCATTCCGGCATGTGTGTCACTATGGGGTAATCATATTATTTTGTTGAAACAGAAAGGTTTTTAAATGTAATTGTGAATTTTTTTTATCTAGATATAAATAAGAAAAAAATTATGTCAAAATATAATATTCACCATATTGATTTTTTTTATATAAATGACAAAGATGTCTATAGTAATTCTATATTTACCTTTGGTTGGGATATACTAAATTGATTCTCTTATAGGTGTGTGTACCAAATGTAATATTCCTTACTATGTATAGACACAATGAATATATCATGATTACATTCAGTTTTAATAAATATCATTCTACCTTTAAGGATTTAATGAATGCAGTCACGAGTGTTTACCATGATTATTTGGTGGTATTCCTTACCGAAAATATAAATATATACTAAAATAGAAAGGAAGGGAATAGATATAACTTTTTAATTTTACTAAATACAATTAAAAAATAGATTCTATCTGATATTTTTATAAATTCTGAAATATGTCTATAAAAGGTCTCCTTTTTGGGTAATTTCAGAGAGGGTATATCAATAGATCCCTCATAGAAGGAGGCTATAAAATGGTGGTTTCAAATAAAATGGGGACACAGATCAATAGTTTTCAGGGTTTATATAGATGTTAACGATGTTTTTTGGATAATTTATAATGACTATCTAATCTCGTGTATTTTTCAACTCGAAAGGTATACATGTACCTATAGATAGATGAGTTTGAGAAAAAATTCAAGGAACTAAATAGATGATTAGTCTATGAACCTCAACATACATTACACTATACATGAGAAGGGTTCATAAAATTTATTAAATAATATAATAAGGTATCGGGATGTTCTATTTTTCATAATGACATGTTTATCAATAATAACACAAGCTAAATTGAAGGTTAAGGATAAAAATAACAAAACTCATGATTTGGAGTAAGTAATATTAATTTTTTCATTAAATATATGCATGTATTGTCTACATGGAGTAATTTTTGATATATATATATATTATTAAAAACATATTTGTGTATATATTAATATAGATAATGTTTAACATGCGCTATTAATTATGGTTAATGCTGATTAATAATTATGACAATTCAATACATGACCAACATCATATAGAGAACATGTTAGATGATATTCTGAGTTCATAGGAACATGATATCTTTTTAATGATGGGGATTAAAAAATATTTTATATTTCTATGTTTTTAATTGATAGATATTGAAATCCTAATGGAAAGTGAAGAAATTTATTATCCTTTATAATTTAATGTTCAACCATAATCCAATTCATGGTTATTGAAGCGTAGAAGGAGGATTTATATAATCAAAACAAGTATATAAATGTTATTATGCATATCCTTGATCACAGAGGAATGATGATGTTTAGGATCCATGTATACAATCAATCCATAAATATTTTATCAAGTTTTTCTCAAGGAAGATCAAGTATGTTTATTATATAATCATATGCGAAGAATGATGATGTATATAGGTTTTAGTGAATAATTTTAGTTATATGGAATTCAAAAAGTCATCAGAGATTTTGTATCGTAGTGATTGGTTTGTTATCATGTTATGTATTAAAGAAAAAAATCCATATAGATGTTACATTCATCATATATACCACAACATAAATAGGAATAATCACTATGGATTTATTCAATGGACTCCCTAAAATGTTTGAAGTTAATAATTAACTATATAAAATTAATTATATATTTGTATAATAATAATTATACATAGAAAAATGGATAAGAACATCTATTATGAAGAGGATTTACAGGGATCGAATCCAGAAACAATTATTTTTTAAAAATATTATATCTAGGTATTGAGAATAAGCGGTATTGGTTTATTGACACAATGTATAATTTTACATTGACATGGTTCATTGAACCATGGGTAAGACATATACACTATGTTTTGTAAGATATAACCATGGTTCCAAACTATGTGTATATAGTCATTAATAGTATTACTATATTGATGTATTCGTTAAGGAAATGGTACAATCATTATCTTAATCAATATGTATCATCCATTTATAGATGGTAATACTGAACGAATAATTCAAACACTAGTGGATATATTGAGATCATTTTCATCATATTTCAAAGGTGGATGAAATAAATTTATCTCTATAGTTGTGTTGTATTACAGTAATATATTTCACTCAAGAATTTATATGGATCCATATGAATCCCACTATGTAAATAAATGTTAAACAAAAATGAGTTAGAATTATTTTGTAGAAAGAAATATATTGGAACCAATGATAGCTAATGAAATGAAAAATACAGTTATATCAATTACAAAAACATCATGGTAACTCATAGTTGAAATAATAATTTTTCTGATAAACATAGGCATGATCTAGAGTTTTAAATGGGAGATAATGTGTATCTTAGAGTTTCTCGATGGTAAAAAGTTAATGAGATCTAGAAATAAAAGGATATTAATCCATAGGTGTATCTATGCCAATATATTCTGGATAATATACTTACTATATCCTATCCCATGGTTCTTCTACCAAACCTATCTCATTTAAATGTAGTTTACACAAATCTTTTATAATGACACAAATAACTCACCATTCACATGGTATAAACACATAAGTCATTCCACTAGAGCAAGATCATTCTTAAAATTAATTACCAATGGACATTATGGATCATACAATTAATATTATATGAAACCAGACCACTCACCAATTACTATTTTTAGAAGAAACCAATTGTTTAATTTAGCTACTTTGGAACTTTAGTATATGATGATGAAAAGGCATCCTTATTTTTTTATCAGAGTGATGAATTTAAGGGGATAAATTCTGTTTGTGTGGGTTATAATATAAGAACTTGAGTTTTTATGAATTATAACTTTTGAATATATTAAATTCCATTGATATATTGGTTTACATGAAACACTATATAAATATTTGTTTTCATACAGCATCATGTTAATATTTGACTACACGCAACATTTTGTTAGCTTGCATAACAAAAAACATTGAGTTTTAATGAAACCATTATATATTATGAATATTATTTTAACTGAACATTTATGACCTAATAATTAAATATAGTGATATTTATAGTAACAAATTTTTTTAAATATATTTTTAAATTGCTTTATATAAATAAAATGTATTTATTACAATATATATATATATTGTAAATAATTTATATGTTTGAAAATTATTGTATTTTAAAAATAAATTTTTATTAAATCATCTAAATAATATTTAAATAAAATTTTATACCTTTTAATAAATTAATTTCATAAAATAAACATTAGTTTTTATATTTAGTCTTTCAAAAATACATTTGGTTGAAATTTTGGGTCCTTGTTGAGATGTATAAATTTTCATGAATAGTTAAAAAAACATTAATTTAAAACAATGTTTTTATTTAATTTAATTTTAAATTTATGAAATATTTTAAATTTTCTTCAAAGTTAATTAATTTATTTTATATATCTGTTAAAAAATTTATGTAATTTAATAGAATATAATATTTAATGGTGAAATAAAATAAAATCATTCATTAAATAACATTCCCTTTAAAAACATGCTACATGTTCACGTCTGTGGGATTAATATTAAATTTTTTATTTCCACTAATAAAAATATATTTTACTATAATACAAACCATATTTATAATCATCATAAATTATAATTTTTAATATGGTCAAAATAATTTTATTCAATAATGAATAGTGAATGTTGAAAAATTGAATTATCATTTTTAAGGTAAAAATAAGTTTACATGGGGTTTGAACTGAAATGATATGTTAAAAAAAACATATAAAATGTGTAAAAACAATTTTTTGTACATATTTTGTCCCATATTCCACTTTGGATTGATAACGTTCTATTTTTTTCCTTCTGTCATATGAAAAATGTGGAATCACTCAATTTTTTCTAGAAAATTAATTGTGTCATCTCATATACTTATAAAAGGCCACCTAATCTCTAAACTTATTCACTCAATAAAAAACCCAACTTAAATAAAAAATTTATTCCCCTTATAATATATTAATTATTCATGGAATAAATCCTTCATATGAGGGATTTAGTGTCAACCAAAAGAAAAAACATTACGAAGAGTTAAAGTTAATAAACGATAATTTTTTGTTTTATTTATCCAGATTACAAATTTAATTATTTTTATTACATGATAATATAAAATCCATGTAATGATATATATAAATATTTATTTTTATTTTATGTAAATTATCTACAACCATATAAACTTTAATCAAATGGTCTATGAAATAAAATTTCATGTTAACGATGCAAAACTACATCATGAACCGTTGTCAATAATTTTTAATATCACAAAATTTATTTGTTTAAAATAATGATATAACTAATTTCTACATATTAAATTTATTAATTTATTATTATATATTAATTTTCATGTCACAAATACCTCCGCTGATTCGTTTTTTTTGGAGTATGATAATGAAACTTGTGTATATAGACGAATACTGCCTCACAGAGCGATGTGATTCATGGATTCATTTCATGGAATGTATTAAAGACTATTTTATGAAAAAGAATATATATATATATATATGAAATAAAAATTACTATTTAATTATAATATTTTTCTTATAATATTTTTCTTTCAACCTGAAAATGAAAATAAGAAACATTTTTCATCCTTACGTACGTCGTACCATCTCCATGAATAATGTATTTCAGTTACTATCACTATTTTTTTGGATTTCAATTAGTTAATATATAATGAATAGATATTATATTTATATAATGGATATAATTATAGGGTGTATGGAATTATGATCAATGTAATTCGACCAAACAATAACAAATAGAAATATTAAAGAAAAAAAATTAGTTATTATGTGAAATAAAACATTAAAATAGTGTTTTTAATAAATGGATAGTAAATCATATAAGAAAATAATTTAATTTATGATAAATATGATTAGATTTATTATAATATTTTATTTATTATAAATTTCTATTTTAATGAGTACAATGTAAGGAAACGATGAAGGTAATGGATTTTTGACATACTTTCCCTTCCTGGAGATATAAATTATGATGTACAATTATATTATTTTAGAAAGTGAATATAAATACCCACTGATAGGAAATATCATGAATTTATTCGTCCTAATGATATTTTAAATTTAATTAATTTTATGTCTTAGAGGTATAAGGATTCAAATCTGCGATAGTGGCATGGGTTTTGTGTTACAATATAATTGTTGATCATTATTTTTTTATAATTAAGTCTCCAATTTTTATATATCATCATATACATTTTAAAATTTATCATTAATTTTATTATACTCATGTTATTCAAGATAAATTCATGAAGATTTATAATTTTTTCTATCACTTTTACATATGTTATTTATAATATTTTTTTTAATGCATTCATACATTATTTCGCTCTTCAGTAGGAAATAAATTTTCAACAAAAATAATGTTTTTTAATAATGTTTTTACATAATAATAAATATATTATAATTATTTTTAAAAGAAAATTTTACACATTTTTGAATTTTTATATAATGCTTTCAATTGGATCTTCAAGTCATTTTCCAAAAAATAACCCATTTAGATTATGACCAAAAATTTAATGCAATCTGAATTATAACATGATTTAAATGAACATAATTTTCCTATGTAATAACCAATCATTAATATAAAGCTTCCTTCATATTTTTTCTTTGTTAAATTAAATTTAAAAGTGTTGTAAAAAAATTCTATTGTAAAAGTGGTTCTCAATGTAGAAAGTATATATTCCATAATAAATGTCTTATATGATCCATCAAAATTAATTTTATCTAAGATGAAATCTTTTGGTGTTACCAAATAATTACTAGGGATATCATCCAAGTATTATTTATTCTTTCTAAAAATATTTTATATTTATGATGAAAAGTTCTTATATAAATATTTTCTCATCCAACTATTATACCATGATATAATACCTATGAAACCCTATTCATTAGTTAGGATATGTTATGATGAAATGATTAGGAATCCTCTCCCATTTTCATAGGTTATGATATAATGAAATGTTTGGGATACCTATTTCTTTTGATAGAATTTTATGTGATTAATGTTTATAATATTGTTAAACAAAAAAATATAGTTTTAATTATTATTTTATGGTACATATTTATCCCTCCAACGCATTTAGAGATAATTTATATTTCATTTGATAGGCTTGAAAGAAATAGGGAGTAAAAACAGTATTATAAAGAAATTATTTTATATTATTTGTAGTGTATTGATCCCATTCAAATATGATATCCTTACCATTTATCCAGGTATAATAATGAAATTATTTAATATGATTATCTGTATGTCACAAATTTCATGTCTTATGCTAATATTATTATCTCATCACTCATAATACTTTATTTCCTAATGACTAATGTCCAATAAATGGACAATATTTAGGCCATTGTTCAAGACTACAACATTTGATCTGTATGGTATAATTTTCGAATGTCATGATCTTTTTTCTATACCATTATGGTCATGTTATTATTACGTTTCTCCATTAATTTCCCTTACTTAAAAAATTAGGTAACCCATTTCATGTTTCCTTTCCCTTGTTATAATGAAATTTTTTATTAAATATTTTTTTAATAAGGGTTCTTGTAATTAATTATTTAGTGGGATATGATTTAGATAATTTTGAACCTCTCATATGAGTTTATTTAATATATTTAATATTCATAAAAATAAGGTATCATCTATATATAAAAATCCATGATCATTATTAATGGAAAATATTTTAAGGAATATATACTAATAGAATAATATTATTCATGATATATTTATAATAATGAAATTTTTTCATGTCCCCTTATGTCTTATAAAATAGTCTTGATTATTGATTGTGAAGAAAAATTTATCAGAATCCTGTTTCTTATTAAAATTTAAAATTTATGGCTATTTTTTCACTAAAGTAAATAAACAGTTTTAATATTTGAAGGATTATATTTATTACCAGTAATATATATTGGGCCATTGTAACATTTAAGAAGTAATCATTTATTTATTAATTTTTCTAATTTTCAAAATGGGTCATAAATATTGTATTTGGAAATTTTTTTATAACTATCAAAATGGGGGACAATGTTGAAGTGCCTAATTGGAAAAACAAACAATTTCAATATTGATAATGAGAAAAACTCTATAATATATTTCACCAAATGATTTATTTGAAAAATAAAACATACTGTTGGTTCATATATTTTACATTGTTTTGTTTGATTTTATGACTCAAAATGAGAAATAATAAGGGATAAATCATATGAATTGAGTACAAGTCTTCAATCAAGTTCATAAGTCACCACTGTGGTAGCAGAAATGAAAAAGGAAAGATCATAAACCATTAAATTGGAAGAAATAATACATTTTTTTTGAATATCGATTCTTAGTAATATTTAGTGATTCAATGTGAACAATTAGCTAAGCTGAAGACACTATTTATGAGTGTCAATATTCTATATAAATATTTATAATTTCATAAGTATTTAAACCTCATATTAATTCTTCATGATAAACCATTATATTTGAAATATGTTAATTTATACTATAAATTTTCATTGTTATACTTCTATGAATAAATAATTTAATGTGTATGAAATCTTAATATATGTATTTTATGAATATGTGTTGGACATAAGCCTTCAAGACATAGATAAATTTTTCATTAAAAACTGAAAAAGAATGTGATATCACATTAATGAACAAATTCACACCACATTGAAAATACTAGGGAAACCCCACTGATAAAACATGTGATTTCACATTGAATACTGAAGTGATCACATGTTTAAAAAACAAAGTGACCATGGGAATCTTATCTTTATTAAGAGAATATTTTCGACAATGTTCTGTTATATTTTATATATTTTTATTTAATTAAAAAATTCATTGATTTATTTATTTTTTATATCATATTAGGTATTTTGATGCTAATTATATTTTATTTATGATTTATTAAATTACCATCAAATAGGTTGTGGTATCAGGATAGTTTCATCAAAAAAAAAGTATCAAATTGATATTCTGTAAAATTTGAATAGATTTCATTTACTGATTTATGGAAATCATACAAAGGATGTCAATGTAATTTATTATAGTATATTAATAAAATACTTAATTTTATCAGATACTACATTATATATCATATATTAATATTATGTATTATATATGTAAGCCATGTGATTAATCTTTTAATTTACATTGAATATAAAAAATTGTATCAAGAATGATTAAATGATATGTGGTACATGAATAAAATATAATGAATTATAAATTATTATATATATTTTGTTTTTGGGATCTATAAGAGAAATAGAGACTGAGAGTATTTATAAAATGTATTCTATGATAAACATTGGTGATTTATTTAAATTCTTTGTTGAACATCATTCGTTTGACTCGTCAATGCTAGAGATAACCATTAAGTATGAAAAAATGGTCCATCCTGGTTGATTGTGATTCTATTAATTTTAAATATTTATATTATAATATATATTTAGTTTTTTAGGATTATAAAACTAATAAATGTAATGTTTTATGTTATACTGTCCAGTACAAAACATATGGGTTCTATAATTTCTCTAAAATATGAAGTGGAATTTCTTGTGCCTTGGTCCATATAATGGAAGGGTTAGGTTTAGTCCAATATATCATAAGGTACCTATCAGGTTTTTCTTCTAAGTGTTAAAAATATATGTTGAATGAATTAATACAGAAACTGTTAAAAAAAAATTCCTTATATTCTTCATCAAAAATTTATAAATGTAGGTGTAATGAACATTGAATCCCTCTAAAATTTAGTGATTTAATTATAGTGTGATACATTTATCTCTATGTTTGAGAGCGGTGATGAATAAAATAAGATCATTTATATTTTTAGAAACTTTAAAATGGCTCATGTAAATTTATCCTTTCTCTCAATAATATAAATTATATGAACAAGGTAATGTAATTATAAAAATATTTTAATGTTGCAAATTCACCCCATCCAATTGCTAAATATTAAATAATTCTCTCCTCAGGAGCTACCACATGGTACAATACATAATATTGATGTTTCACTTATAGAATAATTGATGGATTTAAATATTACAATGGAATGAAATCAAATTTAGAGAAATATTTAATACATTTGAATCATCAAAGAAATGTGAGGGAAAGTCTATAAGACATTACAAGTGATGATTTTTTGATGAAAATGGGTTGATAATAAAATTGTAGTTAAAATTAATGAATTATGATTTGGGAAAGATAATTTCATTAAGTATGCTTATAGGTATGAATTTTTTAAAATGGAACCACTAACAGTAATTTTATTTTTTTATCGAATCATGAAATAAAAATCTAGTTAATTATTCTATACAGGAATAAAAAAAATATAAGGTCAAAAGAAATTTTCAGTGAGGATGACCCTTTTGTTGGGGGATTTCAATAATTTCATTGTTGTAAAAATATTTATGATATAAATTATGAATGTTGAGACAAAAATAAGGTCATTTGGAAACTTCATAGAGGGGATAAATCCCTTCAACATATAAAATTAAATATGATATTTCAATGAATAGGTTTAGAATTATGTAATATAAAATGTGTTACGAAATTATATTATGTTTTAAATAATATATATTTTCTAAAATATACTATATTTTCAAAAAAATATCTAGATAATGTATTTTCTATGATGGATGATACTAATCCTTTAGAGAAATGGGCTTATTCAAATAATGATGATATGAATCTCAAGGAAAAACATTTTTAAAATGATGAAATTATTTAAATTTTAAAAGATTAAAAATATATGATTGTAAAATTATAGGAGAGTCATTGCATTATATTCGTAAAAAAATTACTGTGGAAAAAATGTAAAAAAATTCAATGTTGTATGGAATGCATGAGACATAAATTTTGACCCAAAATTCAAATTTTCATTAAATATATTATGGTCACTATTTGGATTCATTTATTGAGTTATAAAGAAAAGTGATCTATTTTTGTGCATTTTCACAACCCCCGCTATTACTACACCCACTATTCAAAAAATTAATTATAGTTACAAACAAAGCTCATTTTCCATAGACACTATGGTTGTTTATAGCACAAATGGAATACATGAATAGTCTCTAGTTTTTTGAAACCGGCTAAAATACAAATGGTTTTTCAAATTTTTATTTATAACGTTGGTCTTTATTCAAACTATTCTTTATAATATTGTTTCTTGAGTTTGGATCTATGAAACTGTTGATAATGGGCTTCTGTAAGGGCTTGAAGAGTTTCATGAATGACAGAATGAGTTTTGGGAGAATCGAACAAGGCAGTGACCTTCACACGGGCTTTACATGGTTAATCAAAAATTGGGGTCACCCATTTGTGATAAAATAGGTTTCCACTGGTGGATACACATTGTACACAATGTCTGTTAGACCATACAACTCAAACCATGTGGTCAACCCATTATTGATTTTCATGATAAATTAATTAATTAAATTCAAAGTTGAATGAAATTTTATTAAATGATATGTTGACTGTTTAATTTGATTAAATTAAAATTGAGAGAATTTAATTAAATACATTGAGATAGAGAAGTTTTTTAAATAAAAGGAGATGAAAAGAATTAATTTTATTTGAAATGATGATAAGTTGAATTATTTATCTAATTAAATTGAGATAAGGTAAATTTAATTTAGAGTTTAATAAATGAGGATTTTTGGTTTATAAATAAAGGTAAATAATAAATGTAATATTTAAATGATGTGTGAATGAGGATTTGGGATCCATTTAATTAAATTGAAGTTAATGGTGAATTTAATTAATTAATGGAAACATGAGGTTTTATTTAATTAAATTCAAGGATATGAATAATATAACTCGTCATTGAAAAATTCAGGTTATTATTTAGTTAAACAAATTTTTATAGAATATAATGAAATAATTTTGACGAGTTGGAGTTTTTAATTTTATTAATTTCTATTCAGATAATTTAAATAAATAACATAATTGGGAGATATTATTAAACTAAAATTAGTTGGAATTAATATAATTAAAATATATCAAATGATATGTCAGTGTTTTTTATTTAAATTATGTTGAGTTAATTTAATTAAATAATAATTAGTTGGATAATTAATTTAATTAAATTAGATTGAATAATATTTAATTAAATGATGTGTTAAATGTTCAGTTATGGATTTATCTAATTAAATTCCATGTTTAGATGAATTTAGTTTTTTATAAAAAATTGGTGTTTCATAAATTTAATTATGCTAAAAGAATATAATTAAATAATTATTTTTTGTAGAATTAATTAAAATAATTTAATAGTTGAATAATTTAATTAATTGATGAATAATAGAGGATTTGGTGTTTATAAATGATGCATGATATTAATGGGTAAAAATAATAAGATATTTATTATTATTATTATTATTTCATTTATTATAAAATAATAAGGAATCTAAATTATTAATATAGAAAACAAGAGGTATAAGAACACCACAGAGGTGAGGGTAACCCCCCTATCTACTCTTTAATGGGTGGCGCACCACCCGTTTCCCACTACTCCCTCTCTGCACGTTAGTTTCTCATGGCATCTCCATTGAAGTTATCTATCTCATCGAGTTTAATCCTTATCCACATGTATTGTTCATCATATCAATTGTCTCATATCTCCTTCGCATGGTTTCCATTAGGTCGAAACACTAAGGTCATGGATTGATTTGGTTCCCTCATTTCTTCTGATACCTTGTGGTGAAAAGATGTCTTCGGACCCAATGATCCGTATTCGGAAAACTGCTACTGAAGGAGGAGTGACATGACTTGATTTGGTTCGTCGTATTCATATTGAGGTAAGGATATATACCAGAAATAAGGTTTCACTCCCCTTTAATTTGGTTTTTAGGGTGTAATTGGGTTGTGGTTGATTACATTGTTGTGCATTGGTCCCCGCTGTAGTAATTTTGAGAGCTGGTTGTTGGTGTTAGGTGTCACATACAAGAGAACCACAGTTTGAGTTAGGATTCTTTAGCTCAAACAAATTTTTTGAGGTAGGGTTCTAAACATTTTATAGTTAATAAAATGTTGTTTTGTTGATTTATTTATTTTGATAAAGTTGACTATAATGTTGGTTTAAATTATGTATTGGGGGAATGATATGATTATTTATGAATTAATTTTCTATATTTATTTTCTGAAACATATAATAAATTGGGAGATTTATTATTAGGAAATTATTTGGATAAGTTGAAATAATTTATTATTAATTAATTATGTGATTTGAAATGATAATTAATTGGTGGAATAATTATTATATATTAAATATGTTAATTTGAGATAATTAATTTTGAATTATTTATATTCATTGAGATGATAATTAATTGAGGAATTAATTATGAGATATTATTTTTTTATGTTGAAATAAATAATTGTTAATTATTTATGTGCTATGATATGTTAATTAATCGAGGGATTATTTATGAGTAATTAACATGGTTAAGTTGATATAATTAACAATGACTTGATTATGTGCATGGACATGACAATTAATATATGAAATAATTACGAGTAATTTATTTGGTTTAGTTGAGATAATTACATTTGATTTAATTAGGTTCTTTGGGGTGAACAATTTTCTAGGAACTAATTATATGATATTATTTTTGTTAATTTGAAATAATTAATTTTGAAATAATTATATATATTTAAATGATAATTAATCGTGGCCGTAATTATGAGATTCTAAACTGGCTATGTTCTTATAATTGATTGTGAATTAATTATTTCTTTTTTTATTATAATAAATATAATTAATCAGCGGTTAATTAGGAGATATAGATTTGGGATATGTTAAGCTAAATAATTTATGAATAAATTATGATATAAAGAAATTTATACCTTGAGATAATTAATTTTTGAATTATTTATGTGATATTAAAACATTTTCTTTAAAGATAATTAATTTGTGAATTAATCATCTGATATTGGCATGGTACCCTTGAGATAATTATTTTAGGAATTAATTTTCTAATTTTGAGATGATTTCAATGTGATAATTAATTTTGGAATTAATAATATTATTTTGTGAGGGTTTCCTTTTTATTAATCAATATCTAAATTAACTAGAGAAATTAATGAGATTAATTAATGGATATATTAATTAATTTTATAGTTATTATTATTTAACTATCATGTTAATGAATGGAATTGATGTGTTTAACTAATTTTTGATTGAGTACAGAATGTGATGATGTTAATTAGATACTGAATTAATTAAGGGACTCGATAAATAAATTTTCTAATTAATTAATGGTTGTGATCTTGTGGTGGTAGACATGAATTTATACATCGATGATAAATATATATGAATTATTGATAAACAGGTCATGAGATACGGAACGATGATCCAAATACTTATGGGGGTGTTTGACATGGAATTCTACACCCAATATATATACAAATATTATTTTATGGTGCATAAAATGAAACTTCAAAAACCAATGTGTTGTGAGACAATGACTGATGCTCCAAATACTTGTGAGGGTGATAGACATGACGATCTACACCCATTATTTGACACTAAATAGTGGTTCCAATTGGCCTTACAATAATTAAATTAAATAGTTATTAAAAACTGATGTAATGTATTGATTAGTAAATTGAATATGAGAAATGGATCTGATTTTGGCATAATCAAGATAGGTATTTAGATACATGTGTCTAGAGGATCCCGAGGGTTTTTTTGGTTAAATGAAGAATATAAAATATTGTGTTAATATTTTTATTTATGAATTATAATTATATAGTTTTGGTTCATACTCTTATTTTTTGATATGACCCAAAGCAGATATCTTCATCAGGTTCCCCTTAATAACCTGATTGGGTTTTAGTATATTTATTAAATTATATTAAGACTTCATTATACATGAATACAATTTAATTATATTTAATTTTCATGATTAATCCATACAACTGTGGTCTCAGGCTTCTGAGATTTCTATATCACACCCTTGTCAAGACATTATTTCACTAGGGTACCAGAGTAGACTCTACTTGTTTGTTGGATCCTGGATCCAGCTTTTTCTTGATTACATGTCATTGGGTGTTACGAGAAAGCTACCATGCTGGAGCTCAGGATGCTTCTAGAGATGGCCCTTGGGGCTTTGATTCATTTCCTTATTTCCATTCTAATATGAGGAGCATGCCTTTTTTTCTAATTTTAGATAAGGATCATCATGAAATTAATGCATTGTATAAACAAGTGTTTGAAACATTCAATATTCAATGTACTATTACATTATATTTGTTTATGTTGTTTTATGAGTTTGTTACCTATTTCCATTGAGCACTCTCAATATAAGTGTATAGACCCCCAACTGACTATCAATAGACCCTCGCAGCTGGTCGGCAACCTCAGTCATATGGGGTGATGCGTTTGGGGTCATGTGGTGATAGTACAACTCTCAGTTTGAGGCTATGTTGGGCCCAGATGTTACCATACAATAGCCACAAAACATTCATTAGCATCATTAAATAATATAACACTTAGATATAAGATTTTATTAACCCAGAAAACCAATGGGTTTCTATTTGATTGTTATATTTTCCACAATATAAATTACATAGTATTGATAAATGTATAATATTATGTAAAATGGTAAAAAGAGTAACTCCATACACCATTATATAAACCAGCTTCATCAATGATACTGAAATACTATATTCAGCTATAATAATTTTTCAACCAAACAACTATCAAACTATTATTGGGTGAGAACATGGGAGTAGTCAATATTATCATCACTTATAATAAATTAACCTTATTTATCAAAAATTTATATGGGTGGACATGTTTAATGGAGACCATAAAAAACATATACATAATAAAATAAGAATAAAATGAATAACACATAATGAAAATAAAATAATAGTTCATTATTCCCTTTTTGTATATGCATCTTCCCCTAAAAACTGCTATTTCAAAACATCCATTAAATTATACATTCACCAAAAATAAAATACAAAAACCCAAATCTACCACCAAAATAACCCATAACCTCAGCAAAGTTATTTTCATCATTTCTATTACCTATATTATGATTCATGTTTTCTCAATTTATTAACTAACCAATATGGATACATCTCTATATCTTATTTGGAACATGATAATATATTCAAATTAAACATCATACCATCATCCTCATTCCATTACTACATTTCAAATCAAATATATATATTTCTACATCATTATATAACCAATATAATCATGTATCTGTAGCCAATTATACTAAATATCTACTTAAACAAATAATAAATTATAGAGAAATGTAAACATAAGGGATAAAAAACTCATTACCTCGACATTGTGAGTGTGTCTCCCATCTAAAACTATAATAGAAATATTATACTCATCAATGTATGGAATTATAAGGCCTTAACAATAAACATTAAATAATCTTGGGATATGTCAATAATTTGACTTTATTTCACATTGAATATCATTACATGCTTAGTGTTTTAGATAATTAGGCCATAAATATTAAATTACATCTCAAAAATTAAAATTTAGAATCTTCTAATCACAATACAATTTTATTATAGAAAATCATTAAAAATAAACCTGGTATCATTTCATATTTAAAAAACATGACTTTCACTTGATCCCATACATGACTCTATTATTCTTTTATTCCAGTGAAAATCATTTCCAAAAATGGTTGAGCATTCAAACATCTGTGAGGGATATATAAAGAATGGAAACTATTATTCTTTTGAAAAAATTTAAACCATGATTACATTATCATAATGTAATACTTTTTACATTTAATAACTATAAGAAACACTTCACTAAATATAAGCACATTTCATAGCTTTTTTGTAACCAAATGATTACCATAAAACATTTATCATATATGGGTAACATGGTACACAAACATTCATAAATTGAATAATGATAAGGACAACTTCCACAAATATCACTAAATTGAATATCTGTATTCCCAACTTCCGTACCCAATGAATTGGCCGTTATAAAATGACAACCCATCCATGGAATATCACGGAACAACTAATATTTTGATTATCATTTAATAAACTATATGTTTTTAATCATGTAACTATGGATAAAATTGACAGGTAAGTTTTAATAATCATAAAACATAACTGATTGCAATTATCCAAATTTAAGTAATAAAATTTCATTTACAAACACAAGAAATCTATTCAATATATTAAAAATGTTTTTACACATTAGAAGAAATTTTCAATACCAAAACACCCAAAAAATTAATAAGTAATTTCTATTACTTTAAAAAACATTAGGTCTTGTAAAGGAATAAAAATATCAAATAACAGTTACGGTGGAAGGGGGTAGTTATCGCCAAAACATTAAATTAATTACTTTTCATCGTTTATAAAATCACTTCTTATAAAAAATATTATTTTAATGAAAATAACAAAAAAATTGTTTATTATACACCGCATAATATAAGGTCATGTATAAATTAAATTATGTCCCAATGAAAGGATATTGAGATGATGTACCTTACGTTGTGTCTGACTTATCTGTTTCATTCATTATATTCCTGAATAAAATACAAAGGACAATTATTACTTGAAATAGTTAATTTTTCATGGTTATTATTCATTTTATATTACTTAATATCATTTTATAACAATTGGTTAATTATTTGAGTTCATATCAGTTGTTTTGTTGATATTTGGATGTTCAGTTGAAAATAAACTTATTTTTTATATAAATTGTCCATGTGGTCATCATTCCTTTATCTCCATAATATAATTCATGATTTAAATATCATATATATATATATTATATATATATAATAATAATAATCCATAAAAATTGGATATAATAAATGAAACTCACTATTCTTGAAGATAGTTGGTCGTAGGCACGCATTATCATTACTTTCATTTATTTTACATATTAAAGGAACAAAAACAAAATGATACATATTTATATATTAATAACAGTATAATATCTATGTTATATATTTTACATAATTTCATTTTCCCCTTCTTTTTAGATTATATCTATGTCATGAACATGTCACAACACTTTATGTTGGTAGTAGTCCATAAGTTCCTTAAATATAATTATCATATTTAAACATTATGGAAAGCATAAAAGTAGGTTTAAAAATTTATATAATAATTAGGAAAATATTAATATAATATAAAAAATATATAAATATGTTTCCATCATAATTTTAACCATGCTACGTTGTATGAGAAAATTGAGTAATCATTGTTTTGTGAGGCAGTAGTACCCCGTACAGAGAAACTGTATTTTTGTTTCCACTAGAAGGTGGTGTGTGTAAGTATAGTTCAAATTCTTCTCATTACAAAATCCTTGAAAATTTCAGATAGTTTTCTAATGTAATTTTAGAATACGAATATCATTGGTAATGGATAATTAAAATAAATGAAATTAACTTTAGAGAAGACACAACCTCTAAAATGGGTAACATCTTTGTATTTGTTCCTAGAGGAATTATTGAATTTTATAATGCCAAATGTAATGATTATATGGGTATTGAAGATATTTTTGGACCATATTTGAGTATAATTAGGATGATCCATGAGGCTTGAGAGTTGTTAGTATATGGGTGTAGGTGGTGGCCTTCTATAAGACGTAGGAGGGGATCTTCAGGAAAGTATTGAAATATTATTTTATTATAAAATAATATTCGAATTATAATAGTTAAAAAGTTATATATTTATATTATATGATGATTATGTTTCTAAATAATCCCAATAAATATTATTTAGGTATGTTTAGGTCAAAAAAATAACCATATATTTTATCATTTACCCTTAGTTAAAAACATTAAATCTTATCATCTTTTCTTTTACTTTAATAATATATCGTTGCTACAGTTACTATAAAATGAAAATTTAAAAAAATGTGGATCATTAATTTTTTTTTTAATATTATAGAAGTATTCTGGAAGAATATTTTATTTTTAAGACAAATATATCATATAATAAAATAATACTAGTTTTAAAAAGTAATTTTTGATAATTTAGATATAATTTAGTAATTTCTTTTTGTTAAATTCATAAAAACTATATTACATAAAATAGAAAGAAATTAAATCATTAATAATTTTTTAAATTCATCCATAAAATTTTCGTATGTCATCAAAACGTTCAAATTATATTTATTTTCATATTTATAATATCATTTATTTGAATCATACATTAATGCATCAATCACTGCATCATCATATTGTGTCATAATTAAATTTATTTATTTAATCTATGAAAATTATAAATAAGATATAATGATGTAAGAAATGTTTTTATCACTCTAATTACTCTTTATAGTAATATATATTACTTATATGACCATTTATTAAAAAAATTTAGTAAATGATACATATTTTTGTTATATTTCTCTTTTCATTAAATAAAAAATTATAAAATGACACTATCACTCCGAAGTAGATCTATGGGGTCCTCCAATCTACCCTTGGATGAAAATGGTAGGGAAAATATTGTCCAATGGAATTACGACACATTTTAGGGTATATTTCTATTTTTTAATATTATATTTTACCATTACATAATGGATTTTACCTTTAGCATTTTTAAATATAAATAATTACTGATGTTTCAATTCATAATGTCAAAAATGAAAAGTACGAATTTAATATTTTTTAAATTTTAATCTAAATATTGAATCCATCATTCCAAATTCTATTCACAGAATTGTAATAATTTAATTTAAAATTATTTCTCGTTGTCAAAATAAGAATCTATGTTTTTAAGAAATAAAAACTATCCAAATGCTGACTGGTGTTTATGTCCAATATATATGTGAAAATACTAAAAAATGACCATAATAGGATTAAAAGATAAAAACATAATCCAATTAAACATTAAAACCAATTAAATGGAATTTATAACTATATAAATAAATTAAATGAAAAGGCAGTTATGAATTAAAATTCACCTTTTTGACTATTTATAATAATATGATTTTTATCAGAAAAAATACAAAAATTTCGTTCAATGTATATTTAAATATTCTTCTTCAAAAGTGTATTTTTATTATGTCATTTATATCATATAACACTAACCAAAAACTATATATAAAAAGGGTTCTCCAAAAAAAGTGGCAAAACTACATTATTTGAAATATACTTCTTTTATCTGAAAAGTTTAATTTGTCATTATAACATATCTAGAAAACAAATTAGATGAAAATAAAATATTATATTGAATATTTTACATATATTTATAATTAAATAATATTCTATAAAGAGTGATCTGATTTAAAAAACACAATTATTCAATTTTTATTTGGTTTTCATAAAAATACATCTTTTATATTCAATTGGATTTTATTTCCATTTCAAAAAATTGGTAAACAATTCATAATTATTTAAAAATGTGTAAACCATATTTTAAAAATTTAGTTTTTATTTTTCATTCTTTCTATTCCAAAGGAAAGTCATAAACAACCATTATAAATAATAATAATATTATTTTATTATTTTTCAGTATAGATCCATGTAGTGTGCAACATAGGATTTCAGAGAAACCCATTGTTCTGTTCTGAGTACACTATCAGAAAAAGAGAATCCTTTTTTGTAAAATTAATTTCCTATACATAAATATTAATAGAAATGAAATTCTATTATTATACAAATATATTAGTCATAACATTATCCCCCTACTAGAAATTTCATCATCTTAATTTTAAAATTAAGCCCTGAAACTACATTGAAAATCCCACATCAATAAACGAGTCAAATAAACTATCTTTTCAAAAGAAAGAAATGGTGTAAATGGTCACCAGAGATAAAATATTCTAGGATTCCATGTTGGAAAATAGGGATACAGGACAAAAACTAATCATATTGTTCTGATATAGAGTGATATAAAATATGATCAAGAAAATGTTAATGACCAGAAAACCGTAAACATTTGATGGGTTAAATGGTCATTGGTTTCATAGTAAGAAATTTAAATTAATTTTATTATTTCAATATCCTTTAAATAATAGTGAGGAATTTATTTTTTATCTTGACTATGAACATAAAGAAACATAATTACTAGTCAGTTAGTGTCTCAACCTATAATAAATATCTACCAAATTATCATTTTTTTTCCAAATGATGAGTATTCAAGATATCATGGTCACACCTGAAGTGCTAGAATCAACTTCTATAGAATCACATAATCCACAAAATATAAAATATATATTCACCAAAACCAAAATTGTTAGTACATGACCATATAATCCAAAAAAATAATAATACTTTATAAAATAATACTCTAATTCTATGAAATTCAATGAAAAAACACAAATTTCATTAAATATTATTCAATATAAACTTTTCCATAAATTTAATAAAAATAATCAGAACGTTGATTGGAACAAAAAATTATCAACCAATTTAATCAAGTAGTCTTCTACAATAAATCATAACATTTTTGTCCAAATAAAATTGACTAATCATAACGTCTCATAATTAAATGTAATTAACATAATCACATATAATCCATGATAGGTTAATCATTTCCACAATTAACCTAAATTTCCATATATTCACAATAGAAACATATATTTTCCAAAATAAAATTTAACCATTACTTTTAAAAATATATCTCATAGTATTATATATTCATTAGGCATATAATGTTCCCAAAATCACAAACTTATTCAAAATATCATTTATCAGCTTATAATAAATCATTTTCCTATACTAATGATATTAATTTGATAAAAAATAATTTTCTAAAATAAACTTATTCATGATCAATAGAATTATTTAACTAAATGGAATAATCCAAACAAACAAGAGATGTCACATAGGCTAGTGGTATGAGATGGACCCTTATCTCCCATGGGTTGTGGTTTCAATTCCATAGGCCTTGCTGGATGTAATAGATTGTCACCCATATTGTGGGTTTTCCATTTTCATAAAACTAAAAAATAACCCTAACATGTTTTAACCTTAATGTTTTTCCTATACCTCTCATTTTAATCCCAAATTATAATTACCTAAATATTTTAATTCATGAAGTCTTATACATATTGATATATTTTTATATTTTTCCTTCATATGATAAAATTAAACTATTCCCAATGAAATAATACTATACCTTTATCATGGTGTCCACCTATTTTATTCGTTATCTGGTTCATGTAGATAGAGGGTCCTTGCATTGCAATAATGATTTAGAGATCCTCTAGAATCATTTATCTCATTTATCTAAATACACCTTGTACAACTTTAGTCATATGGGTGTTCATAGAAAAATTATTTCAAAAAATAATCATGTATGACATATAATTTCAAATCATATGATAAAACATGATTTTTATAAAAAAGTCTATCTAAGTTTGTGTTGTAACTTTCAATCATGGATCATTTTAAAGTAATATAATTGTGTTCTGATGGAATATATTCTAAAAGAAAATATATTTTTTTTACAAGGGTCTCTTTCTTCATCAATATTTTCAAAATTATAATATGCTTTCAAATCATGTGATATGATAAAATAATTCAAATTTATTTGTGAAGATATAACATTATTGAAAATATGAGAATATAAAGAAAATAAAAAAATTAAATATAACACATGAGAAACAATGGTATCGAGGTATAGTGGTGTTGTTTGGTATCTCAAACTATTACTTGAAATTGTTTTGTATACTATAAGAAGTTTCAAAGTCATCCAAAATTAAATTGTGATTACTAATGCAATTATGTCATTCAGATATGATAGGAATGTTGTTTGATATCACCATACTTCTATTTGTAATCATCAATCCTTGATCTAAAAATGTTTGGAAGCCAGGATTTAATTGAAAGAATAGACATATATACATTCCATGTTTTTATCCAAAACATATAGTCCCTAATGCTGTCTAAACCATTCTTTTCTTAAACAGAATAATGCCCTTGCATTAAATATTACTTTATCTTGAGGTAAGTCAACTACATGGAATTCATTAACAGAAGGGATATTTTCTAGTACAAATTTTTATTGAAATATTCCATAATTATAGCATTACATCTCAATAATTACTAAGTAGAAACTTCTACCCACTATCCATTCTTTTCATAAAATAAATACTATATAAAAATAAACATTTTATTGTTTCATATTTAAATAGAATGGATTTTCCATGATCCCACCCATGTCTATATTTTTTCTTTAGTCCTAATAAAAACATTTCAAAATATGGGATGAGTATAATAATCTCAGTAAGGGAATCATAAAGTATGAAAATTGTTAGTCTTTTGAAAACATGTAAACCATGAATTTTATATCATAATGTAATATTATTCATCTTCAATAATTAGAAAAAACACTTCACTGAATATAATATCAGTTATTACACTTTTTATGACCAAATTATTAACATAAAACATATATCTTATATTTGTAACTTTGTATATAATCATAATAAAATGGAATAACCATACAGTCAACTTCCATACATATCAATAAACAGATGATCCATACGACCAACTTTCATACCCAATGCATTATAGGTTATCACACAACTCCCCATCATTGGTTTATCATGGAAACCATTGTATTTGGTTTATCATGTAACCACCCATCAAATATCCATGTAACATTATATAATCAAAAATAATTCATGATTTTAATTATCTACAGTCCACTTATAAAAATTCATTTTCAATAATTAGAAATCACTTCATTATATTGACAAGTTAAATTCTCTTTAAAAACTATCTTGTATTCCAAAACACCCAAAAATTGAATAAGAGATTTATTTTCCTTATAAAGACATTTATGCTTTTAGAGGAAGCCAAATATAAAATAATGATTATGGACGAAGGCGACTTGTTATCATCGATAACATAAAAAAAATTCATTTATGTCATCTAGTAAAATAATTCATAGAAAAAAGAGTCATGTTCAATGTAATTAAATGTGAAAGGGTTGATTGTACACCTTATAAAAGAAGGTTGTGTATAAATTAAAATGTGACTCAATGAATGTATATTATGAAAGAGTCCATTAACTTTAGTCCAACATGAATCGTTTGTTATTTATATTGTGGAATAACAAAAATAGATTACATTAAATATTAATCAGAACCATGTTCATGTATATTAATCCTTTTATATTACTTGTTATTATGTTATAATAATTATTTAATTAATTTAGTTCATACCAGTCGTTTTGTTGATATTCAGTACATGAGTAAAAAATTAACCTGTTTGGATATAAATTGTCTATGTGGTCATATGACCATTATCACCATAATATTCATCATGATTTAAATGTCATATAAATCTAGTATATATGAATTTTTAGTAGTCCATAACATTTTTATTTAATAAATGAAAAGCACCATTCATGGAGATTGTAGGTCTTACATACGCATGAACACTACATTCTTTTTCTTGTCATATTAATGAAATAAATACTAAATTATACCTAGTAAAATTGTAATTAAAAAATAATATCAATGTTATATAGTTTAAATAATTTCATTAACTCTTTCTTTTATATGTTATATTTATGGAATAAACAAGTCATACCACATTGACGGGGAAGTTGTCCTCACATACTCAAATGAAATTATCATATTTACACATTATGGAAATTATAAAGGTTTATTATAAATAAAGATTACGGAAGAATAAATAAAATATAAATATAAAATATATCATATATAAACATTCTTCCATTACTATAGAAACTATAAGATGTGGTAAGAGAAAATTCAACAATCATCATTGTGTGTGGTTGTAATTCATCTTACACATAAACTATATGTTCGTATACATTAGATAGAGTTGCATGTTATTGTTATTTTAATATTTAGAATATAAGAATCCTATTTTTTGTGGACACATGTGTTATTATTTAATCAAATAATAGGTAGATCCTTGGGAGTGGAGAAGGAATATATTGGAACAAACTTTTGAGAATATGTTGCCTCCAAAATGGTTAACTACATTTGATTTGATCCAAAAGGTTATTACTAATTATATTCTACCCAAGGTAAGGATTATTAGTAGGAAGGATGTGATGTTGGGATATTAGATTAGTAGATTTTGGAAGATCCAAGGGACATTAGAGGTGTGATTAAATGGGTAGACTAGGTGCTCTTTTATTAGAGGGAGGAGGGGCACATTAGGGAAGAGTTGAAATATTATTTTATTATATGATGACATTAAGAATCATTATTGTTCCAATGTTATATATTTAAATGATATAATGATTATGCATTGATCATCGTTCATCCTATAGGTTCTAGTAATGTTTAGGCCACAAAATTAAACATATCTAGTAGATTTTACCTTTAGATAAAAAAATTAATTATTACCTTTCCATTTTTTATTTTCATTAAAATATGGTTACTATATTATCAATAAAATGGAAAGAGAACAACATGTGGATAATTAGTTAAATTTTTAACAATATAATAGTCAGTTGGCTGAATATTATATTTTTAGGGCTGTTAGAGCATTTGATAAAATTTTATTTGTTTTAAAACCTCAATTATGTCAATTTTGACAGTAATTTGTAATTGATTTTAGTCAATCCTAAAAAATTTATAATTTTTTAAAAAAGTCATTAAATCATTCCTAGTAAGTCATTTTCTTTCAAAATAATTTGGATGGTGTCAAAATTTTTATATTTAATTCAATTTATTATTTATGAAATCATTTATTTGAATCAATCATTAATGAAGAAATCACTACATTATCAGTGTGTCATAATTAATTTTTTAATGTATCAATTTTATATTTAAAATATCATGATGTAGAGAATATTTTAATATTTATAATTAATATTTTTTGAAATAGAGATATTTTATATAAGCGTATTAAAAATTTTCTAGTAAAATATGCATGTTTATGTTATATTTCCCATTTTATTAAATAAAAAATTAAAATTGGTCACCATAACTCCCATGTAGATCCATGTGGTCAAAAAATCGACAAAAGGATTCCCTTGGTAAGACATATCTCATCCAATAGTATTATGACACATGTTAGGGATGTTTTATATTACTTTAATATTAAATTTTATTCTTATTTAATGATTTTCCCTTTAACCATGGTTAAAAAAATACTGATGTTACTATTCATATTGTTATAAAACAAAAGATACCTATTAAAAAATATGGGCCTTTTTATGAAAAATATAGAATCCATTTTTTCAAATTCAAAACAAATAATTTTCATAATTCAATTTATAATTATTTCTCATTGTCCAAACTATAAATTGTGTTTTTAAGAAGTAAGAACTATCAAAATATTGGATTGTGTTTTTGTACAACATAAATGGGAAATTACATCCAATGACCAAAATTTTATTAAAAAAGTAATTTCATGGTCAATGACCAAGACCCAATTTATTTAAAATTAAACAAATGAACTACAAAATTCTGAAAGAATGAATATTTTTACAATCTTGTACATAAAAGCGGAAATGATCGACTGAAAATTCATCACACCACATAATTTCATGGTTGATTCCATTATTAGAAATACCATCAGCCACCATGTTCGCTTCTCTATAGGTATGTGTGGCATTGTTTTTGACCTCCAGAAGTGAGTTAATTTTTATTCATCCACCACGCTGTTAGAGGCCATAAATGGTGAACCACACCATCCCAAATTTCTTAAACCATGGTGATGGAGACAAATTAAATATAGATGTTGTTCAGGCCTTTTTTATTAAAAAAAGTAATAGATAGAATAAAATCCAACATCTCTTCTTCAAGGGAAGAGGTAATGCAACAACTTCCACTGAAACAACCATGAAACTGATTGAGAGATACCTTAAAGACATCCCCACCACCCGTAGGTCCTAGATTACCAATAAAAGAACCATAAATATTAATTTTTATCCATCCAGGAAGTGGGGCTTTCCAGACCACCTCAAAATTGTTCTTCGATTGATGGAAGATTCCATCAACTCTAAGCCATCCATGAATAATAAAGTCTATAACCGAGTTGTCTCAATGCGCTTTCTAGATCATCTCGCCATCCATAATGGAAAAAATAATTTTTGTGTTACATGTGTTAATGTTGAATGAGAACTTATAGTGAATAATATAATTTATATCATAATAGATAATATGGAAGAGATTAACATTGGCATATAATAATAGGTTTTTTATTTTTTGTGATGTTTCAATATCCTAACACTGTTTTAGCTAAGAGAGAATTAAGTCAGAGAATAACCATCTTCAGTCAAACATGTCAGTAATAAAATTCCAATGATCAGAGGTCATAGTAGACAAAAGAAATAAATGATTGGTGTCATCTCTATGTTAATGAAAAATGTGACATTAAGAGCAGAGCTGGATACCAAAATACTGGAGACAAAGGTTTGAATTAATACAGTTATGAACAATAAGCCAGACTAGATTCTGTATTGGTGATTTAATATGAGGCATATCAAAAAATATAATAGATGAAAAATTAAAAACAAGGTTAGTGAAGTAATGAATGTAAAAATGTCTAAAATCGAAAATACCATTGGGGATAGCTTCCAAATAACGAAATCTACATCATTTGAAAATGATTAATGGTGCACAATCTGCATGATATGATCTGTGATATCAAGGTTACGAGCTTGGATAACCTCTTTTACTATGTATTTGATGATATTAGGATAGGTATTAGATGGAAACATTTGAAATGAGAGTGGATACAATAAAGTTTTCAATATATAAGACCATGGTTGATTTAGTACTAACCATCTATCTAGAGTTATGCTTGATGTTGACCAAGGAGCATCTAATGGAAGGAAAAATCAAGGAATTTACAGAGTGAAAAATTCCCTTTGTAATATCCTATTGGAAAATATTTATAAGAAAATATATGGAGTCATAATTATTATGAATTAGTCAATCAGTGTGTCAAGATTGAAAGGAATCACTAAAAAGTTTGAGATTTTTAATGCCAATACCACCACTCTGAAGTGTTTTGCAACAGTTTGACTAGGGAATGGTAAAAAGATTTCATTCAATAATACAACCAATCATAACTATGTTTTCAAAGTAGGAATTAATTTTACTGAGATGACTGGTAGTCCATTTGTAAATAATCAGCGAGTAAACCATTTTGGAAATAATAGTAGATTTTACCAGGCAGATCCTGCCAGCCATGGAAATGGATTTCTCCTTCCAGGAGGAAAGTTGATTAATAACTTCATCAACAACAGTATTGAAATATGTGAATTTATGACAACCCCAAAATATGGGAACCCCCCATGTAGGTAAATGGGTTGGATTCTTCTTTTATAACAAGGCTATCAATGATGCGACTTTTCCTAGTGGGAGGGAATTTTTTTCAAAAAATACAAAGGATTTTCTCCAACTAATGGATTGACTAGAGACTTCTTCGTAGTGAGACAAATAAATCTTGAGGTTTTAGATATTTATTTTACATACATTAAGGAACAAAATTATATCATCCACATAAAGAAGATGGGAAATTAAATTTAGTCTTCTGGAAGACTTTATAGGTTTGTGTTTGTTTTGACGAACAAGTCAGTGATAAGTCTGCTAAGATAATCCTCTACAATGGAAAAAAGTGTAGTAGAGAGGGGATCACCTTGTCGAATCCCCTTTGAGTATTTAACATATCCCTTAGGTGAACCATTGATGAGGAAGGAGATAATGACCGATTTGAGACGGGATTTTATCCTGCTGATGAAGAAAACATTAAAACAAAAACTCAAAAGGACATTAAATATAATTCTATTGTCTATAGTATCAAATGCCTTCCTAATGACGAGTTTAATGGAAATATTTCCTCCTCTGGTGACTTTATTAAGAGAGTTATTACATTCTGATGCGAGGAAAATTAAATCTTTTATAGACCTAAATAAAAAACCATAAAGGGTGATATGATTTTATAATCACAATTTTTCTATTTTAAATAGGTTTTTATAAAAACACATCCTTTATTTTCAATTGGTTTTTATTTCAATTTCTTTTAAATTTGGTAACTAATGAATCATTATTTAAACATGTTTAAACCATATTTCAAAATTTAGTTGATACTATTCACACTCTCCATTCCAACAACTATGTGTTAACTACCATTTAAAATAGTAATATTATTATTGTCTTATTTTTTGGTATAACTCAATGTTGTGTAAATCAAAATATTTTGAACAAACCAATTTTTGCGTCAAGTATTCTATTCAAAAAGCAACCCCTTTAATTTAAAATTTATTTCTTATTCATAAATATTAATAGAAATGAAATATTAATACTATCTAAATACATGGGTCATCAGTGGTATATTAAAAACGTATTGAATCATTATTATGACCACCCCATACCAGGAATGACCCCCTCAATGAATCATCATCATTAAATCACCATCTCATAATTAGTTACACCTCATGAAACTCACACACATTTCATGGGGGTACCTACCATGATGCATTATATCACATGATAATATTTAACCAATGTGAGTTATCACAACCCCTAACAAATATAGAAAATAATATCAATTAATGATTATAATATTTTTTCATACAAAATACATTTTTTCCAATAGATTGGCTCCAATTCATCACCCCATTCCACGCCATTTTTAAAAACCATTTAAACAACCCATCAATAGTTAAATAATCATATTTATCAAAACAAATATCACAGTGATGACAACATTATAGAATAATCTTATTTTTTATGGGAAACCTATAAAAAGAATATAAAATATAAAAGTAAGTCATCTCTATGTAATTACAATCTTCCAGCCTGTTATATAAATGATGTCATTCATTAAACCATAGAAACTGAGAGATTGTCCCAAAACCATCTATAAAAAATTCATTACCTTCTCATCTAAAATAACTTATATATATTCACTAATTTCATCTAGTACCTAATTATAAACATATCATATTTTATTTATTCTCATCCTAATATTCTTTAAATTTCACCCATTAATAGTTAATAACTTGAACCTCAATTATATCTATATTTAATGGCATCAATTCGCAAATTAACAACACGTTTTAAACAGTGGATTTGAAATCAAATATATTATCAGAGCCATATATTATTTCAAATTTTTCATTAAAAATATATTAGATCCCACTTCCTCATCATCCAAATTCATCCCTATAGAATTCCCATTTAATTCACTAATTATACAGGCACATAGTATCCCCCTCCCATCTTAAATAGTTACTCATAATTCATTAATTATTTGGAATATTCAGTTTCACAGTTTCCCAATACTTTTTACATTCACCTATCTTCGTTGGTTCTATTATATCTATAAAGCATGAACCAATTATCATTTATATTTAGTGGAGGAATAATGAAACCTTACAACATCACATAGAAAATATAGATTAATAAAAATATTACTATAAATTTCATATTTTAGTCATCCAATTTCTATATTTCCATATATAAGTATGTATCGATTCATAGTAATGACATGATCTATCAGTTACGAAAACAATAGTGTATTAATATGAACATCATATCATGAAACATTGACTATCATAACATAGAAATAAAAAAACATATATTGCCCCATCCCATTCAATTGTCATATCATCCAAATAATTACCATTATAATCTTAATTCACTAATTTTTTTATGTTACCTATGGATTCTATTTCATTCAAATAGACCAAGGAAACCACATGAAACTTGAAAATAAATATTAAAATATTTTTTGAGTTGAAAAAACCTGAAAAATATTTTTAAAACATATCATTCCTTAATATAAAATAATAGGTCAAAAAACCACGTGTCAACAATTTATTGACAACCTCTAGGAATTCATTGGGAAGAAGATGGAATATATAGAAAATATATCTATTTTATACTATATAAATATCATACAACATTGAAAATAGTAATCCTCCATCAAAATATCACCCAACCAAATTCATATCCTGACCATTATGAAATAATGGAGAAATATGGAGGAAAACATGAAATATACTCACCTCGAGTCAAGGTATACCCATCTCAATGACCAAAAAAAGAAATATATTGGTGGTCACCAATATCTCCAAATATGTATCTCATAAAACAAATTTATTAAGGTAATAGAAGAGAAACAGATAAATTTGGGATTTCTCATGATTTCTAAAATTTTTTGGTAAAACAACCATTCATATTATTGTACAATGATTTATTGTATTAAAATTACTTATAAAACAACAATTGAAAGTAATTTATCCTACTTGTGAAAAAAATTATCATTTACAGAAAGTTTAATTTAATTATCTGAGTTAAATCATCCACCATTTCCTTAAAAACATAGACGACTCCTCTCAAAATTAAAATTTCAAACACTAGAGCCCCATAATCTTCACTAGCATCTCTCACATATGACCCAAATGGTCACACTATAAACATCCTAAATAGATATAATTTGTATTTAAATATTTCATTTCCAAATAATATCCCACTTAATGAACCTCACACCTAAATAATAAAATGAAACTGGTCTAGATGGTGTAACCAGTTAAATTATATAAATATCAGATAATTAATATCCATATTAGTTATAAAAACCTAGATATAGTTAACTGAATACTATTAATAGAATATTGGGGAATGATCCCTCTTAAATAGGATAACAACCATATAATGAATCTTGGAACATCACCATCCACCTCTACATGCAAAAAATTTCATAGAAATTGATATTTTTACTATAATTTATTATTTTGGAAATTTTGACTCTTTTTCAAGAATAGATCATATTAGTAAATTTAAAATAAATGAAAGGAAACCACTAGTATTCAAAATTAAATCATGATTACTTTAAATTTTTTAAACCAATAACACATCTAATATTAGTGGCAAAAGAACCAATAGTTTTTTTTGAAAAGATAAATGTCACTCAAAAAACCTTCAAAAGTAACTCTATACAGAAGACTAAGACATGTGATAATATTAGGGAAGAAAAAATTATAATGTTTAAAAAGATCATATTAGAAAAAATTCATACCTCTAGTTAATTAACACTATGATTTATAAAACCAAAAATCTATAAACCTCTCTCAGACAATAGAAGATAACCAAAATATCTTCTTGCACAAATTTATAGTTTGGAAACTCAAAAAATTATCTTCAACCTTCCCATCCTAGTCAGATGAATCATAAATGGTACCAGATATCATATACAATCCCATACCTATATCATTTTATACTAACATCACATACTTTGTATCTTACTAAATATTCTCAACAGAACATGGAATATTTGTCCTTATGAAATTCTTAATAATTTATTCTCATTCCCTATCATTAGGAATAAAACATAGAAACTAACATATTAGGTCCATGTAATGGGATCAAAAAAATGCACACTCTCATACCCTTACCAAATTTCAAGAATATTATTCAAAAAATCTTGAAACCCATCATGATATACGAATAATTATTGAATATCTTAAGGAATTATTCCCTAAACATCATCTTCAATCATGAACTCTTAAATTCTCATTATCATTGACTATATTTTGGAAACATAATAACTAGAAATGCAACCAAAAATTTATTTGGAGTCATTACCAATAAAATAATAAACATATCTTCTTCCATCCATTATTTAGTTTTAGGTAAATAGGATTCAATTACTCTTTGGTGCTTCATGACAAAAAAATTTCCGCAAGTCACTAACCCAAGATTCTACTTTCTCCATCCCATGCCTAAAGTCATGATGACTATTCATTGGAACAATATATAATTAATGAACAAAATATTAGTACAATGTAACCAAACAATCATGATATAATGAAAAAACATTTTATAAGAATCAAAATAATTTAGACACATCCTTAACCAACAAACTCGCTAGTAAACACTGCACATAACCATGTCAGTACTCCCCACTAGGTACAACATTGCATAACCTAGAAGACATAACCCACTTCTCATTATATGTATCAAGAGAGAAATCTAAAATGGACTAAAATTATTTATATTCCAAAATTAATACATGTACCCATTTCCACATAAAAATAACTCCAATATGAATACAAATAAAGAGAACTCATCAAACACATCATGATATTTTTGATTTGGGTGGCCCAAACTCACTAGTAATGAACAAAAATAATTTATAGTGGTGTCTCCATATTCATAAACATGAATCTAGAAAAATATTTCCACGATTATAAAATTTACACATTTAAAACATGTCAATTATGTTATGTGGAAAAATATATTACAAAATTACCACAATAAAATCATAGATAACAACCATGTTTCATTGGAAACACATCGAAAGTCACACAGTATAAATTTCAAAATTTTATAAACACCATAGTTTTTGTTTAAAAATGTCTTTTATAACATATCACTATCTCATGTTTTGGTTTTATTAATAAAATCAAGTTCTATATATAGACTATTCATTAACAAAATTTTGTTATTATCGTTATACGGAAGGTGAGTCTTAAAAACTAAAACTAATTTATTATGACCAAAATTTTCAATATTAATAAAAATTTAAAATTATATTAATATATATATGATATTTATTTTCATAAGGGTCATATATAGACAATAAGATATAATTTTACGGTATTAGGGTTTTCAGTCAACTATTTTTTTACTCGAAATATATTAGATACCTTTTAGGAAATGTGTTTACATTCATTCAATACCAAAAATTTCACGAAATAATGATAGATGGAAAAAATAATTTTAAAATACCACATCAAGATATTTTTAATAAAATATCTTTTTATTTAACTACATATGATCAGTTAGGAAATCAATTCATGATATCTATCCATGATAAATGAAATTTGTAATTAAAAAAATATTTGTTTTTTGATGTCCCATCAAACTTTTTAAGGATAAAATTATTAAATGGTATGTCATATAAAACAACAGACATATCAACATCATTATATAAGGAAATATTCATATACAAATTTCAATGGAAAATATACATTGTTTCAATGTTCATATAAGGACAAGACATTAAACATTATATAATATAGTAAATTCTTTTCGAAGAAACGTATTTACATTTGAAATGAATTTTTTGATGTATATTTTTTGAATGTTGGGAGATAATTCATACATATAATCATATAAGAATACTAAGGGGATACAACGAAAATAATATCCATTTTTTATAATACAAATGTTTTTAATAATAAATAATTATTTTTTCATGACAATACATCATAAAATTTATCTTGGTTTATCCATTATTATAAACTATACTTGAACCTTGTGATTAACATTTTAAAACATGGTATGAGAAAAAAAAATAACAACATTTAGTATAATAAATTGAGAAACATTAAGAACATGAATACTTATAAACATATGAAATCTTCATAAAAAAGACATGCATGTCATCCCAAAAGTATCATATAGTTACATTTCAAAAACAAGATATTTCCATAAACCATTGAAAATATAGGTAATAACATAAAGGTAACATGGGTTATTAATTACTAAATATTGTAAACATCATGGATACCATATGATTTGTAACCCTTATGGATACCCAACAATATAACCCTCATGTCTGCCATATGGTGTGACCATCGTAGTTACACATTGAGTAACAGTACCTTCAACCTATAACATAAACATATACAATTCATTAGAGGGGTATATATTTCCTAGAAATCATCATAAAAAATTCCCAAAAACAAAAAATATTAATAAAACAATAATACATACATCATATATCTCCTTTTTATTAAAAATGTAAAGAAATCAAATGCTGATTTTTAAAGAATATTCTTTTACCAATATCATATATTTAAAGGGAGAGTTGAAAAAAACAAAGTAATATGTGTATATAATATAAATACACATATTATACCATATTATATTAAAGATTAATATCAGAAATAATCATAGTAGAAAAAAATAAAAAAATTATAAGTCTAAACCAATGAATTGAAATTTTGTTAAGAATTCCCTTTCCACAGATTCATACTACATGAAATGTGTTCAAACATCATGTATAATGATGTAATGATTTTTATTAATATTTTAAAACACCATATTTAAATTTATAATTATTCATATGATATTATCAAAACAACTTTCAACACGTTTATTATTAATATTTTTTAATTTCAATTGTTTTGGGTGCAATTATTTCATGCTTTCCAGGTTGGTTTATTATGGATTTAGTTGTCAGATGGGATATAAACACTATAATTGAAATTATATTTTATTAATTAATACAAAATATATTAAATGGTATTATATTATATATTTTTTGTTATGAGTACGAATAAGTAAATAAAACATTAGTGATTAACGTTATTTTATTTTGGATAATTTTTATTAATAAAAACAATTTTGTATTATTAATTAATATTATGTATAGAAACTAGTTATAGAACATAATATAACATATAATTTTTATAATAAAATATGATTTAATAATAATTATTTTTTTATGATAACCAATGAAGGTGCTATTTGAAATTCAGAACACATCATCTTTGATGTCAGTAAATGGAAAAATCACGGCAGATATTTTTAATTTTAGAATAAAATAGAATGTCCATGATGTCTGATGATTAATTTCCTCATAAAAAGGATAAAATTACATTGTATATAATAAAATGGTTTTTAATGACACTAGAAAATATGGAGGGGATGTGAGTGTATGAAAATAAAAATCATTGAAATGAAAATGAAAGTGGATTTTTATGTCTTGAATTATTATCCTACGGAACATCCTTAAGGAACGTGGTTTCAAACTTTTGATGCAACTATAAGATATTAGACATGTGTAAGTGTATTGGAAATGGATTTCGGTTTAAATTATTCAATCTGCAGTTATCTGAGTTATGAGGGGAATATGTGGTGAGTGGATGTATTTAAACTAGGGGAGATGAGTGTTTTCTAATTATTATATTAAATAGATTATAAATTTATCTTTATACTATGAATAATTTGAGAATCATTATCAAATATATTAATAAAATTAATGATAATTCATGATATTGGTCTTACATTAGTCTAATATAATTTATGAACAAATAAACCATGTATTTAGGTCATATCGTAAATTACAATATTTCATTATAAAGAAAAAAATCATTTATTTTAGAAAAATCCCAAAAAATATCAAAAATAAGTTTTTTATATGTAAAATGAAAATATTAACTCCATTTATTAAAATTAATTTCTAAATATGATATATTTTATTTTTAATTAAAACCATAATTTATTCAAAAAATAACATTTTTAATAATATAAATGATTTTATATTACATTGGAAAATTAATATAAATCTCAAAAAACTTATCTTATAATAATCAGACAATAAAAAATTGATTTATGAATATATTTTATTAAAAAAATGTTTTTAAAATTAAAATAATAATTATAAAATCTTAATTAAATATTTATGACTTACCAAATACCAATAATTAATTTACTATTTATAGAACATTTATTTAAATATTCCATGTTTTAAATATAGCATGCCACACATAAAAGATACATAAATTTTATTTATACTCTCATATATGTGGTTAATATTATATTTTCCAGATTATTTTTCTGAATGTCAAGTTACTAACCCATCAATATATATTCTTTAATTGTTAGGAATAACAGTTATTTCATTATACATTAATAAAGAGTCTGACTAATTAATAATATCATAAAATGAAATTTATAACTACTTAGGTTAGTACGTTCTACCCCTTCTTGAAATTTCATCCTCAAAATTTATTATTTTCTTATTTAAATAAATGGTTAGTTTTCCATCATATAATTTTCATATTCTTATTCTGATTCATCAACCATGTGGTTTCTCTAGAAAATTGTAACCTAGGAAATTACCTTATTATATAATACTCCCTCTATATGATAAAGAATCTGTGAAATATTCCATTCATTAGAATGGTTCCCTTCTAATTGTACTGCATTGGGTATAAAACATCTGATGAAACAAGAATATATGTTCTCAACATTGAAACAAGAAAAAAAATGTTATCTGAAGATATACTCGAAACAAATGATAATCTTTAAGAAAATAGGCCTATATTCTCAATAATTTCATAATTTTCATTGAATTGTGGACATAAAAATAACTTCTTACCATATCACATATAATATTTCCATTGTGATATTTTAGGAAAAAATATCATTACATACCACGAAAAAAAGTCATTCCTCCTATTATCTGCAAAGCTTTTTTGCCTACTCTAATCTATCCTCATCGATTTTTTATCATCTTTAATTCACCATCTAATTTGTCTACAAATTTTTTTTCATCAAATTCTATTCCAAAATAATGATATTTAAATGATAGAGTTCGGCTGCGACTCCCTTATAGTGGATCAAAAGGATTCATGTGTTTACATGAATGAAAACATTTAATATAATAAAACACAACTAAATAAACATGTTAATCCAAAATTCCTAGGTAATTAATTTAATATGCTCAAATAATTTCATCATAGGACTGAATTGTTCTCTCGATTTGTCTATCCGATTGAGGATGAAAAGCAGTGATGAAATTTAATTTAGTTCTAAATGACTCATGAAGGAATTACAAAACGATAGATTTGATCATGGGATCATTTTCAAATATAATGCATACAAGAACTACACAAAACCAAACAATGTCAATAATGTACATTTGATAATGATTATCCAATAACATAATATCTTGAATAGAAAGAAAATTCCTAGATTTAGTCATCTAATAAACAATAAATAAAATCACGTTATTACTTTGAGAATTATTTTCTAGTCCCACCATTATATCCATTGATATATATTCTTATATATACTCTAGTACTAAAAAATAATTAAATATGTGTGTTGGCCACTATCACGGTTATTTAACCTATTGACATGTCAAATATTTCACAGTAAAATATATAATATATATTTTTGTCCTATACCACTAGAAATATATCCAATGAACAATATTCATATTAGTACGTCCAGGATGAACTAAAAACAGAGAACTATGAGCATTACATAGTACTCATTCTTTATTTGAGAATCATTAGGAAGACATAATATCATTCCAATTCATAAAAAAACAATCTTTATCGAAGTTAAATTATAGAATCTTAACCCTTCTAACCATTTATACCTTTTTTTATAACTCGTCATCTTACTTATAGGATTTAATAATTAAATATAATTGATATAAATTAAATAACACCTAAAAATTGAGTATTTTTCTTTACCCACAACTTCCAGGACAAAATTCCTCAAATTATTAATCAAGGGGTCATGTTCCAAATATAAAATGGTTAATATATCATGATGTTAATAACTGAATGATTCCTCTACATTTTTTGGTTTCGTAGGATGTAAATTGATTGTGCAATCATAATCATTTAATAGTTCAAGCCAACTTATTTGCCTCATTTTTATTCCATTATAATGAATATATAATTCATACTTATATGGTCAGTATATATTTGTCATTTTGATCTATAAAAATTATTCCACCAAATTTTCAAATTGAAAACATGATTTAATAATTTCTATTAATGTTTGGAAAAATTTAACTCATTAGGTTTTATTTTTATTGAAATATAACAAACTACATAAATATTCAATGTCATAACACAACCAATTCACTTCAATAAAACATCACTATAGATAATCAATATTCTATTTCTGGAATGTAGGGCCAAAAAAATTACATTAAAAAATATCTTCTTCTATTAATTAAAAAATTCACATCCTTATATCAAAATAAATTTATGTAATTATTTTTGGAACATATATGAAATGATAGATAACCATGACATTTTTTTAATCAGATAATTTGTAATAGTCTACATAAACAATAAAAATATGAGTCTATATAACATTTTTAGGACTTATTCATTCATCATCCACTTTTTTATACGATCAACTTTTATTCCATTTATAAGAACATTTATCCCATGAAAAGAAATATTTTTCCACAAGATATAACATATTATAATTTTTACATTTAATTTATTTTCATTTATGGTGTGAAAAAAAGCCATGAAATTTTTTTATGATTTCCATACATTTTGGAAAGCCTCAAAATTTCATCAAATAAAACCAAAAAAGGATATCCATATTATTAATGACTATTCTATTGATAATATCCAAGAATAAATAATGTGTTTTCAAAAAAAGGACATGACATCAATGTTATAATCTCCATATCTAGTATAAAAATTTTCTTTCTATATTTATCCTCCTTCACCTTCAACAGATGGTTCCTAGATCTCAAGTGAATACTGAAAAAATATATAGCTCTTCGGAGCTTATAAAAAAAATCCTCTGATATGATTCCATGGGTTCTTATTTTTAAATGTAATCTAATTCAAATCTCAATAATCAATTAAAATACTAATTTAACTATCTTTCTTTTTAATAAAAAAAGGAGAACCCCATAGTGATGTTGTAGGATGAATGAAGACATTTTTTAGAAACTCTTGGAACTGATTTTTAAATTTCAGAAGTACCACATGAGCTTTTTGAAAATGGGTTTTAAAATTGTCTTGGTATCATCAACCTTGTCAATAGTAAATTCATCTTCTTGATCATGTAAAACACCATGATAACCATCAGGAAAAATATCCAGGTAATCATTCACCACATGCAAATTATTAATATGAATAGTTTCCTTCTTTTTAACTATTTGAAAAAATTAATTTCATTTCCACATTTTATTTTTTATCATCATCCTTACATGTTTTCAATCATACCAGTTCATTATTGTATTAAAACAAAAAATATTTCTAAAAAACATTTATATATATATAATCATTCTTAGTGAGATAAATAGAAAGCCAATACATGGCCATAATAACATAAAATACTATTAAAGTAAATACAACAATGTTTTAAGGTAATGTATTTCCACAGAAAATAACATGAATATCCTTCTAATGAATATTTACAATATTATTTCCCAATAATTTTTAACCATTTTTCATGTCTAATACATGGAGATGAAACTTCTAATTTACCAGAATATAAATCAGAAAAAGTGGAATGTTTAGATCCCATAACAAAGAATACAATAAAAAAATCAAAGAAAACAAACAATGTATATGATAAAACTTCATTTGATGGACCAAAATCTGCAATCATAGAAAGAGGTAATCTAATTGCACCTTTATACTTATAATATGGTTGCCTTTTATTAGTCATATCTTACTCTTGGATGGTTTATGAATAATGAACCATCCCACCATATTTTAAACACTTTATAGTATTCTAATCATAATTAAACTTTAAAAAATTTCATTACAATATTGTACCATATTTACAATATTACCAAATTTAAAACACATTCCATTTTGTCAATGAATTCCCAATGGAGATTTTTACCACACATTACAGTAATGGAAAAAATTAATTTATTACCTTCATATTTCTCTGATTGATTATAACCAATTTCATGACATATGGACCTATTCCTCGTCTTTTTTACATAGTACTTGTGATCATCTCAAAACACCATTTATCGTATCTCATCAAATTAGAAAATTTTCTCATAAAATTTTAAATCATGGGAATCCAATTCCCTTTGATATATTTGATTTTAACCTAACTAAAATTGATTGATTTTTCAATAATGATCTTGAATAATATTAGGAGTATACCGTACTAGTTGGGTGATGTTTTCATAATACACATCCAAATAATACTCATATTTAGAATGTATTCTAAGAAATTTATTTTCCATCCCATGTCGATCAATGTTGTGAAAATAGTTTAGAATGATCAAATTCTAAAATTAATTTAATTCGAAGACATGAATCTCCTCGCTATCCAGGATATACTGGACCATTGACCCCCACTAGCTAGCTTCACCTCAAATATGTAAAATTTAAAGAATAAACTATTAAATATATGATCAACCCATGAATTGAATATCATTTCAATGGATTTAATAGATTATTTATCCACTATTGGGTAAAAAAATCCACTGAAAGATGGAGGGTATTTTCTCATAATATCGTCCACTATCATCAGGATCCTTTATGGTGGCTATAGATGTTCTATTTTATAGATTCCACCATCATTTATTTCTGAATATAAACTCATCCATTAGAATCACAAACTATTTAGTTCCATTTCACAACATTCCATTTTTTGGATTCAAGAAAAATTTCATCCTTTGGGACTAATGCTACTTTATCATCATTGTTTCAACTACAAAAAACCATTTTATGTAGACATATCACTAATGAAGCAATAAGGTAATATTCAAATTCGATATCATTTGAATATAAATATAATCTCAAAATCAGTTATGTTATTATATTAACATCATCATAACCCCTAACATTATATAACCCATTTTTTGATAAAAACTATAGGGACCTGACATTAATCATAACATAATTTACAAAATTCCACTAGAAATCACTTATTTACACTTCTAAATAACATTTCAGTTAATTATTTTTGAATGATATTACATAATTCATACATATAAACCTAGAATCATACTATGTGGACACTTCTAAACAAATATCCATCATTAATAATAAATATTTGTTTTCTAAAAACTTGAAATATATACAGAAAAAATATTCAAAACATTCATATTGGCTTCTCCTTTTCCATTTCCCATTATTAAACAATTTGAATTTTTTAAACAGGGGATGTGAAAATTAAACTCAACAATTGATATAAATAGAATGATTCAAATAATTATTACATGAGTAATTATAAACATAACAAATTAATTTCAAAAATATACACTTTTCATCCAAAAACTATCATAAAGTTACATTGTGAAAAAATGATATTTTCAAAAATCATAGAAAATATAAATATTACCATAAAGGGAACATGTGGATTTAATTACCTAGTATTTTATATATAATGGATACCGTATGAATTTTCACCCTCACATATACCTTATAATGTAATCAACATTACTATATTACAATGTTACCCCCACTATTACCTTATGGTGTAAACATCACAGTTATACTTGGAGTAATCATACTATTGACCTCCAACATAAAAGTAGACAATGTATTAGATGGATATATTGGTACCACAATTCATCAAAAAAATTTCCAATGAACCTAAAGATAATCAAAATAAATAATTAATTAGAACATATAAATCATTACCTTTAAAATGTAAATAAATTAAAAGATGATTTTTAAAGAAAAGTACCATTAAAATAACATATATTTTTGTGACAATAGATAAAATTCTTAGAATATTTGTATAATGTTTAAATAAAAATATTACAACGTGTTATAATTAAGAAATTGCAAATAATATTAGTACCACATAATAAAAAAATTATATGTTTAAACATAATAATGGAAATTGGGACTTGAATTCCCTTACCTACTGTTCTTCATAAATCAAAGAATTTAAGAACTCATTAATAATGGCTTATAGAGTGTTATTAATAAATTATGTTACCACATTATTTTTTATTATTTCTTATATTATACAGTTATATCAATTTTCAATTTATTTATTAATAATAATTTTTTATTTTATTTATTTCTGGTGTGTTTATTTTATGGTTTCCATGGTTGATTTATTAGGGATTTTGTTGTCGAAATGGATAAAACTATAGAGTATAAATTTAATGTTATTAATGAACAAAGAGAATATTATATGTTTTTATATATCATTATGATTATATGTTAGGAGTAGTACTCATTTGATAAAACCTTAGTGATGGATGTTAGTTTATTTTTGTGTATTTTGATCATTACGAACCACACTTGTTTTATTAATAAATATTATATATACTAAATGGTTCTAGAACTCAATATAACATATAATATTTATAATAAAATATTATTCAACCATATTAATGGTTTTATTCCAACATTTAGTTCAATAATATAAATTGAATACACACCATCCCTGATACTAGTAAATTTTCACAACATTGATGATGTTTTTATTTTTATAATAAGGGGGAGGGAATCCGATTTATGATGCGGAAATTTTCCATAAACATGATTAAATAAAATTATATATAATATAATAGATTTTTTATTTATCTTTTAAAATGGGAGGAGAATAGATTATAACAAAATCGAATGAATTAAAATGAAAATAAAATAAATTGAAAGATGATTTTTACCTCCTGAAATATCATCATGATTCCATCATTAAGACCATTTGTTTTGGAATTTTTGTAATACATCTATGTCATGTACATGGGGAGATTCATGGTAATAGGTTTGGGTAGAAATTATGAATGCTACATGATCATGAGTTATGAGGGTAAGAGGTGGTGAGGGGAGGTATTGATAGTGGAAGAGAGGGGTGTTTTATTATTATTATATTCATTACATTATTAATTTTTCTCAAGACTATAAGTATATTCTTAATTATGATGAAATATAGTAAATCAAATTAAGTATATTTTGGGATTTTGCTCCTAAATTAGCCTTTTATGATCTATGAATCAGTAAATCATGTGTTTATCATATATCAAAAATTACGGTATTTTATTATTCACTAAAACTTTTACAATTCCTGAAAAATTACAAAAATTATTCCAATTTTTTTTTCAACTACGAGAATTCAAAAATTTAATCCATAATTTGTAAATAATTTAATAATAAGGTGTAAATTAATTTTAATTAAAATCATAATTTATTCAATAAATATCAGTTTTAAAACTATAACTGGGTTTATAAAAAATAGAAAAATTAATTAAAGTATTTTATCCTTTTATTATTATATTATGAAATATAATAATAATTTATGAATATATTATGTAAAAAAATATTTTCACTTTAATCAATATATTAATTATAAAATAATTATTAAATATTTAGGATTACAAAAATTCCAAAACTTTAATTATCATTTTGAAAACATTTATTTACAAATTTCATGATATAAATATTTCTCGATTACAATTATATCATAAAGATTTATTATTTTTTACTTTCATATGAGAGGTTACTATTATAATGGCAATAGTACTATTCCTAGTTGTAATTTTACAATTCATATGGTCATGTTAATATTTGAACAGTATAAATTAAATAATTTCTATAAATAACGCGTACATAATTATACAATTATAAATAATATAACTATTTAATATTAAAATTAAAAGAAATTACATTATAAGTACATGCGTCATTATAGTTTTAGATTTAAATATACACAACCGATGATCCAAGGAACAAGGTTTGGTATTCTTTTGAAATAATTTCATTAATTATTTACAATATAGGTAAATTGATTTTATGTTATGAAATAAAAATACATTGGTTTTATATATACATTATACAAATTGATTATTATAGATTTGAAATTTAAAATTCCTACATGGAATGAAATATTTCTACATAATATACATTGGATGACTTACTTCTCATCAATATTCAGGTCATAAATTCTTAATAATTATTTCCAAGAAAGAAAACAATAATTATACACATGATTTAAATAGACAATGATATTCAGATTTTAATTTCCACATTATCAACTACATTGGAGATCTCATATTTTTGTCTCTTGTTACATAGTAAATTCATAATATAAACATATTAATCATAATAATTATTATCAATGTTCTACCAAGTATATAAGGAATGGTATTTATAACAAAACATGCGTTGAATTATTATTTCAGTAACATAAAACCCATCACATTCGTAATAGAAAATGAATGTTTTTATTATTCGTATGATCGAAAAAATAAATGATTTTTTATTAATTAATTTATTTTAAAAAATTAATAAAACTAATGATTAAAACTATTCCTTATAATTTATTTTTAATAAAAACTATATTTTAGTAAATTGATGTATCGCATGGCATAACCACACATATAATAATTGAAATATTTCAAACAAGGGTTCAAAAAAAATTCATTTATATCTATAAAAATCTAATATATTTGGCAGAAATTTATTCAATGTGGTTTTAATATTCATATAATTTAAATTTAAATGGAATACTAAGAATAATTTTCAAAAAACATTATATATCATCGGAATAATTACACATAATTTACACTTCACCCGAAAATATTACTAAAATTAAAACAATACATGTTTTTATAGGAATAATAAGTATGCATCATAGTCTCTAAAATCTTTTAGATAAGTATCATATCCAAATGAATTCTCAATTTTACACTTTCTAATAAGGTTATATAATCTATTCATAAATAAATAAAATCATTAACTATAAATCCTTGAGAATTTATTGGAAAAATCAATATATATTATTAAAATGAAAGTGAAATGGATTATGTGATCAACATTCATCTAAATAATTGTGATATATTCACCAATAAATTTCAATAGGTTATCAATGTAAATAATTAAATTATAGTGGGTCCAAAATATCTATGTGTTAAAAGGTCTCTATAGTCTACATTAGATTTTGTTTTGAGTTTTTTTATTTACCTACTAATACCATGGAACACATAGGTAAGGTTAAACAATAAAAAAATTAATTCTCAAAAAAAACATTCATTACACATTATCATAACCCCTCCCCTAATATAGGTACACCTCCTAAGCTCACATTACTGAGGGGTGCCCTTAAATTTTTTTATCCAATGGGCCTCAAGTTGGATACTAGAACCATTGGAATAAAATTTACATATCAGATGAATTACCCTCATAAATTATTATAATGATGTGAGATAAGGGTAGATCCACTAATAAATATAATGGTGATTGAATTTAATGAATAAATTATCAATAATCATAATGATGATATTTTTTAAAAATAAAATAATAAATTAAAACAAATGAAAGTGTAACCTAAAGATCCATTATGGCTAAGAACTCCATCCAAGATACCTGAAAATAAACTCAAATTATGAGTACCTATCCTATAAACACTTTTGAAAACTATGACAGAGTTAGCACATGGGGATACCCTGTAGGATTATCCAATTAAAAAAATATATGAGAAATAAAATATATGTTTAGATATTTTTGATAATAAATCATACCATTTAATCAAGTTTCACTGTATGAAAATTAAAACAACTATTATTTGGAGTGTAATTTCAAGGGGGGTAAATTGACTTCCTATATAAATTTTCTGTTAAAAACATTATGATTATGATCCACCAATTTTGAAACAGTCCAGTTAATTAAGGAATTATAGATATAAATTCTTAGTTGGTCAACATGTTTCTCATAGGGTGATTAGTCCTTAGTTTAATTGGTGTTAAACACTTCTTTAACATTTGAAGAAAGATTACTGAATTTAACACACATACAGACTAACGAAAACTAACTATCAAACTCAATGCAAAGCTATTTTCTGTTTTAGCAATTATAAGCCACAAAAAATGGACCAGACAGTGTATTAAAAAATAGTGCACAGTGATGTTTAACAATAGGTTCGGTATCAAGCCGAGACTTAATTCTCCTCAATTGGTGATCACTTTCCACCAAACAGTTCATATAAATGCGAAACTTGATACACGTCATGTATCAAGATTTACAACATTTCTCACAAACTACCTTCAGGTCTCAATCTCTACCACACAGTTCTCAGAAATGTAAAATTAAATAACACAATAGATCTAATATTATGAGATTGAATTTAAAAATATCTAAGTGTTTGTAGTTCAGCTGTTGACTCCATGGTGGGAAGAAATTGTAGTTTGAGTCTTTCTCTCTAAGATGTCCTCAAAACAGAGTGTTGCACCTCCAGGTTCTAGATTCGAGTGACTGAGTATTCTGCTACATGTATTGATCGAGAGACGATGAAGCACAAAAGTTATCCTTGAAATTGTTCTCATGGAATTATCTTCTTTAGACTATTAGTATCACATTGTTAGTGTGGGATGGTTCTTCCTTGATCTATTTGATATAGCCAGTATGTTCTTTCTCATGAATTCCTCTTTTGATTCTCACTTCTTTTGATATCTCACTATGTTTCATCCTCACTCTTCCCATTTATATTTGAGGTCTGACAATAGGTATAATTAACCACGTGTGATTCTCCTTGTACCTTGTTCTATCCCCAAATGCAGTTTCATGATGTGGAGATACTCAGTATTAAATAATTTTAGACACATTAAATTTACCAAATATGATCATTAGAGTATTCATAAGAATTTGACAGTGTATGGAAGGTTATGTATCTGTAGACTGGTAATGGTTTCCTTCACAATGATAGGCATCAATATTAGTGTGCATCGGTAGTCTTCATATGTTTCCTATAGTTGTGGCCTTTCATCTGTGATGTTCTTTACATTAGTTATCAATGGTATCATTTGCATCACTGAACTTTGAATAAGTTACATTTGCATCGGTGAACATTGCATCAGTGACCTTTGCATTGGTGACCTATACATCAGTTACCATGGCATTAGTGACCATTGTATCTGTGACCTTTTCATTGAATGCATAAATAATATAATAGTTATATTAATTATACAAGTGTATATCTGGAACATGATTATCACATTAATGAACTTTTATTATTCTATATTAGAAACATGATTATCACAAAAATGAAACATGATTTGGGATTATCAATATAGGTGAGTCCAACAATCTCTACCTTATTGATAATCACAAATTGTGTTGGTATTTTCTCACTCAAGGTTAAAAAAATTTCCTAATATCTTTAGAGAATTGTATAATTATTATTGAACCATGGTAATAGTGGAGAATACAAATAGTATATATATGAAAAAATTCTATGTAACTTCAATACTTCTCCCCATTTGGGTAACTTTGGGGAACATCATACATTCCAAAAAATAGATATCATATACATCAAAATATTCAAGAAAAAATTAAACTTATCCCCCATTGTGATTAAAAAAATGAAAAAAATATAAAAAGATACAAAAGAGGATTTTATATTTAATAAAGCAATAATAAATGATACAAAAAGTGTAAAAAAGATCACTATAAAATAATAAACCCCACAATAGATCAACATCATAAATGTACAATGGATTTGTGGCTTTTTAAGCTGAGGAGTCAGGGTCAGAAGATGGAGGGATAGACCAAGTCATGAAAGTCAGTATGATTGGAGGAGCTTCTACAAAGGAATCATCATATCTATAATGAGTAAATCCTTGAGGAATCATTCGGGTTGGCTTCAGATGTCCAAAGAATGATTCATCATTGAGGGAGTACTGATAGATCCTAAAGCCGCCAAGGAAGAAGGTAAGGCTGGAGGAACAATGATGGGAGTATAGTCCAATGAAGGAAAGGAAAAAGAATATTTCTTAAATCCATAATAATTATTCCTCATCTTTCCATGGCAGAGATAAAGTCATCCTTATTCCCCATTAATCTTTCTAAGGTAGGAGTAAGCTCTCTAATCATAACAACTTGATTCTTAAACAGCTTAATGATAGGTGGGATCCTCGTGTTCACCTAGAGTAGTATAATGTGACCATACATATGATTCTTAGTGTTCACCCTTTTGTAATATAAATCATTTTTTTTGATGTCTTTTTGATCTTGAGAAGCTCCCCATAGATAATATCCAACAGGATTATGAATTTCTTGGGTATTGAAAATGACTGGAGTCACAGACTGAGGGTCTAAGGTACTTTCTCCAGAGAATATCTCCACACCTTCTCAAATAAATGACATAAAGGCTTCAAGATCAACTATAGGAGAGGCTGAATAGGAAGAATATTCACTTAGAGGTACCAAAGTGAAATCAACTTTCTCCTTAAAAGATTTTTTCATCCCACTAATCAGCTTTTTCACATTATCATCTTAGCCACTCATATGTGTCTCCATAGACTTCTTAAAGTCCTCAAACATTGTGACCAACTGCTGAACCATACTCTTAACATGCCTATGATCTCTTGAAGCCTTATACAAATCAAATCTCAAAATTGATTTCATCACAGATTTAATAGATTCTACTAAGGTTCAGATTTGTTTCTGGAAATCCTTCACTTCATGTAGCATATTTCACTGAGAGGTTGAAACAACTCTCTCTATTGTAGATGCTACAACTTATTGATTTAGGGCCACAGTTCTCTATATCTCAATATATTTTTCATAAAAATTTCATTTCAAATATGACATCAAGGTTTCAAGATCATCCATATTCACATAGTCTCGATGAAAATGTACTACTGGAAACACACTGGTAGTCTCTATAATTAATGGAATTTGAGGACTTCTAATAGGTTGGTCATCATCAAAGACTCTATAATCTAAGACTAATACAAAAAATCTGGGGTATTATGATATGTCCTCTATTCCATGAGCAATAACAACTGAACATGTGGAAAAAGGTTCCTCCGTCTCACTTGGATCATTTTACAGAACAACTACATCTATCTCAGCTATACCTCTTTGACCAACAGTGTCACCATGAGAGTCTACCTCCACTTCCTCAACAGAATATTTTACTACTTCCACTGTAATTAATTTTCATTTGTATCATAAACCTCCACATTCACACATTATACCATTTTTCTACGTCATATCAGAGGAATGAGACTTACAAATTCCTCTTCACTTTCACCAATAGCTGTCAAAAAGTCATCATGATTAGATTTATTTTCAACTTCCTCCTCTATGATTTCTCTAATGTATCTTATGACATTTTGATCTCCTTCTTCTTCACTGGTATCTTCATCAACACTTTCTCTTAAGACAGTATCTCGTCTTGGGTAGTATTTTTGGTGGGTTATGATCACCCAAAAAAAAATATTGGTCTGAGGAAGGTTAGAATCACACATGTCATCTATAAGAGAATTCTCTCTGAAATTCATAACAACATACTTCCCTTCATCTTCTGAGTATGAATGATCCACTTCATTAGACTTTAGACTAGGTCCTCTCTTATCCTTAGGCCTAGTAGGAGGTGTAACTTGGTTTAATTCCTCATATAGCATAGCCTAATCATTTACCCATATTCTTTTCCAATGCTTCCATCTTATCTTCATAAACATGAAAATTATCTTGGTGATGCAGAAATTATATCATACAGCAACTGTTTCCCAATTATTTCCAGCAACCCCTTTTACTTTCAACATTAAAGATAACAATCTGGCATGTAACAAGGAATTGGACTTGATGCTGGGATCTCTCATATCCTATGATTGGATAATTGGAAATATAAAAAAATTTCTATTATATCCATGCATAAATAAATATAAAAGAAATACATCCCGATACATTATGGTAGTGAAGTCCCCTCTCCTGGGAATCATGACATGCTGAAGAAACATAAATAGCAATCTATCTTCTCTTTCCATTTCAGCAGCAATTACTTCCCTAGGGATCTCATTCCCAATCAGTTCATCTAAGCCTTATTCATAGTAGAAGAACTCACTAGTGGGATGCACCAATCTGGAGTATAAATAAAAAAACTCTTCATGTGGAATTACTAAACACTCTACCCAATCAAGAGAGGAAAAACTAACACCTACTCGATTTACTAATGAAGAAATTCTATTCTCATACTCAGAATACTCGAATATCAAGTATTCATAAAATTCCTTCAATAACTTCGGGTAGTAAGGTCCATCATTGTTTGAAAACAATTCGACCCAGTGTGACACCCGAAGCTTCCACGGTATGCTTCTCTTTGAATAATATAGTAATGTGTGTTGTACGCAACTGCGAGTTTTAACACACACCACAACCAATCAAACTAGCCATTATAAATCGTAATACACATTTTTTGTAAATTTATATATTTTATATTTCATAATTGAATTCATTTTTTGATTCGGAATATCAATATTTGCATGGGATGAATTTTTGGTATTTTTCTGAAAACATTCAATTTCTGATGAATAGAGAAAATTACTAAATTTTAATTATAAACAACTTTTTTAATCAAAATAATTAATATTGATAAATTATGAATTTGAGTGGTTTAAAAGTATATTTATAATATATTTTTACCATTTAATTAAATTTTGGTCATTGGACGTAATTTCACATTTAAACCGGACATAAACAACTGTCAATCTTTTGATAGTTATTATTTCTTAAAAACACATTTTTTGTTTTGACAGCGGGAAATAATTTTAAATTAATTTCTGCTATTCTGTGTTTTGAATTTGGAAAAATGGATTCCATATTTGGAATCAGGATGTCCAAAATTTTTAAATAAGTAACTCTTCTTTTTAGACATTTTGAATAATTACTTCTGTAGATATTTTCTTTTCCATAGTTAAAGGGAAAATCTAGTAAATAATGTTAAAAATTAATATTATAATAATATTAACTTACCCTAAAACGTCTTTTAACCCTATTGGGTGATACATGTCCGACCATGGGAATCTTTGGGTCGATTTTGGGATCCCATGGATCTACTTTTAAGTGATAATGACACATTATATTAATTAAGTTAATGTAAATACAAAAATGACATAAGCATATATCATTCAGAAAAACAATATTTACATAGGGTTATATAAGTTATTATTTTGAATATAAATATTAATTAGAAATATAAAAAATTTTCTACATAATCGTATTTTATTTATAATTTTTAGAAATTGTTATATGACACAATAATGATGAAATATTTTCCTTATGAATGAAATAATAAAATTATTGTTATTAAAAATGTTAAAATAAATATAATTTGACTGTTTTGATGACATCTAAAAATTTTATTTGTTAATATGACTTGTTAGGATTTCTTATGTGAATTTGGTTCAAATTAATAAAAAAAATTAGACTTTAAGAAAAATCAATTATTAAATAGTGTCAAAATTGACATAAATGAGTTTTTAAAACAAATATTATATTATTAATTGATATTCTATTCCTAAAAATATACTATTCAGACAAAGGACTCATATATGAGTTTTTAAAACAAATACTATATTATTAATTGATATTATATTCCTAAAAATCTAAGGTTTAGACAAAGGACTTATATAATTATAGGTGTGTTATTAATGGACCACTTGGGGGGTCGCATGGATGTATATATTATGTTTATTAACTATAGAGTATAAAAATACATAAAGAAAAGGTAAATGTCAAACTAATTAACTAAGAGTTAAATCAAAAGGATAAGGTTAATATAGTGACCCATCCTATAAAAAACATATTGGTTGAGTTGTTTTCGACCTATCCCCACTTTAGACATTATATAATCCATTTTGGAGCTATTAGAAATAGAATATGAATTTATTATAAAATAATATTTATATCTTTTAATAAGGTTCCCTTCACCCATCTTATAAAAGTGTGTTACCCCTTTTATCAATTTCATACCCTCAAAGCCTTTTGGTTCATCCAACCCCTACCCAAATATTCTATCAACTTCTCTCAATTCAACCTAGAGGCCTTAGTTTGATCAGAAAGCCAACATAAGGGGTCTTTTTGATCAAATCAAAAGGAATAACCCCAAAAATAAGTAATGTTTTCACCACCCTCTTGCATGTTCCTTTCTTCTTAAACTTATTCTGCCGTTGTTATTTCCATTATAAAATAATAACTCCAATGTCTTCAATATACTATATTGTTATTATAAATATGGTACAACAATATTCATTATTATATCCATCCTCTGAATGACATGTCACCATATATGGGTACGTATGGTTTCCAATCTCCACATCTTGGTGTAATTGTTATTCAAAACATTAGTATTTTGATGGGTGTGATAATGATGTTTAATTGAAGTAAATAATAAATATAACATTATGATGATTCTGTATATATGATATACGATCCAATTATATACGATTTTGAAACCAAAAGAATGATATTTTCTCTCGTGCATACGTACAGACTACCGTCTCCACGAACGCGATGAGATTCATTCCCCATTATATCCTTTCAAGACTAATTCTCATTAGATGATTAAAAATAACGTTTAAGGACTTGATATCATTATGGATATGGATAATACACAACCTATCCATAACAGACATGACTTATGTAATAAAACATATAAAAAATGAGTAAGTTAACACCCGAAACGATGATAATACTAAGATATTATTAACAAAGCAATGTTAAAAGATCATATATGATATCATATTAATTTATATGGTTATTTTATAATTTAATAACAATTATTTCACTATTATACTAGAGTTTAAATAACCTTAAACCAAGGAAAAGTACATGGTAAGAGTTTATTTCACTATCTCTTCATTATGAGAGATGTTTCTACGTAATTATCTACTGGGACCTCTTTATCGTCCAAATACATGTTTTTTAAAAATGTATTTCAAAACATTCTTCAAATTTTACAAAATATGGGTTAAATTAATTTAAACCATTTTTTGACTTTTTATAAGTTGTTTATAATTGAATCTTTCTGTTGTTTTTCTAAACAAAGTCCTTTTTAACCCTTTCGAAAGTATTAAGGTAAGATTGTCTTTTTGAACTTATACGGTGGGTGGGGATATTTTCCGCTGTTATAAAATCATCGAAGCTTCCCTTACATGATTATAAAAATATTTTGAATTTAAATTTTTTATTTTATAATTATGTGACTTTTTAATTTTTTAAAATGAATATTTTAAGAATTTGTGAAAGGTACCCTTTTTCAAGATCAGAATATTAAATGTTTTAATGATTTATCTTTCAAAATCTTTTTAATGAGTTTCCATTATTTCAAAATGATTTTAATGATTTATTTATATGTACATGAATGTTTTGAAATGATATTTCTTTTCAAAAGTGGCAATGTGGTATGTGACACTTTGATTCAAAAATATCATTTAAATTACTTATTTTATAAACATGTTACTTTTCAAAAATATCAAATATAAAGGAGATATTTCTCTAAAATAGTTTTGATTTCATCAATGTCAACATCCATTGATGGATTTTAAGCTTATCTGATGTTTATTTATTATGATACAAAACATTCATATTTTATTGAAGTTTTTGTGATATTTTTGACTGTGGATGTGTTATTTTTATACCATTAATGGTTTATGGAGAATGTATTGAAATTTCGTATTCTAGTTCTAGTGCGAATGTTAATGTTATGTTTAAACCGGTTCATATGAGGAATGAATTGGACTTAGTAAGTGACAGGTGGATCCCGTTTTAGCTCCTCGATGCATCGGTAGGTCTAATTAGACAAACTAGTGTCTTGGCATAAAGCCTTGACAAAATCATATTTGTATTATTGGCACAAGGCCTTGACTATGTGATTATGATAGTCTGACATTATTCATTCCATAATTATGAATGTGGTTATTGATATTTCATGTGATTATTTGACCAGTAGAATATCCATGTGAATAAGTAAATGGCATTATTTCATTTTATCTTTACCATATTATGCTAAATTTCATGTTTAAAAGTCTTCTGTTTTAGTTATATATTGCCATAAAATTTATGTTTATTTTTGGAAGTTCCTACTATATTATTATCCTTACTAAGCATCTGTGCTCACCCCTTTCAATGTTTTCATTTTTCCTAGGCTGTGAAGAAGTATTTTATGAAGTACCTTCCAGGATAGAATGAGGATATATGAAGACAAGATGTTGTTGTAGTTTTTTTTTTCACTTTATGATGTAATGTAAGACTTATGAATGTTTCCAGTGTTTCCAAGGTTACTAAACTAATCGGTCAATCAAGACATGATCTTTTTTGTTCTTAATAATGTTATGTAATAATGCACCGACTCTGGGTATCTGGGATCAGGGCGTTATAGTTGGTATCAGAGGATGTTTAGTATAAACATTGGATGCTAGATTTAGATAAACTCTGATTAGAGAACATAGCTCTAAGATAGACTTTGGGGATTAGTATATAATAACTTTATATAATATTGGTATTGTAGTGATTTTGTGGTTTTTCCAAGCAATACATCCATGTCTGGATATGAACACGTACAGGCGGCTCTGGAACAGATGTTCCTTGGGGTAAAACCTGAAAACACCGCATTGAGCTAGTCTTGAACAAGAACGGGTGCATGATAACGGTCTTTGCTTCTCTATTGGTTATGACACTCCCGATCGATATGATTAGGATAATTTTCATCTTATTTACAAATCATTATGAAGGGTTTATGAGTATATACTTCATCAATGAAAACATCTTTATGATTTTAGATTATATCCATAAACTGTTGAATTTATGTTATGTATTTTACAATAATGTAATTATTCATTGAAATTCATAAACTGACCTAGATTATGGCATTGTATATAAATAGATCCCAGTGGAAGGAATTTGAACTCTAGAAATATGTATCATCCAAATATTAAGAAGGATAATATATTTCATGGTATTATGTCAACATTTAGAAGGGAAATAATCTCCCATGTATTCTCAACATATGAAGAAATTGTATCATGTGTTAATAATATATGTAAAGAATTTCTTATGTCCTATGGAATTGAAAGAAAGCAAGAGAATAAAATGGTGGAAGTTAGAAATATGGATATAGGGAAGAGGGAAAAGAAGAATTTTCCCATATGTGATAATTATGGGAAGAAACACCCTGGAAAAATCCTGAATGGAATGAGAGTTTGTTATAAGTGTGGATAAAAAGGACACCAGGTACATGACAACAAGGGTAAGAAAATGGTTTCAAATGTACAATGCTTCATCTATAAGGAGTTGGGACACTACATGAACCAATGTCCAAATCATCAGAGTATGCCCCAAATGATGGTATTGGATAATAATAAAGTGGTGATACTACCTCATATGAAGAAGAATAACTAGTGTTCTTATGTTGTTATTATTTGATTATTTCATTTCAGTGTTGTATCAATAATATACTGGTCATATGAATTATGTAGATAAATAAGGATTGTACTCTAGAACTATTTTATTGAGGATTTGAGATTATATAGTTCTATGAAAAGTCACTTAATAGTGATATACACTTTTGGTAAAATACATGGTTGAAGGAAAGGGAATCCTTAATATGGTCCTGATAATGAGGTAGTGATCTTCGAATAAGAAATGGTTGATCTAAATAAATTATATTGGATATACATGAATACATTGAAACTGATTAATTATTTGTCATTGTTGGAGTTTACAACATTTTTTTGGATAGAAGGAGTATATTCAGTACTCTATAAGCAATAAGGGATCATGAATAAGGTTTTATGGTAATTCAGGATATTTTAGTGTTTTAAAAGAATACATGATGACGATATTCACATGTTATTAAGTGGCAAAAAGGATCTTTATTGTGTTTACCTTCCTTATAAATGTTTGACTGTGAGTTTGTAGAGAAGTATTTGGTATAATTCTAGTATGAGATTAATTTTGGATTTCCATAAAAGGACACCCCTGAGGTCGGGTGGCAAGCCGTCGTGTCCGGCAAGGCCGTGAGACTTAAACCCACAACCGAAGGGCGACAAGGTTGTATCACCTACCACTGGCCCATGTGAATTCCTGGATTTTATTGTGTAGTCTTTTTTTAAATAAAATTCTTGTAGATGAATTATATATTCGTTTTTTTTAACTTTATACGAATATGATAAATAGAATATTATTTTTATGTTGTGTTATCTTTTAGAGTGAAATATGATTTTGTGGTAGAAATTAGTTAAAGGATAGGACTCTACCTGTCAAGTATATTTTTTTTCTTCTCTTATTCTATAATGAAATTAATTCATATTCTTTAGTGTAGTAGTATTAAAAAAATAAATGTGTTCTCCTAATACCATATGTTTTGTTGAACCAATTGTATTTTAAATTGTCATAGATTGATGAATCTAAGGCCATCAAATTTACACTTGTTTGTGATTGATTAAATCAATCCCTACCTATAAATATTTTCATTTATCCTTCAATTATATGTCTCTAATTTCCACCAATGTACTCCTAATTGAGATCATAATTGTTGGTGACCCTTTCATTTTCATATTGTTCTTATTAAGACTAAATTTTATTAACCCAATTTTGGATGTGGTTTTTCCCACAAAGATATTTTCTATTTTAAACTTTTTATTATAGAAGAACAATTTCAAATTGTGAGGATGCAATTTCTTGAAAGACTGAAGAATGTAACACCCCAACCATCCACTGTACGCTTCTCTTTGAATAATACAGTAGTGTGTGATGTACACAACATCGAGTTCTAACACACACCACAACCAATCAAACTAGCCGGTATAAATAGTAATAACCACTTTTTGAGATATTATAAATTTTATCATTCCAAATGAACTTCATTTTTCGAATTTTAATATCAAAATTAGCTTAGGTGGTATTTTTTGTATTTTTCTGAAAACATTAAATTTTTGATGAATAGTGAAAATTAATAATTTTTAATTAAAAACAACTTTTTAATCGAAATAATTAATAGTGATAAATTATTTATTTGATTAGATTAAAAGTATATTTAAAATATATTTTTTCCATTTAATATAATTTTGGTCATTGGACGTAATTTCACATTTAAACCAGACAGAAACAAGTGTTAATCTTTTGATAGTTATTATTTCTTAAAAACACATTTTTCGTTTTGACAGTGTGGATTAATGTTAAATTAATTTCACCCAAGTATGTTTTTTGAATTTGGAAAAATGGAATCCATATTTGGAATCAGGATGTCCAAATTGTGTAAATAGATTACTCTTATTTTTTGACATTTTGAATAATTAATTCAGTAAATTTTTTATTTACCATGGTTAAAGTGTAAATCTTGTAAATAAGGGTAAACGAATAATATTATAATAATATTAATTAACCCTAAAACGTGTCCTAACCCTATTGGTTGATACATGTCTGGCCATGGGCATCTTTTGGTCGATTTCGTGACCCTATGGATCCACATGTAACTGATAATGACACTTTATATTAATTAAGTTAATGTAAATAAAAAAATTACATAAGCATATGTCTGTTAGAAAAACTATTTTTACATAGGGTTTTATATGTTATATTTTATACTATAAATATTAATTAGAAATATAAAAATATTTACTACATAATTTTATTTTATTTATAATTTTTAGACATTGAATATATAAATATATTTATGACACAATAATGATGCAGTATTTTCCTTATTAATGAAAGAATCAAATAATTGTTATTATAAATGTTAAAATATAGATAATTTGAAAGTTTTAATGTCATTCACGAATTTTATTTGTTAATATGACTTGTTAGGATTGCTAAAATAAATTTGGTTTGAATTAATAAAGTTTTTAATACTTTAACAAAAATCGATTATTAAATAGTGTACAAATTGACATAAATGAGTTTCCAAACCAAATATTATATTATTAATTTATATTCTATTACTAAAAATACAAGGTTCGGAAGAAGTACTTATATGATTATAGGTGTACTATTAAGGGACCACTTTGGTGTCTCTTGGATTTATATAGTATGTTTATTAAATATATAATATAAAAATACAACGAGACATTGTAATTGTCCAACTAATTAACTAAGTGTTAAATCAAATAGATAAGGTTAATATAGTGACCCAAACCTTTCAAAAACCTCTTGGTAGAGTTTTTTTGACCTATCCCCACCTTATACTTTAATTAATCCACATTGGATCCATTATAAACCGAATAATAATTTATTATAAAATAATATTTCTAGCTTTTCATAAGGTGCCCCTCAACGCTCATATAAAAAGGCACTCCCCCTTCTCTCACATTCATACACTCATAGCCTTTTTGTTCAGCCAACCCCTAACCAAATATACTATAAACATCCATCAATTCAACCTATATTCCTTAGTTTGATCTTAAAACCAACATAAGGAGCCTTTTGATCAAATCAAAAGGAAGAACCCGAAGAAGAGGTAATGTTTTCACCACCCTCTTTCAAGTTCCTTTCTTCCTCAACTTCTTCATTCTTTGTTAATTCCACTATAAAATAATAAAACCAGTATATAATATATAATATTATGTTATTATATTTATGGTACAACCATATTCATTATTCTATCCATCCTTTGAATCACATGTCACCATACGTGCATACGTACGGCTTACCATCTCCACGCTGTGGTGTAATTGTTATTCAAAACATTATTATTTGGATAGGTATGATAATGATGTGTAATTGAATTAAATAATAAATATAAAATTATAATGATTCTGTATATATGATATACCATCCAATTTTATATGATTTTAATATCAAAATAATGATATTGTCGCTCGTGCATACATACGGACTACCGTCTCCACGAATGCGATGAGATTCATTTTCCATCGTATCCATTCAAGACTATTTCTCATTAGATGATTAAAAAAAATGTTTATGGACTTGATATTATTCTGGATATATATAATACACAACCTATCCATAACAAACACTACTTATGTAACAAAACATATAAAATAAAACGAGTAAGTTAACAACTGAAACGACGATAATACTAAGATATTATTAACAATGAAATGTTAAAAAATCATATATGATATCATATTAATGTATATGATTATTTTATAACATATTAATCAATTATTTTACCATTATAATGTAGGTTAACCTACCCTCGACCAAGTAAAAGTATACGGTAATGATTTATTTCACAATCTCTTCATTATCCGAGGTTTTTTTAGTGAATTATCTACTGGGACCTCTTTATCATCCGCATCCATTTTTCTTAAAAATGTATTTGAAAAAATTATTCAAATTTTACATAATATGGGTTAAAGTCATTTATACCCTTTTTTAACTTTTTATAAGACATTTATAAAGAATATTTCTATCGTTTTTTTAAATAATGTCCTTTTTATCCTTTTTGACAGGATTAAGGTAAGAATGTCTTTATTAACTTATACGGTGGGTGCGACTATTTTCCACCGTTTTAAAATCGTCGAAGATTCAATTAAAATATTATAAGAATATTTTGAAATAAAATGGTTTCTTTTTTAATGACGTGACTTTTAAACGTTTTCAAAATGAATATTTTAAGAATTTGTGAAAGGTACACTTTATCAAGATCAGAATTTTAAATGTTTTAAAGATTTAACTTTCTAAATCTTTTTAATTAATATCCATGTTTTCAAAATGATTTTAATGATTTATTTATATTGACATGAATGTTTTGAAATGATATTTCTTTTCAAAATAATCAATGTGGTATAGGACACTTTGATTCTAAAATATCTTTTAAATTACTTCTTTTATAAACGTGTGACTTTTCCATGATTTCATAAAAAGAGATATTCGTCTCAAATAGTTTTTATTTATTCTATGTCAACATCCTTTTATGGATTTTAATCTTATTCGATGATTATTTATTATGATACAAAAATTCCATATTGTATTGATGTTTTTGTGATATGTTTGACTGTGGATGTGTTATTTTTGTACCATTCATGGTTTATGGAGAAATTATTTACATTTCATATGATAGTTTTAATATTAATGTTCATGTTATGTTTAAACTGATTCATACGAGGAATGCATTGGACTTAGTAAGTGACGGGTGGAGCCCACAATAGCTCCTCGATGCATCGGTGGTTCTATTGAGACAAACTAGTGTCTTGGAACAAGGCCTTGACAATATCATAATTTTAGTCTTGGTACAAGGCCTTGTCTTTGTGGTTATGATAGTATTAAATTATGCATTCCATCATTATGAAAGTGGTTATTGATATTTCATGTGATTATTCAACATGTATTATATCTATGTGAATAAGTAAATGGAATTATTTCATTTTATCTTTTCCATATTATGATTAAGTTCATGTTTAAAAGTCATTAGTTTTAGTTATAAATTTCCATAAATGTTTATGTTTAGTAATGAAAGTTTCTGCTATATTGTTAACCTTACTGAGCATCTGAGCTCACCCCTTTCAATATTTTAATTTTTCCCTAGATTTAAAGAAGTTTTTTATGAATGAACTGTAGGGATATTATGAGGGGATATAAATACAAGATGTTTTAGTAGTTTTTTTACCTTATGATGTAATGTAAGACATATGAATGTATCTAGTGATTCCAAGGCTACTAAACTAATTGGTCTATCGAGACATCAACTTTTGTGATCATGCCAATGTTATGTAATATTGAACCGACTCTCTATAACTGGGGTCGGGGCATTACACCTTGCCCTGAGCTTCACGTTCCTTTATCACCAAAAACCTTCTTGACATCTGCCATTTCGAGCTCAATTCCTTCTCAACCACGATTTCCCTCTTCGAAAAATGAGGGTTGATTTGGTTTTCCACTACTGGGCTTCCACTACTAGACTCAGCTCGAGGTCTCTTAAGATTTCATGCATATCATTCATCACTGACCAATGGTCGCTTCAACCTTTCTATTTCAATCTACAACAGTTTAACGGTTTTGGTAGAAGGTGATGTTCTATGATTTCGGATCAAGAGGTTCATGACAGGATCAAAGTGTATCAAAATTTAGTGTCTTCATTTTTTTACCATTTAGGTATTGAAAAATAAATCATGAAAAATATATCAGTAATATAGAAAATGTTTTAGATTCTAGAAAATAATACGCTATGTCCCGAAAACATTGACTATCATTATGGTAACAACCATGAGGTTCCAATAGTGATGTTCCAACAGTGAGGTTCCTAACGTTCATGTCCAATAGTGAAATTCCGAAAATTGGGGTCCAACAACGAGGTTCCTAACAATGAGGTCAAACGGTGAGGTTCGTAATAGTGAGGTTCATCGATGAGGTTCCAAATGGTGAGGTCCAATGGTTAGGTTCCTAAGGGTGTTTTACAATGGTGAGGTTCCTAATAGTGATGTCTGATGGTGATGTTCCTAACAGTGAGGTACCAACGGCAAGGTTCTTAAAGATGATATCCAATGGTGAGGTTTCAAACGGTGAGGTCCAATGGTGACTTTCATACCTTAATATTTTATAATACCTAACATATGATTCATGAAACATATAATCTCATAACTTATTGGATTTGTGAATATATCATCCAATTGGTGTTCAGTGAAATGGAATTCAAGAGTGATATCACATCATTGATAAGGATCTCTCAATATGTGATGTCTTAAATCAACATGCTTTCTCCTATCATGTGATACTATATTTTTAGAGATGTTAATATCACTTATATTATCCCAGTTTATAGAGAAATGTTTGAATTGAAATCCATAGTCTAGTAAAGTGTGTTTCATCCAAATAATTTGAGCACAACAACCAGAAGAAGATATTTATTTAGCTTCCAGTGTAGATAATGCAACAGAATTCTATTTCCTACTACACCATGATACTTTTGACTTAGGCAAAATGTGACTTGTTCTAGAGTTTCTCTTTATATCTAAATTTCATCCAGTAAAGTCTACATATTAATATCTTATTTAGTGAAATGATTGTCCTCATGGATAAAATAGTCCTAAGATCGAAGCATACTTGAGATATTTAAAAATAATTTTAATAGTTATTTAATGATACTCTTTAGGATTGGGTTCTATACGAGAACACATGCATACACTAAACATAATATCAGGTCTACTAGCAGTATGATAGAGTAGACTCTAAATCATACATATATAATTGGTTTGATCAACTAGTTTACTAGTTTCATCACCATCCAATTTACTAGTGGTACTATTAAGAGTATCACTTCCTTTATTACTGTACAAACCAAAATGTTTCAAATGATATTTAAAATATTTACTATGATTTATAATAATAACATATTTTTTTTAAAAAAAATTTGAAATACAAGGAAAAATTTATTTTCCCCCACTAAACCCATTTTAAATTCAACTTATGTTATTTTTGAAAAAATATGTACATAATTATTTTATATAGTATCTAAAAATTACGTCATCTACATAAATAATTACTATTAAAACATCTTTAGAAATTATATTAATAAAAATTTTAGGATCCATTGTTTCATTAGTGAAACGTTTTGAAATATTAAAATAACTAATTCTGTCATACTAAGCTCTTAGATCTTGTATTATACCCTATAGAGAATTAGAAAGTTTATAAACAAGATCTGAAATATGAGGATTCATAAAACTATAGATTGTTCAATTAAAAATACATCCTCAATTATATACCAATTTAGAAATTCACTTTTGACATCCATTTGATAAAGTTTGAATTTCAGATGAGCTATATAAGAATGTAGTACTCAAATGGATTCTATTCTATCTACAGGTGTGAGGGTTTCCTCATTGTATATTCCTTTTTCTTGAATATATCCTTATGCAACTTGTCTAGCTTAGATTCTAACTATGATTACAAATTCATCAAATTTATTTCTAAACACCCATTTAGTGCCTATTGTCAATTTTTAGGTCTTTTTACTAATACCAAAAATTTTATTCTTTAAAACTGATTTAATTCTTCTTGCATACCTATCTCCTGAAATTCATCATTGGATACATCATCCATATTTTATGGTTCATTCTATGATTGAAAATTTTGATGTTCAACATGGTTTCTAAAAGAATTTATAGTTTATGTTCCTCTGTTTAGATCACCTACTAAAACATCTAATGGACGATTCTTGAGAGTTATAATACCTTTTTTAAAGAGTTGTACTAGACTCTTCCTGGTTGTCTATGGGTTAAGATTCACCATGCACAGATTCTAGAATATTTCCAAAACAAGTTTTTTTTCACTAATCTTTCACTATATTTATCATTAAGGTCCATAATTTACATATATTCCCCACGATGTTCTATGGAGGTTTTGGTATCGTGTGGACCAGTCTCATCGAATTTTACATGAACTGATTCTTCCATGCATTTTCTTCTCTTATTGAATACACTATAATCATTACTAGAGATTGAGTAACCTAGGTAAATTCCTTCGTCTCTCTTAGAAGAAAATTTGTCGTGATTATCCATAGTGTTAAAGATAATGACATTACAACAAAAACTCTAATGTAATTAACCATAGGCTTTCTACTATTGTATATATCACAAGGGGTCTTCTTAAGAACTTGTCTAATTAAGAATCTACTAATATGTAACAATTTCTATAAATAGCTTCAACTTATAAATCGAGAGGATGATTATACTCATTTAACATACTTCGAGCAATCTCTTGATGTTTTCTATTTCTTGTTTCAACATCTCCATTTTGTTTAAGTGTTCTAGGAGTGGATAAATTGTGATTTTATCCATTTTGTGAGAAAAAATATTTAAATTCATGATTTTCAAACTTATGGCCATGATCGCCTCTCAAGGTCATAATTCTAAGTCCACTATGATTTTCTACAAATTTTTAATATTTAATGAATTATGACCATGGTTGAAATTTGAGAAATAGAAAGTATACATAAGAATAATTAGAAAAAATATCTAGAAAAACATAATCATAGTGCTTCCCATTTAAAATTTAAACTCTAGATGGTCCATAAAATACATTTTAACTAACTCAAGCGGTTGAGAAGTAGTAACATATTTCATTGGTTTGAAATAGACTTGGTGCTGTTTTTCCTTTAGATAAGGATTACAATCATTGTTATGTGGTAATTCTAGTTTAGGTAACTCTCTAACTAAACCATTACTAGTTAGTTTCTTAAGTGAGTTCAAATTGAAATGTCTTAATCTTCTATGCCATAACAATGAATTTTTATGAAAAGAAATTAATCAATAAACATATTTCTTATTTAAAGAATGTAAATAAACATCAAATACATTTTCATTTCGTAGAGCATTGAATATTAAATAATTTTTGGATATAAAAAACATTTCATTTATCATTTTCAAACATCACATTAAAACCATATTCACGCAACTAAGAGACAATAAGTAAATTTTATTTTTACCCTTGAACAAAATGTACTTTTAAAATTAATATTGTATTATGGCTACCAATATGGACTAAGAAAACAATCTTCCAATTAGCATTATCACTAAATATGGCATGTCTTGAATCAACTTTAATTAGTCTCTGGAAGCATGAATAGTCTCATATTATATTTCATGAACATCTACTATCCATGTAGCATAGAGTTTAACATTATCTCTTTAAACAACTTTCATGCAAATCATTTTAAGTATAGGGTAACATTGGTACCCAAATTTTAATGGGTCCAAAGAGGTTAGCAAGTAAAAAATTAAGAACCCATACTTATCTCATAGGTTTTTTATAATCAGCTGATATTTTTTTATACTTAATTACATTATTTGATCCTTTAGAGAAATTTTTTTTCAAAATATGGTCTAGAATTCGAACTAGTAGTGAACTGCCTAGATTATGGAACAAATTAATTTTTAATAATAATTCGTTATCTAGGATGATATCCTATAGTAGTTCTGTATTTTGGAGCAATCTATTTCCCAAGAAACTTTTTCATGTTATCTCTAACTGTAGTAAAATTCATTATATCCCCTTTTAATTTCTCATTTGATAATTTATGTTTAATATTTTTTTTAATATTTGAGCATGTTTTTCTTTTTCAATATCCAGATCAGACATATAATTTGCATTTAAATCATGCTGTCTTCTCAATAATTTATATTTATCCTTGAGTTAATTAATGGAGTCTTCAAGAAATAAAAAATATTCAACTAGTTTATCCTTAGTCATATTCTCATAATTATTTGATTCACATGCATTCCCATAATAATAATCCTTAGGTATAAGGGAATTGGGTGTAACCTCATATTTTTCTATCAAAAAGCACAAGTTTTCATATTTTTTCTTTTTCTATATCAAAAGCATTAGATCCACTAGAGCTATCTTCTGAAGCACCCCAAGTAGCACTCATAACCTTTTTATATCTCTTTCCCATGTCTTCGTATTTATTCTCAAATTTCATATTGGGAAAATCAACCTTCACATATCCTTTTCATTTACACTCAAATTATACTATCTCATTTTTTTCATTAAATTTTCTATTCATTTTCCAATATCCTTAATGATTATAAATTCCATTATAATTTGACTTTATAATGAACTTCTTATTACAGTAGAACTTTTGGAATCTTCTTGAATGATGATCCATTTCATCATCACTGTCTGAGTCTCAATCTTCACTGGGGGATGTGAGTATAGGATATTTAGATTATTCATTGTCTTTTCTCTTTAAGGTAGCATTCTCGAATGATACATATTTCTTTCTTAGTTCTTCATCTTATACTTGATTAACCCTAAGCTATTCTTTTTAAATGAAAATTTTACAAATTAATTTCTTCACCGGTAGCTTGACTATGTCATTGGATTCTTGGATAGAAATATAAGTTCGTCTCCATCTGTCAGGTAGGCATAGAATAAATCACATTATCTGATCCTTGTTGTCCACTGTATTCCCAAGAAGTCTCATGGTATTCACTATTTCATTGATCTTTAGGTACATTGTAGAAATAAGTTCATCAGGATTCATTATAAAATTATCATATTTAAATGTATAGGTATTTAATCTCATTTCATTAATATTGGTTTTTTCCTCATGAGAAATAACCAAAGTATCCTAAATGTCATAAGTAGTTTTACATGAAAATATTCTATTTAATTTTTCATTACCTAGAGATCAATACAATGTATTCATTGCTTTATAGTTATTGTTATATGTAGCTTTATTCAGCTGAGACCATTTTTCCTAGAAGTTTTAGGTTTCACAATTTGTTCTTCAATTGTGACCCATATTTTAGGACCCATGGTCTCTAGATACATTTTCATTTTTAATTTCCATTTGACATTGTTATTGTTGTTAAGGGAAGGTGGCATGTTTGTAGAAACACCATCAACTCTATTATCCATAGTTATTTTTAATTATAAAGAACTGAAAATTTAGATATGATATAAATTTTACGATATTTAAGATACGACTAAATTCACAGTTGTGAAAAATTTGCCAATTTTCACAATTGTTCAAAGAGTTGCAACAAAAATAGATCATTTGATACAAATTGTTAGTCCTAGTGGAATCTCAAATTGGGGGGGGGGGGGGTTAATTGAGTTCCTACTTAAAATTTCTATTATGAACATTATGAAAATGATGCCACAATTTTGAAATGGCCGAGTTAATTAAGGTAGTAGAGATATAAAACCTTAGTTGGTCAAATATTTTCTCAAATGGTGATTAGTTCTTAACTGAATTTGTGTAAACACTTATTAAAATTTTGATGCATGTTATTGAATTAAACACATAAACAATAACCAAAACTAACTATCATAGTCAATGAAAAACAGTTTTCAGTTTTATCCATTATAAGCACCAGAAAATGGACAAAACAGAGCATAACAAAACATTTAGTGCACTGTAGAGTTAAACAAGTGGTTCAGTCTCATGTCGAGACTTAATCCTTTATAGTTGGTGATCACTAGCCACCAAGAAGATTAAATAAATGATAAACTTGATACATATCTTGTATTGCGCTTTAAAATAGTTTTAGAAACTGTCCAAGGTTCTCACCCTCTACCACAGTTCTTTGTGGGAAAAACAATCAATACAGACCAAACATGGTCTCTTACACAGTTAAATGATGGAAAAAATGTAATAAATGTTTGTTGTGAGTATTTTCAGTATTATCCAGTTCAAGCATAGAAGACAGTGTTTGTAGTTGAAAAACACAAACTTCTCAGAAATATTAAATAAAATAACACAATAGAGATAATGTTATGTGATAAAGTTTAGAAAGATAAATGTTTTTTCAGTTCATATATTGACAATTTGGTTTGAAAGAATAGAAGTTTGAGTCATTCTTTAGAAGTTTTCCTAAAAAAAGAGAGTCTTTACTCCAAGTTCTAGCTTCCAAGAACTGAGTATCCTACTTCTTGTAATGATTGAGAGTTGATGAAACATAGAAGGTATCCTAGAAATTGTTCTCCCAAAAGGATCTTCTTGAGACTCTGGGGTTCACAGTGTCAGTTCTAGATGGTTCTCCCTTGTTCTATTTGATCTATCAAGTAAGTATGTTCTCATGAATTTCTTTGGTTGTTTAAAACTTATTTTTTTATCTCACCTTGTTTCTTCCTCGATCTACTCATTTATTTTTGAGGTATAACTATAGGAATAAGTAAACCATGTTAGATCCTCCTCATTCATTTTATTATCCCCAGATATGGTGTCTTGATATGTCTACATTAATAATTAATTAATTTCAGACGCATCAAATTTACCAAATATGGAAGTTATATTAATCTTAAGAATGTGACAAAGTATGTTACAGTAAGAATTATGGGACTGGTAACAGTTACCTTCATAGCAGTTGGCATAAATAGAAGTATCCATTAGTATCCTTCATCGGTATCCTTTAGCGGTAGATTACATCAGTAACTTTTTCAAAAGTAGATTTCAACGGTAACCTTGCCTCATTGATATTTGAATCGATGACTTTTTCATCGTTGACCTTTTCATCACTGACCTTTGCATCGATGACCTTTTCATTTATGACATTAGCATCACTAACCATTGAATCAATTACCTTTTCATTGGTGACCTTTGCATTGGTGACCTTTGCATCAGTGACATTTTCATCAGTGTCCTTTGCATCGGTGACCTTTGCATCGATGACCTTTGGATCTGTGACCTTTGCATCTATGACCTTTGTAATGAAAGCTTAATCAAAATAACGGTGTGATTAAAGATACTTAGGTATCACTAGAACATGATTATCACATTAATGAAACATGATTATTCTATAGTAGAAACATGATTCTCACAAAAATAAAACTAGATTTGGGATTATCAAAAAAGGAGAGTCCAATAAAAACATGAACAATATAGAACAATAATAAATTCTAAAGACACCATTTCATTTTCATCTCAATAATATCCCTTACCAGTAACCCATATAATGAAATCCAATCAATTCCTTCTCCAGTAACCATAACAAAGCAAAAAATGAATCGATCCCCCCAACACATCAATCCCAGATCCCATTTATTGATGTAATCACTCTTAGCTATCAGACTTTTAGTTTCATCTGTATGTTTTAAAAAACGTTTGGAAAACCATACTCTATATAATATGGAAATAATGAATAGAATAAAATCAATCATAGCTCCATCAACCATTGATCTCCAACACATACTACATTACATATATCTAAAATCTCATTGTCACATAACCAAATTCATTATGTATCCATAATCAAATATTCTCAATATACAACTTCAAAAATCATTAGTGGTAAAGAAATACAAATACAATAGAAATCTACCATGTTACCTCATCTTTAGACAATCATACCCTCTAGTTAATTTCATAACTGCACCATCATCATCATAAAAGGGGTTCATTAACTATATGAACATCAACATCATAACCAAATCCTAACATGCACAACACCCACCTCACTTATTTTATATTTTATCACCACCCTCTCATTGATTAAAACAAATGTCACTCCAACTACATACAATATCATACATACCCCAATCCATAAAATGCTGTTATAATATGAAGCCATTATGAGTAATCACATCCCATAAGGAAAACAACCACTACAATAATTTACATTTAATATGGATGATTCCAATCATGATCTGTTATATACTTATCTATTTTCCCTATATCATCATACCTTTTGATTAAATCTACCAGAACTATTTCCATTACCCAATAAAAATTCAATAACCCTACTGATTAACACATTACATACTGATAGGTAAAAAAATACTAAATTTCATTAGGTAAAACAACTAAAACAAAAAATTTTACAGATCACACAAATTAAACACATAGTAATTATGATTCACTTATCTTGTTATTTCCATTATTCCATTCATTAAACAATGAAAATATAGACATCATCCCAAAACCCTCTAAAAATCATTCATGCTTTTCTGGTCACAATTACTCTATAAATATTCATTATTTTCATCGGTTAAAAACTCATTACTGTCTCACAATTTATAAAAATTCATCTTGGTATTCATTTCATTTCAATAATGTGCATCTCAAAAAAAGCTCATCAATTACACCAAAATTAATTGGCATAAATTCATTACATTACATAAATTTTTAATACATCAATTTGATATTAAACACAACATCATATCACATAATAATTTCACATTATGGGTAATTAAAATTATTATGAACCCAACTACCATTTCATTCCAAGTCTTCATCACAATAAACCCATCTATTTCTAATAGGATTGAACTACTCAATTTCTACTATAATTCCATATTTTTTTATTCAAAAGTCATTTATTATTAATAATTTTTTTATAGTTAACCATAACAATTTAATCCCCCCCCAACCCAGATTCCATTAAATTAGTATCCCATGTCCAATATCTCAACACAAATAAAGTCAGATAAAATAAAACCAGAACATATCAAACAAAAACAAAAATTTATTACAATATTACATCAGACTTCATATGTTATACATCCAAATGTTTCATAACCATATTTATGAAATTTTCCATTCATTTTGATGGAATGGATTATCAGCGAAAACAATAATAGGATACTAATTTCAACAAAATATCATGAAAAATGTGTATACCTCACATGACAAGAATAAAAAAATTTATATACCCCATTCCCTATCAATTCTCCATTAAAACAATTAATTTACTATATTGAAATAATTCTTTAATTATTTATTTTTTGACTAGTGTTCTTTCTCTTTTCAATATACTAATAAAACTGCATTAGAAATTATAATTAAAATTTGAAATGTTATTAGTGTTTATGAAATCAAAAAACAAATATTAATAGATATTGTTTTTCAGGAATATAGATTGATAATTCTAAATATAATCTTCCTTAATAGACACATCGCCACCATTTGGAATTTGATGAGAAAAATATTGGAGGGATGACCTATATATATATATAATGCATCATATATAAATATCAAACATGCCTAATATTAGTGGTCCACTATCAAAATAGAATCTAACCCAAAAAAATACATTCCTTAATGGATGAAAACCGAGAAGATCTCACATCTGATATAGTTATCAGGATATCCAAAACCATAGATCAATGGTAGATTAATGAGGGATATGACATCTACAAATATGAACACCAATTCTGTTTGTAATGAAGAGTTTTTTTCAAAAGATAAATTCTAATTGGATCCTAAATTTAGACATGTTTTGGAAAAATAAGAATTCGCACTATGATAACCAAATTCATTCCACAAAAGCATCATGTGACACCCTTACCAATATTCATATCAACTATAAAGTAAAAATTATGAGCATCACATTATGGAAAATAAATTGATAGAACCATGTAAAATAATCCCCCATTCCATTCAGGTAGTGAATTATTCCTTTTAATATGATATAAAAAAAGATAAGAACCCCTTAATATTCCTAGGTATCCTTAGCATCATCATTTTAATGATACCACTATGGAAAACCTCCCCACCCAGAATTTAAAACTCCATATGTCATTTCTACCACTATCCTCTTCCATGAAAATTTGAATCCAAGAACACTCAATGTAATGGACTCTAATTGTTTAACACATTACATGCATATATTGAAGATAACCATTTAAGAAGGTATTATTATCTTTTTAGGATATAATTTAGCAATTTTACAAAATAATAATTAATCAGTGATTTATTCTTTATTATAAATTATGGTTTATATTTATATTAAATTTTTGTTGAACTAAAATATTATTGATAGTTACTAGAATAGATCATAGATCCTATCAAACACTTTGTATTAACTAATATCTCTTGGATACTGAGTGGATGTTAGACCCCCACCAACCATCCATATATGTTTTCATGATAAACCAAGATATATTATAATAGTTCATTAGTAATTATTAGGATAATTCATTTCAGATATATTTAAATTTGCTATATTTTATTTCACATTATGATTAATAATACTTTTGATTTAGAATTATTTTTTAATATAATATAAATTTTGTTATGAGAATAAGTACAATTCATAAATACAAATGTAAAACTATAATATATAATTTTTTTAATATTAACTTCTAAAAATATTATTTATTTTAAATCAATATTTATGATAATATTTGATAAAAAACAATAAAATAATTATATTAATATTTATTACATACATATTTAGTTATTATAATCTAAATCCACTTCCATCCAATGTCATGTTATGTGGTCGAAGGGTAATGTAAATAAAAAAGGAAAATAATTTATTTAAAAACCGAAAGAGTGTGAGAATTTAGTATAGGTATGATATAATATAAATTTTTAATAATTAAATTAAATATTAAAAAAACAAATTTTTTTCAAAAAAAAATTCCATTTTAAAAAACTAATTTGGAATTAGGTCGAATTAATGAAAAACTATTTTTAATGGATTTAAAAAAGCCACAATACTTCGGTGAAAATTGATATGCATGTTTAGGAGTGTAAACAAGAACATATTTTGAGAAATAAATGATAGTAGGGGATATAAATACGAATTTATGTGATAATAAAGAGTAAATACATTCCTATAAATACATTGTTAATTTGAAGAATCAATTATTTAACTAGAATATATGAATGGATCAAGGAGAAGATACAACACACCAACAACCACTACATCAATGGACACACCCCCAACATTTTGGCTAGACAATCCCCTAAATGGCCCTCCTTATTTCAGGTAATAATATTTTTATATTTTTTCTATTAAATGATATTTAGATAAACAGTTATGTTCTTATGTTCCAAAAAATCTATAGTATGATAATTATTTAGAATTATATCTATCTAATGCAAAACATCATGTAGTTGTGAGTGGTATAGTTTATAATATCCAAGGAGATAATTTTTACAATAATGAATCTAAAAATATCATGTGAGAGTATGGATTTATTTCTCTAATGAGACAAATGTTGACATAAAAATTAAACTTAATGAATTGGATGATAACATAGTAAAAATTTTTAAGGAAAAAATCATAATATGGTTTTCTAACCTAATAGTGATACAATGTGATATTAAGGTATATCCATTCTAGATAATAGTATATGAAAAAGTGGTTAAATAAATGAAAACTACATGAATAATCTTATGTTATTATATATGGAGGAACAAAAATTGAAATGAAATGTATATTCAAACCAGTCTAGATGGTTAACCCTTAAATTAAATGGAAATTTGATGATTTTCTTTACCCAGCTAATTCAAGTGCCACATTTTTTAACATTTTATTTTCATAAAAATATGATTTTAAAATATTCTAATGTCACCTAAATTCAATTTGATAAATAAATGTTTTAACATGCCTCTAAAAAATTGATTGATATTAAGAGCAGAAATGAAAATCAGATTAATGAAATTTTTGGATCATCAGTAGTTAATTTTAACATGAGTTGTAATTTCATAATCATCTATTTCAATAATAAAATAAATTTTAAATAATTGAAAAAATATTGATATTATATTATATAGGTTTATATATAATTATTTTTTAAAAAAAGTACTTAGGTGGAAAATTTTGATTCATTTTTGATCATATCACTTGCACAATATAATTTAAAACTGTAAAAGATAGAAATATAGAAAATTAATAAAATAGACACAACATTTGAATAAAAAATTATAATGTTTGGGCAATTAAAAAATTCTAGAATAGAATAAAACTAACTATTCTATTGTCATATAATACATTCTATTTTGTTCTAATCAATTTTTATAACATACTGGATGGAAAACCAATGTTTTAGTATTATAAAAGTATGGTATTTGATTTAAAATAATATGTAATCTTTTTATTAAAATATCACATTTATACATTTATTCCAACTCCCACTCGTGTTTTCCTAAACAATTAGAGGTTATCCACCACACTCAAAGTGTTTGATAAAGCATTTTGGAAATTTTTAAATTTCCTAAATGATTTAAAATTTCTATTTAGTAGAAAACACAAATCCTATAATGATATTTGGAATATTAATATGAGAATTGTAACAATAATAATTTTTTTCTAATATAGGTTATCATGGTTGAAATGTGTCACATGTGATAAAAGTTGTTTTAGGAGCATTGATCACTACCATTTCTATTTTGGGAGAAATAGGAAAAATGACATGGATGGTTCGTTGTTAGTACTAACCATGCAGCTGAAATATTATGTACTATTTTTATAGGAGAATATTTTTTTGGAACTATAAGATCCTCTAGGGTAAACAATGCAGCATAATAATGGGGAATAGACTATATCACATGGTATATTTAACAGTGTAAACAAGGCACCATGTCCATGCAAGGAGTATTATGAAAACTACATATGTGACAGCATGTGGTACACTCAATTTGAAAAAATGTGCACCTAGACTTCATGGTTAGTGAAAATTACTTTATGGAACATCATGTTTGGAAAATAGTTTTCCAAAACATGAGCTAAATGTCTACTTATATCAAATGTTGGAAAAGTGATGATTTTTTCATACATTTTTTAAGAATTTTTACGAGAACCCCCAAATTAAAACCCCATGCTCTCCAACTTTTATTGAGGTTTATAATCTATATGAACTCACAATTTAAAAATATATTTCATTTTTTAATCATCTAACTGATTATAGAACTCCATCTTTATCCTTTATATTTTTTTCCATATTTAATTTTATTACAACAAGATATCATATTACCTATTTTCATGTAGTTTTGTAATATTAGTGATTTCTCTTGAATTGTCTTAAATAAAATATCATTAATAGATTAATGATGAATCTTAATCCAGAGGAAGGTAGTCTCATTCTTTTACATTAATGTATATCATGTTTATAGACTATGTCACTTTGTCCCATGACAATTTCATTATACATAGATACTAAAATGTTTATTTAAATATGAAAATACAATAATTAAAAAATTTATATAACCTAATAATCTAATTTTATTAATGGAGGGAACCTAACTCGATACAAACAATACATTTTTATGATTTTTTCATATTCTATAACCTATTAAACATTGTGGGAGTTAAATAACACCTTATAGGTGTTGCATCAAGTAATTTATTTTTTATGGTATCCCTATATTTTAGTCACCATAGTTTTGTGTTTGACTAACACTTATTTTAGACATTCATAATCATAATTCAATTTCTAATTAGATAGATTGTTCTCCTTTCACTGTTTTATAAGAAAATATCCATGACTTATGAATTCTTGTTAAATAAAAGAAGGAGCGATTGAATGTTACTATTTTAAATGGTAATCGATACAGACCTCATCCAGGGATTTCTAAATTTACATATAAAATAAATGGTTTATATTTTACACTTATGTTGTGATATTACAAGATCTCATGTATGGTTTTTAACTATACATGATTAAATTGTAACAAGGGATTTTTATATAACTTTTATTATTTATTATATCTTAATGAATTGAATTACGTGATCAATGTCATTGTATGTATTGGGCTTGGAAAATTTAAATTATTATTCAAGATACTGAAAAATGGAACCCCTAATTTTTTATTGGAATGAAATCCCTATTAATTCATGGACATGGGGTCGCTGTTTATTTATTTGAATGGATTTTGTATTAATTTATGTGAATGGAATCCTCATTTATTCATGTCCCTGGTCTCAATATATATATTAATTATCATGAAATATCTTATAAACTTGGTACGAGTTTTTTTTCCAATCATGAATTATGATACATGGGTAATATTACCCTTACTACATTTTATGATTATTATAACTAAATATGAACACTTCAGTCTCACCTCAAATGAAGGATATTTTTAATATAAATTTTTAAAATTTTAAATGTTCCATGGAATAAAGAACACATATATAATTACATACCTATATACACATAAACATATGTATGGTGAGACTCACATTAGTATTATTGCATCCCATGTAGATGTAGGTTTCGTTAGCTAGGAATACTTTGAGGAATAAAAGATTGAGTTATTTTATGATTATTTATTTACATCATAATTGATATACCTATAGAATAATTTTTTCTACTCAAATACTAGACAAAATTAGCTCACCTTGGTGGTAGACTACTAATTTTTTGTTCATTGAAAATTCCGGCCACCATTTGATGTATGAACTTATCGCGTAGTTGCAGATTCAGAATTATGAATTATGCCAATGTTGTTATTCTTGTAAATGGGAGTTTAGCATAACATGAATGACTCTGAGATTAGGGTTATTTGATACATGAAATTTTTGTTATTTTAATATTCACATTATGGATTTTGCATGCAGTACCTACTACATATCTTATTCTTGTACATTTTACAATCACACGGACATATATAATTGTGTATCAGAAAATCCCTTCTTATTTATTTATTAATGATTTTCAGATATTATTATCATCTACTTTTTATTTATTTAAATTTCACTTATTTTTTATTATCTCGCACTAGGTTATGAGAATTCGGTCAGGAGGGCATATTCTCCCCAATGTACCACCATTAGACCCTCACTACTAATCAACAACCTCTGGTATATATGGATGTATGCATTAGCCCGTGTGACTAAATGTATTGGGGAACAATTTTAGTATCTCTTGGGCTGGGATGTGACAATGTATCGTCAACGATTTATTATCGCTTATCATTCAGTATTGTGATAGTATATTGGGGTCTAGGAATGTGTAATTACCTAGTGAATTGAAATATAATTGATTTATTAACAAAAAAATGTGGAAAATAACAATTCAATTGGGATTGGATTATTACTCATGTTGTTCGTTATTATGGTTTACTATTATTTCACTGATGGTGAATGATGTACATTATGTTTCTTACTGATTAATGTGATTTATGGTATTTCACCATCAGTTCTTTATGAAATGGAATTATTATTACATGCATCCTTATGGAAACATAGTTAATCAAATTCCATGAATATACCATGCAATGTAGGTTGCATTTATTAAATATTTGATACATGTTTGATGTGCCCATGTCATTATTTATCATGCTAATTTTTATATCATTACAGTGAATTATTTAACATAAATACTTTAATTTCATTTATTGTGATACATTTTAGTGTTTACCAGTAATTATTTGTTTGGGATACTATTTCTTGATATTTTTATTGTATAGGGTTTGTTAAATAAAATTTCATTGACATCCTAAATATTTTTTTAATACATATATTGAAAATGGAATTATTTTTGAATAGGAGACCATGAAATGTCTGCGTTTGGGTTAATTGGTCCAATTGAATGAAATGTGAATAGTTACAAATAAACATGTGTATATTTTTCTTTTTATAATTTGTTGGGAATAATATAAATACGGAGTGTAAATACAAATTATTTAACCCTTATAAATGAATTGTTATAGTTGTAAGATTCTTAATTATAATTAAAAAATAAATACACCCTAAAAATTGTGTATGGTTATTCATAATATTGGAACATTAAATAACTATATAAGTTATTACACTCATACGTCTAAATGATGAAACTATTTATGTGATATTCTTGATTCAACCTATAGAGGTCATTCATTTCCCGGTCAATCATGGCCCTCTATAGAATTAACATAGACTTGAATCATCCCAGGTGAGTCGATAATAGTGGGTTTTATTTTTCACATGAATCCACTAATGGTGTATATAATATTGAATACAAAAAAAATTACTAAGTTAAATTTTTTTGAACCCATGTTGGTATAATGATGAACCCTCATAGGTCCCCATTATTTTTACAATCCTTACTAATCATCTCCATTGGTGTATATTCTTGTTTTGTAGTATGTTTATTTTATGTGTTCGAAACAACATATATGAGATAAATTCAATTTTAGAGGGACATATTATTGTTATAATCCCCTTTACATAATAATGACTTGTTTATTTCCTTTGAGTTGTACTTTTATGATGTGTTAGTTAATTAAATTTCCAATTTCAACATAACTGTTGATTTCTTATATACTTTGGAATTGGTACAATCTTGTAACTGAGTATAATTTTTGGGAACTATATAGATAAATTAAATTTATAAAATGGAATTTCTAAGAAAATAATTCATAAAATGTGACAATATTTTTTCCAAATAAGAAACATTGGGAATGTATTCTAATATAGCAGACAGATGAATAAATTTCTTATTTAATAAATAATGTACAATGTGTAGTTGTATTTCATAAATAACAAATGGAATCTAATAAATTGGTGGTCTCTAAAGGATTAATTGTAATGTAAACCATTTAAAATGAATTTAATAGAATATATAATGTGATAGTCTATGTGTTGAACATATTTTAAGAATATTTTAAATAATTTCATAAGGGTTTACATAGATCAAGATCATGGATATCAACCAGAGGCTTCATTGACTTCTTTATTTTTTTTGTGAATTATATAATGTTGAGTACGTACTAGATTCCTAATATATCTAGAATCTAAATTAAATGTGGATGCATTCTGTCTTCATAAAGGTATATCCTGATATAAGTATCACCATCATATCATATAATATTTTGGAAATTATTATGAATAGTTTCAATGTTGATGTCCTATTCAGAAGACGTCTGTTCTAAATTGGGATATTAGATTATTGAATGACACCTGAGTTAGATGGGTGGTCATATAAATATTTGAATTTTTTATGTGTGAAAAACACCTAATTCGTAAAATGATCTACTGAACTGTATGAGTTTGGATGAAATCTATTATGTATTAGTGTATTATTAGAATTTTTTTGGAAGATTTGGTGAATGTAATAAATTATATATATTAATATAAAAAAAAAATTATTTACATATTTTTTGTATAGATATATTTGTTATGTTAATTTATTATAATGTAAATTTATTTTATATTATTTCATAATTCAATCAATTGTTCTATAGTGTGTTGAAAATGTTGAAGCACCCTACAACAATAAATTAAATTTACCAGCACTTTATGTTGTGTTAATAAATGTTAATATTATCAATTATTTTTCAACAGTTGAATAAATTACATTTATCAATGATCAAGTAAGCTCCTATAAGAATAGATTTTATCATCACTAATATATGATAAAATAAATAAAATTATAGTTTATTCATTTAAAGTTGATAAAGGATGATTTTATTTGTTCCTTTTTAGCATTGATAAAAATACAATTCAATTAATGAAATATAGAGCATCAACACTTTGTGTCCCTAATAATAGAAATTTTATTACATATAAATTGATTGTCATTTGATGTGAGAATATATAATATGAAAGGGGATTTATTACTTTAACTAGAGACAGAATGATACACACCAACATTTTAAAATATTTAATAATTATTTATTCTAAATTTAAAAAAATGAATATAAAATGTTGTTTTCCCACACTACTATTGATTAGTATTTTATCAATACTAAATAAACACTTGTTTTTTATGATACATTAATCATAGATTAGTTTTTTGGAAAATATATATCTTTGTTTTAACATGAAAAGAATTTTTTGTAAAGTAGTCTTTTATAAGAAATATCATTTAGGCTGCTAACAATAATGCACACACAAACCTTCTCAGAGTTATTTATGTGAAATATTCATGTATATTTTACATGTAATATAACACAAAACCTTATCATTTATTCCTCATTGAACATTTCAAACATGGACATTCATATGCATAGTAAATTCTTTTAACACTTCTACATATTGTATCATTAAATATTTTTATGGAATATGTAATTATTATTATATAATTACATATATATTTTTTTAATATATTTATTCAAATATATATATTTATTTATTAATTTATTATAAATAATTAAATAAAATATTTTTAAATATTCGAATATTTATTTTAATATTTAAATATAGGTTAACATATTTAAAAATAATTTTTTATATAAATATATATTTTTTATATGAATGTTTATATATTTTAATTAACATTTCAAACAACAAATATATATATATATGCGTGTGTGTGTGTGTGTGTGTATGTGTTTGATTGTGCACACACAATAATAACACATACCACTAGCCTATAATATTTTACTTCTTGTATATGATATACTTATATATATTAAATAATACACACACACAAAAATATATATATATATATATATATATATATATATATATATACATATTAATATTTAATTATATGTATTTGAATATATGAACTAATTTATGTGTATTTATTAACAGATGATCCCATATTTGTATATTTATATTTATTTATTCAAAAAATTATACATTGAAATAAATAAATAAATAAATAATTTCATAAATTATTTTATGTCTAATAATGGGGATAAATTCTTATTTTAATTGATGTCAAAAATAATCGATAATTTAGATAAGGTTTATATATATAAAAATATGTTTTACATGAAAATATGTTTATATGTTTATTTATTTAAATGGATATTTATATACAAATATATGAAAAAAATATTTATTAAAATATAAACATTTATATATAAATATCATTAACATATAAATGTTGATAAAAATTTGACACCATTATATAAATATTATTTAAATCTCAAGGATTAATTTAGTAACTACTAAAAAAATACCAGAAGATCTTTATAAACGATATTGAAATTATAATTAATTTTAAAAAATTAGTGTATCCATACTAAAAACTGAGTTTGAGAGGTTATCTGGGAATTTTATACTAACTAATTTTTTTTTTGAGGTGATCCAAATAGAAATCATCTTAGATGTGTTTGTAAAAATTAATTTTATGTATTTTACTGCCCAACGAGATGTTTGAAACAAAAAATCGTTTTACTTGAAATTAAATTCATATTTTTGGCCGGTCACTAGACATTTATTAAATTATTAAATTTTTCTATCCCCAAAATGGTATTAAATGCCTATAAAAATATAGTAATTAGTAAAATATTCATAAATTTTAATTATTTATTATGATAACACCAATTTTCACTAACTCTTTTAAATATAAAATTTAAATATAGTTTTTATTATTTATATAGTCCCTAATAAAATATATTATATCTATATAAATATTAATTTACTTATATACTAAAAGATGATATTTGATTGTAAATATTGTTTTTTTATGAATTATACATTTAAACTGCACTAAAAAATTGTTTTCCATTAATAATGGCCAAACATATATCTGATCTATGAATGATCCAATAATCGAAATTTATTATCCACTCATTCATTTAGCATTGATAAACATACCTATTTTATCATTGTTTTTTAGATAAGAATATTTTTTCTGAGTAAATTCTTTTCTATAGTTTTGTAGAGTATCCCCCATGGCATACTATGAATGACATAATTTACTCCCCCCATGTTCACTAGACACCCGATGACCCACCTATAGCTACTAACCAAGCATTACTCTTTAGGAAACCCTTTAACACCCCACCAGGTACCCAATGACATCAATTAAAAATTAATTATTTCCCTACTCCAGTTCAATTTTCCCAAAAATCGATTTATTTTCCATTATTATTATATAAAACATTAATTTCACAACAAATTCACAATGTTTGAGAAAAATTAAATTTAATGTGAACCTTAACATATTAAGGGTGGTCAATGTGAAATTTATGTAAAATATATGACAAGAGTTCAAGTTTATGTGGATTCATTGTAAAATTTATTAAATTTTTCTTATGTAAATATAAACTTAACCTAAATAATACATTAATTTCCTAGCATAAATAATATGTCCTAAAAAATTCAAATAACCTAAGGACTGAAAGGTATTGTGTCATGACAATTATCTATATAAAAACCTTGTTTTAAAAATATTACGAACATTTCTACTTAATCAAGAACCACTAAAACCTTTTCTAAATATATTTTAAGATATAAAAAAATTTGTAACATGGGTTTTAAAACAATAATAAATGGTTGAGATCAAATACATACATTTGGGGAAACAAATCATAATGTATCATATTATAAAATATAATTGGAGTTTAAGGGATTATATAAAAAATATAAAAATATCAAATGAAATAATATTACAATAAAAAACATATTGTAGGAATATAAGATAATAAACGATCATTAATGAATAATGAATTTAATGGAATGGCTCAAAATAAAATCCAATAATCCAAAAAGGTATATTCGTGATTTATATTTGAAAAATACATAAAAAATAATTATTAATCATGAAAAGATGTAATTTATTGGAAATGAATTTGTAAGAACCCATATCTTCATTTCAGGTATATATTTCCTTTTCTGGTCGTTTTTGAGCAAAATAGGAAAATCTGGAAATGTTCAGATTACACGCCGTGTACTTTATAAGTACACGCCCTGTACTTTGATGCATCACCATGCAGTGTGATAGCCGTGTCCCAGCCACACACACGATGTGTAGGGGCGATGCGGAGGCCGCATAAAGGGGAGTATGGAAAGTCCAAGTACACCCTGTGTGCCCCATTAGTACACACCATGTTCTTTCATTTTTTCATTAAACGTACCTTGGTAACACTTGATAGACAGAACTCACTTCGTCTCCAGGTTCATCGACTGAGAGTACCCGTACGGCCGCGAACACTCCTTGAGTCCTCGATCCTCTGTCCGTTCTCAAAATCGACTGTCGTCGATTGCGTTGGGACTGCAACGGTAAGCTCTTCCTTCTACTAGATCATTGTATTCCAATTCGTACTCTTTATCAATTTTTTGTGGGTTGAACGTTTTTTTAGTTTCTGTAGATCTATGCTCTTATATGGAGAATCAAGCCTGTAAATTTATATTGATCTCCTTGTATCGAGGTATGTGTGTTTTTCCTTACCTTAAGATGTCTTGGATTTTTATAGGAAAATTCCTCCAATACCCGTGAACGGGGTATTTCATGATTACCATTTTTTCCATGTTGTTTCCATTCCATTCTTGTATGCTTGTGTAGAGGTAATTTGATCATGTTGTGGATAATTATTGTGCATGGATTTTTTCCCATGCCTTGTTCTTTTTACAACATTTGGGTCTTGTTAGCCTTTGGCTGTTATACCGGTTTTTCATGCATTGTGATCGTATGATGGATTGATATTCTGAACATGATTGTTATACTTTATACTAGTTAGCCAAGTAGCACTGTAGGTATAATTTGGCCTTTTAGCATTATTTTGTACTGACTAGCACGGTACCCTCAGAACATTGTGTTGTAGACTATAAGGGATAGACCGAGTGAACTTCCTATAGAGTCTTGGTTATTATAGGCTACATGAGGGTAGACATGGGGAGCTTCCTCAGAGAATCTTAGAAATTATAGACTACATTGGATAGAACAAGTGAGCTTCCTAGAGAGTCTTAGACATTATAGACTATAGTAGGGTACACTGAGTTAGTATCCTCAGAGAGTCTTTACACTATTTGAATTTCAATAAAACCATTCCAGGATAGAGAAGTAATTGACTTAGCAAGCTTCCTTAGAGAGTCTGTGATAGACCAGAGACAATAAGAGGAATTGACTGAGGGAGCTTTCTTAGAGTGTTTCTAGAACATGGGGATATAATAGGGTTAGGCCGCGTGATATTCCTCAGAGAGTCCATAACTAACCTAGACTATAAGGGGAATTGACCGGACGAGCGTCCCTGGAGTGTCTTATAATTTTCGTATGACCAAACCAGAGGGGTTAGGCTGAAGGCACTGCCCAGAGGGTTGTGGGTACTTCTTGGATTGGACCAGAGAGATTGGATCTGAGTACTTCTTAGGGGGGGTTCCTGTTGTGGTTTGATTTTTTCATCACTACTGCTTATTGTTTTTTGGACTGATTACCATTGTATATCATCCTGTTACTGCTTACTGTTTAATGCATGTTGTTTACTGTTATTTTTTACTACTTATAGTACTATTACCTTTTATATACTCACTGACTGTAAGGCACAGATCCTCGGGTGGTTGCCTTCTGGGATTAGTCTCACACTCTGTTTGGGTCATGTTTTTGGGCCCAAATAGAGTATTTTGTTGCAGTTATAGACAAGGGAAAGTACCCTTGTACTTCTGATACTTGATTTCTTTGGAGAAGGACAACATGGGACAAATCCAAGGCTTGCGATGCTAAGGAGTTGCTTATTTTTCAACATTTTGTACTTTGGTTTAGTTTTGTATTCATCATTGTGACTTGTTTGGCTTCTTTCCTAGACATATGTATCATGCATAATTTCATATATACATGTGTTCTCCAGTTGTTTATTGTTTTAGTCTTCCACTGTTTATTGTTATTGGATATTTATTGTTTCCGTATTTGTCATTTTTGTTTACTTCTGCTGTGTACTCTGCCAATGAGGGCACAGTTTCCCCACTATCACACCCAAGGCCGCCACTTCTAGTTGATAGCCTCTGGATTTTGGGGAATTGTGCTTGAGGACATGTGACCAAGTGGGTATGGGGAACCTCTGGGTGTCTTCCAGAACCTGGACATTAGAAAGTGGTATCAAAGGTTGTTCTATTATCTTGATTTACTGTTTGGAGCCTTTACCCAGGTATAGGACATATTAAGTACTTGGAAATAAGTTGTGGCCTAGAGTAGCTAACCCATGTACAGGGAAAAGCCAACCTACCTCCTTTATTGCAGTTTTATGATTTTGAGAATTTATGGTTGATATGATTTCACATAGAGTTATTTACATTCCTTGGGTTGTTTTTGTTTCTTCTATTATGGTACTATTTCTGTGGCAACCCAATTTGATGAGGGTATGTCATCTCATGCATCATATAGGCACTGTTAGAAATCCCATTCCATGAATTATTTCCTCTCCATCTAGGGTGCATTAGAGATTTCATGTTGTTGTGATAGATGTTGTGTAAATTATGCATGCTATTGTGATAGATGCTATGATAGAATCCCTGTAGGGTGTTAGAGAAATTTTTTGTATTATACCTTTACTTGAATGAACACCAAAATTTTATTCCTGAGGTGTTATGGGCCCTCATATATCATATATTGGTTGTTCATTGACTTGTTCTTCTTGTATTTGATATGTAGGAGATGCCAAGCTTGGATTCATGGGGAGTATGGGCCCCCACAGATCAGAATTTGGCACCTCCATGATTGATTTTAATTTTTTTAATGGGTTTCGGTGTAGTTTCTATGCTACTACCCGGAAGGAACTAGAATACATGACATGTACTAGAATACACATCGTGTAGTTTTAAACTGTGTCACTGACAGTGTCAGCATAAACATGGGGTGGTAAAAAAGTTTTTGGAAACACGTCATGTACTGTAGTTGCACATCATGTAATAGTGAGCCGTGTACCCGGCCGTGTCACTAACAACATGGGCTGGGAAAGCTCGCATAATACACATCATGTAGGGTATAATCACACTGTGTATCCTTTCTCTAGATACCCATCCATTTCACTAACAACACAGTACAGTGTTATCTCTCCTATACATGTCATGTTTGTTCGTGACACGCCGTGTAAGGGCCATCCATATAGCCGACCGTGTAACTAAGAACACGGGCAGACGAAACCTCATATATTACATGCCATGTCCATAAGTGAACACGGTCTGTAGTCTAGGGTTATGAGGACCCACTGGGCTAGCCGTGTAAGGAGACTCGGGCAAGGGAATGGAGATCCAGTACACGCCGTGTGTGGTGAAAACACGTCGTGTAGTCTGGGGTGTTACACGACCAGTTGTGGCCCAAGTACAGGCCCATGTGTCTAGTTTATGAAGGTAGGCCATGTAGTTTTATACACACCGTGTAATCATGATTTGTAGAACTTGTTTGTTCTTTCCTATTGTTTCCATTTTCTACTCTTGTGTTCTACGTCTTTGATGATCCTGATCTATGGTGTGCTTTTTATCTTTCAGAGATATGACTCCAAGACGTCATCCTATTGTTCTTCAGCTTCCAGACGGTGATCAGACCCTGGATATGGCCGATCAGTGATCTCCTGCAGATCCTCCCAAGGATCCTCCCACAGATCCATCCTGATGTGCCAGCCTTGGCACCAATAGTTATACTCGTTGCAGGTGCCGATGCACAGTTCAGGGAGGAGTTCCTGAGGATGATGCATACCTTTCAGGGAGAATTTCCTCCTGCCCCGTCGATGGCTGATTTGACGCTGGATTTCCAGTAGAAGCATCCTCTTACATTCTCAATGGATAGAGGACCCCAGACTACAGATTCATGGATAGAGGCCAGACTGACGATCTTCGAGCATCTAGAGATACATCCAGAGAAAAGGGTAAATCTGGCTACCTATATGCTCCGACACACCGCCATGAGGTGGTGGGAGGTGATCTCACAATCTGTGCACCAACAGAGTATGACATGGTATGAGTTTTGGAGCATCTTCTACGATTACTTCTACCCAGAGACATTGAGGGGTGACCGAGACCGGGTGTTTATGAGTCTCGAGCTGGGTAGTATTTCTGTTATGGATTATTCATCTTGCTTTAACAACCTACAATACTTCACGCTGATTCTAGAAGGTTATGAGTTGTTCCTTGCTAGGAATATTGAGAATGGTCTCAGCCAGGAGATCCTTTCCCAGGTGAATATCGTCATGTTGACTTTGATCTCCTATATTGTTAAATAGGCGCTGATCACTGAGCGCAATTTGAAAGATTCTTGAGCAGTGATCCATGGTGGTTTGACATCTAGAGTCAGTGCTCCTCCTATTGATAGCAGGAAGAACCGTAGGGAGTCTTCTCGAGGAGATATGGCTAGGCGAAATGCATCTTTCGGTAGCCAGGTAGTATGCTACCAGTGTGGTAGGGGTGGGAATTCTAGGACTCAGTGCCAGAGAGACTTGATGTAGCGCCGATATTGCAGAATTATGGGAAAAATTCAGCGTTTTTTTAAGATCTTCTCTCCTAAATCAGGTGGTAGCGGATCTTCTATGAACCTGTGTTCAAGAGATATATCGCCAATTTCTCAGAAGTCTGGGAACTGGAGTTCTTCTAGCCGTTCGGGTTGATTTAGAGGTTGGGGCCATGGTGGTAAGTCACCAGGTTATCAGCGATATCAGATTAGATCAGCTCAGAGTGGTCAGGCAGGTGGGTAGGGTTGCGGTACAAGCCAGACATTCGCCGTGGAGCAGCCCATCAGGAGCAGGATCCTGGCCCTTCAACAGTTTGAGGTACGATCTTAGTAGCCTTAGTTTTATCTTCAGCCCTTTTCGATACTTGTGATTCACATATTTTTATCTCTGTTTTTGTTGTGGAGAGCCTTGGGCTCTATTTATTTTCATCGGTCGACAAGTTTACTCTTGATACACTATTGGGAATGAGGACATATAGCTTACATCATTGCAGAGAGTTCCCTAATGAAGTTGTATGGTGTCACTTATTTTGGGACCTCTATGTCCTAGAGATGAAAGGCTATGATGTCATTCTCTGTATAGACTGGTTAGTTCCCTTCCACGAAGTTGTCGATTGCAATCACTGCAGGGTGAGTTTCGTTTCACCAGAGGGAGAATATTTTATTCATAGAGGCGAGTGGGATTTCTAGGCGGGTATAGCTAGACCAGAGCATCATGGGATAGGATGAGTTACAACCCAGATTGTCGGTCTTTATCGGGACGACCAGGGGATTTCGTAGTTAGACATTCTTCCAGTGGTGGATCGTTTCATGGATGTCTTTCTAGAGTACTTTTTAGGTCTGCCTCTACAGCGTGAGGTTTTCTTTTTTGTTTGAGCTCATGATAAGGGTGGAACCGATGACCATTCCTTCTTATAGGATGGATACACCTGAGTTGCAGGAACTCAGGAAGTAGTTGCAGGAGTTGCAGGAAAAGGGTTTCATCTGACCCATTACTTCTCCTTGGGGTTCGCCTGTCCTGTTTGTGAAGAAGGAAGACGACACCATTTAGAATTGTGTGGATTATAGAAAGTTTATCCAATTGACTGTCTGGAACCGATATCCCTTCTCGAGGATCGATGACCACTTTGATCAGCATCGACGAGCCCAAGAGTTCTTAAAGATCGATTTGAGCTCCAGTTTTCATCAGTTGAGCATTAGACCATCAGATATACCTCTTACAGCCTTCAGGAGCAGGTATGGTCTATATGAGTATATGGTCCTGCCATTTGGTATCACGAATGCACCAACAGGTTTTATGGCACTGATGAACAGAGTGTTCCATCCATACATGGACTCATTCATGGTGGTCTTCGTGTATGATATCTTGGTGTACTCTCACACTCAACACGACAATGATACCCATCGTGAGATCATTCTTAGTAAACCGAGAGAGCATCAATGATATGCTATTCCCTCTAAATGACACTTTCTGATGGATCAGATTCACTTCATGGGTCATGTTATCTTGGAGACAAGAGTATCAGTAGACCTTGAGAAAGAGAGAGATGTAGATTCCTAGGAGCAGCCGAAGAATGTATTTGAGGTTTGGAGTTTTCTAGGGCGGGCTAGATACTACAAGAATTTCATAGAAGACTTTTCATGCCTTACAGCATCGCTGATAAGTCTGACCAAGAAAGGGGAGAAGTTCGTAATGTCATTTTCCTGTGAGTCAGCATTTCAGAATCTGAAGGGGAGATTAACGTCAGCACTGATACTAGTCTTTCTAGAGCTGGGTAAGAGCAATAAAGTCTACTGTGATGCATCAGGTTTTGGATTTTTAGTTGTGCTTATACAGTGAGATGGATTCCTTGCGTAGGGGTCTTGGTAGTTGAGGCCACACGAGATGAACTACCCAACACATGATCTGTAGGTGAAATATGTTGTTCACACCTTACGTTGTTGGAGGTATTACCTTCTGGAAGATCACTTTGTGGTTTTCACCGTCCACAAGAGTCTCAAATAGATCTCCACTCATTGTTATATAAGTCGGAGATAGTGCATGTGGGTCGAGTATCTTCGGTCCTTTAACATTGAGCTTCCCTATACACTAAGAATGGGAAACAGAGTGGCTGATGCGTTGAGCAGGGGAACTCATATTCAGGCAGTTCAAGAGGCTAGTAGTGAGTGTCAGCTTCTAGCTCTATTTTCTGAGACGCACTTGGAGGTGCACGACAGACATGGACATACTTTTTTTTCTTCTGTAGCTGTTACCTCAACTATTCTTGATCGGGTACAGATGGGGAAACTATCAGACTGAGAAGGCCTAGTCCTGCGGGAGAGTGTCAGGAGAGGATCCTCTTCCTCAATGGACAGTGGGAGAGGATGAGATCTTGCATTTTCTGGGACGCGTATGGGTTCCAGTAGACATACGCGAGGAGATGATGTGGGATTTTCATTCTTCAATTTGGGAAGTACATCCAGGTGTCACCACGATGTATCATGATCTACACCACCAGTAGTAGTGGCCATGTATGAAGAGAGATGTTGTTGGGTTCGTTGTGAGATGTTCTACATGTCATCAGGTGAAAGCGGAGCATCATAGACCAGTAGGGATTTTACAGAAGTTACCCATCCCCGAGTGGAAGTGGAATGATGTTGCAATGGACTTCATGACCAGTTTACCGAGGTCACCTTGAGGGAGTGATGTTGTTTGGGTTGTCATCGACAGGATTACGAAGGTTGATCACTTCTTTCCGATCAAGGAGACGTTTAGTGTTGATGAGCTGGGATGGTTGTACATCCGAGAGATTGTACGTCTGCATAGAGTTACACACTCCATTTTTTTAGATATGGATGTGTGCTTTACTTCTCAGTTCTAGTAGGGGCTTCAGAAGTCTTTAGGAACATAGGTACTTTTGAGTACAACCCACCATCCGCAGACAGATGGCCAGTCCGAGCATACGATCTTGGTGCTTGAGGATATGCTCCGAGCTGGAATTCTAGAATTTGTAGGTTATTAGTAGAATCATATCCCTCTTGTGGATTTTTCCTTTAACAACAGTTTTCAAGTGACTATTCAGATGGCACCTTACGAGGATTTTTACGGTAGGCCATGCCGATCACGTTTGTGCTGACTTGAGGCAGGAGAGGCAGCTTTGATGGGACCTTGTATTGTTCAGGAGACCTCATACCAGATAGAGTTGATTCAGAAGAGGATATATATAGCACAGTCTCGACAGAAGTCTTATGTTGATCTTTGATAATGAACTTGGGAGTTCGAGGTCGGAGATAAGGTTTTTCGGCATGTCGCACCGAGGTTGGGACAAATGAGGATTCAGATATAGGGTAAGCTTTCACCACGGTACATCTGACCGTTTGAGGTGTTTGAGAGAGATCGGTAGGGTTCCTATCGGTTGATGATCCCTCACAGGTTCCAAGATATGCATGATGTCTTCCTTGTTTCTTAGCACCGACATTACATTTCAGACCGATCTCATGTCTTTCAACCCGAGGAGGTTGAGCTTGAAGCGGATGCATCGTTTGAGGTGAATCCTATCCGGATTTTTGATCATAGTATGAAAGTTCTCAATGGATGGTCTATTACTCTTGTAGGGGTGCTATGGTAACACGAGCAAGTATAGGACGAGACCTGGGAGAGGGAGGCCGATGTATGATCGCAGTGGCCAGAGCTGTTCAGTGTCACTCCTTCTACGCCTCACTAGGTAAATTCTGGGACAAATTTCATTAAGGGGGTAATTTTTTTAAGAAATAAGAACTTCATTTCAGGTATGTTTTTCATTTTCTGGTCTTTATTTAGAAAAAATGGAAAATCTGGAAATTTTCGGATTACACACCGTTTACTTTATAACTACACACCGTGTACTTTGATGTAGCATCAGGCCATGTGTTGGTTGTGTCCCGGCCACAGACACGATGTGTAGGGGCAATGCGAAGGCCGTATAATGCAGAGTACGATAATTTCAAGTGCACACCTTGTACCCCAGAATTACATGCCATGCACTTTCTTTTTTTCATTAAATGGTCTGGGGTCGCGGCTGACAGACATAACTAGCTTCTTCTCTCGGTTCTTCGACCGAGAGCGCTCATACGGCCACGAACACTCTCCAAGTCCCAGATCCTCCATCCATTCTCATAATAGACCGTTGTCTATTTTTTGTGACCACAGTGGTAAGGTATTTCTTCTTCTAGAGAGTTGTTTTCCAATTGCTCCTCTTTCTTGAGTTTTGATGGGTTGAACATTTTGTACATTTTTGTAGATCCAATATGTTCTATGGATAATAAAGCCTCGTTGTCAATGTATATTGATCTCCTAGTATCAAGGGAGGTGGTTTGTGCCTTACCTTTAGAAGTATTTCAGTTTTATGTGTAAATTCCACTAATAACTATGAACATGGAATTGTGTGTTTATCGTTTTTCCCCTTCTGTTTTCTTTCCATGCCTGTATTCTTGTGGAGAAGTAATTTGATCATGTTGTGGATAAATTTGTTCTTGAATGTTTTTCTATGCCCTGTTCTTGTTACAAACTTTTGTTATTGTTAGCCATTGGCTGTTATACTTGTTTTCTATGCTTTGTGACCGTAGGATGGAATGATATTCTGGACATTCTTGTTATGTTGTAGACTGGTTAGAAAAGTATCTCTGTAGGTGTACTTTGGCCTTATAAGATTATTATGCAAGGACTTTCATGGGACCGTGAGAACCTGGTGTTGTATTCTATAAGGGATAGGCCAAGTGAGATTCCTAAAGAGTCTTTGTTATTATAGTCTACAATAAGGTAGACCGAGTGAGCTTCCTCAGAGAGTCATATACATTTTAGACTACAGGGGATAGACTAAGTGAGCTTCTAGAGAGTCCTGGAAATTATAGTCTGCAACAGGGTAGACATAGTGAGCTTTCTTAGAGAGTCGTTACTTTGTATGAATTTCTTTAAAACCGTTCTTGGCTAGAGAAGGAATTGACTGAGTGAGCTTCCTTAGAGAGTCTGTGTTAGACCTACGACTATAGCAGGAATTGACCCAGCGAACATCCTCAGAAAGTTTCTAGACCATGGGGCTATAAGAGGGTTAGACAACGTCATATTTCTCAGAGAGTCCCTAACTACCCTATACTATAAGGAGAATTGACCGAGCAAGCTTCCCCAGAGAGTCTTATAATTTTCGTATCACCAAACCTGAGGGGATTGGATGAGTGCACTACCCAGAGAGTAGTGTGTACTTCTTGGATAGAACCATAGGGATTGGCTAAGAGTAATTCATTGGGGGGTTCCTGTTGTCGTTTGTTGTCTTCTTCACTACTTCTTGTTGTTTTGTGGACTAATTACCATTGTATGTCATCCTAATACTTCTTAATGTTTACTGCATATTATTTACTAGTACTATATACTACATACTATACTATTGCCTTCCATATACTCACTGACTGTAAGGCACAAATCATCAGGTGGTTTCCTACTAGGATTAGTATCACACCCTGTTTTGGTCATGATTTTGGGCCTAAAAAGACTATGTTGTTGTAGTTATAGACAAAGACAAGCACCCTTCGGCATGTTTACTTGATTTCTTTAGAGCAGGAGAGCATGTGACCAAGCCGAGGCTTGCGATGCTGAGGAGTTTCTTATTTTTCTTTCTATTGTACTTTGGTTTAGTTTTGTATTTCGCATTGTGACTTGTTTGAATTCTTTATTAAACATATGTATCTTTCATCATTTCGTATATACATGTGTGCTCCATTTTTTTATTGTTTTACTCTTCCGCTGTTTATTGTTGTTGGATATTTAATGATTCCACATTTTTCAGTTTTATTTACTTCCGTTGTGCACTCTGCCAATGATGGAATAGTTTCCCCACTATCACACCCAAGGCCCTCACTGCTAGTTGGAAGCCTCTGGCATTTAGGGAAATGCGCTTGAGGCCATGTGATCGACCGGGTATGGGGTGCCTATGGGTGGATTCTAGAACCAGGATGTTACAGAAATGTAGCTCGATAATTTTGCATAAATTTTTAAAAAAAATATTTATGGACCAACAGTAATATTAGGATAACGTTTTAGAGATAAATTTTTCATCCCTTGCCTATTTTAATAGGATCATTATATATATGTATGAGAATTTGTGTCAACTCTTTAGTCCCAAACATGTGTGAAAAAATAATTATGTCCATGAATGGAAATATATTTAGTGTAAACATAAACCAATTCATTATAGGGTTATATAGGACCCCACCCATCATCATCTACACATATGTGTGCTATATAAAATTATTAATTATATCTTTATGAACCCATGGAAAAAATAGTTCTCATTTCATTTTGCAAAATAAAAAAATATGATGATTCTAAAAAATAAAATTTCATAAAAAATATTAATTTAAAAACTTAATAAGGTAAAAATAACATATATAGGGTCATAAAAACAATATTATGGAGATATAACACATTGGGGGAAATAAAAATATATATACAATAGTTTCCACGAATCCTTTTAAATATAGTTACAAAAAACCTAGTGAAAATTAAGTACAAAAAAATTGAAATTGAAAGGGAATATAATTATAAACCATATTATAATGATATATAAATTAATCATCCATGAAGAAAAACAAAAATAATGTTAATAAATCCAAACAGGTAACTAATGATATGAAATTCCCAAATTCAACTTTTTAACCCATTTATTAAAATCCTTCATCGAAGAAAGAATGAATTATTTTCAATTCCTAAAAGGTGTAATGGGAATTATTAAGGAAATAAAGTTTAGAACACCATATTATTACTTCAAATAGAACACATTAGAATGGAATAACATTTTCATTGATGATACTATTCTATGGTAAAATAGATGATATTCAAACCAACATTTCTCTGTTATTTTTTAAAAAAGCATAATCAAAGAAGTTATTTTTTATAACGAGAATTAATATCAATAGATAAAAAGTGTAAATAAAATAAGTGATATAAAATTTTAGAATCAAATCAAACATTAATATTATATTCAAGTAATGTTGTATTTGACCTACTTAATCTAAAATAGAGTTAATGGAACAATTACATCGATTTCTCACTTATCTCATCGCACTATTAATTACATTATAGAAAAAATAAAAATATTTATTACATATTAAAAAATATATTCATTTTCATGAAATTTAATATTCTATATTTCAAATTCTTATATATATGTGTATTACCCATTTATTATATATTTTTAATATTGGGTTTGAGTAATCTGGAATTTTTTATGGTAGTTTCATAATTATCGATGTTGTTCATCATTATTATCATATAATTAATAATTTCTATTTCATAATATATTTTATATTTTATATTTTAAAGTGATTTATAATATAAGAATTTCATTCTATGATATTTCTAGTTATGGATATCTATGTTGAAATTAGTGACAAACATGTTTCGATTATTTTTTTTATAAATAAACAGTGGTTTCATTATTTTTTATTTAAATATTTGAATTAAAAATTATGTGAAAAATATTACTTATTAATATCCTATTGTATGTTTATAATTCCATAATTTATTGAAATATATCACATTTTTCATGTTGTTTCTTCAACCGACCCAAAAAAATATACAGCAATCCATGTTTCAGAATATAGATAGAAGATATTTTTTTATATATTACCATTATAAAAATTGAATAATTTCAAAGTATATATATTTTCAAGGAAGTGAATAATAATTTTGATATTTAAAAATAATTATGTAAATGAATTAAATAAGTTCTAACTTATAAATAAACTGATTCCCCTCTAGGAAAATGTTATTTCAGCGGATAGTTTTACAATGATAACTACTCCAAGATATTACTTAAGGAAAGATTATTTATTTTCAAATAATTAAATTAATGAAATAAGTGATATATATTCTATATTAGTTTTTTAAAAACATATTTTCAAGGTTGTGATGAAAAAATAAATGATTCATTCAATAAGGCAGAAGGCCACACAAATTAATGAGAAACATTTATAGCTTTTGATTGAATTAACATAGAAAACGTTATAGTTATACCATTACTATAATAAAAAATAATTATAATAATTATAATTATATTGCCACGACCCGTCCTCAGGGCCCGTGTTGTGACTACCCCAAGCCCGCCTTCCATAGGCCAGGGGTTGGCGACTAGTACCAAGGCGTAAATCCCGGTAAAAAGGGAAGTCATTGCCTTTGTAAAGTAAACAAACACCACTGAGCAAGCAAGAAGTAGAAGTAAACACTAAGTAAAAGCTGATACAAAGTATGTGAGGAAAAGTAAGTGGGCCAGAATACAAACCCAAACTGAAAGTAAAGTACAACTGGAAACGAAAAACAAAAACTGAAGTAAAGCCACAACGTCGAGCTTTCCACTAGAATTCCCACCTGAAGGGTGAGTATTGATAGCCTCCACAGCTCCTCGGGTCCAGCCATCCACTCTGAAAACGTCCCACCCAGTGGACCACCTCTAGGTATTGTCCTGCTCCTCAAGCCTCAACCATGATCAGCATTGTCCGTCGTCTACAACCAAGACAACTTAGTGCGGGCATAGCCCATGAAGGGATGAGTATAAGCTACTTAGTAGGGACCCTGAGACCCCCAAAGGTCTCCCAGAATCCACAAAGGATAATCCACAAAGGAAAGATACAATCATGAAGTAACATTCTCCACTACTTAGGTATATGCCCATACATATACCTAAGTCATCAATTCCAGTATGCTCCAACTTCCGAGCCCAGTACAACCCAGTCCACACAACAAAGCAAAAGGCAAATCCACATAGGATAGAACAACACAATCCACATAGGAAAGCAAAATAGTTTTCAGCTCACACATGATTTTCATTATCGAAACTGTAACTGCTGAAGAGCCCCGTATCTGGAGTGTACAGTGGTCCTGTCATGACTCTGAGGTACAACTCGCTAACCTAAGACTACTGAGGTACTCCTCCTGTCGAGTACTATGGGTCTGATGCTACAACCAAGCGCTTACCACCATGGGTCTGCTGCTACAACCAAGCGCCCCCCCTCATAGCCTCCAGAGGTACTCCTTCTGTTGAGTACCGCGGGTCTGCCGCTACAACTAAGCGCTCCTCCGCCGTGGGTCTGCCGCTACAACCAAGCGCTCCCACTTATAGCCTCCAAAGGTACCCTTCTGTTGAGTACCGCGGGTCTCCCACTACAACCAAGTTCTCCTCCACCGTGGGTCTGCCGCTACAACCAAGCGCTCTCCACTGGGCTATCTGAAACACACCGAGTTGATCTGTCAAGTAGTCGCCAGGTCTCAGCGAGCTACACGGTCTCCGTACTCTGCACGATCATCTCCGGGAGGGTCCCCTCCACGAGCTACTAGTTGATACTACAAGTATCACAATTTCACACTAATAAGTATCCCAAAGGACCACCTCGTAATAGGGGTCTCAATGCAGCAGATGGTGCTTCAATCAGATACCCGCTCTGTGAGTTATTAGCCTTTTTGTCCTAGGGGCCCAGTTGGTTTTGTGTACAAACCAACCCGACCGTATCTCATCTATACCCCGAACACACATATGTATAATCATAGGGACCGTTTCTCAACGTGTTCACCAACGCTGCTGACGGTTCGTCAAACGGACGTCCAGTCTGAAAGTTATCAGCTTTTCCGTTCCAAGGGGTTGGTTGGATTTCGGGTACAATCCAACACGGCCATACTCCAACTGCATCCAAAACTCAGTCGAAGTATTCCAAAAGTTCCATCTCATCAAGAGGAAAACAAAGAGCTAATGGCACGTCAATCAGACACCCGGTCTATGAGTTATTGGCCTTTTCGTTCCAGGGGCCCAGTTGGTTTTGTGAGGAACCAACCCGACCACACTCCGATAGTGTCCAAACCTCGAGCGGAGTAAGCCAAAAGATCTGTCTCACTAAGAGGAATCCATCAAAGTCGACGACACGTCAATCGAATGTCCAGAGCTCAAGATATGAGCGTTTCCGCTCTGAGGGGCCAGTTGGTTTCGTGTACGAACCAACTCATCTGAACCCAAAGTTCTCCAAAACCTTGAGTGTAATATACCAAAACGACTTTATCGATCCAAGGATCACATCACAACTGACGGTGCATCGATCGGAGTAACATAGCTCTTGTTTTGGGCAACAGACCAAATAAGGTTCGGTATTAGGGGGTTCGGGCCCTGTCCGACCCGGCCCGATACCCCCAGGGTCGGCCCGGCCGGCCAGACGTGCGGCGTGCTGGGTGCGCTGGCCAGGGGTTTGGCTGACTGGACGAACCATTCGGGTCGGGGGCTCTACCCCCGCATGAAGTAAATCGCAGCCCCTTAATGGGGCCGCTTCGTCCGGCCAGCCAGGGGTTTCGAACCCCCGGTTCCTCCAAGGTCTGGTCGGCCCGCTCTGTCCTGCCAGCGTCTGCCTCCACGGGACCGGCAAGGCCGGTCCCCTTGCTCCGACGTCGTCGGCCCGATATAGGCCGCCAGTTCCACTATTCCGCCACGGCCTGGAACCGGCCGCGGCCTTGGTTCGTCAGGCGCGGTGTGACAGTGCTGCACCCCTCCACCGCGGACCCGCTCCGGCCGCGGTGCTTTAGTGGTTCATCGGTGCGGCGCGACAGCATCGCATCTTTGGTTAGTTTTCAACGGCGCGACATGACTGCGCCGCGTCTTGGTTTTTCATCAATGGCGCGGTGCGACGGCGCTGCTCTCCTCCCCCTTTCCTTATCAAAAATTCCACACAGTGCCTCGACACTGCGTTACCGTGCTTACGGCAAGAATACCAATATCCAAAAAGGGGAGGAGTGTCGTCTGTGTTAGTGCGGTCCGACCTCCTCCCGTTATCACGTTAATAGGCGGTTCAAGAAAAGGAGAAGCGACAGAAGATTTCACGAACTAACAAATAAAATAAATTCCTACCACAATGTTGTCGTCGAATGAACGTTCGTCGCAGAATTAACCGTCGTGGAATAAGAGGGTCACCACGGAAGAATAGAATCTCCATTGGCGTTAGGTGATCTCCGAGAAAGGCGTCTCTCCCTATTGTCCGCCGTCGGAGGTTGGCATTCTTCGTTGGCGGTGGCGCGTTCTTCGTGTTATTCATCGAAGAATAAAGAATCCTATCTTTTTCTCCCAAGGCTTTAACACAACACAAACCAAACATAATAAAATAAGTCCTCCTATTATTTTTTTATCAACTTAAGTATTTGAAATTCAAAGTATAGGAAACGAACAATTAATTCAATGAATTAATTGTAACAATTTTACTGCCCAATTTATTGGGGTGTTTCTTAACCAGAAAAATGCACGACTGACTTTCATTAAAAGGGAGGGTTGCGGGTGAGTTACATAGGAGGGAAGAAACAGTGGGGCTCGTGCGGGCCCCAGCTCACAAGTATCCTACCATGTGGGTAGGATATTGTGGGTTCCACCTTATCCTCTTAACTTGGCATAAGTGGCTTTAAGTGAAATAAAATAAAGTTGTCGAACCACTTTATTTTATTTCTTAACTTAACCCAAAAAAATTAAAAACCACACCCGAGCAATCGCAACTCCAGAAAAGGTGTTTATAAGCAAATATCGGTGGTGCGATTCCATAGGTGCCCTCAGAATTCGATTCCGAGAACCAGTTCAAAAGATAGAAAACCCCGCTCTTTCGTTCACTGAACGTACCCGAGCTAAACTTCGGAAAATGATTCCGGCCACCCGGCCCTCGGAATCATGTGTTGTGAGAAACTGCGTTCTTGTAAAATTCCCATGAAAATTAAGAAAAACATTTCCTTGAATTTTACGGGTATTTACATCACTCCCACCATTGGGATTTACATCCCCTTAAAGATACATCAAAACTAGGGGAACAAAAGTAGGTACCAAGCACGAATATGAGCCTCCCGCTCCCAAGTGCTTTCCTGGAGGTTCCCGTGCTGCCATCTGATGCATACTAGAGGAATAGACCGTCCACGTAGGACCTGATCCTATCGATCCTCTATCTCTACCGGGACCTCCGCAAAAGTCGCCCCATCATCAACGTACAGCTCCCCAAGGTCAATGATATGCGTTGGGTCATGCACGTATCTCCTCATCTGAGATACGTGGAAGACATCGTGCACTCGGTGCAACTGAGGTGGTAATCCAGGCGATAAGCCACCTCGCCAACCCTACTAATGACCAAGAAATGTCTGTTGAACCTTAGAGATAACTTTTCACCTCGGACACATCTCTATAACTCATGTCAATGTGAGACCCATAGGGAAACGTGGTCACCAACCTCGAAATTTAGTGGTCTCTGACCCCATCAGTACAAGACTTTTGCCGGCTCTGAGCTATCTGCATCCGTTCTTGGATGACTTGGACCTTTTTGGTCCTACAAGAGCTGCTGAAATTTCTTCTTTTCCACTAAGTTAAATCTGGTCTCATCCCCTGGATGAACCACGTTCTTCGCCTAATACAGTCAATCCTGACATGGATGATACTAATCCATACCAAGGATGACGTCGTAAGGCCTCGATGCTACTAACAAGAGATCCAACCATTACTCTCGCCTCCAAGGGTTGAGTCACACTGTCTGCATCAATGTGTGGTCACTAGGTCTCCTCCAGTTGGTATCTCAAGTGAGGGTCAAGTCAATAGTTTTTAAACCGGAACCTCTTAGTAACAACTAAAAGAGTGGACATGATGGTAAACACCACAATAAAGGTGTCTTTTTATTACTGCAGCTCAAAGTACAAAGACACAAAGAAACAACAAACAAACATAAACAGAGATAGAAGAAACATGAACAAAATTCTCCAGGTCTGGAGCTATTCCTGCTCCTTTCCATATACTCCCGGAGCTCCATGATCATAGGCCTCAGCTGCCTGTAGTTGAGCTCTCCCACGTCCACTTATTCCCTGCGGTCGGGGTGGACCTCCTGGTGGTGGTGGTGGAAACACCTCGAAGCATCGTCCACCTCTAGCTGCAGGGCCAGCTCCCCTGCCACGGTCTCATACTCTATGCGGTCCGCCGCGATGGAACCTCTGTATCTGCCTGGGAGGTCCTTCATTCATCTGATAGTCATCTGTATGGCGGTTCGGACAGTCAGGAGCTGTGTGACCAACCCCTCCGCAGGAGTAACACTGCCCGCGCATGGTAAGTCGTTCTCCACCTCGGGTGCCTCGCATAAATGATCTTGTGTAATGTGGTAGGCCACCTGTAGATCTAGTCCTCTAGGACCTCTGCGTCATCTGTCTACTGCCTACTACAGAAGACTCTGCCGCATGCCGGTTAGTGGTGGATCCTGCTATTGGAGGCTACTCAGCAAAGAAACTCTCCACTAAGAGGGCTCTCTCCAACACCCATGCCTATGTCGGAATGCTGTGAGAAACAGATGAATCTCTGATCTCTCGCTTGAGCCCCTGCTCTAAGTTTCCGGCCCTAAGGAATGGGTCTTGTACCATGTCTGTCGAATAGCGCGAGATATCGGTAAACCTCGCAGCATACTGGGCTACTGTCATGCTGCCCTGCCGCAGCTGTAGCAGCTCCTAGATGTGCACCGCTCGGAGGATGGCTAGGACGAACTCTGAGAGAAAAAGGATCTCAATGTCCGTCTAAAGGAGATATGCCTTGTAATGCACCTGGAGCATCATGCTCCACCATCTCCCTGCTGCCGCATGATGGAGGCTCACTGCAAGGACCACCATAAGATCATTTAGTGTCCCTACCTAATGGAAAACTCGTACAACAGCCTCCAGCCAATTCTCGGCTGCCTGAGGGTCCATCTCCCCACGAAACCTGGGCGGTCGCTGATGCTGAAACTCATGTAGTGCACTAAGGTGACGTGCATCATCAGCAGCTGGGTCTGGTAGAATCGGTGGCTCGGCGGGTAGAGGTACCGCCAGTGCCATAGTTGTCAAAGGGCCTTGTACCGAGGCCACGTCGCTCGGTGGGATGTCGTCACGCACAACTCTCGGAACCCTAGATGGCTGTTGCAGTGGGGCCATCCTGAAAAGAAAATTGGTGCGCCATGGTCGGAACAATATTCCTGGGGAGCTGACATAATGTAATCAAAATGAAAACTTGAAACAAACATGTAATAAATGTTTTCATGCATTAAGTCAGAAATCGGAAGTCAGGGTCCTGGTGTACGTATACATCATTCGCCGCACCAACACTAGACTCCCTGGACTGATAACCACACTCAATACACATAACACTATTACTTCACTTAGAAAAAAGATCAGAGTCCATAGTTCTGCGGTAGAGCCGAACCTTGATCTGATGCCAATTTCTCACGACCCGTCCTCGGGGCCCGTTCCGTGACTACCCCATGCCCGCCTTCAATAGGCCATGGGCTGGTGAATAGCACCAAGGCATAAATCCCGGTAAAAAGGGAATGAATTTCCTTTGTAAAGTAAACAAACACCACTGAGCAAGCAAGAAGTAGAAGTAAACACTAAGTAAAAGCTGTTACAATGTAAGTGCGGAAAAGTAAGTGGGCCAGAATACAAACCCATACTGAATGTCAAGTACAACTTGAAAGGGAAACCAGCAAATGAAGTAATGCCGCAACGTCGATCTGTCCACTGGAATTCCGACTTGAAGGGTGAGTACAGATAGCCTCCACAGCTTCTCGGGTCCATCCGTCCACTCCGAGAACGTCCCGCATAGTGGTCCACCTCCAGATCCCATCCTGCTCCGCATGCCTTAACCACGATCAGCACTGTCCGTCATCTGCAACCAAGACAATGTAGTGCGGGCATAGCCCGTGCCGGGGTGAGTAAAAGCTATTCATTAGGGACCCCGAGACCCCCGAAGGTCTCCCAGAATCCACAATGGAAAGATACAATCACGAAGTAACATTCGAAAATGATTAGGTATATGCCCATACATATACCTATGTCATCAATTCCAGTACGGTCCAACTTCCGATCCCAGTACAACCCATTCCACACAGGAAATAAAAACGTAAATCCATACAGGATAGCACAACACAATCTACATAGGAAAGAAAAATAGGATTCAACTCACACAGGATTTTCATTATCGATACCATAACTGCTGAATAGCCCTGTCTCTGGAGTGTACAGTGGTCCTTTCATGACTCTGAGGTACTACTCACTAACCTAAGACTGGTGAGGTACTCCTCCTGTCGAGTACTATGGGCCTTCTTCTACAACCAAGCGCTCCTCCTACATGGGTCTGCCGCTACAACCAAGAACTCCTCCGTTGTGGGTCTGCCGCTATAACCAAGAGCTCCCCCTCATAGCCTCCAGAGGTACTCCTTCTGTTGAGTATCGTGGGTTTTCCGCTACAACCAAGCGCTACTCCACCATGGGTCTGAATCTACAACCAAACGCTCCCCACTGGGCTATCCGAAACACACCGAGTTGATCGGACAAGCAGTCGTCAGGTCTCAACGGGCTACACGGTCTCCGTACTCCGCACGCTCGTCTCCGGGAGGGTACGCTCCTTGAGCTACTGTTCGATACTAAAAGTATCACAAAGCACCTCTATGAAATATGTCAAAGGGCCGTCTCGTCATAGGGGTCTCAATGCTGCAAATGGCGCGTCAATCGGACGCCCGGTCTGTGAGTTATATGCCTTTTTGTCCCAGGGGCCCAGTTGATTTCGTTTACGAACCAACCCAACCATATCTCAACTGTACCCTGAACTCACCTAGGTATAATCATAGGGACCATTTCTCAACGTGTTCACCAACTCCGCTGACGGTTCGTCAAACGAGCGTCCAGTCAAAAAGTTATCAGCTTTTCCGTTCCAGGGGGCCGGTTGGATTTTGGGTACAATCCAACCTGGCCAAACTCCAACTACATCCAAAACTCAGGCTAATTATGCAAAAAGTTACATCTCATCAAATGGAAATCAACGAGACAGACGACGCGTTAATCGGACACCCGGTCTGTGAGATATTGGCTTTTTCGTTTCAGGGGCCTGGTGGGTTTCGTGAGCGAACCAACCCGACCGAACATCGACGACGCCAAACCATGAGCGGAATAATCCAAAAGATCTGTCTCACTATGAGGAATCCATCAAAGTCGACGGCACGTCAATTTGACGTCCGGAGATCAAGATATGAGCGTTTCAGCTCCGAGGGCCCGGTTGGTTTCGTGTACGAACCAACTCGACTGAACCAAAAGTTCTTTGAAACCTTGATTTTAATATACTGAAACGACCGTCTCAATCCAAGGATCGTATCACAACTGATGGTGCATCGATCAGAGGACCGTATCTCATGTTATGGGCAACAGACCGAATAAGGTTCGCTATTAGGGGGTTCGGGCCCGGTCCGACCCGGCCTGATACCCCCAGGGTTGGCCCGAACCGGGTCGACCCGTCCTGGGTCCATGTTCGGCCCGCTTGGGCATGGCCTGGCCCGGCCTGGGCGCGGCCCGGCCAGACGCGCGGCGCGCTGGGCGCGCTAGCCAAGGGTTCGGCCGAACGGACGAACAGTTCGGGGTGGGGGCGCTGCCCTCGCGTGAAGTAAACCGCGACCCCTTAATGGGGCCGCTTCGTCCAGCAAGCTGGGTGTTTCGAACCCCCGGTTCCTCCAAGGTACGGCTGGCCCCCTCCGGCCAGCCGGCTTCTACAGCCATGGGACCGGCAAGGCCGGTACGCTTGCTCCGATGCTGGTGGCCCGGTACCGGCCGCCGATTCCGCTGTTCCGCCACGGCGCGGAATTGGCCGCGGCCTTGGTTTGTCCGGTGCGGTGCGATGATGCCGCGCCCCTCCGCTGCGGCCCCGCTCCAGTCGCGTTGCTTTAGTGGTACTCCGGTGTGACGTGACAAGGTCGCATCTTTGGTTCGTTTTCAAAGGCGCGGTGCGACGGCGTCGCGTCTTGGTTTGTCTTCAACGGCGCCGCGCTCCTCCCCCTTTCCTTATCAAAAATTCTGCGCGGTGCTTCGGCACTGCGTTGTCGTGCTTGTCGTAACAATACCAACAACCAAAAAAAGGGTAGGTGTGTCGGCTGTGTTCTTGCGGTCCGACCTCCTCTCGTTATCACGATAACAGGCGGTTCAAGAAGAAGAGAAGCGATGAAATATATCACGAACTAACAAATAAAATAAATCCCTACCTCAACGTTGTCGTCGAACGAACATTCATCGCAGAATTAACCGTCGCGGAAGAAGAGGGTTGCTGCGGAAGAAGAGGATCATCGTTGGCGTTAGGTGACCTCCGAGGAAGGCGTCTCTCTTCATCGTCCGCCATCAGAGGTTGTAGTTCTTCTTGGGCGGTGGCGCGTTCTTCGCGTTCTTCGTCGAAGAACGAAGAATCCACTCTTTTTCTCCAAAGGATTAAACACAACACAAACCAAACATAATAAAATAAGTCCTCCACATATATTATTATCAACTTAAGAATTTGAAATTCAAAGGATAAGAAATGAAAAATTAATTCAATGAATTAATGTAGCAATTTTACTGCCCAATTTAATGGGGCATTTCATAACCAGAAAAACGCACGGTTGACTTTCATTAAAAGGGGGGTTACAGGTGCGTTACATAGGAGGGAAGAAATGGTGGGGCTCATGCGGGCCCCACCTCACAAGTATCCTACCAAGTGGGTTGTAGATTTTTCCCATATGATATTTTATTGGGTTATAGATTTGGGACTATAGTTGAAAAATTTATCAGATGGATATTGGTTGTGAGGTTTCATAAAATACCTTGTGTAAATAAGGACCTAGTAAGCTCAACACCACCCAACACGTACTAGATTAATTCTCACTTATTGTGAGGGGGTATTCTCAGCCAAAAGATATATGTGGGAAACGAAAGGAATAACCTGAGGTGAAAGGCTACCAAGGAGTCCCATACCACACGATTCATTCCTAGGGATATTACAATATACAATTTAATGTCATGATGCTTTGAATTGTTGTGAACAATTTGAGTTCAGGTTTTTTGGACCATCACCACTTTTTTCTATGTAATAGAGTTTAGAATAAGAGGCGAGCAATTAAAAATGTATATGTTTAAGGTTGTTTCATGAAAAATATGACCTGAAGAGGACCAAAAAGGACCATGTACCATATACACATTCTAGATGAGGATTCCTTGAAATTTTACATCGTGATGCTTGAAGATGGAATTAAAATTCGAATGTTTTGTTTCATGGAACAGATGGTTCATATTTTAAAGTCATCGTGTTTGGATCATGGAAACCATGTACGAATAAATGTAGTTTGCGGGATTGAATGACCTGATGTTAATGACGGGAAATAAATCCAATGATTCAGACCATATATTTCTTTATGAGGCTCGCATATAGTTTATGTTCATGATGTATGGATAGGGAGTGGACCTATGGACACCTATATGAAGCATATATATTAAATAACAGATGTACTGAAGGAAAAAACATGCCCAAAATTATATAAATGGGGCCAGAGGGAAATGGGGGTTGATGAAGTTGTATCTAGGCCCATATATTAGAAATTATGGAATCACTACGTATCTTGTATGATAAAGAATCCATAATTTTTTAGTTTGTTATTGAAATATCCCCATTAATGTCTGGTCCATTCAAAGATAGGATTTATTCTTTATTTTTAGGGATGATGGAAATGTATTTCAAATCCCAGAATCATTACCAATCCTTTATGGATTGTAATCAATTCATACGTTGTTCTTTAATGTGCAATGTTATATGACTGATGATAAGGGAGACATAGTCTTAGGAGAGAACATGGTTGGTTTTCTCATTTTATCATCATGAAACTACAATGATTATTGTTATGAAATTTAACATCATGCAGGTATGATGATGGTACTCTGAAGTTTATCATCATGAAGATAGAAAATTGGTACATGGATTTTAAGGACATATATAATGCACCATCCAATCTATATAGTTTAACATAATGATTCTATGACGTTGGTGCTATTATATTTTATCATCATGTGTATATCATTAAAACAAAAAAAATTAATGTAATGTTGCATGGGCTACTATGATAAATCATTATGTGAAGTACCATTTAAGAAACATTGAATACGATGGTCGGTAATTAAATGTCCATCCCTAATAACGAATGAGTATGTACTCTTGTAATAGACCTTGTGAATGATGTAACATCTTTTCCACTTGGACTCTAACATAGGAATTTTGGTAGTAGTTATCATTAGAGTCAAGATAGATAGTAAAACATCACCGTGGAGGTATAAGATGATGTAAAACATGTTGTTGAATTCCCATTCTATCTTTTTTGGGTGCATCTGATGATTATGCATGTATTGGAACCTCTTATCATTCAGGTTATCTATATCTTCTATATGAACTTATATAAAAAATTTAGGAATCAACTAATAAAAAATTCATGTTCTACGAAATGGTAGTTGATTAATGTAGGGAAGGACTACCCCTATTATTTAATATAGGAAATAAGAAGTCCACATTTTGGAATTTTCAGTCATCTCTTGATAAAACCAGAGATCTTTAGAGGTACTTTATGGAAATATATTCTTGTTTTAATACAGACTCAATTTAATAATGATGTAGAGGGTTTTAATAGAATCCTAGATCTATCCAGTCACCTGTTCATGAATGAAAGATGTATGAATTGATGAGATACTATACTCGGCGTACAACTTATTTGGATAACCTTCTTGGATGATGGTTTGTTTTCATGGATAATAGAGTGTGTGAATATGAATTGATGGATGACATGGGAGCTCAATAATATGATAACAGATCAGGAAATCACTTTCATTGGAGGAATCACTTCTTACCAGTTGGGAAATAAATCCATTACGGTCTAAATTAAACAACACAGGAGAGATGTGACTGGAGGATAGAGGGTTATATCATCGATTCCCCAAATTGTAAATTTCCCATAATACTTGGTTGCATGGTGGGTATTTTTGGTTTGATGCTTGATTTTGATTGGAATTTGACACATGTGAAACTTCTTCAATAATTTGACATAGTAGTGGTCCATAATTGGAATGAACGAGCCCGTTCTTCGAATATGGTGTGAGAGCTTCAACATTGTATGATGATAAAAAAAATAACAGGTATGAAATTACAACACAACCGGGGGAATCTCATCTCAATTATTGAAATAAAGGAATAATCCATAAAATAAACATATTTAGAGTGTCCTCACAAGGTTAGGGACACACTAGAAGGTGAAAAATGATGTACACTAACAGTCTCTCTCATGTTAGATTCTGTGTTGTGGGCTGGTACGTAGCCTGAGGTACTTGATGAATAGAATCATTAGAATGTAGGGTTAGTATTATATGAGGTTGAGGGACTATATGGACCTATTGAGAAGCATCATATTTCATTAGGATTAACTATTTCCTATAATCATCATATTGGATGATGGGAGTAATGTTCTTATGATGTACCGGAAAAATGAATAGGTCATCCTGACTAAACTCTCTAGTAGAATTGGTTATAATGGATGTAGTGTTATCTCAACAATTCTATGACTAGGGAGAATGAGTCACCTCTAGAATATAAGGGAATTGGGCGATTATATAGAGAGAGTGTTGAATAATGTCCATGGGCTTTATATTTCTGAATATGTGGTCACTATTTATTTACATGATATGTAGCTTTAATTATCCATTCACAAGCACATGGGGGACATCAATCATGTGGAAAAGCTCATGAATAGTAATGATAGACTGGTACTCATACTAAATATAGGTTCATCCTTTCGATAGCATGATCATGTAATAAAAAAAATAATGTCTACACTTGATGAAGATGTTTTTTAAGCATATACTATTAAGCTTATGATCATTGATCCTTCTTCCGATTGGGAAATAGGAGGATCCATTAAATTATGTCATCAAACATGTAATATCCAGAGTAAATGAGTGGATGGAGTCTTCAAAGAAATCAATGTATAGTGGAAATTATTCAAGGAATGGATTTGTTTCTAGAATTTCTTCAAAAACCTGACCCTTGACAGCCTTATAAAAAACAAACCTGATGTAATACATTCATCTAATCACCACCCAACACACCATTCACCTTAAAAAATATATCTATTTATGATATAGTTTAGATGATGCAAATGATAAACCAATTGTATCTCAGGATGCTATAGATATGGACATGAATTTTATACTTTTATAACCAGCACGAGGAATCTTTTCTTGATTGGATAATATCTATTATATATATTAAGGAGAATGAAAAAATGATATCATAATCTTTTATATCTCCTCATGGTGTTCTAATGTGAATCAAGGGATCCATCAGACCATTCTTGCGATATAAAATAGTGGAATATGAGTATCTTGGAAATGGGTGACATCATAACCGAAGGTTGTATTAGATACATCTTTATTTTCTCAAATTCATTCTAGAAGTCCAAATCCCACTAGTAGATGATATATTTCCACATTATTGTTGAAAATGGATTGAACGTTATGTATAAATTCATCGTTTACTATTGTATGTATTTTGGGAGTCCTTGAATTCCTCAGAGCTTACATTTTTTTCTCAGAGGAGGCATCATTCTAAAGGACTTGGACATATATTGGTCAATCACAATAACTCTATGTAGGATTACCGAACTGAGGAACATCATAGTGGTAACAAAAAATGATCACTTCATGGGGTATAACTATAGATGCATAGAGTTTATGAATCTAATCACTTTTCAAAATATCTGATATAGCTTTTATGTTCGTAGTATTTGACCTCCAAATAATCTATATAGAGTTATACTATTTTTATGAGGATCTATTTGGTGATGTGGTTTAGGGATTGATGATATAATGGTTCTGAATTATTTAGACAGAATAGAATTACTTGATTGTATAAGTTTTCTTGTGGAACATTAATGGTGATATACAACTCATATTCAGGTCTATCTAGATATTTTTATATCAGGATTATCCATCCATGAAAGAGAATGACTGAAAAATAGTTGGGGAACTGATCAAAATATCAATCACTATAAGGGAAAACCTTATTTCTAAAAATTTTGTTTGACGTACATGATTTTTATATAGAAAATAATTTTCCTATTCTTCATCCTAACAATGATGATGTTGCTTATCACTAGGGACACTAATCATCATGAACAAGTTGGATTTGATAAGATTATAAACATCAACTTCATCAATTGGACCCATGTTAAGGGTGCATTTTATATGGTGACTTATAGAGCCCACGACGTCTTATATGGAGTAATTGATGATGGATAATGACCGGGTGGTTAATTATAGACATATTTTCATAAATCAAAGAAAACAAATCATGGTGTAGATTCAAAAAAATCCCCATATTGTTTTTGATCTACTACATGTAGTGGTACATTGGTGAGTATCTTCTAGATAATGTTGGTCCATTAAGATATGGGATTCAGTGGGAGGAGTTGGTTTATTTGGTTCGATTGACTCAGGAGGGGTGTTGATGCCTATATGGGATGATGTGGAATCCCAAATGGGAGAATCCATCTCTGATAAAACTATAGTTATAGAGACTATCATTCCAATACCATTAAGAACTTGATCATGGGGTTCATGATTAGTTTAGAATAACCCGTGGAGGGTCAGTTTCAATCCGTTCAACATGGCTCAATGAAAATTGTGGGTATGACATGCAATTGTATCAATGGGGAGAACATCTCAATAGCTTATAGGGGTGGGGATTTATGGAATCCCTTAATGATTTCAAGTGAATATTTACATTGTAATATTTTAGATTTACTTGTATTTTGGGACACAATACTCATTCCTCAAAGAAATGAAAAATCAATATCCCATGTTTGGAGTCGTGGCTGCGATCTAGTGAATTGGGAGGATGAATAAATCATCCAAATCAGTTAAATGAATGGATGAAACTATGGGGTCCTCATCCTCATTGTTATGAACATTATTATATGTGGTATTATAATATTTGGCCACCTGAAAATTGTAATCATATGGGTTTTTGTGAAAAAATAACCTTAATGAACACCTAATTTAGTATAGAGGGAGTACATGAAGCATTGATGATGTCAGGAGGGAACTGCATCATGTAAATGAATTTTAGATATTCCCATCAACATGTTTTCAGTGGTATCATGTTAGATGTCCGTGAATATTTTATTTTCAATCAAGAAAACTATATGACTTTGAAAAAAATTCATCCACAGATTTTTTTCTTAGACTTGATGGAGGAATAAATCTCCATGTATGGAGGGAGAATGCCTATATGGGGAGACCCCACAATTGTAGAATCTAGCCCTGGTAGATATTGATCAGAAAGCCTATGTAAAATAGATAGTGATGTATCAATGTTTAATTGAACTAGAATTTGTTATAGAGTGGGTAAAAATTCCCCAGCATGGGGGAATCCTCATCTTATTTGAATAAAGAAATTAACTCTCGGAATTCAACATTCCCAATATCTGCTCCACAGTATAATTCCATGGATGTTACCTGATCATTAAATTGGATTGGGTATTTACAAGTCTTCTTCTAGATCCTCATTCATATCTTATGATAAGTGGAGGGACTCATTGTTATAGATATTTTTAGGTATTCTATAGATTTACATCAACATATTGTAAATTTATTATAGATTCATCATTCATTCTATACAAGGTATTCCTTTTATTGGAGGCATTAATAGTTCTCAATGATTAATAAAACAATTCTATAGGGTGAATGAAATGTCATGGTACTCATTAGAATGCTCATCCAAATCAACCAAGATAATGTTGCTGAAATTTTTAGCCATGTAATTAAATAAATGTGGATGATAAGGAAGATTCAACATCTTCTATGCTCTATATATTAGAATTAGTAGATATTAGGATGTGTATAATGGAAAATGCTGGAAATACACTGCAGATGTTCTCAAGGTATATCTTTTTCCCTTGTTTCAATAGCATCGACCAACTAGCTTGATATACTTGTTTGATAATTATAAATGGTTTTCATGTCCTAAACTTCCTCTTTGACAATATCTACTGTAGTCATTTATGGTACATTGATGATATTATTCATCATTGAGGTCAATGAAAGGATATGAAAACCTAATGGTATTGTAGTATTAATTCTCTTGTTCATCATCTAAGTTGTCATTTAATGTTGGGAGGACTCTTTGAGATATTCCATAGTCTAGAGACATGATGTCACCGAGAAGATGAGGGGTTTGACACATATATAGGACTTTTATTTCCCATTCATCATAGGTTCATAGTATTTTGATATTAAGAGGTTTGTGAGGTAGATGAAGAAGCGGTATCCAATGAAGTCACATCAATATCATGATATCTAGGTGGTCCAATGATTGTACAAATGACACCATTGGCATTAAAAACTATTCAACAAACCTGCCTACAATCATACACATTCACCCCATGGTTAGAAAACATTTTACATTCATCAGATCCCTCAATATCACTGTTTGGCTTGATTTTGATAAGTTTCAAATATTATGGAACATTTACCAACTCCAAAAAATCATTTTATACATTTATTTGGAAGTAATCCTTGAACACATAACATTCTCTGATGGGGTGAATCTTAGACATATAGTAGGGGTAGTGGTCAAGGAAATTAGTATGCTTATCTTCATAAGAATTCTTACATTATTTCAGGTTTAAAAAATTATTATCCAAGGCAATAAGGAAATATTTGGGGAGATATTAATCATTGAAGGGATTAGTTTAGTTTTTTGGGTCCAAAAATGTAACTCTTAGAGAATGTCATGGATGAGGGGATGGAGCCTAACGAGGGGTCATGGACACATTCATTGCCTATTAAGATATCCATGGAGCGGTGGTTCCTACCAATTATATTCTGGGTGAGGCTATGCCTAGTGAGGCTACTACCCATAGTGAAGTTGTTCATTGTGAGGATATGCTGGAAACATATCTACTGTCTTGGGGGTCTCTACCAATACAACATTGATATTTCCTTGATGGTTCTTCTTGTTGGATCCTGAAGAGGAAATGGGTGTGCCTTCTTGGCCTACTATATGGCATCCTAGTGTAACTGATCATTGTTAGAAAAAACATAGAACTAAGGACAGAAATTATGAGAGATGTGGTTTGGGACCAACTCATTCTTTACATTCCACAATTAAATCGTTAGATGTTTTTCTTGATTCAAATTCATATCATGTGAATAAATGATTCCCTCCCACTAAGAGAATAATCCTTTGATGAAATCATTAGGAAAATTCTTCCACATTATGATGTCTAAAATTCTCATCATGCACATTGTGGTGATTTACATGTAGAGAAACTAATTTCAATGTTCTTGTAAACTAGTGGTAGACCGTATGGGTAATTGGATGTATAGAAAAATTGATGTTTGTCGAATATAAAAACAAAAAATTTAATATTTGAGGTCTCTTATATCTCTAGGTTTCCCAACATGAGACTTCACAATTTGATTAAGTGGGATAGATGTTGTAGTGGGTTACCAATTCCATTAAAGGGTGATAAACTAGGGTTCCCAAAATATGGGGGGTTTGTACATGTCATCCACCAATGTCAGATATATATTTCCTCCTAGAGAGACATAAGCCAATATTGTATCAAGGAATTCAAGGGATGTAGTGAGATATTATATCAAATAATCATTGTGAGGTTCCCAATATTAATGAGGAATCGTAAACGAAATTACATTGGAAGGCATATCACCATGGTAGGCCTACCTAGTGACTTGTGGAGAGGCTCAATCTAGGTCTTCAAAAAGATTATTATGTTGATTAGGTGGATTTAGACACTCATTTCACAGCCCCTTTCTATAATCTGCTTCATTTGTTTTGAATGATGCACAATATATCTTCGATCAGTTGGGAGATACTGGAGGAGGTGGACTTGTGGTTACCCTACTTCTCTAGTGGAGATGGAATAAGATCCTATCAAGGAGTGTCATAATCTAGACTCCAAATAGAAAGGATATCATCGATGATTCTCTTCTAAACTTCATCCATCTTATATAAGTTATCCATTGAGGGATAAACCACTATCTTCTGAGAAATATCATTTGTGTCATATTGATTGATATGTCCCGTTAACATGTTGGTATTTTGACCAGTGGGAACTGATGTATATGGTTCTCCATGGCTGAGTATCTACCTTTTTTGGTGGGTACCAACACATGTAGGTGAGTCTGTCGAATATTGAGCATCCATAAATGAAAGGTTTTCTATATCAGATCCTACATCTATGAATAATTACTTTGAAAATTGAGGGATAACCACATTCAATGTAACTATACCCAAAAGAATTTCCTCAATATCAATGGGTCGGCCCATCTCACATAGGATTTCACTGAAGTGGAGAGTATAGTACAATCCCCTACACCAAATATTAATTTATGGATATTCCTATTTCATTATTATATACACCACTAGAAATCTTATGAAACATCATTATTGGTGGTTTTGATGGAAGTTGGTTTACTCATGGTGTTGAGATAGTATGAGTGATTCATACTCAACTATCTGAATCTGATAATCAATTTTATTGAATTTCTCACATATTCTAGGGGAGTCTAACTAAGGGTAAATATTGAGAAACTTTTTCATCCAGAATGTATTATGGAATAAATCAACCTGGTCCTCATTGAGGTATTTAAGGATGTCTATATTGGAGGTTGTATTCTGTATGAATACAACTAATAATATAACAACATGCAGAGTCTTCAATAACATTTCATTCACAGAATTGATCCCCTTCTGTACATTGAAAAATGATTTTATTATCACTAACATAATTATTTTCCAGGATAATAATGTGTATTAGTGTCGTGGTCAGTTGTCTGGTGTTGTAGTTGGACTATGAGACGAACATTAACTACACAGCTGGTTATTCACTGAATGTGCTACCAACATCATCATTACAAACTGATAGAACTATGTGTTCACCACTACCACATGTGTGAGGATAGTGATGCTTGAATTTGACTCAACTAGATACTCATCATCTATCCCATTTCATAATATATCTCCAAGAACTCATATAGTTAGAGAGAGGGAAACTATACATTATTGAGATGGATAGACTATGATTCTCTAGAAGGGTTGTAAATCATACTCTACCTACATGTACCTATCAAGGGATTTGGGGATCCTTTGAATCTCACCTTTTGGAAATATGAACATAAATTGTTGGGTTCATTTCCATGACCGTGATACTCATTAATGAGGTGAATATTCCATAGTTGAATCACATCTAACACTAAAATATTATATTTGAATATCATTAACAATGTCTTGGATCATCTAGTATTTTTTCATCAATAGCAGCAGGATTTCCCTCTCTCCTAGTATGGTTCTTCTAGGAAGGTAAATTCATCAATTCAAGAATGAACATAGTGCTAGTAGGTATCATCATAGGAAGGACCACCCCATTGATTAGTTGGAACAAATGTATGCCTTCAATATTATTTGTTTTCTGAGTGGGGAGGGCCTCTTAATATAATATCATATGAGTGGTGATGACCATCACTCTTATTATTGACAATGTTGGAAGGTCCACTATTTGTGTCAATTTTGACATAGGTAGGATCACAATGTTAATTGTGAGAGAAAGGAGGAACTCAGGTTTCGTGTGCGGGAACATGGGGAGGGACTCTATATTGAATGATCAAAGCTTGAAGATAACCTTCGCAATGATTGAAAAGGTCATGAGTAATACCTTCAGATCAGTTGCTGGAAACATCTGACGGACCTCTACATTAACAGGTGGGAACATGAAGAGGCCCTCCATGATAACCACTTATGGAATAGGTATGACCTATAGTCGCGTTTTCTATATAATAAGAAGGTCCTCCTTAGATATTATCAATGAATCTGGGATATCCTTAACTTTTATCTGTGATGAAGCATGGAGAACATATTTCTGTGTTGGGAATGATATGAGGAGGTACATTTCACTGATTGGATGGGACCTCTAGATGACCTCCATGTTGACTAGTGGTATCTACACGAGGATGGAATTTGTATTTATTTTTCAAGCTACATGACCCTATATATGTACTATTAATTGAAAGATGAGTAACTTCTAACTAATTTCATGAATGTGGAAGTCCACCTCTTGGGTTGGTGATGGAATCAAGAGAACATCCACTCTAAAACTCATCCTCATCGGTTAGACTATAATAGTTGGTTCTACATTCATTGATTTTCATATTCAACACATCATACATACTTGGAAGCTGGGTCTCAACCCGATATGGGTGTGGATGGATATGTACATGTATGTCATAGGAATTTGGAAGAATACACCAGTGGTGGAAGGGGACACTAGAGTAGCTAATGATGATGCCCTTTAAGCATAATTATTCCTGTCCTATAACAAATTTGAATGATAGGTGGTTTGGACTAAGGCTAGCACTGAAGTGATATAGTGGAGTAGTTCTTCATCCTTGAGGATTAGTCATTTACAACACTCGAAAGGCCTAATGGGAGGCCTCCTTGGTGGGTCTCTAACCATATTCATAGTCATGATTACATGGGAATACCCTATATACTCGATGTAGGGGAGTTTGTATTATGATTATTGTAGAGAGAGGATCCTTCAGCAATTCACTATTAAAGTGGGTAGAAGTATGTCCCTGTAGAGCCCTTGGGGTTGGTAGCGTCAATGTGGAAAGAGAACCTATAGGTCTATGTGATCTATATACCTCATGGGAAGGACTCCATCAGGATTATACAAGAATATTGTTGTTTAAATGACTCCCATATGCATGATTTCGAATGGTGATATGCGGTATAGTAGATGATGGAATAGTGGAGGTCATGGAGAAGTGGTGTCATGCGAGATTTCTGAATTAATATTTTACCCACCCTTACATCTATTTTCGTTGAGTGCCTAGTTTTTCACAGTATGTGTCTACAGAGAAGGGGGATTCATCTGTTTTTACAGAAACAAGGAAATAAATAATTAAATTTCTTGTGTCTTCCAATCATCCATGGTTAGAGAATGGTATCTGTGCTGAACATGTCACAAACCAAAATTCCCAAAATTAAAAAAAACCTAATTTATGGTGAGAACATTCCGGTAAAATATATACAGGGTGATTCCTAGTGATGGATTGTGGGATCTGGTGAAAATTTAATTTGCAGATGTATCAAATAATACTATTCCCAATATTGAGGAAAAGAGTTGCACACCGGGTTCTCCATTTTTGTCTTCAAGTCATAAAATGAGGTGTTCCACCATATTGTGTTGAACTACAACTGGAGTCTCATTTAAATACCAAACACACAAGATTTCCAATTGTAGTCACCTTACATCACATTCATTGGTGATCTATACTCCATGATAAAAACACGATTATGGAATGTTATTTCCTCCATCCATGAATACCACTTGGAATACAACAGTTACAATGGATCTCCCTTGTAGTGTGAATTCTTATTTGTGGAACTAATTCCCACTACCATATATCTATATAATATGGTAAATTACATTTATTCTATATTGACATTCCAATATGTCTTAACAGGGAATAATATTTTGGTCAGTAGAGTTACCATGTTGGGAATCATAGGGATTTCTAAACACTAGGAACATTAATCACTTGTATTACTCCTAATTTAATGGAATATCATAGAGGAATCATATATGTGGATCCTAAGGAATACCATGCCTATCATGGGGTATCTACTGCCTAAGGCATGCATCTTCCAAGGATATCATCCCCGGAAACCCATGGTTAGAAGGTGATACTTATTTGCGTAATAAGAATAATGACTTCTTAACTCATGTGAATGTTGAACATAACACCCCAAAAAAGATTATCAGGAAGATACATCATAAGGAGGGAACACATTAACATTTCTCTGATGGATGGATCAAAACATTGCTGGAGGAAGATCATGGAGGTGTGTTCCCAAAAGGGAAGATGTCACACTGTTAAGGAAGATGGGTTACAAATAGATTTGGATTCGAGATGTGTTCCCCATAATGGGTATATGTGACCTTGTGAGGGTATGTCCCTAACAAGGAGAACATGTGTTTACCATTGGTCTAGATTGAACCTCAAATAAGTGTCCCACATACTCTATATATATGGAAGAGATCAGAACCGATGTTGTTTGCAGCTGTAATTTGAGCTTGTGGGGAGTGAATAATAAATGTTGTTTAATTTCATGTGGTATGTATGGAAATATTTTGAAGGTAGATTCAATGATGTATGATATTGCTCTTATTTAGTCATGTTTCCTTTCTCGGTAATATTTCACGTGGTTTATGGTTGTATGGTGAATACACGTGTAGATTCATGATGGACCTTAAGGAGGTGAGCTCTCCATGTTTAGTGGAATGATCACTCCTCAGATGTAGCCTATAGAATACTATAATTGGTGTGGATTCTGGGTTTAGACCCCATGGAGTCTTTCTATATTTCCAAATTTTGTGGTAATCAAATCCCACATTTTTAAATGTGTAGAGAAATTACATCAAAGGAAGAGGACCATATATGGGGGAATGTTGTTGGGGATTATTCCTATTAGTGGAAAATTGGAATATATGTCTTAGTATTTCATCTACGGAGAAATATAGATGGCTGATTGGGAAGATTTCAAGGTCCATACTAACCCCACAGCCCACCTGAAGCATTGTCACTCATAGAAACATGAGAAAGTCATATTACTAATTCTTATGTCTTCAAACAATTACATATGAGAAATGATATAGGGGTTATTCAAGGATGATTCCTAATAAGTAATTCATTCTATTTGGGGAATAAATTATATCATGTGAGTAGGTTCTCATTCTCAAGGAGTCATACAAGGAGCATCCCATTCCTATGAAATAGGTTCTATGAGGCTTAAGCTTAGAGGATGACCCAGTTGTGGGGTTTATCTCCTAAATTGGAGAAGCTGGAAACCCATGATGAATGTCTATGTAGAATATCGTGTTTATCACATGGGGTATGATAACAGTTTTACATCATGTGTTGAGAACTATGGTACTTGGTAGTTTTACATCATCTAACTCCTATATGTGGGAGTCACATTATATCATGTTGGCTAAGATAACTCCCAGAATTCCACCATAGGTGGTGTATATATTTAGAAATTATAGGGTATGATGATATGTATTCATTCTATATCACGATTTCCTTGATAGGTTTCTTATGATGATAAGAAAAAGACTATATCATACAGAAGCTAAGAAAAAAAATATAGGTGGTAATCTCATGCCACACATGAATTTGAGAGGGCCACAATAATATGTGGCTTAGGTCACATAGAGACTTGAGGTGCAGATGAAATGATCATGTATAGATGTGGATAATTTGGGAAATCAACCCCAATGATGAGGATTCTATAGAAGGTAGGAATCATAGATAGGAAGTAGTGAGGGGTAACATGAAGCATTGGTCCTCGAAGAGAGAAAATTCATGAATATCTAGTACTTCTCAAATTTCATGTGGTTCTCGAAGGAGTGAAACATGGGTATCCAACATTAGGATGGTGTCTTGGTCAAGGATAAGAGTTCTTTGTGAAAGAATAATGCTTCTCAAAGCCTCGAGTACCCCCAAGGGCCTTCATCATTCATGAAAGGTGTTGGCCATTTTGAACAGCATCCCCATCATAGGTGTAGTATTTCAAGAACACAGAAGAGTGTTTTTTATTATTCCTAGTTACATTGGATTATCAATTTTGGTCTGGTTCATGATTCAATGTTGCTTCATAAATTGGTAGAAATTATGAAGGTAAATGTTTCGGGTAAATATGATCTAAGGATGGAATGTGGAGTGTATATATTGGAAAGGGTTTCAGTGTTGTTTTGAATTTGATCATGAATTATCTACATGCTTCATGAATGGGTGTTACCTCATTGAACTCTCAAAGGTGGTTTATGTGTATTCTCACTACCATGGATTGATTTCATACTCACAGAGGGGTTCAAGTAAACATCACATGTTCTTAATGAAGATTCTTCGACTGGTAACCCTATGAGCACTATCTGTTATCGAAGATGGATGGAATCATGAAAAAGTACTTTAAGGGGGTTTGAGGGAACATTCACTAGAATTTTAATTGGACCATCCCTCTTTTCATATAATATTCCCATGGAACATATTTCAACACAAAAAAATCCTATATTATTAGAAATTTTTTGTTTTTCCAGATCACAAGATCATAAAAAACAATTCTAAGAAAGATATTTGACACTGAATTAGAATGATAGATGATGTATATTCAAATTTTTTAGTATGAATTAATGTATACACTACATAAAGGATATTTGGTAGAATATTCGTTATAAAATAAGTCATATAGTCAATTTGGGAAGGAGGATTTAGTAGTGTAATCATGTGTCGGTGATATCCAACATGCACATTGATTATGAACACTTAGTTTGTTTTAATGTTTTCCTTCAAATTTATTTTGTTTCTATGTTGGATGCTAAGGATAATGAGGCACAAATATATGAATTAAAATGTTTTTAGAACTTGAAACAATTTAAAATTTCACAAACTATCGATTGATTAAAGGATGATGATAATTCAATTTCTTGTTTTGAGATTATATGACTAAGCACATGGATTTCTTGGAACAAAAAATTAACGCATACGTCCATTTGAGATGGTAAAATCATCCTAAATTACAAAACCATTATAATGAACTAAAATACAAATTTTTGTCGGCTGTCTCTTAAATTAATGTGGATGATTATGTTATAATACTACTCACCTATCATTAGGTTAAGGAAGACCACCAATGACAGGTTTGTATGTTATAGTCTTTTTTGGTTACTATATGAAAATTGGGGAAGATAGATATGTGTTTTGCTATAGGCATACTAATGATGGTATGGAAAATTATCCCATATGTGTGATATTAGATCAGAAAAAAATTGATCCCATTTATTTCCAATTTGTGAATATCATACAGTTGAACAATTTTTAGATATTTATATTAGATAAATGGTAAAAGGCATGTTGTACTAGTTTCAATAGATTAATATAAGGGAACCACGTTTATTTCTTGTTTTTAAAAATCCATATTTCAATCCATTATGATATATTTAAAAGAAATTAAAACATACCATCATAAAATTGATGGAAAATAAAATATGTTAATACAATCATTGTAATCCATGCTTAGAGGGTTTTTGATGGATTTCGTTGGATCATGTTTGGAGAACAAAACATTAGTTTATTTCCCATTAAAATATTTATCATTCATAAATATATATGTCTCCTTTTGATACATTGTGTTAGAGTCATTGTTTTTTACAATTTATTTTGTGATAATAGTTGATAAATCACTTAGTGGACCAAGCCATGTACTATAGATAATAATGAATATTCAGTTAAGCTGGAAAATCATTGTGATTCTCAGAATCATCATAATTATTATGTAGATGATAATTTAGGACCATTTTAATTTCATATGAGTGATAATGTATTGTTGAGAATAACTCCATGGCTTTTCCTTAGAGTGTTTGGAGAAAGGGAATGTCTTATCCTTGATACATAAGAACATTTCAGATATATGAATGGGCAGTTGAGGTTGAATATTGATTAGTAATTTCACCATGGTTCAGTTTAGTGAATAATGTATTTCATGTATCTTAATTGAAAATGTATCTAATTGATCCTGACCATATGATTCGATTGGATAAAATTAACCATGAGAAAAATGCTACATTGATACATTTGATAGTATTAATATTTGGATAGGTAAGAGAATGACTCTAGGGGAAAAATAATCTATCAACAATATGTTTTATGGAAACATGATCAAATTCAACAAGAAACATGGGATCACGAAAATGAAAAGGACGTGAAATTTACCAAACTCGTTCATGTAAATGGTGTTTCTTTACCTTTTAGTGATTGGTCGGTCAATGGTGGGTAGAATATTGAACCACTGGTCCGGGTTTATGATTATCTATTAATTTAATTTATGTTTATAATGTGATTTGGTTATTAATTTGTAGGATAAAAGGACTTTTTTCATGTAATTTTGGGATTTTAAGGTGGTGAATATTTTGATAATGGATATTAGAATCTGGGAAACACCTCAAAATAAATATTGAAACTTATATAATAGAAACTGTGAATGTTCACAGTTATGTGAATTTTTTGGAAAATCTTTTCCACCATCCAAGATAAAACGTCCAATGTTGTATTGTTGATTTATTTCATGATTAGTGTATGGTTTTTCCAATAGTGTGAGACAACAATGAGTGGTATATTAGGACAACATGTATTTTTATCATCTAGCATATAGTATTCCAAATTGTATGACCTTACCATGCACTACAAAAAACTGATCCAGTTTTTGTGGTTCTCACTTGGTTTATCCCATTAGCCTATATTTGTTATCTAACGAGAACAATTCATGGATTCCATCTTCTACATTAGTGAAAAAAACAATTTTAACATCACCATTTTTTACGTCGGTTATATATAACCGATGTTAAAATCAGTGATATGTGGTTTTTTACGTCAGTTATAAAATAATCGATGTAAAAAAGGCGGCATCTGAGGCCTTTCTGATGTCGGTTATCAAAAAACCGATGTAGAAACCCAACCTGCTTAATTTTTCACCTCGGTTATATTATAACTGACGTAAAAAACCAACACCCATCAGTTTTTACATCAATTTTAAAATAAAAAACATAAAAAATGTTGTTTGTGATTTGTTTTTTACATCCCTTATATAATAATCGATTTAAAAAACAAACACACTGCTTTTTTACGTCGGTTATAAAATAACCGATGTAAAAACTGCGTTATATAATACATTTATAATGTCAGTTATTATAATAATCGACATTATAAATTTAATAAAAGTGGTTTATAATGTTGGTTATTAAATAACGGACCATATAAAACATTTTAAAAATTAACACACCCCGTGGATTGTTATTTATTATTTTTCGATCGACAGCCCGATGACTCGTCTCTCTCGCGTGGAAAACCATAATCGACTCATCGATCACGTTTTTTTAAACTCATTTTACCATCATCATTTATCATCATTATTCTCCTTGGATCTATCATCTCCACTTGCAACACTCAGGTAAGCCTCCCACGACTTTATTTCATTCGTTTTTTTCTCGGATAGTCTATATTTATGTTTTGAGATTTTTTTGTTTAAACTATGTAAGATTTTTCAATTTTGAACCCTCTTACCTCTTTTTTCCATCATCGTCTTATATATTATAACCAGATATATTAGATCGACCCACAATATTCACGTAAGCCTCACCTACTTCTATTTCTTTGGTTTTTGTTTCGCGGATGCCCGACATTGATGATAATTTTTGTTGTCATTGAAAACTAATGATCTCATTCACCTATATTACTACAATTTATATGTAAATCATTGTGATACACCCATTCTGTGCACCAGTGTGATTTATTTTATAAGTATATATGGGTCTTCATGGTGGAATGTTAGTTTTGGATCCTTGGTTGTTTCTATTTTGGGTATCACTATTTGTAGTTCCATAATATATTTATGTTGCTTATTTTTGTGGACTATTATAAGTCTTCATATGCTATTAAAAACTTATTCTTTTCACAATAGAGAATTTTATACTAGTAGGAGATACAGTTCATGGTTTTCATTTTAAATAATGTCATGATACCAAAACTAGTTGCCTTGAGGTTAGAATCCCTCGATATGCCAAAACTAGTAGCATGATGTTAAAATCCCAATGGTTCTGGGGGCTATCAAGAGGGTTGGTGGTTCTTCAGGGGGTTGGGTGATGTCTATAGGGTTGGGGTTGTCCAAGGTGTCCATAGTGGGGGGGGGGGGGTCATTCCAGGGGTGTGGGGGGGGGGTGTCCACGGGGTGGGGGTGTCGAAGGGGGTGGGGAGGCTGTCCAATGGGGTGGGTGGTGTCCAAGTGGTGGATGCCTGTCCAGAGGGTCTGGGGGGTTGTCGAGGGGTGGGGGCTATCTATAGGGTTGGGGGATGTCCATAGGGGTGTCCAAGGGGGTAGGGGGTTGGGGTGGTGTCAAGGAGGGGTGGGGGTGTGTCAAAAAGGGGTGGGGGTGCTGTCTAGAGGGATGGGGGCTGTCCAGGGGGGTTTTCTAGAGGGGTGGGGGTTGTCCAAGGGGGTGGTGGTGCCTAGGGGGTGTCCAATGGAGTGGGGGAGGTGTTAAGAGGGTGGGGGTGCGGTCCAAGGGGGTGGTGGTGTCCAGGGGGTTCCCAAGGGGGTGGGGGATCAGTTTCAGTAGGGATTGACTACTCCATCGTGGTTTGTTAGATTATAACACGATGATTGTATTGTTTCATGGATATTAGGGTTGTAATATGATTCTAATAGGTTATATATATTTGGAACAGTTGTCAACTATGGGAAAATTATGGGTTATGGGGGAGTCCATGTTGTGGTTTTCAAATATGCGTAGTTATCCTGACGCAATTGTTCCATGATGATTGGCTTTACATTGTGACTTTCTCTATTTGAGTTTTTATTTTAAATTTGATTTGATTCTCAATTTTACTCCATTTTCTCCAGTTTTCTATCAACCATTGGAGGCCACATGGTTTCCTTTAATTTAATGGAATTTAAAACTATTATATCTAACTATATTTTAATTTTAAAATCATATTCAAACATATTTTTTTAAATAAGCATAGATTTGTTTTATATTTCAAAATGGTTTTAAATTCAAATTTTTTTTTTTCATATATATATATATATATTTGTCTTATCTTAAAATGATGTTTAATTTTGATATTTGTAATAGGTAATAATGAGTCGAAATTGGATTACATCACATCGAATGAGAAATGAATATGAGGAAGGTGTTGATGCCTTTTCGGAATTTGATAAAAAAAATGTTCCAAGTAGTGACATTTTTTTCTGTCCATGCCTGAGATTTTTGAATATGAAGAAGTTGAAAAGTAGAGAGAAAAAATATCATCTGATTTGTCATAGTTTTAATCCGAGTTAAAGCCCTTGGATTTTCCATGGTGAAACTGGGCGGAATGTCACTGATGTTGATGATTAGCAAGATGGTAAATCTGAAGGAATTGAAGAAATGATTCGTGATATTGCAGTAGAAATAATTGAGATAGAACCAATAGTTGCGCGTCTATATGGTGATGCTAAAAACCATTATATCCTGGCTGTTCGGATTTTATGGGTTTTTCAACAGTTTTAAGATTGATTAACTTGAAGGTGAAACATGGATAGAGTGACATATGTTTTACTGAGCTGCTAGAATTGATGAAAGACATTCTTCCAAAAGATAAAGATCTTCTAGATTCACATTATTAGGCCAAGAAAATATAATGCCCGATGGGATTGGGATACAAGAAAATAGATGCCTTTCTGGATGACTGTATTATATATAAGAAGGAATATGAATTTATTTTATGGTTTCATAAATGTAGGACATCAGAATATAAGGGGAAAGAAAAATCACAGGTAGATATATAGATTACAAAGATCCCATCAAATTTATTTAGGTATCTTCCTATAATTCATCGTTTCAAACGTTTATTTCCTAATTAACCTGATTCAAAAAGGTTAATATGGAATGAAGATGAGCGGTTATGTGATTGAAAAATAAGTCATCCAGCTGATTGTCCACAATGGAAGAAAATTGATGAGCAGTATTCTATATTTGGAAATGAAATTAGAAATCATAGACTAGGGTTGTGCATAGATGGAATGAATCCATAATGAACCCTCTGTAGCATACATAGTTCATGGCCTGTGTTATTGGTAATTTGCAGCCTCTCTCCTGAAGTTTTTATCAAGCGTAAATATTTCATGTTGAGTATAATGATCTATAGTCCGAAGAAATCTGGCAATGATATTGATGTTAAATTTTCACCATTGATTGATGATTTGAAACTTTTATTGGCTGATGGTATTATGGTGTATGATGATTGTAAAATGGAATATTTTCAACTGCATGCAGTGCTTTTTTCACTATAAATGAATTCCCATCATATGGAAATTTTTCTGGATACAATGTTAAATGGAATAAAGCATGACCAATTTGCGAACAACAGCCGTCATATTTTCAATTGCATAGTGGGAGGAAAATAGTGTATATGTTTCATCGAATTTGTTTGCCTATGGATCACCCTTATAGATGACTAAAAAAGTAATTCAATGGCTCACAAGAATTTTATATTGCTCCAAAACCTTTATCCACTAATCTGTATTTTGAGAGGGTGAAAAACATTGATGTGACCTTGGGAATGACACAAAAATATGGTAATGATAGAAATATTTGGAAGAAAAGTTCAATATTTTTTGTCTTACCATATTGGAGATATCATGAAGTTAAACATAATATTGATGTCATGCAAGTGGAGAAGAATATATGTGATTTTTTGATTGTAACATTGATAGATATGAATGGAAAGACAAAAGATGGGTTGAATGCAAGATTAGACCTGCTATCAATGGGAATACATTTGGTGTTATCTCCCACTATTAAAGGAAGACGAACATTTCATCCCCAGGCTTTTCATACATTATCAAAGAGGGAGAAAATTAGCTTTTGTCAGTGTCTTCATTATATCAATGTGCCTCAATGTTATTCATCAAATGTAAAAACATTTGTCTCCATGAAGGACTTGATGTTGATAGGTATGAAATCACATGATTGTCATGTCATGATGCTACAAATTCTACAAGGTGCATTGCGTGGAATGTTTCACATCTGTTCCAGAAAGACTATAATGATGTTGTTTTATTTTTTCAATTCAATTTTCAATAAGGCGATTGATGTGAATGCTTTGATCAATTTGGAAAATGATGAAATCTCTATACTTTGTCAATTGGAAATGTATTTTACACCAACTTTTTTGATATAATGGTTTATTTAATGATTCATCTGGCTCAAGAAATAATTCTTTGTGGACCTGTATATCTTCGTTGGAAGTATCCTTTTGAAAGTAATATGAAATTATTGAAGTGGTATGTTAAGAATCCTTATTGACCTAAATCCTCCATTGTTGAAAAGTATATTTATGAGGAGGTTGCATAGTTTTGTATGGGATACTTGGATGAGGTGCAACGGATAGGTTTGCCTCCATCTCTCCATGAATGACATAATAATGAGGGAAAGGGAATTCATGGCTTGAAAGTCAAATAATTGTCAGCTGAAAATATGAAGAAGTTAGAATCATAAATCTTGAATTACATAGCTTATGCTCAACTGTATATCACATTTCATATTAATGAGTTGAAACAATGTCAACCAAAGAATAAAGAAATGTGGATTTTGAATGAGCACAACAAAACATTTTTTTCATGGTTTAAAAATACATTGAATGGTAGATTAGATGTATCATAGACATTTAAATGGATAGTCGGTGGTCCATGTTTAAATGTGATAACATGGTCCGGTTATGACATTAATGGCTATAAATTTCATACGAAAGATTAGGTCAATAGAAGTGCAGTTCAGAATAGTGGTGTATTTGTGTTTGCAGAAGAAATGCATTTTTCGAGTGCTAATGACAAAAACCCAATTTCTGCATCAAGTGCATACTATGGAGTGATTGAAGACATATGGGAGGTTGATTACTTTAAAATTAATGTTCCTGTTTTTAACTGTAAATGGTTTATCGGTAACAATAGTTTCAAACACGATTAATTTGGAATGACACTTGTTAATATGAACAGATTGGAAGACCTGACTGATTCTTTTATAATGGAAACACATGAAAAGAAATTTATATGTAGTAGATCAATAAAATACGATGTTGGGTGTTGTTTAAAAATTGAAAAAACAATATGTTTGTGAGGATGAACTTGATGAAGATGCTAATTTATGTGAGATACCTACTTCCATGGGAATATTAACAGAACATAATGATGAGCATGTTGAAGACATGGTTTGTGCCATAAGGAACGACCAAGACGAAGGAATATGGGAAAAAAATCCATTTGTACATTCCTAAAATTACAGGTAACATAAGTTTATTTCATGTTTACATTTATTTTGATCATAGAATTTTATATATTGCAATTTGTATCTTTATTAAAACATATATTAAAACAAAATAAATATAAGTTTTTTTTGTTTTATGTTTGTTTAATTTACTTTATCATGTTTACCATTACATGAATTATATATCTTTTATTTTTTTAGTGACAATAACTTTACCATGTTTTCCAGGTTTACCATTTTTAGCATGTTTACCATCTTGACTATCTCTACCATCTCTACCATTGTTTAACATGGTTTCCATATTAACAATTTTTACTATTACGTAACATAGTACAATTTTCTATTTTCTGATTATAATAGTATTAAAATTTTAGAATTTTTATATTTGTGAACTATTGATTGTTTTTTTTATTTGAAGGATAATGAAATATCATTAATTTGATCAACCACATGATTCTGGATGTGATCATATTGGTCATACCTCTGGGGAGGAACATTCACATTCTCCTCTTCGTGTTCCCCAATCTTACTCATGTGCTCCTATTATGACAAATAGTTCAAGAGTTGGTAATTGTGGGTGCACATATTTAGCAAACTTATCACATGCCTGAACTCAAGATCTGAGGATACTCATTGAGATTGATGATTATGATATTCCTAGAGGTCCAAATGCAAAATATTTAAAGAGTTCGGTATCAACTTGGGCAAAGAGGAAAATAATCATTTTGTATGATGACTGGAGAAGTGTGGATAAAGCGATAATCTCTCAGTTGTGGGATACGGTTTTCGTAAGATATTTTTCTATTTTTTGACTATTATTTAAATTTTTCTAGAATATATAATATGTTTAACCTATTCTTCATCAGATGACATTTGATATTCCTGACATTGGAGGAGTCAGGAAGAAATGCTTATCGATGGATGTCAGGAGATGGAGGGATTTAAAATCATCCCTCTCATCTGATTTCATTTTTGGTCATAGGAGTCTTCACAATCCGTTTCATATATATCCTTTTATAGATGAAGACACATGGAGATAGTTTGATGAAATTATAATAAAAGAGTCATTTTGGTAAGGTCAATGTAAAATATTATAAGCTTTCATATATAAATGATATTATTAATGTTTTGTTAATGATTTCATATTATTAATTTACAGCAAAGAAGGAATGATCATCAGGAGATCCAGTCTAAAAATGTATACTCTTATAGTTTGTCTCAGGGAGGGTATGCATTTTTGGAAGAACAAATGATAGCGGAAAAATTTCCAAAACTATGAGCTGAGACATCAAGCTCTGGAGAGGTGGCCCCTCTATCCCCTCCATCTAGACATGAAAAATGGAAGAGAGCTAGGATGGAAAAAAAGGGAAATATCTTTTGGATGAATCGATAATCATATCTGAGAGGATTATAGGATATCTATTTTATTTATTTAAGTTAACTATTTTCTTCATATAATTATAATCATTACAGAAATGTTCAATTAATTAATACAGGACTCTCTTGAGGAGAAGAGCTCACATGTAGAGTTTACAGCTACTGGGAGGCAAGATATTTTATTTGTACCATTGGTAAAGCCCGAACATTCTGGTCGTGTAAGAGGATATCTGACAGGTGTATCGGTAAAAAAAAATTTCCCACATTCTTCAACTACTAACGTTGAGGGTGTTTATAAAAAAATAGAATCTGTGGAGGCTAAAGTTCATAATAATAATGCGACGATGGTGGAAAAGATTAAAGTAATTGTACCGTCTATATTTGCGGACATGAAATGACAAATTTCAGTCTGCAGCTGCCACCCCTCCACCTCCCCCCTGCAGACCCCATTATTTATCCTCCAACTCCGCAAGTAGTTCCCACTCCCCTACTTTAGCCTGCAGACCCCACATTTTATCCTACTCCTCCGTCGCGACTTCTTACTTATTGCGAGTTATATGTTGATGATCCTAAAAATCATATAGTTTCATATGGGTTGGTATATTGTGTAGGAGATTTAGTTCATCATAAAAAATTAGATGTAGAGAATCATAGGGACATTGTACATGATATTATAGATAGATCAGCTTGAGTACCATTACCTATAGATGAGGTGATGACAGTTGGACCAAGTATCAACCATTTTTTAGTTTGTCCATCCAAACTTCTTTGACTCATTACCAGAGAGGTATGAATGTTATATTTTTAATTTTAATTTTTTTATTAAAGTTGTTTTATCATTTGAAAAATAAATTTGTTTTCTGTTTATTTTTATAGGAATACATCAAAGGTAATGAAATAATTTATAGAAAAAAACAATGTCAGATGGATATGACATCAGATATAGATTCTAGTAGTCTTGACAGATTCTCAAGATATTCTAATTTATTGGTGGGTCATTATGAGTTTCCAATGGAAGCTCATGTTTGTGGACGAGCAATATCTATGGGGACTATGAAAACTGATATCATGGAGCTTGTTACTGGAGATATGTTGGGAATCAACGTGGTGAAATTTTTTTCCATGTTAGTATTAACACCTTTTACCTACATTATATTTATTAAAAATATATACTTATGTCTGTTTTGTATTATTTATCATTATAAAATTTGTGAGAGGAATGAGATGACAAATGTATATGGATTCATGGACCCAAAATTGATTTCCCCTGAAGAATGTGCATTGGATGAGGAACAATGAATGCTTTATATTGCTGAAATACTTTAAAAGAATATAGTCACACAATGTTGGATGATGAATTTTTATGAGTGCTATGAAACACATCTCTATCAAAGAGTTTATTATCTTCTAACATAAAAAACCACTAACCTTAATTTTTTTTATCAGTGACCATTGGATGTTAGGGGTTTTTTCTCATGGGAGAAAATACTTTATTGGATATGCTATGTCCATGATGATGTGAGGGAATGTTTTATGAATATATTGGAAATGTATGTTTCAATTTATTAATAGTTTTATATATTATAATGAATTTTAAATTTACCCCATTAATATTATTTTCTAATGGTGCATGGGTCTACTTTCGAAAAAAAACCATTGAGAAGGAGTATAATGATCAAATATGTAAATGTGAAGGTAAATATAGATTTATAATTTGTACTTGTTTATTTATTACAGAAAAAATATATATTGAATTTACACTCATTCAGATAGTATTTTCATGAAAAACAAGGCGTCATCGAATGCAGATATTATATGTTAAGATATATTTATCAAATAATAACAACTTGGACAGTTGTGAACTTTGACCTGGTAACATTTCCTTTTAAACATTTCCATAATATTTCAATTTTATTTATTCATTATACACGTTAACTACTATCCTTTTCATTTTTATCTATTTGATGACCCTCAACCCTATACCTCTCAAGACATTAAACACTTACAAGTGGAGTGGTCAAATTATTTTAGAGGTTTGATTGAACTTTAGTTGTTTGTAGTGTAAAATGTAATTTTGAATATTGTAGTTGTAATTGTGTATTTGGTAGTTTTGTAGGTTGGATTTTGTTTTATTTGATGTTGACAATGTATGTTTTTAATGTTATATATGTGAATGTTTAATTTTTCTATACGTTTTTTTGTCTACTTATGATGGTTTTTCTGGTATATATTATTGTCTAGGGGGAGGGGTTCCAAGGGAGTGGGGGGTGTTTAGAGGGGTGGGGGTGTACAAGGTTTTGGGAGGGCTGTCTGGTGGGAGGGGGGGTCATGGGTTTTCATGAGAGTGGGAGGGGGGGCAGTTCAGGAGGGTGGGATCATTTCCAGAAGGGTGTAAGGGTTGTCCAGGGGAGTTGGAGGTGGTCTAGAGGGTCTCCAGGGGTGTGGTGGTGTCCTTTGAGGTGAGGGGGGTTTCTAGGGGTGTGGGAGGGTTTTCCAGTGGGTGGGGGGGGGGGGTCCAGGGTGTTCATGGGGATGGGGGGGGGGAAGTCCAGGGGGTGGGAGAGGAGTCTTCTCCATCCCTTGGGGGGCTGAATGCCGCTGGAAGGTAGTCATCACTCCCACATGTGAAACATTTTGAGAGCTCATGCTTTGAATTTGGGAGTGATGAGTACCTTCCAGCAGCGTTCCCCAAGAGGGGGTGACCAGAAGGGTGTCCCGGAGGGTGGGGGTGTCCAGTGTGTGTCCAAGTGGTTAGTGGGGGGGGGCAGTCCAGGAGTGTAGGGGGTGTCTAGGAGGGTGGGTGCTCATCCCGATGGTGTGTGTGTGTGTGGGGGGGGGGGGGTTCAATACAGGGGTGTGGGGGTGTCTATGAGGGTGGTGGGTCATCCATGGGTGTGGGGGGATGTCCAGGGGGTGTGGGGAAAGTCCAGGGGTGGGGGTGTCCAGGAGGGTGTGGGGGGGGGGGGGGGGTTGTCCCGGGGGCTGGGGGTGTCCATGGGTGTGGTGGGGGAAGTCCACTAGGGTGAGGGGGTTCTGGTCTATTATTGGAAGCTTTTTGGTCTGTTTAATGGGTGTGAGAGGGCTGTCTAGGGGTGTGGGAGTCTTTTCCAGGGGTGGGGGTATACAAGTGGGTGGGGGGGGTTGTCTAGGGGTGTGGGGGGATTTCCAGGTAGTGGTGGGGATGTACAGGGGTTTGGGGGATGTCTAGGGTGTCGGGGGTAGTCCGGGGGTGTGGGGGAGAGTGGTGTATAGGGGTGTGGTGGGGGCTGTCTATTGGGGTGAGGGGGCCAGTCCATAGGGTGGTGGGGGCAGTCCAGGGGGGGGTTGTCCAGGGTTGTTGAGGGATTTCCAAAGGGTGGGGGATGTTTAGGGGTGTGGGGGTGTTCAGGGGTGTGGGGGATGTCTAGGGGGTGTCGGGGAAGTCCAGGGGTGGGGATGTCTAGGGGTGCAGGTATACATGAGGGTGGGGGTTATCCAGGGGTGTTTGGGGCTGTCCAGGGGGTCGGGGTCAGTCTAGTGCTATGGAGGGTGTTTTCCAGTAGGGTGAGGGGGGAAGTGTTTTCCAGTGGTGTGGGAGTGTTGACCAGGGTGTGGTGGTATACATGAGGGTGGGGGGGTTGTCACGGGTTGTTTGGGGCTGTCCAGGGGGTCGGGGTGCAGTCCAGGGGTGTGGTGGGGGATGCACAGTGGGGTGAGGGGGGGCTATTCAGTTGTTGGTGGGGGAATTTCTAGTGTGGTATGTTTTAAATGTTATCAATGTAAATGCACAATTTTTCTTTGGTTATTGTTTTGACCTACTTCTGTTTTTGTGGTACGAATTCTTGATTTGGTTTCTGGTTGTTCCTAGGGAGAGCATAGGAGTGCATTCCATTTAAAAAAATTTTGTCTTCCATGTCCGTTATTTTATAACCGACATTATAATGGAATGTGTAAGGGTATATGACATCATTAATATATAACCGACGCGATAAACCATTTCACAGGGATTTATCACATCGATTATTAAATAACAAACCTGATAAACATCCCTCGCACTGTTTTATCATGTCGGTTATATAATAACTGATGTGATAACCCCCCCCCAGTTGATCACGTCGTTTATGTAATAACCGATGTGATAAAGGCCGGGGAAATGGTTTATCCAGTCAGTTATTATATAACCGACATGATAAACACCCACATAATGTTTTATCACGTCGGTTATATAATAACCGACGTGATAAACCTCCCCCAGGTGTTTGCACATTGTTTAATTAATAACTAGCATGATAAGCACAACGATTTTATGTTTTTTATGTCTGTTTTTAAATAACTGGTGTAAAAAACAACATTTATAATGTCATCTGTATTAACGTCCATATTAAATTCATCTACAATGATCGAAGGATGGAATGTGGAGGGTACATATACTAAAGGGTTTCAGTGTTGTTTTGAATTGGTTCATGAATTAAATACATGCTTCATGAATGTGTGTGACCTCATTGAACTCATAATGGTGGTTTGTATGGATTTTAGCGACCATGGATCGATGTCATTCTCACATAGGGGTTCAAGTAAACCTCACAAATTCTTAATGGAGATTATTCGACTAGTAGCCCTATAAGCTCTATCTGTTCTCGAAGAAGGATGGAATCATGATGAAGTCCCTTTAGGGGGTTTCATGGAACATTCATTAGAATTTTGTTTGGTAGAACCCTCTTTTCCTATAATATTCCCATGGAACATATTTCAACACAAAAACAATAATATTTTATGAGAAACTTATTGTTTTCCTAGATCACAAGATCATGTAAAACAGATTCTATGAAAGATATTTGACACTGAATAAGGATGGTGGTTTATGTATCTTCAAATGCTTGAGTATGAATTAATCTATACACTACATGAATGATATTTTCCAGAAGATTCATTATGAAAGAAGTCATATAGACTATTTTGGAAGGAGGATTTAATAGTGTAATCATATGTCAGTGATATCCAACATTCACATTGATTATGAACACTTAGTTTGTTTTAATGTCTTCCTTCAAATTTCATTTTTTAAGATGGATGGTAAAGATAATGAGGCACAATTATATGACTTAAAATGTTTTCGTAACAAGAAAAAATTTAAATTTTCAGAGACTGCATATTGATTAAAGGATGATGATAAATTAATTTTTTTGAGATTATATGATTGTGAACATGGCTTTCTAGGAATAACAAATTAACGCATACGTCTATTTGAGATGGGAAAATCAGCCTACATTACAAAACCTTCATAAGGAACTAAAATCCCAATTTTTTGGGTTGTCTTGAAAATTAATGTCGATGATTCTGTTATGAGATTACCCACCTATTATCAGGTTAATGAAAACCACCAATGATTGGTTTGTTTGTTATAGTCTTTTTTGGTTACTGTATAGAAATTGGAGAATTAGATATGTGTTTTGTGATAGGTATACTAATGGTGGTCCGGTAAATGATCCCATATGTGTGATATTAGACCAGAGAAAATGTGATCCCATTTATTTCCAATTTGTAAATATCATACATTTGAAGAATTTTTAGATAATTATATAAGAGAAGTGGTGATAATTCATGTTGTACTAGTTTCAATATAGTCATATAAGGACACCACATTTATTTCTTGTTTTTAAAAATCCATATTTTTATCCGTTATGATATATTAAAATGAGATTAAAACATATCATCATAAAATAGATGGAAAATAAAATAGGTTGATAAAATCATTAGAATCCTTGCATAGAGGGTTTTGGATGGATTTTGTGGGATCATGGTAGGAGCATAATACATTAGTTGATTTCACATTAAAATAGTTATCATTCCTAAATATATATGTATCTTTTTGATGAATTGTGTGAGAGTCATTGTTTTTTACAATTTATTTTTTGGGAATAGTTGATACTTTACTAAGTGGCCAGAGCCTTGTACTATAGATAATAAAGAATATTCAGATAAGCTGGAAAATAATTGTGATTGCTCAGAGTCATCCAAAGTATTATGTAGATGATCATTGGGGACCATTTCAATTTTATATGATTGATAATGTATTTTTGAGAATAACTCCAAGGATATCACATGGAGTGTTTAGAGAAATGGAATTCCATATCCTTGATACATAAGAACTTTTCAGATACATGAATGGGCTGGTGAGGTTGAATATTGATTAGTAATATCACCATTGTACAGTTTAGTGAATAATGTGCTTCATGCATCTTAATTGAAAATGTATCATGTTGATCTTGACCATATGATTCGATTGGATAAATTTATCCACGAGAAAAATTATACATTGATTCATTTTCTAGTATGAATTTTGGATAGGTAAGAGAAAGACTGTAGGGGAAAACTAATCTATCAACAATAGGTTTTATGGAAACATGATCAAATTCAAGAAGAAACATGGGATCATGAAAATGAAAAGGTCATGAAATTTCCTAAATATTTTCATGTAAATGGAGTTTCTGTACCTTTCATGGATTGAGTGGTTAATGGTTGGTAGAATATTGAACCCCTAGTATCTGGTGCATGATTCTCTATTAATTTAATTTATGTTTATAAAGTGATTTTGTTATTAATTTGGAGGATCAAAGTACTTTTGTCATGTAATTATGAGATTTTAAGGATGCGAATATTTTGCTAATGGATATTAGAATTAGTGAAAAACCTCACAATAAATCTGGAAACTTATATAATAGGCATTGTGTATGTTCATAGTTATGTGAATTATTTGGAAAAACTCTTCTACCGTCCAAGATAAAACGTCCAATGTTGTATTGTTGATTTATTTCATGGTTAGTGTATGGTTTTTCCAATAGTGTGAGAGAACAATGAGTGGTATATTAGGACAACATGTCATATGCTCATCTAGCATATAGTTTTCCAAATAGCATGACCTTACCGTTCACTACAAAAAAACTGATCCATTTTTTGTGGATCTCACATGGATTATCTGATTAACCTATATTTGTTATCTAATGAGAACATTTCATGGATTCAACCTTATATAAAGCTACTAGAGATCATTTCCATCAGTCTGTGAGAATTTCCTAAGAGAATATATGTTTTTTGGAGGATGATTATTTTGGTATGTGATCATTATTTGTCATTTTCTGTAGTTTTCATCGTTTTCCATATACTAGAATCCTCAATCTAATCCATTTGTGAATGATTAATACATTTTGATGTCAATCATGATGATATATGGTTGTTTTTATTATAGGGATCAATATATAATGATGTTTGTACGAGTTTCAATTATTGTATTGAGTTTCTAACTGTTCAATTGTTTTTCCAATGGTATAGAGGTAGGTGGATTAACTATTGATTCCTCTTGATTAGAAATTTAAGGATTTGTTTCAAATTAATTTAATTGATTTACTTTTATTTTGAAAATAATTTATAATTAATTTTGGAACCCCCCCCCATAGTGATGGTTTTGATAATTTTCAACACATGATGGTTTTGTGGATGTACATATGATCCAAATATTAAAATAATTCTTTTAGTATTGTGTTTTGGTTTTAATCGATTGGAATAATGTTTTATATTTATTTTTATTAAAGAAATGTTTTATTTTGATATATTTTCATGGGTTTTGCAATATTTTTTTGTGAGTTCACACTTTCCACATGGCCTGGAACATGTAGATTGTATGATTGGGGTATACTAGATGTAACCCTTGATATAGGGTGTGTACCATCATTGTATAGGTATATTAGACCCTTAGTGATGAAATGGTGTGTGAATGAGAGACCATTCATGAGTATAGAACTATCACATGGGAAGGCATGTGTTGTTTTGTGGTAATCATGCGATTTTTATTCATAATAAATTAGAGAAAATTGTTTTATAGTTTTGATATGGATTTCATGGTAATTCCCCAGTATTGAAATATTCTTTTGATATTATTATAAATTTTTTTATTTTAATTATGTTAAAATTTTATATCTTATGGATTTTGTAGGAGATTCATTGTGGAAGAACCTACTAATTCATATACTCACCACATATATAGAAACATCTGTTCATTTGAAGATGTTTTATATCGAGAGAAAGGTAAAAAATGATATCCCAGTTCTTTGGTGAATATTCTTAATAACATGGGTTTTTTCATGTAGAGTTTGATCATTGCGAAATTTGAGAGTTTGGGAGTTGATATCATTCTTGAATTTGATATTGTTGGTAATGCTTTTTGGATTGTACTCAATAATAGTTTAGTTAGGTATGTTTTTCACAGGGTTGTATTTTCTTTATTCTCATCCATCATTTACTTTTTCATTATTATAGTTAACTTTGTATCATTTTGTAACATCTCATGTTTTGAAACGAATGAAATAAATAATAAAATTGATTTTTTTGTTAACTGGGATGGCTAGTTTTAAAACAGAGCATCATAACATTTTTCATTATAATAGTTGACACTAGGACGAGTCTTTTCATAAAATTTAATTTAAATAATTAGACATAATAATATTAAAATAAATTAAATGAAATAAAAAAACCTTTTTTATATCTTTTAAATGTTTTTTTAAAAACAATTAGAATTATATATTGAGTAAGCATAGGATTCAGAGACCCGTAGACGCTCAACATTGATAGAATAAAAATATTAAATAAATTTTAATCATACACACATGTTATTTTAAAATTTTGAATTAACTCTCAAACAATGCCTCATATGAGAAATATGTTACCATTGTTAGGTCCAGAATGCCGAGAATAGTCTCGAAATGGTATGATAATAATCTTCATTTGGAGTTTGGTAATGTCACCCCTGATAATACTTTTTTTGTTTATCAATTAATTATTTCATTTTTATATAATAAATAATTATTTTCTCACAAATGGTGTATCATATGAAAAATATAAGACCATTTTTAGGTCTAGAATGGTGGGTTTCAGTTAGATTAGAAATAAAAATTTTGAGCATAAGAAGTATGGTCAGATCACACCTGATGATTATTTAATTGTTTCATATTTTTTTGGGCAGTTTGAAATAATATTAACAATTTTACTATTTGTATTGATAAAATTTAAAATATACTTCCAAAATTAATAAATTATTTTGTTTTGTAAATAATAACTGTAAAATTTCATAATTATGATATTATTAATTGGTCATATTAAATGAAAATGTGAAATCATTATTAATTATTTAGCTGTTGTTGGTATTTAATTGATATTTTTTAAAAAATTGTAATGCTGGAATTAATGTGAGACATTTTATAATAATAATAAATTGTTGTTGTTGTAATTGTTATTATTAATTTAGGAACATAATATTGTTTTTTTTAATGTGTTAAATCATTTCCATTATATTCATTTGTTGATTTTTTTAATTAAAAAATTTCATTAATTTTAAATAAATTTATAAAATTATGGTTCATATTAATTTATTAACAATAATTACATTTAATTGGATTTTTTATTAACAAAACCATGTCGATAATAGTGGATGCGAATTTCTAATATTAATAAAATATTATTATTCACATTATTAAATTAGGTAAATAATTTGTTATGAATATATATTTGTTGTATATATGTATATATAATATAAATATAAATATATATAAATATATATATAAATATATGTGTGTATATCCTAAAGAATGAATAAATGTGTTTCACAATGGGTGTGACATATGTAATTAATTAATAAAGGAAAATAAAATATGTTAATTAATAAATGTGATATTATTAATGGTTCTAATTAAATGAAGAATGTATGATTAATATTAATTTATTAACCATTAACAAATTTTAATGATTGTTGTTTTTAATAGTATTATGCAGGAAATATCGAGTGATGTTTAATAATAATAATGGTTTCGTGTTATTATAAATATTATGAAATAAAGATAAATATTTATTTGTAGAAATGTTCTGGTGGAGGTGAATATAAAGATATAAATATGAGATAAATAAATATATGTATATTCATATGCAATATATATTATAAGTGGGTATTATTGTTTACTAATAATTTTATTTAATGAAATATTAATGGAGCTAATATAAATTAATTAATAAGTAGTTATTTTAGAAAACAATTGAATATGGGGAATGGGGTATACTCAACAATGAATAATGGATTCAATGCCATTCCAATTATCATAAATGGCATTATAATAAATGGTATTTGAATTCAATTAAATAAACTGATAAAACAATAATATAAAGTGTGGATGGTGTGCGCACACCATCCCTCATGCCACACAATCTATCACTCTTCCCCTTACCCACCATCACACCAATTATACAATTATGTTTTATTTTTTATAAATCATTATTCATCGTTAAATCCTATAGTATTGATCAGATTGATGTGTCAATGGTGATGATGGATTCATATTGACAAAAATAATCAGAAACGTGTTTCTATTTCTGAAATCAATGAAATTTTATTGGTGTAGATTAACTCATATGTCATCCCACATCATCATTTATCATTTCCCCAATTGTAGGATAAACGTAACTTTTTCCCACGTAATATACGGGTTATCGACATGATTTTTACTGTTTGTAGCCTTATTATTCCCATACAATATTCTCATTAAATTTAATAATTCGTTATCCATTTCTGAATAATTTTAATAATGAATTCTTCAATTAAAATATTAATATGTTAAATGAATTATCATGTTTAATGGTTTAAATCACATGTATTTGAATGATGTGGGAAATTAAAGATGGGTTTACCTTCATGCAATGATATGAATGTTTCATACTAATTAATATAAATATAATTGACATGGGTGGTTTAAAAAAAGTAACATATTTTATTATTTAATTTTTTAATGTATACGTAATATATTTTATCTTGTTTGTATGACGTGTGTTAAAAATTAAATTTAATAATCTAAATGAAATTAAAATTTTAAATTTTAAATCGACTCTTGGATCTCTTTGGATCTATAGGCATGAGACTCAGAGTTGTGGCCACACGATTTATGTGCATACCTTGGAATTTATAATGTCTTGGTATGTTTGTCATTAAATCCTTATAATAAATTCGATAAATGTTTTATTTTATTGTTTAGACTTCTAGATTGTCAAAATAATAAATTTTTTGATTTCTTATGGTAGAATAACCATGGATAAAAATGTTAATTAATATATAAATGTCCATATTGGTTGAATGATTATTTAAATGTGTTTGATATAATCATTATGATTATTAGGAACCTGAATTAATGAAATAAACACATTTAATGATTGTAATTTTGTTTATAAATTGACGGGTTTGTCTTATGATGAGAAATATTTTATGTTCGATAATAGGATCTTGATTTTTCATTCATAGATACTTATCATATGTGATATATATGTGATTATTACAATATTGTTTGATATATTTCATCATGTTAAGTGAGTCTGAATACAAATCATGTTTAATGTGGATTCTTGATGGATTGTGGATTTTTTTTTTTTACATCTTGAGGGAAAGGAACATAGGTAGTTGATGCCCTAGGATATAGAATATGATTATGTGGGATTTATATGTACTCTTGATTAGTTTGGACACCCGAGGGGTTGGTTATTTCTTTGAACTACCGAAGGATAAGTCACACAGGTACTAAATACCTGAGATCATTGTATATGTTTATGTCATATTCGTGAGGGAAAGATGCACAGTCACATGATGCTTGAGGGAGATATTATAGTTATGCATGTGGGTGAGGGTTATATTATCATGAGTTCAAAGAACATATATTTATGGTATATTAAGATTTATTCATCCTCAAAAGGTGAATCTAACATCAATTTGGGTAATCAATCATGACAAATGATGATCTACCCAAATACATGGAAATATGACTTAGAAAAAGTATGACGTATGGGATGAGGGTTCGTTTAGGAACCCAAATAAATTTGTTATTATTTTTTTTCAATTTTCTTTTATATTTTGCGGCACACTGTCATTTATTATTATTATTATTATAATTATTATTCTAACAATTTGAATTGGGCTAGATACTAGTGGGTAATAGGAAATGAATATTTTTATCTCCCGCACTGCTCAGGTAACCTTGGTACAAGAGTATACCTAATACTTTCTAGACATAGGTTGATTGAATTTTTTCTTGTACATGTGATTTAGGGGAAAAGGAATGAGTTGGATATCAATATGTTCCTAGATATCTTCATGGGTCTTTGTTGTGTTTTCGTGATTTTAATTGTAATAAAAAGCATGTATTATTGTTTATTTATTTATGTTATGTATCATCTATCATCCATGAATTGTATAAAATAGTGTTTTACACATTTTCTTGAGATGTTATATTCTCATATTGCCTTCTGATTAATTTATTAAAACATCAGCAATTTTATTTTTATTATTTGATAAACAATTATGTTAATCTGATATAGACAGTGTAGTCTCCCCACCATATCATCAATAGAAACTTTCATCTAGTTGGAATACTTCCTAAAATGGGGATATATTCTTGAGGACATGTGAAGACTGATCTAGATACCATCATAGAGGAGAGTTGGGTTTGGAAATTATATGATTTTTATTCTTAGTTGAAAGATTTTCCCCTATTTTTGATGAACCCTTGGAATTTTTTGGAAGCATTTGTTGTATTAGGGATTTCACCAGAGGAATAGTATCACTGCCTATCACTTCTCAAGACAATGAGAAGGGGAGGGACGTTACATGGTGTATATATTAATTATATGAAAATAATTTATTACTATCAGGGACTATAATAACATCATATTTTTCAATATTCAAATCAACTTCTTGACTTATAGATTGGTAGTTGGGGCTAATATTAATTCTCAAATAGATCTTAGAAGGGTCTATTCAAGTTAATGACTTTGATAAATCTATATTATGATTCTATCATATATTAGTATTTCTAGAAATAATGTTTTACAAACTCCCATTAAATGGTTTATATTCTAGATATTCTATAATTTATTGGGTGTTTAATATGTATCTTAATCTTATATTTTTTTTCATTGTTTTAGCAGTTGTGTGGTAATAATGGTCTCTGTAACACCCGAGACTTTTATGAGAAATATTTCATTTTAATATTTATATAAATAATCAAAGGAATCATTCACTACACACAACACTAGATTGGCTTTCTTTACACACAACTGTGACCTTCCTCAATAGCTTGCGTCGTACGCAATACCGAGTTTCACTAAACAACGATATGCTATTAAAATATTATTAAAACTAGCCGTTATGAATAGTGATAACCACATTTTTAAATTTTTTAAATTTCAGCATTCAAAATGAACTCCATTTTTGGATTCAGAATATCGAAATTAGCTTAGGGTGAAATTTTGGTAAATTTCGGATAACTTTCATATTCTGATGAATAGTGAGAATTACTAAATTTTAATTAAGAACAAATTTTTTAATCGAAATAATTAATAGTGATAAATTATTAATTTGAGTGGTTTTAAAGTATATTTAGAATATATTTTTACAATTTAATACAATGTTTTTCATTGGATGTAATTTCACATTTAAACCAGACATAAACAAGTGTCAATCTTTTGATAGTTATTATCTTTTAAAAACAGGCTATTTGTTTTGACGACGGGAATTAATTTTTAAATTAGTTAATGTAATTGATATGTTTTTAATTTGTTAAAATAAAAATAATTTTTGAATTCAATATATCAAATATATCTTAGGCCTAATTTTTGGTATTTTTCTGGAAACATTCATTTTATGATGAATAGTGATACCACTAAGTGGTAGTTAAAAAAAACATTTTTTTCATAAAACTTAATTTTACCGCTTCTATGAGTAGAATTTCGAAAATCCGAGAGACGCAGTTTATATCAAGGACTAAAATGTGGTTCAATGAGATGAAAATAATTTTTGGTGAATATTAGCTTTTTACTTTTTTTACCACAGTTAAAAGTAAATAGGGTAGTTAAGGGTAAAAATGATATTTTTATTACCCTAAAACATGTCCTAATTCTATTGGATAAGTGTAAGTAGACAAAAAACAACCTTAGGAATAAAATATGACCATTTAGGCCCACTTGGATTAGATTAGGACATTAATTATCAATTTATTTAAAGAAGGGTTAAAATAGATAAAATCAATGTTTAATAACTTAAGAATTTTTAATATAGGGTTATACATAAGATAAATTAGACTATAAATATTAATTATCAATCTGAAAAGATTTCCTACATAATTATAGTTTATTAGTAATTTTTAGACTTTAAATAAGTTAATTTATTTATGATACAATGATGATACAATAATTATCTTATTAATGAAATATTGACATAATTGATGTTATAAATACCCAAATAAATGTAATATGAGATTTTTTATGAATTTAACTAATTTTCTAGGTAAATATTACATGTTAGTATTTATTTAATTATATTTTTTCTAATTAATCATTCTGTTATGATTTTCACAAAAATCAATCACTAAATAGTGTCAAAATTGACATAAAATAGTTTTTAAAACAAATAATATATTATTAATTGTTATTTTATTCCTAAAAATCTATGGTCAGGCCAAATTACTTAGATAAGGTTATATATATTAATAATAAACAACTTGGGATTCTTTTTCCTTGTTATAGTAAGTTTATTACCCTTATAGTGTAAGAACACAAAAAGACATGGTAAACATAAAATTATCTAACTTAATGTTAAATCTAAATGATAAGGTTAAAATAGGAACCTAAACTTGTCTAAATTATATTTTATGGTATTATTTCGACCCATCCCCGCCTTATCTTCGAAATAAATTAATTTGGAGCTATTTAAAACCGAATTTGGCTTTATAATAAAATAATATTTTTAGTTTTTCCAAAGGAGCCCCTCTCCTCCCTTATAAAAGGGCACCTCCTCCCCCTCTTCCTCACACCACTTTGAGCCTTCAAGCTCGGCCAACACCTGCCAATTTCTTCTCTCCACTTCCCTAGAGACATCCTAGAGTTCTTGGTCTTTTTCAAAGACCAATGTTAGTGTCCTAAAAGGAGGTCTCAATGAAGCGCTTCAAAGAAGAGGTAATGACCTTTACCGATTCTTTCATCTTTATTTTTTCTTCCACTTCTTCATCTTTAGTTGTCTCATTATGACGTAATAAAATCAGTATCACTCATATACTGATATGTTATTATAAGTATGAAACAACCCTATTTTACCATCTATCCATCCTACGAAAAATGAAATCACCACGCGTGCGTATGTACGGAATACCGTCTCTACGCTGTGGTGTAATCCATTTTCCACCACCACTGTACTTGGATGGGTATAATGGTGTAAATAATAACTATATATGATTATTGTAATGTTATATTTATTCTGAAATTTTATATATACACTCCATTACAATTTCACGATCATGGGAACGATATCATCGCTCGTGCGTACGTACGGAATATCGTCTCCACGATGTGATGCAACTCGTTCTACATGAACTTCATTTCATAATGATTATATAAATGAATTGAATGAATGAATATATTACACTAATAACAATCTAGAAATGAAGTATCTATAACCTAAAAAGAAGAATAAGAATTTATTCGACAAAACACACATTAGAACAAAAAGTAATAAACACCCGAATAACAAGTAGTAATGAAATATTATTAATAAGAAGCAAAGAATATGACCATATATGATATCATAAAAATAATTATGATTCCGGAATAAGTCAATAACATTATTTAAATCATTATACAGGAGGTTCGGACACTTACGAAGCAAATCAGATCTAAGGTAAGGGAAATATCACAATCTCATTTTTATCTGAGATTGTTTATACATTGGTATTTACTGAGGTGTATTTTATCATCCACATCCATGTTTCTTCAATATGTAATATTATTTCCACCCACCTAGAATTTATTAAATCCATTTTTAACCTTTGGTTCATGTATATTAAAAGATATGAGAGGAATATTTTGTCGTTTTTCGTATGAGGTAATTTTTGACTTTTCTGACAAAAGTACGAGAAAAATGTTTTTTTAACTTATACGGAATGAATGGATTTTTTAAACATTATTTCCAAGAAGATTCCTTTAAAAGTTTTCAAGTTTATTTTTAATCAACTTCTTTTAGTTTAAAATTGTATGAAATGTTAAGAAAGGAAAAAAAAATTGAAGTAGAAAGGATATTTTCCTCAAGAATGGAGTTCAAGTGTTTTATCATAATTATTTTCCATCTAAGATAATATAGGGTTCTGTTTCTATCCCTATTATTACATTGATTTTATTATGTTGTGATGGAATTATTTTTATGAATTCCTTTATCTTATATGAATTGTTTTATGATGTCATGTTGTTTAAGAATCCCATTTTTATTACATGGGTTTTGAAATGATGAATGATTTATGATTTTGTGGCACACATATGAATGGTATCATTATGAGATGGGTGGAACCTATATCTCCCTCCAATGCATTGGGTAACGATTTTATATCTCATGAGATAAGCATGGCTGGAGCGGCTGGTTAAACTAGTTTAGTGAAACAGGACTGAAACGAGGAATGAACTCGGTTCTGAAATAGACTTTGTCCACTAAGATAGTCTTGGAAATTAGTCTTTACTAATAAGAAATTATTATCTATGATTATTTGTGTATGCCACAATGTTTCATGTTTTATGTTATGATTATTGGGATTACATTTCACTACTATGACTTATCCCATGTTATTAAATTATGATCTCTTTTGCAGGTTAGGATTTCCAAAAGATATGTTCTTATGAATATGATGTGATTGATATTTCTTTTGTTTACCCTTACTGAGCATTTGAGATCACCCATTTGTATGTTTTTTCCCGAGGTCAGGAAGAAGGTTATTATGTAATATATGCCAAAAGGAACTATAGATATGATAAAATAAATAGGAGACAGTGTAGAGGCTTTATGAACCAGTTTTTCTGTTTCCCAGTTTCTAAAGACACTATACCTATACAGTCCTTTCACGGTTTTGTTATATTTTTTAATAAGTATGCTTCAATTTTGATGTAATAACAATTTATGTAAAATATGGGTCGTTATAGTTGCAATTAGAGGAAAGGTATAGTCAACCTTTGGAAACAAGGATGTGAAAGACTTAGTAAGAACCCTAAGGATACATCTATGCATAGAACATAATCATAGTGTTTTAGAAATGGCCATGAATAACCTCGGATAAGAGCTTAAGTGTGAAATTTTATTCTTGATTATGTGGTTTTCCTATTATAATTAGTGTTGCTCACACTAATCTTCTTGGTTTTAGTCAATGGATGGACCCCGAAGGAACCGTGTTAATGCAGAATGCAACGGGAAATGCAATGATTGTCCCCCTTAGCAAGAAAACATTATGGGAGATGGAATGAAAAATCATGTAGCCATGTTCACACAACTTTCTCATGCTATGAATCATGAAGGGCTTCCAAACGAGCGAAGGAAGGAGAAACATTATGTTGAATCCTTCATGAGGCAGGATCCACCTTCATTCAGTGGGTCTACTGATCCATTAGTTTCTGAACAATGGATTAGTACTACTGAAAAGATATTTTCAGTTATTCAATGTTCTGAACATGATAAAGTCATCTTAGCGGTGTATCGTTTAGAAGGTGATGCTGATCAGTGGTGGAATATTATCAAGAATACGAGGCAATGAGATGAAATTGAGTCCATGGAATGGGATGAGTTCAATAACATATTTTTCAATAATTACTTCCCCTGTATTCTCCGAACAAAGATGGAGAAAGAGTTTCTTGAACTGAATCAAAAGGATGATGAATCTGGTGGTACCTATGAAGCAAATTTTACAAGACTTGCAAGATATGCTTCTAGTATTATTATCCAACCTGAGAGTAAGATCGATCGATTCTTTAGTGGCTTAAAACCAAGTCTTCGAAGGTCCTTATCCATAAGGGACTTCAATAGATACGAGGAAATCATTCGATGTGCTCTCAAAGTTGAGATGGATATTGGAGTAACGCATCAGTCATATGGGTTTGATAAGAAGAGGAAAATGGAATTCAAAGGAAAATATAAAGAGCACACTGAAAAGAAGATGAGATTTCCCTTATGCTCAAAGTGTGGAATGAAACATGGAGGGAGTTGTCTTAAAGGGACAATTAAATGTTTCAAATATGGAAAGGAAGGTCATCGGGTATTCGAATGCCGCAATGATGGGAAGAAGATGTCTAATGATGAAAACAAATGAAGGGACTCACAAAATGAACCTACTACACTTCAATGTTTCAAGTGCAAGGAGATGGGGCATTATACCAATAAATGCCCTAATCCAATGGTTGTTGATAATGATCGACATCAAAAAAATATTAAGGCTAAAGACAAAGGAAAGTCACATGCAATTTCTATCAGCGATGTGGATTATGATAATGATGTGGTCAAAGGTACACTTAACATCCACTCTAAAGAAGCAAATGTTTTATTTGGTTCTGGATCCACCCACTCTTTTATTTCTAAATATTTTTCTAAGGGTATCACCGTATTACCTCTATAATTAGATGTTGTGTTAGCTGTGACAACACCTAATGGCACAATAGTCCCATCAAAAGTATATAATTCTTCCCCGATTAAAGTTTGTGGGAAAGGGCTTCCTGCAAATCTTGTGATCCTTCCTATAGTGGAATTTTATGTGATTCTTGGCATGGATTTTCTTTCATTATATATATCTCATATCAATTTCCAAAGAAGGGAAGTCACATTTCATATTCCAGATCAATCTATGATCGTCTATCGATGCTAGGATGAACATAACCTTCCAGTGAAAATTTCTTCCCTCTTATGGGTCTTTATTCCACTGAATGAAGGTTATTTATCTCAAATGGTTGGTGATAAACTTAGAATTAAGAATATTCCCATTGTACGGGAGTCTGATGATGTCTTTCCGGAGGAATTGTCGGGTCTTCCACCAAATCATGAAGTTGAGTTTTCAGTAGAACTTGTTCCAGGTGCATTAACTATTTCAAAGACACCATATAGAATGGACCCAATTGAGTTGCAAGAAATGAAGAAGAAACTCCAAGAGAATCTTGATAAGGGATTCATACGCCCTACTGCATCACCTTGGGGAGCTCCTGTTCTACCTGATAAGAAGAAAGATGGATCGATGAGACTCCGCATTTATTATCGATAACTTAACAAGATCACTATCAAGAACAAATATACTCTCCCACGCATTGATGAATTATTTGACTAACTACATGGAGCTCAATACTTTTCCAAGATTGATCTTTGATCAGGGTATCATCAATTACGGTTCAGAAGGGAGGATATACCAACGACGGATTTCTGTACAAGGTATGGACACTATAAATTTATAGTGATGCCATTTGGTCAACTAATTCCCCTGCTATGATCATGGATCTGATGAATAGAGTCTTTAGAGACTATCTTAATCAGTTTGTGGTAGTCTTTATAGATGATATTCATGTATATTCAAAGAGCAAGGAAGAACATGAAGATCACTTGAGAATTATATTGAAGACCCTGAGAAAGGAGAAGCTTTATTCCAAATTTACCAAGTGTGAATTTTGGCTTCAAAGAGTTTCATTTTTGGGTCACATAATCTCAAAAGAGGGAATATCTATGGATCCAGCAAAAATAGAGGTTATCGAAAGATGTTCGAGTCCAAAAACAGTAACTGAGATCCGAATTTTTCTTGGTTTGGCTGGATATTATCGACGTTTTGTGAATGATTTTTACGATTATCTAATCCACTCACCAAGTTGTCTCGGAAAGGAGTTATGTTTGTCTGGACGAATGAATGTGAAGAGAATTTCAAGGAGTTGAAAAGAAGGTTATCCAGTGCACCTATGCTCACACTGCCTTGTAGTGGAGAAAGGTTTGTGATCTATAGTGAAGCATCCAAGAAGGGATTTGGGTGTATTCTTATACAAAATGATATGGTGATAGATTATGCCTCACGACAGTTGAAAATCCACGAGCAAAATTACCCAACTCATGATTTGGAGTTAGCTATGGTCATATTTTCATTAATGATTTTGAGGCATTATATTTATGGAGAAAGGTGTGATATTTATACTGATCATAAATTTTTAATGTATATTTTCACACAAAAGGAGCTGAATATGCGCCAAAGAAGATGGTTGGATATGATTAAGGATTACGACTACTCAATTCATTACCACCTTGGGAATACAAAAAAGGTGGCAGATGCATTAAGTCGAAATTACCATGCCAGTTTATCGACGATATGGATCACAAAAGATCTAATATTTATGGATTTACAAAGGATGGATCTTGGAATTATAATGGAAGGGGGAAAATAATATCTTTCTCAAATGAATGTTCAACCATCTATAGATGTGAAGATTAAAGAGGTGCGGAAAAAAGATGTAGAGTTACAACAGAAGGTGAGAAATATTCCTGAATTCAACCTTGATTGTGATGGGATAATAATGTTCAGGAATCGGGTTTGTGTTCTTCCCATCCCCGAATTAAAGAAGGAGCTACTGAATGAGGCTCATAGTTCTTCATTGTAATGGCCCGGACCTCTCTGGTCCATTCCCTTGTTGAAATCGATGTGGTTAACACGGCGCGCGTAACAATGATAATTATTAATGATAAAAACGAAGAATAATTTATAAAAAAATTAAAAGTTGATTTGTCAGTTTATTATATTAAATAATAAAGATGGTGATATAAAGTGCGTGATTAATTAAATTAAAAGGGGTTATAATTCTAAATAAGAATTAAAAAAAATAAGGCGTTTACTTTAATATTAATTTATAAATTGTTGGAATTAAATTAGAATAATAATAATAGGTGTTGTGTTATTAATATTATTCATAATATTAATGAGAAATTAATAAAATGAGTTATGATATTTATTGAAAACAAATGAAGATGCACAATGGAAGCATGGTGGTGCGTTAATAAAATTAAAGGTGAGTTCATTATTATTATTATGTTAAATAATAATAATAATGGTGGTGTCAAAATATGTTGGGTTTATTAAATTGAATGACTTTAATTTAATAAAAGTGGTTTCAATTTAATCAGTGTGAAATAAAAATAAATAGAATTAAATAAATTGACATATGTTACGCGACTTTGATGTGGCATGGTTGGATTCAGATATCCAACACGGTGGTTTAATGTAGTCAATGCGATGAGCATAAATATTATTGTTATTAAAAATAATAATGGTGATGATTTAATAAAATAAGTTGATGAATTGTTATTATTATTGAAAAACAATAAATAACAATGATGACGTAAAACTATGTGTGAGAGGTTAATGAAATGAAATGTATTAAAAAGGGGTTGAATATGTAAGTTATATTAATTTTGTTTTGACATTTAATTCAATTAAATGAAATGTTTTTGAGTCGCATGGAATGATTTTAGTTTAATATGAGAATAATTATAGTAATCTAATTTCATGGGATTAAATTAGAACATTAATGATGGGTGTTATTATTAATTTTATTAATAATAACATTAAAGGAGATTAGAGAGAGAAAGAGTTAAAGGAAATAAAGATTTAAAAATTAATGCAATAAAAAAAATAAGTTAAATTAAAAAGAAAATCAATAAGGGGTGGGGCGTGGTTGACATGGAGCCAAGGAGGCGCCACTTTTGTGGTGGTGTGGGATTGGGGAGGTTCTTTTGTAAGTCATTATTATTATATATTATAATAATGATTATAAGCTATTAATGGGAATAAAATTAAAAGAGAAATAAATGTAAAAGGAGGGAGTGTTTGTTTCCAACGTGAAAGAGACAAAATCACGTTTGATTTGGAGTTATAAAAATAAATAAATAAGTAATTATAATAATAATAAAATAATATTATTATTATTTTGGGTGATCAGAACTTAAAAAGTCTATAACTTCTGCATATGGTGTGGGAATGACGAACTGTCAGCGGCAGTGTAATCCTGTAATTAAGATGGTCATTTTAAGACCAGTGATGGATACCTTTTTATGAGTTATGTCTCGGGTCAACGAAACACACATATTAATAAAATTAACGTCTTTTTTTAAAACGCGTGGAAACCGCGTGACATGTCGTGTGTTGACCAGTCAAAACACGTAACGGGTGTACAGTCACACCGTGTATTCATCAATACACGCTGCATACTGTTTTACCTATTCGTTGTCTATATAAGAAAGGGTCGCGGATTATTTCCAGACCAATCGCTTCTTCTCCGCACGACGACACTCTTGGATGATCAAGAAGTCTTCCTCCTCTAACTTCTTTGTCCGAACTCCGAATTAGGATCTGTTAGCGGCCACAGGATCGTAGCGACGAGACGAAGCTTCTATGCCCGGACTTGTCACCTTTCCTTCTGGCCTTCCTTCTCCAGCTTCCATCCTAGGAGGCGTTTTTCGGGTTTGGCGAAGGCGGAGGACACCTAAGGACGTCGTCAGAAGCGGCGTGATCGGGACCTTTTGAAGTAGGGATCTCACCTTTGTCTCTCTAATTTGTGTATCATGTGTGGCGGGTAACCTTTTGTTTTCATGAGAAATGGTTGAACCTTTAAATAAATATAATAACTGGTTAAAGAAAGGGGTTGGGAAGTTAGTAATTGCTGTTACCTTACTTTTTATATATCCTGTGATATTATATTTGTGAATTGAATGAGCTTCTACCTACTGAAAATCACAGTCGTTGGGGGCCTTTGCTTACGCAATTAAATGTTGCCCTCTCTTTCTGTATTTTCTTATGGATGGAAACTTCATGAAATGTGGAAATTGGTTAATCACGTAAAGTTGACTTTTTAAACGAAAATCTAGAACCCTTGTGTGATCACCCAGGTTGAACCAAAATGGAATAATGAACATGTGGGTGTTGGCTTGGTTATGTGGCATGTGTTGGGGGTGTTTTGTGGGCTGTTGTGGTTTGGGTGAGCAGCGGGGCTGTGACGTTTGGGTGGTAATCTTATTGGAATGGTTGATGGTGGAAACATGGAGGTGTGAAATGTTTTGTAAACGATGGGGTTGAAATGGGAAGTGGTTGGTTGTGGAAAATGCCTTTATTTATGAAAAGTGTTTTGATTATGAAAAGTGTTTTGAAGTAAAAAGGTGTTTTAAAATGCATAAATGTTTTGTGTGTGGAAAGGGTTTTATGTGTAGAACTTTGAAATAAATGAATGATGGAATGTTGTATGGTTGTGATAATCTTTTGTAAATGAAATTACATGTGGTTGTTTACGTTTTACCCTACCATGGTTGTGGATGGCAGGGATATGTTTGTGAAAGGTTTTGTCTGGATGATAGTTGCCCAGTGGTAATAATTTGATTAAACCATTGCATGAAACATGAAAACCTAAATGGGTTGGGGGATGATTGTTTTGTTGTTGATGCATGCTTCGTGGTAGCAGTGCCGAGGCACATGCTCAGTTTCTCTTTTTAAGAAGCCATACGTTGGGCTGTGTGTTTGGTATATGTATATATATAATTGTATCTTTGTGTTTTGTCGCACCACACCCATGTCAAGTATAACGACCCACACTTTACATACATTGTTAATACTTCAAAATTGAATTACACTTATTACAACATATGACAAAACCACAAAGGACCGTAAAGGTATAGTGTCTTTAGAAACTGGGAAACATAAACAACTGGTTCATAAATCTTCTACAGTGTCTCCCATTTATTTCATCATATCTAGGGTCACTTTTAGCATATTCTACTTAATATCCATCTTCCTGGCCTGGGGAAAAGAAAACATAAAAGGGTGAGCTCAAATGCTCAGCAAGGGCAAATAAAGGAAATAAAAATCATATCATATCTTTTTGAAAATTAAAACCTGCAAAAGAGATCATAATATCTTAACATGGAATAAATCATAGAAGTGAAAATGAGATCCCCATAATCATAACATAAAACTTGAATCTTTGTGGCATGCACACATAATCATGGAAAATCATTTCTTGTTAGTCATGACTTATTTCCAAGACTATCTTAGTGGACAAAGTCCCTTTCTGAACCGAGTTCACTCCTCGTTTCAGTCCTGTATCACTGAACCGAAATAACCTTCCGTTCCAGCCATGTCTATCTCATGAGATATAAAAATCATTACCCAATGCATTGGAGGGAGATATAGGTCCCACCCATCTTATAATGAATCCTTTCTTATGTGTGCCACATAATCATAAAACATACATCGTCGCATAACACATATAACAAAAATGGGATTCTTGAAACATCATGACATCATAAATCAATTCATATATGATAAAGGAATTCATAAACATAATTCCATCACAACATAGTCAAACCAATGTAAAAATATGGATAGAAACAGAACCCTTTATTATCATAGATGGAAAATAATTTTGATAAAACACTTGAATTGAATTCTTGAGGAAAATATCCTTTCTTCTTCAAAAACATTTTTCATTTCATAACATGTCATACAACTTTAAAATAAAAGAAGTTGATTAAAAATAAACTTGAAAACTTGTAAAGGAAGCTTCTTTGAAGTAATGTTTTAAAAATCCATTCATGCCGTATAAGTTAAAAAAAACATTCTTCGTACTTTTTTCGGAAAAGTCAAAAAGTACCTCGTACGAAAAACGACAAAAGATTCCTTTTATTTCTTTTACTAAAAACTAACCGAAGGGTAAAAATGGATTTAAAAAATTGTAGGTGGATGAAAATAATATTACATATTGATGAAACATGGATGTGGATGATAAAATACACCCCAATAAATACTTACGAATAAACAATCTCGGATAAAAATGAGATTGTGATATTTCCCTTACCTTAGGTCCGATTTGCTTTGTTCGTGTCCGAAGCTCCTGTATAATGGTTTAAATAATGTTATTGACTTATTCCAGAATCATACATATTGATATGATATCATATATGGTCATATTATTAGCTTCTTGTTAGTAATATTTCATTGTTACTTGTTACTCGGGTCTTTATAACTTTTTGTTCTTATGCGTGTTTTGTCGAATAAATTCTTATTCTTATCTTTACGTTATAGATAATTCATTTCCAGAATGGTATTAGTGTATTATATACCATATTCATTCATTCAATTCATTTATATAATCATTATGAAATGAAGATCATGTAGAACGAGTCGCATCACATCGTGGAGACGGTATTCCGTAAGTACGCACGAGTGATGATATCGTTCCTATGATCGTGGAATTGTATTGGAGTATATATATATATTATTTCAGTATCAATATTTCTTAATAATAATCATATATAGTTACTTATTACACCATTATACCCATCCTTGTAAGGTGATGGTGGAAAATAGATTACACCACGGCGTGGAGACGGTATTCCGTACGTACGCACGCGCGGTGATTTCATTTTTCCGTAGGATGGATAGAAGGTGAATTAGGGTTGTTTCATATTTATAATAACATATCAGTATGTAAGTAATACTGATGTTATTACTTTATCATGAAACAACTAAAGAAGAAGAAGTTGAAGAAGAAAGAAATTGAAAAGATCGGTAATGGATATTACCTCTTCTTTGGAACACCTCTTTGAATCCTCCACTTAAGGAACTAAGATTGGACTTTGGAGAAGACCAGGACCTCCAGGATTATTCTAGGGAAGTGGAGAGGAGAAAATGGCAGGTGTTGGCCGAGATTGAGTTCTCAAATTGGTGTGAGGAGGAGGGGGAGGAGGTGCCCTTTTATAAGGGAGGAGAGGGGCACCTTAGGAATATCTCAAAATATTATTTTATATTAAAGTCAAAATCGGTTTATAATGGTTCCAAAGGGTCTTATTTCGAAGATAAAGTGGGGATGGGTCTAAATCCTATAAACCAATAGTATTTAGACAAGTTTAGGGTATTATTTTAACCTTATCAATTAGATTTAACTCTAAGTTAATTAATTTAACTTTTACCGTGTCTTTTTGTTTTCTTTCACTATATGGTTAATACACTTACTATAACATGCCAAACGAACCCCAAATTGTTTATTATTAATATATATATCCTTATCTAAGTCATTTGGCCGAACCTTAGATTTTTAGGAATAAAATAACAATTAATAATATAATATTTGATTTAATAACTATTTTGTGTCAATTTTGACACTATTTGATATATGATTTTTGTGAAAGTCATAACAGAATTATATGTTCGAACCAAGTTGATTAAATCAATACTAATATATCATAGTAACCTCGAAAATTAGTGGAATTCATAAAAAGTCTCAAATTACATTTATTTTGGTATTTATATTATCAATTTTGTCAATATTTCATTAATAAGATAATTACTGCATCATCTTTGTGTCATAAATAAATTAAATTATTTGATGTCTAAAAATTATAAATAAACTACCATCATGTAGGAAATCGTTTTAGCTTTCTAATGAATATTTACAATCGAATTTATCTTATGTATAACCTTATATTAAAAATGATTTACTTATTAAACTTTGATTTTAACTATTTTAACCCTTCTTTAAATAAATTAATAATAAATGTCCTAATCTAATCCAAGTGGGCCTAAATGGTCATATTTTATTCCTAAGTTTGTTTTTGGTCGAATTAAACTTGTCCAATAGAATTAGGACATGTGTTAGGGTAATATTAATATCATATGTACCCTTAGTTACCCTATTTACTATTAACCGCGGTAAAAATAGTAAAAAGTTACTATTCACCAAAAAATTATTTTCATCTCATTGAAACACATTTTAGTCCTTGATATTAACCGTGTCTCTCGGATTTTTGAAATTCCATTCACAGAAGCGGTAAAATTAAGTTTTATGCAAAATTCAGTTTTTAACCTACCACTTAGTGGTTTCACTATTCATCAAAAATTGAAAGTTTTCAGAAAAATACCAAAATTTCACCCTAGGATAATTTCGATATTCTGAGTCCAAAAATGAAGTCCATTTTGAAAAATAAAATTTATAAAATTTCAAAAAGTGGTTATTACTATTCATAACAGCTAGTTTTAATAGCATATTGTTGTTTAGTGAAACTCGGTATTGCGTACGACGCAAGCTATCAAGGAAGGTCGCGATTGCGTGTAAAGAAAGCCAAGCAAGTGTTGTGTAGAAAAAGATTCCTTTGATGATTTATATAACATAAAAGTCTCGGGTGTTACATTCTACCCCCCTTAAAAAGAATTTCGCCCTCGAAATTCGTCACTTTGCAACAAACAAATGAGGATACTTCTCCCTCATCATATCCTCAAGCTCCCATGTAGCTTCTTCAAGTTGGTGGTTTCTCCATAAACCTTTCACCAAGCGAGTGGTCTTGTTTCGTAGGACTTTTTCGCTACGATCCAGAATCTCTATCGGCTGTTCTTCATAAGAAAGATCTTGCTCCAGCGGTACAACTTCTGAGCTGAGTACATGTGAAGGATCTGGTATGTACTTTCTCAGGAGAGATACATGGAACACATCGTGAACTTGAGAGAGATTCGGTGGAAGTGCCAATCGGTAAGCTACCTTCCCAACACGATCCAGTATTTCAAAAGGACCGATATATCTAGGGATCAACTTCCCCTTCTTTCCAAATCTCATAACCCTCTTCCAGGGAGATATTCGTAAGAACACTTTATCACCCACTTCAAACTCTAGGTCTTTTCTTCGGTTGTCGGCATAACTTTTCTGTCGACTCTGAGCTGCTCTTATGTGTTGTTGAATAGATCTGACCTTTTCTGCCATTTCATCAACGAGATCAGGTCCTAATAGCTTTCTTTCCCCAACTTCATCCCAGCAAGTTGGAGTCCTGCATTTCTTTCCATAGAGAGCTTCATAAGGAGCCATCTGAATACTGGAGTGAAAGCTATTATTATAAGAAAATTCCACCAAAGGTAGGTGTTGATCCCAACCTCCTTTGAAATCCATAGAGCAAGCTCTCAACATATCTTCTAGGGTTTGAATTGTTCTCTCAGACTGACCGTCTGTCTGGGGATGATAAGCAGTGCTGAAACTCAACTCTGTATCCAGAGTATGCTGAAGACTTTTCCAAAACTTCGAGGTAAATCTCGGATCTCGATCAGATATAATAGAAAGTGGTACTCCATGCAATCTTACCACTTCCTTTACATATATCCTGGCAAGCTGATCTAGAGAGAAATCCTCTCTAATAGCAATGAAGTGTGCAGACTTTGTAAGACGATCAACTATGAACCAGATAGCATTATTTCCTTTAGATGTTTTAGGAAGTCCTGTGACAAAGTCCATAGTGATGTTTTACCATTTCCATTCGGGTATGGGTAATGGTTGTAACATCCCCTTAGACTTATGTCTCTCAGCTTTAACTTGTTGACAAACCAATCATCGAGAGACATATTCAGCAACATCTCTTTTCATGCCATCCCACCAGAAGTACTCTTTCAGGTCCCTATACATCTTCGTGCTTCCAGGATGAATAGAGAATGAAGAACTATGAGCCTCATCCAGCAGCTCTTTCTTTAATTCGGGGATGGGAGGAACACAAACCCGATTCCTGAACTTTATTATCCCATCACAATCAAGGTTGAATTCCGGAACATTTCTCACCTTCTTTTGTAACTCGACATCTTCTTTCTGTGCCTCTTTAATCTTCACATGTATAGATGGTTGAACATTCATTTGAGAAAGATAAGATTTCTCCCCTTCCATTATAATTCCAAGATCCATCCTTTGTAAATCCATAAATATTGGATCTTTTGTGATCCTCATCATGGATAAACTAGCATGGTCTTGTCGACATAATGCATCTGCCACCTTGTTTGCTTTCCCAGGGTGGTAATGGATTGAGCAGTCATAATCCTTAATCAGCTCCAACCATCTTCTTTGGCGCATATTCAGCTCCTTTTGTGTGAAAATATACTTTAAACTTTTATGATCAGTATAAATATCACACCTTTCACCATAAAGGTAATGCCTCCAAATCTTTAATGCAAAGATTACCACAACCAACTCCAAATCATGTGTTGGGTAATTTTGCTCATGGATTTTCAACTGTCGTGAGGCATAAGCTATCACCATATAATTTTGCATAAGAACACACCCCAATCCCTTCTTGGATGCATCACTGTAGATCACAAACCTTTCTCCACTACAAGGCAGTGTGAGCACAGGTGCACTGGATAACCTTCTTTTCAACTCCTTGAAATTCTCTTCACATTCCTCTGTCCAGACAAACTTAACTCCTTTCCGAGTCAACTTGGTGAGTGGATTAGATAATCGTGAAAAATCTTTTACAAAACGTCGATAATATCCAGCCAAACCAAGAAAACATCGGATCTCAGTTACTGTTGTTGGTCTTGACCATCTTTCGATAACCTCTGTTTTTGCTGGATCCACAGATATCCCCTCTTTTGATATTATATGACCCAAAAATGCAACTTTTTTGAAGCCAAAATTCACACTTGGTAAATTTGGCATAAAGCTTCTCCTTTCTCAGGGTCTTCAATATAATTCTCAAGTGATCTTCATGCTCTTCCTTGCTCTTTGAATAGACAAGAATATCGTCTATAAAGACTACCACAAATTGATCAAGATAGTCTCTAAAGAATCTATTCATTAGATCCATGAAGATAGCAGGGGCATTAGTAAGACCAAATGGCATCACTATAAATTCATAGTGTCCATACCTTGTACGGAAAGCCGTCTTTGGTATATCCTCCCTTTTGACCCTTAATTGATGATACCCTGAACGAAGATCAATCTTGGAAAAGTATTGAGCTCCGCGTAGTTGGTCAAATAAGTCATCAATGCGTGGGAGAGGATATTTGTTCTTGATAGTGATCTTGTTAAGTTCTCTATAATCAATGCAGAGTCTCATTGATCCATCTTTCTTCTTAACAAATAGAACAGGTGCTCCCCAAGGTGACGCACTAGGGCGTATGAATCCCTTATCAAGATTCTCTTGGAGTTGCTTCTTCAATTCCTGCAACTCAATTGGGGCCATTCTATAAGGTGTCTTTGAAATAGGCAAAGCACCCGGTACGAGTTCTATTGAAAACTCAACTTCACGATTTGGTGGAAGACCCGGTAATTCCTCCGGAAAGAAATCATCAAACTCCCGTACAATGGGAATATTCTTAATCGTGAGTTTCTCACCCACAATTTGAGATAAATAACCTTCATTTAGTGGAATCAATACCCATAAGATGGAAGAAATTTCCACTAGAAGGTTATGTTCATCCTTGCATTGATAGACGATCGTAGGTTGATCTGGAATATGAAATGTGACTTCCCTTATTTGGCAATTGATATGAGCTCCATGTAGAGAAAGCCAATCCATGCCAAGAATCACATCAAATTCCACTAAAGGAAGGATCACAAGATTTGCAGGAAGCACTTTCCCACAAACTTCGATCAGAGAAGAATTATAAACTTCTGATGCGATTGATGTGCCATTAGGTGTTGTCACAGCTAACTCAACATCTAATTGTTGAGGTAATACGGTGATACCCTTAGAAAATTTTTCAGAAATAAAAGAGTGGGTGGATCCAGAATCAAATAAAACATTTGCTACTTTAGAGTGGATGGTAAGTGTACCTTTCACCACATCGTTATCGTACTCCACATCGCTGATATAAATTGCATGTGACTTTCCTTTTTCTTTAGCCTTAAGAGTTTGTTGACGTCGACCATCATCATCAACCCTTGGATTTGGGAATTGATTGGCATAATGCCCCATCTCCTTGCACTTGAAACATTGAAGTGTAGCAGGTTCATTCTGTGTATCCCTTCCTTTGTTTGCATCATTAGACATCTTCTTCCCATTATCACGGCATTCAAATGCCCGATGACCTTCCTTTCCACATTTAAAACATTTACTTGTCCCTTTAAGACAACTCCCTCCATGTTTCTTTCCACACTTTGAGCATAAGGGAGAGTTCATCTTCTTTTCCGTGTGCTCTTTAGATTTTTCTTTGAATTCCATCTTCCTCTTCTTATCAAACCCATGTGACTGATGGGTTACTCCAATCTCCATCTCGACTTTGAGAGCACATCGAACGATTTCCTCGTAGCTATTGAAGTCCCTTATGGCTAACGCCCTTCGAAGACTTGGTTTTAAGCCACTAAAGAATCGATCGATCTTACTCTCAGGTTGGATAATAATACCAGAAGCGTACCTTGAAAGTCTGGTAAAATTTGCTTCATAGGTACCAACAGATTCATCATCCCTTTGCTTCAGTTCAAGGAACTCTTTCTCCATCTTTGTTCGGAGAATACGAGGGAAGTACTTATTGAAAAATAAGTTCTTGAACTCGTCCCATTCCAGAGACTCAATTTCATCCCTTTGCCTTGTATTCTTAATAAGATTCCACCATTGATCAGCATCTCCTTCCAAAGGATACACTGCTAGGATGACTTTATCATGCTCAGAACATTGAAGAACTGAAAATATCTTTTCAGTAGTACTAATCCATTGTTCAGCAACTAATGGATCAGTAGACCCGCTGAAAGATGGTGGACGCTGCCTCATGAAAGATTCAACAGAATGTTGCTCCCTCCTTTGTTTGTTTGGAAATCCTGCATGATTCATAGCTTGAGAAAGTTGTGTGAGCATGGCTACAAGATTTTGCATTCCAGCTCCCATATCGTTTGTCTGCTCAGGGGGACAATCATTGCATTTCCCATCGCATTCCGCATTAACACGGTTCCTTCGGGTTCCAGCCATTGACTAAAACCAAGAAGAATAGTGTGAGCAACACTAATTATAATAGGAAACCACATAATTCAAGAATAAAATTTTCATGCTTATGGTCTTATCCTAGGTTATTCATGGCCATTTCTAAGATTGTGTTCTATGCTTAGACTTATCCTTAGGGTTCTTACTAAGGCTTTCACATCCTAGTTTCCAAAGGTTGACTATACCTTTCCTCTGATACCAACTATAACGACCCACACTTTACATACATTGTTAATACTTCAAAATTGAATTACACTTATTACAACATATGACAAAACCACAAAGGACCGTATAGGTATAGTGTCTTTAGAAACTGGAAAACATAAACAACTGGTTCATAAATCTTCTACAGTGTCTCCCATTTATTTCATCATATCTAGGGTCCCTTTTAGCATATTCTACTTAATATCCATCTTCCTGGCCTGGGGAAAAGAAAACATAAAAGGGTGAGCTCAAATGCTCAGCAAGGGCAAATAAAGGAAATAAAAATCATATCATATCTTTTTGAAAATTAAAACCTGCAAAAGAGATCATAATATCTTAACATGGAATAAATAATATAAGTGAAAATGAGATCCCCATAATCATAACATAAAACTTGAATCTTTGTGGCATGCACACATAATCATGGAAAATCATTTCTTGTTAGTCATGACTTATTTCCAAGACTATCTTAGTGGACAAAGTCCCTTTCTGAACCGAGTTCACTCCTCGTTTCAGTCCTGTATCACTGAACCGAAATAACCTTCCGTTCCAGCCATGTCTATCTCATGAGATATAAAAATCATTACCCAATGCATTGGAGGGAGATATAGGTCCCACCCATCTTATAATGAATCCTTTCTTATGTGTGTGCCACATAATCATAAAACATACATCATCGCATAACACATATACCAAAAATGGGATTCTTGAAACATCATGACATCATAAATCAATTCATATATGATAAAGGAATTCATAAACATAATTCCATCACAACATAGTCAAACCAATGTAAAAATATGGATAGAAACAGAACCCTTTATTATCTTAGATGGAAAATAATTTTGATAAAACACTTGAATTGAATTCTTGAGGAAAATATCCTTTCTTCTTCAAAAACATTTTTCCTTTCATAACATGTCATACAACATTAAAATAAAAGAAGTTGATTAAAAATAAACTTGAAAACTTGTAAAGGAAGCTTCTTTGAAGTAATGTTTTAAAAATCCATTCATGCCGTATAAGTTAAAAAAACATTCTTCGTACTTTTTTCGGAAAAGTCAAAAAGTACCTCGTACGAAAAACGACAAAAGATTCCTTTTATTTCTTTTACTAAAAACTCACCGAAGGGTAAAAATGGATTTAAACAATTGTAGGTGGATGAAAATAATATTACATATTGATGAAACATGGATGTGGATGATAAAATACACCCCAGTAAATACTTACGAATAAACAATCTCGGATAAAAATGAGATTGTGATATTTCCCTTACCTTAGGTCTGATTTGCTTTGTTCGTGTCCAAAGCTCCTGTATAATGGTTTAAATAATATTATTGACTTATTCCAGAATCATACATATTGATATGAGATCATATATGGTCATATTATTAGCTTCTTGTTAGTAATATTTCATTGTTACTTGTTAATCGGGTCTTTATAACTTTTTGTTCTTATGCGTGTTTTGTCGAATAAATTCTTATTCTTATCTTTAGGTTATAGATAATTCATTTCCAGAATGGTATTAGTGTATTATATACCATATTCATTCATTCAATTCATTTATAAAATCATTATGAAATGAAGATCATGTAGAACGAGTCGCATCACATCGTGGAGACGGTATTCCGTACGTACGCACGAGTGATGATATCGTTCCTATGATCGTGGAATTGTATTGAAGTATATATATATATTATTTCAGTATCAATATTTCTTAATAATAATCATATATAGTTACTTATTACACCATTATACCCATCCTTGTATGGTGATGGTGGAAAATAGATTACACCACGGCGTGGAGACGGTATTCCGTACGTACGCACGCGCGGTGATTTCATTTTTCCGTAGGATGGATAGAAGGTGAATTAGGGTTGATTCATATTTATAATAACATATCAGTATGTAAGTAATACTGATGTTATTACTTTATCATGAAACAACTAAAGAAGAAGAAGTTGAAGAAGAAAGAAATTGAAAAGATCGGTAATGGATATTACCTCTTCTTTGGAACGCCTCTTTGAATCCTCCACTTAAGGAACTAAGATTGGTCTTTGGAGAAGACCAGGACCTCCAGGATTATTCTAGGGAAGTGGAGAGGAGAAAATGGCAGGGGTTGGCCGAGCTTGAGTGCTCAAATTGGTGTGAGGAGGAGGGGGAGGAGGTGCCCTTTTATAAGGGAGGAGAGGGGCACCTTAGGAATATCTCAAAATATTATTTTATATTAAAGTCAAAATCGGTTTATAATGGTTCCAAAGGGTCTTATTTCGAAGATAAAGTGGGGATGGGTCGAAATTCTATCAACCAATAGGATTTAGACAAGTTTAGGGTATTATTTTAACCTTATCAATTAGATTTAACTCTAAGTTAATTAATTTAACTTTTACCGTGTCTTTTTTGGTTTCTTTCACTATATGGTTAATACACTTACTATAACATGCCAAACGAACCCCAAATTGTTTATTATTAATATATATATCCTTATCTAAGTCATTTGGCCGAACCTTAGATTTTTAGGAATAAAATAACAATTAATAATATAATATTTGATTTAAAAACTATTTTGTGTCAATTTTGACACTATTTGATATATGATTTTTGTGAAAGTCATAACAGAATTATATGTTCGAACCAAGTTGATTAAATCAATACTAATATATCATAGTAACCTAGAAAATTAGTGGAATTCATAAAAAGTCTCAAATTACATTTAGTATGGTATTTATATTATCAATTTTGTCAATATTTCATTAACAAGATAATTACTGCATCATCTTTGTGTCATAAATAAATTAAATTATTTGATGTCTAAAAATTACAAATAAAATACCATCATTTAGGAAATCGTTTTAGCTTTCTAATGAATATTTACAATAGAATTTATCTTATGTATAACCTTATATTAAAAATGATTTACTTATTAAACATTGATTTTAACTATTTTAACCCTTCTTTAAATAAATTAATAATAAATGTCCTAATCTTATCCAAGTGGGCCTAAATGGTCATATTTTATTCCTAAGTTTGTTTTTGGTCGAATTACACTTGTTCAATAGAATTAGGACATGTGTTAGGGTAATATTAATATCATATTTACCCTTAGTTACCCTATTTACTATTAACCGCGGTAAAAATAGTAAAAAGTTACTATTCACCAAAAAATTATTTTCATCTCATTGAACCACATTTTAGTCCTTGATATTAACCGTGTCTCTCGGATTTTTGAAATTCCATTCACAGAAGCGGTAAAATTAAGTTTTATGCAAAATTCAGGTTTTAACCTACCACTTAGTGGTTTCACTATTCATCAAAAATTGAAAGTTTTCAGAAAAATACCAAAATTTCACCCTAGGATAATTTTGATATTCTGAGTCCAAAAATGAAGTCCATTTTGAAAAATAAAATTTATAAAATTTCAAAAAGTGGTTATTACTATTCATAACGGCTAGTTTTAATAGCATATTGTTGTTTAGTGAAACTCGGTATTGCGTACGACGCAAGCTATCGAGGAAGGTCGCGATTGCGTGTAAAGCAAGTCAAGCAAGTGTTGTGTAGAAAAAGATTCCTTTGATGATTTATATAACATAAAAGTCTCGGGTGTTACATCAAGCACCTAGTGCCGAACACTCCCATTCTATGGGAGAGGTTGTTCCCCCTTAGTTACTAGCTCCTTCCTGCTCCTTCTTCCATAGGCTATGATGGCTTGAGGTGACCTTACACCCAAGACTCTTCGGGTAGGTCTCGGAGGCTGTGATGGCTTGAGGCGACCTTTAGCCCAAGACTCTTCTGGCAGGCTTACCGTTCCCAAGAACCTTCGGGATGAGGCCCAGGTGTCTGCGGGCGGGTTAGTGGTTGTGGCCCAGGTGTGTGCGGGCGAGATGCGTGGTTGTGAGGCCCAGGTGTGTGCGGGCGGGATGCGTGGTTCGGCCCAGGTGTGTGCGGGCGGGAAGAGTGTGGTAGCGTCAAGATGTTTGCCGTTAGGAAGAGAAGCATCTAATTAAGTGGGAAATGGTGCGGGGTAACCAATACTTTTGTTCTATATATATACTAAACTTGTTTGTGTTACTTGGTGAGTGTGACCAGGGAGGCTGGGTGGATAGTTTTTCCTTGTTAGTTTCTGGTTCTTCTGTTTTCTCATGGGACCTTAGGGTGTCTCCCCACTTTTGCATGAGAGCTTTAGGTTTCCCTACTATGTATACTTGTATGATCACCCTACGTTTTCTTTCAGGTTTCCAGGAGGACTACAAGGGCCGTGCGGGACCCTACTAGTCGGGCAGTTGGAGTTGTTGCAGTTGTTGTTTTCTTGTTTTCTTTGGCATTGTACTTTTGAGCTTCCTTTTACTTGTACCTTGTTATAAAAATTGTTTAAACATGCATGTAGGCTTGGTTTAGGTTTATTTATATACACTTGTTCTTTTCCCTTTTTGGTGGTTGACTTGTCCTATTTCCCGATCCAAACTAATAAAAAAAGGGTAATGCCTCCCATATTTGTGAAAACTCATACCCTTGGTGCTAGTCGCCAACCCGAGGCCTACTGGAGGCGGGACTCGGGGGTCATTATCTCCCTTTCACCATTGCCAGCTCAGGAGGGGCATCTTTGGTGGGAGGGGGTCGTGACAGAATGGTATCAGAGGCTGATGGTTGAGAGATAGGATGGAGTCTGGAGTTAGGCACAGTGAGGATTGCATGGGATGGTAGGGTAACAGTGTTCGTTAATCTTGGTGTGTGACATAGGCCAGGGAAGACCGGCTAGGTCACGGGATTTTAGGGCCCCCCGTGATCTGATGAAAGGACTCTGAGCCTACCGAACGACCAAGTGAGACTATATTGATTGCAGGGTTGATACCCTAGAGAAGGTACATACATCATCATGTTTGTGTTTTACTTGATTTGGGTGTTCTGGGAAATAAATTAAAATAAAATGATAATTAAAACTTTGTTTTTTTTTCATTAATACTTGGGCTTAGGCGTTCCCTGGTTACCGAACAACTATGGCACCTGGACGTCAACAGAACGGCAGAGGAGTGGGACACAGACAGTTTCACGCAATAGATGTGGCAACTCTAGCAAGGCCAGAGATCGAGAGAGATGTTTCTAGCTTTACTTAAATTCTCTTACTTATGTTTTGTTTAAATTCAAGATCATCACACTCCTTTGTTGGAACACTTTTGCTCATTCTCTGGGCCTGGACCTTGTTTTTTGTGAGTTTTAATGCTATGTTGTTTCCCGCTTTTCTTTAAATGTACGTGAAGAGCCCTATCATGTGGGGATGGGAAGACCTAATCCCTATTCGAGACGCATTAATGTGGATGCGATTTAACCCATGCAGGCGAGTCAGTGCCGCCTAAAGCGGATAATATCTCGACATGGGAGAAGGAATTCCTCAAGCCATGTGTCCGAGCAGTGTGTGTTGGAAAATCCTAATATATGGAAGTGGGAAGGCTTTGTCCTTAATTGAGACGCATTAATGCGGATGCGATTAAACCCGTGCAAGCGAGTCAGTGCCTCCTAAAGCAGATAATATCTCGACATAGGAGAGGGAATTCCTAACTCACATTATTAGGGTTGTCGGTTGTTTCTTGTTATGACAAGAGGCCTGAGAGGTATCTTGAGGGGTGGTTGTTCGGACCTTTCCCCCTGTTTATGGGTTGGTTTTAATTCTCGAGGACGAGAATGTTTTGAGAGGTATCTGGTGTAATGGCCCGGACCTCTCCGGTCCATTCCCTTGTTGAAATTGATGTGGTCCACACGGCGCGCGTAACAATGATAATTATTAATGATAAAAACGATGAAGAATTTCTAAAAAATTTAAAAGATGATTTGTCAGTTTATTAAATTAAATAATAAAGATGGTGATATAAAGTGCGTGATTAATTAAATTAAAAGGGGTTTTAATTCTAAATAAGAATTTAAAAAAATAAGGTGTTTAGTTTAATATTAATTGAGAAATTGATGGAATTAAATTAGAATAATAATAATAGGTGTTGTGTTATTAATATTATTCATAATATTAATGAGAAATTAATAAAATGAGTTATGATATTTATTGCAAACAAATGAAGATGCACAATGGAAGCATGGTGGTGCGTTAATAAAATTAAAGGTGAGTTCGTTATTATTATTATGTTAAATAATAATAATAATGGTGGTGTAAAAATATGTTGGGTTTATTAAATTGAATGACTATAATTTAATAAAAGTGGTTTCAATTTAATCAGTGTGAAAAAAAATAAATAGAATTAAATAAGTTGACGGATGTTACGCGACTTTGATGTGGCATGGTTGGATTCAGATATCCAATGCGGTGGTTTAATGTAGTCAATGCGATGAGCATAAATATTGTTGTTATTAAAAATAATAATGGTGATGAGTTAATAAAATAAGTTGAAGAATTGTTATTATTATTGAAAAACAATAAATAACAATGATGACGTAAAACTATGTGTGAGAGGTTAATGAAATTAAATGTATTAAAAAGGGGTTGAATATGTAAGTTATATTAATTTTGTTTTGACATTTAATTCAATTAAATGAAATGGTTTTGAGTCACATGGAATGATTTTAGTTTAATATGAGAATAATTATAGTAATCTAATTTCATGGAATTAAATTAGAACATTAATGATGGGTGTTATTATTAATTTTATTAATAATAACATTAAAGGAGATTGGAGAGAGAAAGAGTTAAAGGAAATAAAGATTTAAAAATTAATGCAATAAAACAAATAAGTTAAATTAAAAAGGAAATCAATAAGAGGTGGGGCGTGGTTGACATGGAGCCAAGGAGGCGCCACTTTTGTGGTGGCGTGGGATTGAGGAGGTTCTTTTGTAAGTCATTATTATTATATATTATAATAATGATTATAAGGTATTAATGGGAATAAAATTAAAAGAGAAATAAATGTAAAAGGAGGGAGTGTTTGTTTCAAATGTGAAAGAGACCAAATCACGTTTGATTTGGAGTTATAAAAATAAATAAATAAGTAATTATAATAATAATAAAATAATATTATTATTATTTTGGGTGATCAAAACTTAAAAAGTCTATAACTTCTTCATATGGTGTTGGAATGACGAACCGTCAGCGGAAGTGTAATCCTGTAATTAAGACGGTCATTTTAAGACCAGTGATGGATACCTTTATATGAGTTATGTCTTGGGTCAACGAAACACACATATTAATAAAATTAATGTCTTTTTTTAAAACGCGTGGAAACCGCATGACATGTCGTGTGTTGACCAGTCAAAACATGTAACGGGTGTACAGTCACACCGTGTATTCATCAATACACGCTGCATACTGTTTTACCTATTCGTTGGATATATAAGAAAGGGTCGCGGATTATATCCAGACCAATCACTTCTCCGCATGACGACACTCTTGGATGATCAAGAAGTCTTCCTCCTCTATCTTCTTTGTCCGAGCTCCGAATTACGATCCGTCAGCGGCCACAGGATCGTAGCGACGAGACGAAGATTCTAAGCCTGGACTTGTCACCTTTCCTTCCGGCCTTCCTTCTCCAGCTTCCATCCTTGGAGGCATTTGTCGGGTTTGGCGAAGGCGGAGGACACCGAAGGACGTCGTCGGAAGTGGCGTGATCGGGACCTTTTGAAGTAGGGATCTCACCTTTGTCTCTCTAATTTGTGTATCATGTGTGGTGGGTATCCTTTTGTTTTCATGATAAATGGTAGAACCTTTAAATAAATATAATAAATGGTTAAAGAATGGGGTTGGGAAGTTAGTGATTGTTGTTACCTTACTTTTTATATATCCTGTGATATTATATTTGTGAATTGAATGAGCTTCTACCTACTGAAAATCACAGTCGTTGGGGGCCTTTGCTTATGCAATTAAATTTTGCCCTCTCCTTCTATATTTTCTTATGGATGGAAACTTCATGAAATGTGGAAATTGGTTAATCACATAAAGTTGACTTTTTAAACGAAAATCTTGAACCCTTGTGTGATCACCCCCGTTGAACCAAAATGGAATAATGAACATGTGGGTGTTGGCTTGGTTATGTGGCATGTGTTGGGGGTGTTTTGTGGGCTGTTGTGGTTTGGGTGAGCAGTGGGGCTGCGACGTTTGGGTGGTAATCTTATTGGAATGGTTGATGGTGGAAACGTGGAGGTGTGAAATGTTTTGTAAACGATGGGGTTGAAATGGGAAGTGGTTGGTTGTGGAAAATGCCTTTATTTATGAAAAGTGTTTTGATTATGAAAAGTGTTTTGAAGTAAAAAGGTGTTTTCAAATGCGGAAATGTTTTGTGTGTGGAAAGGGTTTTATGTGTGGAACTTTGAAATAAATGAATGATGGAATGTTGTATGGTTGTGATAATCTTTTGTAAATGAAATGGCATGTGGTTGCTTGCGTTTTACATAACCTTGGTTGTGGATGGCAGGGATATGTTTGTGAAAGGTTTTGTCTGGATGATAGTTGCCCAGTGGTAATAATTTTATTAGACCATTGCATGAAACAGGAAAACCTAAATGGTGTTGGGGGATGATTGTTTGGTTGTTGATGCATGCTTCGTGGTAGCAGTGCCGAGGAACATGCTCAATTTCTCTTTTTAAGAAGACATAGGTTGGGCTGTGTGTTTGGTATATGTATATATATAATTGTATCTTTGTGTTTTGTCGCACCACACCCATGTCAAGCACCTAGTGCCGAACACTCCCATTCTATGGGAGAGGGTGTTCCCCCTTAGTTACTAGCTCCTTCCTACCCCTTCTTCCATAGACTATGATGGCTTGAGGTGACCTTACACCCAAGACTCTTCAGGTAGGTCTCGGAGGCTGTGATGGCTTGAGGCGACCTTTAGCCCAAGACTCTTCGGGCAGGCTTACCATTCCCAAGAACCTTCGGGATGAGGCCCATGTGTCTGCGGGCGGGTTAGTGGTTGTGGCCCAGGTGTGTGCGGGCGAGATGCGTGGTTGTGAGGCCCAGGTCTGTGCGGGCGGGATGTGTGGTTTGGCCCAGGTGTGTGCGGGCGGGAAGAGTGTGGTAGCGTCAGGACGTTTTCCGTTAGGAAGTGCAGCATCTAATTAAGTGGGAAATGGTGCGGGGTACCCAATACTTTTGTTCTATATATATACTAAACTTGTTTGTGTTACTTGGTGACTGTGACCAGTGAGGCTGGGTGGATAGTTTTTCCTTGTTAGTTTCTGGTTCTTCTGTTTTCTCACGGGACCTTAGGGTGTCTCCCCACTTGTGCACAAGAGCTTTAGGTTTCCCTACTGAGTATACTTGTATGCTCACCCTACGTTTACTTTCAGGTTTCCAGGAGGACTACCAGGGCCGTGCGGGACCCTACTAGTCGGGCAGTTGGAGTTGTTGCAGTTGTTGTTTTCTTGTTTTCTTTGGCATTGTACTTTTGAGCTTCCTTGTACTTGTACCTTGTTATAAAAATTGTTTAAACATGCATGTGGGCTTGGTTTGGGTTTATTTATATACACTTGTTCTTTTCCCTTTTTGGTGGTTGACTTGTCCTATTTCCCGATCCAAACTAATAAAAAAAGGGTAATGCCTCCCATATTTGTGAAAACTCATACCCTTGGTGCTAGTCGCCAACCCGGGGCCTACTGGAGGCGGGACTCGGGGGTCATTATCTCTCTTTCACCATTGCCAGCTTAGGAGGGGCATCTTTGGTGGGAGGGGGTCGTGACATTCGTTCTCTATTTATCCTGGAAGCACGAAGATGTATAGGGACCCGAAAGAGTACATATGGTGGGATGGCATGAAAAGAGATGTTTCTGAATATGTCTCTTGATGCTTTGTTTTTCATCAAGTTAAAGTTGAGAGACAGAAGTCTAAGGGGATGTTACAAACATTACCCATACCCGAATGGAAATGGGAAAACATCACTATGGTCTTTGTCAAAGGACATCCTAAAACATCCAAAGGAAATAATTCTATCGGGGTCATAGTTGATTGTCTTACAAAGTCTGCACACTTCATTGCTATTAGAGAGGATTTCTCTCTAGATCAGCTTGTCAGGATATATGTAAAGGAAGTTGTAATATTTCATGGAGTACCACTTTCTTTTATATCTGATCGGGATCCAAGATTTACCTCGAAGTTCTAGTGATGTCTTTAGCATACTTTGTATATAGAGTTGAGTTTCAGCACTGCTTATCATCCTCAAACAAACGGTCAGTCTGAGAGAACAATTCAAACTCTAGAAGATATGTTGAGAGCTTGGTCTAGGGATTTCAAAGGTGGTTTGGATCAACACCTACATTTGGTGGAATGTTCTTATAATAATAGCTTTCACTCCAGTATTAATATGGCTCCCTATGATGCTCTCTATGGAAATAAATGCAGGACTCCAACTTGTTGGGATGAAGTTGGGGAAAGAAAGTTAATGGACATGATATTGTTGATGAGATGGCAGAAAAGGTCCGATCTATTCAACAAAACATAAGAGAAGATTAGAGTCGACAGAAAAGTTATGCCGATAACCGAAGAAAAGACCTAGAGTTTGAAGTTGGTGATAAAGTGTTCTTACTAATATCTCCCTAGAAGAGGGTCATGCCATTTTGAAAGAAGGGGAAGTTGAGCCCTAGATATATCGGTCCTTTCGAAATAATGGATCGTGTTGGAAAGGTAGATCACCAATTGGATCTTCCACCGAATCTATCTCAAGTTCATTATGTGTTCCATATATCTCTCTTTAGAAAGTACATACCTAATCCTTCACATGTACTAGGCTCAGAAGTTGTATCGCTGGAGCAAGACCATTCTTATAAAGAACACCCGATAGAGATTTAAAATCGTAGTGAAAAAGTCCTCCAAAATAAGCCCACTCGATTGGTGAAAGTTTTATGGAAGAACCACCAATTAGAATAAGCTACATGGGAGCTTGAGGATATTATGAGGGAGAGGTATCCTCATCTGTTTGTTACAATGTGACGAATTTCGAGGGCGAAATTCATTTTCAGGGGGGAAGAATGTAACACCCGAGACTTTTATGAGAAATATTTTGCTTTTATGTTATATAAATCGTCAAATGAATCTTTCACTACACACAACACTATCTTGGCTTGCATTACATGCAACTGTGGCCTTCCTCAATACCTTCCGTCATACGCAATATCGAGTTTCGCTAAACAACGATATGCTATTAAAATATTATTAAAACTAGCCATTATGAATAGTGATAACCACTTTTTGAAATTTTGTAAATTATATTTTTCAAAATGAACTTCATTTTTGGATTCGGAATATCAAAATTAGCTTAGGGTGAAATTTTGGTACTTTTTGGATAACTTTCATATTCTGATGAATAGTGAAAATAACTAAATTTCAATTAAAAAAACATTTTAATCGAAATAATTAATAGTGATAAATTTTTAATTTGACTGGTTTTAAAGTATATTTAGAATAAATTTTTACAATTTAATACCATGTTGTTCATTAGATGTAATTTCACATTTAAACCAGAAATAAACAAGTGTCAACCATTTGATAGTTATTATCTTTTAAAAACACGTAATTTGTTTTCACGACGGGAATTAATTTTTAAATTAGTTAATGTGACTGATATGTTTTTAATTTGGTAAAATAAACATCATTTTTGAATTCATAATATCAAATTTATCTTAGGCCTAATTTTTGGTATTTTTCTGGAAACTTTCATTTTTTGATGAATAGTGAAACCACTAAGTGGTAGTTAAAAAAAACAGAATTTTTCATAAAACATAATTTTAACGCTTTTGTGAGTAGAATTTAGAAAATCCGAGAGACACAGTTAATTTTATGGACTAAAATGTGGTTCAATGAGATGAAAATAATTTTTGGTGAATAGTAACTTTTTACTTTTTTTACTACGGTTAAAAGTAAATAGGGTAGATAAGGGTAAAAATGATATTATTATTACCCTAACACATGTCCTAATTCTATTGGATAAGTGTAATTCGTCCAAGAACAACCTTAGGAATAAAATATGACCATTTAGGCCCACTTGGATTAGATTAGGAAATTTATTATCAATTTATATAAAGAAGGGTTAAAATAGTTAAAATCAATGTTTAATAACTAACAAATTTTTAATATAGGGTTATACATAAGATAAATTAGACTATAAATATTCACTAGAAAGATAAAATGATTTACTACATAATTGTATTTTATTTGTAATTTTTAGAAATTAAATATGTTAATTTATATATGAGACAACGATGATGCATTAATTATCTTATTAATGAAATATTGACATAATTGATGTTATAAATACCCAAATAAATGTAATTTGAGACTTTTTATGAATTCCAATAATTTTCTAGGTTAATATGAAATTCTTTTATTGATTTAATAAACTTTTTTCTAATTATTAATTCAGTTAGGATTTTTAAAAAAATAAATTACTAAATAGTGTCAAAAATGACATTAAATAGTTTTTAAAACAAATATTATATTATTAATTGTTATTTTATTCCTAAAAATCTATGTTTCGGACTAATGTCTTAGATAAGGTTATATATATTAATTATAAACAACTTGGGATTTGTTTGGCTTGTTATAGTATGTTTATTAACCTTATAATGTAAGAACACAAAAAGACACGATAAAAGTAAAATTATCTAATTGAATTTTAAATCTAAATGATAAGGTTAAAATAGGAACCTAAACATGTCTAAATTCTATTTTATGAGAGTATTTCGACCCATCCCCACCTTAGCTTCTAAATAAATCAATTTGGAGCTATTTAAAACCGAATTTGGCTTTACAATAAAACAATATTTTTAGTTTTTCCAAAGGAGCCCCTCTCCTCTCTTATAAAAGGGCACCTCCTCCCCCTCTTCCTCACACCACATTGAGCCTTCATGTTCTGCCAACCCCTGAAAATTTCTTCTCTCCACTTCCATAGAGACATCCTAGAGGTCCTGGTATTCTTCGATGACCAATTTTAGTGTCCTAAAAGGAGGTCTCAATGAAGCGCTTCAAAGAAGAGGTAATGTCTGTTACCGATTCTTTCATCTTTATTTCTTCTTCCACTTATTATTCATTAGTTGTTTCATTATTAAGTAATAACATCAGTATCACTCATATACTGATATTTTATTATGAGTACGAAATAAACCTATTTCACCATCTATCCATCCTATGGAAAATGATATCACCACGCGTGCGTACGTACGTAATACCGTCTCCACGCCGTGGTGTAATCTATTTTCCACCACCACCTTACTTGGATGGGTATAATGGTGTAAATAATAACTATATTTGATTATTAAAATTTTATATTGATTATGAAATTGTATATATACACTCCATTACAATTTCACGATCATGGGAACGATATCATCGCTCGTGCGTACGTACGGAATACTTTCTCCATGATGTGATGTGACTCGTTCTACATGATCTTCATTGCATAATAATTATATAAATGAATTGAATGAATGAATATATTACACTAATACCAATCTGTAAACGAGGTATCTATAACCTAAAAATAAGAATAAGAATTTATTCGACAAAACACGCATAAGAACAAAAAGTAATAAACACCCGAATAACAAGTAGTAATGAAATATTACTAATAAAAATCTAAGAATATGACCATATATGATATGAAAAAAATATGTATGATTCTGGAATAAGTCAATAACATTATTTAAATCATTATACAGGAGGTTCAGACACTTACGAAGAAAATCAGACCTACGGTAAGGGAAATATCACAATCTCATTTTTATCCGAGATTGTTTATACTTTGGTATTTACTAGGGTGTATTTTATCATCCACATCCATGTTTCCTAAATATGAAATATTATTTCCATCCAACTAAAATTTTTTAAATCCATTTTTACCCTTTGGTGAGTGTATAGTAAAAGATATGAAAGGAATCCTTTGTCGTTTTTCGTACGAGGTACTTTTTGACTTTTTCGACAAAAGTACAAGAAGAATGTTTTTTAACATATACGGCATGAATGGATTTTTAAAACATTATTTCCAAGAAGATTTCATGACAATTTTTTATGTTTATTTTTAATCAACTTCTTTTAGTTTAAAATTGTATGACATGTTAAGAAAGGAAAATGTTTTTGAAGTAGAAATGATATTTTCCTCAAGAATGGAGTTCAATTATTTTATCAAAATTATTTTATATCTAAGATAATATGGGGTTCTATTTCTATCCCTATTATTACATTGATTTGATTATGCTATGATGGAATTATTTTTATGAATTCCTTTATCTTATATTAATTCTTTTATGATGTCATGTTATTTAAAAATCCCATTTTTATTACATGGGTTATGTAATGATGTATGATTTATGATTTTGTGGCACACATATGAATGGTATCATTATGAGATGGGTGGGACCTATATCTCCCTCCAATGAATTGGGTAATGATTTCATATCTCATGAGATAGACATGGCTTGAACAACCGGTTAAATCGGTTCAGTGAAACAGGACTGAAACGAGGAATGAACTCAGTTCAGAAATGGACTTTGTGCACTAAGATAGTGTTGGAAATGAGTTTTGACTAATAAGAAATGATTATCTATGATTATGTGTGTATACCACAAAGTTTCTTGTTTTTTTATGATTATTGGGATTAAATTTCACTACTATGATTTATCCCATGTTATGAAATTATGATCTCTTTTGCAGGTTAAGATTTCCAAAAGATATGTTCTTAAGAATATGATGTGATTGATATTTCTTTTCTTTACCCTTACTTAGCATTTGAGAACACCCTTTTGTATGTTTTTTCCCCAGGTCAAGAAGAAGGTTATTAAGTAAGATATGCCAAAACAGACTATAGATATGATGAAATAAATGGGAGACAGTGTAGACGCTTTATGAACCAGTTGTTTATGTTTCCCAGTTTCTAAAGACACTATACCTATACTATCTTTTCATGGTTTTGTTATATTTTTTAATAAGTATGCTTCAATTTTTAAGTAATAACAATTTTTGTAAAGTATGGGTCATTATAGTCTTGATATCATCACTAGTATTGAAGAGGGAACTAGGGGAACAATTTTGTGATTCAGTTTATCTTTATTTATGGAATGCTCATATTTGGCCAATTTCATGTCCATCAGGTCATAAATTGTTTGAAAAATTCTACTTGGGGTCTCATGATGTTGTTATTTTCAATAAGTCATGGTAGAAGATACAGTTGTTTCATACATTGATGGATTCTATAACATCATTCTCCTACAGTCAAACCTATTCATTAGTGTATATAGGATGATAAATTGAAATTGGTTGTTATTCAAAAATATTTGATGGAAATGAAAATAAATAGAGAAATGATTTTGGAGAATATAATTGTTCCTATTAATCTTCAATATGTGAAATAAATAATTCATTAGGATAGCAATGAGTAATCCATAAACATATTATTTTTTGAATGGAAAAACTATTTGTTTCCAGTCATAATATTTGAAATAGTTTCTCTCCTTCTTTACATTATACTAACAGAATTACTATTATCGTCACTGTTATTATGAGGCATGAAATTATATTGAGAGTTTAAAGGGTTTGGAGGTTGTATTATTTTTTTATTTCATGTGATGGTAAGAGTATCCCATATAAAATATTTATTTATTTGTGCTAATGTAAATGGTGGACACATGGTATTGGAATTCTGATAGATATCCTCCTCATACTATATTGTGGTTGAATAGTACTATAAAACCCATGGAAATTCAAGAGGGGAGTCATTTTATAAAACTCTACACTGAAATATTATATTTATATATCCAAAAAATTTGACTTATATTAGTAGTATTTATAGTGAAGGAAGTAAAAATTTCCACTTTGAGATGATGTCTAAGATGCATTATTTTTAATCAATTTTAATTTATGAGGGTTGGTAATGATGTCTCCCCTAATATAGTGATAAATAGTAAATTAAATTTTATTATTTATTTTATGAATTAGTGATCTATATTTGTAGATTATTTTTGTTCATGGTGAATGTAGGTCTATGGAGTTATTGTATAATGCACTTGATTTTTATAGCATTAAATTTCATTAATTTTCACAGAATGGTGCCACATTGATATGGGAATTCCATGATATAATCATATATCACTATAATGTTATATTAAATATTATAAACGGGGGAATATTTATGTTGAATGGTAAAGGATTAGTGTCAACCAACTCTTCATATGGTTTTATTTCAATTTTTAATAGTAAATTTTATCCATTTATGGCTTTCATTTTAGAAGTAAGGTACTAGATGATGTCATATAGTTCACATGGGATTTCCTCAAAGTACAATCCTTTATTAGAGGTAAATGTATGATTATGATATGTTGGTTTTATTAGGTCTAATATTTATTACATACACGAGTTATCCTAGGCTAGTATACTATAAGTTTCAATGTATATTTCTTTTATGGAATGAATTACTAATATTGATTAGCCATAAGTGCTACATAAATTAGATTCATAGAAATTGTGTTTATTCCAAGACTATAATTTACACTTGAATGTTTTTAGTTCCCCTCTTCTTGAAATAAATTCACATGAGTATGGATATCATCCATAGTGTTGGAGTTATACTCAATGAGCATATTTCTTCTTAGTATCTCAGTTCCGATGTTATCACGAGTTTTTTAATTAGACATCAAATTTATAAAACCTCCCCACCAATGATAGAGTAATAAATTTAATGTTACCAAAGGTATTATTTATTTTCAATTAGTATTTCCACCTATAATATGTTAAGGTGGAATCTTGGGTGATATAGAATTAATCTACACAAATAATGTAGAATAGATTTCATCATATAGGTATCTAGAAAGATATATTCTAGGTATCATCGAATATATTAAATAAATTAATGTGATGATCTTCATGTCTATGGAATTTCATTATAGTGAATAATCTTTTTCATTAATATTTTGGATGGAGGAGATGAATTATTTAGAGTAGTTTATTACTACATCTATACTGGAAAAAATTACGAAGAGGGATAAAAATGATAATAAAGGGTGAAGCTATTTAATAATGGAAACCCCTACGATTGAGTAAAAATAATGTTATTTATTTTATTCTGTGTTTTTAGTACATGAAATATGATTATTTTATTATATATGGATATTTATTTATTGAATAAGAGTTTTACATGACCTGGAAAAGAATTTTATAAGATTACTCTAATATTGAGTATTTTATATGGCCCAACACATTATAACTATTATTGTATGAGGATAAAATAATTCCAATATTTCTAATAATAAATTTAAAGAGTTTCTTATTATATAATAACTATTTAGATTTCTTGGAAGAAATCACATTCCATATTTAATCAACAGATAGAAATTTTAATTTCGGAGCTCATAGAAAAATTGATTATTGCATATTATAAGGCCTTACTAATAGATAATATGAATATAATATTAATATAACACATTAGATTCTACGTGTAAATATTTTTAGTTTCCATAAGTATTTTAGATCAATTTAATAAGCTTATGGATCATTAAAATTCACCATTTCAGAGTAAATATTTAAAATACTGAGTGTAAGCCTCTATCAGAGGAATTTTTAGACATAATAATATAGAGATCTAAAAAATCAATAACTAGGCCCTAATATTCTATAAATAGAATATTTATGAGAAATACACTTTATTAAAATTAACTATCTGAAGAAATATACTATCATTAATCACAATACATTGTGAATTTAAATCCTGGAAGTTCATAGTATGTGGCTCTAATACATAGTGTAAATTTGATGTGTATGGTAGATGAATAATAATGTTTCTAGATTTTGAATATCTCAAAGATGAAATTGTATTGGATAATTCAATAATTCTTCAATCATGTTATAAGAATTAAGAAACAGAAATTTTTGTTTGATCCATTATAGACAAGAAAAAGGAGCTAATTATCATCTGTGGAAAGGGAATATCATAGAAAAATGATAAATTGTGTATTTATTATTTTTTAATAATGAGGAAATAAATTTCTATTGTTGTTTAAGTATTTATTTCATGTTCAATAGAATTTAATATTATCATATCCATAATCCAATATTATTTTTATTAGCATTATATGATGATAACCACAAAATTTATTTCATGAATAATAAACTAATGTAATTGATTTTTCAATAATATTGAAAATGAATTTTGATCATGATATTGTAACTATTTATTGAATAATACAACATGGTGGTGTGATATTCTATGATTATGGATTAAATGTCCTTAATATTGATGCTTGTTAATAATTCATAGATTATAAAAATGTGATTTATTCTATATTTTATATATCTGTTAATGAAGAATGTGTTTCAGGTTGCAAAAGAAGTGATATATTTATATATATTCATATAGAAATATGATTATAAGTGGAAATTTTAATGACAATTTTTACCATAATATTTCATTATTTATAAATAATAAATAACATTTTATCCTTCCATGTTTGAAAATTGAGTATAATTTTTTTTGGTATTTTTAGAATACTCTATAGGTTCAGAAATTCAGTGATGAGAATACATCGAAACATAGAGTATGTATAGTATAAAAATTATTGTATAGTAAAATATATTTTTTATTATCAACAAACCATTTATATAATTTGTAAATGAAAAAATATATTTAATATATCCGACATTAAATTTTATTATATGTAGATTAGGTAGAAGAATAATGGAAATGGTGGTAGCAGTTATATGTAAAATTTGTTTGAGTAAACTAGGGAATCAATCAATGAAACATTAGGTTGAATACTCTACTATATTTTATATATAATATTAAAATTATAATGAATAAAAATTATCATCGAGTCAATTCCACCTACAAGGCCATGATGAAGAAGATATATTTTTAGTTTAGTGTGTAGTGAATGATTCTTTGTAAAATTTGATTCTATGGATATTTTTAAAGGACAAGATACATCATCCAAAATTTAAAACATTAAAGTCTTAAAATTAATATAATATGCATAAGTAGGAGATATATTTGTGTGTAGTGACTTCTAAAGGTTTATTTAGATATACTTCAATATTTCTAAGCTAAAGTGAAACTAGTGGGAATTGTGTATAAAAAACATATAGAATCTTCAAATGTAACATGTCAAATTTGGTGACTACATATAAGTTATATTTTGTTAAAAATATTATATAATGAAACATTCAGAACTACAATTAGAATGAAAATTAGATTCAATGAGAGAATTTGTAACTTACTACAAATGAACATGGGAAAAATTGGAATAGATATAAATATGAAAATTAAAATATTTTTATCGGACTCATGATTAAAACACAAAATCCAAAAAAACCCTATCACTATATTTATCAATTGAATGTTTGAAATTCATTTTTAGTATGAAATATTTCTAATTTTACCATAAATGGTTCCGTGTATATTTTAAATTATCATTTTTACATATATATTTTTTATGTTCCATTGCTCAAAAGATCCAATCCTTGAATAAGGTAGATCATTCCATCATGAAATTTAGATCATTGATCATTGATCTTTGATTTATGGTTGTTAGTAATGGAATTCAAAAAGCATTCCATTATCCCTTCATTCATGTGAATAATGAGAACTCCATCAACAAAATGAGAGTGATCCAATCCTTTTATTACATCAGATTGTCATTCGGAAAAAAATGGTAGATAATAGAGTTAAAAATTTAGTAAAATGATGTTGTGTACTATTCAAGATTCATAGATTCACTTATATTGTAATGTTATAATTTTTAAAAATGAGTATAGTAATCTATAATGTAATAATCGCCATTTTAAACAAATTCACTCACTTATTACTTAATTAAACATTCCATAAATTAAAAAAAATATCTCCCACATCTTCATCTATAATATATTATGTGATAAAATATCAACCATTTAATCAATCTATTTGCTCACCAAATAATTTAACAAACTTCAAACATGTTACGTTTGTTCGAAAAATATAATGATTCGTACTCTATTTCAAGATAAAACAAACAAATATTTTCATGATAAATATATTCAAAAATCATTTTTCTAAACTAGAATAATATTATATAATTATTTAACATATGATATATCACACCAAGACATTCATCAGCCCCACACATGTAGGCAAAGTCTTCTTAAACTCACATTCATAATAATAGGTGGAACCATGGTAACACTTAGTGTGTGAACCTCAAGGGCGATATATTGATAGTTCTGATTGAATACCATTGTCCATGATTAGATTATAGAAACCCAAAATGGCCCAAATGGGACTCTTACATATATATAAATAGGACTACCTCTGAGGAATATGTTATGTGTAATATAAACTCTTTGTCTCTTGAGATCTCATAAAGTATGATGCACACTTGTGCATAATTATTTTGAATCTTTATATACTTTATAACCTTACATGATATAATTACCTTATTTTCTCATGTACATGAATTTAATGAATATAATACCATCATAGTTAATAAGGAAACACCTGATTTCTCTTCCTTAACACATAAGATATACATAATATCATTATTATTCAGCTACATCCAAAGTAAAAATGACACGCACAAAACAAGCTACCTCAAAAGCACATCAATGAAATGTTTCATTCATTTCATAAAAGTGCATGATCAAATAGAACCCATTGATAATGATCTCATGTTTATAGATAAATAAACAAGGTTATAGATTAGAACAAGAAATAACATTTTAAAAATATGTTTTATCCTATTATAATATTAGTGGTAATGATCTCATTTACTCGAGATCACCATGTGTGATCCTCATGGGAGAAAGTATCAATGATAATGTGCCCTAAAAACCTAATAGTCAAACATCATCTTTGAACTACTAGTATAATTTATATAGACCATTAGACTTATATTTATGTTTACTATCATAGTATCTTAACTATCTCATTAAATCATGGGACTGATATATCCTTTTTATACGATGAATAATCTATGGACATAACCATATAAATAGTTGATGTAGAAGTTTCAAAAAAATTATGGAAATTATAAATACATGTATATATAAAATTGTTTGCATGGAATTGTAATCCAATTATATAAGGGATTTGTTTATTTGGAACCCACTCACTACACTCCCACTTTCACTTCCACCAAATGCTAATAATTATAAAAATTCTATACCTCACATGAGTATCATTATTCTACTATGATATGTATTTAGTCATGGTTCAACCACATTATCCCATGTGGATACTGTTCTTACTTTGAATTCACATATCAAATAAAAATCCATGAAGAGATGAATCATGCGAATTATATTCATTCACCTCTGGTGTGCACTTGGATCCTTGGAAAGAAGCATTGAGGAAATATTATAATATTATTATATTACTATGTCTTCACTAAAAGTTACAATGATATGATATGAATAAAATATATTTATCAAAACCATATCATTATCTATATATTTAGCCAATATATACTAGGATTCTATTTTATAATCGGGAACCAGAACCAACTTCAAGTTCCTTTATCTCATTTCACAAACATTAATTAAAAAATAAAATTCATCAATGTGCATTAATAACATCATCATATTTCTAGAATCTAGCATAATTAAATCTCCAAATGGCTAGATCAAAATATCCTCCAAAGAACATGAATCAATCTTTATACACAAAATGTTCATTATAAATTTTTTTATTGTAGCCTAATGTAGCTTTCCTGGAATGAATTGATATATTTTCACAATAATGAAAGAAAATTCCCCTTAAAACCAAGTATATTCAATTTCATAATATTATTGATCCCACTAGTAAAGAATAAGGTATTCAAATCATTCATTTGGTATCCTTCTGTTTCAATGGAAACATTTTATGGGAGGGGTTAATTTCACAAGATACTAGAAACAATACTCATTGGGATTGGTCAATATTATAAATTTTGAGTACCCTATCAACATATGTACATTGACTTAGCCCAATCATAATGTGAGATCTATCTTGATAGCTCTTGATCAATATATTATTGGTTTTTTCTCTTAGGTTTTTTCATAATGAATAATTAATTTATCTAATTCATAATATCCATTAAAACATTCAAATCATTTTATATTAACACTATGTCATCAACATATAATACTATCAAAATAATCTTACTAACACTATCTATTATGTAATAACATGTCAGGATTACATTCTTAATTAAACAAAAATATCCTCTTGATTCATCAAAGAGACCATTACATTATCAAGATTCTAAAATAAATCCATAAATATAACTCTATAGATTTATTACATTATTGGAACTATTTGATATTATAATCCATTTGGATTGTGTTATATATATTTCCACAACCAACATTCAATTTATAATTATAGTTTTTACATAAATTTTACAAATTTCATAATCATTGTGGGTTATTATTTCAATAAATATTTCTATGAATTTCTAAATTGTGACTAGAAATATGGTTTCATTAGAGTTGATTTCATGATATTCCATTATACCCTTAACCACTAGTTATTCTCTACCAGTTCTCACCTGACCATCAATATCGATCTTTTCCTTAATTTCCTATTTAAAAATAGAAATATTTATATTGACTAGTTCATTTATTGAAATCTAAACATAAAATCAGTATAGGGGATCAATATTGGAATGAAAAAATTGAATTATTCTAGTGTCATACTTTCCTAATTCAACATCTTTGTAGGTTATACGATCATTATTAAATAGGAATAAATTGTCTCTTGACTCAGTGAAACGAATAAAATATATCATTGGTTATCTAACCTCTCTAGTAGACCTGTGGATAACTTTTTTCTGGGGAACCTCTTTCTCTCCACATTTATATTCTGTATATTGTTCCCATACTAACTCTATTTGTATATGGAAAAATAAATTCATAAAATTCAATATTTCTATAACCATTTGAATATGAAATGTGTTCCCATTATAGAAATGTATCATGTATTACTAATATAACCTTTTTACATAAACTTTTATATATGTACTATTATAATATCCATAAGATAACATATAAAGATTCACTTCTAGATTTGAGATACTAATTTTTCACATTTTATAGTCTTCGCAAAATCCTTACACCGCTATAAACATATATTTGAATGTTTGGGATTATTATAATACCACATCTCCTATGAAATCCCAACTTTCACATTATTTATCAATCAGATTAGATTTAGTGACACAGTCAACAATGTATATCCCTAAAAGGACTGTAATCAAGTTTAATGAATCTTCCTTGATCTAACCATTCTAACCACAGTCAAATTACTCATTTCAATAATAGTATTATAATAGGGTTTATAATTATGAGTGAGTTATGAAATAATCCCACACTCCATAGATGATCTATGAAGTATTATTTAATATATTATCCTCCATTATCTATGTTTACTAACATAACCTTCATACCAATTTCAAATTAAACATTATTTTGATATAACAAAATAATGTCAAAGGAAGATAAATTATACCTCATTATTTATATTTATTCATATTTATTATATTCATTGGTTAATAAAGTACTAAAAACAACCACTTAATTCTAGTGGAAATGTACTAGATACACAAGTATAAAACATTTCCATAATTAATTGGATATTTCTTCTTTTCCACTTGATGTTTATTTGATCATTTTACCACATAAAAACTATGACTTACATCCATGGGTTTTAACTCAATTGAGTATAAATAAAATTATTGATGTATTTTTCCTAAAACTGTATCACTTAAATGACATATCCTAAATTTCTACTTGTTGGTTGGATATGATTCATTGTCACAAGACTTCTCATTTATTTTAAAAACAAGATTTTCATGTTAATGTATATGATACCCATACTTAATGTGGTCCAAACCATACCATATATTATCCTTCTAAAAAATTTAATTATAACATGATAAAATACAATTTATAAAATCAACATTTAAGTTACCCAAATAATATAAAAGACTGTGAATTTGTTATGTTAATTCGAAATATTTTAGGATCTCAAGTTGACATTTATTATCAATAATATTTTGAATATATTTAAAAATAAATTACATCATAATTATTATAAATTTGAATAATATAATCAAATTATAGTACTTTAAATCAATCACACATGGCTGTTCGACTCACACATATGGATAACTTTTCAAAATCACATATTTATCAGAATAAGTGGATATTGTGGATACACATATTTTTTTGAACTATAGGTCCTTATCTTGATATAATTGATTCGAACCCATAGTCGAAGATTAGAGTCTAGAAACCCATCATGGATCCCATGTAGATAACTAATGGCATACCTATAACCACCTCTTACAAACACATTAAGTGTAATATAACCTCATTATCTCATATTATATCATAAATAAGTATACAAATTTGTTCCCCCAAATTTTTTATGATTTATATATTCCATGATATTACATTAATTATTTACCTAATTGTATAATGGATATGGATTTTATGAATTTAATAACATCCTTTTTAACATTGTATATTGAAAAATATTTTCCTCAACTTGAGTGAAATATAATTATCTCTCTAATATTATACCAATTACATTTTTCCCAAGATATGTCCAATTCATGCTACATATCCATGATATCAATGGAATTTATTCCTTGAAATAATGTACATAGTAAAATGGTACACATTTTTTGCCAAAATCTTGTCCCAGGATCAATGAAAATGCTGATTTATAGTAATAACTATTGACACCTAAAACATTTAGTTCTTATGTTAAAGGTTTAAAGCTCGTTATCTCATTTATATGATCTCATTGTATGTGATATTGATGATAGTATGCATCATTAAAAATGAGCCTCCATCACCTGATAGTCATACTGTATCTATTTCCCAACATTGAGATGTAGTTAGAGTATTGAGAATATATTTATGATAATAATAAAAATCACTCATGGTACCCATTATAGTTAGTAAGTGTTATAGAATTTGATAAAAAATGTTAATTTATGAACATTATTTCATTTATAATTGATATAAATATATCAACACTATTTTTGTATGAACAATCATACATATATATCAAAAATTATACATGAACTTGTAATAATAGTAAATAAAGGACTTTGGTATAGGTAACCAATTATCAACATATACATCCCATGTGAGGCAATGCGTAGGTTTCCTAAGTGGGGATGATCCTCGTAAAAACAATAGTGAATTTTTTCACTTTTTGAAGTAACATTTCATAATGCTATTTAGTAGCGTCAAAAAAATGTGGATTCATTTACATCCTATTACCAGAAATATGATAAAATTAAATAATTTACATTTATTAAAATTAATTATTGGGTTTATGTAAAAAAAATTAATCCTAATTCATTCCGACCATCCTATGCATTTTTAGGAACTATATTAGGAATTTCAGGCATCTTTGGGTGGGAAGGATGTAACGATTCATTTCCCATTATTGATGGACATAACATGATAAATAAGAGGTAGAAGAACATTCAACGAAGCTCCCAATTAATAATTTATTTGTATATTATATGATATTTATATCTTCATCATATATTTCTATACACACCATATTTTTAATAGATTATCCTTATCTTCTTCATCCTTACCATCATCTTGATTTTCATTGTCTTTTAGATAAACATTTATGCTGGTTAAGGTAGAGAATCATAATGTAGTTATTAAATCATCATATGGCTCAGAGTAACTATGTAAATTTCCATCCAATGAATATCCTTTAATAAGGAAATCATAATAATATAATATATTTTTCTTCATGGTATATAATCAGGGAATAAAAACAATGTAATGTTTTTATCACTCCATGTAATTCCCTCTAGATGTTGTTTATCTATGGTAATAATCATGGAGTCCTGAATATCTTTCCATAAGTATGATCTTAATATAAGACAAGGAAAATTAAACTAATTAAATCATAGTAATTTTTCTTTTTGTTGTAAAACCAGTATTCGTATCATTGAAATCCTTTAAGATGAGGGATGTAATAATTCCCTCAAACATTTGGAAATTTATTGATTCTTCTATATCTTTCTTATAATCTATTACTGGTTGGGATTTGATGATTTTATAGGAGGTTGTTGTTGTTAACATTCCTCCAACCATGTGAGATGGGGTTTCACACTTAATATAAAAAATTAAAATACCATTATAGCCTTTATTAAACCTTCATGATTATATCATATCAAGTGTTTTATAAAGATACATTTTGGTTAGAGCTACTCACTAGGAATGGTTGTTCTAAAAATGAATGATTCATTTTAACCAAATGGAGAGGATTTGTAAAATAAATACTGGATTTATTTATAACATGGTCAATGGTTTGGTACTAAAAGTACATCATTTTTTATTGTAGTTATAGAAAGTCTTAAATAAACAAAAACCATTAATTTTCTTATCATTAACCCAAGAGCTGTAATGAAGGGATCTTAGTATACGTTTCTACCCCCAATGAACCTTATTCTCCAATGAGTGAGGTTAAATATAAATATATGAATTAAAAAACAAAATGATATGAATAATGGGTGGGCATCTGTATTATCTAGTGATGTTATATTACACATGAAATGAATACATATTGAATAATTACACAATTTTTGGACTTGGGGTTTCAGGAAATTGAAGATGTCTTCAAATTATAATAGAACAAAATATCACTTATAACCTTATTATGGTAAGTAATATACATGTAGGATATGTATATAGCCTTGAAATGAAGTGCATTCATTCCTATTTAAATACCTCAATAATTTCATATTGTGTGTTGTTGATATTCTAGAACATTATAGTTAATTTATCCCTAGATAACTCCTTCCACATGTCCATAGAATTCACATCATCATTTTTAGGGTTTATTTGATCATATGTTTACACTACATTCATTTCATAAAAACTATTTCAGATGATGTGGGTTTATATATAATTTAATTGATCAAATAAAATAATATAAGGTACGTTAGAGGTATATGGACCCATCCATAAAGGGGAAAGAGAACGAGTAATCACATGGGAGAATATCATAAATAACATGTCATAATTAGATATTGGAGACATATGAAATGTTCCAAAAATAAACAACATAACATAATCATAAGTGGAGGTTATCATCGAAGACATCATCATATTGTAGAGAGAGTCCTAAGGTGGATAATCATACACATTAATAACATACAATTCGTCTCAGAAGAAAAAACATCACCTAATGCAGTGGAGAACTATCTAGGATCACTGATAAAAAATTGTAACATATTATTTTTTCTACATTTGGAAAAATATTAATATGAAATAGACACAAAAATTTCCCAAGGGATGAAATGATTACTTAATATTTATTTCAAGCATAACCAAAATATAGATTTTTTTAAAGAAGTTATTTTAGAAGTTAATGTAAGTTATATATTACCAAAACAATGGGAATAAAGGTTTATCATATAATAATATGTGGAACATTTCAAATGAAACAAAAATATATCAATTATGGATGTGAGATAAATCATTGATGTGCTATAAATTAAAATATGACATTATTTTTGAATTTTATATACAACGATAAATTTTTATGAATAAACATTGTAAAAAGAATCAATTTAAATATCATATAAATAGATATAAGAAATTTATATTTAAATTATATTATGTCTATTTAAAAATATCTACTAAATATTTTTAAGGAGTATTTTAATATAATAGAAATATTTTGAAAATGAAACATTGAAAATATTCAGATGAGGTTTTTAATGTAAATTATACATAAAATAAATACTAAAAGGATAAATTTCTAGAAACATTGTATATGAAGTAAAATATGGACAAAATGGCCATTATAATACATTGAGTCATATATAATAATTTTATTGAAATATTTATAAGAACATATACAAGGGGGGAAATGATTTGTAAGGGAAACCACTAAAGATGATATCAAAAAGAAATTTCCTTAACATGAGTTTGACTCATAATGTAAATTATTTATTTTTAAAATTTATAAAATTATGTTAAATATAATTTTTTTGTCAGTTTGTTTTCATGGTTTTTCCTTTTACATTGTTTATTATCTTGTAATATTCAACAATAGAGTAAAATAGGTTTATACAAGATGTTTTGACTATATTATCCTCGAATGTCAAAAAATTACTTAGGTATATTAAAAAACGTTATAGTTATAATTATTAAATCAGTTATTGAATAATAAAAATGACATAATTAAAATTTTATACATAATATATATTTTTAAATTCAACTATTATATATAGTTATAACAAATGGACTTCATTTCAATAAAGGATATGGTTAGTCATACACATGATTGATTAATGTTTCTAGTTTAGAACATCCATGATTTAAAGGAGATAAGTATAATATTGTCTATATATTGATTTTTTATATCATAAATAACATATTATTTCTTCAAATACACAAATGATTACAATATTTTTATTATAAGGATTAAAAATTTCAAATAGATTTGTGAAGGTTGTAGTCCCCATGAACATATTGAATATGTAAACATATTTTAATGATTGGAGGGTAAGGAAAATATAAGATATATTATGTTTAAAGAATGGTTATAATTTCATGAATGTCTTATATTTTTCTAAAACCCTAATTTAAAATATTCATGAATGCTGGTGAATGAAAATTAATTACATCGGTTTGTGATACGGTTCTTTGTCATACACACTAAGGATGGTTTCATTTACCATTTTTTTGAAGAGGATATGGATATATGTTAAGAAAATTACATTATAACATATAAATATATGGTATATAATAAATATTTTATACCATCATGGTTGAATAATAATTTTATGGAAGAATAATAAGAATTATAACTGTAATATTAGAATAAAATCTACACTTATTATTCAAACATCATAATTTCATTTCAACCATAATCCCACTATTTTTGGTGTTATATTTAATATATGACCCATATAACATTATTATTCATGTACTTTTGGGATTTGCGTAGGTCTTGGATGAACAAAATCACTTTTTAAGTGTAAATAAAATAGGAAAGGTGAGTCATTTTATATTTGATATGATGAGTTATTTTCAGAAACTCATAAAGAATTAAATTAATGTAAATTATTTATCATGAAAAAATGGTAAAAATGTAATATATTTTGAATTTAAAATGGAAATAATATATTAAATATTAAAAAATGCACACAACATTAAGCTTAAATGTTATATAAAATAGAATTATTTAATTATAATCATTATAACATTGTATTAAAATTAGGTAAAATTATGAGTACTAAATAAATTCAGAAAAATTTAATGTTCTCAAAAATTTTTATATTATTAATGATTTCATCATAATATAGTACTTATATTTTAGTGATTTCATTTTATTCATCAAAAATAAATTTTCATCAAAAATAAATCATAATTATTTTTAGGAGTCATTCGTATAATTAAATTTTTGAAATTATAGAAAATATATTAAAATAAATAATTTTCTTTCACGTTATATGAGTATCATAGGATGATTTTTTTGTCATTTTATGAAATGAATTATATTTTGGTGTATAGTGAAAATATAGATTTTTACTTTTTTTTTACTTTTATATTTTCACTACATCTAATTATATTTTTCATTACTTATAAATTTTTATTATTCCTGATTTATTTTACCAAATCCAATTATGGTTATTGTAAATGATTCTATTCTATAATTTAGTAGACAAATTATTTATATTCTAAAAATGAATTTATTCTAAAGACCGGTTTTTGTCACATTTTTCTTTTAGTTTTCCAAAATATATTTTATATTAAATTATAACACTTATTTGTTTTGGATTTGATAAAATTATTATATATTTGGAATAATAAGGCCAAAATTTAGTTAATATGTCAAATTTATTTTTTGGATAGTATCAATAGTGGTCACTGTGATTTTTGTTACCACTCAAATGGGTAAATACAAAAATTTAGGTTTAAAAATAACATGATAAGAACTATAAAATGATTATAACACATGGATATACTTGAAAGGATGATTCTATTTTTCTCCATGGTAATCCAGTATTCGATTATATATATGTTTCTTTAAAACGGAATAGATTATGGGCTTTAAAATATTTTATAAAAAAAATCATTTATGTTACACTATTGTTTCAAAAAATAATAATTTTTTAAGTATAGTAATAACCATTATATATGTTCAATTATAAATAATAATTTTGAATAAAAATGATTTATATTAATAATGAGAATTTATTTATAATTTAAAATATCAAAAAATTAAATTTAAATACTCCCTATACTCTAAGGTTGTAATAATTCAATTAATGAAAAACATAAAATAATTGATATTAAAAATACGAAATGTAATATAATATTAGACAATTAATTTTCACTAAAAAATTTATACACTCCAAAAACATTTAATATATTTATTGAATTATTTTTTTTATTTCATTATTTTTCATAATGTTATTAAATTTAATAAAATGAATATTTATGAAATTGTTATAATTTATAATTTATAATAAATGAAATTTTATTAATTGAAATAAAATTATATAAAATAGTATATTATTCCTAGTGATTATAATATTGTTAGAAATATCCTCCATAGTTAATATATATATATATATATATATATATATATCATTTTTTCATTTATAAAATCTACTTAAACTTCAGAAAGTGAAGAAACATATAGATATGGTAAGTGTGAGTAGGGTTAATGGGGATTAAAAACATTTATGATAAAAAATGATATAATTTGTGATATTTTTATTTTATGAGTTCATATATACTTGTCATCATCATTTCATGAAAATAAATCCCTTTTAATCCATTTAGAAATAAACATTAATTGGTATTAATTAAATATTTTATCCAATTCCACTAGTGCCCCTACCCTATTATATAAAAGGGGATCTCTTCTCCATCATACATCACAAATCAAGAAACATATTTTTAATTCAAAATACTAGAAAATAACTCCTTAAAATCTCCCCTAAAATAATTAGTTCTTTTCTTTGGTATTAAAATATCCAAAAAAGACCTTTGGTGTAAACATTAAGAGGTTATCTTAAGAAGAGGGATCATTCTTAACTGAGCACATTGGTTTTATTTATTCATCCACCTCCTTCATGTATTCTTTATACATGATTAGGTTATAATGTAATTATGTCATATATAATTATATGTTATTATTTTAATGTAATCTCCTATACTAATGTCCAACCATTATCAAATGTGATCAGTATCCATACTTTATCTGAATAGAGGACTACTACCTCATGGATAGATATAATTTAATTTCCAAAATCACATCTAATTCTTGGATATAATTATGTAATTAATATTGATATATGATATTCCGGACATATTTTTCGATATAAAATATAATATAACATGTATTGTATTTATTTTTTATTCTAGAATAATTTAAATCTCCATTAATTCATGCATATACTCTACAACCTCTAGGAAGCAATTAGATTTTTTTCATTAGTAAATCACTTTTATAGTAAAAATTATAGTAAGTACTAAAATTATATGATATATATTACATTATTATATCTATATAGAAAAAAATACATAACTTCTTTCCATGTTAATCATATAAAAATGAAAATGACACTCATTCATATATACGACATACCATATCCATGATTGTAACATAGTTGCATTTTCATAAACATTTTTATATTTTTAATTTAAAAATATAATTATTATCTAAAAATGTTAATTATTACTTGACTATTATTTTGGATAGGATGTAAAAATGATTACTATGACCATTTTCTATATAGTATTGTGGTTTAAAATAACATACCAAATGTCTAGAAAACTAAAGAATGAAATGATATTATAATTTAATATGTCAATAAAATAAATGAAAAATATTTTAAGGATAACAGATTTATAAATTAGAAATTTATTATGAAATTAAATAATTTATATGATTCTATAATATAGGTGTTGGTGTACATATTTAGCAGGACTAGACTAAAGGCAAGTGATGACATCCCAATTTCTTTTAATTGAGGATTATTTTATTTTTATGAATCGAATTTCAGTTATATGTAGTTTATAAATCAAATTCATATATTATAATAATAGTCATTCATTAATAATATAATTTTATTTTCGTATTTTAATTATTTTATACAAATTGATTTGAAGATAGTGTTACAATGTTGTATGTGGTTTCTTAACGCAATTTATATTCGTTGGGTAATAAATCATATTCATTTACTTTTTTATTAATATTATTAGTGAATAGACCAATAAATTATTTTATTTTATTCATACACCATCATTGGTATAAAATTAATACATATTATCTTTCCATTTATTAACAATCAATTCAATGATATGATTATTTCAAGAGTTATTCATCTCAAATTCTATTTCATTGGGACATATGATGATAATAAGTTGAAAAATTACTTTATAATGTGATTATAAATCCACAATTACATGATGTATCTATAATATTATTAATTTCATGATATTTAATTTTTCGACTTAATTTATTATTTAATGGGATTATGACTGAATAGATTTCAATAAAGAGTAGTATTTATATTGAAATCACTTTTAATTTTTGGATGGATTATGTTAATGGTTCCTTGTTGGTGTGGGGGAATCATGAAATATTTTTTTCATGTAACACTTATATTTTATTCTCCTATAGTCATGATTTTTTTCCTGACTAATTTCAATTTCATTATTATTTATTAAAAAATCACCCTGAATTTAATTCATAATTGATATAGATATTGTTTTATCTTTTTATTGGGAATAATTTTCTTATAAATATATATTTTATATAACAGTTTAAAAAATGGTTTTATAAAAATAAATCATTTTATAATTCCATTTCAGTAGATCTATACACTATTCAAAAAATTTTATAATAGTAGATTTCATGTTCTTTTTTTAAAATTGTTTACTTCTGACACATTTTATAAATTTAATTAAAAATAATATTATTTGAATTCTATAAAATGAAAGGATTTTCGTCCTGTCATGACCATTATTTTCATTGAATCACAATTGATTTTTATCCTTGGTTATTTTAAATTATTTTTGTTTACTGTTATTTAGAAAAAAAAATGTTTTTAAATGTTATTTTCAAAGTGAATATTATATTTTCATCGAATGTGTTTTATTGATCGTTTAATGGAATTTACATTTACCCACACTAATATACCTCGGTATTAATTATTAAAAAAATCGTTATTTTTGATAATTCTAAATATATTGTTTTTTTATTTATTCTTATTTTTTCAAATACATTTTCATATAACCCATTTCATTTCAACGATTTAATCATGTTTTTAATGTAATGAGGGGTGTTTCTATGAGTTTTATCATGAGATACATGCTATGAATACTTTATAATATTATAGTACTTGGTAAATATTTATTTTTTTGGGTGGTTCTATTATAAAACAAGAATGTGTTATCCTATTATAACACTCTAGTTCTTTTTTTATAAGGACAGAGATGACTGATTAATATTCCCATAAGAGATTATGGTAATATATTACATTGGTTATTCCAAATATCGGACTATGGAAACTAGTCAAGTCAATCCAAATTGAGTATGGGAATATATTGTGATGGTTATTAAAATATTAATCATGATTGTTATTAATTTTTTATCATCATGGGTTACAACATATGTTATATTAATTAGAAAATAATATCCTAATTTAATTACAAGTTTTATCTATGTTTTCTATAAGTTTTTAAGGATTCCTTTACCAAGGGTGATATCAATTGAATCATGATTAATGATTCCAATGTCTAATTACATTGTTAAATATTTTTTTCCTATTTGAAAAATTATGTTACATGTATTTATGTGTATTAAACCACATATGTTATTATCATGTACATTGATTTTTTTATAATACAGATATGATCATTTCACACATAGTAAATAAATTAAATTGACAGTGTTAATGATTAATCATACTCAGTATCTAATCTACCCATTTATATTTTTAATTTTCATCATGTAATAAATAATTATGAAATATGATTTGATTCTGAAAAGGAAAAAGTTTTCCTATTGTTTATCTGATATTTTTATGAATTAATATAGAAGTTTAGAAGATATGTATGGTGGGAAAAATATTATCTTGAAGTCATGCGTATTTTCTACATATGTTTTTATTATAATTCATAATAAATACAATTATAAAAGGTAATTAGTTATTTATGTGAGGAAATACATAATTATTACTATTTATGTTTTGGACAGAAAATATTAGGTCACATTTTCCAAGATCCAAGAAAGGAAATTAGATTTTATGTATTGGAACCAAATCAGAATGTATAGGTTCGTGGTTTCTATTGTTTGTATCAGAACATGGATTATATATATTTGATGAAGAAGACGTTTTTCAGTGGTGATATCCTAAGTGCTATAGATATCATAATGATTTTACATTTTTTAGTTTTTCATATGGTAAATGACTAAGAAACACCATTTTGAGGTTTATGTGATAATATTTTATAGTGATTAATGATAAATTGGGAGATTATTTATTGGGTTATGGTTTATATATACCTTAGGATTACATAGGAGTGAACTTTGAGGAATAGTTCAATTAATATTGTGGAAATTAGATTAATGGTATTAGTGACCTTTTAGGTTTATCATATCATTGGTGCTGAGGTAATTATGGGGGATTATACTTTGTGTACTTATTATATAACTAACCATAAAATTGAAAACTAATTAGGTGACTCTGTGAATAATGATAAATATCATTATTTTAGTGGATCATTATGTGATTATGGTAAAAATATTATTCTTCGATTGTATTTCATGATTCACGATCAAAATATATTTTGTAGGAATAAATAATCATAATGTGTCTTTATTGTGGTTGACATTTTTTATGGTAATTATTATCATATCATTGATATTTTTTTATTATAGATATAAAGTTTTGGGTATATCTCTTTATGTTGTACTAATGTTAATTGGAGATAAATTATAAATTAATATATAAATAATTTGTGGTCAAATAATTATAATTTCAAGGTATTAAGAATGGACAAGAATATGATGATGAATTTTAAGGATTGTTATTGAATGATATATGTGTAAATTTTTTTTACTATTGAACATTATATATTAAATTTGTTTTTATTAAATTTATTTTTTTTCCATTTTGGAGATTATTTTTTTCTTTTTTTCAAACAATTTTGGTTTTGATTAATGCACAGTGACAAATGTGATTGATTTTTATTCTCTAAAATATTATTTGAATAATTTTAATTTTAATTTTGTGCCCCATGCATGAAAAATTCATTTTGAATATTAATCCTTTGGATTAAAAGATATTATTTATTTTGAATTTAAGAAATTTTGAAATTAATATTTTCATGCTTGTATATTTCCATTTTTTCTTAATCTATATAATATATAAATCCAAAAAATTTATTAAATCTATTGTGAAAAAATGAGGTCCTATTTCAATATTTTCCACTTAATTTATAGTTTTTTAGAACCTTATCAAGTTATATTATTTTGGTTTTAACATTATAAAGATCATTCAAGTTATTATGACCAATTTTATCTATCATTATATTTCATTATCTGGGAATTATGATATTATTCTATGTCAAATTTTTAACATCACATTAATTATTTTGTTTTTGAGAACATAACATGTGTTACCCTATATGACCTTCACATATCCATTTTTATCATTTTAAGAGGTTGTTTTATGATCCTACAATATAATGTGGTATTTCTACATTGTTATCATACAATCAGAAGTACTTATTATTAAAAATATTTTTAAAATTTTGATTTTGAATTTTTTAAAATGTGTGATTTTTCAATATTATGAGGTTTAAAAATTAATGATTTTTCAATGGAAAAAAATATTTGAAACCTAAATCATAAACAAATAATTAAACATAATTATTTAAATTATATTGGTACATATTTTTGTTAAATTTGAGTAAATGAATAGTATTATCCAAATTATGAAATATATAATGTTCTTACTCATTTTATGTCATTATTTAATGATTTTAAATCTATACTTGAATTAATGAAATATCAGTATATTCTATAGAAATAATTTTAATTCAAAAATAAATTTACAATTTTATTATTATTTAATATTATAATTAATTTTTGGAAAAACTAGAAAATATATTGTAAAAAATTAATTTCGTTCATAATTTTAATATTTCTATAGGATTAGTTTTTGATAATTTTGGAAAAATATTGAATTTTCAATGAATAGTAACAAATAATAAATTTAGTTGAGTGTTGAGTTTCTTTATGCATTTAAATTGTAAAATTGATTTGAACTATTTTAATATTATAAAAATATATTTTTATTTAAAATAATCAAATTATAGTTTTTACAATGGGATTATATACATTAATTTATTATAAAAACCTTTTATATTTTAAATATGCTTTTTTATGATAAACCATTTAATTTATGTTTTTTAGATTTTACTTCCTATTAAATTATACAAAACTAGTATTTTTAATTTTAAAAAAATAAATTTTATATTTCAAATCATACAAACTTTATTTCTTAAACATTTATTCAGTTTTTTAAATATGAATAGTAATATTAGTAAAAAAATTACCACACAATAGAGTAAATTAGGATGTTATGGGTCAAAAATAATATAATATGGACTCTTAGATAACCCGAATACATACGATAACAGTATTAATTTATACCAATTATTTAATTATTTTCCAATATTGATTTACATGTTCTTTAGATTACATTTGGATGGGATTATGACCATTATAATATTGTTTGTAATGAAATGTAAAAAATGTCATTCTATTGATTATAATATCTATAATATTTTTAACATTCAGAAAAACAAAAGATATGTTCTATTATTAATATTATTTTTAAATATTCATAACTTACCATCATCATGATAATTATGTTTTAATTGTAATGAATGAATTATTAAATTAAATTCTTACATAATGATGATTCTAAAATTATTCAATTATTGAAAAAAATAAATGATATTAAAAATATTTTATGAATTATAATATGTGATAATTAATTTCATCTAATTTTTTTTTAAAAAACCTAAAATTTTAGTTATGTTTGACGGGATTTTTTTGAAATTTAATTTTTTTGTTTTATGTTATTAATGTCAATGTAATGAATAGTTCTAAAATTATCAATAATGATATTTTATATGAAATAATATTTTATTAAATTAAATAAATTTACGAAAGAAATTACACAATGGAAATTTTTTTGGGTATAGTTTATCATATCAACCATGGATCATTTATGGGAATTTTTTGGATTTATAATTGTTATCTCGACCTTTATAGATTAAAAATCCTTATTTTCATTATTACTAAAAAATTGTTAACATGAGTTAAAACTAAAATGTAAGGGGAGAAAATATACAAAAAATGTATAATTATTTTATATTTTTTATTTCCATAATCATCCAAAGTTATATATAAATTATTTATTAAACATTTTTAATTTAAATTTTATTTAATATTATATAATATTTTATGAAATTCAAGAGTGCATCTCCCCTCTCTTATAAGTGTAATCTTTTATCCTCTTTACATTACACAGAATAAACCATCTTGTTCATAAAAAATAAACCCAAAATACCTTTTAATGATCCTATTATCATCCTAAATGGGTTTTTTATAACAAAAATAACCTTGATAATGTTGTTGTTTAAACCATGAGTGGTTATTATATGTATATGTATCATACTTAATTGGGTAATTTTGGTTTTATTTATTATTACACCTTAATAAAATTTGATTTAATGATAAATATTTTATAAAATATATTTCTAATATTTATCAAGATGTTATTATTTTATTTCCAACACCTATATCCATCACCAACCTCTATAAAATGTGAAATAATTACATCAATTGTATGTATGATATAATTAATCCTTACAATAAAATTAATTTTTATTCCATCACCACATATAATGGATGGTTATAATGATGGAATTAATTACTATATATGATATTAATTATATGTTTTTTAATTCAGAAAAGATAAAATAACTTTTATTTTTGTACATTTCCATTCACTAAAAAATGATAACATCATTCATGTGTATGTGTGGATTATCATCTCCACTATGTGATGTGATTAATTTTTGATAACCACCTCACATGTATGAAATAAAAAAATATAAATACATAAATAATATGGTATTTGTGATTATTATGAAATTTTTTATTTTATAATAATACTTATCTATTTTCAATAATTATCATTTGAAATTTCAAATGATTCTCATGCATACATATGGTCTATAATATCCATCATTGTATAATGCTCCATTTTTAATAACTATTTTCAATATTGGTATTTAATAGTATAAATTATTTAAAAAATGAAACTTTTTACACTATTTTTATTATGGTGTTTTTAGAATAAATATACTTTTTAATAATCAACATATTGAATCTGTTCAGAAATCATTAACTAAATGTCTTCAAGACAATGAAATTGATCTGATTAATTAATTAAATATTTCTTTTAAATAAATGAAACAAATAGTTAATGGATATGTGATTAATCCAATTAATGGTTGTTAAGATATAAAATAATTTATGTGGGTCTAGTATAAATGTTTTTAATGATATATATTGAATTTAAGGACTCACTGATATGGATTTTATGTCAATTCATTTTCATTAAGGGGAATTTTAATATTATAAACCCAATTTAAAATTAATGGTGTATATATTGAGGTTATACTTCTTATATCATGAATCGTTCATTCTTCTTGATATTCTATTAACGATGTTATGGTTTTTTATTTAAGGAGATTTGAATTAATATTTAACATTATTAAATGTTTCTTATATGAATTTCCATTAATTAGGTTATTTCTATTTTTATTGACTTTTTTATAGAAAAATTATATGGGAATTGATATCTATATTATTTTATTATATAATTACTCTTTTTGGTATTGATTTTTTTTTAACATATTCAATTAACTTATTAATTACCACTTTAATAAATTGATTTTTATATGTGTTATTCATATAAAATTCTATCTCTATGGGTCATTTGTTGATTCTGAGAACCACCCATTTTTTATAGGTTCATCTGAATCCCCATTCACATGATATATCATTAATATCCTTATTTTTATGATTTTATATTGAAATTTTATTTTATTATATCATGGTCAAAAAATTAGAGAGTTTCGACATTGGAAATGTCTTTACATGGAAATTTATATTGTTTTTGATGTTTTACATGCAATGATACTTTGGGGGGTGATAAAAATTAATCGAATCAGACATATCATATTAATATAACTATATTAATTCTACTAAATTGTTAAATTTTCATTTCATAAGAGATTTATTAAATAACATCATGAATTTTTATTTGTATGTTATGTTGATAATGGGTCATCTTCTAAACCATGAATCATTCTATTCCATATAAGTTTTTTGATTAATTGTTTTTAAAACGATATTTTTATAAAAATAAATTATTTTCAAGATATTTTATGGATATTTATTATTTTTTAAAGAGGATTCAAAAAAGAAATTTCCATTTTATTTTATAAAGGTGTCCCTTTTTAAACCATTTAACAAATTTTTTTTTTAAATGAGTATCTAGTTTTAACATCTTCAATGTGAACAAATTTTCTCTCCATCAAAACAATTATTTTTATTTATTCATCCACTATAACAATCATGGATTATTTTCAATGAATATTTTTTTTATAATATTTTGTAATTCTTTTACATTATATATGTGTATTTCAAAGAGAAAATGATTTTTTCCTCAAGAATATCATTAATGGTCATTTTGTAGTGTTTCTATTTTTCAATAACCACAACCAATAACGATAATTATGATCCATTGGGTATATTTTTCAGTGATTCTATCATATTTCATTGTTTATATGGATTGTTCTGGTTTCTTCTCATTTCCAACATTTCCTTCCCTCTTTTAAACACATTCTTCCTTCTACCTTCATAATGGTTCATTTTTCAAAGTGTTTGTCTCAAGGGGTTGAATCATTTTCCCATATTAATGTGTTGATCTCGTATCCCCTAAATGATTCTACACTTCTAAGACTTCACATTCTACCACACCTCTCAAGGTTGGATCTAGATTGATTGAAACTCTTTGGTTTTGGGGTAAGAGATTTGACAAATGAGGGTATTTAAGAACTCCTATTTCAGAGTTTTAATCAGTTTGTCTACTGGATTCATTCATTCCATTATGTCGATGTTCTGATACATAGGTCATTCAAATCACTACACAGACCCTATGTCCCTTCACTCCTCTCCTAGTCAGATCTGAAGCAGTGGAGCCTAAGAGGTTCTGGGAGGTGGGATTTGGCGGCTAATAGTGCTCTTAGTGGGAACTTATCCAAGTTAGGTCCATGATATTTTTTATTATAATCATCTTATTTATGAAGATCCAATCACATCCTTCATGTGTATGTTTGGGTTCTTCAGATTTCACCTTAATATTTTTCGTGTTGTTTTGGTGGCGGTCATCTGTTCTATCAACAATGGTGATGTTTTTGTTATATCTTGTTTTCTCTGTTGTTGGATTAGTTTTTTTTTTATTGTTGAGGATATGGAATTGAGGGTTTATAATATCCATGATCATATATGGTTGTCTCTGATGACCAATATTGTTTTCATATGGCGATGAAAATTATATCAAGTATGATGATATCAATAACGATAATTATAATGATTACGGTTAGTGAGGGGACTCATCTAATATTGTTGATAATGATGGAAAAATTGATGATAATAATTCCTCTATGTATGATATAGTTCTACCATGTCATAGGTTGGATCCAGTGGCCCCAATTTTGTTACATTATTTCAAATTTGGAGTTCCATAATTTTGGGTGCATCATTTTGAATTTTTTGAATCCACTATAGTTGGATATGATATGAAATTTGGAACACGGTTGTATGTGATATTTGGATTTTTTTTATATTTATTTTCTAATTCATATCAGTGTTCATCTTCAAGAGAATAAAATAAAAATGTATTGGAGGGGTTTTAGTTGAGTTATTGCTGTAACAGTGGATGTCTATATGTGTTTTATAATGAGATGTAGGTTCAATGTAATTTTTATGTTAAGATCCTTCTGTTTTTTATTTTATTTTTATGGATGTTTATTTAAAAAAATTAAGAATTAGTAAAAACATTATATATTCCAAATTCATTGGTTAAATGGATAGGCTCTTCCAATTAAGTTTCTCTTCATATACTATGGGAATATACTGTTGTGGTTATTCTAAATATAAGATGGATTAAACCAATTTGGATTCTCCATTGTACTTATGAGAATATACTATAATGTTTATTTTATGTATAAAAATGATGGTTATTCTATGTATAACTATGAGTGATAATATATATATCAGAGTCATTTGGAAATAATTCCCTATGTTACCTACATTTTTTATGTATGCTTGCAAAGGATTTTTAATGATTCCATCATCAAGATTGATATCACATGGATCATAATTATAAATTCATGTTATGAGTTATTTGGATAAATCACTATGCAAGGATCAATGAATTATGTGTAGGTATTTATGTGAATGACTTTTCTTATTTTATGCTAATGGTTCATTATTATTTCCTCAGACTATTATTCTCATGTTACTCACACTTATAAAATTTCATTTTAAATGTTTATGATAATGTGGACTAAGAATTTTATGTAACCATTTTTTCCAATTCACCATATTATTAATAATTATGATAAAACATTTTATATTATATATGAATCATATGTGATGGATTTTAAGGGGGATGTTGAAGAAAACATTTTGGAATTTTGAATGCTAGTTATGGTGGGAAAAACTCTTTGAAAGCCAGTAGTCTTTTTTATATAATAATAAATCCCAAATATATAATAATATCATACTAAAGGGTCCTTGTTATAGAATGATATCCATTATATCCTTATGATGTTATCTTTTTTTATTCATAATAATGGGTCTCATTTATCGGCATAATAGATAATACTGTAATGTTTATATGTTCCTCACTATATTCGATAGTGCGGGTTCAAGACTATCTCATTAAAAAATATATATTTAATATATTATATGAATATCGACCAAATAAAATCACAAAATAAATTATTTAAAATATTATATTTTATTATTAAACAAATTTATTAATTTAAAACTAATTAAATATTTTTTTAAAAATACAACTATAATGATATTTTTACTCTATGACTATAAATATAGTTACTATAAAAAGATTATTTTTCTATAAATGGATAATAATTGATATTTTTAACCATATATAGATATATTTTAATAATATAAAATTTTAATCAATATTAAATCATATAATAACATTTAATGTATTATCAAATATTATATGTGCCAGTTTTGTATATATATATTTTAGTTGACGATGAATGAAATTAAATAAATTAGAATATAATTTTCTAAAAAATTTATAAAATGTTATGTTTATATAAAACATTGTTGTAATATATAAATTCTATACAATTATATTACATTTAATATTTTTAGAATATTTTTTTTATTATTCTATTAATTGAATAAATATTGTGTTAGTGTTTTGTAAGATTTAATGGTACTAATATCTTAAAAAAATCATGAAATAAACTTCCATGATAAAAAAAATATGTCCAAAATTATTTTTTTTATCTAAATAAATCTCTCCATTTATCCAACTATATGAATTAAGAGGTAAGAAAACTAATAGAATTACATTTTTTACTTCACATTACATAAAATATATCAATGGTCAAAATCAACGAAATGTGTCACCACTATACCATTATTTAAACATGTTGATGAAAACTTAAAACACTAGTGATACAAAAGGATATTGTAAATTTTTATATCAATATTTAATTCCATACTATATTATTTATAACCTTATTCACCTAATTTTCTCATAAAGTATTGATAATTATTTACAAGGGTTACTATTGATAATGCATAAACAATGAACAAATTTACCAAATATGGAAATAATAATTTTAAATATATAATATATTTTTCAATATTCAATTTCTATAACTAGTAGAAATTAATTCAGTAATATGACCAAAAATGAAATGATAAATAGATTTTTTTAAAATGCCTTTGCTGTTAATAAATGTATTGATACCGAATTTGACCATAAAATTTAATCGCAATATTATAAATAGATTATTTAAGTAAAAAAATTATTTTTTAAAACTAATCCAAAATATTATTTCTATTTATAAAAATTGAAAAATAAAAAGGTTTTTAATAAAATTATTTATTTTTATCATTCATTGAAAAATAAACACTTTCAAAAAATTCTCAAAAATTATTCATAGGGTATATTTATATGATTATAAAAAATACTATAAATTATTTTATAAAATTATATTTTTAATATTTTTAATAAAATAGTTATTATATTTTCAGAAAAACCCAATTTGGAATAAAATGTATTTTTGAAGAATTAAGTAACATTTTTTAATTTTATCACTTTTTTAATAAGAATTATTCAATATATTTTTAATTATTATGTCATTTAAATGAATTTAATAATATGATTGCTACTATTCATAGCAACCAAATCAATGTCCAGTATTTAATAGCCATAATTAATTAATAATATTTCATTGTTTTTTATGCTCAATTATTCATATATTGTTTTCTATTAAACATGGTATTTCTTTTAACATTTATCAATGTTATATTCAACATCCATTTAACAACATTCATCATCACAATTTGTACGTATGTTTTTAAAAATGATTTTAAATTATAAATTACCATTATTGATATCCCACATATCAATTATTGTTAAAAAAACTTCTTATTGAAAATAAAGAAAAAAGATAAAATTTATATCTTGAATAATTCACGACTAGATATAAATATAGGATAAAATTAGTGTGAAGAAGAAATATGTATTGAAGTAAATAATATTATCCATACAATGATTAATAGTGAAAAAGTGCATGAATCACAAGAATTTAATTTTTCATTAAAATGTTAATTACAACAAAAGAGTAATCCAAATATGTGTGGAAAAATATCAATTCAAAAAAAAATGTTGGTATATAGATTAAATTTATGTTTCAATATACTTTTACTAGATTTTTGAAATTCCATTACTTTCAAGAATAATAACCCATGGACATATACTTACATGAAATTAGAATTTTCACTCATTAATCAATTACCATCACAATATCAGATTTTTCAAAAAATCAATGAGTATTCAGAAAGAATATTTTTATGAATAAATCTCTAAATTCGAATTATAATGTGTCACATAATCGAAATATTTATAAAATGTTATTCATCAATTTATCAGATTTTATCCATGTCAAAATTGCTATAACATTATATGATAATTCCCAAATTTATTAAACTATCACATAAATATCCAAATTCTCAACAATAATAGATAATGTTAATCATTAAATCATTTTATAAATTCATACTCTTTATATTATTTTGAATATTTAAAAATATGATAGAAACCAAAAATTTAGGTTGATTTGATAATAAATTCTCCGAATATTGGTTTTAAATTTATATTAAATTGAAATTATTCACTCATAATTTTATATACCGAAAAATATACATTTTGTAATTTTATAATCTCTCAGAAATTATAATCACTACATGGATCATTATAAACCCTTATTATGATCTGTAATGATTTCAACATGGTACTTCTAACATAATTCATAAAAAAGAATCACTATGTATCCAAAAATCTTTCCTTTTTTCCCAAATCAATTATGGTTCACAAAATAGTGGAAATATTTTAAAATTAAATTAGTTATTAAATATCCATATCCCATTTCAATAACATGGTTATGTATATGAGAAAAAACATGCAAGAAATATCAATGTAATCAAATCATTTTTTAAATAAATATTCTATACCCCTTTAGATTCATTCGATTGTCAGTCCAACTACTATGTCCCTTCCAAATTGGATGGTTTTTCACCATTGTATCATGTTTTCCTTTTTTATAAAAGATTGTTAATATAATTAATATTAAATTAAAAAAATATGAAGAATATAATAAAAAAGATTAAAAATTAAATATTATCCAACTCATTATCCTCAAGGGTCTTATAATACTTATTTTCATAAATTCCAAAAAATATAATAACACTCTTATTAATTAATCCATTATATTAATCCTATGGATAAAAAATACCTCAAACAAATAAAACATTTCCAAAAATATCAACCATCACCCCAATAACCTATTACCTAAATCATAAAAATCTCATGTTGTCGATCATATGATTGACCATTAACATATAATCCATTGATAGTAACTCTAACTCATAATTTAATATCAAATGAATATGTGAATATCTACAAAGTTATCTATAACATTCTTCAGATTAAAAAATAGGAACCAACATTAAATTTTACATAATTAGAATTTATTTCCATTAATTTACATTCATATATATATATATATATATTCATTTTGAGTTTTTATTGAAATTTTCCACAACCATAAAATAATAAAATTATATCATCTCAATGTGGAAACTTTCACATAGTATACATTTACCCATTATAATATTTATTATGTAACATATTTTCTTATCATGAAATATTATCCCCATTTAATCATGAACTCATACCTATCACAATTAATCCTTAAAATCATGTGAATTTTATTAAATGTGGGGTGGAAATAAAAAACCTAGTAAAGTATTAAACATGATAAGGAAACAGTATATTTGAGTCCAAGTTATACCATGATATCATGAAATATAAGGATCACGAGTAATAACCATGGAGACTACCATAAATTAAATTTTTTCATAATATAATGGATTCATAGTAAATTTGAAAAAAAAAGATAACATAAGTTTATCTAAATATTATCTTCTAAGACAACATCACATTGTGTACAAAGCCCTATTATGTATCAGGATTACTGTCTATTATCATAAATAACATATCATGATGTGAATTTTTTCACAATGAATGGATGTTTACTCTAGGAATACCAATCATAAAATGTATATATGTATTTCTTCCAAAGATAGAAAATTATAATAATGCATAAAAGTAAGAATTACCCATAAAAAGATATGGGTTTCATAATATTGCATCATATATTAAAAAAAATAATTTTATTGTTTAATTCATTGTAGATAAGAACTTGAGGCTTATATTATCCCATAAAAATAAAAGAAGATTTAATTTGATGAAAAAATGAAATATTATAATGGAATCAAAAGAAAAAATATATTAAGTTAAGTTGGTGGAAATTCACATGATGTCATATACATTAAAATCAAAAATTCTTTTTGACTTTCATAAAGAAACTAAAAACATTCTACGTGAAATAAATAAAATCAATTACATTTCAAACCATTAAAGGATAGAGAAAAATATAATTTATTTTTCTTTTATTTTCAAATAAGTTCACACATAAAAACATTAAAAGAGTGTTTATTAAGAATATAATGATTTATAGTGTAAAATATTTAAAAAAATTTCTGAATATTATAATGTAATTTGTCACTTTCCTGAAACCATAAAATGATTATTTATTAAATTCATTGTAATGTAAGTAAAAAATAATAATAATAAGTTTTATCTTAAATTTAGTCTTAAATAATAATTTTATTTAAACATTTACAAGAACATAAACATAGATGAAAAATGGTTTGAAGGGTAACATTAATATATAATTTTTAAAATAATATCCAATGAATTGTGTCTGAATCATTATATATTTTAAATATCATTCTAAATTATAGACTTCATTTATTTATTTAAATTTTTAAAAAACAATTCATGTATATTATATCTTTTTTTATGATCATATTATATTAAATTACATAATCAAATATATGTAGGTCATATATTATTATAATATTCACCACATATGACCAAAATCACATTGGTTAGTTGAATGAGGTTATGGATATGATTTTATACTCATTAGAAAAAAATAATCCTAACATAATATTATTTTTTATACATAATTTATAATTCTAAAACCAACATGATGGGTGGTTTGGAAAAATTTTCAAAATTACGATCTAGAATATAATAGGTCATACATATAAATGAGTAACAATTACAATTTTCAACCATCGTGAAGGAAATAAATAAATAATTATATTATAATTATATAATTGTAATTATATACTAAATATATTATTGTTTCTATATATAATATTATTTGTACTAATCTTGTGTCTTGGTGAAGAAAAATTACTCACATCTCTTCGTAGAGGTGGTAGTCCACAAGTTTTTTAAATGACAACACCATTTTTTAATTAATTGAAGTATAAGAAAATCTATTATATATAATATTTATAAAATAAACAATAAATCATGAATATCTTTTATTTAATTTAACACCATCATTATAAACATCTGAAATATGGGGTGATGAAAAAAATTTATTACATCTGTTTGAAGGGCAGTAGTTCTCCATATAAACGAATGATGGTTTTGTTTCCCATTTGATGGAAGAAGATTTGTAAATATGTTATTAATATAACATAATAGAATCCATACATATGTTATATATTTATATATTTATACAATTATGGTAGAGTAATATTTTAATGATATGTAAGAACAAATAGAACTAAAACATTTAGTTAAAAGACATACATATTCTCCAAATAATATTCATTGCATTATACATCAATACCTATGTGGTTTGTAATCTGCCCAAAAGTAAATGAATTTTACATGGGGAGGTATTTTTGGAAGTTATTTTTCCATTTTTTTAATAAATACCATTATATTGACGTGTGGGGAAAATATGACAGTGGGTGCCTTTTATTTGTATGGTGAGGGGCATTTTTGAAATTTCATAATGCATTCAACTAAAAACAAATTTCTCAAGGGAAAATGGATAGAAAATGATATATTTAAATAATATTATTAATATGTGTCTAAATATACTCACATAAATTTTTATAGGTTTAGATTATGTTAATACATGTATCTCATTGTTCTATCGTGTTTCAAACCAATTTTACAATTAATGGGATAATAAAAAATTTTCTCATTAAAGGTAAATTTACTAACTCTAAAAATAAAATTGCCTTATAAATGGATAATTTCTGAATTTATTAACCATTTATATAAATTTTGTCTGTAGATAATATTTTTAGTAATAGTAAAACAATTAATAAATCATTACTTCTTATAAAATTTCATTAACTGTAATTTTAGAACAATTTGTTTAATTTGATTATGATAAAAAGTACAATAAAGCTATAAAAATATTTTGATTTCCAAATCCCAGAATATTTTAATTTATCAAAAAATTATTCAAAAAAATAATTCATTCAAATTATATTTCATTTAATATTTTTTGGACCATCAACTTTTTTTATTAATTGAATAAATTCTATGTTGTCATTACATATATATTTAAGGTTTTGATATATAAAAAAATAAAAAAAACAATTTAAATCATATTAATATTTATTATTCTCTCTGATTACCATTTATAATCAAATCCTTCATTCTTTTATCAATATTTCGAAAACTTTGGCAAAGGGAATGAAATTTGTTAGTTTTTTTACTTAAAATAATATTAAGGTCAATATCGTAGAGATATTTCACCATGTTTCCCTATTCATGAATAATTTAAGGGCATGGATTATCATCATAAATCTAATATGAATTTTAAATGTGATGATGTTATTTTTTATTCGTTATTATATTATTTTTTAGCATATTTATGTAAATTACTCATAACCTAGTGATAATTCATTACTATAGTATATATTCATAAAAATTAAAAAATAAATTGTACTATTTATATAATATAGACCTCATAATTTTAATATATAGAATCCATTTTTTATGATTATATTTAAATAAGAGGATTTATTGAATTTATTATTAATTCTCCCAATGCAAGGAAAATTAATTTATAATATATGGATTTCAATGTAATGAAATGGATTAAGATCAGATTCATGCCTAAATTTCAATAAAAATAATATAATATGATTATTTTTAATCCAAAGTAACTAAATAAATTTTTAAATGATTTAAAATTATTATTTTACTTCATAAGTACTTTTTAATAAAATTGTGTTTTAAAAAAAAATATTTACATATCAATATTCACAGAAAAATCATACATTTTTTAAAAAATAATTTCAATTCATCCTAAATTTTTTATTAATTATTTAATTGATTATCATATTTATCATGTAAAATATATTATTATTCCAAAAATGAATATAATATTCTACAAAAAATGAAAAAATCAACTTTATGAAAAATAATTTCTTAATAATAAATGTAAATTTATTAAAAAGTATGTGTTTATTTTCTTATAATTAGTCAATAATTTTTTTTATGTTGAACATTATGTATAACACCCCATGATTTCATTGTATGTTATTTTTTCAAAGAAATTTAATAACATGCACTACATGCAACACCGAGTTCAAGCACACCACGACGTACCAAACTAGCCATTCAGAAGCAGTTATGAATTGTATTAAATGAAATTTAAGATTTTTATAATCCTTATAATTTTGGAATTCATATTATGAGTTTCATAGATATAATATAAGAACAAATTCAATTTTTTTAGATAAAGGAATTTTTTTTCTTCAGAAAATGCAATTTTACCACGTTTTGAGAGCGAACCTTTTTTAAATCAAATATTTGAAACTTTTATATATTCAATTTGAAAAAATAAACTTCTTTTTTAAAATCATAACGTAATAATTTATTTTTTCTAATGTTTTGGTATTTTTGTGATAACATTCATATTTTGGTGAATAGTGAAAATACTAAATTTTAATTAAAACAACTTTTTTAATCGAAATATTTTACAGTGATAAATTATACATTTTAATGGTTTGGAAGTATAGATAGATTATATTTTTACCATTTAATTAAATTCTGTTCATTTTATGTAATTTAATTTTGAAAGTGGACAAAAACAAGTGTCGATCTTTAGATAGTTATTATTTCCTAAAAATATGCGTTTTGGTTTTGAGAACAAAAATTAATTTTAAATTAATAAATGAAACTTATATGTTTTTAATTTTTTAAAATAAAATTCATTTTTAAATTCGGAATGTCATAATTATCTTAGGGTGAATTTTCTGTTTTTTTATGAAATCATTCAATTTTTGATGAATAATGAAAAACAGTGAGTTATAAATTAAAACAAAATTTTTAGTTAAATAATTATTTATTTTATTTTTATTTAATTATGGTCAAAATAGATACATAATAACTATATATGTAAAATTTAATTCATTGGAGTTAGTTAATAATAATTTTAGATACATAAAAAATTTATTGAACCTTTCACCGTATTTTACCCACCTCCTAGGAAAATTTGAAAAATCACATAAAACATAATTTTTCTGCTTATTTGAGTGGAATTATGAAAATCAGAGACACATTGTTAATTTCAAAGATTAAAATGCGGTTTAATAAGATAAAAATAATTTTTGGTGAATAGTAACTTTTTACTTGTATTTACCACAGTTAGAAGTAAATATGGTAATTAAGGGTAAAAATGATATTATTATTATCCTAACACATGTCCTAATTATATTGGCTATGTATAATTCGACCAAAAATAATATTAGGAAAAATGTATTTTCATTTAGGTCCATATGTATTAGATTAGGACATTTATTATTTTTTAATTCAAAGAATAGTTAAAAGAGTTAAAATCAATGTTTAATAACAAACAATTTTTTAATATAGGGTTACCCGTAAGATAAATTCGATTTTAAATATTCATTAGAAATCTAAAAATATTTCCTGCATAATTATATTTTATTTATAATTTTTAGACATTAAATAATTTAATTTATTTATGACACATTGATGGTGAAATAATTACTTTATTAGTGAAATATTAAAATAATTGATATTATAAATACCCAAATTAATATAATTTAATCTTTTAATGAATTACAATAATTTTATAGGTTAATATGACATGTTAGGGTTGATTAAAATAATTAGGATCGAAGTAATAATGCTGTTATGAATTTAGCAAAAACAAAAAACCAAATAGTGTCTAAATTGACATAAAAGAGTTTTTAAAATAAATATTATATTATTAATTGATATTCTATTCCTAAAAATATAAGGGTCGGATAAATGGCATATATAATGATAGTTGTATAATTAATGAACCACTTGGGGTTTTCATGGCTTGTTATAGTATGTTTATTAAACATATAATCTAAAAATACAAAGAGACATGGTAAATGTGAAACTATTTAACTAAGAGTTAAATATAAATGATAAGGATAATATAGTTACCCAAACTAGTCTAAAATCTATTTTTTGGAAGTATTTCGACCCATTACCACCTTATATTACAAATAAGTCACTTTTCAGCCATTATAAACTGAATAGGAATTTATTATAAAATGATATTTTAAGTTTTCCTTATGTTGCCCTTCAACCCTCTTATAAAAGTACACTCCCCCTTCTCTCTAATTCACACCATAAAAGCCATTTGTCTTGGCTAACCCCTTCCCAAATATCCTAAAACATCCCTCACATAATCAAAGACTCCTTAGTTTTATCATAAAGACCTCCTTTGAAGCCCTTTTGATCAAATCAAAAGGAAGAACCCGAAAAAGATGTAATGATTTCAACACCAGCTTTAAAGTTCATTTATTCCTCCACTTCATCATTCATTGTTATTTACATTATTAAATAATAACTCTATCATCTTCTATATAGTTTTATTTTATTATAAATATCATACAACAATATTCAATATTCTATCCTTCCTTTGAATGAAATGTCACCAAACGTGTGTACGTACGACCTACCGTCTCCACACCGTGGTGTAATTGTTATTCAATACATTATTATTTTGATGGATTTGATAATGATGTTTAATTGAATTAAATAATAAATATAACATTATAATTATTCTGTAGATATGATATACCATCCAATTATATATGATTTTAATACCAAATTAATGATATTGACGCTCATACGTACGTACGGACTACCATCTCCACGAAGGCGATGAGATTCATTCTCCATCTTATACTTTCATGGATAGTTTTCATTGGATGATTAAAAATAATGTTCAAGTACTTGATATAATTCTGTATATGAATATGATACACCCAATGGATAATAAACACAGCTTATGTAACAAAACATATAAAAGAAAACGAGTAAGTGAACACCTGAAACGACGATAATACTAAAATATTATTAACAAAGAAATATTAAAAGATCATAAATGATATCATATTTAGGAATATGATTCTTGCACAATTTAATAATAATGAATTAACTTTTATAAATAAGGTTAACCTACTGTCGTCCAAGGAAAAGTACCAGGTAAGGGTTTTTTCACAATCTCATTACTATTAGAGATTGTTTATGTGTAAGTATTTACAAAAACTATTTTATCATCCATGTACATTTTTCATTAAAATGATTTCAAAATGAATATTATAAGGATTTGTGAAATTTAATATATATCAATATCAGAATTTTATATGTTTTAAACATTTATCATTCTAGATATTTTTAAATAATGTCCATTTTTTCAAAATGATTTTAAGGATTTATTTATATGGACATGAATGTTTTGAAATGATAACTATTTTCAAAAGTTTCAATGTGGTATGGGACACTTTGATAAAAAAATCTCTTTTAAATTACTTCCTTTATAAATTTGTGACTTTAAAATGATTTTACAAAAAGGATATTTCTCCCAAAAAGTTTTACTCATCATTTTCAACTATGTCAGCATCCTTTACTAGATATTATTTTTGATTGAGTTTGATTTATTATAACACAATATTTCATATTGTATTGAATGAGTTATGATATGTCTAACTGTGGATGTTTAATTTTTATACCATTCATGGTTTATGGTTAATGTACTGAAATTTTGTATGCTAGTTTTAATATGAATGTTTATAATATGTTTAAACCTTTTTATATGGGGAAGGTATTGGACTTAGTAAGTGACGAGTGGAGCCCTCTATAGCTCCTAGATGCATCGGTAGGTCTCATGAGACAACTAGACGTGGAATTGGTCGAGGCCTTTCCCAATTTGATATATGGTTTCAGCCGAGGCCTTAATCATTTTTAGACATCTTGGTCGATGCCTTGACAAAATGTTTCAGAATGTTCGGCATTATACATTTCCTCATTATGGTAATAATATTGATGGTTCATGTGGTCATTCGACTAGTAGAATATGAATGATTATGTTTTATTATGGCATTATTTACTCAACTCATATTATTTCCATAAATTATTCATGTTTATTATTGGTAAAGTCATGTGGTATCATTTATTCACCATGCTTAATATTTATGTCATTTCCCACTGTATTTCTAACCCTTACTGAGTGTTTGATCTCACCCCTAACTATGTTTTGTTTTTTCCCATATTCCAAGAACTGTATTGTGAATGATATGCAGGGTTAATACAATGGAATAATGACATTAATAAACGATTATTTATGTTGTTTTGTATGTTATAAAGTGTATGTAACATTCATGTATGTAATATTTTTTCCAAGACTACTAAACTGATCGGTCCTTTAGGACATGATTCCTTGTAATCGTGCCAATGTATTAAAATAATGCACCGACTCTGGGTAACTGTGGTCGGGGTATTATAGTTGGTATCAGAGAATGTTTAGTACAATCCTTGGAAGCTAGATAAAGATAAACTCTAATTAAAGCACATAGTCCTAAGATGGAATTTGATGATTATTATAGAAAAACTTTCTATAATTTTGGTATTGTGGATATTTTTTGAGTTTTTCGAGCAATACATCCATGTCTGTATACGAGCAGGTAGAGGTTGCTCTGGCACATATGTTCTTAGGGGTAAAACCCGAAAACACCAGTTTGAGATAGACTCGAATGGGAACAAGTTCATGACAACGGGCCTTGCTGCACTCTTGGTTACGACAATCCTGGGGGATATTCTTAAGTTAATTTTCATTTTATTTACAAACCATTATGAAGGTTTTATGAGTATATATTTCCTCAAAGAAATCATTTTTATGAATATGTATTATATCCATAAAATGTACAATTTACGTTAGGTATTTTACATGTTTGGAATTATTAATTGAATTCATTAACTGACCTAATGTATGCCATTGTATAGAAATTGCACCCAGTAGAAAGAATGTGAACTCCATCAATACATAGGATCCAAAGAGTAATAACGATCATATCTTCTATGGTATTAAGCCAACATTTAGAAGGGAAATTGTCTCTCATGTTTTCTCACATATGAATAAATTGTATCATGTGTTAATAATATAAGTAAATAATCATATGAGTCATATGGAATTGAAGGGAAGAAAGAGAATAAAAGGATGGATGAGAGAAAGATGGATAAATAGAAGGGGAAAAAGAATAATTATCCCACATGTGATAACTGTGGGAAGAATCACCCTAAAACTTTCCTGAAGGGAGTGGGAGTTTGTTATAAGTGTAGAGAATAAAGACACCAAGTACATGACTGCAAGGTTAAGAAAAAGGTTTCAAATGTACAATGCTACATATTTAAGGATTTGGGACACTACGTGAACAAATGTACAAATCATCAGAGTATGCCCCAAATTATGATATTTGATAATAATCATGTTATAAAGGTGCTCACATGTTATTATTTGTATATTCCATCGTTGTTGGAGTTTAAAACATTTTTAGGTAGAAGGAGTATATCCAGTATTCTATAAGGAATAAGGGAGGATGATTGTAATAAATAAGGTTTTATGGTTATTCAGGATGTTGCAGTGTTTTTAAATAATAAATGGTGAAGGTGATCACATGTTATTACATAAAAAAATGGATCCCCATTGTGTTTAACATCCTTATAAATTTTGGACTAAAAGTTTGGATATAAGTATTTTGGATAATTATAAAGGTTTGAATGGAGTATTTTTGAAATTGGATACTATTGTTAAGGTTATTTTGGGGTTGTTATAAAAAGGACAACCTAGAGGTCGGATGACTACTAGTCACGTCTGGCAAGGCCGTGAGTCATGAACCAGCAACTGAAGACCCAAAAAGGTGCATCACTTTCGAATGGACTACGTGATGTACTAGTGTGTATAGTTTAGTTTTTTTAAATAGTCATAAAAATTAATTATAAATTCATTATTTTTGGAACCTTATAGGATTTATGTAAATATAATTTTTTTAAATCATTTTGAGTGAGTGTTGAGTTTTTGGTGGGAATTAATTGTTGGATGAAACTATACTTTTCAAGTATAGATATATATATATGTATTTATTCTATTATTCTACGAACAAATAAATTCTTAATCTTTAGGTTACTAATCTTATAACTAATTATGTGTTCTCTTAATAACTTATGTTTTGTTGAACCAATTATATTTTAAATCATTATGGATCAATGGATTTGAGGCCCTCAAATCTACAATTGTTTGTTACTGATGACCTAAATCCCTCTGTATAAATATTTATGTTTTGCACCAATTATTTTTCTCTAATTTCCACAAATTTTCTCCTAATTGAGATTATAATTTTGTGGTGACTTTTTCGTTCCCCTTTTCCTATTATTTAGACTAAATTTTATTATACCAATTTTTTATGTGGGTTATCCCACAAAGCTATTTTCTAGTTTCAAAATTTTGTTTACAAAGAACAATTTCAAATGGTGAGGAAACAATTTATGGAAAGAGGGAAGAATGTAACACCCCATGATTTCATAGTATGTTATATTTTTCAAAGTAATTCAATAACTTTCACTACACACAACAACGAGTTCAAGCACACCATGACTTACCAAACTAGCCATTCCAAAGCGGTTATGAGTAGTATTAACTGAATTTTAACTTTTATATAATCCTTATAATTTTAGAATCAATATTATGAGTTTCTTAGACATAATGTAATAACAAATTCAATTTTTTTATATAAACAATGTATTTTTTAGAAAATGCAATTTTACTGCCTTTTGAGGGAGAACATTTTTTAAACCCAATATTCGACACCTTTATTTATTTAATATGACAAAATAAACTTAGTCTTTATATTCGGAAGATAAAAATTTAGTTTTGATAAAAATTTTGGTATTTTTCTGATAACTTTAATATTTTGGGGAATAATGATAAATACTAAATTTTAATTAAAAACAACTTTTTTAATCAAAATAATTTATAATGTAGAATTATACATTTTAAATTTTTGGAAATATAAATAGATTATATTAATATCATTTAATCCAATGATGGTCATTGTATGTAATTTCACTTTGAAATTGGACATAAAAAATCGTCAATATTTAAATATGTTATTATTTCTCAAAAATACTCCTTTTGGTTTTGAAAAAGGAAATTAATTTTAAATTATCAAATAAAACATCAAGGTTTTGAATATGGTAAAATATAATTCATTTTTGAATTCGGAATATCAAAATTATCTTAGGGTAAAGTTTTAGTATTTTTCGGAAAACTTTCTATTTTTGATGAATAGTTTAAAACACTAAGTTAATATTTAAAACCGAATTATTGTTGAAATAATTATTTATATTATTTAAATTTAATTAAGGTCAAAATAGATACATAATACCTATGTATGTTCAATTTAATTCATTAGAGTTAGTTTAGAATAATTTTAGATATATTATAATTTTATTGAACTTTTCACCATCTTTACCGACCTCATAAGAGAATTTGAAAAATCACATAAAACATAATTTTACCACTTCTGTGAGTGGAATTTCTAAAATATGAGGGACATGGTTAATATCAAGGACTAAAAGGTGGTTCAATACCATAAAAATAATTTTTGGTGAAAAGTAAAGTTTTACTTTTATTTACCATGGTTAAAAAGTAAATAGGTTAATTAAGTGGTAAAAATGATATTATTATTACCCTAACACATGACCTAAATCTATTGTCTAAGTATAATTCAACCAGAGAAACCTTAGGAATAAAATATTAACATTTATGTTCACATTGATTAGATTTGGACATTTATTATTAATAAATTCAAAGAAGAGTTAAAAGAGTTAAAATCAAAGTTTAATAACTAAAAAATTTTTAATATAGGGTTATCCATAAGATAAATTCGATTATAAATATTATTTAGAAATATAAAAATACTTCCTACATAATGGTATTTTATTTATAATTTTTAGACATTAAATAATTTAATTTCGTTATGACACGTTGATGATGTAGTAATTACCTTATCAGTGAAATATAAAAATAATTTATATTATAAACACACAAATAAATATAATTTGCGACTTTTACTGAATGAAACGAATTCTATAGGTTAATATGACATGTTAAGGTTGATTAAATTAATTATTACATATGTAATAATGCTTTTATGAATTTACCAAAAACAAAATTCCAATTTGTGTCAAAATTGACATAAAAGAGTTTTTAAAAAAAATTATATTATTAATTGATATTCTATTACTAAAAACCTAAGGTTCAACCAAAGGACATATATAATGATAGGTGTATCCTTAATGAACCACTTGGGGTTCTTTTGGATTTTTATTGTAATTTTATTAACCATATAATATAAAAATACAAAGAGAAATGGTAAATGTTAAACTATTTAAATAAGAGTTAAATATAAATGATAAGGTTAATATAGTGGCCAAAACCTATCTAAAATCTATTGGTTGAAAGGATTTCGACCCATCCCCACCTTAGCTTTTAAATAAGTCACTTTGGATCCATTATAAACCGAATATGTATTTTTTATAAAATGATATTTAGTTTTTCCTATGGTGCCCCTATCCCCTCTTATAAAAGGGAACTCCCCCTTCTCTCTAACTCACACATTAAAATCCATTTGGATCAGCCAAACCCTACCCAAAAATCCTCCCAACATCCCTCATTTCAACCTAGATGACTTATTTTTATTAGAATGAAAACCTATATATCCCTTTTGATCAAATCAAAAGGAAGAACCTGAAGAAGAGGTAATGATTTCACCACCCTCTTTCAATTTCCTTTCTTCTTCCACATCTTATTTTTTTGTTATTTCCTTATAAAATAATATATAATGTGTCTTATATATACTGTTATGTTTTTATAAATATGTTACAACCATATTCAGTATTCTATCCATACTTTTAATGACATGTCACCATACGTGCGTACGTAATGCCTACCGTCTCCACATCGTGGTGTAATTGTTATTCAATACATTATTATTTGGATGGGTTTGATAATGATGTGTAATTGAAGTCAATAATAAATGTAACCTTATAATGATTCTGTATATATGATATAACATCCATTTATATATGATTGTAATATCAAAAGAATGATATTGTCACTCGTGCGTACGGACGGACTACTGTCTCCATGAAAGCGATGAGATTAATTCCCCATCGTGTCCATTCCAGAATAATTTTCATTTGATGATAAATAATAATGTTTAGGGACTTGATATCATTCTAGATATGAATAAGATAAAACCTATGGATTACAAACATGGTTTATGTAACAAAACATATAAAAGTAAATGAGTAGGTGAACACCCGAAACGACGATAATACTAAAATATTATTAACAAAGCAATATTAAAAGATCATATATGATATCATATTTATGTATATGATTCTTTTAAAATTTAATAACAATGATTTAACTATTATACAGGCCATTAACCAACCCTAAACCAAGGAAAAGTACAAGGTAAGGGTTTTTTCACAATCTCATTATTATTCTTGATTGTTTATGTGTAAGTATTTACTGTGTCATTTTTGTCATCCATGTCCATTTTTCATAATAAATGATTTTGAATTCAATATTTTAAGGATTTTTTAAAGGATATATTTATCATGATCTGAATTTTAAATCTTTTAAATATTTATCTTTCTAAATATTTTTAATTAATGTCCATGATTTCAAAATAATTTTATTGTTTTATTTATATAGACATGAATGTTTTGAAATGATAATTTTTTTCAAAAGATTCAATGTGGTATGGGACACTTTGATTAAAAAATCTCTTTTAAATTATTTAATTTATAAATCTGTGACTTTTAAATTATTTTACAAAAAGGATATTTCTCTCAAAATGTTTTACTCATCGTTTTCAACTATATAAACATCCTTTACTGGATATTATTTTTGATTGAGTTTGATTTATTATAATACAATCTTCCATATTGTATTGAATGAGTTATTATATGTTTGACTGTTGATGATCTATTTTTATACCATTCATGTTTTATGGTTAATTTATTCACAATTCCTATTCTTGTTTTAATATGAATTTTTATGATATATTTAAAACATTTCATGCGAGGAATGTATTAAACTAAGTAAGTGATGGGTTGATCCCGCTATAGCTCCTCAATGCATCGATAGGTCTCATGAGACAACTAGAATTGGAATTGGCCAAGGGATTTCCCAATTTGAGATATGGTTTTGGCTGAGGCCTTAATCATTCCTAGACGTCTTGGCCGAGTCCTTGACAAACTGTTTCCAAATGTCTGGCATTATACATTCCCTCATTATAGAAATAATATTGATGGTTCATGTGTTCATTACACTAGTAGAATACTAATGATTATGCTCTATTATGGAATTATTTACACATCTCATATTCTTTCCCTAAAAGTATTCATGTTTATTATTGGTAAAGTCATGTGGTATCAACTATTCACCATGCTTAATCTTCATGTCATTTTCCGTTATATATCTTACCCTTACTGAGTGTTTGATCTCACCACTTTTTATGTTTTATTTTTCCTAGGATTCCAATATGTGTATTGTGATTTAAATTCAGGGTTATGCCAAGGGAATAATGGAATTCATAAAGGGTTATTTATGATGTTTTGTATGTTATAAAGTGTAATGTAACATTAATTTATGTAATCTATTTTCCAAGACTGCTAAACCAATTGGTCCTTTAGGACATGATTCCTTGTAATCATGCCAATGTATTAAAATAATGCACCGACTCTGGGTAACTGGGGTTGGGGAGTTACATTATGAATACCACATAATGTGTTTATTTCAATTATTAACTATAATTTCATCATCTATGTTTTATTAGCTATATTTAATTAAAACATTTCATCATTTTTTATTCTCATTGTTGCGTATATTGAACATTATCCAACATTGTATTTATTTTTAAAAATATGGATGTTATAAGAGGAATAGTTGAGGATAACCTTCTAAAAACTATACATGAAAATTGGGAGATATAACTGATAAATTATTATCTATCTACTATATCATGCCTCAAATATTAGAGTTTCTATCTTTGTGTGGGAAAAGTTAAATCACTATTGACATATGTAAAACCTTCCTATCCTGAAATTGAATCATTAAAAAGTTGACCATCAGAAAAATGACAATATATAATAACAATATTGTTAGTTATTCTAGATTCACTATTATATCGAGGACCTCTATTTTCCCTTTTTACCTTTTCATAGGTAGGACCATTGCAATATATTACATGGGAAGAACATATGCAGATCGTTTTCTGGTTATCATAGCGATATAATCCATGGTTATCAATTTATGATTAGTTTGAAAGGGGGTATCATATTTGATGGACGATCATCATTATATGTGGTGGACTAAATAACTAATCACTATATGGGGTACCTCAATGGTAACCATATTTAGTATTTTAGGGAAGAACTCTAAGATGAGTTTTCAAAGTTGGACCTCCGTAACTATTATTTTTTGGAATAGAGGGATGAAAATTATGGTTATGGTTGACTTCACTTGTTTGTAATAATATCATTGAACCTTAATCCACTATCTTATTATCTATATGAGTTAAATGGATTTTAGAGTGGATGTGTAGTGGTACAATCTCACTCCAACATTATATACCACTTTTCGAGAGGAACCCTTCAAGACACTCTCAATCGAGTGACCATATTTATAAGCTTGATCATGGTAAGGATTGTGTAGGTAGAAGGAAACCTTCTTTGTTGGGTACACTACTAACTAAATTCTAAATATCTATAAAGATATAAAAACATGATTAATTTATGTTAAGATGAATTAAGATATGAAATATATCTTTTATATTTATATGTATATAGACATGAGATTCTTGGATATAGATTGGAATAATTATATGATCCTACCCATGGAAATCCATAAAAATCGAACAGTGGACATCCTAGGTGTTAATGGAAATAGCGATAAGATACATATCGTTTTCTTACATCAAAATATTTTAGTGAATGTCATAGGTATTGATGGGAATACTAATATCATCATTTTCCAATGATTGAGTTGTATTTATCCTAAATGGATCCTCAGTTATATTCAAGGTATATTGATGAGCATTATGTATGTTGATAAGAGTAGTGATATATGCCAAATCATGGGGGTGTACGCATTTTTTTACTGATATTCCATAACTTTTTTTGGGATATAGATATGAGCATAATATGGTTGTTCATTCATAATATTTGTTTAGACTTACTATGATAAATCCCCCCTCAACCGTTTAAATGGAAATAGGAAGTTTTGTTAGTAGGCCATATGAGATATCAACCAGACACCAAAGGAATAATATTAATACTAAGGGCCTATGAACATTTGGGAGATGATTTTACAGTTCAATGATAAAACATGAAAACCAAATTTTTAACTAAACAATCATCTAAATGATGAATTATTTCAGAATAACACCAAAATAACAAATAACAAATCAATTATACATTCCAATATAAATCAAAAATAAATCATACATGTAAAACTAATTAATCAAATCCCTAATATAGAAATAAAGAAATAAACACATGTAACACAAAATCCATGATCCATGTTCCAACTCTACATGTGAAGCCCAATTTGTCAAGAATCATCATTAAATAACTGTGATACCATGACTTCAATATTGTCCATATAATGGATATCTATAATTTTACAAAAGACAAAAAGAAGGGGGTGATTATAAACTCAGTAGTATTCCCCCAATGACATCCAAAATCACTCAAATAGGAGATGAATCAGTTACAATAATTTATATAAATCAATTTAAAATAGTTAAAATATTCTATATCAAAGACATTAATGTTTTCCTTAGAGTTAAATGAATCAATCCATTAAAAAAATTCCATTCCATTCAGAATATCCTATATAGAATATGACACATACAAAAATACTCACATGAATGACTAAGTTAATATTCCAAACTCAAGAAGTGTCTAACATAAATCTACCATGTAATAAAATGGTAACCCTTACAGGGATCCCCAATGGAATACACCACATTTTTAGAGTCACTTCTAATGAAAATCTTCCAACAAAAATTATGTCATCTAAAATCAATGGAAATACATTTCACATAAAACAATTATTTATTTTAAAATATTCTACAAAAACATTTATTAATTCATATAATCATATAAATTTAAAACCATTATTTTATATTTATCATTAAAGTGTATTTTCCATTAAATTTTTCACCTAAGATAATTTTTCATAACAATAAAAAAATTGGTTTTCAAAAAAATATTCCCAAAAGTATTTCACCATTATTTAATAAAAAAATAATTTCTTGATATTCCAGAATGATTGAAAACTGGTTTTTGGAGAGAGAAGGAACCAACATCAAGTTTTTTGGAAGAAATGAGGAATGACCCTATGATAATCTAGATATGGTAGTGGATATGAATTACATCAATCAATATGACCATTAAACATTATTATTCCCATCAATGAACTTGGTTATATCCAAAAATGAATAGATTTAAGGATATAAGGAATAAGGGGAGAGTATTCTTAAGAATAATGACAATGAATATAGTCATAAAGAAAATATTGATCTCCAATGAGATTTTAATCACCTAAAACATTTTCTGGAGTATAAAGGGATTAAATCTACTTGCACAAGAGGCAAATTATTTTAGGATTATGAATGATAATGAAAAATGGGACCCATGACTAAATCCAAATTAGATCCACAAATATGGGATCTATAACTGTATACTGTCTGGTTAGGATGTAAGGTATGAAAGACTATACACCATCCATTTTTTGAAACTATAACAATCCAACCCCTCATATGTTTGTATAATATGGTTAGAAAATTCATTCCCCACCATTTCCCTTCCCCTTTGTAAAATAGTGACGAATTTCCCATAATTATCCACACAGTTTGGCCAAACCATGAACTTGTCGTGCAAGGATACTATGAATCTTTCCTCAAGACACTAAGTTTCTTGTATGGGATTTATGGTTTTTCATGTTTGCGGTAAAATCATGCACTTCCCAAAAAACCTCTAATGCCTAGAGAACCCCCTTATGAAAAACAAAAAACATAACACAATCATTATATGTACTCAAAAGAAATAAATATAATGTAATTTTAAAAAAAATGGAAGTTCAATATTGTCCCCAACATTAGTATTTTCATCATTAAAATAATGAATACCATATTCTTTTCTAGAATAGTGTTGGCCATTGTTTCAACATTTCCATTCCTTGATACCATTTTATTCAAAAAGATAACCATGTATTCATTATACCCTCCCTGGACTAATAATTATCACATAAAGAATTTATCTTGTTTATCCACAATCCATACTGACAGATGAATGAATAATGAATTTGACCCCTAGTCAACATGATCCCTTCAAATCACACAGTCAGGATGTGGTAACAACTTATTTGATAGAGACACATGAATTCCATTTTAAATTGAACAAAAAATTTGTGGACAATCCAATATATTTTCCACTTCAATAACGTATTCATGTTTCAGAAAATACCTATGTATTGAGGAGATATCATTCTTTATTACTCCAATAAAACTACCGAATCAATGGGGAAATTCTAAAAAACACAAGATATCTCATCTAAAATGACAAAAATCATAGATGATGATTTTATTAGATTTTTTTTGTGATTCTAATCCATCTCCAATCTCTTAATGATTAACTGAATCTTCTCTATTGTCTCTTTCACCATTTTTTCTGATTCTAAACCATCTATAATCTCTTTATGTTTAACTAAATATTATATATTGTCTCCATCACCAGGTTAGGTCCAATAAGTTAAATCTCACATATTTCCACAAAAAGATTGTACATAGACAACGATTAAAAGTAAATGCTTCCTCGGGATCCAAATGTATTGGGGACTGATTAGTGTTGTTGTATCATAAATAAACAATTCAAAAGTGCTCCTCCCATGAGACACAAATTTCCATTAAATAATCCCTAAGAATATTCTCCATTTTTTGGATCATGCTTAAATATTGTTCATATATTTTATAATTATATATCAGGATCATTTAAATTATATTACCAATTGATCAATATATGGTATCCAAGAAAATAAGCCATATACCTAGTGTGCGAGTCAAATAAAATCGAGACGGGAACTCTAGGCAGATATACGACATCCTAGATATGGATTATTGAAAATTCCTCTTCCATATTAGTTTTATGAAAATGGATAAAATGAGCTAACTTAATGGAAAGATCCATAATTACCCATATGTATTCATGTTTCCTCCCCATTATGGATTAACATTTATCAATATCTATGGATATAATCTCCCATTTCAATATGATGATTATTAATCAAGACATCATGCCCCACGGTCATTTGTGTTCCATGCAAACCTTATGAAAGGTGAGGAATATTTAAGCATTCTAAGACACTAAAATTTTTAGGTGTTCCCACCAGAAATATTTTTTTATCACTCAATACACCTTTTTAATGCCTTGAGGAACAATCCATCTATAATGGGGAAACCATTAACAATTTGTTGACGAATACACATAGATACAAAAATATGATCTCTAAAACATGAATATGAACTCTTATCTAGATTTCATCACTAAGTGGACTCCCCATAATTGAGTTTTGTAATTATTTTAATACATATAGGATTGGATATTTTGGACTCTCTCAAATGATAAACCAAATCAATAATGAACTAAATATGGAAGAAATCGATAATATCTCCACGTACAATACATTCCAAGTTCATATTTGTTATCTTATATATCAATTTCAACTAATAAAAATACTCATTATCCAGTTGAGAAAATGAATTACTTCTCAATGCATCATCCATTGTGTTCTCTTAACCTAGTGTATACATCCAGTTTAAGTCAATCATTAGAAGGTATTCCATCAATCATAATTTCATTATATTCAAATATCTTTATGAAAAAAATTGTTTCACAATATTATAATAAATAAAAACAAAATATCACTTACCAAAAAGATAACGACAAAATGTATTCAATGAAGGTTCTATAGTATATAATTAGTTATCTTTTTATTGGTAGTTCTTCTCATGAGACAATAATTATCACGAGTCATATAAAACCACGTGATATATATGACTGAGAAAAGATCACATCCAAAATATCGATGCATCACAATAGAAGATATATCCTAATATTGAGTCTAGAAATGTAATGATAGGTGTTGATGTAAGTACATGTATAATATGTTGGAATGTTTTTTGACATTCATTATTCCATTGAAAATGGAAATAATCTCATTTTCATTACTGTCATGAGTGATTTAACATGTGAATTATCATCTTAAGAATGACTACATAATACAAAAATCCAAGGTAAATATATATTAATGATATTTTATGGGGGTTTCCAATAGATAACATGTTCTATTATTTCTAGATCTATATAAACACTTTTTTTAGATGAAATGTCTAATAAAAATCACATCTTATATCCATAAATCATTCTTTGATAACAAGGAATGAATATAAAATTACCACAATATACCAAACACTATATATATATATATACATGTTTTGTTCCTAAAAATAATTTATCCTATAATAATCACGATCATCATCCACCAACCAAACCATAAAGTAATCTAGATACCATTAAAATATATAATTTATCAATTCCATAAAAATGGATGATTGATTTATAAGACAAAAAGGAATATAAAAAAAACATAATTAAATTATCTTCTATTGAAATATTTTTTTGAAATATACCCATTAATAACTTACACATATATAAATACTAAAAAAATTATTTTTAAAGGTTCACTCAACACCCCCAATTGTTTATTCATGTCATCAATGTGACACTAATTTTTTTTACAATTATAATTTTTTTATAGCATATCATAATAGAAAGAATGAGTTGTTTATAATTACACATAATTATTATTTTATATATAATTACCTAAAACTATGATTCTACTTTTCATTATACAATAAAATGAGCTCATTCTGTATATTTTTTTACACACAAGAATGTGCTTTAGAAAACAATAATATTATATTTATATTATCATCTAATATGATAATTTTTACCAAGCTGTTGGAATAGTGAAAATAAATATGAATAAATAAATTATAAAATTAAATATCTTTCTCATTCATTATCTATATACTTTTATAAATAAAATAAGAATAACTTCAAATAAAGAAGAAATGTTTTCTAAAAATAGTAAATTTCTTAAAAGATAGTTTGATAATGATTGAAACATATTATTTAAAATCCAATATTATATGTTTTATAAAAGTTAAATAAAAAAATTTAACAGAAATATTTATTTTATCTTACGGTTAATTTCTCTTAATTTTTAAAAAAGATACATTTTTTATGAATAGTGAAAAAGAAAAAATATAAATGGAATGTTTATTTTTCGAATAAATAATTTAATTTTATGAAATTATTTTATCTATTTTTTATAATGTATGAATAGAAAATTATAAAAATCTTAAACATATTTATGTCATTTTGGTAAATTTTATATTTACCATAGATATATACACTATTGTAAACATTTAAACATATTAAATTCCAAAACATAATTACTAGTCTTATATAAGAGATTAATATTAAAATTAATTTTTTCCACATCATTGAATAGAATTTGACCCTTTGGATTCCATATTTTTGATTCCTCGTAATTTATACTATAAAAAGGTTCAAAATATTTTTTATTCATAATGAATAGTGAAAATAATTAAAATTATTTATAGTGGTTAAGGTAAATACAAGTATAATATTTATTTTAACATATTTTATAAGGTGTAAAATAATCTAACCATTTTTTGAAACCCATTGGTTGAACATAAAAATACTCTCAGGACCTGATGTTCTAATTTTATGATTTTTTCAAAAAACGATAGAAATGTGAACTATTTAATAAGTTATGTAAAGAAAAAGAAATAAAAGTATCACCCTTTATCTTTAATAAATATAATATTTTTAGAAAGAGACAAAAAAGACATTGGTTCGATTATACATATTATTTTATAATGTAGTTTTTTTATTATCATAATGATTTTTATTTAATTTTTAGAGGTGAATTAACTAACTTAAAGGATTATAAAATTGAAACACAAAAATAATTTTGTTAATAATAAAATACAATAATATATAAAACAAATTTTAAAAGATAATATAACTAAATGATTTATTAATTTTAATTTTTTTAATGAATATGTCATGTTACACTGTTTTTATCTTCAAATATTCAAGTATCAATTTTCATGGAATTTTTTAAAAGAAAATAAAATGAATGAAGTCAAAATTGATGTTAATGTTATTTATTATAAATGAAATTTCATTAAATTATTTATAAATAAAAAAAATAATATATTCATCCAATTTATTATTAAATTTTAATAAATATAAAATATTTCCCATTCATGTACCTATTGTTATTTTATAATGAAAATATTGACCCAATAAATAGTAAAAAAATTTGATAGCATGATTTTGTTAAACTTAGTCTTTTTGTGTGTTACTAGCACTTCAGTCAAAATTAATTTCAAACATGGAATTGATATTCTTTCTCTAAATTAGATTTAATATTTATAATCAATGGGTATAAACCATATAATATTTCTCAAAATAATTAATTCTTTACTTATAAATTACCTACTTTAGATAAATCATTACATTAGTGATATCAAAAAATGGAGAAAATAATGGAACATAAAAGGTATGAAATATCATTACAATATAATTATTTTTTGTAGTAGAGGTTAGTATATACCAAATATTCCATACCCTCTATTATTATTAAATTATTGGGCATGATGATCCAAGTTAGACATCCCAATAGTGAATACCATTGAGCATTTACCAGAATTCCAATACTCCTTAACTATAAAAGTTCAATCACTCTCCCACGTATATACACCTATAAATACATTTTCAATCCCAATAAATAAAAAATAACACTCAAGAATAAAAAAAATTTATAATATATGCCATTTTTGTAATTAAGAAATCAAATGATGTTTTTAGTTCAAACCTTATGAGTTTGACTACAGAAGTGGTAATTGTCTTCTAAAATAATTTTTATTTTATTTCATTATATAACTCATTTAATAATTATTATAAAATTATTATATAATATCCTATGTATCTGAAATATACATATATTTTTATGTTTTAGTTTTATGTACAACAACATCACACAATTCTATTAATTGAGTTATGTAATTGTCTTTTTTGTGTGCAATGAACTTCCGCCAGGTAAATCATTGTCTTCTTTTCCCATTACCATATTTCATTTTGGGAATAATGGTGGATTTATAGTTTATATATGATATTTATATATAATTATATATATATATATATTATATCATACATATCATTGAGATTTTAATTTTTTGGGAAAATGATGTCATCTCTTGTTTGTCATACAGACTACAGCCATGAAAATCAATTTGATTCATTAACAGGTTTCATGTATAAATTAAAAATGTTATTTCCAAGAATATGTGACATATATATATATATATGAGATTAAAAAAATAAATTTAAATAATATATATATATATATATATATATATATTATATATTATTCTATTAATGTGACCAAAAAATGGAAACATTATTCATGCGTGCGTAATGTCTATCATAAACATGAATAGTGTATTACATTTACTATCAGAAAATTTCATATATTACTCTAAAATCCTATTTAAAGAATATATAGGATATTTATATAATGTATTAAATTTTTTATGTGATAAAAAATTATTTTATAGTATACAAAAATAACAACTGAACTGATACATGAAAAACAATGTAGTTTTTACCAAAATCAGTGAAAATAATGAATGATTATTAATGAACAATTTATAATATGTTTTATATAGATAATATATTTTGTAATAAATCATAATATGATTATATTTTAAGTAAATAACATTATTGAAAACATTATATGTGGTTAATTATTGTTTAATAAATAGGAAGTGAATATTAATGGATTTCTTATTTCAATTTACACTCATTGGGTTAGACAACTACTTCATCAATTATGTGATACAATGATTATCTATATAATTAATTTTTATTCTATTATTTCCAATTTTTAAGTGTATTAATTGTTAATAAGAAAAATACATTAATTTATTAATTCTCACCTCAGTAGTATGGTCATATTAATGGTTTATTTCATAGTCTCATTCTAATTGAGATTGTTGATTGTGGAATATTTTATAAAGGAAATGAATTAACCATTTCAAAATAAACACATTAGTTTTGTTATAATTATTTAATTTATTACCAATTTATTTTAATATTATCATTTTAAGATACTTCTATTTGTAAAATGATTACATCAAAATATAATTAAATTCTATCACTAGTAGAAAATATGTTTTTGTCCAAACCAATTTTTTATAAAAAATTTAATTTTTTTTTAACATTTTAAAAAATATATTTATTTAATGAATTATAATTCAATTTTGGACTTTAAAAATTATTTTCAATGAAATACCTTTTATTATTTTGAATACAATTTAAATTAATTTTTTATAAAAAATAGAAAAGAAAATTTTCTTTTAACATGTATGAAATGAATGAAAATTCCGACCATCAAAATTATAAAGAAAAATTCAAGAATTTTTTATATGATTAAAGTGTTATTTTAAAATAAAATGTTTTCTAAAATTTTTATTTTTAAATTTTTATTCAAAAATTAGTTTCAAATTTTTCAAAATAAAGTTTCTATTCTCCTCTAAAATGATTATAAATATATTTTATTGATTTTATATTATTAAATTAAAATTACCTAATATTATTACTAAAATTGTTATATATTATGTTGATAGTAACCTTAATCTACCTTTGTATGTTTTATGATCAATTTGACTAAGAATAGTATTGATATTCATTTTCTTGGTTCATTTTTTTATCATTGTAATATACATGAATTATTAACATTTATATACACATTAAATTTTCCCTAAATTTTAATTTTATTTTTCATGAATACATTTATTTCTCAGACCATATATCATTTATAGATTTAGTATTTATGTTAATAGTTTTTGACTAACAATTGAACTATTGATAAATTTATATACTATATAAAATATATTTTTTTGATTTCTGTTATTTTATTAATAATATATATATATATATATTTATATATGTGATTAATGATTGGGACAAGATTTACATGTGATTGGAAATATTTAGATTTATACCTAAATGTGTTGGTATTATTATGAGATGAAGTCAATTGGAAGAAAACCCTTCAGGTTTGTAACCAAGATGTATCGAAATTATCAAGAATATATATGTATAGTATTGAATTGTGAATGGTGGTGACACAAATTGAATTGGTTTTACCCATCATGTTTTAACCCATATCGAAGATATATATTAATTTTAATGGTTCTTTGTTACTATGAAATATTACGCCTAATAATTAACGATTTACTTCATTCTAATTCAGTTTCAATTTGACATGAGATTTTTATTTATTTAATAATATATTAATCCCAATTATTATCAAATTATTGATTTAAATGTATTTATATTTTTTAATTTACCTTTATATATTTAATTATTATAATATTAATTTAATAACCAAGATATTTAAATTTCATGTGTGTTTAGTTAATGAATTTATTTTTATTACAATAATTGATTCCTGATTTCATTCAGTGTAATTATTTCTTACTATGAATTTTATCTCACAGTTATACTGTTTTCATTCTTCGAAATCATTTATGATTAAAATATTTAATATTAACGGGTTATGTTCGATGGAAAAATGTAATTTGTGACATGAAAATATGTTTTAATTTGTGTATTCAAATGTATTTTAAAATTCTTGTATGTTTCGTGTTTAAGGAGACTACTAAACAATTCAGCACTTCGATATGTGTTTCCTTATATCATATAAAAATGAAATGTTAGTTTTCATTTAATCACGGATTCATGGTGTCGATTCTTTATAGTTTTTATCAAATAATGATTTTTTGAAAATATTGGCGAATAGATTTTGGAAAACATAGAATTGAAAATACAACCCTATGGTCGTCATTTCGTAGAGTAAGGGTGGAATTGGAATTTCTAAGGATTAAATCAAAAATATGAAATTGTTCATAAGAATTAGGGATGTATCATGTAATTTTGTTTCATTATATTTTTAGTGGGTGAAATGATTCCTCAAATAATGGAAAAAGGGTCTTGAAATAAAATATTTATTCAGATAGCTTCATCTTTATTGATCTGGTCATCTTTTAAATAACATTAGATTTATGGTTTGGAGACCCTTAACACTAAATTTTCCCCTCATATTAATTTAATAAATGAGCTTAATCACTCTCTATAAAAATTGAAGATTTTCCTCCATGTCCATATATTTTCAAGCCATAAATCTACTCCTACATTAAAACCTAGATATGTAATTTTCCATATGTACTTTGAAAATCACATTATATCTTACTAAAAGGATATTTTAGAAATTATTTTTTATATAGATTTCGAATAATGGAATTTACTAATGATAAACCTTGGAATATAGAGATTCTATTTTAATTTTTATGATGTAATTTATTTAAGGTTTGTAGAATATAAAGCCACCAAAATTTTATAACAATAACATTTTCTATATAGGGAATATTACATGAAAAATTGAGATAGTTTTAATTAAAAATAATTAAATGTTTATAATTCATTAAATGATATGTTACTTTTATCTATCATTATATAAAATAACGAGTTCATTAGATATCTTTCATTTATCAAATTATATAGTTTTACCAAAATACAATATACAATTAATATTATTATTTATTATGATAATTATCTCATATCTGTTTGAATGGTGGAAATAAATAATAATATATAACGTATGGAAATATACAATTTTGACATGTTGTAGTGACATCGATAATTATGGATTAATGGGAAAATATTGATAAATATGTATCCTTTAAACAATACATATATTTCATGGAATTTATTTTTAATGTGTTAAATCAATAATATAATATACATTCTATAATTGTTAAATGTATAACATGTGTTGGGAGTATATAAATTTATCCAATGTATTCGTTGGTTGTCACATGAGACAAAATCCGTTGGAAACAAACACTACTAATTTGTAACATTGATGCTTGTACTTTCTGGAGGATAGATATTGATAATATTGTATTCTAAATGTTATTGACACAAATCAGATGGGTTTAACCCATCAGGTTTTAGTTCTACATGAGGATAGTTTCGTATCGTAAATTTATCATTATCTAGGAAAACATAGAATCTATTTATTAGTCATTTACTTTATTTATAATCAATTTTACTTATCTATGAAATTTTTTCTAGGTTATAATCTAAATATGAATTTTTTTACCTAGATTATTGATTGAAATTGATTTGTATCTAATTATTTACCTCTCCATATTAATTCATACTTTACTTACCATGGTAGTAATTTTTTTTATAATTCAATTTTTTTTCAATTATTTTTCATTACATATTTTTTACAATGATTTTTCATTGTAACTTCCATTGTACTAATCCTTTACATAGAATTATAGATCAATCTAAATTTTTTTCATTTACAATGAATATAATACATTTTACATGGATGATAAGAATGGTTAATCTATATGGTAAAATTTATTTATAAAAAAATATGTTAAGATTTTATTTTTCATATTTAATATCAAAGTCATATATGAATCCAGTTTACCAATACAAGTAAAATAATTGGTTATTCATGATTCATTTACTTGTATATTATTCTAATTTAATTGTAGTTGGAACTAGCTATGTGATTTCTAGGGTTGGATCACTACAATAAATTCCTATAATAAGTTATCAATTATATTATCTAACTGGATTAAGATAATGATAATTCACAAAAAGTCTAGGTGTTACAGCTGTCTTCCTACAAAAATAACTGATTTTTCCCAAAGAGACATACATTGTCGGATGAACCCATTACATTCTGACCCTTCCAAAAAATCCTTTAATTTCCCCAATTATGTTAGTTCCATTCAATAATATAAAAGGTATGTATTATTGGTCCCCTGTAGGGGATAAGTCAAAAAATGTGTTTATCTTTTTAGAGTAATCGAAAGGTGATTTTCAGAAAAAACATTGAATAAAATGGTCCATAATAAAAGGAAAATGATTGCATATGATCTATCATATGATGCAAATGTAAGAACTACCAACTAATGATAGATGGCTCCATCTACTCATAAAATCAGTCTAACTCTGCTTGAATCCACCAATGAATCATCTTTAATTATGTTTTTAACACCAAATGATGATTTGAATCTCATTTTTCAGGAATTAAATTAGTATGGGTGTCCAAGAACATTAGTCATTTTATTCCGAAAATCATTTAATATTCATCTATACATGTCATAGAAAAATGCAATACCAACTCATTCAAATCAATAATTGTTGCACATGATTCCCATTTTAAGGATCTAAATTTTCATTGTCATAATGGTTTTTGGATTTTCAAAATAGAAGAAATCTTCTCAAGATGTAAATAAATATTCTGAACATAATGATAAGAAATAATTGAGTAGGATGTGATAAAATTGAAAAAATAATTGAAATGGTTATAATTCAAAATAATCACACATCTCTCTATTGATGTCCCATATTGATTTTCAATGATCATGTACTCAGGTTCATAAAAATCATTACCTGGTGAATTATTATAACTATTACCTTGTTGAGGTTTCACTCTTTGATGAGTCATAGTGTTCTAAAAATTATCATGCATTTCTCAATTATGGTGATCAGATCAGTTCTATTACACTTATCTCATCAAATGATAATTTCATTGAGAATAATGAGATTGGTCTCTAACATCTAACCATGGAGTACTCTGACAATAATGCTAAAGGTGTCCCATCTGGTTTCAATTGCGACATGATATAGGCGGTGTTATAGAATACCTCATGATATGCTAAAAATTTCCACATATATAAAATCGAAGATTGATGTTCGTTATTGATGGGAATCTGACCAAATCTCATTATTTTTTATGAGATATACTACCCCCTTGAGAATAGGTGTCCCCTCCTCTTGTTTCCTATATTATTATTCCCACCCTTACTTGTTAGAATAGACATGATTCACTTGACCATGTTTAATGAGATATATATTTTTTACAATATATCTCTCTTGAACAATAATATATTATTTATAAGACATATGGTTATAATATTTTAGAAATAGATTCTTTTAATCTTGAATAAAAAATTCATTCCTTAAAATTCAATGTTTCAACAACAATTCTCCTAAATCCATACTTGTCTTTCATGTCCAATTTAGTGTGAAAAACTGTGTCCGACCACTGGATTTCTATAACCTCATATATATATTTTTCAATTTTCACTATTATAATATCTTCTATTCCAAAATATTTTTTGTTTGGATTCATAATATTTATCCACACTTCAACAATTTTATTTTATGAATCACCCTGGTAGATGGGTGGATTTTAATTTTGTATGTAAACTGAATGATCAATTTGTCTTTGTTTATCCTTCTTGGTCCATATATAAATTGACTAAAAGTCACGAACAACCCTTGGGACCTATAATTGGTTAACTCTTGGATTAGGTGCAACCACATTGTCAATATCCACTATTAGTTAGTTTTATGATGCCCACCCAATTCCATTCATTGTAACAAAAAAAATCATTTCTGTATCACTCTCCAGAAAATGTAGTCTTAGGTATCTAAAATTGAAATTATAACATGTTACACAATCATTATTTTCATGAATAATAATTTTAAACCATTTTCAAAATACATCCGACAAATTTTTTCAAATTATTAAATTTTGAAAATATTATCAATGCATTTCAAAAAGAATTAAATCATTCAATTTTCATAAATGTTTATATAAATAATGTATAATGTTGACATATTGGAAACTCATAGTATCAATGTATTCCATGAAACATTTCTTGGATAAACACATGAGGATGAGGTGAAAAACCTAGTAAAAGTGTATAAATAAAGTAATGTACCTAAACTCCATGGTAAATTTATAATCAATATAAATTTGTATAAGACATATTTTTATACTTGACATTTCGATTTCCAATAGAAGTAATTCTTGCTACCATACCATGAAATAGAAAAAATTATAATGCTTTGTAATTTTTACAATGATACGATTGAACACAAATAATACATGAGGTTCTAAATAACTAATACCATTGGTTAGAAAATATATTTTGACTCACCATGTTTGATCACATTTCTAACATAACAGCTCTCACCCTTTGTATTAGAAATTGGTTGTGGTTTTACTATGAAATATATGAAATACTCATGTCACCATATCATGGAATGAAAGCTACGATCCTCATGAAATCTTAGTGGATGATTTTCCATTTTAATTATCAAACATCCAACCCACAGTTTAGTTAAACAATCCTCTATATGTTACATGAGTACAATATAATAGTAAAATATAAACCAAACCCCCAAACCATATCAGAGTAAAAACAGAAAACAAAAGACAACATCCTTGTAATTCCAATGACCCAAATCCCAAACATCTTTCGAAATGATATCAACTCATGAAACACCCAATATAAGATATTGGATCGTTCCCGACATGGCATGCCCATGGTATAGTAAATAATCACATTATAATTGAGATTCATTTTTAATTAACCTTGATAAGATTGATGACATCTAAATAAACACAAATGATTCCAAAACAGGGTTGTGTCAAATATATATACTATATTCATTGTGAAACCCCATCCCATGCCACATGACAAGACCTAGTTAAAATATTTCATTAAAAAATTAAAATTATGAAACATTGTTTTTATCAAAGGCAAAATAAATTTCCATTGAATGAAATGAATCAATCCTTTAAATCATATATCCTTCAATTTAGTATACCCATTCGATAAGTACAGATATAAACTAATCCACACATGTATTCTCGTGTGAAAATGCCACACTCATGAGTGGTCTATCATCGATCAATTGAGTCATCATAATATATCCAATAATATGATACCCAATGGAACATGTCCCATCCATCAGGCAACATATATTGAATACAAATCCTCCCAATCTATGTACTCCAATGTCTTTTCTAAGACATTTCATGTCAATACATTAATTATTATAAAATTTTAACAAAAAATATCCTATAAATCAAATCTAAAAAATAATTTTTTAATCAAAATTATAAAATTATTATTGAAGTTTATTTTCCTAAAAATAACCCAATTTACAAAATTTCTAATAAACATCACTACACACGATTCTAAATATAACGACACTATAATTTTTCTATAAATATAGGATTTTTTAAATATATTTCTTCATGTTTAATGATGTAGAGTCATGATAGAGTCTACCTTTCTCACATAAATTAGTGAATAATAAGAACGAAACTATGATCCTCTGGATTGGGGCATTAAAATCCATTAAAAATGTAAAAAAACTATAAATCATCAGAAATCCAATCAATGAACAAGATCAAACTACTATGGATTAATGATAAGGTTTAGAAAAAGAGGAGGAGAATATATATAAGAAGAATGAACAATAATATATAATTACTATTAAATTTTGATCTACAATGGGATTCGAATCACCTAAAACATTATCCGATATCTAGGGGATCAAACATCATTATTTGGAAGGAAATTTTGTTCATGATTATGAAATAACAGGTAATAAATTGGGTTCATGAGAATTAATCTAAACTAGATCTACAAATATTTTATCTACAAGAGTATGGGGTATGATTAGATCACACTTTCAAGAAAATCATGCTTCAACCAGGTATTCCAATGTTATAATTCCAACACCTGACATGGTTGGAAAAAAAATGTTAGAAAAACTGTACAACAACGAAGAATTTCACCAATATCCAAAAATACAGAGCTTCACCATAGCATCCTCATTGATTGGAAAAACAATGAACCCACTTTGCAGAGCTACTGTCCATCCTACGAGAAGCCACACAATTTCCCCATTGGGGTGAAAAGTTTTTAAAAATAATTCTCAAACCATTAAACAAAAAACACATTGAATCATGGAAAATCCCTTACAAACCTCACAAAAATCAACCCAATAATTATTTAAACAAAAAATATATAAATAATAGGTTTCGTAACTTAAAATGGGGGTTCTCCCTACCATGTGTTTATAGGAATAGAGATATGGAACCCTCTTGTTCGTGAGTGGGATTCCTCTATGGAACCTTGTATAACATCTAGATATGATGAAAAGCATCTTGTATACTAATGAAAGTAGGTATATGATCCTTGTTAAAGTATGTAATTGAATTATTTGGAACAATTTTCAATTAGTGATGGGATCAAGTATATAATCCATCATTCGGGTTTCTATCAAAATATTTTACTAGAATTCATATACATGAAAAAGGATATGAGAATATTCCTTAGTTAATATAGTTAAATAACATGTACGAACAACCGACAAGGGGTAATTTTTTAGAATATTGTTTAATGGATCTTGATGTTAATGTAACACAATAATATATTGTGAATTTTTTTTCAAATTCATTCAAACATTGTGATAATTATTATTTTAGATAACAGTAAAATAATTTTCTTTTATTTAAAATTACCTTATTTGACATACATTATAAGAGAGACCTTGTTCATCATGTACAACAAACAAAATAAATTTCAGCTTACTATATGTGGAACACTATGGATAGTTGGGACTTGGCATACACAAATCATAACACTAACATCGTGTACGTTACACACAACACGGATGATTATACGAAACATAATTTTAATATTATAATTTATTAAAGGATAATATTATACACATTAAAAATAATTATAGGAATATTAATAAAATATGTTTAAAAATTTATTTTAAAATGTTATTTATAGTTAAAATATAATTATAATGAAAGATATGGTTTTTGGTAAAGTCTTTTTATGTTTGAAAATATTATTTTCTCAAATGAAATGATTTTAATAATAAAATTCATTTTAGAAACATTTGGGAATTTTATTTGATAAAATTAAATTAAATTTCCAAATTCTAATGGTAAAATTATCTTACAATGAATTTTTTGGTATTTTTTTGAGACACCTCAATTTTTATAAGAATAGTGAAAATAATGGATTTTAAATAAAAAAAAATAGTGTTTAATCTTATTTAATTTCCATGTTATATTATATTTTAGTTTCTTATTAAAGATTAATTAGATTCTATTATTATTATTTAATATAATGTGGCTAATTGGAACCAATATCAAATTTAAATAGGAAATAAAAACATATCAAAATTTTGATCATTTTTTAACATTATAAACCAGTATCGTCAGCCCTATTTTATGATTAATCATACATTTATATCTTCTAAATATACTATTGAAAGTTGAAAAATGGGACTTAATATTTGGAATTATTAAGATTTATAATTTATAACATGTTCAAAATTGTCTTTGAAAAATATGAATAATGAATGTAATTAAAATTAATATCATTGTTTAAGGTAAAATTAATCTTAACCGAGGAATAAACCTTCTATTTAAGGACCTTGATGACTTATAATTTTCCAAATCAATTTTCTGAATGTAGTTTGACCCTATCTTCTATTGTATCAGCATTATTTGACAATTGGATCTACTTGCATCATGAAAAACGATGGTGCAATTCTATCTTCAAATATTTACAAGAGTGCCACTCCTCCTTCCCTACACAAGGCCACCACTCATCCATCTGATTCACACTTCTCAAAGCACTTAGGTTCTTCCAATATATTACCAATACACATCCAATATTTTTCAACTTCATCATATAAGTCCTACCTTGAGAATAATTAATTCTAATGAATCTGTTTGGGACAAACTAAAAAGAGGTTTCATGATTAAGATGTAACATATTCTCTCAAATCCTTTCTCCAATTTTCCTACTACACCCCATATAATTCGTTCAATATATTCATGTATACAACACCAATTTCATAAAAATACTACAATATTGTTATGATAATGTTTTGACCTACACTTACACACACATCCATCTAATGGTAATGAACATACTTTTTACGCATAAAGTGAACAACCACCTCACTAAAGGATGATTGTTCAATTTTATTTATTCCCTATCATGGAATAAATTATTAAGAAAACTATGTTTATATATGTTATATATTATTTATTTATTTATTATCAATTTTTTTCATTTTTAAAAAATAATATTGTTTACATTATATTTTATGTTAATACGGTAACGTTATTTCAGGAAGTGTGGACTACAGCCCCCTCAAAGTGTTCAGATTCATTCACAAACTACATGAAATGTATTAAGACGTGGTTTTGTGAAATTATATGATATATATAATACAATTATAATATTTTTAATGATATATATATATGTGTCTGTGTGTGTGTGTCAAGTATATTCTCTCTTTCAATACGATAATAAAAATTGATACATTGTTCATGCGTACGTACGACATGCCTTCTCCATGAGCGGTGTATTCCATTTCATTCTACTATTTTATATATATTATTGTAATAAAAATATACTAGATATACATTATATCTATACCATAGTTTATATTCTATAATCTTGATAGAGGTGTTATGACCAACAATATAACAACATTAAGACACATGCGATGAACAAAGAGAATATTTCCTGAAATGAAATATTAACAATGAATGGTTTACAAGGGTGTAATATAACTAACATAATAAAACATAATATGTGATAATATATAATAATATGGTTACATAATAAATATATAATAAATTTATATTTAATGTAAATGTTTTTTTAATTAGTATGATGAGTGTCAAGGCATATGGTATGAGGATTTCATGGGTTTTTTTATTTTAATATGTAACATACTATGATCACAACTCTTACCTTTTTTGTGGTGAAAGTACTTCCCATTGTTTAAGTATATGTTTATTATATATAAATTTATGGTAATTTATGTATCTATTGTATTATAATTATTTCTTTGTGTTTACGTTTGAAAAGTAACGAAATAGTTAAAATCTTTTTTTCTCAATTTTCCTTTATTGAGGCACATCTATTATTATACACCTAAATTTTATATTTATGATTAAATAAATCAATTTTAAATGTTATATCATAAAAATCCATATTTTCATGATATTTTATTATTCATATAATTTACATATCTTTAATGTATATTTTGATCCCATGTTACCATGTTATAATATTTTATTCAGCCAAACATTAATATTTTCATGATTATTTATGTTTATGCTTCCTTTGATGAAATATTATGATCTATATTTTATGAATATTCATGATTTTTAATATCCAATCTTTTTTAATTATTTTTTAATATATATGTTCCATTAATTACAATATTTGTTATATAAGATAGTTAAAAATGTGTTTTTAATAAATCTATTATTAACCCTCACTTCGGTCAAAAAATTGGGTTCCATTAAAATCACATTTTCCAAAAGTGGTTTTGAAGAATATTTAATTAATATCCTATGATATTTAAAGGCCTTTAAAATTTTCTTATTATCAAGATTTTCAAAGGATGATTCTTGTTGGTTTTTGAATAAAAATTATATCTTTCTTACATAGAAAAAGGAATGTTTTTTTATATCATATGAAAATTATGGATTTCTCTACAATCAATAAATTGATGATTTATTTTCATTAATTAAAAGTTTTTTTGAAAACTTTTTAAAATATATTTTCATGTATAATTGGTTTCAAAATGTTTTCAGGATTATTTAATATGATTTAATTTAAAAAATGATTTCAAAATAATTTGAAGACATATTTATATGTTTTTAAAGTATATTAAATGAATGGATTATAAGCTAAATTTAAATCACTCATTATATGTTTTCATTGTTTTTTTGAAAAATGGTTTATCAATTTTTTTGGAATTTTATTTTATAAGTTTTCAGGGAAAATAGTCTTCCAAATGATATATATTTTCTATTAAATGTCTTCTAGGTATCTTATATGAAAATTATTTTGAAATAGTTTTATGTTAGAATTTTTCTTCAAATAAGAACATTTATATTCCTCAAGATACTCTTTTGAAATATAAATCAAAATTATTTTCCAAGTAAGATAAAATCCATTTATTTTACTCAAGACCTTAACAGAAATGTACTAAAGGATCCATTCATATTCATTCTATTAATGGGTAATTCTTATTTTCATGGTATTTATGAAAAATAATTTTCTTTTAAAGTTGTTTTATTTTGAAATCAACTTCACTTTCTTGAGTAATATGGTAGTGAAATACACTTTTTTATTGATTTCTGATAATGAGGAAAGGATTATGGTTCGTTTTTAAATTTTCTGCATGATATGATATGATTACATGTTCATGATACACATTTCATTTCATGGGTTATGATATGATTAATTATGATGGCCTGGAACATTTATTTATGATTTTTCAATGAGATGGATGGGACCTATATCTCTCTCTCATGAGTTGGAAAATGATTTATATCTCATAATATTAACATAGATAGAATAAGAAATGAACACAGATTAGTATTACAAATATTGAACAAGAAATGAACTAATTTTAGAATTAATGGGTTGGAATGATAAATGAATATAGTTCAGTATTACAGTACTGAAACATGGTTTGAAACCATTTTAGTAAAGGAATTTTCCCCTATAATGGTCTCGAAATCAATTCCTTTACTACTATAGAAATCATTATATATTCTTATGTGTCTTCCACATTTCCATATTTTATTCCTATTTTAGGATATCATGGATTATGTTCTTCATTTCTTTATAATTCATGTCTATGATCTAATAATATCTATTATGATCTCTAATATATTGGTTATGATATTCAAATATTATTCTCACTGTATATTCCCTTATGTTCATGTTAATCATACAAATTTCCATTATTTCTCTTAATGTGGAACTGAACTCACCCATTCAGATGTTTCCTTTCCCTAAGATATAATGAATTGTTTTATTTAGATGTACTAAACGTGGAATCATTATGGTATATTTCTATGTTCTTTCAACATGGTAGAATATTTTTTTCGTTATTTCAATATACACTAAACTATTACTATCATCATGTTTGTATTATGTTAATGTACTAAATATTAATCTAGATTTGTTTAATATCCATGTATGTTATGCCAGGGTCACTATAGTATGTATCAAAGGAAATGTTTAGTCAACCTTGGGAATATAGGATTTCATAACCATAGTGAGATCCCTAGTTAAATTTTTTTAGATATGTCTTGGGATGTATCAAAGGATAATTATAAGGAATATCTAACATTTCTGAAAATGTCCCCAAATTTTGGGGAAATTTTAATTGAGTGGTTTCCTAGAAATATATCCTAGAATGGATACTATAAATGGATGGGGCTATAACATAGATTTTCCTTGGTGAAACAACTTGAAAAGATGTTCTAGGCCCGACTTAGGGTAATCTAGTACACAATGGTGGGCTTTGCTTCACACCAACATGGACATACTTAGGGTATATGCTTATGGAATTCACAAAACCACATGAACAATATTGAAGGATTTAAAATCATGTTGGATTTGAATAACCTAGTATTAAATAATGGTGTAATGTATTATGGAAGGAGAAATTATTTTTACATCAAAAAAGAAATTTTTTTCTTGACTATGTGGTTTTATGTTATGTAAAGTAACACTTAAAATATGATTTTATTTTCTATCAATAGAGAGAATCAGAAAAAATGGTCATAATGTTGAAAGGAATGGAACATTTTCTTATGAACAATCAATAGGGATGATAAATAGATTGAAATTTATTAAAATTATGCCAAATAATTATTTGGGGACATGATTAGTAATGTGTAATTTACCAAATATTGGACTCACAATGGAAGGTAATAACAAGGTTCGATATGAGTTTAAGTAATAAAGACAATAGAGGAAATATTATTCACTTTTATTTGTGTACTGAATGTAGAAAAGATAACCTAACTAAATTTTTTACATGAACATGAAGATGTTTTGACTATGGAAAATAATGAAAGGAAGAAAGTAGCTTCATGGGAAAAAAGAAGTGTTTGGTTAACATAATGGATGCAGATGTTTTCCTCCCGAGGAAATAATCACTGTATTTATTTCTTTAGTGTGGAGTAAAAAGTCATTATGCTACTCAATGTCCCATGTGTAAATACATTGAAGAATTATATAAGGTGGTACAAGTATTGGTTACATTACTGATGTTAAAGAAACTACATGTGGAATATAAATGGAAATAGGTATTGTGTTACAGGATGAGGTAGCCTTGTTAGTGGAATAAGGATGAAGTGGGATAATAAATGTTTGACTGTGTTTGGAATCTGAAATTATATTATATGAATATTGAAATAAACAATCATTTATGTATAGATTTTTTTTCATATAGTATTTAAATGTTGATTTTGATTGTTCCTGGTGGACTAATGATGTGATTTAATGACAATGTGATATTTTGAGTAAGGGATAGTAAAAGATAATTTGTTTTTATCTTATGATAATGATGTTGTGGATATGTAAATTGGATGGTATTGAATACATTAGATCTATGTAATGATATCTCAAAAGGTGGGTCATACTATCATTTATAATTTTTACAACAAATTTATAGATTTATAGAATTGATCCAAAATAATATAGAATAAAGAAGAATGAATGTTTTTAAAAATTATTTATTATAAATAAGTTATTAAAATGTTATTAAGGAATATATGATAAGTGTATGAACATGTTTGGAGGGTAACAAACATGTTATACATTGTGAGATTTTTGGGATCAATGATAAGATTATTTGGTTACCCTTTTTCTATAACATTTTATTTTCAGCTTTCAGAATGGTTATAAGATTAATAATTCATGAATTTTTTTTCATACATCATAGAAAGTATTTATGTAGAGTGATAGTTTTTGAAAACATTTTTAATGGGATATGTAGTGATTAACCTTATTTTAATTATTTCAAATATATTTTTTAAATTATATTATTATGGTATTAGAAAATTAATTCATTTATGTCTGCTGAAAACCTATCATGTCTGACTAGGACGTAGGTCTCGATCCCATCACATAAGGATGATAATAGTTTCAGGCCAACCACTATGCTAAGTGAAGTCTTATAAAATTTATATTTACTTGTAATTAATGAATTTTTATAATGATTTTTTTTTTCAGTTTTATGTATAGAGATAAATTAAGGAACAACATTTATTTTTAGGTATATTTTTATAATAAAATTTGTACATTTAATTCACTTTTGAGTCTTAATATATGCTTAAAGTATATTTTATTCCTTTGAACCTAAATCTATATTTTAGTAAATCCATTTCGTGAAGCATTTGATAAATTTGAAATATATAAAAGTATTAACAATGAAGGATGTTTGTCATATAAAAATATATCAAGTAAGAGAATTTAATTATATTATTGGTCAATTAAATAATTACTCAAGGATTTTATAATGTTAAAAATTGATGACCTAATAACTTTTTTTAACATATGGATATTTAAATCATCATAGATTTATGACATTGATGCCCTAAACATTTCATTGATCAATAAATTTTTTGGGATTGATGGACTCAATAAAATCCTATAAATAATTACATTTTTTCTCATATTTCTGATATTCACTCCCCACCAATGTTATTTTTTGTGGAAACCCAATTATACTCAACATTGGGTAAACGTTATGGTCCCAACATTCCCTTTTAAAGTAATTTTTGTAAATAATTTTTACGAAATGGGTTTATATGAATGAAAACTTCATCTAATAAAACATTGATAACCCAAAAAAATAATCTATGAAATTCATTTTATGTGGGGTAGATTGTAACACCTTGAGTGTTGTGAATTATTTTCATCTAGAGTTAATTAAAGCATTGCGATATTTTTTATTTCACATTACAGTGAAAATAATTTATTTTATATAAATGTAATATGATTGGATTAAGTTATATGAAGCATGGTATTAACAGTGAACTACACACACAAAAATTAAATTACAATACACATAACATCGAGGTCAGCTGCGACATGGCGTACGCAACCGCCACACTGACATGTTGTACGTTACACACAACCTTGATGTTTCAATCAGACATGTTTTTAATATTATTAATATTTAAATAAGATAAAAATAAGCTAGACGTTAAAAATATTTATGTTCATAGTGATAAATATTTTTAAAATATTTTTTATAATTGATATATATACATAAAACAACATGATTATTAAAGATAAGATTTTTGGAAATGTTCTTTTATGTGTGAAAATATGGTCTTCTCAAAGAAAACAATTTTTATAAGAACATTTATTTTAGAAACATATAGAAATTTATTTTGATAAGATAAATTTTTTTATTAATTTAAAATGATGAAATTATCTACGGGTGTATTATTGGGATTTCTATGAGAAACATCAAATGTTTTGATGAATAGTGAAAATACAAGAAATAAATTCAATACATAATTTTCATATAAATTATTTATGAGGTTAAATTAAATTTTGATTTAGTTAAAAAGTTAAATTATATTATATTTTTATAAATTAATCCAATTTGGGTAGTTCGAAACAATTTTACATTGAACATGGATTTAAAAACTAAGGAACATTCAGATCATTTTTTTATTATAAAATACCACATTTTCGACCTGACTATGAGGTTGATTTTAAATTATTATCTAAAAATAATTTGATTAGTATTTTCGTAAAATGGATTTTATATTTGGAATCCCCATAATTTTTAATTTTTAATTTCTTCAACATTATTTTTGATCAAAATTATTAATAAATGTAATTAAAATTTATTACATCGATTAAGGAAAAAATATGCTTAACTAAGGACAAGTCCATACATTAAAAACCCCAAAAATACACATAAACTTGTCCAAAATAAATTTTATCGCCATATATCAACACTACCTGCCTATTTATCAATATTATATGACTATTGGATAAACATGAAACACGAAAAACAAGGTTGGAATTTTCTTTTCAAATATTAACAATAGTGTCACTCCTCCTTCAGTATAAAAGGACACAACCAATCAATATTCTTCAAACTTTTCAATCCTATTAGGATAAGAAAACATATATAGAATAAAAATTCTATAAATCCTCCCTTGCTCCTATAATCCTTACCATGGTATGAAGTAAATATAAGAATCCTTTTGGATCAAACAAGAAGTAGTTAGCTGATTCAGTGGTAATGTCTTTTCACAATTCATTTGTTTATATTCCTTCTAAACCTCGTCAGTGTTTTTAATATAATATTTTATAACAACAACAGTATAATAAATATATTAGGTTGTTTTTTTGGATATTTCTTTGACCTATTCTTATTCACACCTCAATCTAATGGGTATCAAACATACTGTTTACCTGTACAGATAAATACCTCCTCATTAAATGATGATTGTTAAATTTTTCATACCAACAATAATTGTGAATATAATTCTAGAAAATACCAGTTTATATGTTATATGTTACATTAATTATTTTTTTACGATTCAATAAAACTTTTTAAACCCATATTATTTTAAATTTCTTTTGGTGTTAATAAGATATCTTTATTTGAGAAAGTGTGGACTACAGCCCCTTAATGCGATGTGATTTGTTCACACACTATGTGGAATGTATTAAGGATGAGTTTAGGGAAATTATATGATATATATGATATAATAATTCTAATTTATAATATTATAAATACATATATATATATATATATATATATATATATATCATATTATCTTTCTTTCAATATCAATATAAAAAAGAAGTATCTTTCATGCTTACGTAAGGCTTACTATCTCCATGAATGGTGAATTCAATTTCATACAACTATATAATCTAGATTATTATAATATACATATAATTTATATAAATGATATTCATAAAATGGTTTACATTCTGTAAAAATGGGATTATTATAATGCCCAACTATATAAAAAATTAACACGCGTACGAAGAACAATGCAATTATTACCAAAATTGAATCCATAATATATGATGTTGGTCAAGAAGGAAATAAAATGTCATAATTAAACCACATATGATAATATATATAGGAATATGGTTATTTTAATGATTTATAGTAAATTTATATTTATAATACAGGTGGTTGGAATGTGTATGACGAGAGTCCAACACAAGGTATGGTGATATTATCTCACTTTTAATTTCTGTGTAATACATTATATGATTTCCACTATTCGATTTTTTATTATGTATGTACACACCATCATAGTATTCAATGTATATTGTAATTAAATTTAATTGAAATAACATATCCATTTTATTATCTTTTTCATGGGGATTATGTTTCAAAATATACTAAATATGTAAAATAGTTTTGTTTTAATTTACCTTCATTGATAGTCATGTTTTATTGTGCACCCAAATTATCTTTTGAGGTGTATATACTTCTAAAATATATGTTATATCATTAATTATCTATTTTTATGTATATTTTTAGGATCATTTAATTTAAATTTCTTTCATGGATGGTATGATCACAAGTTTCCATGTCATAAGAGTTTATTGAGGAAATTTCATCTCTTTTCAAGATTGTTTATGTTTATTTTTCCTTCGATACAATATTATGATTCATATCTCAAGAAAAATAATTAATTTTCTTCTCCAACTATTGTTAATAATTTATATATATGTTGGTACAATTTTTTCCACTCTTTGGTATATAATATCATATGGAATTTTTTTAGAAATCCTGACATTACCATATCATTAGTCAGAAATACGTGTTCTTTTAAAATCATGTTTTACAAAAGAGGTCTCCAAGAATATATTAATAATATGATATAATAATTAAAATTTATTTTTACCCTTTTTATATTTTACCAATTTTTTCTGAGGAATCATCTAACCAGTTTAAAGATGAATAATGTTTCTATGCATTCTTACCATACAACAGAATGTTCTATTTAACTAGGTCGACATGTATTTATTTATCATTAGATACTATATTTATGTTTTATCTTAATGATTAATGTATAATTTATATTAATGTGTTTTTAAAATTCAATTTAATGGAATATGGTATTTAAAATTTTTTCCAGATACTTTTTTGTTTTAAAGGATGTTTTTTAAATATTTTTAAATAATTTATATTTTTGTAATGAAATTTTTCTTCAAATGGTTTTCAAGAAATATTTATATGTTTTAATTGTGTTTTAAATGATATGGTTTTAAAAAAATTCAATATATCTTTATATTTTTTCAATATCCTTGAAATGAAATAAAAAATTTAAACTAATTTGAATCTTATTTTATATTTATTCATGGAAAATAGTTTTCAAAATGATTACAATTCTTTATTATATGTCTTTAGAGTGCTTTCTGTTAATATTATTTTCAAATGGTTTTATTGTTTAAAATACAATTTCAATAAAGAAAGGATATTTTCATGAAGAATTGTTATTGAAAGATATTTCAAAATTATTTTCAATCCAAGATGACATCATTGGATGTTGTTTATGTCGATATAAGAAATGTTCTAAATGATACGTTGATATTCATTATAGGAATGGGTTTTTTATTAATGTCACAGTCTTTATGAAACTTTTATCTCCTTCAAAAGTTATATGTTTATGAAATAAGATTCACATTCATGTGTTTTATGATAATGAAACCATATTCATTTCATTAGATATCCTAATGATTGAATAATTATGGAACATGTATCCATTTTCACAGTTTTCAATATAATTACTTGTTTACGATACCCATTTCATTTCATTGGATGTGATATTATTTGTCTTTACTTTTTAGAACATGTATGCATGATTCAACAATGAGATGTGTAGGACTTATATCTCCCACCAATTCAATGAGAAATGATTTATATATCATTTAAAAACATGGATGCATTGAAAATGGACTTCTGTTAGTATTACTATGATAGAATGAAAAATGATCTATGTTTTGTATTATAGAGATATAAACATAAATGAACCATGTCCAGTAATATAGGGTGGAATTGGGTGTGAACCTGGTTCATTAAAAGAATTTTTTTAATATGATGGTCTCAGAAGAAATGGCATGACTATAATGGAAATATTTATATATATTTAAGTGTCTACAATAGTTCTATGTTTTCTTCCTATTTTATGATTCCATGGATTATGATATTTATTTCATAATGATTCATGTCTCATGAATTTCCAATCATCACTATGACCTTTAATATGTTTGGTATGATCATCAAATGTTATTCTCAAGTTTCATACCCCTTTTCTCTTGTTATGCTAAAACATTTTCATTATTTACTCTACATAGAATCTGAGCTCAACCCCTTCTTATTATTCCTTTCCCTAGGAAATGAAGAATGGTTATAGGTAGAAGTACTAAACGTAGAGATCATTATGGGAGACATTAAATACCTTTCAATAGGATGGAGTATTTTTTTTTTCATGATTCCAAATACACTAAACAAGTATGGTCATCATTCATGTATTGTTATATTTTACAAATTATTCATATAAAATAGTGTAATATCTATTATTGTTAATATTTTGTTACAATAGTTAATCTCATCTTAACATTCCCAAGGAGAGGGGCCATATAATAATAAATATGACAACTGGTGAATAGGTCTCTCAAGAATATACACTATAAAGAAGTGGGTATAATGTTGAAATCATCCACCACCTCTATAATTTATGAAATCTTATCATTTAAAATATATAGGGAATAAACCCCAAAAATTTGAAAATTTAAAGCGGTTCTATTTTCAACATTGGATTCAATCATTGGTATGGAAGAATGCATGGAATCATCCCATGTAGGCATTCATTATCCTCCACCAATTTTATTTTTTGGATTTATTGGATTGGTACTCAATTAAAATTTTATTGAGCTAAAATAAGATGATGTCATAGGTCTTCAATAACATTTTCCAGGACAATATGGAAATAAAATTTTACATGGATGATTAATTTATCAATTTTAATGATATGTGTTGTGCATTGGTCAAATATTCTATGAAGTTATCACATGTCTATATAGGATGATGGTTTTGATATGATGGATTTCTTTATATTTTTATATTCATGGATTTCATAAAGCTGCTAAAAATGGGAAACTGAAAAAAAATCAATATTGTACCATAAAAATATATTTTAATGGTTATTTTATATCATTAATGGGTAGAGGATTTGAATTCAATTTAAATATTTTCATCCTAATGTTTGATCCACCTTCATGTATTGATTCAGAGTGGTTCAGTTTTTCAAAGGATGTAATGTTCGAGAAATGAATAGTGGCATCTTGGATTATGTATTAGGTGAATGGATTATAGGTCAACTCATCCATTGTGGGGATTATTAACTATTAATATAATGTTTTTATTTCAAACCCACTTTAATTTAGTAGTGGGAAGAAATTAAAGATAAAACAAATTACAATGTACAAAAATGCCTCAGAAATTATTAAAAACAATACTTAAATTCCCAGAATTGGAGAGTCTATATAAATTCAAATGGAGTGTAGTTAAATTGATAAATATGTTATTATTTATATGATCTTAAAAATGGTTTACCATTATATCCCGTATTATTATTATTATCTATAAGTTTATTTTTCTATCATGGAAGACTAGACCAATAATTCACTATAATTTCTCAATCCATGCCTATTTATATTCATTAATATCAACTAGAATGTATCTATAAAAATATTATAAACCACCTCCGTTAGAGAATTAGTCACACAACACATTAATGCATTTATTCCTCATGGATATTAAAAAATTACATTTAATAACCGTTTTATGCTACCAATTCTCTTGTTGTTCCATTTTGTTATCCATTAAGAATTGATACCTAAAATAACTTAGTGATTTCTCTATCAAGGGATCGTTCAGACACATTCTCACCCACAGAATCTTGCATCATGATTCGACCTTATAGATCCTTTATAGCCATGATTAAAGGATAATTGTCTATCTTATTGGTTTTTTGTTTATCTATTGAAACTATTGATGATTCCACTAGTTATTCTTCTAAAGCATTATTCTTTACCTTACATGAATATTGAGTAACTGTTTTTTTTTGTAAATGGTTGATTAGTCATTGCAATATCTAGTTTACTTCCCCATTTGGATATGGTAATTCCTAGAAATGATCTTTCGTTTCTTCTAATTCCTCAATCTATAACCCACAATTATATACCCTTTATATCTATGCTCCAAATACATCATTGTATAGGAGTTCACTTCATGGTCACCTATCAGTATATCTTCTGAGGTCCTTGATCCAACCAACTTATTCATACATCATGGAATATATTTATAGCATTATTCATGATCATCATTCTCATTTCCATCTACATTAAAAATGGTCAAACTATTTTCTATTTTGATGGTTTTTGTTTCTTTATTTTTATTGGACATCCCTCGACATAGAGGCATAACTATATTCTTATCCGGAGGGAAGTATTTCTCTGCATGAACTCATATCTCAACCAAGATTTTAAGACCAATAGATGAATATTAATAATTCGACTATCCATTTTTCAGGTGTCCATACTTGAAAACATATATGAGGTAAGGGACCTTATCATATGTGGTTGAATAAATGTTCCAAAATATCCCATATCTCTCATTCATTTCCACATTCTTGTCCCCCAAATCATTCTTAATCCCTCAAAAACCTATTTTAGTTCCACCGTATGGGGGATTTCATATGATTTAATGGAATATTTGAAGGGCTATATTGCTGTCCCATTAATGTCAATAACTATAACTAATTTATGTTACTTTTATGTTAATTCATTAACGAAATATTTATATTTTTCTAAAATAATAGAAAATAAAATAAATTGATAAGGTTTATTATAAGGGATTTATGAATATCCCATTGAAGAGAATTTTAACCCACATATTTTTTTACTATATATCATTGATTTTTTTCCATTATAGTCATGTGATCAGGTCCATGGGATATCCAATTAAAGAAAGATGTCCATAATATATTTTATTGAATTTTAATGTCATTTATTTGGGTCCTATTATGATTAGTTGGATATTTTATTAAATGGAATATATGTTATGTAGTATTAGTTCATATATCCAATACGACGAGGTGGAATATTCCAATATATTTTTTTGTGTATGTGTAATATATGAATCACCCATTCTGTTTCTATATTTCTACTAGGAACTAGAATGTATGGGATAAGGATGGGGAATAAACCTATTAAATTTAATTTTATTTTATATTCCCATAAATAGGCAATAGGTATAAAATAGTTGATGAGGACGTGGTTAGGGATTAACCTAGAAGTGGTCATGTGTGGGCATGTATCTCCCCATATATATTGAAATTTAAAAATTTATTTAAGACTATACTCAATGTTCATATAACCAAATGATGACTGCTTCTATCTTACACCTAATTCATGGACTAATTTTTTTCCCTATATCATTGTGTAGACCAATGATACTGGACTACGTTCAGGAATGTGATGGAATCTGGCTAATGAATCTTAGATGAGAATTATTCACCACTATATATTTTTTTTTATTAATTATATATACCCTTGTTATCATAGTGATACATTATTTTTGAAACATATAGGGTCTGGTCATTTAGGTAGAAGAAATAAATTAGTCATCATCATGTTATTCCCAGTACTAACTATCAATGGAATAAATGATTAATGTGGATAAATATATCACAACTAACTTGGTCATTTATCTCTAGAGGGTTTTGAGGATTCCATTATAGATAGGATCAATGTAGGAAACTATTATGAATTGGGAATGATGGTTGGTGACTTGAGCAGATAGATTCCTAGTTAGGAGACCCCGGTGAATGGGTGCCCCGGTAGGTGACCTAGGTGATGGGATATTGAGTTATATAACCTATGATAAACCCCTTTAAGAGGTCCTGGATAAAACTATAATCATAAACTTTTAGAGCATGAATATGTAGATTAAGATCTATTAAAATTATGTACCAGGAATAAATGCTTTAATCTCCATTCCCCCAAAAAACAATAGATAGAATATATTTTTTTGGGTACCCTTATGGGATGGGAGGAGTACCATTAATAAAACCAATTTTGACCCCTTTTATAATAAATATAAATCTTAAATGATGTACCAATGTCTCTCAAATTTAAATCGTGAGGAATTTCCATCACCCAATTATTGAGGATAACCTATTTTATATGGACCTTTACTAGTTGTATTCATAAATGATAAATATATCATCAAAATCATTCATGTTCCATAAAATTGAAATAAAAAATCACCTAATAAGAATTATAGATGATATTGGTGTGGATTACGTATTCTCAAACTCTCATTTCCATCTCATTGATCAGACATAGTTTCATAATTTTTGTTATATTGGTCCTTATATAGTAATTAAGAGCTACAAACCTGTGTAATGTAAGTTAACTACATTGGGTAACCCATATATTTTATCAAGGTTAATGTTTTGAGAATTTATCCACGTTGGGATTTTTGTAAGGTGATACAAAAAAGAGGGTATGATTTTCAACATATAATGTATAGGTTCCATTTGTACAACATGAGATTTAGTATGTGGGGGTGGTCACCCACAAAAATATTATTTCATTCTAATGACCCTATATTGACATAAATGGCCATTACATTTCATTAGTGGAATACTTAATACATTACAAAAATATACACCCACAGACTGTATTAGTTTAGTATCTTTGGAAACATGGAACATAATCTTTTATCTTGATGAAAGATCATCCACATCCCCCACAAAGACATTCCCCTTTTGTTTTCAACCATAAAACATTTTTTATATTATGAGTAAAAATAAAAAGAAAAAGGGTGAGATCAAATGCTCAGTATGTGTAATCATGTATAACATAAAACACCCATAAACATAATAATGTAAAAACATGAGCGTAGTGATTAAATATCAAAAACTTGAGTCATGAAATAAATCTTGGTATTATGTAAGGCATAGATCATAGAGGAACATCAACCATGATAAAATATTATTGGAATAAAACATGGAATTGTGGAAAAAAATAAGAACATTATATAATTTTCATATATGGAAGACATTTCTTAAAATAACATCATAGTAGAAAATTTCGAATACTAAAGCGGTACTACATTCCATTATATCCATGATTTACGAAACTAGATTCACTTGTCATTCCAGCCCTATATTACTATGAGGCATTTACTTTTAATTCCAGTCATGAATATCTTATGATATATAAATCATTAACCACTGAATTATAGGGTGACATAGGTCACATCCATATAATAATGAAACCATTCATACATGTTCCACATAAACATAAACCATTCATCACCACATAACCCAAGGGAAAAATTGTTTTCTTAAACATCATTCCATCATTATCTTTATAAAATAATTATACATCATAAAAATAATTGAATTTGAAATAAAATTAAATCATTTTTATTTGAATCATAACCCTACTTACTATTAAAAAGAAAATAATTTTGATAAAACGCTTGAGCATAAATCTTGAAAAAATTAAACTTCATCATAAAAAAGAAATTTTCTATTCTCAAAATGCCATTAAATTTTAAAAGAAAATAATATTGTTGAAAATAAATATGAAATCATGTAGAGTAATATTCCTTGAAATAATTCGTTATGAAAATTGATAAATCCATTCATGTCGTATAAGATATAAAACATTCTTCTAGTACTCTAGTGAGAAAATTCAAAAAAAATGCATCATATAGAAAAAAAAATGATTTCTTTAGTACCATATAATTAAAAATCAAAAATGTGTAATATTGAAACAAAAAATTGTAAAATAATATATATAATATTATATATTTAGTTAAAAATATATTTGGATGATAAATAAACCTGATTAAATACTTTTTTAATAATAATCTCAGAAAATAATGATATTGCGAAATTATCCAATAATTTAGCCCTGATATGCTTCGTTTGTATCTAAAAATCTAGTTTAGTGTGTTTAAACATATTATAAATATAAATAAATCATAATAATATTTATGATATCATATATAATTTAATTATGACTTTATATTTCTTGTTCATTTATCAACTCCATGTTAATGAAATATTCTGGGTAATAATATTTTTAATTATTGTACGTGTTTTTACTTTTTATTCTTGATATTATTACATATATCATGTTTTTATAATAGAAGAAATAAAAAAATAATATATATATATATTATAATCAGTATATAAATATTTATAATAGATAGACACATGAAATGGAAAACATCGTTCATAGAGACTATAGGCCATATGTACTCATGAAGGTTATTTCTGTTTCCTTCTTGAATTGAATTGAATAACATAAATAATATATATATATATACATATCCAATAGAATTATAATGTCATATATTTCATGCTAATTTATTTTTCATACTTTATAATTATTCTTGAATTGATAATATTAAGATCAAATCTCCTCGCATTGTGGAGACAGTAGGTTGAATGTACATTCGAGCGATGATATCATTCAAATAATTTCTAAATTAAATGAAATTTGAGGGAATATTACTAATACAGAATAATAATTAAGTAATTTAAAATATTTACATGCATTTTACTCACCATTATACCCATCCAAATTATGTTTTTTTGAATAAATAATTACACCACGTCATAGAGATAGTAAGTCGTATATTCACACAAATGGTGATATTTCTTTCATAATATGGATAAAAGTAGATATAGGTTTAACCAATAATCATAATAACATCTATTAATGTAGAATATATCTGACATATTACATTATTATAAGAACAAAATCAGAAGAGGATGTTGGAGAAGAAAATAATTTTAAAAGAGGTGAAACATAATTACCTCTTTTTCGAGTATATATTTTTTATTAGCACAAAATCTCTCTCTAAGATAGACTTATATACAATTTTTGAACTCTAGGATTAATTTAATTATTTTGGGAGATTATTTTAAAAGAGGTTGGATGAGACAGTTTTATTTAATGGTGTGAGTAAGTAGGTAGATGTGGTGGCCTTCTATAAGAGGGAGGAGGGTCACTTTTGAAATTTCATGAAATAGTAATATATTATTAATTTTTTCAGTCTTTTTAATCGACTCAAAATCATTTATATCAAAGATTAGAATACTAGGGGTCCAAATACTCTAAATTAATAAAATTTATATATGTTTTGTTTAATTCTTGTCATTTTCATTTATCCTTATTTCACCAATTTAAATTTATTTGTAATAATAATATTATAATTATTAAATTGGAATAATTTATTAATTAGATGTTTTCAAATATCCATAATTGTATAATTTATGATATCATTTACCATATAATTTTTAATTTGAAATTTTTAAATATATTATTTTTATTTTTAAATAGTTTATTAATATCTAATTTTTATAAGATATTAATAGTGTAAATTTTGACACTATTTATTTCATTGAATTTAAATAAAATCCACTTAAAATATAAATTCAAAAAATATTATTTTATACACATGAAACTTTTCATATTATTCTATTATATTTTTGGAGAAAATAATTTGATTATATAATTTTTCTTCTAATATTTTTAAAACCATTTATTTGATATTTCTATAAATAAAATATTTTCAACATCACTATTGTGGCATCATTAATGTAAATTATTTAATCTTTAAAATTTATAAATAAAATCAAAATATGTATATAATATAATTAAATTTATGTGGACTATTTATTTTTGATGGTTAATCATGTTTATCGCTATATTAAAATTAATATACCTAACAGATATAAGAGGGTGACATGTTGTCACATTATTATGTTTTAGTTACAATTACAAAATTTTTAGAGAAAAAATACCATTCAATAAATCAATTATGACACATCCATGATATTTTTCTACATCAATTAATCAAATAGGATATTGGATGGTTTTTGGGAAATTTTATTATCATTATCATCTTGTTGGTTACCCTAATTTACCTTATTTAACTTTAACTATTGTATGCAAAAATTACCATAGTTTAAATTCATAATATCCAAAATAATAAATAATTAACCAATTAATATAAATTCGATCCAATGATTCCAATTATGAAATCAATTTTTCAAAATTCAAAGCACAAAAGTTTCATTTTTTAATTTTAAATTAATTAATGTTGTCAAAACTAAAAAACTGGTTTATTATGATAAAAAACTAAAAGATTGAAATATTTTTATGTCCCATTAAAATGTGAAATTGCATCCAATTACAAACTATAGATTAAATTATAAAAAAATAAGACATTTACAATTTAAAACCAATTTTAAATATAATCTAAATATATATTTATATTAGGTGGAAAGATAGTTTTGAATTGAACTGTATTATTTTTTCATATTAATTAAAATATTAATATCATCAGAATAATACCAACAATTCAACAAAAGTAAATTTTGATTTCATAATTCCAAAGAAGATGTTTATTTTGTAAAATATAATATATAAATGTTTTACAAAATAAATTTAAAATTTATGCGCCATCAAATAGTGGGAATTTTTTTTAATTCAACTTTTATCTAAAAAAAATGAATTTGTTCTAAATAATTTATTACAAAATACCTAAGATGAAATTTTATGCTATATAAAATTCACAGAGTGGTTAATACTATACATTAAGGACAGATTGTATCCCATTAAATAATAATATTTTAATAGTGTATCATTTTTTGTGAAACATGGTATTTCATAAAAGTCATGGTATCGAGGAAGATCACTCTTGCCTGTAATGCAAGACAACTCAGTGTTGCATTTAGTGAAATCTTCCTTTGGTGTTTCATATAATATATTCTAAATATATTCCTTTTATACATTGAACAAAAATCATACTCGTTGTTTCAAGAAATGAATTTTATCAAAGGAACATGAAACTGTGTGAAACACAAGCCATGTATAGTGTTGCTTATACTGCAAGCTAATATGTTGTTGCGCATAGGTAATGATAATATTGGTTTTGGGTACAACATAATACATCAATTAAATTTAAAAAATTTATCTCATGATATCATTGGGTTTTACATTATACCCCCCTTAACCTGAATTTTTTCCTATAAATTTGTTGGGGTTATAAAATGATTACTATAGGAATGTTTCTTTCATGGAAACCCACTTCATTAAAAATAATTCTAAAATGTTATTTGGAAAAGGAAATATAGAAACATTTAGGTTATCAAAAGTAAGTGATCACTAGGTTTCCACAGAAGATAACATAGGAATGGATTGAAAACATGGATATGGAAGAAAAAAATCTAACCATCATGTTCTGATGGATACTGACAGAGAACAAGGTTTAGATAATGTTACGAATATGAATTAAATAAATCTGCAATGATATACGGGAGATTTTGATTCATCAGATAAAAAGGTACAGAGATAACATTTTTGGTTCTAAATGACCTTTGAAGAATTTTTCTTTAGAATAAATACATACTTGATTTTGTTATATTATAACCATTGTTCATGTTTTGAAAAATTATCACTTCATCAATTATTAAATTAAATAAAGGTGAATTTATCATTCTTGAAGAGTTTGTAGATCATGAGTTATAATGATAGTTAATTACATCTATCTCAACAATAAGGTAAGAAAATGTAATAAAATATGAATATGTCTACCTATATTGAGATAATAAATTAATCTAAAAAACATTAAATAGAATTTATCTTATAATATCAATTAATTAATAACATTACAATCCTTCCAAAAACTAAAAATATAAACCTTTAAAAGGAGGTGATATAAATAGAAATAACCTTTACCTTTTATATCTCATAATGTAGTTCATTATTGTCACATTTTAATCATTTGAGTACATTAATCATTTATTCTCATCAAACATGGTATTGACTTGAATTACCATAGAACCATTGTAAAAACAATCATTTTTTTTTCCAAATTTACACTTTCCACACACAAAAAATATAAAAATTCTATATACTAAAACCACGATATAACATTTCCCTTATATTAGTCATGAATTCATTAATTCTATAAAACATCTTAGTATCTCCTTATCCCATCATTCTACACACATTGTGTGGCATCCAAAATTATTTCTATCACTTTTCATGGTTATTGGTACCATATACTAAATGAAATCCACAATGGACCAATACCAAGATATTCCAAAAATCAACAATAATGTAAAAGTCATTCAAGAACAATAATTTGCAGTCCAATTACAAAAAAACATAATCATACCACAACTTTGTTTTCATAATAAAAATAACTAATACTAATTGCATGTGATTTGACATTGTATATTCCCTATGAGGTTGCTAATGTCAATCATCTACATTAACTGTTGGATTTGGGCATTGGTTAGTATAATGTTCTATTTCCCGGAACCTATATCATTGAATTGATGGCGATGGTTTCTCTGTAGTATATTCTCTATTCACATCATTAGCAACTTTTTTCCCATTACCTTAGAACACAACTTCCAAATGAAATTGTTTTACAAACATAAAAAAATTTCTATCCCCTCTAAGACAATATCTTGTATGATTCATTCAATGCATTGTTCATAACAAAAAATTCATATTCATTTAACCTTTGTATTGAGTTTATCCCCTGAAATCTATCTTTTGTTTCTTGTCCAAACCCCAATATTTTATGTAACACCAACTTCTATTTGATCCTTGATATCACAAAACACAATATCTTCATAGAATCTATATTATTTTATAACTAATACCTTTAGATGACTTTATTTAAATGCAATGAAACATTCATCAACATTACATTCATGTTGGATTATAGAACAAGATGCATACCTTACAAGTTTGAAAAAGTTTCCTCATATATAACAAAAGATTATTCATCCTTTCTCATAAGCACAAGGAACTCATTTTCCATATTTTTTTGAATAATACATGGGATGTAATTATTAAAAAATAAATTATTGAATTCCTACCATTCCATGGATTCAAATTAATCGTGGTGACTTATATTCATGAATATATTCCACTACTAGTGTTATTTGACTTCAAAATTATAAATAGTCAAAATGTATTTTTCGTTTTCCAAACAACAGATGATTGAAACAATCATTTCAACGGTTTTGATCGATTGTTTAGCAATAACTGGATCAGAAGACCCACTAAAAAAAGGTATTCGTCACCTCAGAAAGGATTGAATATAATGATGTTCCCATGTCTACCCATTTGGTAGTCAAGAATGATTGATATGTTGTGTATATATAGTAAAAGGATTTTTCATTCCATATCCCATAATATTTGGTTGTTTAATTGGAGAATAATTAAATTTCCCATTGCATTTATGTCACAACTAGTCCCCTAGGGCTTATGCCATGACATAACCCATGCCAGCTTCCCCAAGGCTAGGGATTCGGGACAAGAGTCAAATGACTCAACCTATATGTGGGAGGAATTTTCTAGAGTACATTTACGTATGCACACACTACCACATCCCAGTGATAAAAATGTAAAAATTTATTCCACTAAACAACCACTGAGTAAAGGCACAAACTGTAGGACAAATGGACTATAATGAAAACCCAATGAAAGATAACTGAAAACTAGAATTTACAAAGGGAACTCTCAATTATGTCCGCTGTATACTACACCTGATAGGTCTGTATAGATAATATGCAGGAAGCCGTAGAAGTATGCATGCCTGCTTATTCACACTAGGGAACAACTGGTCCAAGTAGACCAAGTCCCCCATCAAAGTGGTGATCGTCTAGACTAGACACAACACATGTGGGTGAAGCTCTTGTAGGGGTGATAAAAAATATACTTATTAGGGAACCCCAAACTCAAAGGAAATACCACAAACCAATCTGCAAAAACCCATGATGCATGATCATGAATAATAATCATGAAGTCATATAGGTGACACATGGTAAATTCTAGAGTATGAATATAATACCGTCTATCATAACATCAAATACCATGGAATGGTAGAGAAATCCTCCACAATGAGTACAGTGGGAATGATGTTTCACACATAAGATTCTTATCACTAACTTTTGGACTGGTGTGGTACTCATCCGTAATTAGTAATTTTGGTGTGTTGGGTCACAAAGATGCTGCTCCCCACCATGCCAATGTCGGTTCACATAGAAGCTTCTTCCCTATGGTCATACAAAGGTATTCCACTGGTCATGTATCCTAGGTTTTCCAGATCACATAGAATCCTTTCTCCACTATGGGCCTGCTAGGATACACATAATTTTATTCCCACTAGGATATACTATCTGATCTACACATTGTTTCTTGTCACCAGTCTTTAGGTCTCACCCAACCACAGGGTTTCCTCACATATCACTCTTTATCTAAGGAGCTCTGATCCAAAATAATTTTTTATACCTTCAAATTCAAGTGAATCCTTTATACAGTATGAAAAGGTATCCTCCTTTTCCTGAGGGCTCCAACAAAATAATTGGCTCATCAATCAAACGACTGGTTTGAAATATATTGTTGTTTTTTCCAAAAGGGGTCTTTGGAATCTTCGCCTAATCCAAAAAAGTCTGGCCAACTCGTCCCAGTCCTGGCCTGGCTGGGGTTCGGTCCATTGGGTCATGGTTCAGGCATGTTCCCTGCCTGGTCTTCCATATGAAAACATGTTCCATGAGGCCCAGATATGACTTGAAGCCTCATTCGGAACCCCTTCCATCGTGGGTCTTCCACATGGCTACCATGTCTTCCATTGTCAAGAGACCTTTCCCTACCACTACACTGCCATCCAATCTAGCTACCTAGAATTCTCTCATGTAGTCAAGGATCACATGCACCAGTGATCTATAACCCATGTAGGTGGGCCGCAACCCTGATGGCAGCTTCTCCCCTATGACACGGCCTGAGCCGTCCATGGTATCCACGTCTTTCATGTTGTCATGGTGCCCTGCCACCCACCTATTGACACTTTCATGGGCAATCGTGTCCTCCCGTGTGGTCTGTTATTTGCATTGACTGCGCCTCTGACAACTGTGGGGTGTCACTGTCCCTACAAAGGTCTCAATTTCACCTTTTCACCCCTTTTAGATGCCCCACCACGAAGAATGAAAAATAAGAGGGGATTGAGCTTTTTTCATGTAATCCCACTCCCTCTTCGTTATAGTTTAAAAATAGGGGGATGTTTCTAGATGGTGTTCTTTCAAATAATAATTGAATACCAAATAGAAATCAAAATAAAAAGAACCATTCTACAAGAATAGATGACCTACAGATCAAACTGTTCATGGGTTCATCCATGTTCTCCATTTTTAGGAACATTAATTGGGAAATAAAAAAACAACTAAATCCATACCATGATAGAAGTTCATCATTGAAGCACTCTTCCCTAAATAATTCAAGCTCCATTGGAATTCTTCACTTCCTAGTCTTATTCATCGTAATGCATCCATGTTTCTAGAAACCCTACCAGCGGTCATTCTATTTCGTAAGAGAGGCATTATTCCATTGGTTTGTTAATGTAAATTTCACAAATTGATTTCCCCAACAAGTTATTAAATGAAAACACATAGTAGTGTTTCTGTTACACTGAGATGTCGCCTCGTTACGCTATTTATTTTACGAAACATGATATCTGTTATGCTTCAAAGAAATGCGTCATTACACTTCAAAACAAAAACCATTATAGAGCATTCATTAATGCACCTTTTCACTGCACCGAAACCATTTTCCACCACTCAACAGTGATAAAAAATAACTTTTTATTCTATTCTATTATTTTCCAAAAATATTGAAAATTAACATTTCCATTTAAAAATTTTTGGTAAAATTTATGTCATTTATATAAAAAACATGGTGTTTCATGTTCAATGGTGCCTTTGGATTTTTGATGCAATCACTAGTTCAAAAGTTATAAAAACCCGCTCATTCTTTTACTTAAACAAACATAAAAAATGTTAAATTCCATCCTAGGCTCACTAGGTCTCCAAATCACCTTCCATCATAGAATCATGTCTTGAATAAATTCAACACAATTCTAAAAAAAATTATATGGAAATTCCGGGACAATAAATTCTCATCAGCATAGGGATTTAGGTTCTTCAAATCAAAAACAAAGACTAATAAAACAAATGGGTGTACTGAGCATGAATCTGATCCTCCTGCTCCCATGTTCTCTCTTGGAGATTTTCGTGTTGCCACTGATCGCACAACATAGGAATCGACAATAAATTAAGGTCCTTATATTTTCAATCCTCTTTCTCCACAACAAAATTCCGCAAACATTTCCTCATTTTCAATGACCATCTATCCCCAATCGATGATGTGTGATGGATCATGGACGTACCTCCTCTGCTACGACATGTGTAAAACACTGTGCACCTGGTGTATATACGGGTTAAGAGATAGGCAGCATGCCACCTCACCGACTTTGCAGTGAATCATAAATGGTCCAATGAAACATTGAGATAACTTGGTACCTTTTCCAAATATCTGAAAACCTCCTCACGGTGAGACCCAAATGAACACATGGTCTACCTCCACAAACTCCAAGGGGCTCTTTCTCCGATCGACACATGATTTATGTTTTTTCTGTACAGTCATCATCTTCCCCTGGATCATGTACACCTTATCATTTGTAGCCAATACCAACTCCATACCCATGCATTTCGACTCCTATTAGTCTGTCTAGCATAGAGGTGGTCTGTATGGCTACCCATACAAGGCCTCAAATGGTTGACTTCCCATGGTGGAGTGATAGCTGTTGTTCAATGAAAACTCCACGAGTGGTAGTTGTTCATCACAAATGAGACCAAAATCAAGGATTCAAGCACAAACCATTTCCTCTATGGTCTAGAAGTCCTACTCTGTTTGACAATCATTCTATGGATGAATGGATATGCTCAAGCTCAGCGAGGCCTCGAATGCCACATGCAATAACTTACACATTCAGGATGTAATGTGTGAATCTCATTCTGTGATGATCATTGATGTCACCCCATGAAGTTTCTCTATGTCATATATGTAGATGATCCTAAATCCATCTTTCGATCCCTACTCCCATATGGGTAAGATGTGAGATGACTTGGTGAGTAGTAAAATGATCATCTAGATAGAATCGTGGGGCCTAGATGTGTGTGGTAATCCTGTCACAAAGCCCATGCAGAAACTATCGATTTCCAATTTTGGTACCTATAGTGGATCTACCACACATTCTGGGACATGATACGTGAACATCACTTGCATAAAAGTGAGGCATTGTGAAAATAACTCATCCATTGATTTCTTCATCTATGGCCACCGGTACTAATGTTGAAGGACCTGGTAAATCATCTCCAAACAAGGATTTACCACTATAGGAAACGTTTGGAACTCCCTCAACACCACATCCCATAGGGTCCCTGGTACTATGGTGTGTCCAATGAAAAGGATGAGGTTATCACCCCCTATCAAAATCCATTATGATATTCTCTTGATGATATCATAGCAGGTTAGACCATGTAGTCAACATCGACATGTTTTGCCTCCCTAACTCGCTGTAAGAGTGGGGGAGTGATTGTCATTGACTATAGGTAAGGTCCTCTATCATCATCCATGAAGGATATCTTCATCGCTAAAAAATTATCCATTTCTTCACTAAATATATGTGAACGAGACCTCCTGCTATGTGGGCCTTCCACCATGTTCTCCTTTACAGGAGTGTAGACCATCTCATAGTCATAGTCCAGCAGGAACTCCAGCCATCATCATTGTCTCAATTTCAGGACCTTTTGAGTGAAGATATACCTAAGAAACTTTTGGTCAAAGTAGATTCTAATCCACTCACCCATCAAGTAGTTCCACTATATCATCAAGGCCATGACAAATTCTTCTAACTCTAAGTCAACGACTGCATAGTTCTACTCAGGATGCATCAACTACCATGAGCCTTAGTTGATCATTATTCCTTTATACATGTGGACACATCCTATTCCTATCCTGGACGTGTCTCTAAATACTATATACCCAATTAAATATTCTGATTGTCTCAAAATAGGGGGCACTCATCAGTCTCCACCTCATCTCCAAGAAAATATCCTCTCAAATCTCTATCCACATGAAGGGTTTTTCATCTATTGCCATGGATTATAAAGGTGTTTCTACTCTCTAAAAGTCAGGCACAAACCTCTCATAGTATCCAGCTAGCCCAAAGAAACACCTCACCTCTGTCATGCTCCTAGGTGGCTCCTAAGAAACACTACCTCTATCTTTTCCAGATCCACAACAACTATAGCCTCAGAGATGACATGTCCCAGAAACTGGACCACCCGAATCCAGAATGGGAACATCAAGAGCATACCGTTAAGCTATATCTCTCATAGTGTATACAGGGATATCCACAGGTGTGTAGTGTGCTCCCCTTATGATGTTGGGTACAAAAATATTTAATCAATGAATACCACCAAAAAAATATTAAGTTAAGGTTAGATTCTCTGGGTCACTAGTTCTATAAACATTGTTGACGCATTTGGGCATGCCGAAAGGAATCACCAAAAACTCATAGTGGCCATACTAGCATCAGATGGCAATCTTGTTTATTTCCACATTCCATTCCCAAATATTATGATAGCCTTATCTAAGGTTGAACTTCAAGAACCGCATCCCCAAATAAACAGTTAAAAGTGGTCATCAATCATCGCCAGTGGATACATGTTCTTCATGGTCACCTAGTTTAGGAATTGAATGTCTAGGAATATCCTCCGGCTCCTATCTTATTTCTTGTAAAACAACACTAGGGATGACCTTGGTGAAACACTATGCCTCACGATGCCTTTATACTCAAAGTCCGCCAACTGCACCCTCAATCAACGCTACTCCATGAGATCCATCCAATATGCTATTACGGAAATCATTATCATCCCCGAGGAAAGATCAGTGCAGATGTCTCCCTCCCTTCAAGTAGTTAGTCTCAGAATATCATCGAGAAATACATCGTCATACTCATCCTCCACTAGAGGAAATATTAGACTCCTCTAATCCATCTCATCAAGGGTGACACGAGCCAACAAGTGAGTGATCGACTTCACCCTCCTCCGAGAATGTTTGTCTTGTGTTACAAAAGATCCCTTCTCTCCAGTGAAGGAAAACATGGTCACATCACCACGGTCACACCAAACATTGTGCCTAAGATAATCTATCTAATAATATAATGTAGATAACAATTTCAAACCCAAGATGACATTGTAAGGCCTCGATTCCACATCTTGGAGACCCCAGCCGAAGGTCTCACCTCGGAGGGTAATCCCACACTATTGTCATTAGTGTGTAATCATCAAATCCCATCCTGTAAGAGTCTTTAATCATATGGATCAAGCCAACAGGTCCAATGTAATTTTGGAGCTCTAAATGAGGTACATGGATAAGAATGTGTGACTGGAACTTGTTTCTATAAGAAGTAAAATATAATATGTACAAGAAACAGATCGTACCTCTAATAATATCTAGAGATCCATGATCATAGATGTTCATTTCCTGAAGATGGCCTCACCACTTTATACCAACACACTCAACACGTGGGGGACCACCTAGGGGTGGGGGTTATATCACCATGAACTATCACCCAATGTATATCACTCGTCCTTCTAGCTTGCCACATTCACTACCCTACAGAACTCCTTTCTTGAACCACTACCTTTGCCTTGGTAGTCCCTCAATAATCTATTGATCATAAGTGTGGTGGGTTGGGCCATAATGATCCATGTATCTCTGACCACCGCACATGAAGCATTTCTTGGTTTCCTACAGACTCCCTCTGCTCTAGGAGCCTGGTACTATCGTTGCTGAGTCCAGGGGTCACCCGATGAAGGTCCTATCCTGCTTGGGTCGACGTGTTTGTTAAATTATGATCACCACTAAAGGCACTAATTCCTGAGGTCTACTAGTGTATTTGGCAGTAATTTCCATCTCTTCTAGGAATCTCTCGACAATAAGGGTTCTATCAGTCACTCAATTCAGTGTGGGGATGCTGAGAGACACCATGGATACCATGATCTCTCATATGAGTCTTTGATCCATGTTCTAGACATAAAATAAATGGTATTGATCCATGTATCTTGTGTAGAAATAGAGGTATGTAATACTCATTTATTACCCATAGATTGAAATGTATACCTTCTATAAGTGATGTAGTTCCAAAATGTGCACTGCGCGCAAAGTCGAGGTGAATAACTCTTCATGTAAAATCTTGTTGAGGACTGTACAGGTGAGGTTATCCTCATTGTGTGTCTAGATGGTCAAGTTCCACAATGTCCCAGATGAGAACTGTAGAAGGACAACAACAATGATCACCATCTGGTATAGTGGGGCCCTCACTAAGTGGAATATCCACATCACTACCTCCAACATATCCTCATCGACCTGATGATCTATCTCTCCCCCGATCCTAGTAGGTATCTGTTTCTGAAACTCGTGCAAGGAACTATGTCCGTGTACATACTCAACTAGTAACTCCATCAGTCACTACAGATCACCAGGTGGTTTAAACAGTAGTTCACCACCAATCGGGGACATCTCTAGAACTAGTCCCTGAACTGATGCATCATCTCTAGGAATGTTATCCATACGATCCTGTATCATAATCCATGTTGTTTGTCTGCATGGATGTATCCTAAAATAGATGAAGATATACGAGAGTCATAAGATTATACCTGGTGAGCTAACTATTATTCAAGATGTTCATATAGAGATACTTATATATTAGTGATTTCAAGTGATGAGCCGAAAAAAAGAATTCAATGTCTTGGTGTATGGATACATCATCCCACACAACAACACTGAACCCCTCAAATAGGAAATTCGAACTAAAAAATTCAACAGTGATGCCCTATAATTAAACAGCAGACTCTCGACCATTGAGATAGAACTGACGACCACTAATACAACTTTGTCACGACTCATCCCATGGTTCAAAAGTTGTGAAATATCCCAATCCTACCTCCTGAAGTACAGAGGATGATAACTAGTTCCGAAGGCGTCAACCTACATGTGAGAAGAATTTTTTTGAGTGCATGTACTCATGCACAGAAAATCACATCCCGAAGGTGAAAAATTATACATGCATGACACTAAATAACCAATGATTTAAAGAGTAAACTATAAAACAAATAGGACAGAATACAAATCCAAAGAAAGATAACTTAAAATTGGAATGTTCATGGAGATCACTAAAAGTTTTCAAATGGAAACCCCACATTATGGGTACATATAGAGTAGTTTTTTGAAGTCATTGAAGTATGACCCTCCACCTAGTCTCACTAGGAACCACCATGTCCTAGGCCACCAAGTCCTCCGTCAAGGTAGAAGTCATCTGCACTATACACAACATGTGCGTGTGAAGCCCGTGTATGGGTGAGAATGAAAAAACTCCGTAGGGACCAAAAATAAAAAATAAATTAAATAAATAAATATACCAAAAAACCAAAATGCATGATCATAAAACATGATCATAAGGTAATATAGATCATACCATGTATTTTCTACTATAGGAATGTAAGACTATCCGTCATAACGTCGAAATCCATGGGATGTAAGAGAACTCCTCCTCAATGAGTACAGTGGCCTTCCAGGTCACCCAAAAGCCACTTCCCACTAACTGGAAGACTACTGTGGTACTTATCACTAATTAGTATAGTGGGTATGATGGGTCTCAATGAAGAATCTCCACACCGTGGGCTTTCCAGGTCACACAGTTTTTTTTCACTAGAAATACTGAGGCACTTCTCCTATCGAGTATCATGGGTCTGTCGAGTCACACAGAAGTCTCCCCCCAATGCTGTCCTACTGGGTCAAAGAGAAGCTGCTTTTATCTAGGATATAATATAATATCAAAAGAGAGTGGATTGTTAGAGGAATTTAGGTCACGACTAACCATAGGGTTTTCATATGTCGAACGCTTGATCTGGCAAGAACCGGACCCCCAATCATTTATCTCATTTAAACATCAATGTAATCCTCCAAATATTATGCTAAACTAACCTATTCATTTTAAAGGAGATAATTCCCCAAACAACATTTCCATCGGATGATTTTTATGAATGATATTGATTTTTTCCCAAAAAGGGACTGCTTGGGTATGAGTCTGGTCCCACCCGGTCAGACCGACCCACCCTGGGTCCACTAAGCCACCCTAGACCCAGTCCAACATGGGTCATTTCATGGGGTTGCGTGTCTAGCCTGGCCAGATTGGGTAGTCATCACCCTATCCAGTTTTCCATTTGTTGATCAGTTCCACCTACCTGGGACACGACATGATACCACATCTGGATCACATCCCTGGAGCGTGGTTCATGGGACCACACTATCTTCCAAGATAAACCGACCACAGGTGGCCAACCCAGTCAACCAGAATATCCATTCGTGGTCAATGACTATGGGCCCCCTTGATCAGCGGCCCGCTACTACAGGCTGCTCCACCAACACGACTGAGGGGCAACATGCCTACTATAAACTGTCATCACAACGGCATGCTCCTCCCACTGCAACATGGCTCAAGCCGGCCATTGCAGTTAAACCCGGAATGTCGTCGAGGTGCACCACTAGCTGCCAACGACCCGCACGAGTGGGTCTATTTGTTGGCCAAAAAATCTACACCCGTTGTCCGATCTTCGTACTGTTTGATCCTCCGGCCACATTGTGGTTTCTCCTTCCCTAAAAAGTATTCGAATTCACCTTCTCTCCCCATTAAAATGCTCGACCATAATGAATTAAAAAGAGGTGGTTATTGAGCCTTTTTCATACCATTCTGCACCCACCATGTTAGTGATTTAAAATATGGGGAGGTTTAGGGATGATATTAGTTAAAATAAGAATATAATCCCGAATAAAAAATTCAATGAAACATCACCCTCCCAAAGAACGAATGATCTGCATATCAATTTTTTCATGGATTGATCTGAATTCATCTTTTTTATACAAAGGAACAAGAAAAACATAAAAAAAAATAAACCCCTACCTCAATCAATGTTTTCCATTGAAGCACTCTACCCATGAGAATTCAAGATCCGTTGTCATTCATCGCTTCCCAGTCATGATATTCCTAAATATTCAACTTTATAGCGATCTTGTTGGCATTCATCGTTCATCATAGGAGATTAATTTCGTTGTAGTTTCTTCCAAGGATATTCCACCAATTCATTTACATAATGTGTTATTAACAAAAAACATGTCACATAGTTTTTTATACTGTAACGTCACATCATTACACTATTTCATTTATTAAATAGGTTATCTGTTATAGTTCAAATAAGTGTGTCATTATTCAAAAAAAACTAACCATTAAATTGATTCCATTAATGGGCCTCATCACTACATTGATGCGTTATTGTCTACCGCTCAATGGTGAGATAATAAATTAAATAAATTTTTAAATAGTTGTTTTATTTTCAGAAAAGTATGAGAATTATATTTTATTCCCGAACCATGTCGGTCAAAGTTAAGTCCATTATAGGAGAATCCCAATGTTCTGAGTTCAACGGTGCCATCATATTTTGATCCGACCACCAATTAAATTTTTTGAAAAATATACTCCCACATTTACGTAATCAAACATAAAAAATTATGAAAATTCAATTAAAGGATCATTGGGCCTCATAATCACATTCCATCAAAGATTATTTTAATGAAATAATTCCAAACATTTTTTAAAAAATATATAAAAACTTTTGAGATATTAAAATTGATCATTAACATGTTTTTTTCATGTTATATCCATTTTATAAAACCCAAGAAGAATAGTATTCCATATAAACAAATCATACTAGGAAAACTGCAAAATCAATGATGTTTTATTTAATTCTATATCATCTTCTATTTTATCCTATGTTATTCATGATTTTAACCATAATTATATTACTATAACCTTATTATAGACTTACCCTTAGGGGAATTTGAAGACATATAATAGAAATACAACTAGGGATCTCCCTGATGTTTTCCCATTCTATTTTCCAAAGGAAGACCATACAATTTATTTGATACCAACTCTAAAGACCCATGATTGATGTACATGGAAATTAAATTTATTCTGAGTAATACATAATACATAAAAAATAATCACACAAATACATTATACGTTTAGTTTCTTTGAAACATAGAACATAATATTATAACTTGGTAAAATATCTTCACCATCTCTTATAATGATATTCCCATTTTTTTTCCTTGGTAAAACATTTAATTATATTCTAGGGAAAATAAAAAATAAAAATGGTGATCCACAATTCTTGGTAAGGGTAATCATGGATACCATAAATCAACCATAAACATAATAATTTTAAGAGCATGAGTATAATGTTTAAATATCAAAATATTGAGTCATAAAATAAATAATTGTAGTTTGTAAGGCATAGATCATAAAGGAAAAATATCCATGATAAAGTCACATTTGAATGAAACAATAAATTGTGGGGGAAAAATATGAAAATAATAAGATTTTTATAGTAGCCAAGGCTTGACATCATGACAATAATAAAGGAATATGTCCATTACTAAACCGAGTTTTATTATAATTCCATCCATGTATTACTTAAAATGATTTACATTTCGTTCAATCCCAGTATTAAATAACCAAATTTACATTCTATCCCCTCATGTATATCTCATGATATATAAATCATTACCAAATGCATTGAAGTGATATATAGGTTCCACCCATACAATAAGGAAATAATTCTTACATGTGCTACAAAATCATAAAACATTCATCACAGCAAAACCCATGTAATTTTTTATATTAATCATCATTCCATCATAATGCATATGAAATAATTGGATTTTTTGAAAATAATTATATAATAAACACAATAAAATCAATTTAATAAGAAACATAACCCTATTTCATTGTAGTTGTGAATTAATTTTGATAAAACACTAGATAATAACTCTTCAAGAAAATATCATTTCATTTAAAAAATTGTTTTCTATTCTCCAAATAACCTACAATTTTGAAAGAAATGTATTTAGTTTGAAATAAACATAAAATAATGTAGAGGAATATTCATTGAGATATGGTTTTATGAAGACCTAAATTTTTTTTCATTCTATATATGTTAAAAACATTCTTCTCTTACAGATTCCAAAGATGTCCAAAAGTAACTCGTATGGAAGAAGAATGAACGATTCATTCCATACGGTATAATAAAATTTCAGAAATGGGTAAAATTGAATTTATAAATTATTAGAAGAATATATATATTCTTACATATTTAGGACACATGGATTTGAATGATAAATATTCCTTAGTAAATAGTTATGTATAAAAAATCATAGAAAATAACGAGACTACTAAATTATCTTTTACCATAGGTGTGATATGCTTCATACGTCTCTGAAACTAATTTATAATGGGTTCAAACATGTTATTAACTTATAACAGAACCCTAATAATATTTAAGATATCATATATTATAAATTTACAACTTTATACTACTTGTTAAGTTATCAATATTTTGTTAGAAGTAATGATTTGGGTAATAATAGTTTAATTAGTCAAACGTGATTTGACTTGTTATTATTGATATTATTAATTTGATAGTGGTTTATTTAATTACATAAATTAAAATATGATTTATATAGAATATATATTTATTCAATAAATATATATAATATATAGATTACTAAAATGGAATACACCATTCATGCAGATGGTCGGTTGTACGTACACATGAACGTTGCTTCTATTTCGTTGTTAAATAGAATGGAATCATGTTAATTATATATATATATATATTATTAAATATTGTATATTTATTATGTAATATTTTCCATTCTTATTTATTATATATAATTTATAATAATTCTTATATAGTTAATGTGGTGACTTAATCTCATTGTATTGTTGATACAATTGGTCATACGTACGCACGAGTTACTATATCATTCACTTAGTGGTTTAATGGAATGGAATAAGATGGTATTTAATTAAACTTAATAATTATCATGTTAAATTAATTATTTAAATCAATTATAATAATAATTATATACATCCAAATTATTTATTATTGAATAACAAGTTAAAACACGATGTAGAGACGGTAAGTCATACGTACACATATATGGTGATATTTTTTCGTATGAAATTTGAAAAAGGGATAAGTTTTCAACATAATTATAATAATATATCAAAATTTATATGATATATAATTTATTAATTAATTATGAAAACAACTTAATAAGAGGGAGTATAAGAAAAATATAATTTTGAAAGAGGTGATAGTACAATTACCTCTTTTTCGAGTATATTCATTTAATTTGCACAAAAGGTCTCTATAGGTTGGATTTCATCCCAAAGTGTGGCCACTAAGTGGATGTAGTGAAGTTGGAAGATTATTTTTGTAGTTTTAGGATGAGACAATGTTATTTAATGGTTAGAGTATATGGGTAGAGGTGGTGGCATTTTATAAGTGGCAAGAGGGACACTTTTGGAAACTCTTAAAATATTAATTTTTAATATTTGTATTCTAGTTTATAATGGTATAAAACTCAGTTATTTTATATATAAGATGAATATGATTTTAAATACTCTAATACAATAATATTTAGGCATGTGATGTTTTTATTTTAAACCATATCATTTTAATTTACATTTATTTAATCAATTTAATTTTATTTGTGGTAATATTATTTTAAATATTACATAGTGGCAAATTTTAACATATGTGTTGTAAACTATCCATAATTGGTTAAAAAGGACATATTAGACAATTAAACAATAAATTTTTCATTTTTAAACATTTTTGTGATTTTTATAATATATAATAATATTTTATTTTTATAACATATAAATAGAGTCAATTTTGACACTAATCATTTATTTGACGTTGAATAAAATCAAAATAGATTATAAATTTGAAAAAAAATATTTAATACACTACCAACAAGTCATAATCTCCTTCAAAATATGGGAAACACATTAATTAGATCATATGAAATTTATTTAATTATTTTTGATACCATTAATTTGATATTTCTATCAATAAAATAATTTCAACATCATTATTGTTTCATCATAAATAGTAATTATTTAATATCGGAAAATAATAAATTAATTCACATGATGTAGAAAATTTCATTATATTAATGGATATTTTTATGATTTCTGTTTTATCTGGTTTAACACTATATTAAAATTATTTCACTTATAAGTGATAAGAGATTGACGTGTTGTCACATTATTTTTTCAATTATAATTACATAAATTTAATGGAAAAAATAATTTAAACGAATAAATTCCAACTCTTTGGTGATATTTATCTACTTTACATCATCCAATAAGATTTTGGTATCTGTTAGGGTAATTTTATTATCTTTATCATATTTTTTGTTACCCTAATTTACATGATTTACCTTTTACTACGGTAAGTAAAAATTACTATTGTTACTATTCATAATATTAAAAGAAATAAAATTAACCAATGAAAATATTTTGGACCAACTGATTCTATATACGGAATCCATTTTTCAAATTTCATAACTCTGAAGTTTCATTAATTAATTTAAAATTAATTTATTCTGTCAAATCCCGAAAGTGAGACATTTTCACATTAAAAAACTATCAAAATATTTACATGTGTTAATGTTCAATATAAATGAAAAATTTATTTCTAATGACCAAAATATGAATAAATTTTAAAAGCATATTCCAATTATACTCTAAATCCAACAATAAAGCTATTATATATATATATAAATAAGATTAAATTGATGTTTTGAATTAAAATGCACTATTTTTTACTATTCATTAAATAATAAATTTATCAATAAAATACAAAATATTCAACCAATGTTAATTTGGATGTACTTATTCCAATTAAATTGTTTATTTTTTCAATTATAATGTATAAATTTATAAAAAATTCTATGTAAAATCGGTGCGCCATCAAATTGTGTGAAAACTGCATTTAAAAAAAATTCTTCTTTTCTCCATAAAATGATTTTATTATTATATAATATTCTTGTTAATACACAATATTAATCAAAATGAAATAAAATATTCCCAATTTGGTTAATAATATTCATAAAGGCATGTTTATGTCTCAATAACATATAATATTTTAATAATATATTTTTTTTTGTGAAACACAATATTGGGTACAATAGAAGCTTTCGAGGAAGGTCACTCATGAAAGTAATACAAGCCAAGTCAATTTTTCACATAGAGAAATTATCCATTGTTATTTTTTATAATATTAGCCAAACATATTTCATTTATATATTCAAAAAAAATCATTGCACAATGTAACATGAAATGAATTCTATAAAAATAAAATGAAATTGTGTGTATCACAATCCAATTATAGTGTTGCATATAATACATGCTAATATGTAGATGTTTATCTCAAAAGCCAATCATAGAGTATCATAAAACAAAAGATAATAAAAAAAATAAAAAAAATCCATCTCATAAAATATTATAGTGCCACACTTTTCCCCTTGCACTCAATCCTATCAATGTATGTTGGAATTCTCCCACTTTAAAAACATTAAATCCAAAAAATAACAAGGATATTATTTCATCTTCAAATATCCAAAATTAATTTCTCAAAAACATAATAACATTAATAACAATTTCATCATAGTTTCCCATATTTATATTATTTCTATAATATTTCTTATAATAACACTAAATTATTTTATACAATAAATCTAGGAATATAGTTCAATAAAATTTATAAATTAACAGTTTCATTTATCCATGGAATTAATCATAATTATTATCTAAAAATCCCTTCAATGAATAAAATGATTATAAATAATTAAAATATATCTATAATGGCTTGACATACATAGATATTAACTAATTTTAGATAAATATTTATTACATTACAAAAATTCCTTCCGGAAGACCATAATAGGTTAGTGTCTTTGGAATCATAGAAAAAAATATTTTATCATGGTGAATGTTCTTCTAGATCTCCCCTAAATAACTAAATCATTAGTAATTATAATTAAAAGATTCCTCATAACCTTGGGAATGGAAATATAAAAAAGCATTTGTAGGGGTAAATAAAGAAAATATGTAAGCATAACATGAAAAAAGGTATGAAATATGAGAATAACATTTGAAGATCATTTCCTTCATATTATATAAAATAATAAATATTTAAATATGATAAGACATGGTCATAAAGAAATAATGAATATATTCTTTTAAATAATAACATATGAATAAATAACAGAATTGTTTCAAATACATAAGCATAGGAATAACCTAATGACATGGTGGCCTACCATGTTTTTTGAAAAATGTTATTCTTGGGTTAATGGAAAATTTACCTACATATGAAATGGTATTCCCTATTATGTACCCTATTGTTTTGGGCACGGGATGTCCCCCCAGGTAACCTCTTGTTTCCGATTTTGTACATCCACTTGTTTTCCCTACTGTTTTGGGCTATGTATTTAATCCGCCAAAACCTCATATTCCGTGCATTGGATGTTCTAATGCTTACGATTTTATTTCATGCTTGAGATTTACTTCCATTTAACCTCTTGTTTTGATCACATTATTCCCTCTTATATACCCTGTTATTTTTTTCTTGGGATGTTCTCCTATGTACCATCTAATTTTGGGATTGGGATGTCCTCCAATGTACCCATTGAGATCACAAAACATTTATCTTTAACCTTGGAATTGGAGTGAGATATAGGTTTCAAATTCTCATTCTGAAATCATATATATATATATATATTAACCCAAAAAGAATAAAAAATCTTATCAGAATCTATTACATTAAATTGGAGTCATAAACACGTAAACATATAATAATCGATGGAAAAGAAATTTTTTTATAATCATTTGATCCAAAGAATAAATCTTGAAAGAGAAATGGATTTTGAAAACATATAACTTGTGAAAGTGAAAAGGATTTCATAATGAACATGGAATTTAAAATAACCAATTCATATAAAGTATATGAATGTAACCATTATATCATTTTCTATAAGGGTAGGAGCAACATAAATAGATTTTAACAGAAATGAAATTTAATTTTTATACACCATTGAAAAAATTTATTAAATAAAATATCCATTGATCTTTTAAAATTGAATTTTAATACATAATCTAATTAAATAATATTTTAAATCGAAAATTCCATTAAAACATATAAATGAGAATTGAAATTATTTTTAAACCATTTTTCATTGAAATCATATAAAATAAGATACTAAAATTTTCAAAAATCATTTTCTTCTAAAAACACATTGAAATCATATAATTAATTCTTGAATACATTTTGACAATAATTTTTTTATGAAAACTTATAAATGATGCTTTCAATGTTTTGTAAACCATTATTTAGGAGAACATATAAAAGAAGCAAGGAAACGTTTAAAAATAATTTATATTTGAAAATATATTTAAATAAATTTTCTTAAAAAAATTAAAATAAAAAAAATCATTGTTTTTATGGTGGATAATCCATACATTTCATAAGAGGTAAATAGAAAACACATTTTTATAGTAAAAATGATATAAAATTTCCTAAATCAGAAATCGATAAGAATATTCCTTCTAAAACATTGGAAAAATTTAAAAAGGGTAAAAATATAATTTAATGATCAATTGAGATTAGGATAATTTTCTTTCAAACGAATATCTGAAAACATTGTTTTTAAGGAAGAATGTTTTCCACCCAAAGAGAGGGTAAAGTCAGGCTTTCGTAAAAAAAATTCTTAACTATCTTATGTACCAAATAATGGAATAAATTGTACCAATATATAAATAAATCATTAATAACTAGAGGATATTAAAAATATTGAATTTTATTAAGATAGAGAACATAATATTTTGTCCAAGTAAGCATAAATATACCTAATCAACAAAAGTTATAAGAATTTTTATATATACTATTATAACATCGTATCGTGGGATCATACTCTCCATGTAATAAAAAATCATTTCACCGAATTGTTATCTTCTGTACCATAAACCTTATGAAAGAAATATCATAAAATGGATATGTGAATACCCATAAATATAATTATATGATACATATAATACAATAATAGTTAGTAAATATAACATATAAAAAGGAATGAGATGTGAACATTACTTGTATCTTATCGGAATAAAAATGTCATATGAAATTCCCATACCCTGTTCTTTGTATCTCATTGTATTAGTTCAAACCACCAGTGTAATAAAAATAAATTTATTAAAAATATTATAATAAACCATATTATTAAATCTTATACCATATATGGTTTGGTTACGTACTTATATTGACTTCTTGTTAACCATCTTATTTTAAGGTTTCACATTGGGTAATATTCTATTTTCGTTTTATATGTGTGTTAATATGTTAAATTTTTATTATTATTATTATATAATAATTTCATAAATTTAACCATGATATAAATAACGTGTATATACAATATTTTTGTTTTATAATAATCTATATACTATATAAGTATGAAATAGAATACACTGTTAATGGAGACCGTAGGTGTACGTATGCATGAACACTATTTCTATATAACTATTTCGTTGAGTGGGAGAAAGTAAAAGTCATATATAAATATATAAATATATATATATTTTAATATATATTTATGAAATAAATTAAATAATATATATTAACTAACACCATCATTAATTCAATACACATTGTTTATGAAAAAATAATGTTTCTTTTAGGGGTGGTAGTCCACACTTCCTCTGACAAAAGTTTTGTAATTACATATGATGGAATGAATAAAGGTGTGTTCAAAATATAAATTATAGAATAAAAATGACATTATAAATATAATATATATCATATAATAAAATTTCTATCATAATTTCCAGCATGATATGTGGTAATCAAAAAATGATCAATCGTCATTCCTTGATGCATTAGTTCATCATACATAGAATCAACATGTTTGATTCCCCTTATATTGTGGTGTTTGTATGTTTAGGTTGAAATGTTTTTAGATGAAAAATCATATATTACATATTAAACTATTTTTATGATATAATCATATAATAAAGATAGTTTTAGGTAAGAATAAAGAAAATAAAATAAATTACTTTAGAGAGGATGTTACCTCTTAATCAAGATACTTCTTTTGGTTTGTGACAAAAGGATTTTGTGTATTCCCTTCAACAAAAGGCGAATAATCAAGGTGGAATATATGATTTCTTAGAATTTTATTTTTCAGGTATTGTATTAATTTAATAGGCATTATAGGTGTGAGTAAGTGGGAGAGGAGGTGGCTTTTTATAGGGAAGGAAAATGACTCACTTGGATATTTTAGAAACAAGTTTGGGGTAAAAATATTCTTACTTATGAAAAGGTATAAATATCCAAAAAACTCATTAATGTAAGTTTTATGGACAAAATATGGAAAAAATGGGTTTCGAGAATGATTATAGATCATATTTTTCCAAAATTTTAATGTTTAGTCTTTAATTAAGCTTCATTTTTCCTTAAACGTAGTGATTAATTTTAATCACATTTTTCAAATAACATTGTTAAAACAATTTAACATGGAATTTTTAGAATGTAAATATTATAAATAATAAAATGATTTATGTTATTTTTTTGAAATAAAAATCATATAAGTGGACAAATTAAGATTACTTCCAATCCTATAGATGATATAAAATAATTTGTTTTTAAAGAATTATAATGTTCTAATGTTTATTAGGATATTATATTCAATTTAAAAGTGAATTTTATTAAAATGAATTAAATTGTATTTATAGATGTATTATATATCTAATTTAACCTGAAATATTATTTATCATATCATTTAACATTAATAATTAATTAAATATCAAGGTAAGTTTTAACTAAAACTCAATATTTTTCACTACTCATCAAAAAAGGATGTTTCTCATAAAAGTCCCAAAAATTATTAAAAGGCTAATTTCAATTTTATGAATTAAAAAATAATTTTTATTTAATAAAATTTGGATACGAAATGTGTCTTAAAATAATTTTATTCTTAAAGGTGGTTCATTTAAGAAAATAATCGTTTTAACATAAAATAACACAACCAAAAATCATATCATTCACTATCAAAATGTTCTATTTAATCAAAAAAGTATAATTAATTTTGGATTATTAGTTATTACTATTCCTATAACTATTTTATTGTCTAGGATTAAATTTTCTTATTTTTAAAAAAATATAACAGTAGAATGATGTTTTTTTGTAACATAGATGTTGAGTGTAACATACGCCAAGTTAGTGTAATGGGTAATGCAGGACAAGTCCTTATTGTGTGTAGCACAGTCAAAGTGAGAATTTCATTTTTCTAAAGAGATTTTATTATTTCATGTAGCATTATAAAGGTCAGTATAGTGTGTAGAAAAATCCATGTCTGTATTACGTGTTACACAAGACAAGTCGTTATTGCATGTTGTGCAATTCAAATCATTATTAAACCTAGTATAAGTCGAGTGAATATTGTGTTTCAAAGGAATTTCTGAATTATAGTTTTAATATATATATATAATTTATAATTTATAATGTCACTAGAAATGAATAATATGGAAAATATAAATTATTTAAAAAATAAATTATTTCACAAACAATTTGGGTGTTACATTTTATCCCCATTAAAATGAATTTCACTCAAAACATTCATCTTGGTTATCGGAGGATTGATAGTTGTATGTTTCATTCATAGAAACCCATGTCCTAAAAATGAATAATAAAACTTCCCATAAAATAAAATGGTGGTACCATAATAGGGTTTTCAATATAACGTATAACTTGGTTTCAACATAAGAGAATTTAGTTTGGAAGTGAAAACATGGACAACGAAAAATATCAAACGATCATGTCCAGATAGAGAAGGATAGAGAAAAAGTCCTGAGAAAGAAAAAAAATATGAAATCCATATATATTTTATAACTTAAGTGACCCTATGATTTATTTAATTTCAATGTATACATTACATGTGTTGGTTTCATGAGCATTTTTCCTAAAATTAAGGGAATTTTTTATAATATATAATTGAATGATTTCACAAAAAGATCACTCGTTTTTATTCCATGAACCATTTTACCTATTTCTCTACTATGTAATGTTATTATTTTCTTCTTTGGGTAATATCATTACATTAGATCGGGGATATTCTATCCCATTTTTCACCAGTTTTCAATAGCCCAATGTAGTTTAAATAGGCTATAAAATATTCATACATCCTCCTATGGAAGTGATAAATGATTAATCTTATTAACAATTTCAGATTTTTAAATTAAATATTCCATAAAATGATGACCATATAAACCATCCCAATAATTAATATTAAAATATTTGGGAACAATGTCCTAAAATCATCTTAACATTGATCCCCCAAAAATTACAATGTACTACTTTGTTTTCACATTACAAGTATTTGATTAAACTTATAATATATTGTTCTAAAACATTTTAATAACATTAACTATCAATAAGCCTTTTAGGAAAACATTCATCCTTCCTTAATCCATTGATTTCTATATAAATTCATTAAAAATGTATTTTTAATCATAATAATTGTCGAAGTAGAACACTTTTTCAACAAATAAACAATCAGGAAAATGGTAATCAATGAAATACAATATAATTTATCCAAATCAATAATCTCCAAATCCATGAAAAAAATATTATCAACATATTTATCACATTAATTTTTACCTTCTGTTAATCAAAATATTACTTTTATAAGTCTTTTTAACCATTATGAATATCCCTTTTAATCCTTAATGAAAAATAATATTAAAACTACTTATATATGTCACGATTAATATAACATAATCCCCCTATTTGATGATATAAATACGCCATTAGTCTAACATTAATATTAGACAATTACTCAGGCTTTACCAACTTCTTCCTTAATACCTATTTTCTAGAATGTGAAAATTGAATCATGTATGAAGGTTGTTTAACATAAATCCAAACTTTCTTTTAATTCATAATGTATACGATACTAGAAAAACATCACCTACATATCACCTGTTTTTGGCTTCTTTACCTTCGGATGTATAACCAATACTTGTACCATCTTCCTGATTCTTTTAATTATAATTACAATATAGAATTTGATTCACCTAACTACATACATTCAATATCAAAAACGTTAAAGGCTAATGATGTTCCTTATAGTTATGTCCATTGTTTAAAACCATGATTTAGATTGTAAGAAGCATATATCATATTGGTACACTATATGATCATGAAAAAAATACTTATATGGTGACTAAATTAGGGATCCTAATACTTTAATATGTGACATATTTTGTTTTTTGTTTGTTATTCATATCCATAAACTATTTAAATTTATCATGATTCCTTATAAATAGTTGTTGAATTCCCAAATCATATCCCTTGAGAGTTTCATACCAATTGTGCAACAAGGCCTATTGTCGTGTTCCAGATTACACAAATACATACTGCACCAGTCAACGTCAATTCATCCTTATAGTTACCCTTGAAGTATCCAAATACATATCATTAGAAATAATAATATTGATATCTATAATGTTTTCTCTTATTTCATTCAAAATATAAACTACACCAGTCATTTGAGACCAAAAAGCGTTACCCTGTTGTATGAAATAAGGATATTACATCAGTTTAAATGTATATTTATTACATTTCTAAAATACATGAATGATGACAATAATTGATTAGTTCTATTGGAAACATGGAAAGAAAATATTTTATCCTAGTAAATGATCATAAACATCTATAATATAGATATAAATCTTCAGTATGTCTACCTAAATCATTTCATCATAACATAAAGACCGAAGAAATAAGAATTGGGGGATCTCAAAATCTCAATAACGGTAAAGAATGAAAATTCATAATCATAACATGAAAAACGGTAATGAAACACGAAAACTACTGGTGAAGATCATACCCTTTATATTAGACAACATAATAAAGATTTAATGATTATAATACATTAAACATAACAAAATAACAGAGATAACCATTGAAAGGAAATCTTTTGAATAAGACATGTAATTTTGAAAAATGCATAAGAATATGAAAACCCAATATTTATGGGGCCTATTAAGGCCATTGAACCATTTTAGTATAGGGCTAATCACCAGTGTACCTGTATAAGGATTGGGATTCCCTCTTCTGTACCTAATGTTGTTGGGATTGGTTGAACTACAATAGACCCACTTCTTTTAGTAGTGGGATGTCCTCTAATTTACCCTCTTATTTCATGTGTGGGATTTTTCCGATTAACCCACTTGTTTCGGGCTTGGGATGACCACCCATTTACCCTCTTCTTTTGGGCTTGGTGTTTCCTCCCATTTACTATTTCTTTTTGGAATTGGGATTCCCACCATTATACCAACTTATTTTCAGATAGGGATTTTCTATTGTGTATTGTCTTTTTTTTGCATGGGATGTCTTACCACGTAGCCTTGGAGATCATAAATCATTAATCATTATTAAATGTATTAGAGGGATATATTTCCCCATCCCATCTCATAGTGAAATAATACATACATTTGAAGAAAATCAAAAACAATCTTATCATAACCCATGAAATTAATAGGTTTGCAAATGCATGTTATGATATTATATCCTATATAAAATATATAATATTCATAATCATTTCATCAAGAACATAACTCATGAAAGTGAAATGGATTTTATAAACACTTATCCCATGAAAGAGAAATTTATTTCATAAATACCATGGCATTAATAATAACAAATTCTTATAAAGGAAATGAATTGATCCTTTAAATAATGTTCTAAAAGGTAATTAGTAACAACAACGAATTTTATCTTATATTGAAATTTATTGTTGAATATCATGAATAATCTTTTTTGGAGTAAAATATCATTTCTTCAAGGAATGTTTTTAAAACATAACACCATTTTAAATTCATTATCAAATAAAATAACTTTAAAACATATTAATGAGATATCAATTTATTTTAAATCCTATTCCTCAAATATTTATAAAATATGCTTGACCACATTTTAAAAAAAAGTTTCTTTGAAAACACTTTGAAAACATATAGATAATGCATAAAAGCATTTTGAATATATGTTTTCTGGAAACATATAAAATTATTTTTAAAAAGTATTGCATTATATTTGTTATAAAAAATTATAAAAGAATCATTTAATGGTTTTAAAAAAAATCATTGAAAATTTCATTTAAATTAATTTCATAAAAAATATCCATTATTCGTTAAATGAATACTTCATAGGATTAACAGAGGCTAAATCCTTTCATGTCTTATGAAGTAAAAAATATTCCTTTTTGCAAAGTAAAAAGGATAAAAAATTGAGTCATTCATAAAGAGATAAAAATATTACATTAAAAACATTGGTAAAAAATGGGAAAATTTCTTTTAAATATCATAATATATTATTATAATATAGTTGGAAACCCATTTTTGAAAACTTGGTTTTGAAGGGACATAGATATTCGACCGAAGAGATGTAAATTCCATGTTATCCTAAATATAATTTCATAAATATAAGATATAATATATAGAGAATGATGTATATATGATATATGAATAAATCATTAATAATAATAGTATATAAAAATTCATGAATTTTAATGGGATATTAAAGATAATATTTCACCACAGTAAGCATAAACATAAACAATCATGACAAGCGATGATATTGTCTCAACATACGCTTATGACATGCTAACATGGGATAATTACATGGAAGTATAAAAGTAAATTAAATGAGTCATATAATATCAATAAAATTATAATATTCATGTTATATCATGTAAACTGGAAGTATATACACATTGATAATGAATTTAATTTCATAAAAAACAATATTCTCAATGAAGGAAATTTTATAGAAAGCTATTTTACCGATTTGGTAACTTTTGAAACATAAACCCCATTATAGAAATATCATAAAATAGATATGTGAATGCCCATAAATTTTTTTATAATACCCAAATAATGAAATCATGGGTAGTATATACACCACAAAAAATGAATGAGTGGTGAAAATAGAATATATCTCACGGAAATAAAAAGGTGATATAAAATCCTCTTACCCTTTATCATGATTGTTATCATATTTATTCTAAACATCTATATAATAGAAATAAATTTGTTATAAATAACATAAAAACAAAATTATTATATCTAGTACCATATATTTTTCGATGAAGTCCTTATAATTCCATCTTGTTAACAATCCTATGTTAGGGTTTTACTTTTTGTAGTATTCACATTGTTTTTCATATGTGTTTTAATTTGTTATATTGTTGGTCCTAATACTTATATAATGAATCCATAATTTAAACCCTGATATAAATATCATATATATATATATATATGGAAAATTTTTAATATAATAATCTATATAATATATAATTATAGAATGAAATACATCATTCATGGAGATGGTATGTCGTGCGTACAAATGAACGTTATTTGAATTTATTTTTCACGTTGTGGGAAATAAAGTAAAAGACATATAATTATATATATGGAAAATTATTATACTATATTTATTATATCATTTATAACATATATATTAACTAATAACTTTTTTAATATTGTCCAAGTTTTTTATGAACAAATCTTATCTCTTTGAGTGGGTGTTAGTCCACACATCCTCAAATAAAAATATCTTATTTACATAAGATGGAATGCATAAAAAAATGGTCAACATAAAATGTATAGAAGAATAAAGGTATTAAAAATGAAATATAAATAACATATAATAATAGTTTCAATAATAATTGAAACTAAGATAGTTATTAATGGAATAATGAACAAACATTATTTCTTGAGTAAATAGTTTGTCGTACATAAAAGCAGTATAATTGTTACCCATTAGTTTTAGGTGTGTGTATGTGTAGGTCAAACCATTTATATAAAAAATCATATTTTTTTAGGATAATATTTTATTATATATGAAAATAAATAGGTGAGTTTTATTTTTCAGATATGGAAAAAAAATAAAGGACTTGAGAGAAGAAGTTACCTCTTAATAAGTTAAATGATTTTGGTTTTTGCCAAAATGATTGCTCATATATCTGTTTACCCATGGGAAGGATTAAAAAAATGAGAGGATTATTGTATGTTTATTTGTAATACATTGTCTGAACTTATGTGGTTTGAGAGGTGTGAGTATATGGGAGAGGTGGTGGCTTTATATACAAAGGAAACATACAATCATTGAATATTTCGAAATAAATAATGTGTACTCGTGTTCTAACATAAAAAACATTATAAACATAAAAACACAATAATTTAAGTTGTATATCGTAACTATAGATACCCAATAGGTGTAATACAAGTTGATAGATCATTTAAGCCCTTAATTTTATGGTTCGGTCCCAAATTAAGCTTAATTTGGCTTTAATCACAATGCTAAATTCAAATCACATTCACTAATCATTTTCATCAAAAATTAACATCGTCTTTTGAGAATGAAAATATTATACTAAATGAAATAATTAATGTTTATAGAATTAAAATATAAAAATTATGATAATTATGATTAATGCCAATCCAACAAATGGTATGAAGTAATGAGTTTCTAAAGTAGAATAATATTTCAATGATTTATAAAATTTTGTATTCAATATCAATGTTAAATTGATTCTAATGAATTAAATGGAATTAATAGAAGCAATATTAGCTAATATTATATTATAAAAATTTATAACTTTATTTAATTTCAATAATTTATTAAACAAAAAAGGTAGTTTTCAACTAAAACAATTATTTTACACTACTCATAAAAATAGGAGTTTTTTAGAAAAATCCAAAAAATTTCCTGAAGTAAATATTATACAATATAAATTCAAAACTGAATTTTATTTTACAAATTTAAATGTCTAAATGTGTCTGATGTTAACTTTAATATTTAATTTGGTTCATTAACGAAAATAAAATTTGTAACATAAAATCTCTCTACCAAAAATTATATATTTCATTATCAATTTATTTTATTTATATAAAAAATTTATTAGTAATATTTGAAAATTACCTATTACTATTAATCTAATAATTATTAACATCTTGGTTATAAATATCTCAAATTATAAAATATAATAATAAAATGAGTTTTTGTAGAAACATCGGTGTTGTGTACAACATAAACCTATTCTGTGTCACATGTATCACAAGCCAAGTTGGTATTTCCTATAGTAAAACACAGGTCAGAATTTCCTATAGTGAAATAAAAGTATGTATTTGTGTGTAGTAAATGAAATGTCGCTATTGTATGTAGCTGATGACAATTCATATTTTTGTATAGGGAAATCTAAGAAGGAATTGTGTGTAGCTCAAGCCAAGTATGTATTGTGCATAGTGATATCTAATGAAGTATGTCACATGAAAATAATGTTTGAATTAGTTTTTTAATATATAAATATATATAATGATCTATTTCTATTGTCTAATAAAATGAAATTTATTTAAGGGATAAATTGATTCAAAAATATGTATTTCACAAAATATTTTGGGGTTACATAATCTCTTATTTTAATAATTGAATGAAATTTATAATTCTAAAATTTATGATATTTAAATATCCATAAATATATCCCATCAAATAAATTTTACATAAAATAATATATGTATAGTGTAATGTTGGACATAAAAAATGAATATTAAATCCTTATAATATTTAATTTTAAATCCATCATCATAAATAAGTTGGAATTTTAAATTCATCATATTATATAATGTTTAATTATTTATCAAACAAAGTTCATAACATTAATTAACACAAATAATATTATCAATTTCTCATGTAAGTGTAAACTGAAATTAAAATATTCATGTATTATTAGCTCCAATAGTCCAACACCTATGTAATATTGAAATAAAAATTCCATCAATGATATAATAATAAAATATAGCCATGAATATTTTATATATTAAATCTTTATAACTAGTATAAAATTAAAAATTAATATAGTACATAATTATATTACAATGAAATACTATTCCAATATTATGATTAAAAATCCATGAAAATTTATCATTTAGATACAATGAAAAATATAATCATTAATTACATATTAATGTAAAAGTGAAACATTAGAATAAAATATGATAGTTTCTTTTTTATTATAAATTATATGATAAATTCTTGTAAATTATAGAAAAAAAATTCAAAAACATTTTCCTTAAATTTTGTGACAATTTTTTCTATTAATACTTGATTTTTTTGAATTATTAAATTTATAAGTAGAATAATGAGAATAATTTATGATTTTAATTTTGAGTACATAATAATCATTTCATATATTCAAAGTTATCAAGGTTCTGTTCATATATTTTGATTGTAAATTTCTTAATACTTTTGGTCATATATATTGAATGTAATGTTCATAATACTTTTGGTTTATAATAAATGAATATAAATTTTTTATTAAAAATGTTGATTTTTTTTCTTCATAACCTCTATTTACTTTTATTATAGGAATAAATCTTGTTGTGTTTGGTAGGATTATTTCAATGATTCATGACAAATTTCTAGATTACAAATCATCATTGTTAAATACTATATGAAAAGTCATGAAATATATATAGATTCCAAAATGCAGGGAATAATTATTTAAACATATATATAGATTGAATTCACCAATATTTTTAAATTTTCCAAAGAGTAAATGTTTTATTCGATTTTTTGGATGATTTAGGAATGTTTCGGCTTGTTTCCTTCATCTTAATAATCATGTGGTAAAATATAATTCCCAACCATTATATCAACATGAAAAAAATACTCCATATCTGATTTTTAATTAGTATTTCTTAAATATGAAATAATGTGTTGGTGAAAATATTTAATTGGTGAAAATTTAAAAACGTATATTCATAGTAAAATTAACAATTATATATTCCCACACCAAGAAATAAATATTACAAAAAGATGATGGGTCTATTAAATTTAAACATTTTATTTCAACCTTTCCATTACTTATGTAAAAGGATATTATGTTATTGATTCTCTTTGTGGGATGTTACAATCATATGCAGTGAAAGAGTCGAATTAAGAATGGAAACTACTGAGTATCATGACATAGTTGAATATAGAAGATAAATAATATATTAAATTGATATTCTTATCAAATTAGAAAATTATTTCATTTCCCCTCGATTTGAATCTTTAATAATAATCATTATATCCAAAATATTATAATATCAAAGAAATTATCAATGTTGGTTGATTATTATTGAATTTGGTTTTCTTTAGAGGGTGGTATTTGTTTCATGAGGTGTACTATAGTTCCAATTTAGGTAATAATGATTTTGATGATATATTTTAATGATTCTTTATGACTCATTAATCGAAACGAATCAAATTTTTAATGTGACATTATGTATTAATATTAGTGACATTGGATGGAATGTTATATTTATGTTTATGATTATAAAAGAATCACTTATTAATAATAGAATGTAGAACATTAGAAACTTATGCTTCATCCTTTATCCACTCTATTTGAAAATGGTACGAACAATATATACATTTTTTGATTTATTTTCATGAACACCCTAGTGAAATAATAGAATAATGGTGATCGTGAACAATATAGTGAAATAATTCCATTTTCTTATCATTGAAGAAATCATAAACATTTAATATCTCATGATTTTATACATAAATCAAATTTATAAAAATCTATGGTGTATCATCAATGATCATTAGCTATGTTTCCATATATTTGTTGTTAATATTTTTAATTACATATTTCTCCTTTTGATTATTATATGATCAATCATTGTTGTTGATTTTTTTTTGGTCCATGATAATTAACCCACAATAGTTTGATGATGTATTGTGTATTAAATTATAGAAAAAATTTTGATAGCTTTTTTAAATTATGGGATTTCTTCATGTTGAAAAAATTAATTTGAATATCATCTCTATAGACTATGGGATTATTTATTTAATGAAAATTTTATACAAAAAATTTATACTATAATGGGCCATAGACTATTCGGTGATCCTATGAGGTTCATCATAAGGTTTTTTAAAAACTTTTATAATGTATAATTTATTTTTAATGTCAAAAAACAAGTTAAAATTTACACCATATATCACAAATATTCATTCCATCATTAATGAATCCCAATAGAATAATTATCTCTTTGATATCTTTAATGCATTCTATTAAAGGTACATGGAATTTAGGAATACACATATATTCATAGAAAAACCAATCTATATTATTAATAACAATATTCAGGTATTCCATGGAAATACATTTCATTAGTTCACATTTTTTGGTATTATTATAATGACTTTATGGAGGCATGGATGTGAGAAACATAGATAATAGATAAATAACAAACAATAATTTTATAAAAAATAAATTCATGAGGATATTGAATGTATAAATGGTTGCATTGTGGGGAGAATTATGATAACCATTTCATAAAATGTATTTACATATTTTTTTATTTTTATTATAATTTTCTAGGATATTATAGATTAATGTTATGTGATTTTTGAAAATTTACCATGTTGTATGGTTTTAGTGTATTTCCCTATAAATCATTGATCATAAATGTTGAAGAAAAAAATTAGGTATCTTAAATTCATATAATTTTATGCATCTTTTGGAAATCTCTTTGTACCCATAATCATCCTTTAACTTATTAGTTTCATATAATATATCAAGTGTCACCCATTAAAACTATCAAATACTAACCACTAACATGAGAAAATTACATGAGATACTTTTAACATAATCCAATACACATCTTGGACTCCATTTAATATTAATCATCTATATTTAAGAAAATTATACAGTGTACGGCCCAATAATACATCATTCATTATCTTATATCTAATTTTTTTTAATCCCACTTACCTCACCATAGGTATAATAGACTATTATTCCATCTTAAATGGAAAGATATGGGTTTTTTAGATTTTAAACATTATATTATTTTACTAAATATTCCTTATATAATTTATTATTTTATATACACCATTAAACATAAATTTACTCCTATTATGGTAGTTAATTATTTTCCCTTCAATTTATTGAAAAATCATTGATTAAAAGAGTAATGATTATTTTTAACTAAATAAAATCTCATATCAAATATATATGACAAATTTATTATATTGTATCATTATAGCTTTTTGATTTTCATGTGATGAAATAGAAATTTTTTATAGAAGTATTAAATTTATAATTTTAAATTTCTTTCACCCACCATGTGTCTATTGAAATTAATATTTTATTTTAATATGTATTAATTAATCATATATTTATTTGAGGACTTTTTATGGAATTTAAAATATGATTTCCCTTCTAAATATTTATTTTTTCTGAATATACTAAAATTTTCATTTAAATTAATACATTACTTTTTATGTTATTTAATAGTTGTTACGATCGTTCTTTCATTAGAAATTTTGAAATTTAATCATGTCAAATAATAGAAATTTAATTAAAAGGATATATTATTTTTGATGGAATATAGCAGATAAAGGCGTTTTTAAAATAGTTTTATTTATTTTTTAAATTATTTTATATTCCATAATTCCATTGTAAATATTGGGTATCATTATGGGAAAGTAATGTGAAATAATGAAATAGCGGATGCAAAAATCATATTCTACATACCATTGATTAAATGATGTTTAGAGGCTTACCATTAAAATAATTTTGTGCTATTATAGTGTATGAGATTTAATGACTATACCATTATACTATCATGATGGTTCCATGACTAAATCCACTGGTCCTATCATTAGTCTATTGGTAATTATCCATGATAGAAGATTTATAATGATTATTATTTAGAGTTTTGTTTCCCAATATTATTTCAACATTGTATTGTTTTTGTAAAATCTACTTTTTTATAATGAAATAAATAAATTTTTGTTTAATTATTATATATGAAATAAAAATTTATTTGTGTATAAGTACATATAACTACTTACATTCATTATATGGATTTCTTTATAAACGAAATTTTAAATAATAATTGATGGAATTATACTTGGTTTTAAAGAACAAAACATTAATACAAAACATAATAAAATGTTATAGAGAAGAACATACATTCGTAAATATTATTGATCTTTTTAGGTTTAGTGTTTTAGATAATTCAAATATATTACATACATAACATCTCTTAATCACGTGTGAATACTATTTAAATATTATTCATTTTTTTCCAAATATAAATATTTTAAAATAAAACACAATTTAATTAAAAAAATGATCATGATATTTAAATTGTCTTTCTTATTTCACTTACGCATCCTTATAACTAGTGAAAAACATTTAAAAACAAGGGATAAGCAAAAAAATAAAAATTTGGGATATTAAAAAAATTGTTAGTCAGGTTATAACATAAAAAATAATAAATCTCATTTCATAAAAACTCATTAATATGCATGTAAACATTATATAGTTCCCTTGTGACATATTTGCAATATCACTCTTTCAATCATCCTTTCACATGTAAAAACCATTTGGTCAAATTTTAACTTAGATTACTCAATGCATTAGTGAGTTAAAATGTGGCTCACCTGTCATATCTTGATCTATAATGGGATCAATTCAACATATCATGATCTATAGTGCGAGAAACCTTACATAACAATGTCCAAGGAACAAATCATGGTAATAAAGTATAATTAAATCTATTGAAACCACATATTCTTTATATATATATATAAACAATATTTTGGAATTTTGTTAAAAAAACATTTAAAATTATTTTAAAAGGATTGTCCATTAAAAATATAATAATGGTGATGATTAATGGAGTGGAATCGATATGTGTAGGAATTGAAATCATATATAATATAATATAATTTTAAATAAATTCATCACACTTATAATTATAGAACCATGTAATAAATAAATAAGAAGGATAACCAATTGATTGGAAATACGGTAAATAATTCCCTTACCTCAGTTTCATCTTAGATGAAATGTGTTTAAACCTCCTATAAAACGGTAATAAGGGTTTTATTAATATTTTATATAAATATATTAATTTTTATAACACCTTATATGATATTTTCACAAGATCATTCTACACATTTACTAATTATATTTTTTAACATTTTATCATTTTCGTTCTATACATGATTTTTATTGTGTGTTTGTAATGGATTTTATAGTAGAGTGTAAGTGAAAAACTATAAATGTAATGAGATGCTATTAACAAGTTCCTAGAAAATTAAATGATTCTATAAATCAATTTGGAAATATGATATGAGGATGAATCAGTAGATAAATAATTATTTGTGATTGTTAGTATAATTTGGATAATTTTAATCATTTGGAAGCAATGTTCTTTTATTACTTAAAAGTATCCACAAACACGAGTTCCATAACCTAAGAGAGGTTATATAATACACTTTTAAATCTGTTCCGACTTTTAAAATGGTTTCACATTAATATCCCATGAAAAAAATTAATATAAAATTTTAATATTTATTAATCGTTCTGAATTAAATATATATTTTAATTTAAAGGGGATGCTATGTATGATAACGTACGTAGCACACTATAACATGTTTCTTTGAAATATTAAATTGAAAAAAACTTGGAGTAATACCATAAAATAAAATATTAATATTAATTTTTTAAATGGTAGTTAACTCATATCCATTGTATTAGATGAAATGAATATAACTAGCTAATATATGATTACACATGTTTGTTAAATTTCTTTATATTTATCAAATAAATTTTAGGGGCTAAAAATAAGATTGGATCCAATTTTAATCATGAAATACTCTAATATTATTTAAATGGATGATTTTCCACCTTTGGATTGAAAACACTTTTTAAATATTCTATTTTTCACTTTTATATGTTCCATTTTACAAAATAAAGTTCATCATTAGAGGTGGTATAACAAAATCTGCTATGGGTAATTTTATTGTATTTTTCTAATAAAGATCATTTCTTACGAATAGTGAAATATACTGCATTTTAATTCAAAACATCCTTTTAATAAAATTTTTTGTATAGTTAGATTTCTAGTTTTTTGGTTTTCATGTATAATTGGATTATATTTTTAAAATTTAATCCAATGACGATAATTTGATGTAATTTCACTCTTAATTAGGACATAAACTATGGTCAATCATTTTTATACGTAATATTTCTTAAAAACATGTTTTTTGGTTTTGACAGTGGGAATTAATTTGAAATTAATTTCATACACTACTGTTTTCTGAATTTGGAAAAATGGATTCCACATTTGGAATCAGAGGGAATAAAATTGTGTAAAAAAGTAACTATTATTTCTATAAATTATTAATATTTACATTAGTAAAAATACTATTAACCATGGTTTAAGGGTAATTCTGTTAAATAAAAGTAAAATATAATATTATAATAATATTAAATTACCCTCAACCTTGTCCTAACCTTATTGGATGAGATATTTATGACCATGTTCATCCTTACGAAGATTTTGGGACCCCGTATGAGCCACATGGGAGTGATAATGACAATTTATATTAATTAATTTTATGTAAGAACAAAAATAACAGAAACATATATCTTTTAGAAAGAAAATTTATATGTGGTTATATATGTGATATCTTCTAAGATAAATATTAATTGGAAATATAAAATAATTTTCTACATCATGGTATTTTATTTTTAATTTTTACACATTAAATATATAAATTTATTTATGACACTATGGTGATGCAGTAATTTCATCATTAATAAAGGATTCTAATAAACAATATTATAAAAATTAAAATAAATTTACTTCTAAACATTTTATTATATCCCTGAATTTTAGGTATACAGATGACTTGTTATATATTAGTTAACTAATGTTTTTCAAAAGAATCAAGTTGTTATAATTTTTTTAATAGTCCTGATATGAATAGTTTATAAATTGACGTAAATGAGTTTTTAAAATAATTAATATTTCATTAATCGATTAAACATTAATAAATACATAAGATATGAAAAAATGAATTAAATAATACTAAAAATGTCATTAATGATATATATTGGGCCGCTTGGAATTTTATTGTAAATATATTAACCATATTGTATGAAAATATTAGAGGACATGGTAAAAGTTAAATATGTTCAGAAGGGGTCAAATAAAAATGATAAGGATGAAAAAATATCAAATACCAGTCCAATTATTAATGGATGATTTTATTTTAACTTAAATGTACCTTATTTTCTATTAAAATATGTTTTGGACCTTTTTAAACATAAAATCATTTTATAATAAAATAATACATTCAAACATTCATAAAGAGCCCCTCCCACCTCTTATAAAAGGGAAACCCCTCAAACCCTTTACACACAACTCTAAAGCCCCTTAGATCATGAAAAATATACCCCAAAGAGCTCCCATAATCCTTCTCTTAATCCTAGAAGCATTCCCCTGGGTAGAAGTCAATTCAAGGAAGCCTTTTGGTTCAAACCAAAGGGAGTTACCCGATTTAATGGTAACATCTTCTCTATAGTTTTTTTCATTTATTTTCATTCTCCACTACTTATTATCATCTTTTTACTTGTTTAAATAAAAAAATCTGTATCATAAATGTACTAGTTTTTGTTATGATAATTATTCAAACTACACATCCACACAACACCATCTAATGGAAACAGACATACTGTTTCTATGGATGGAAAACTACTGCCTCTCTAAACGATAATTGTTAAATTATCTCATACCACCAATCTTGCTGTCCATTATGATGTAAATATATTTATATTTGTTATATATTATATTTATATTGTATCTATGCTTCTGTATTTTTCATTTATATCATTTCTAATTGGATTTTGTAATGGTTAAATATGATAATTTCAATTAAGGAAGTGCAGACTACGACCCACTCAATGTTATATGTATCATACATGCTTTTCATGGAATGTATAAAGGATGAAGTTAATGAAATAATATATAATATTATAATAGAATTATAATAGACCTATTTATCATTATGTTTTCATTCTATTAAAATAATAAATCGAAATAAAAGTAGCGTCCATGCATACATACGGCATACCCTTTCCATTAATAGTGTATTTCATTTTTATCTCCATATTTTATATACTATTATAAATAAACATATATATGGTATATATATGTTATTTATGATATCTGAAACATTAATATAATAATAATGATAATGGTATTTCGGCCGCATGTTAAACTTTTAATTATAAGATGTTTTTTTACTTTAGTACCAAATATAGAAAAAACGAACATTATTAACTAAAATGAATATGAAATGTTAAAAAAATATTAATTTGTGATATAAAAGGAATAATAATATGGAAAAATGTTCATAATTAAGTTTAACGTAACTTTATTTTATTATTCAGGAGATTAATGAATTAAAGCGTCAAGTCAGACATGAGGTAAGGAGTTTTCATCACATTTTTTATTCCTGTGAGATTCAAGCTATATTTTCCACTATTTCAATTTTTTGTGAACGTACCACCCATGATTGTATTAATTGTGTAATATAAATTTATTTATTTTTATTTACAACTTAATATTATGATCCTTCTTTCGCGTGGTGTATATTTCATAAGTTGCCTAATCGGTAAGGGTTTTTCATCTAAATTTTTATTCTCGTGAGATTCATGCTATATTGGCCACTATTTTCATTTGTGTAGTGTATGTACTTCCTCTGATTGTATTAATCGTGTAATATACTTTAATTTATGTTTATTTACATCTTCATTGTGTGATTCTTCTTTCATATGATGCATGTTTCATAAGTTACCAAATCAGTAAGGGAAACTTTCACTCCCCCTTTCTTGTTAATGACATGTTTTATGTTATGTCTATAAATATCAATTATCAAACATTGGGAAATGTTATTCTATATCCTTATTGTAGTAAATTTTATGTCTTTTTGATTAGAGACCCTTTTTCACTCATCAATCCATTTTCTTAATTTTGATGTGATATCGTTAGGCAGCTGAAATTTTGTAAGGGGACTTCTTAACCCAATTTCAATTCATTGGGTTAAACTCATATTTATTGATTATGTCATTCTTTGAATATGTGAAAATAAATTCGGATTTTTTAAAACATAAAATACACTTACATTAGGTGTATTTTTTTTTTCATACATAGTTATGTCATTGATTTATCTTTAATCTAACAGTATAGTCTTTGTAAGGGACCTTTAATCAATCACCTTTTATTGAGGGATATTTTTATTTATACACAAATTTATTGTATATGGTGTATAAAATCCCTTTAAATCTCATTTCAATCAAAGGTAATGTTTTTGATCTTAAGGATTTTTTTTTTAAAATGGATTTTTTCTTTTTAATGTACATGGTGACAATGAACTTTCAGTTTCCGTAAGAATTATTGGATATTTGGCTTCTTTAACAAGTTATAATTTTTTTAAAAGAAAAATAAATACCATATTCCATTTTTACGTATTTTGTTATAGAAAATGGGTTGAGAGAGAATTATTTATTTAAAAATCTATAAATGATATATTGTGATTGAAATGTAGAAATGTTATATATTCCGTATTTTTTATGTAAATTTGTTATGGTTCTTGGGCATTTTTTACGTATACAAGTGCTTCCAAGAAAAACCTATGTTATGTCACCCTGAAATAACTCTCCAAATCATTAGTTAATGTGATATATGTAATCATTTATGTCTCTCCTAAGATATTTAGGGAATATACTATAATGGGATTTGAAAGTGAAACTCCATTTGTATATGAGAATGATATTATGTAAGTATGTTATAGATGCCACAAGATAGCCTTTTGATTTATGATTTCTATGTGTTATTCATAAATATAATGTTTCCATGAGGTATATAAAGCTATTATGATATGTAAGCTTTTATTGGCTATTGTTTTCGTTGTTTATTTTATAACCCTTACTGAGCTTTTTATGCTCACCCCATGATTTTTATATATTTATCAAAAAAAATAAGTTAGATTTAAATAATTTGAAACTTATGGGGGATTTATATCAAGAAATGATTTTTTTTCTTTTAAGATATTCCTTTTTATTAAAAAATGTATACTGAGTAGATGTTTCTACTTTATAATATTTGATATGTAATACAATAGTTATGTCTTAATTCCCTAAAACCATAATCATAAAAATATCCCCAATGTGAATTATTGACTTAAAACATGATTAATTAATGTATAAGGATAGGTCCTTAGATTTGGTATCAAAGGTAGGTTTTGATAACTTTAGATGTTATGGTGTAATTTAATCATATGTGGCATAACTATAATGGGTAAATTTTTTGAAAGAGTCATAGATATTATTGATATATTGAATGAGTTTAATATAACATGTATTAGTTTATCTTAGTGCTTGCCCAACACATAAGATATTATATGATGATTTTACTGATATAATCACACTATCCATTTTGGTTGTACTGAATGACTGGATCAAGAAGGAACCAAGGTAAAATGGGTGTTGAAGAAAACTGTGATGGTTTTCTAAATATGAAACTAAATGATATGGGAGATACAATGAAATCTCTTGTCATTATTATCAACCTAATATCTAGATTCATGATTCCCCCTCTAATAATTGGTGGTTTTTATAAGGAATTGTATATGATAGAAACGAGTCCCAATGGATGTTATGGTAATAACAATATAGGTAAGTATATTCTAAAAACAATGTGTTAAGGATGTGGAAAGAAACACCTAGGAAAATGCTTCAAATGGACCAGAAGATGATATAGATGTGGTAATTAAGGTCATAATGCAACAACACACCATTGAAAAAGGAATCATCATGTTTACTCCATTAATGGGAAAAAAGTTTTCTGAAGGATCAATTAAATTTTTTATATGTGTTATGCATGGTCTTATAAAAATAGATGTTATACAATGAAGGTTTGGTAATGGGATCAGCAGGATCGTAAAAATATATGTTTACAAATTCTTAATTCCATTCAAATAGATGATAAGGAAACTAAAAATGACTATGAAAGGAATAGATTATTTCTAAACTCATGTTTTGAAATTACTGAAATCTTGTGACATTACGCCTGAATTTTTTTTGGAATGAATTAAAAAAGAATAATATGGAAAATCAAGGATAAAGGATCCAGAAGAAAGTTTGATGATTATGATGTCCAAATTTTAGGAATTTAAGAGTTATGTTGGTTTTATTGATGATGATATTTTTAAATTTATTAATTATAATATTTTATTGGATGGAATTTTCTTTTATTTGTAAAACAGATGTATGATATGTGAAAATGTTATCCATGGATGAGTTATCTTTGCTTTTGTGTGTATAGTTATAAATAACTATTTGGGCTTATAAGATCCTTGAATTTGAAGAAATTAGAGGTTATTACTTTTTGGGATGAAAATGGGATGTATGAGAAAACATTTGTGGTTAAAATATGTTATGGTTATTTTTATGGGATTTATCACATTTTTGGAATGTTATAAAATTTTATAATTTTTTAAAAAGGACAACACGAAGACTGTGTGACAACCCGTCGCATTAGACAAAGCTTAGGAATCGCACCATCATCCAAAGAGCAATTGGGATTTATCACCTACCACTGGAATACATGAAGTAATAGGTTAGTATGAATAGTTATATTTTTGTTAAAGGTTTTTATCGATCAAGAATAAGATTATTTTTTGAAATTATGATTTAAAAAATGGATATCCTTAATAACGGAAAATGATTTGGTGATTAAGTGATAAAGGTTAATTTTAATACATTCTCTCTTTTGTGGAAAAAATATATTCCTAAGGAAAATTTATTAATATGGGATTTTATATTTATATTAATGGTTGAAATTTTATTTTTGAACAATCAAAATTTGGTAGTGGATATATGGATAATTGGGTTATTTATGTAAATGATTAACCTATCATAGGGAATATGAGATTAGGTAAATTAATTTTCAATATGATACTTTAAGTGTAACTGATGTTATTTAGAGATAAATATTATGATTTATATGGAAGACTATGTGATCAAATCCTTGTTATTATTGGGATTCAATCATAGTTTTATTATTTTGATGAATTTGTTTCAAAAATGGTGTATTGAGTGGTCTTTGCTAATCTTTGGGTATTTTTTGTTCAATTTTGGAGATTACGAGTAGTATTTTTTAAAAAAAGTTTATCCTTCAAGGTATTATATAATCTTGTACTAATATATTTGGTTTTAGTTAATGTATAAATACATTCCAAATAGGTCATCCATCTTCTGTGGATCATGTTATTCTCTAGAAGTTGATTCTAGTGCTTATGGTGTGACCAACTCTAATTGAATAATCATCATTTGGAGATAATATGATTTTTTGGTTGAAAATAACTAAAGGATGTAACTATTCTTGAAAATTAATCATGTTTCCTTATGTCCATAGTAAATATCATAATTAAATTTTCCAACTTTATTAAATTAAATTTTGAACAAAAAAATTGTCCCTTTACTTTTCATACTGTGAAACTACTGGGTTTTTCACCCATCACAGGTTTATGATTTTCTTCTTGTTAACATTTTCTTGATCATGTTTTATATTACTCTCCATCAGAATGTAACACTTAGTTTATCTTCCATATTTACATTTCCCTATATGGAATCATTTCATGGGTTATCCCGGGATATCCTTGTACTTCCCATTTATTATTTTAAAGTGACAGTTTTATTGAGTTTTTTAATGTGGGCCTTTTAATGACGTTTCCAATCCAAATATTAAAATTGAGGGGACCTAATTTTCAAAAGGGGGAAGCATGTAACATCCCATGTAAATAAATAAAATGACATTTTTTATTTATAAATATATTTAAAATAAATATTAATCTTATCTTCAAGGGGATTCTCTGTCTGATAGCATACTCAACATAGAACAAGGGGTTTCTTTGAAATTTTTCAATGCACACAATTTTCATTTATACCAAAACATAAAATAATATTATTATTATTTCAAATGGTAGTTAACATCCTTCCATAGTATTTTCAGGATTAAAAAAAATCTAAAATATGATTATTCTTTTTTTAATGTATTTATATTTATCCAGAAAAATATAGAGACATAAAATAATAATCAATCCAATTTAAATCATGAAATACTTTAATATTTTTTAAAAGGTTCATTAACAGCCTTTTGATGGCAAATCTTGTTTAAATATAGTTTTTTACACTTATAAATGAACTATTTTACAAAATAATCTTCTTCCTTAGAATTGTGACATCAATTTTTACATTGGGTAATTGTTTGGTATTTTTTTGATAATGTTTGTTTTTTTCAACAATGAAAAATAAATCATTTTAATTCACAAATTCCTTTTAATATAAATTAATTATATAGATTGAAATTTATTTTTATTTAATTTTAATTGTAATTGGATTATATATTTTATATTTTATATAATGATGGTCTTTTGATGTAATTTCACTATTAAATTAGACAAAAGAAAAGGTCAATATTTTGATAGGTATTATTTTTTAAAAACATTTTTTTTGGTTTGGAAAATAGGAATTAATATTAAATTAATTTATTCCACTTCTGTTTTTAGTATTTGAAAAAATGGATACTATATTTGGAATATGGAGATCCAAATTGTGTAAATAGGTATCTTTTATTTTCAGACATTAAGAATATTTACTTCTATACATATTTTTTTTACTACGGTTAAAAGATAAATTTGGTAAATAAGGGTAAAAATTAATATTATAATATTATTAAATTACCATAACACATGTTTTAAACATTTTAGATGAGAAATTTCCTACCAAGTGCATCGCTAGGTCGATTTTAAGACCCCATAGGTGCCATTTGGGAGTGATAATGACACTATATATTAATTAATTAAAAGTAATGACAAAAATAACATAAACATATATCTTTTTGTAAAACAATTGTATATGAGGTTAAATATATGATCACACCGACTATAAATATTCATTGTAAATATATAAATATTTTATAAATTAGGTTATTTTATTTAAAATTCATAGACATGAAATAAATAAATGTAATTATAACTTAGTGGTGATTTTTAATTGATTCATTAATAAAGCATTAAAATAAATTATATTATAAATATTATAATAAATTTATTTAGAAATATTTTATGGAATAAACAAATTTTTGGGATAATAATGACTTGTTATATTTGAGTTAATCATGTTTGTTCAAAATAATCATGTTGTGATCGATTTTTTTAGATTCATGATATAAATAGTTTATAAATTGACATAAATGAGTTTTTAAAACAATTTATATTTTATTAAATGATAAAATAATATTAGAAAACTACTATTCGGCCAGATGTCTTAAATAATCTAAAAAATTTCATAAATGGTACATTGTTGGTTTCTTGGAATTTTATTGTATATATATTAACCATATAGTATGAATATATTCGTGGACATGATAAAAGATAAATATGTCAACAAAGGTTTAAATATAAAAGATAAGGATTAAAAAATACTCAATACATATTCAATTCAAATTGTATGATTTTATTTCGACTTATATTAACCTTCTATTTGAATTAAATAATCTTTGGTCCTTTTGAATCTAAAAAACATTTTATAATAAAATAATACTTTCAAACATTCATAAAGATCACCTCCTCCCTCTTTTAAAAGAACATCACCTCTGACCAATTACACCCACATCTAAATTTCATTAGTTCATCCAAACACTGCTCAAAGATTCCCCCAACATAATTATATTCCTCTTAAAATCTTTCCTGTAGGTAGAGGGACATTCAATAAAGCCTTTTGGTTAAAACCAATGGGAGTCACCAGATTTAAAGGTAACGTCTTCTCTTAATAATGTTTTCCTTCTACACTCCCAATTATCTTAATAATTATATTTTACATAGCAACACTAGCATCCTCAATATAATATGTTGTTGTTATGAGAATAATTCAAACTAGACTTCCAAAAACCTACATCTAATAGAAACAACCATATTGTTTCTTGTGGATGGCGAACTACTACTTCGTGAAACAATGATTGTTCAATTATCTCTACCTCCTCTCATGGTATCCATTTTGATGGAAATATATTTTTATTTGATATATATTATATTAATACTGTTTATATTCTTATAAATTTCTCATTTATTTTATATCATTTCGGTTTCTATAATGTGTAAATACGATAATTTCATCTTAGAAAGCGCAGTCTACCACCCCCTCAATGTGATATGACTCATTCCTGCCATACGTGAAATGTATAAAGGATGGGGTTGATTAAATTATATATGAAATTATATAGGAATTATAATATATATATTTATAATTAATTTTTAATTCTATTAAAATAAGAAATAGAAATGAATGTAGCATTCATGGGTACGTACATCTTACTGTCTCCATAAGCGGTGCATTTCATTTATTATCTCCAAATGTTATGTACTGTTATAAATACATATATATAATGGATATATATGATATATATGATATCTAAATCATGGATATAATTCTGTAAATAATGGTATTTGGACCACATGGACAACACGTAATTATAAGAAGTTCATTTTTGACGTAAGTACCAAATATCGACAAAACGATCTTTATTATCAAAAATGATAATGTAATGTTTATAACATGGTAATAATAGATGTAAGGGAATAATAAACATGAAAAATAATCTTCATTATTTATAAATTAACATTATTTTATTATTCATGAGATTAATGAATGAACGGGTTAAGTCAGACATGAGGTAAGGGGTTTTAATCACACATTTTATTTATGTAAGATTCATGCTATATTTGACACTATTTCCATTCGTGTGGTGTATGTAATACCCATGAATGTACTCATTTTGTAATATACTTTAATTTGTGGGTACTTATGAATTCATTGTATTATCCTTCTTTCATGTGGTGTATGTTTTAGAAGTTACCAAATAGGTAAGGGGCTTTCACATCACTTTTTATTCTCGTGAGATTCATGCTATATTTTCCACTATTTCATTTTGTGTTATATATATACTCCTATTGATTGTATTCATTGTGTAATATAATTTAACTTATGGGTATATAAATAGTCATTTTATAATCCTTCATTCATGTGGTTTATGTTTCATAAGATACCAAATCTGTAAGGGAACCATCCACCCTATTCATCTAGTCATAGTCTTCTTTTATGTTATGTCTTTAAATTTCAATTCTCAAATGTTTGGATACATTTTTATGAATATTTATTGATGAAAATTTTATATCTATTTGATGAGAGACACTTTCTTATTTCATCAACTATTTTTTTGAATTTTAATGTGATGTTGTAGGTGGTATAATTTTTATAAGAGAACTTCTTAACCCAATTTCAATTAATTGGGTTAAACATAAAATTTTTGATTATGTAACAATATGAATATGTATGAATGAACTCTAATTCTTTTAAACGTTATATCCACTTATATTTGGTGTATTTATATTTTCGCACATTGTTATTTCATTGATTTATCTTTAATCTAATTGTACAACCTTTGTAAGTGAAATCATTTCAATCGCCTTTCAATGAGGCATATTTGGATTTATACACCAATTTTTTATATGGTGTATAAAATCCTTTTAATTCTCATTTAATTCAATGGGAATAATTTTCTACACAGTGTTTACTAAAATAAAATGTGGTTTTTTAACATACATGGTGACAACAATAGTTCTACCTCCCCCAAGATTATTTGAAATTTTCTTCCATAACAAGACGTATTGTTTTTAATAGAAACAAAATAAAATATTACCAATTTATGTATTTTGTTGTTGTAAATTGTCTTAAGAAACCATTGGTTATTCCAATAGCTTGAAATGATATATTTTGAATGAAATGTGGAAATGTTTTCTTTCCTTTTTTTATGTGAATATGTTATGGTTCTTGGGAATTCTTTATATATATGGGTGGTTCTGTGATAAACCTAGGGCCGGTGAGCCCAAGATAGCTCTCCAATGCATTGGGTAATATGACAGAAGTAAAATTAATGTCTCTTCAAAGAGATTTTTTAATATACTATGATAAGTATTCCAAGTGTAAATCCCTGTGTTACTATGAAAGCTACAATGTATTTGTGTTTTGGATTCCACAAGATACATTTATGATTTTTATTTCTATGTGTTATTTAAAACTTTTATAATTTCATGATGTGTGTTAATGATCTTATATTTTGTATTTATTGATGGACTAATGTTATCTTTCATTATTTTAAAACCCTAAGTGACATTTCAATTCTTATCGTATGTTTTTTAAATATTTTTCCCAGGGAATAATGAAGGGTAAAATAAAAGAAGATTTCATGAATATTTATATCAATAAAATAATTTTTTTCTTCTAAGATTACTTATTTTAAGAAAAAATGTATACTGAATAGATGTGTCTAATTTGAGAAATTTGAGATGTAATGTAATTTTAATTGCCCAATTCACTAAAACTATAAACCTGAAAAGATACTCAATGTGAATTCTTGACATAAATCAAGATTAATTTATGTTTAAGGCTGGAGCCTTATATTCACAACCATATTAGAAGGAAGTAAAGGAAATTGAAGACACATCGTCCATTATACCCTTAAATTGACACATCACGAACGATGTTTTTATTTTGAGAATATGTCAGATAGGAGGGGAAGAATAATGAAAATGTTATAACATGAATATGATAATATGTATAATATATATGATTATGGATATTTCATACATCATAGATAAGGGTTAGGGATGATAAAATAAGAAATGGGATGAATTGAAATGAAAACACATGAAAATAAAGAAGGATTCTAAACTCTTTATATCTTCTCCTAGAGATCCTCCATTAGGCCCTACGTTTACTCCATTAGTTGAGTACAGATGTTCATTGATGTGGATTGATCCATGGGAATGGTATTTGGAATATCATAGATAATGAAAAAGGCTTGACAGTTGTGCGATGAAGAGGGGGAGGGGTGGTAGTTATTGTGGAGGATAGGAGAGGTTTTACAATATTTTAATCATTAGTTTTGTATTATTTCTAAATATAATGAATAGTATTAATTTTTGTGAAACAATACTATAGAGATCATGTGAACATGAAACTTTTGTTTTTACATTAGCAATGATTTAAAATGTAGTGTATTTAAATGATAATTTTTTTATATGATATTTTATATTATTTTACTATTCCTAAAAAATTAATGTATTTATGAAAAAACCCAAACACTCACCCTATATATATGTCGACATTTAAAATAAAAAAATGTACTCAATTTTTTTAATAATTTCGAAATATTAGTATTTTAATTTTTAAATGAATTCATACATTATACAAAAAGATTCATTTTTAAAACTAAAACATATTGTATATCACCTCGAAAAATTAATCCATATCACATTTTCCTATAACTATATTAATAATTTATTTAATATTACTAAGGGTCATATTAATATTCATAAGGTTATATTACGCTTTATAAGGATTTGATACAATTCACAAAAAATTGAGTTTTTCTAATCAGACTCTAAATAGAATTTTGATCCCAACCGTGTATGTCCATTTTTCGAAATTTAAATCAATAAAGTGGAAAAAATATTTTTAATGGCTAGTTATAACTATCTAAAAATAATATTCATCCATTCATTTCAATTTACTTTTAAAACAATGCGGTGTAACATCATCCCAAACTTTTGGAAATTGTGTCCTCGCAATTTTATTTAATTACTAAATAAGGGAGGGTACCATTCCCTCATAGCATTTTCAGAGTCCCGAGTTACTTCGTAAACCATGTGGTTTTTTAAAAACAATTACATTGTGGGTAAATTTATTCTCCAAGACATGTTCTATTTGATAATGAATCTTAACATTACACTTCATAAGAAGGATTCACTTCAAGCTAAAGTACATTTGTGTTAAAGTCATGAGATGAATCATGCCCATAATTTATCTACATAAAAACCTGAAAAACATTATGTACCTAAGATAAACTCAGAGGGAACGAAACTCTTTACGAAACTGGTGAAACATTTTCCATGACTTCATAAGGTCTAATTAAATGCGGCATTAGGTTTCCAATCAAATAGAAGAAGAAAATTTCCATGGTGATATTATATACAAAACATGATCATCTACCTCAAAAGAAAAATATTTCCTCATATTTTCTGCATAACTTTTCTTCCTGCAATGAGCAGTCCACCTATGTTTTTGGATCATATTCAATTTCATAGGCACTTCTGCTACTAATCCTTATCCCATCAACTTCATTTCTCCAACTTTATCCAAAAAAGATGTAGATCGACATCACTTCTAATACAATGAAACAAATGTTTCCATATGTATACTAGAATGTAAAATCTTATAATAAGAAAAATAAACTAAAGAACGATGTTGATCCCAAAGTCCTTGGTAGTCAATTGAACTTGCTCGAAGCATATCCTCCAATGTCTAAATTGATTATTCTGACTACCCATCTGATTGGGGATGAAATGATTATATGAAATTTAATTATTTTCTAATGAATTTTAATTTACCTTCAAAAATTTAGAGCTCATATTTGGATCCCATTCAAATAAAATAGAACGAGGCACTCCATATAAATAGAAAATATCATTGATTTAGATTTGAGAAAGTGGATCTAATGACATTTTCTCTTTAATGGAAATAAAAGGTGGATATTTATTCAGCCGATCAACAATTAATGAAATCAAATTTTTTTCTAGTGAAGTCATTGATTGTTCAAGAATGATGTTCATGGATATATTATTTTATTTCCACTCTGGCACAAGAGAACTCTGGAGAATCCCTGCTGGTAATTTTCACTCTGCTTTAACCTGTTGGCCGGTCAAACATTTTATGGTAAAATATGCAATATCATTTTTATTACATCCCACCAGTAATACCATCGATGGTTTTGTATATCTTAGTACATACAGGATAAACTAAAAATGTTGAACTATGATCTTCAAAAAACACTTACATCTTCAATGTGGAATAACAAGGCACAAACTACCCCTTTTTGAAATCTGAAAAAAAAGAATGAAGTACACATTCTGAAAACTTACACATTTTAACCAATTTTACCTTTTCTACAGCTCACCATATGCCTTTTGTTCTTACATAATTCTATCTAACAATGATGAAATCACTGATATCTAAATCAAAATAAGAAATTTACTACCCCAACAATTTTAAATCCAATTATTATCATACCATTTACAAAAGGATCAATTTACAAATGTATAATTGTTTATTTACCATTACATTTATGACTTAATGAATCATCCACTTTGATTTATTTCCTAGAATAGTAATGAATCACAATATTATAATCCTTAATTAGTTCCAAACCTCTTCTTTTCCTCGTGATTAATTACTTCAGAGTATATATATACATTAGGAATTTATAGTTATTATATATTTCACATTTTACTACAAACAGTTGATGTCTCCAAATATTCAAAGAAAAAACCATACATTCAAATTCCAAATCACGTGTGAGATAATTTAAATCATGAGGATATAGTTGTATTTAATGAATATTAATTTCCTAATCAATATGAATCATAAAACAACCATGTATAGTCCAAAAAGCATTACTATAGATGAAAAAATCAACATTTCAATATGGTATGGCCAAAACTAGAGCATTCGACAATATTTTATTCAGTTCCTAAAACCAAACATCACATTCTTCTATAAAAAGTAATTTAATCACTTTTCATGTTAACTTTTTTAGAAATCTAGAAAATTGTGTTATTTTATTAAAATGATTCCGAAATGACCTATTAATTCGTGAAAATTATAGATATCTATAACACTTGTATGACTTTTTCATTCATCAACCAATTTTGTTTTGGCCGGATCAACTATTATTACACCATTATATACAATTTTCCCTTGAATAGAAATATTTTACAACCAATAATCAAACTTCCTGGATTTTCCTTACAGTTTATTTTCTATTATGGTTTGAAAAACAACACCCTGATGTTTTTCATGCTCATATTTGATTCTAGAATATACCATATTTTCATCAATAAACACAAACACAAGATTTTCAATGATCACATGAAACATTCTATTAATATGATCAATGAATACAATAGGTACATTAGTTATCACAAATGTAATAACTACACATTCATATTGACTGTATATAGAACATAACAAATTCTTCAGGATGACTTCATCATTTAATTTCAACTGAAGGTACACAAATTTAGGAAAACAATTGAAAAACAATGTTCTAACTTGAGATGACAAAAAAATAATCAATATGTGTTAAATGATGATTTTTTAAGAATAATTTTCGTCAATTCACTATAATGAATGAAAAGCCTCAACGAACCATCTTTTTTTTTAACATACAATATAGGATCATCCCATGGTGAAGTTCTATGTCGGATGACACCATTATATAATATTTCATGCTACTTTATTTTAATTCTAGATGTTTCATTTGAGACATTCGATAAGGGTATTTATAAATTACCTTAGCAACAAAAGCTAATTAAAAAGTTCATTCAATCTCAAAATCAGTAATAATGCCTGGAAAATCATCAGGGAAAAAATAATGGTATTCATTTACAACTGGTACATCATTAATCTGGATAGTTCCTTTCACATCAAATATATAAGCAATAAAACATTTTTATTGTCTTAATTAGTTTTATAGCTTTTTAGTATGTTATCAATGGTATATGTTCATTCATGACCATAAAATGATACTCTTTCTGAAAAAAAATCTTTTTCTATTCAATCTATCATAACATGATAAAAAGAAAGTAAATCCATTCCCCAAATTATATCAAAAATTAATAGAGAAATAACACCATTATTTTCAAATAAAATCAATCCATAAAAAATTATATTTAGATTATTATAATTTATTTTTTACACAAAATATATTTTTAGGTGTTTTTTGCGAAGATGTTGTTTCATTTCATGACGTTGAATTCACAATTTATCCAAAAATTTCTCATAAATGAAGGAATATATAGATCTTGTTTAAAAAAACACATTTTGAAAGTCTATAAATAGAAGAAATGTTCTTCACACCACCTCATTTGATGGCTCAACATCTTTTAATGTGGTTGTAATGGATTTTTCCACACTCTTCTTCTTCTAATCATGCTAATTTCCAACCTGAGTGACAAACATCATACATAAATTAGGAAATTTACCCAATTCATTGTAGTTAAAACATTTAATTATAGATTTCTCATTAATTCTGGGATCATTATCCTTTCACTCATAATACTTGTTTCCAAACATTCCATATTAATGGTATTTCCCAGAATTTACAATACATTCTCTAGAATTACTTTTACCACACATTTCACAAGATGATAAATTGATTTTCATACCTTTAAATTTATTTGAAGTATTCATCCTTGATTCCTACCAACCTCACCACTTCCAATTATTGTCGTCAGGAGGCACATAGGATTTAGAATACTCTATCTCAAACTATTCATCACAACAATCTTGTTTCTAATAGCTTTTAAACTCTTATGAACCCAAATCTTTTGTAAAAATTGTTTTCAAATGAGAGTTAAATCACGTAAATTTACAATAAAAATCCCAATTAATATAGGATAATTACATGGAATATCCTATAAAATCCATGTAATATGTTGATAGGGAATTTACATCATTCGACTTTAGATCCTATTATTTTTTCTCCATTCAGAGTCTGAGAGTTTGAGGATTATATTTTTCATGAAAAGACTCCTATATTCTAACCATTAATGACTATAAATATTATCTCATTATCTCATATTATTTTCTAGATATCACCATTGATCGGATTATCCTTCCAAATTATAAATGGATAGTATTACCTTTTGGTTTTCCAAATATCCCATGACAACAAATCGGATTTCTAGAGCATTGATCCAACCATTAGCTATCACTGGATTTGGGGTTCCATGGAATGCTGGAGGATAATTCCTTATAAAATGCTACACAAAATACATGCTTCTTCATGGTAGATCTTGATAATATCATGTATGTATTCCTCAATAGTTTATTTTTTGAGTCAAATGATCCATTTCAATCACAAACTATTTGTTTATGATTCCCTCTATTCAAGGCTGTAAATTTGGAAAGGCATCAACCTCTTGGTTCTTTTCTACTTCTGCTTCTATGTTTCTTATGTGGAAGACCATTCTGTATAAAAAAATCATTGATTACGAAACATAATAATATTTTAATGGTATAATATTTCAAATTAATCATATACTAAAAATCATTTATTGAATTTTCTTAATATTATCCTAAAAACTAATGTTATTTAAACCATTATCTGATACAAACTATAATGGACCAACATTAATACATTACATAATTCAAGATTTTAGAAAAGGACAAAAATTTGTACACATTGAAGATCATTTTAGGTTTAGAGTTTGAGGTAATTAAAAAATAACACATACATGACTTCTCATAATCATACATGTGGATATTATTTAAACAATATAAAAATTTTCAACATATAAAACATTTAAAATAATACATATTTTATTTTAAAAATATTCATGACATTTAAATTGTATTCTATATTTCTATTACACATCCTTATAAGAATTGGAAGAAAACTTCATTCCTGGGATTCTCACAAAAGGTTCAGTAATGGATATAAGGAAATAAATCATTATTCATGTGATAACATAAAAAAACACTTCATTAAAACTCATTAACTTGAATGTAAACATCATGTGGATGCCTTGGGAAGTATTTACTAAATCACTTTTATAGTACCCATTACACATGGAATAACCCTTTGGTCAAATTCCATCTACGAAGTACCCAATGAATTCGAGAGATATAATGATGATCACCCATTATATATTGAGAAATAAAGGAATAAACCCAACTTATTTAGAGATACAATGGGCTCAAACCAACATAACTATGTCCAAGGAATAGAACATGGTAATAAATTATCATTAAACAAGGAAAAACATATGTTATATATATACAAAACTTCATTTTGAATTTTATTAAATAGAATTTTGAATGTATTTTAAAAGTAAATTATATTACTAATATAATTGGAGTGAGATTATTGTAGAAGTTTAACCCAATGATTGGAAATTTGGTAATGAATTCCCTTACATCATGTTAATTGTAATTAAAATGTTTTTAAACAACCTTTATAATGGTTAAAAGAGTTTTATTTATATCTTACAGAATCATATTAACACTTATAACACCTTATATGATCATTTAAAAAAATCATTCAACTCAATTATTAATAAAATTTTGTTATTTACATTGTTTTAGTTGCATTGTTTACATGTTTTTCATGGTGGTTTCATAATGAATTTTATTTTCAATTGGATGTGAAACTCAAAAATTTAAATAAGGTGTTATTAACAATTTTCAAGAACATTAAATAATTATAAAATTTTGTTTTGTTATATTGTTTGAGGATGAATCATTAGATAAATCATTAGAGTGGATAATTATTTTATTTTGGTGAATTTTAACCATTAGGAAGAACTTCTGTTTTATTAATTAATGGTATGACTATTCCTTAGTTATAGACATTTTGTAGTTTCATTTCCATAGAATGTTTTAAATTAAAGTTGAGTATTGTATTTCCGATTTTGATTAAGCATGTAACATTGTACTATTATATTTATTTACATTTCTGATATTTCTTGGTTTCTTCACCTGGTATTTTATATTGATAACAGAGGGTATAGTCTCCCCAAGATTGACATACTAGACCCTCGCTACTAGTCAGTACCATCTGGAATACGAGGAGGCACACTTGAGGGATTTTGACCAACAGGCTCAAAGCACCGTTCATTGGCTCCTAGGTCGAGACGTTACAAAGTGGTATCAAAGGCGGGTTGTCTTTTTTTTACTTATGTCATCCTATTTGGGAAGGTTGACAGGGAATTATGCAATGTCAGGGAATGATAATGAACTAGTGCATGGGAGTTACAAACCCATGTATGGGGGAAAACTCAAGTACTCAAGGTGAGATTACAATTATTGTTGTTTGTCGTTACAGTTGAATGTTATTTCACCTTGGGTGATGAACTTGTTGTGTGATGTCACTTTTATTTTTGGAAATTGTTGAGTGTTGATTCATGGCTCAGAAATTCATGAGTGTTTTTCCACATATATTATTCTACGCACTCAATATTATTGTGACATGCATCATTTTAGGCATGCACGGGAAGATAGACTATGGTTAGATTGTTGATCTAACACTTTTCATTCCATTATTGTGAAATTGAAATGAAAATAGTGTCTAATTTTGAAATTGAATAAAATAATTGTTAATAGATTTGAATAAATTGGTTTTTTGTAATTGTGGTATCATTGTGAACTATTTCTTAAGCAGCATGTTTTGAATTGTAGAATTATGCCTCTACGGCACTTTTTGAGTGGATGAGCTGGGGGTATAGATAGAAATGGTCCTCTAGCGGTTGAACATGAGGCACCAATAGTACCAACTGAAAAAGTAGGGGAAAGATTTCTTGAGAACCTCACCCATTTTATTCAAATGATGGAATGATATGCAAGGAAGGTTGTGAAAAGTATGTCTATTCTTATGAGGGTGTTTCAGTTGCCTCACTAGCCAAATTTTACTGGAGAGGGTGGTCCGGATAAAGTTGAGTTCTAGATTGAATCTAACAAGACTATACTTGACCAATTGGAGACACCTGTTGAGAAGAGAGTCAAGTTGGAATCTTACATGTTGTGTGGTCAAGAGAAACGTTGGTGGGACATCTATACATGGGATGGACAGATATAACCTCTAGAGTGGAAGGAATTTCAAGAGATATTCTTTGAGAAATTCTATACAGAGATGCTCAGACAAGATAATGTGGCTGAGTTCAAAAGGCTAACTAAAGGGAATATGTCTGTAATGGACTATGCTAGATGCTTTACAGACATACAATGTTTTTCTCCATCATTGGTAGCAGACGAGGACAATTCAGCAAGATGATTTCATGATGGAATTAAATATGAATTTAAGTCTCAAGTGAATATTTTTAGGCTGAAGAACTGTTTAGAAGTGGTAAATCAGGATCTCATCTCTGAGGGGAACCTGAAGGAGGCTTCTAATGGCAAGAAAATGGATTTTACTGGATTGTTAAGAGGAGAAACATTTGAGAGCAGGGAGTGATGTTATGAGAATGTTATCTTGGGATGTGGGAGACAGAGTAACTGGGTAGAGGGGTCAATTACACAGGACTATACCCGAGTGTATTTCCACCAGTGTGGAAGACCGGTACACTATCATAATCAATGTCCGAGACCCCTGATGAATAGATATTCTATGGTAGGATGGGACATCTTCAGAAGTTCTATAGGAACACAAAGAAGTCTGGTGGTAATGGATTAGCTAAACAGAGTCATAGTGTTGGAAGGGTATCATCTACACCTTTTCAGTCCCAAAGTTGGAGTACTACTAGCCAAGGTGGTAAATGTAAATGACATGGTTCTCTTGGGTAGAAACACCCATATCAGTAGAGTAGTAAAAACTAGGTGATTCTAATGGAATCACATAGAAGAGGATCCGTATAGGTGCATGAAGTACAACCTACACTTGTAGATAGTGAGGTTGGACCACAGACAACAAGAGGTACTATTCTTGTGGCTTCTACTATATCTAATTTCTTTTTTTGATATCGGTTCCTCTCATTACATTATATCTACTAGACATATTAATGGTTTGAGTTTGGTGGTAGAGATTTTGAGATGGGCTATGACGATAGAAACACCTTTGGGGGTGCAGTCTAGAGACATCAGTATCTGCTAGGGGCGTTTTCTTGAGTTCATAGATTACCGTTTCTTGAGGGATATCTATATCCTTGATATGACAGGCTTCGACCTAATCCAAGTTATGGACTATTTAGTCACATACCGAGCCCACAATGATTGTTATCGTTTGAAGGTGACATTTAGGTCACCTGTGGGTGACCATTACATTCACCATGGGGAGTGGAATGTCTAGGTAGTACAAACATGGCCAATTACTCCACAACAGGGATAGCTCACATACAAAGTTTCTAGTATTTTACTAGATGAAGAAGCAGTTATGCAATATATCCTTCCACCAGTGGTTGATTTGTTTCTTGGATATATTCCCAGAAGACTTTTCGGGGCTTCCACCTAAGAGTGATGTTGAATTTACTATTGAGATCATTCCTGTAGATGAGTGAGTATGTATTCCACCATATATAATGGCACTGACATAGCATCAAGAACTCAAAGCTCGGTTGGAAGACTTGATAGATAATGGATTTATCCGTACATGTACGTCTCTATATAGATCACCTATTCTATTTGAAATGAATTTTCATGGGAGTATATGTTTTTGTGTTGATTAACTAAGGTTGAACAAGATGAATGTGAGGAACCGATATACTCTATCGCTTATTAATGATTGGATTGACCAGTTGAAGGGAGCCTGTTTTTTTCACAAAAATTGACTTAAGATCGGTGCATCACTAGTTGAGAGTTCAGACTTCTGATATAATGAGGACTAATTTCAGGAGTAGATATGGGATTTATGAGTTTTTTGTAAAGGAATTTGGGTTAAAAACGCACCATAAGTGTTTATGGACATGATGAATAGGATATTTCATCTCTACCTAGATCAGTTTGTGGTAGTAATTGTGGATGACATCTTGGTGTACTCCAAGTCTCATGATGATCCTGCCAAACATCTTGACATCGTCCTCAATACACTGAGGGATAATCATCCATACACAAAGGTACCTAAGTGTCAATTTTTTATTAATCAGGTACAATTATTGGGACATATCATCTCGGAGAATGGTGCTTTAGTGGATCCAGAGAAGGTGCAAGCAGTGATTTCATGGATGCAGCCCAATAATTGTTTCGATATCCGAATCATTATGGGTTTTTATAGATATTAAAAGATATATATCCAAGAATTTTCATGTTTGGAAACACCAAATTCGGTCTTGACCAAAAATAGAGTAAAGTATAATTGTCAGAGGTCGGCGAGTCATCTTTTCCCGAGTTAATGAATCGGTTGAAATCAGCAAAAAAATTTCTCTACCTAAGTCAGGTGAAGAGTACACAGTGTATTGTGATGCTTCTGGGATAAGACTCAGAGTTATATTGATGCAAATTGATAACTTTTTGGCGTACGGGTCTCGATAGATGAGGCCTCACGAATGGAATTATCCAACACTTGACATTGAGTTGGCAGTGGTGGTTTGCACTTTGTGGTGTTGGTGACAGTACCTACTAAGTGAAAGGTTTATAGTTTATAATGATCACAAGGGCATGATGTATGTCTTTTCCTAGCGTGATTTGAATCTTCGACAACATAGATGGCTTGAATATATGCTATCTCTAGATTTTGATCTGGTATATACACCTCAGAAAGGAAATGATTTGGATGATGCTTTGAGTAGGATGACTCAGACTCAGATTGTTCAAGAATCTTGTGCTGAGTGGAGGATGATTTCGTTGCTTTCTGAAATGAACGTTGTGGTTCAGGAGATATAGGAGGAAATAGCACTCTTGTCAGTTGAAGTGGAGTGAACACTTTGGAGCTAGATCATGGACAAGGAATATGAGGACACTAGATGCTTAGCCTTAAGGGAAAAAATGGAAGGAGGGGAGATACATTCAAACTATAAGATAGACAAGGTTGATATCATTTATATGAATAATCGTGTTTTTGATCCTAAAAGCATGCGAGAGGAGCTCATGTGGGAATTTCATGCCTCAAGATGGGCGGTGTACCCAGGTGTGACCAAAATGTTTCATGATCGGTGATGACAGTTTTGGTGTCCAGGCATGAAGAAGGAGAGAGCAGGGTTTGTGACACGATTCTTTACCTGTTAGTAGGTGAAGGTGGAATATCAACGACCCGGGCGATTACTATGACCTTTTTCAATTCCATAGTGAATGTGGGATGATGTGAACATAGACATCGTGATAGGACGTCCAAAAACACTTAGGAAGAATGATGTTATTGGGGTCATTATGGATCGACTGACAATGGTCGATGATTTCTTACCTATAAGGGAAACTTTTACAGTTGTGCAGTTCGGAGAGCTGTATTTACAGATTATAGTTTGATTTCATGGGGTGCCACAAACTATAGTTTCAGATCAAGATTCACGATTTAAACACTATTTTGGAAGGGCTTGCAAAAGGCACGTGGTGAACAAGTTTTATTGAGTATGACATTCCATTTGAATATAGATAGACATTCAGAGTGTACTATACAGGTTCTTGAGGATATGTTGACGGTGTGTGTAATTGACTTTGATGGTAAATGGGAGAAGAACCTAGCTTTTGGGGAGTTTCAAAATAACAACAGTTATCAGGAAATTTTATAGATGGAACCGTGCGAGTGTCCTTATGGTAGGGCATGTAGATCACCACATTGCTCGATGGAAGCAGGTGAGTCAGAGTTGTTGGGACTGAGTCTCGCACAGAAAACGACTGAACAGGTTCATCTGATTCCAAAATGGGTGACAATGACTGAATTTCGGTAGAAATTTTATGCTGATCGACGGAGGTGACCTCTAGTGTTTACATTTGTTGATCAGGTTTTTCTTTCGGGTATCGACTAGTTTGGGTCACCGTAGAATACAATGTCACGAAAAGGTGGCATGCAGGTTTGTTGGACCATTTGATATTATGAAGAGAGTCACGCTAGTATCATGCCAATTGGATCTTCAAACAGAAATATAGGGCAATGCATGATGTTTTCCATGGATCAAAACTATGACGATATCACATCGACCCTTATCATTTGATCAATGTAGATTATGTTGAGCTAGAGATAGATGAGTCCTTTGAGAAGCATCTGGTACGTGTGATGGATCACCGTGAGAAGGTGGTGAGTGGAAATACTATACTGACGATTCATTTTTGATGCCCAAATGGACATGTGCAGGAAGAGACATGTGAAAGGGTGGCAGATATGCAGACTCAATGGAATGATATTTTTATCTTATAATCTCAGAGAAGTTCGTGATTATAGCTCGAGGATGAGAAGTTATAAGGTGGGGAGAATTTAAGATCCCTACCCATTTGGAGTCAATCTTTGGCACGTTTTCAGGTACATTTGATGTTTTTATGTATCTCTGTTTGGGAGTACTGACATGGGGTGCCTTTGGGTGAACTTTTATGTAAAACAAAATGGTAGTGGGTTGTGCACAGTTTCTGCACGGTTTGAAAAACTGTGCAACCAAACCTTGCAAACCAAGCAGAACTAGACAGTGAGGTATGCACTATTTACGCACAGTTTAACAAACTGTGTGAGAAAACTATTCAGACCTTGAAAATATAGATAGTGACGTCATCATGGTTTGTACATGGTTTAAAAAATAGTGCGCCACTACCTAGAAAACCGTGCGCTTAGTTTTTATTTCTGAATATTTTTTAAAAAACCACCCAATCCCTAGGACTTCCTTATTTTATGACCTTGGCTTAGGATTGGTAATTTCTAGGTGTTTCCAAAGACTCTTGAGGAGATTCCCAGGCGTCTGAACCAATTTCCCCAATATTGACGGCTCATATTGAAGATATTCCCTCTTTCTGAATTTAGATTCAGAACATGATTGATGATGTTTCTCCACATGGATTTTGTGGATTTTCATTGGGCTAGCTTACATAAATAAATTTAGGTAGGTGGTTTAAAATCTAATCCCACAGTGTCATCTTGTTATGCGTATGTAGTTGTATAAATGTCGAGGAATAAGTAATTAAATAGTGGTTTGGTTATGCTGTTCTTTGAGAATTGTGGATGTAGTTCAATGTGGTTGAGAGTTATGATAGAATGATTAGGATTATTAAACATTTGATTAATTTTGTATATGTGAATTGGATATGTATTTGAAAATGCATTGTTGGACACAAACTGATGCTCCTAATACCCACAAGGGTTCTAGACATGGTATTCTAGAACTAATGTCATGCATGGAATTGATATTTTATGGGAAAAATACTGATTCTCCAAATTCCCATGGGGTTGTGAGTTAGTGACTAATGCTTCAAATACTCACATGTGTGCTATAAATGACATTCTACACTCATTAATTGTTTTATACAATTGATTAATTTGGATATTCATAAACATGATATTGTGAAATAGTAAATATGAATTGAACATGGGAAATTGTTTAGTCTCCTACACGTGCTGAAGCAAGCATTGTGTTTTGGGTGTTCTCAGGAACCCGGATGTTTAACATATTAAAGAAATGTTAATTGGATAAATATAATTATTTTCCCTATTTCCTTTCTTTATTATTAATTCAAATGAAAACACTGCTTATGACTGTATTTGTTTTTGAAACTGTTGGTGGTGATCTATTGAGTCGTAGTCACACCCAACTTGGGCTGTCTGATTGGTACCCGAATAGACATTGTTTTGCAGGATAGAATAGGGGTAAAAGCCTCGGTTAGAGTGTTTTTGGGGTTTGAGTAAGGAAGAGGGAACCAGACGTGGGTCGGGATCCATTTGGAGATGTTGTTTCTTTACTTTTAGTTTCAATACAGTCACATGGAACTTGCATTGTCATAAAATTTTTTACATTTCATTTTAGTATTGTATTCCTGGTTTTGATTATGCTAGTGACATTGTACTATTATATTTATATTTGTTTCTGTTACTACTTGGTTACTTCCACTTTTATTTTGTTCTGATAACATAGGTTATATTCTCCCCAGAACTGACATACTAGGCCCTCACTGCTAGGCGGCACCCTCTGGCATACGGGGAGGCGTGTTTGAGGGCTGTTGACCAACCGGCTCAGAGCACCGTTCAGTGGCTCTCGGGTCGGGACGTTACACATTAAATCATAATCTCTATGAAGTGGTATATTCAATGTTTTTCTTTATCCTTCACCAAATATTATGTCATTGTATGATAATTTGTGAAAATTTTAAAATAATAAATATATTTCCAACTTTTTCATTTTTCAATCCCTTTTAATGTTGTTAGTTTTATTCTTAAACCATCCATATATCATCCTCAAACATAATACATTGATTTTTGTACTCAGATAAAACTGTTGATATAATTACAATGAATATTATAATTCCTTTTAAGGATATATACTAGGTAGATTCAATACAGAGCCCCGTGTCATTTTTTTTATTATGTAAATATCATGGATAATTTTAAGTGATATGTGTTTTGACTTATAGGTAAAAAATATATAACATATACCTTAAAATTAATTTTTTAAATTATTTTGTAATTCAAATGTAATCATTCATATTTTTTATGTAATTTAAATATATATTTTTATCATTCACCATTAGTTGAGATCTAAATTATCCGCTTTACCTTATCAATAAATTTTTATAGATATATAATTCAATCTAATGTTGTATTATTTTCAAATAATTATATATTATTAATGAATCATTAAATAATCAATAAACATACTGTTTATAGTGATTTATCCTTATATATTCTTATTTAGAGATACAATATTGATTTCTTCCATGACATTTCCTAATTAATAACATATCTATTCATAAATAATACATATTAATCTTAATAAATCATTTTATTCTAAATATATTAATGTATTTTAATTATAATTTCATCTTATAATAATAATTATTTTATTTAATAATTAAGCCCTAATAAATAACAATTTATAAAATATGAAACTATTTAGACACTTCGTTTCACAATAATTTTTATATTTTTTATTCAGTAAAAATGATTATTCCAACATACAGTATTCATATATTGTTTTATTCGCGTATAATACATTTATCTTTGTACTGTGTAGAGTAAAACATTCAAGTTTAATACCACGAATTTTTATATTTGAATAATTTTTTTATTCCCTCACCATTCCTGTAGAGACCCGAAGCTTGACGTACATGGACATTACATTACATTTGCGGAATACTTAGTACATAACAAAAACACACACTAAAGGATCGTAATAGTTTAGTGTCTTTGGAAACTCGGAACGTAATCTTCTAATCGTGGTGAAAGTTCTTCAATATCTCCCATAAAGGTCATCCCTTTTTTCTACCTAAAACATTTCTTTATATCCTGGGGAAAAGAAAACATAAAAGGGTGAGCTCAAATGCTCAGTAAGGGTAAACAAAAGAAAAATCAATCACATCATATACATAGATTTTGGAAATCTTAACCTGCAAAAGAGCTCATAATATCATAACATGGGATATATCATAGAAGTGAAATGTAATCCCAATAATAATAACTTAAAACATGAAACTTTGTGGCATACACACATAATCATAGAAAATCATTTCTTGTTAGTCAAGACTCATTGCCAAGACTATCTTAGTGGACAAAGTCCCTTTCTGAATCGAGTAACCCTCGTTTCAGTCCTGTTTCACTGAACCGGTATAACCTACCATTTCAGCCATGTCTATATCATGAGATATAAAATCTTTACCCAATGCATTGGAGGGAGATATAGGTCCCACCCATCTTATAATGAATCTTTTCTTATGTGTGCCACATAATCATAAAACATACATCATCACATAACACATGTAATAAAAATGGGATTCTTGAAACATCATGACATCATAAATCAATTCATATAAGATAAAGGAATTCATAAACATAATTCCATCACAACATAGTAAAATCAATGTAAAAATATGGATAGAAACAGAACCCTTTATTATCTTAGATGGAAAATAATTTTGATAAAACACTTGAATTGAATTCTTGAGGAAAATATCATTTCTTCTTCAAAATCAATTTCTTTTCACAAAACATCATGCAATTTTAAAAGAAAGAGATTTTATTGAAAATAGTCATGAAATCTTTTAGAGGAAGCTTCATGAGAATAAGGCTTTATAAAACAGAAGAAATCTGTTCGTGCCGTATAAGTTAAAAAAAACATTCTTTGTACTTTTGTCGGAAAAGTCAAAAAGTACCTCATACGGAAAAACGACAAAAGATTCCTTTCATATTCTTTACTAAAAACTCACCTAAGGGTAAAATTGGAATTAAACTATTGCAAGTGGATGGAAACAATATTAAATATTGAGGGAACATGGATGTGGATGATAAAATACATCCCAGTAAATACTTACGAATAAACAATCTCGGATAAAAATGAGATTGTGATATTTCCCTTACCTTAGGTCCAATTTGCTTCGTATGTGTCCGAACCTCCTGTATAATGATTTAAATAATGTCATTGACTTATTACAGAATCATATTCATTGTTATGATATCATATATGGTCACTTATGACATTATATTACCCTTTCTTTTGTAAATTCCATGTTAAAGAAGCGTTTTGGGTAAAATCGTTTCATTTATCGTAGGTGTTTTGACTTGTTGTTCTTGACATCATTATTACTTATATCATGATTTACTTACTTCCAGAATATAAAATATGATTTATATATCATATATATTCAGTATATATATATATATAATAGATAGATAAATAAAATGAAAAACACCGTTCATGGAGACGGTAGTCCGTACGTACGCATGAACGCTGTTTTTCTTTCCTTATTGTCTTGAAATGGAAGTAAGTAGATGACATACATATGTATATATATACATAAATCCAGTAGCATTATAATGTCATATATTTCATTATTATTTCTTTTATATACATTATAATCATTCTTAAATGGTTAACATGGAGAATGAATCTCATCGCGTAGTGGAGACGGTAGTCCGTACGTACGCACGAGCGATGATATCATTTCTATAAATATTGAATTGAATTGGAGTGGATTATACAATATATCAGAATCAATATGATGTTGTAATAACTATGTATAGTTATTCTTTACACCATTATACCCATCCATGTAAGGTGGTGGTGGAAAATAGATTACACCACGGCGTGGGGACGGTATTCCGTACGTACGCACGCGCGGTGATTTCTTTTTCCGTAGGATGGATAGATGGTGAAATAGGGTTGTTTCATACTTATAATAACATATCATTATATGAGTGATACTGATGTTATTACTTCATAATTAAACAACCTAAGAAGAAGAAGTGGAAGAAGAAATAAAGATGAAAGAATTGGTAACAGTAATTACCTCTTCTTTGAAGTGCCTCTTTGAGACCTCCTCTTAGGGCACTAGAATTGGTCTTTGAGGAAGACCAGAACCTCTAGGATGTTGCTAGGGAAGTGGAGAAGGTATTTTTGCAGGGTTTGGCCGAGCTTGAGTGCTCAAATTGGTGTGAGGAGGAGGGGGAGGAGGTGTCCTTTTATAAGGGAGGAGAGGGGCACCTTAGGAATATCCCAAAATATTATTTTATATTAAAGTCAAAATCGGTTTATAATGGTTCCAAAGGGTCTTATTTCGAAGATAAGGTGGGGAGGGGTCGAAATCCTATCAACCAATAGAATTTAGACAAGTTTAGGATATTATTTTAACCTTATCAATTAAATTTAACTCTAAGTTAAATAATTTAACTTTTACCATGTCTTTTTGTTTTCTTTCACTATATGGTTAATAAACTTACTATAACATGCCAAACGAACCCAAAATTGTTTATTATTAATATATATATCATTATCTAAGTCATTTGGCCGAATCTTAGATTTTTAGGAATACAATAACAATTAATAATATAATATTTTATTTAAAAACTATTTTGTGTCAATTTTGACACTATTTGATATATGATTTTTGTGAAAGTCATAAAAGAATTAAATGTCCGAACCAAGTTGATTAAATCAACATTAATATATCATAAAAAGCTAAAAAATTAGTGGAGTTCATAAAAAATCTCAAATTACATTTATTTTGGTGTTTATAACATCAATTATGTCAATATTTCATTAATAAGATAATTACTGCATCATCGTTGTGTCATAAATAAAATAAATTATATTATGTCTAAAAATTACAAATAAAATACCATAATGTAGGAAATCTGTTTATCTTTCTAATGAATATTTACAATCGAATTTATCTTATGTATAACCCCATATTAAAAATTATTTACTTATTAAACTTTGATTTTAACTATTTTAACCTTTCTTTAAATAAATTAATAATAAATGTCCTAATCTAATCCAAGTGGGCCTAAATGGTCATATTTTATTCCTATGTTTGTTTTTGGTCGAATTACACTTTTCCAATAGAATTAGGACATGTGTTAGGGTAATAGTAATATCATATTTACCCTTAGTTACCCTATTTACTATTAACCGCGGTAAAAAAGTAAAAAGTTACTATTCCCCCAAAAAATTATTTTCATCTCATTGAACCACATTTTAGTCCTTGATATTAACCGTGTCTCTTGGATTTTCGAAATTCCATTCACAGAAGCGGCAAAATTATGTTTTATGAAAAATTCAGTTTTTTTAACTACCACTTAGTAGTTTCACTATTCATCAAAAATTGATGTTTTTCAGAACAATGCCAAAATTTCATCCTAAGCTATATTTCATATTCCGAATTCAAAAATGAAATCTATTTTACCAAATTCATAACATAGAAGTTGCATTAATTAATTTTATAATTAAATCCTGCTGTTAAAATAAATAGCGTGTTTTTAGGAAATAAAATATATCAAAAGATTGACACTTGATTATGTCTGGTTTAAATGTGAAATTACAACCAATGACCAACATTGTATTAAATTGTAAAAATATATTCTAAATATACTTTAAAACCACTCAAATTAATAATTTATCACTATTAATTATTTCGATTAAAAAAGTTGTTTTTAATTATAATTTAGTAATTTTTCACTATTCATCAGAATATGAAAGTTATCCGAAAAGTACCAAAATTTCACCTTAGGCTAAATTCGATACACCGAATCCAAGAATGAAGTTCATTTTGAAAAATAAGATTTATAGAATTTTAAAAAGTGGTTATTACTATTCATAACGGCTAGTTTTAATAATATTTTAATAGCACATCGTTGTTTAGTGAAACTCGGTATTGCGTATTACACACGCTATTGAGGAAGGTCGTGATTGCGTGTAATGCAAGGCAAGACAAGGATGCGTGTTGTGCAAGCTCCTTTTGGTGTAGCGTACAACACAAGACATTAATAAAATTAAAAAGAATATTTCTTTATAAAATCTTGGGCTGTTACATTCTACCCCCCTTAAAATGAATTTCGCCCTCAAAATTCGTCGGGGTTATAAATGGTTTACTATTCGAAAGTTTCTTTAATAGAAACCCACATCGTAAAAAGGAATATCAAAACCAGTCTTTAAAAACAAAAGTATGAAACGTAATGGTTACCCAAATAAACTAATCATTGGGTTTCCACATAGGTGAAAATATGGATATGGAAGAGAAATCTAACCATCATGTTCTGATGGAGAGTGGTAGAGAACATGGCTATGGAAAAGCCAGTAATCACAAATCCATAGATTTGTGATGATATAAGGTACCATCTGATTCATCAGGTATAAGATCACTAGGACTACATTTTTGTTTTTCAAGATCATTTCCCCTAAAGTTGAAAATTTGAATTAGAATAAATACTTACTTTATTTTGGTACAATCTCACTGTTGTTCGTGCTTTGAACAATTTCCACTTCATCTCTTAAATAAATGAAGTTGAATTTTTTATTCATGAAGTTTTAGCAGATCATGTGATAGAATGACAGGTCATTCCATCTGTCTCAAACAAAAGGTTTGCAAAACATATATACATAAGTCGATGTATAGTGATATTAATCATATATGGTTCCTAAAATGGACTTATACTTCATATATCATACTTCTTAATATAATAAAACTAGTTTCTACTAAACAGGGACTTCCTGTAGGTCAGTGGTAGGCGATAAAGGCCAGTCGCACTTCGGTTGTGGGTTCGATTCCCACAGCCTTGTCCGAAGCGATGGGCTGTCGCCCGTCTTGCAGGTTGTCCTTTTTCCAAAACTATATTACTATAACATCCCATCAATAATATCGAAAAAAAATTCTATCCTTAAACAATACTATCTTACGTCCAACACAATCCATTCCAATCTTTAGGCTTATCCATAATACTGCAGTCCACTCTCATAACATAGTGAAAACAATTACCAGAGATTTAATATCATCGTTGATCCCCATATATCATAAGATATGTTTTGTTGGTCACATTCCAAACATTCAAAGTCCTTAATCATGTATACTCTTGAATACCCATTGAACCTTAGTGAAAACATGAATGCAGTTAAAAGTTAACACTTTACACATACCAAAATCCTCAAAATTATTTATACTCAAACCATGATATCACTTAGTCCTTATATCAATCATGAGCTCATGAATACAATCAAACATCTCATTATCTTCTTATCCTTTCATTATGCACTTATCATCTACTTTCCAAAATATTTGAATCACATTTCATAGTTATTGGTACCTTATAATTATTGAAAACCACAATAGACCAATACTTAAATATTTCAATACACCATAAAAGTACCTCAACAACATTATTCTTGAATACCAAAACACTTCAGTCCATCCACATCAATGATTATCCTGGAATAAGTCCTTCCTTGATTTAGAAGTAACTTTTTAGGTCAGGGAATTGAGTTGGGTAATGCCCATGTTCTCCACAAATAAGACATTGAACTCCATAACAGTCTGTCACCCTATGACCCTTTTCTCCACACAGATAACATCGGTCCCTCCATTTGAGGTATTCCTCAAGGTTCTTCTTCCCTTCTTTAGAAATCTCAATCTTCCTTTATTTATGCTCCTCAACATGCGAACATGCATAATAGTCTATCTTCCTCTTCTTTGAAGAATTAGGCATACCACTAAATTTCACCTTGTTAATCATATATCGCGATGATTGATTCAGCATAATCACAACATCTTTCTCTCTAGGCATTACACAATTTTGTTGCTCATAGTCACCAATTTGTCCATTGGATTCAATGTTAACTGAATTCCTTTTGGTTCCCTCCCTTAACTAAAACACAAAAATAATTTTGTGAGAATCAAAAATCATGCTAGAGAAAACAACATAGTAAAGGGAAAGTATCCTCAATACCTAACTTCTTAGGTTTAATCTAATATCATTACCATAGTTCTAGGAATATATCCTATACGTATACTTATCCTTAGGGACATCCCTAGACATACCTTAGAAATATCTCTAGGAATCTCACTAACGTTTTCGCATCCTAGTTTCCAAAGGATGACTAAACCTTTCCTCTGATACCAACTGTAGAAACCCGAAGCTTGACGTACATGGACATTACATTACATTTGCGGAATACTTAGTACATAACAAAAACACACACTAAAGGATCGTAATAGTTTAGTGTCTTTGGAAACTCAGAACGTAATCTCCTAATCGTGGTGAAAGTTCTTCAATATCTCCCATAAAGGTCATCCCTTTTTTCTACCTAAAACATTTCTTTATATCCTGGGGAAAAGAAAACATAAAAGGGTGAGCTCAAATGCTCAGTAAGGGTAAACAAAAGAAAAATCAATCACATCATATACATAGCTTTTGGAAATCTTAACCTGCAAAAGAGCTCATAATATCATAACATGGGATATATCATAGAAGTGAAATGTAATCCCAATAATCATAACTTAAAACATGAAACTTTGTGGCATACACACATAATCATAGAAAATCTTTTCTTGTTAGTCAAGACTCATTGCCAAGACTATCTTAGTGGACAAAGTCCCTTTCTGAATCGAGTAACCCTCGTTTCAGTCCTGTTTCACTGAACCAGTATAACCTACCATTTCAGCCATGTCTATCTCATGAGATATAAATTCTTTACCCAATGCATTGGAGGGAGATATAGGTCCCACCCATCTTATAATGAATCCTTTCTTATGTGTGCCACATAATCATAAAACATACATCATCACATAACACATGTAATAAAAATGGGATTCTTGAAACATCATGACATCATAAATCAATTCATATAAGATAAAGGAATTCATAAACATAATTCCATCACAACATAGTAAAATCAATGTAAAAATATGGATAGAAACAGAACCCTTTATTATCTTAGATGGAAAATAATTTTGATAAAACACTTGAATTGAAATCTTGAGGAAAATATCCTTTCTTCTTCAAAATCAATTTCTTTTCACAAAACATCATGCAATTTTAAAAGAAAGAGATTTTATTGAAAATAGTCATGAAATCTTTTAGAGGAAGCTTCATGAGAATAAGGCTTTATAAAACAGTAGAAATATGTTCGTGCCGTATAAGTTAAAAAAAACATTCTTCGTACTTTTGTCGGAAAAGTCAAAAAGTACCTCATACGGAAAAACGACAAAAGATTCCTTTCATATTCTTTACTAAAAACTCACCTAAGGGTAAAATTGGAATTAAACTATTGCAAGTGGATGGAAACAATATTACATATTGAGGGAACATGGATGTGGATGATAAAATACACCCCAGTAAATACTTACGAATAAACAATCTCGGATAAAAATGAGATTGTGATATTTCCCTTACCTTAGGTCCAATTTGCTTTGTATGTGTCCGAACCTCCTGTATAATGATTTAAATAATGTCATTGACTTATTACAGAATCATATTCATTGTTATGATATCATATATGGTTCACTTATGACATTATATTACCCGTTCTTCTGTAAATTCCATGTTAAAGAAGCGTTTTGGGTAAAATCGTTTCATTTATCGTAGGTGTTTTGACTTGTTGTTCTTGACATCATTATTACTTATATCATGATTTACTTACTTCCAGAATATAAAATATGATTTATATATCATATATATTCATTATATATATATATATATAATAGATAGATAAATAAAATGAAAAACACCGTTCATGGAGACGGTAGTCCGTACGTACGCATGAACGCTGTTTTTCTTTCCTTATTGTCTTGAAATGGAAGTAAGTAGATGACATACATATGTATATATATACATAAATCCAGTAGCATTATAATGTCATATATTTCATTATTATTTCTTATATATACATTATAATCATTCTTAAATGGTTAACATGGAGAATGAATCTCATCGCGTAGTGGAGACGGTAGTCCGTACGTACGCACGAGCGATGATATCATTTCTATAAATATTGAATTGAATTGGAGTGGATTATACAATATATCAGAATCAATATGATGTTGTAATAACTATGTATAGTTATTATTTACACCATTATACCCATCCATGTAAGGTGGTGGTGGAAAATAGATTACACCACGGCGTGGAGACGGTATTCCGTACGTACGCACGCGCGGTGATTTCTTTTTCCGTAGGATGGATAGATGGTGAAATAGGGTTGTTTCATACTTATAATAACATATCAGTATATGAGTGATACTGATGTTATTACTTCATAATGAAACAACCTAAGAAGAATAAGTGGAAGAAGAAATAAAGATGAAAGAATTGGTAACGGTAATTACCTCTTCTTTGAAGTGCCTCTTTGAGACCTCCTCTTAGGGAACTAGAATTGGTCTTTGAGGAAGACCAGAACCTCTAGGATGTTTCTAGGGAAGTGGAGAAGGGATTTTTGCAGGGGTTGGCCGAGCTTGAGTGCTCAAATTGGTGTGAGGAGGAGGGGGAGGAGGTGTCCTTTTATAAGGGAGGAGAGGGGCACCTTAGGAATATCCCAAAATATTATTTTATATTAAAGTCAAAATCGGTTTATAATGGTTCCAAAGGGTCTTATTTCGAAGATAAGGTGGGGAGGGGTCGAAATCCTATCAACAAATAGAATTTAGACAAGTTTAGGATATTATTTTAACCTTATCAATTAAATTTAACTCTAAGTCAAATAATTTAACTTTTACCATGTCTTTTTGTTTTCTTTCACTATATGGTTAATAAACTTACTATAACATGCCAAACGAACCCAAAATTGTTTATTATTAATATATATATCCTTATCTAAGTCATTTGGCCGAATCTTAGATTTTTAGGAATACAATAACAATTAATAATATAATATTTGATTTAAAAACTATTTTGTGTCAATTTTGACACTATTTGATATATGATTTTTGTGAAAGTCATAAAAGAATTAAATGTTCGAACCAAGTTGATTAAATCAACATTAATATATCATAGTAACCTAGAAAATTAGTGGAATTCATAAAAAATCTCAAATTACATTTATTTTGGTGTTTATAACATCAATTATGTCAATATTTCATTAATAAGATAATTACTGCATCATCGTTGTGTCATAAATAAAATAAATTATATTATGTCTAAAAATTACAAATAAAATACCATAATGTAGGAAATATTTTTATCTTTCTAATTAATATTTACAATCGAATTTATCTTATGTATAACCCCATATTAAAAATTATTTACTTATTAAACTTTGATTTTAACTATTTTAACCTTTCTTTAAATAAATTAATAATAAATGTCCTAATCTAATCCAAGTGGGCCTAAATGGTCATATGTTATTCCTAAGTTTGTTTTTGGTCGAATTACACTTTTCCAATAGAATTAGGACATGTGTTAGGGTAATAGTAATATCATATTTACCCTTAGTTACCCTATTTACTATTAACCGCGGTAAAAAAGTAAAAAGTTACTATTCCCCCAAAAAATTATTTTCATCTCATTGAACCACATTTTAGTCCTTGATATTAACCGTGTCTCTCGGATTTTCGAAATTCCATTCACAGAAGTGGCAAAATTATGTTTTATGAAAAATTCAGATTTTTTAACTACCACTTAGTAGTTTCACTATTCATAAAAAATTGATGTTTTTCAGAAAAATGCCAAAATTTCATCCTAAGCTATATTTCATATTCCGAATTCAAAAATGAAATCTATTTTACCAAATTCATAACATAGAAGTTGCATTAATTAATTTTATAATTAAATCTTGCTGTTAAAATAAATAGCGTGTTTTTAGGAAATAATATATATCAAAAGATTGACACTTGATTATGTCTGGTTTAAATGTGAAATTACAACCAATAACGGCTAGTTTTAATAATATTTTAATAGCACATCGTTGTTTAGTAAAACTCGGTATTGCGTATTACACACGCTATTGAGGAAGGTCGTGATTGCGTGTAATGCAAGGCAAGACAAGGATGCGTGTTGTGCAAGCTCCTTTTGGTGTAGCGTACAACACAAGACATTAATAAAATTAAAAAGAATATTTCTTTATAAAATCTTGGGCTGTTACAATTCCATTTTCATTTTATAATTTTATTATAAATTGGATAATTCATAATTCGAAATTGTTTCATTGCAATAAAATCAATGATCACTAGGGGAAATAATGTCCATAAATGTTTTCTATTGAAAAAAATTACTCTAATTAATGATTAGTAATTTTTATACTATAATCGTCCAATTAAATTTTCATGAATAATAAAGAAATAACTAAATCCCACAATTATTGGTTTTATCACTTAGGACACAACCTCTTTATGAGTGGTTAATCCATTGTGATGGATGGGTGTTATCCCATTTAAAATAATCATTGTCTCATTGTAAATTAATAATTTTAATGGTTAGGGGATATACATGAACCAATTATAATGACAACTCTATTAAAGTATCATACCACTCATACATTTCACAATATGAGTGTAAAACAAAATAATGAACTACCAGTAATAAAAATAGACAAGCATGCACGATCGTAATATGTCCTTCAATGTTGCACTTTTTCTAAAAGTGAGGTGTTAATTTATCCTCCACAAGAGTCCTTTCATTTACCGTTATGTACCACTTTAAAAAATGAGGGTAATTATTTGTTTACTTCTCCGGTTGGAACTCTATATATATATATAATAAACGATGAAATTATCACCCATTTTATGATGATTTTAATTAACCATCCTATGTAACCATTTATTTGTACTATTACTATAATGTTTCAAATTGTTATGTGTGTTTATGGTCTCCAGGACATGAAAATTGAATTAGGTGTCAGATAAAACCATGTGGGGGTGATTTTGTTAATTATAGATTAAGACCATGTAATAGTATTTTTTATCAAGAACCTAAAATGAGCATTATATATATTGGTTATTTATAAATCGAAATATGCAGTTTAGATAATAAATACATTAGAAATCATTAAAAAAATATTACACTAATCTCATATCAAAACAATGATATAAAATGGAACTAAAGACTATATTTTTCTGTATAATCATATTAATTAATAAAATTACTACATAGGAATAAATAATCCTGATTAACAGGATGATGGTATGGGATCCCAATGAGGTGTTATACATATGAATATTATAATGAATTTGAATGAAATCAAAATAATAAATACAACAACTACTGTAAATCTCAATATGATGTAAAGGTAATATCCCTCCCTATCACATGCACAGTGCTCCCCCATTAGTACACCGTGAACTAATTACCCATTGTGGTTATGTTGAACAACATTTGTTAGATAGAAATATTTTAGTATACATCAAGAGGGTGTATATATGATATGAATATAACAAACCTAGTTTTATATTATATGGTACTCTCTCTTCATCCCCTAAAATAAACAATAATCTACATGTATATTATAAAATGTATGAATATATTCTTATTCTTATAGAATAATGAAACTATATTTTTTTCCACATAAATAAATTAAAATGTAAAAAGTGAGTGAGTAATAAAAAAATTACATTTTCATCCAAGTAATCATAACTAATTATGAATCAAAGAATTTATCATTGTAATGGGAATTGGGTACCATGTTAGAAAAAATTATGTCCACTGTACAAACAATTAGTGAATAAGATCAATTGGGATGATTTTTATAAATCTCTACAATGATACCCATTATGTGAGAACATTAATGAATGATATGGGTATGAAGGTCATAATGAACCTCAAAATTAAATTTATATATCCTACAATAGTATAACAGTATAGTGTCAATCCACATGGAATGAATGTGTGTGTTTTAAGGCTTTACAAAAAATACTAAACCCACTGTAGTTAGTTTTGGATTAATTTTACATTTTCAAATATTTTATTTTTAGAAAAATGAAATCCAAGATGAAATAATTTTTATGAATTTATATAAAAGATACAGAATGAGAATAAAATAAGTAAAAGTAATTAAACAGTGAAACACCTAAGAAAAGACAGTGAAAATCAAGAACAATATTCAGGGAAGATCAACTCAACTAGTTCTAAAAGGGTTCATCTTCATAGAAATTTAATTGTATTCACCCCCATGAAAAAAGTGTGATTTTTCTCTATCGGCCAAATATTTATCATGATAATAGTACAATATTAGAGTTAACCACTCAAATAAAGATTTAACTACATTGTAATTGATATGAAAATGACCATAAGAAATCTCGCTGATTGTTTATGATGATTTGAAATTAATTATTTATAAAATTTTATCCGCAATCAATCTCATAAAATGATAGTAGTGTTTTTTTATTGAGAAAAAGTGGGAATAAAAAATTTAATGAATTTATATATAAGATCACCAATTGATTCTAAATACCTATGTATGATAGGAAAATATGGGAATTAAGAAAACCATATAAATAAGACAATCCTGAAACTAATGATTTAGCTGACAGACATGTTGACTTAAAAACTAAATAAAGTTAAACAACAAAAGATAATAGAGGTGGAATTTTTCTCTATCAAAAAATAGTTCATGGTATCATGCTCCTTTATATTCTCATCTCTAGTATCAGTATCCACAAAAATTTTCATCCTACTATTCAAATATCAAAAATGTTGTGATAAGTGAAAGTGAGATGAATTGTGGAATATCCCATGGTTTCCATAATTTTTAAACCTATTTCATCTGTTGCAACACACAAATAGACTTCCACTGACTCAGTTTGGTCTTTAATGAAGTCAACACAAAATTGTTCTTTATCATTGTAACAAAACTCAATTATAAAAACCCTTGTAAATAACATTCAGCCAGTAGGTTGAAGTAAACACATATGTAAATGGAGTTCGTAGGTTAATTTGTATAGAAAAATATTGTGCGGTTTAAAATATATTGAGATGTAAAATAAAAATATTTCCTTCATTATTTATTATGATTATTATTTCTTATTTTAATTGATAATTTTAACTATTATATAATATTAAAAACTATTAATAATTATTAATTATTAGAATTATCTGAATATTTTAATAAAATATAAATATGAATATATTTAAATTATTTAATTAATTATATAATATTATTAATGTTATTTATTTATTATTATTAAAATAATTATTTATATTTATGAATTTATGAATTACATTATATAATTTAGTTATAATTTTTAATTATATTTTTTATAAAATTATAATTAATTTAATTGTTTTTATTTTCTGTATTTTTTTTATATTTACTTATTTAATATTTGATTATTATTATTTAAATTTTCGTATATTTTTATTCTTGTTTTATTTTTTATTTTTATATTATATTAGTATTAATTTTTTTAACATAAATTATTATTATTATTATTATTATTGTTTGATTAACTATTTTATATAATTAATATTGTTAATTAATTTATTATTATTTTTTTAATTTTAATTTTTAATTTCTCCTCCCCTTTCTTCTCCATGACGTATAGGGGGAGGGGTTTTTCATTTCTTCTAAAACTGGATGTGAATGCTCCTCCTGGAGGCATTTATAATTCCCTCTGGAGGTCCATCCAAATGGTTGTGTGGCCCATTCTAAGAGACCCTGAAAAAGAATAGATGTCTCACTGCTCGGCTTCACAACAGCTTCCTCAGATCTCAACATTAATTCTAAACAGCGTCAAATTTGGCCTCCTTCAATCATTCTTCAACTCCGACACACAATGATCATCATATATTGAAGGATTCATTGGGTTCTGAATGTTATTTCTTGACATCTGTGGCTTGAGAATCATTGAGCACAAATAGGTTGTGATTCATCTTTTTTGATTGGTATATTGGGATTCCAATCTATAGTTGTTGTATCTTATAGCTAAAATATGTTCCTTGGGTACATGTAACATATAATCTCAATCCTCCATCACCACAAGATTGTGATCATCAATGATAGGGATATGATCATTGACCAAGCTCCATCAGTTTGATTCATAAATGAAGCTTATTCAATAGACTTATGAAATCATGTTCCATCCCCAAGCTCAGCCTTGAATGGTGAAACTGGAAGATTTTCAAATGTTTGACTCACCAGTGGGTAACAGTTGGGTGTTGTTCTACTATGGAATCTAGAGATTGTATCAATGGTTAATGATGCATCAGTAGGTCGTGGATGAAAGGAGGTGTCGATCGTTTGAGTAGGGAGGTCATTAGTAGGTCACTGAATAGTGAATATAGGAAGTAGTGTGGGGGTATCAGTAACTCAGTCTTGTCAGAAAGTCCTAAGCTACCTATATAAAAAGGGGGTAAGGTTTTCAGTAGGAGGGGATGAACTGCATCGATAAATTAGTGAAAGGGGAATCCATGACACATATTTTTAATCGCATCGTGAAAAAAAAATTAATAAAGTAAAAACATTAAACAAATTAAAATTTTAAAATTCTAAATTAATTAATTAACTAAAAAGGACAATATATAAATAGAATTGAATAAAAAAATTAGATTAATTATTTTAAAAAATGAAATCTAAATAATTAAATTCTATTATGAATTAATTAAGTTATTAACCAAAATAATGAAATTACTAGTTATAAAAATAATTAATAAACGAAAGTTAAAGATATAAATAAATAATTGAAATCAAATAAATGTCAAATATTTATATTTGAAATAATAAATTATTTTAATAAATTTTTAGTTATCAAAATTAAACGTTGAGATATTGAGTTAATGACAATGTTTATTAATTTTATATAATAATGAATAAATGGTCAATTAAAAAACACAAAAAAGGCTATTATTTTAATCAGATTAATGACATAAATATTAATTAGATTATTAAAATAAGTAAAATAAGAAGAGTATTTTTGACGACTTAAAATAAATATTAGTTATAAAAATTTAATAGTCAATAAATTTATCTTAATAATTATTAAATTATTTAAATTTAACAAAAACTCCAAAATAATAAATTAAAACAATAAAAAGATAAATTTAATATGTGGAAAATATATAGAATTAAGAGACATATAAAATTCGCCCATTTATAATCATTGATTTTCCTCAATAAATCCCATTATTTTTTGCTATTTTAAAATATAAAAATAGTTTTATTAATCTGTGAGGATTGAAACATGTTATAAAATTTAGAAACATATGACAAAAACTGAATAAAATAATTATAAAATTAAATGTCCAAATGAATTATTCCAAATTGAAATGCATACAGGGTAATTTAGAGAGTAAGGAATCATTATATTTTTAGGATTTCATGCCACATATATGAGATTTCTAATGACAGAAAAAAATTCAAATCCATGTACTAGGATTATGGGTGATAAAATTATAAAAGAAAATACAATTTAAAACATAATAAAAAGAACTTTGATCATTTAATTTCACATAGGTTACGAAAAATAAATATTTTTTAATCACCTTACTGATACATCCGAAATGATATCCTACTAATATAATGTCCCTTCATCATATACTATTCATAATTTCACTAGCCTTAATGTACACATTTTTTACATTAGACACTTAATATAAATTTTCTCAAGCCATGTATCCACCACTAAGAACAATGCATATACACTTCTTCAAAATTCAAAGTGAGATTTTTTAACCAAAACACACCCAGTACCTAATGTCTTATAGGTTCACTGTGGGTTCCTGAAATTACCATTTTATGCTAGTTTCAAAAGATTAATATTAAAAACATTTATATATTATCACTAACATGATTATTATTTTAATTAACAAGAAACTTGAGACCCTTTAGAAATAGTTCAAACATCCATTTCCTAATGTTATGATTTCAATTCCACGTAAAATTTCAAATATCAATCAATAAAATAGTTCATATATAGAATATTCAGAAATACACTAAACAAAATAACTCAGAAATCATTCATCCTGAGAAGAATAATAATCAGGGAAACTCAACTACCAATATAGTATTATACAAAAGAATAACTAATTTGAAGTAAAATATAATGCCTTAAAAAAATAAAATTGTGATAGGATTTAAAAAAAAATAAAAAATATAAACAAAACATTTAAATAAGTTGTAGAAATTCATGGGATTCCATTAAGAAAAGATTATATCAAAGATGGTTGACCCCCTCCCCCGCCCTTAAAACCCATATTTTTCTCCAATGTTGAATTCAATAGTGTATAAGACAATTATTTGACAAATAATTCTCCAAATATAATTTCATTAATGTAGAATAATTACATATTTATGGGTCTGAGTGATGTTTAAAATGTTTTAATTTTCCAATAAGGTATATTAAAAAATAATTACATGCATTATCATTACACTAGTGACATAAATTTTAAAATAAGGGTTAAAATATTCAATTTCACAGTGAAATGGTTGTATGAATGATTGGAATAATTGTTTCTAATAGATTTTGAATATAGCATATAATAGGCATGTTAAATACCCTAACTAAAATAATTAGAACATTCAAAAATATATCATACAAATGTGGGAATAATCAGCCCAACCCCACACACACACTAAATTCACATTGATAGTGGTTTCAACATAAATTTTTATTAACAATCATATGTAGAAGAATTTTTTATCAAAATAATAATTTGTGAAGTAGTTTTGACAGAATCACTATTTGCAACATATTATTTAGTCACTGTTGATATGACTCACCGCCAGTAGTGTAATGTTGACTCAAATTCAATAATAAGTCAATGAAATATCAATGTTCTATGAATTTGTTATGATTATTTAATGTTTATATGGATTAGAAAAATGTATCTAGAAAATAAAAATAGGAATGTCTGAGACATTTTTTTTACATTTATGCAGAAGCATGAAACTCTATGTGAGTTAAAGTACAATGGGATGGTCTTATCCTCATTGACAAGAACTGCAACATGCTTTACTGTGAAAATAAGAAGTAAAAATACCATCAAGAAAAATCCAACCCATATAGATTAGAAAAAGGCCTAAGAAAGTAAAACTTTATTCGAAAAAACATGAACACATGCAAAAAGAATGTCAAAGAATGTGTTGATTTCCAATAAGCACGTAATTTTATGTCTTTATTTAAGAATTTTGTTTTTAAATAGAAAAAATCTCGTGTTTCCTCCGTTTTATTGCTAGTTTTAATGTAACATTCAAAACTCACCTCGAAAATGTCCACGGTCACTTGGTTGGTGGGGTTTCTTACACATAAAACAATACATACTAATATCCAAAATATTTTTAATCATTTATTGCAAATGTTGGGCCCAATAACTGATTCTCTCTCAAATTTACCCAAGAGATGAAGGTAGAACGGTCCTTGTAGTTTAGCTTGGGTTATCGAATCCTCAGAGACCTAAGAAGAAACCTATATACATGTATATTCTATGGACTGTTTTTGGATATGAAGTGCACAAAATGGATTGATTTTATATGGGTTTAAATGATAACTAACAGATTTAAGTTAATTCAATTTAAACTAATGAGTTGATCCTAGGTTATCGCTCGGGGTGGATTGGATGAATTACTTTTTTAATGATTTCAATTTATTATAATTGAGATAGATTCATTTAAGAAAATCAAACGAAATCATAACTTACTAGTTTAATGCCTACACACCCTAATACTAATCACCTATACACTTGAAGGATCAACATTTTGAGCACTCCAAGGTAGAGGTTCGTATTAGCGATTGGAATGTGTGACCTTAAATTCAATAAGGATGAAGATGTTTTAAAATCATCAAATAAAAATCTCATTTAAAAGATGTGATTAGCCATTAATAGATTGATAAATAACATCCAATACAGCCCCATGATACTACCTTGGAACATCCCATAAAAGAGTTATCCTTCCATTGATGACATGTCTTCAACGGAAGCGGGAAGTAGACTTTCAAGGGTAGAATTGAAGAAGTAAAAACTACAAAAAAACAAGATCACTCCTCCGTTGTGTGATAAATATCACAAATTATGGTGTGCATAAATTCACACCTTGAACCAATGGTATCAAAGTGATATGTAAAATAATATAATAAGAGTAAATGAAGAACTTTTATTATGAAACTAAGGTGAATTAAACAACTTACATGAGAAAGAAATGTGATTACAAACACAAAGCGGCAGCATAACACTACAATGAAACCAAACACCAAATATCCTTCAATCATCCAACACCACTGCCTTAAATAGACATTTTTGAGCCCTTTGGTCGAGCCTCCAATATTCCAAGTCTCCTCAATTAATTGTGGTAGGCCATAGGTGTGTGGAAAGTAATGGAGAGTTGATTTTTCCACCCTTGACCCGAGGTGGAATCCATATTTCCTTCACCAAATAGACGCGTTTGGATGTCCTTATATATGGCCTAATCAGAGTAGGTCATAGAAGAAGAAAATGGATCTTAAGAGGTCTTCTAACCTCCTGTAATGTTTGAACCCATTTGGAGTTGTGGATTCCATGATATGATCAAATTAGTGGGATGTTTTTCTGGGCCGCAGAATCTGGCCCAGAATTGTATCTCTAACTTGGGGAGCCTTATTAACCACCATAGAGGCCGAATTAGCATTATCTCATGAATATTGAGTTGTTATTTAGAATTTATTCTATCATCCCACAAATTTTGGAATTCATTGGGCTTGTATGTTAGGCCCCAATGTCTCATCAGTGGGCTAATGTCCAATCTGCCTTCTCTAGAATTGCTTCCATTCATCTCCTAATATCTCCATCATCGTTTATGAATCATCCTTTGTGCCCTGAATGAAAAATTATAACCATTTAGTGTAGATATAGCTACCAAAATATCAAATTAAAATATTTATAATTACATTCCTTAGAATCCGATGACTCATTAGGCCTAAATTGGTGTATATTAGGCATGAAGTGTACAAATGATGAGAATGGATGTTCATAATGAAAATGCACTAACTCAGGCCCATAAGATCAAAAATGATCATTAAATACCATTAAAATGTAATTACAATATATATTTTTATTGGATAATCACACCCCCCAACTTTAGATTTTCTAGTCCCGAGCAAATAATTCAATGATTGTATTTGAATTCCTTTCTTCAAACACATTATAACAAAAAATGCTCACAATGTAAAATGCACACAAATTTATCTTTATAACCTAACAAGATAATTTAAAACAAGATTAATTTAAAAGAATATTGCAATCCCAAGCCCATTCCTTTGATCAAATCCATCATCATACTTCATCCAACTCAATTAGGTGTAATGATGTGTTGTGTATTACAATAGATATGGGGGATCATTTTCATTGAAGGGGGAAATCATGGAAGCGCTAGGTGGAATCACATTTAATCTTAATATGAGTATTCTTCATTCATTTTATAGGATTTTTTTTGCAATATTTCCATAGTAATTTAGATATCAGTTAATCAAATTAACCCATGTAGCAAGACTTTGTCGATGACTCCCAGACTCAAAGGCCTTTGGGAACCAACTGAAGCCCACATACTCGGGCATCTTCTTGAGTTAACTTAATCAAAAACAAATTCATATTACCATAAATAGTGATAGATTAAAAAAATCAGTTCTAGACAACTCCGGAGTCACGATCCCCATGTGCCGAAAGCCTCCCATTTTATCAATCCATTGCTCTACATGAATTTTTTTTGTTTTTTTTAATACTCATATTTTTCATAAAAATCAAACCCGCCTATTCTATTTATTATGGGACTCCAAAAATTCAAATTAGTACCCCACAGTCTAAAGGACGTGCACTGTGGAATTTTGATTTAATGGATGAAAATAAAAATGATGAAAATTTTCATTGGACAACCAAACATCAAAAATCAATGCTTTTAAACTTAATCATGAATTAAATTAAGAGTCAAGGAAATAAAATTTATTTGATATTTAGTTTTAATGTGAGAAAAGATGTTATTATATGAATGATAAAGGAATTTTACATCTTCTTTTATCGAGGTTTTTTTTAAACAGACATTTTGTTTCTACCCCCCCCCCCCACCCATCTTAGAATGAAACTGTCCCTAGATTGGTAAAAATAAAATTTAGAATGGGGTAGAGGAATAAAAAGGGGAGATCAACAAGGAAATTGAAATATGAGGATCATGGAATGAATTTACCTGGTGGTTGAAGTTTGATGTTCTTGCCGCTCGAATTTAGTCCTTTGATATCCATGTCGCTTGCAAAGTTCCCTAGTGGAAAAAAGAAAAACAAAAAAAAACAAAAAAAAACAAAAAAAATTAATATATATATATACATTTATTTATTTATTTATTTATATAATAAAGGAAGTAAAATATAAGTATATATATAACAATTGTATAATAAGGAATCGCAAGAAGTCATAGGTCAGTGGTAAGAGCGCGCCCTTGTCTCCCTTCGATCCCGGGTTCGAGTCCCCACGGCTTCGCCGGTTGTGATGAGGTTTTCCCCACGGCCTATGCCGTGTCCACTTTTTTAATTATTATTATTGTTATTTTTATTATTTTTATCTTCACCTATAAAATAATAAAAATAAAACAAAATAAACTGATGATACGTTGTCTTCTTTTTGAATTTCTGGGTAAGGTATTACTAAAGGATCACATCACGTGACACAGACGAATATGGTTCTCCCCTTTCGTACCCATCCACACTCATAATATAAGAACATGTCAAAAGTCTATTTTTTATTTTTAAATATAAAAATTATTAAGTAATCTTATTTGATAAATAAAAATGATTTAGAAAGATTGCAAACATTAAATCCACGGGTTTCCTCTCATGCAGTGCTTTGTTTAACGTTGTTAGCCCGACATAGATCCCAAATTTATAAATTTTTTCCTGGTTCATAGATTGGCTCAATTAACTCAACATCTATTTCCTGTTTATTGGATGATTCAATGAATGTTTTTAACCTTTGACCATTGACCTTGAAAATGTGACCACTAGTGGGATCCTGAATCTCTACTGCCCCATAGGGGTATACATGATGCACAATGAATAGACTTGACCATCTAGACCATAACTTTCCCAGGTGTAAATGAAGTTTTCAACTATATAAGAGCACAAGTTTTCCCGGTTCAAAATGTTTGACCTTGATATTCCTAGATTGGTAGGCTTGAACTGTAGCTTTATTGATTCTTCAATTTTCATAAGCATCCATCCTTAATTCCTCTAGTTCATTGAGATCTAATTTCCTTTTTGTTCCATCCAATGAGTGGTAATAATCCATTTTATTAATTTCCAAAATGGCCTTATGCTCAATTTCAACAGGTAAATGGCATGCTTTTCCATAAACCAACCTATAAGGTGACATTACTAGGATGGTTTTGAATGATGTATGATATGCCCAAAGAGCATGCAAGAGGTTCTCGGACCAATCTTTCCTACAAGGATTGACAGTTTTCTCAAGAATTTGTTTGATTTCACGATTGGCTAACTCAGCTTGACCATTGGTCTGTGGGTGGTAAGTAGTGGACACTTTGTGAGGAATTCCATATTTTTCCATCAGTGATGAGAATGGAAAATTTAAAAAATGAGTTCCGTGATCACTTATGATAGACCTAGGAATTCTAAATCTAGATAAGATGTTTCTTTTTAGGAATCTAATCACAGTTTAATGATCATTGGATTTTTTGGGAATGGCCTCAACCCATTTTGAGACATAATCAATAGCTAAGAGAATGTAGAGGTATCCCCTAGAGTATGGGAAAGGACCCATGAAATCAATTCCCCAACAGTCAAAGATTTCAACCACTAATATGGGAGTGAGTGGAATTTGATTCCTTTTTGTGATGGACCCTACTTATTAACACCTAGGACAGCTTTGACAAAATTTGTAGGAGTCCCTTGAAAGCGTGGTCCAGAAGAGACCACATTGAAGAATCGTAATAGATGTTTTCATAGAGGAAAAGTGACCTCCACATGCCTCACTATGACAGAATTTAAGGATGGACTCTTGTTCATATTCTGGAACACACCTCTTAATGACTTGGTCAGGGCAGAACATATAGTGGAATGGATCATCAAACACATAGTGTCTAACATCAGAAAGAAATTTCCTTCGAGCTTGAGTCCTTGAGAATTTTGGAATGACTCTTGTAACTATGAAATTGCCTATGTCGGCAAACCAAGGGAAGTCACTCATAGAGTATAAGTGTTCATCAGGAAATGAATTAGACACAGAAAGGTGATTTGAGTTGTGTTTGAATTCCATCCTAGAGAGGTGATCATCTACAACATTTTCAACTCCTTTTTTATCCTTGATTGTGAGGTCAAATTCATGTAATAGAAGGACCAACCTAATCAGTCTAGCCTTAGAATCTTGTTTTTGGAAGATGTATTTTAGTGCATAATGGTCAGTGAACATAGTGATAAGGGATCCAAAGAGGTAGGACCTAACCTTATCTAAGGCAAACACAATAGCAAGTAACTGCTTTTTAGTGGTGGTGTAGTTGATTTGGGAATCATTTATGGATTTTATTGCATAAGAAATGACATAAAGAGTTTTATCACAGCGTTGTCCTAACACAGCTCCAACAGTAAAGTCACTGGCATCACACATAAGTTCAAAAGGAAGGTTCCAATTTGGAGATTTTATAATGGGTGGAGAGGTGAGTGAGGATTAGAGGGTTTAGAATGAACCCTCATAGATTTCTGTCCAAAAAAAATGGAGCATCCTTTACTAAGAGAGAACAAAGGGGATGGGAGATCAAACTAAAGTCCTTGATGAATCTTCTATAGAAACCATAATGTCCTAAGAAAGACCTCACATCCTTGATAGTTTTGGGTGATGGAAGGTGAAAAATGATGTCAACCTTGGCTTTATCAACTTCAATCCCCCTATATGAGAACAGATGGCCTAGAACTAGTCCCTCTTTAACCATGAAATGGCATTTTTCCCAGTTTAGTACTAGATTCATTTCTTCACATCATGACAAGACGTTCTCCACATTCTGCAGACATCCCTCAAATGTATCCCCAGACATAGAGAAGTCATCCATGAAGACCTCTAGAAAATCCCCTACCATGTCTAAGTAAATTTCCATCATGCACTGTTGGAAGGTTCTAGGGGCATTGCATAACCTGAAGGGCATGTGTTTGAAAGCAATGGTTCCAAAGGGACATGTGATTGTAGTCTTCCCTTGATCCTCTCGGGAGACCTCAATTTGATTATACCCTAAGTACCCATCTAAGAGACAGTAGAACGCATTACCTTCCACTCTATCAATGACATAGTCAATTAATGGTAAGGGGAAATGGTCCTTCTTGGTGAATGATTTTAGCTTCCTATAGTCAATGCAGACCCTCCATCCACTACTCACCCTTATTGGAAGAATCTCTCCATCCTCATTTGTTATCACTGTGATTCCAGACTTTTTTGGAACCACTTAAATTGGGCTCACCCACTCACTCTCAGCTCTGGGATATATGATACCAGCTTTTAACAATTTTAGATGTTTTTTTTTCTTACTACCTCCATGATATTAGGATTTATTCGCCGTTGAGGTTGACGACATGGCTTTGAATCAGATTCCAGAACAATCCTATGAGTCCCGATAAGTGGGCTAATCCCAGGAATATCAGATAGGGTCCAACCAATGGCTTTCTTATGTTTCCTAAGGACATATAGAAGCATCCTCTCATGATTGGCTTCAAGAGAAGATGAGATGAAAATAGGATGTGTTTGATTGTCCCCTAGGAAAGCATACATTATTGTAGCGGGAAGTTCCTTCAATTTGAGATCAGGTTGGTTCAAAATTTCAAATGAATATTGGGACATTGGATCAACTTCAATTTTTGTTTTTAGAGTTTCAGATAGGATTTATTCCCTACATGTAGAAGTTTCAGCTACTAGATTATCTTGATCATCTTTAGGGAAGCAATTTTGAGTGGTCTTTATGAAATTGGTTTCTTGAAAGGTTTCACTGATTTTTTGACCTAGGACTTCATCATAAGAGTAATTTGAAAATTATTCAATCCAAGGAGATAAGATTCATTCATATGAACAAAAGAAATCAATCTCATCCTAACATAAACATTCATCAGATATTCCTTGATGTTCTATGGATTCATTATCAATGATTCATATCATGTTTACTTAATGAATGTCCTCATCATCCCCTATTTGTGATCATGCATTATAGATGTTCAAGTCTAGACTCATGTACCCAAAGGTGATGGTCATGTTCCCATTTCGGACTCGGATAACAGAGTTGATTTTTGCAAGGAAAGGACGACCAAGAATGATCGGGGTTTGTTCCTTATTTCCTAAGTTTGGATGGTTGTCAAGGACAATGAAATTAGCAGGGTAGATGATGTTTTCAACCTTTAACATAACATCCTTTAAAATCTCCTTTGGAACCCTAATACTACGATTATCAAGTTGAAGTGTGACAGATGTGGGTTGGAGTTCTTCTAGGCCTAACTGGAAGTACACAGAATATGGGATGATATTTACACTAGAACCTAAAACACACATGGCCTTGACAACTTTTCTCTCTCCTAGTTCAACATTGATGTAAGGGAAACCCGGGTCTTTCAACTTAGGAGGAATGGTCCCTTGAATAGTGGTACTCACATTAGCAGCCAAAAGGACATGTTTTTTATGTGAATTTTTTTTAAAAAGTGCACAAGTCTTTAAGGTACTTTGAGTATGCAGGTATGGTTTGGATGGAATCGAGAAGGGGTATGTTCAACTTTACTTGTGAAAATATTTCCCTCAATGTTTCACTCAATTCAGGAATGGTTTTCCCCCTCATGCGTTGAGGAAATGGTGCAGGTTGTGGGATTTTTTGTTAAAGAGTTGTTTCTTTGACAATGTTATCATGTTTTTCAATTTGATCATTTGGTTCATTTGAATTTTCATCCAAGTTTGAATCTTCAGGTGGGTTTTGAATTAGTTTTTCAGGTTTCTCAATTGATTTCTCACTTCTTAAAACAGTCTCAGCTTTTAGTTGTTCATGAGTTGTTTGAGTACAACTTGACTCTCCCCTTGAAGTTGATGATGGAACCGCGTGAGTAGGAATGGGTGCCTTCCTAGTTTTGATGGTTTGAAGTTCTTGTTTTAGGTAAGAGGCCTCCAAGTTCATCCTCTCCATTTATTTTCATAGTTCTCCTAGTAGGCTTTGTGGAACAATTTGGGTTGGTTCTTGAAAAGATTGGTTTATCCCGGGGGGGATATTTTGGAGGTGGGATGGTTTGTTGAAAATGGACCAGTGGCTGTTGGTATTGGATAGGTTGGGTTTGGAACTGGTTATGGGTTTGGTTGTTCTGATGGGGGTAAGAATTTTGTCCATGTGGTTGGCATGGTTGTTGGTTATCCTTCCCGCTGAAGCCAGGGTGGTCTTTATACCTTGATTTGATGGTGTTTTGGTATTTAGGCTTTTGAAAGTTCAAAGCATTTACATACACTGGGGGTCCTCCTAAAAGAACATCCTTGATTGATGGAATGGATTGGCAGTTTTCTGTCTTATGGTCATGTTTGTCACAAATTGTGAAAATAGGGTCAACAGTTTGGATTTCATGGACTTTCTTAAGGTCTATTTCTTCAACCTTCCAAGAGAGTGTTGTGAGTTTATCCCTAAGGCTTTCCTCTTCTCAATGTGTATAAATTCCAGTAGTTCTTTATGGATTTTCAGAATATGGTGAAGTTCCCCATGTTTGGTTTTGTTCAAAAATTCTTTCTAGATACTCATAAGAATCATTTGGGGCTTTGTTTTTAAAGGTTCCATTACACATCATGTCAATGAATTGTTTGTTCCCCGGACCCAACCCTTCATATAAAATCCGCACATGTTCAGTAATATAAAAACCATGGTGTGGAACCATGTTTAGAGTGTCTTTTATCCTCTCCCATGTTTCATAGAATGACTCTCCCTCTTTTTCAACAATGTTTTGGATACTCTTTTTATGTGCAATTGTTTTGTGGTGGGGAAAGTATTTTCTGTAGAATTCTCTTTGTAGTTGGTCCTAAGAATTTATGGATGATGGAATCAAATTTTTTATCCAATTTTTAGCTCGATCCTTTAAAGAAAAAGGAAATAGCCTCATCTTAGCTGATTCTAGTTGATGTGGGGGACACATGGTTTCTACAATGTCATTGAACTCCTTAATGTGCAGGTATGGCATCTCGGACTCCATTCCATGGAATATGGGAAGGTGGTTTAGGACATGGGGTTTAAAGATGTAGTTGGGATATCCTAGGGAATTTAGTCTAATGCATGAGGGGGAATTGGTCCAGGAAGGTGTGAGGTAGTCATTCATGGTTTGATCAATTTCATTCCCCATGTTTGTGGCTGCCTCATTTGGGTTTCCATTTTGGTTCCCACCCGGGTTTATGAGTTGGGTTCTTTGAAGACCTTCCATTGAAATTTTCTCAATTTTGGACTCTAGAGTATTAGGAAGATTAGGATCTAATGGATTGATTTCCCTTGGGGTAATTGACTCCCCAGCCCCAGGACAATCCACCATAACTAGACGGTTTGATTGATCACAGGTGTATGCGGACATGCGCCAAAAGAAAAAAAAGGAGAAAGGGACAAGATAAGAGAATTTGGATGAGAAAAGAAGAAATGGGGGAGAATAGAATGGGTGTTTAGATTACTTTCCCTGGAAACGATGCCAAAATTTTATTCTCGATCAAATTTACCCAAGAGATGAAGGTAGAACGGTCCTTGTAGTTTAACTTGGGTTATCGAATCCTCAGAGACCAATTAAGAAACTTATAGACACGTATATTATATGGACTGTTTTTGGCTATAAAGTGGCCAACATGGGTTGATTTTATATGGTTTTAAAGGATAACTAAAAGATTTAAGTGAATTCAATTTAAAAGAATGAGTTGATCCTAGGTTATCGCTCGGGATGGATTGGATGAATTACTTTTTTAATGATTTCAATTTCTAATAATTGAGATGGATTCATTTAAAAAGATCAAACGAAATCATCACTTACTGGTTTAATGCCTACACAACCTAATACTAATCACCTATACAATTGAAGGATCAATGTTTTGAGCACTCCAAGGTAGAGGTTCGTATTAGCACTTGAAATGTGTGACCTTAAATTCAATAAGGATGAAGATGTTTTAAAGTCATCAAATAAAAATCTCATTTAAAAGAAGTGATTACCCATTAATGGAGTGATAAATAACATCCAATCCAGCCCCTTGCGACTCCCTTGGATCAACCCAAAAAAGATTTATCCGTACATTGATGTCATGTCTTCAATGGAAGCAGGAAGTATACTTACAAGGGTGGAATTGAAGAAGTAAAAACAACAACAACAAAAGATCACTCCTTCGTTGTGTGATAGATATCACAAAGTATGGTGTGAATAAATTCACACCATGAACCAACAGTATCAATGTGATAAGTATAAGAACATTATATGAGTAAATGAAAAACTTTTATTATGAAAATAAGGTGAATTAAACAACTTACATGACAAAGAAATGCGATTAAAAACACAAAGCAGCAGCATAACACTACAATGAAACCAAACACCAATGATCCTTCAATCCCCCAACACCACATCCATAAATAAACATTTTTGAGCCCTTGGGTAGAGCCTCCAGCAGTCCAAGTCTCCTCAATTAATTATAGTAGGCCATAGGTGGGTGGAAAGTAAGGGATAGTTGATTTTTCCTCCCTTGACCCAAGGTGGCAGCCATCTTTCCTTCACCGAACAGACGCGTTTGAATGACCTTCTAGATGGATGAATCAGAGTGGGCCATAGAAGAAGAAAATGTATTTCCAGAGGTCTTCAAACTCCTGTAAAATGTGGACCCATTTGAAGTTGTGGAATCCGAGATATGATCAAATTAGTGGGATGTTTTTCTGGGCCGCAAAATCTAGCCCAAAATTGTATCTCTATCTTGGGGCGCCTTAATGACTACCATAGATGCCGAATTAGCATTATATCCTGAAGAGTGACATGTTCCACAACATATCTTATATCATCACACAAAATTTGGGATTCATTGGGCCTGTATGTTGGGCCCCAATGTCTCATTAGTGGGGTGGTGTCCAATATTCCTTCTCTAAAATTGCTTCCATTCATCTCCAAATATATCCATCATTGTTTATGAATCAACCATTGATCCATGAATGAAAACTGTTCAAATTTAAGTGTAGATATATTTCCCAAAATATCAAATTAAAATATTTATAATTACATTCCTTATAATCAGGTGACTCGTTGGGCCTAAATTGGTTTATATTAGGCATGAAGTGCACAAATGATGAGAATGGATGTTCATAATGAAAATGCACTAACTCAGGCCCATAAGATCAAAAATGAACATTAAATACCATTTAAATGTAATTAAAATATATTTTTTTCTTGGACAATAAATGACATAATAAAACTGAAACATATTTGGTATTTGGAACAAATATCCATATGTAAAACCCTTTGAAAATTTAGAATAAGCTTCTTCCTAAATATGAAAGTTTTTCATATTTATAAAAGAGAGTATTTTTATAAGTTACAATATTTTAATGGGAGTTCATAAATGTGATACCATGTCCTCACTATTATTTCATTTAGTTTAGACACAAAAAATTCTAATTCCATGGTTCTTAAAGATGATTTATGACTAATAGGTTCAAAATGGGAAACAATAGTGTGCTAAGAAGATTTTGAAACACTGAAAATCTAGTATAATTACCATTATAAACTACTATCAACATCATGATGATAATCTGTAATTGAATTTGATATGGATAGAAGTGAAAAACATGTATTGGAATTTATTTACCCTTTAACAAGATCAGGTTTAAAAGTGATATAAATTACTTCCAAAATAACATCATCGAATAACTTGTACTCAAAATCCAAGTCTTTTGAAAAAATAATTCTCCCTAAATAAAGTTTGTGTTCAACCTCTCAATGTTCACATTAAAATTTTTCATATTCCAAAAAAAAATTAGTTGAGTGTTGAATGTATGTAATATGTGAATGATTAATCAAATCTGCTTGAATAAATTCAGAATTTGTAATGTTCAAATATAAATAATTTTCCTCATGTATAACAACACTATTTTCCATTTCATAACTCAAAATTTTAGAAAAATTATTAATCATAGAATATGAAAATGAAATAACATCATTTAATCTCTCATCGCTGATTAATACCTCATACTCTACATCAAATATCATTTAAAATATTGATGGGATAAAAATTTCTAAACAAGGAAATGTAGTTTTCAATTCAGGTTAAAAAAGTTATATTCTATAATATCCAAGTAGTTGTACTCTTCCAAAGTGTTCCCCACATCAATTTCAGGTTCATTAGTCAAAAACTATGAAATGTCGGCTGGAGATTTCTTAACAATCAAGCTCACTTTTTCTATGTTTTCATCAAACTGAGTGATTATATTTTCATTGTTTGTAAAAAAATGATTATACTTAAAACATGGGACCATATATAGAATAGGGCATCATTATTAAATATGGTTCAATACAATTTTATATTTCTTCAACTCAATACCATTATTGTTCCTAATGGGTTAATTAGAATTAATTTCATTAATATGAGAGTTGGTTAATTCAAAAAAAATACTTATTTATAATCGGATTCTTCAAAAGAAATTTGTTTCTCGGGTTTAGACAAACTCTCCTCTTCAATTTTATTTTCAAATCATATATATAAATTTTCATCATCACATATTTCATCATATTCATATTCATTAAAACTATTATTTAATTCTATGATATTTATTTCAAACCGTTTCAATTTTTGATTTTACTACAGAGAAATTTTAATTAAAATTTAATGGTTGTTAATTAACAAAGAGTTCCTAGAATTCATCCAAGCATCCATCATGGATTCAATTCGATCACATATTTCTATGATGTCAGAATTAGAATCAAATTTATGTTCAATATCCTCAATGTTATCATTCTACTATGGTTGGTTTTAGACACACCACCAGGAAGTGTGCCCATAACAGCCACACAAAACACAATAAGGCTTATAGAGATATTTCGAGGCATTAAAATAATCATTTATTTAGGATTATTTTTAGATTATACATACATAAATTCATAGTTTAAAAATAATATTAATGGGTAATAGAAGAAGTAATTAAATTGATTTTTGGGATATATTTTTTTGTTTTTTTTGACAATTATGTGTTTTTAATAAATATTTTATTTTGATTTTTTTTATATTTTCAAATGCTATGAGAACTCAGTGCATGAACTTCCAGGGAACCTAACCAAAATTTTATATTGATCGAGAGGTCGTCACATCCCTAAAAATTAAATTTATAACCTATAATAATATAGCAGTGGTGGGTAGATCCCTAGGGAAATAATGTGGCAGCATGAGGATGTCAGTATCTCAGAAGTGTTAGTACATCATGACCAACGGATCGGACAAAGGGGTAAGGTTATCGACTGGTGAGGTGGAACACTATCATTGAGTCAGTTGAAGGGGCATCAATGGCACAAATTTTTAACTAGAACACCTAAAAAATATAATTAAAGATAAAAAAATTAAAGGATTTAAAGATTTAATGTTTTAAATTTATTTATTAACTAAATTAGGACTTAAAATAAACAAAAATTCATTAAAACAATTGTATATATAGTTATATTATATAATTAAAACTAAAAAACTAACTTATACTGAGAACGACATATGTTATTAATAAAATAATGAAATTACTAATCATAAATATTATTGATAAATTAAAATTAATGGATATATGTTTAAAAATAAAATCAATTTAAATTTAAATTATTACATACGAAATAATTAATTATGTTAGCTTATTTTAATAAATCAAAATTAAATGATATGATATTATGTTAATGACTAAGTAAATTTATTTTAAATGAAATTATGAAATGGTTAATTAAAAAACATAAAAAATAGTCTTTTTTAAAGATGAATAAATACATAAATTTTATTTATATTTTTAATCTATGTAATATAAAAATTTCTTTTTGAAGACATAAAATAAAATATTAGTTATAAGATCCAATTTATCAATAAATTAAATAGAATAATAAATAACGCAAAATAATTTAATAAAAACCCAAAAATTAATCATTTCAATCTTTAAATACATAAATAAAGATGTGGAAAATTAATATTTTTTCCAATACAAGTATATAAGTCCATGTTCGACTACAAGGAAACTAGGGGAGTGATCTAGGGTATTACAAAACAGTGAGAAACATAAGAAAAAATTGGTAAAATATTGAAATATGTTCAGGTTATATCAACATAACTAGTTTTAAAATTGTTCATATTCACAGAAATTTAATTTCATTAACCACCACTAAAAAATAATTATTAATCTCCATTTTCATGAGATTTATCATGTAAATTGAACAATATTATAGATCTCCACTGAAATAATGATTCAATTTCATTGGTATTTACATGGCAATGACCATAATCAATCTCACTGATTGTTTTAGATTTTTTTAAAATAATTGATTAAGAAATGGTATCCCTGATCAGATTCGCTGAATAATCATAGAGTCTTTTATTGAGAAATAGTGGAATTATAGAAATGTTAATAATTTTGTATAGATCAATCTATTTATTCTAAATAACATAGTTATATAGGAAAAAATGTGAATTAATGAAAAAAATGTAGATGCATATCCCCAAACTAATGTATTATCCAATAGGCATGTTGAATTATAAAATTAATCTATTTGAATAATAAAATAAAATAGAGGGAGATGAGGTATCCCTCAAAAAAGATTTCATGTTTCCATGCTTCTTTAAATCCCAGTCTCTGGTATCAGTCTCCATAGTGATACTCATCCAGGCCTCCTACTCTCAAAATTTGTCATGAAAATAAAATGAGAGATGAATTGTTGAATCATATAATGTTGATCTAATTTTAATACCTCTGTCATTTATAATAGTCCACTAAAATCCTTCCACCGAACTAGTTAGGTATTTTAGGATGTCACCACACACAAGCACTATTCAACTACCACACATGGAACATTATCAAACCCCATGTAACTAACACCTGACCATTAGGTTGAAATGAACATTGATGTAAATCGTGGTCCTACATGAATATGCACATCAAATCTGTGTTTGGATAATAAATTGTCTGAAATATGAATGGAAAATAATAACATAATTAATTATTATGATTTTAATTTCGTAATTTAATTGATTATGTTAACAATTATATTATATTAAAAACTATTATTACTTATTAATTATTAAAAATATTTAAATATCTTAATAAAAATTAATTATGATTATTTTAAATTATTTAGTTAGGTAGATATTATTTTTATGGTTATTGATTTATTTTTCATGTTTATTTATTAATATTAAAATAATTATTAGTGTTCAAAATTTTATTAATTTCATTATATTTGTTTTCGTAATTATTAAATAATTTTTTACTAAATTCACCATTAATTAATTTATTAATAATATCATTAAATATAAATTTATAATAGATAATTATTTAATAGTTTATTAAACTTATTTTTAATATTATTATTATTATTATTCTAGATATATTAATTATATATATATTATATTAGTTTAAATTTATTAGAAAATAATTTATTATTATTATTATTATTACAGTGTTATGTTTTATAACATATTTTTGTATTTATTTATTTATTTTAAGATATTTATTATTTTTCAATTTTTATTTTTCTATTCCCCTCCACCTTTTTCTCCACTGAGCATAGGGGGAGGGGGTATCTGGTTTCTTCTGAAATTGGCAGTGAAAACTCGTCCTGGTAGCATCGACAATATTATCTAGCGGTGCATCACAACGACAGTGCGACTCAGCCTCAGAGACCAAGATCTATGGTAGAGGTCTTGCAGCTCAACCTAATGGTAGAGTCCTCATCACTCTGCATCAACTCAGAACATCACTAAACGCGGACTTTTTTAATCATTATTCAACAATAACTAACATAGGTCATTATTTTCACAAGGATGCTTCATGTTTTCGAAGTACATTCATTACATCAGTGGATTGAGAACTAGTGAGCAAACCTAGTGCACAAATCATTTTCATTGATCGGTACTCGAGCTATAAACCCCATGATGGGGGAAGCATCAGCAATAACGAGTTTCCATGGGTTTAGATAATTTAAATCTCAATCCACAATCGCCTTTGGTTTCGATTCCTAGAATTTAAGGAAAATTTCATTTACCAAGATCTATTGGTTGGATTCGACAATGATGGCTCTTTATAATGCTTCATAAATACGATTATATCTGCATCCTCGACCTTGATATGTGATACTAGAAGTTATAAAAATGTATGTGACTCACTTATGGTTAATAAATGGGTTTTGTTCTGCAGTGGTGATCAGTGATTATATCAATCGTGAGTGATGCGTCGTAGGTCTTGGAGGAAATGAGTTATTAGTAGGTTGTGTAGGGTGTCATCAGTAGGTCACCGAATAATGAAGGTTGGAAGCAGCATGGGGGTTTTAGTAACATATTAGTGTCGGTAAGTCATCAGATACTGATAGGAAAAAGGGGAATGATTGATGATAGGTGAGGAGGAACCTCATTAGTGTGTTTGTACAAAGGGAATCAGTTCCTCAAATTTTTATCTTCAACAGAAAAAAATTAATAAAGTTAAAACATTATTGAAATTAATCATTTAGTATTATAAATTAATTAATTAAATGAATTTAGATTTAAAATCACAATAATTGATTAAATATAATTTTCCATCTAACTATTTTATCAAATTAAAACCAAAAAATATACTTATATTAAAATCTAAATAAGATTTTAAATAGAATAATCAAATTAATAGTAATTAAAAATATGATAAATTATATTTATTTTATATAAATTAATAATTGAAATAAAATTAATTTTAATTAAGTTGATTTTAAATAATTAATTAAGTTATTTTATTTTAAATGATAAAAAATAAAAGATTAGATATTTTGAAAAAGGCTATTTTTAATAATTTAAAATAAAAGTATTTCATCGTTAATTAAAAAAACTAAAAATAATATTATATATAGTAGAACAAAAACATAAATAAATTATATTATTAAAATAAGTAAAACACGAACAATATTTTCTATGTCTAAAAATACAAGTTTCTTTATAAGAATCAATTAATCAATAAATTACACTAAATAATTATTATTGTGTAAAAATTTTATAAAACCACGATATAATCATTTAAATCATCAAATAAATAAATAAATGAAGGGGGAAATCTATAGAATTAAGAGCCAGATCAATGATATCCATAATCTACTAATACCTTGTGCAATATGGACTTCTTTTAGTAGAACTAAATAATTTCCTCTCTGAATTACTACACCTATTAAACTATATATTTATGTGTCATATTTTACCCATATCCAATTTTAAAATAAAAATATTCATAGATTTCCTATGTATCCATTTTCATTACAAAGGGTAAAATACTGACAAAACCATGATCTCCATAAATATCTCAAATTACATTATTATTTTTATTGTAATGAATTCAATTTAGAAAACATTTACAATAATACCTACACCCCTTTAAAACATTAATATTTTCCCTAAAACCATGTTAGTGATTTATTATCGATCAATTATAATAATTAAAAAAAATCTGTTGTTATATCAAGAAAACAAAATTTATTTATTCCAAAAAACAATATTTGTTAATTTAATTTTTTTAATATATATATACCATCATCTGATTCATTTTAGTACGGAATAATAAATCTCATTAAGAAAAATATAAATATATACCAGACCACATAAGATACAAAAAAATTTTTTATCAACTTTTAAAACATAAATAAAATAAGGACTCAAATAATTGAGAATAAACATATAGACATAGACATTATAGAAAAATAGTTTTGGTAGATGATGTTACTAAAGTCATTGAATCTGCAATAATCACTTAAATAAAATAGTAAGTTAAAAAATATTGAAATCCCTAACTTATAATTCAGCCAAAACAATCCTAATACAATAATTTAAATATAGGTAATAAATAATAGGGAATGTGTGAATAAAATAATGTATAATGAAGAGGAAAAACAATTAAATGTGTGTTTTATAGGAACCTTAGTGCTGAAAACAGAAAGGATTGGGATGAAATAGGGGAGTTAAATATGGATGATTCTTATTCAATTCCATCTGATGGAATGATATTAAACACTCCTCCTATTACATAAATCTATATGTAATTCATGTAAATTAAATTTACATGATTTTTCATCACGGTGGATAAAATCACATAACAATAGATTGATCAAAAATGAAATTCGCAGTTATTAGATGGATATCTTACACGTATGTTTTGGTATCCATGAACTTAATCATGAACCCCAGAAAATTCCTTAAAATAACATAAATTTTGATAGAAAATTGAAAATAAAAAAGACAAAAAATGAATATACAGGAGAATGATCTCATGATTGTTAAAATTCAACCTAGGGTTTCACATTCAACTCATATAGAGATAAGTTCAAATTTATTTATCATAATGTATGTGATATTATTTATTCCACATTTTTTGTTCATTATCACATTTCACATTGGAGTTATTTTTAGGATTTCATGTGATCTAGAATTGTAGAATTGTTTTTACTATAGGAATTGAATTTTAGATTACTCAATCTAGGATGGTTTCTATACTATTGAAACATCTAGATCTAATGATTTTTCCTCCAATTTCAAAACGTTGTGGTTTCAAGGTGATATTTCGTTAATTTAGTCAAATGAATTAAATTACGAATCGATATTAACAAATGAGGTAACATAATTCATTATGTGACCATTCAAATAATTCAAATAATTTTGCTTCTTCCTAAATATAATATATTTTTATTTCTCCACCCTTCAATAATTTCGTGACCCAAATGAGGTGATAATCTAAAAAATATACGTTCACCAACAACAAGTTTCAACAGATAGTGATGCAGATCAGAATAAGAATTTAGTGACTCCTTGTTATCTCAAGTTCCCTTCAGATATTCTAGATATTATTTTCCCCACTTAAAATATTCTAGAACCCATAATAGAAATTTTACTATCCATAGTATATCAATGTAATGATCATCATGGTTTAGAATATTAATATTGAATGGGGTTCATCATAATACATTATTAATATATATAATTATATATGAACTAGACCAATGATAGAGGAGCATCCCACGATCCGTAGATTTAAAACTTGAAATAACATATCATATATTTTAAATTTTAGATTTACTATTACATTAAACAAACCCTTTGTAGATTTTATTGTATGCTCCAAATTACATGACTCCTAAAATTATATCAACCTAATTTCTAATAACTAGAGAGAAATTAAGGATCACAATCAAAAATAATCATAAATGGAATCCAATGAATCAAAACTATCACATGCAGATAAAAATTTCCCAATCCCTATATATTTCTATAATCTATTAAATGAATGAAATGAGATACAATGTTAATATAATAAATAACCACATTGATAGAAATATTCTAACATTATGTATGAGGTAATTGGATGATGACGTATGTGGATATAACATACAATTTTTTAATATGTTTTTCTTTGGTAATAATTATTTCAGAAGGCTTATTATTCACTATTATTACCTGCGGGTCGGTGTATCAATTTGCTAAATAAATATATTTTCCATTTAAATATATTATATATTGACAATATTTTTTAATAATAAATTAATTTTAATACATGATATAATGATATTAATGGTGTTCTAATGTGATTTAGAATTTAGGTTTTTAATAATTTATTTGTTTAAATATTGATTAAAATGTAAAAATTAATAAATTAGTTCAAATAAATAATTTTTTGTTATAATAAAAATGTGTTCTTACCTAAAGTTATTCATTTTTTCAATCATATGGATTTATAAATAGAATCTGAATTTTCATTTCATTCGTGATAATATAATTATTAAGGATAATTGAAATGCTTCATGGATTTTCATGGATTCATTCTGTATTATATATTAATGATATTAAAAATGAATTTTTTGTAATATAATTATTCTAATGTCTTATAAGAATCATCCTTGATATATATAACCATCATATTTTAATATATAACCATTATTATTCTCAATATATGATTCATCCATCACATTGTAGGAATAATTATAGAATTCTATAGTAATTATCTACTATCCATATAAAATATACATTCTAGGTCCGGAAAAATTATAATTAATAAGAATTATTTTAATTTATATTTAGGGAAAATAACGGTTTTTAAATATCATATACATTTCATTCATGTATACAAGTTTATACATCCTCATTCATGAAATAATTAGAATAAACCATGTTGATTTATAATATTCTTAATATTTTGGTCATCATAATAAATAGAAATCATTATTTTTTCTTGAATGATAAGATCAAGGTGGTGAATTAAATCCAATAAAAAATGAAACTTTATAAAAATAGAGATTTCAATTATCTCATCAGAATTTGACATTTCAAAATGAAAAAAAACAGAGATCTTATAAATAGGAAAACAAAGAAGGTGGATGTGTGTCTATAGTTTATTAGTGTAGTTGTTTACTATTTCATATCTTATTTTTAATTATTCATTATTATTATAAGTACTTCTTCTTTGCTACATTCCACCTATTGTTGGAATAACATTGGTTTTATAAAATATATGCTTATAATTATAGACTCATTCCTAATGAATTATAAATTTGTAAGTCCTACCACATATGAATTAAACGAAATATACCTTATTCATTAAAAAAGTATAAAATTTCTACCAAATTACATAAAACAAATTATGTTACACTATAAATTACCACTCCCCATAGATGAAAAATTCCATAATAAGTGCATGAATCAATACAAGAAAATATATAAAATATAATAAAATCATTACAAAAATGAAATATATTGGATCATCATCAATGTTTTGGTTCATAAACATCCATAAAACCCTATTATAAGAAGGATCAACATTAAAGGAGAATACATTATATAAAATCTCTAATAAAGAAATAATTAATAATCCTTGTGAATTTAGAGTTGAATGAACAAATGATTATATTGGTATATATATATATATGAAAAATGGTAGTAGTAAAAATGTTTCTTGGAAATATAGTCAATAGAAATATGTATATTTGGAATCTAGTCATTGTATATACATCCAATAGGTAATATAATTTCATTTATTATTTAGTATTGAATATAAAATATTAACATTAATATGAAAATAAAAATTTGATATTAAAATATTATATATAAATATATATATGGGTTTCTATATAAATAATAATATTAATGTTATTATTATTAAAATATGATTATATATACATATAAAAATTGAAATAAAATTTTCAATATCAAGGGAGTTGTAAAACTAATTTAAAAATATAAATATTTAATTTTAATGGTATTTTTTGAAACATATTAACTAAAAATATAAAAACATTCATTGGAATATTTTATTAAGTATTTTATTATTATATAAAAATAATTTATATTTACCAATTTTAAAATATATACCAGAAAGGCTCAGCCAGGGACAAAGTCCCTGACCATTTATTAAATAAAGTAAAAAGTACAGCAAACAAGCAGAAAAATTAAAACAAGCTAGGAACCATACCCGCCATCATTCCCATCACCATCTCCATAATCAAACGCCTCATCTGCAGTTGCCGACTCCCATTCCGAGCATTCATATTGCTTCATCAGCTTCACATACTTCCGTATGAGATTCATCTTCTCCAATTGTACAAAAGCATCAGAAGAAGTCATTACCTTACCATTGCTCAAAGAAGCTCTAGTGGACATCAGCCTTGGAAAAGAAGAATAATATTTCTGTTGTCTTCTTTTTGGAGGGGCGGTAGAGTTACCCACACCTTCTTCCAGCACCTTCATCCCATGTTGGAAAACATCACTAAAAGATGTACGGACATTGCCATCCACCTCCTTCTCACTATCAAAAATACCCCCCCATTTCTCAGGTAAGCACACCATCTGAGGACAGAAGTTCACACCTTTCTCCGGCTCCACATGACTGTTAGGACCAAGCAGTGTTAAACACTGAGATTGAGCCACTTTCTCAAGCTCTCCAGATGTCCCAATCTGCATACTATCCCCAGCCTGCAGATTACTGCTTTTCATCCATGGAGAACTGCCATGCAACTCAAGAGTTGCAGCATGCACCTGGCCAGAACACAAACCAGACACCTTTTGAACCTGATCCACCTTAGTTTCAGCATCCACAAGACCAGCAAAGCAGTTCCCCACAGAAATGCCATCAGCCTGTTGCACATGATGATATTTCAGCCCATGAAAGGTCCTAACCCATCCATCAGCATCCTCCATAGGATCATCAGCCTGCACAGGCACTGAAAGCCTATCCACTGCCTCCTTGCCTCCCACTATACCCAACATCTGGACATTAACCACTCCAACCGACTGTTCACTGAAGCTCTCACTACCCAAAGAGCCATCCATGGGCTGGGTCTCCTTATTTCTTTCAGATTCAGTCTGAGCCGCCACCTGCTAATTATCTGTAGGTCGAGACTGGACTTGCTCAGCCTCTGCAATGCCGATGGGCCCAGAACCAGGGCACCTCCCCCCATTGAGATCACCTATCAACCTACCGAAAACATCCTAAACTTTCGGGTTAGCGTGACTAAGAAGCAAGTTGTCATTCCTCCCCTGTATGTCACCGCTAGAGAAACCCAAGCCAGCAGCAAAAGAGACAGCCCCTCTGTTTCCTTTGTCCAGACCCTCACTCCGGGCCACCATACCAGCATCTGATGGACCACTGGCCTCCTCTGGTGCATTGTAAGCAACCTTGGACGTTCTGTCTGCATGCACACCCTTTACTGCACATCCATTGGGAGAGCCCCAATTTTCACTTCGCCCAACCTCCCTTGGAAGAACGGTGTCTCTCCAACTCGCCCTCGAAGAAGACCCCTGCCGGCACTGCTCCGAGACATGTCCAAGTCTCTTTCATTTAGAACAGAAGTCCATACACTCCTCATAGATAAATTTCAGTTTACATCTGTACTGATCACCAATCGTAATCCAGAAAAACTCAAACGGGGACATTGACACATCCATCTCTACACAAACCCTCGGATTCACAGGGTGACACACCGCACGCGTACGATTATCTGAACAAAGATACTTCCCCATGATATTACCAAGAATCTTAATGATAGCAGGATTTTGAAAAGGTAATGGTAAATTAGGAAAACTCACCCAAAGCGCCGCGGAAGGCGGGTCACGGTTCATGTGGAAGTCAAACGACCAACGGAACAAGATGAAGTGGCATCCATTACAACTCCGGGGCGCCCTAGACCATGAAAAGATGAGATCCTCCTCAGAAGCAAAGCGGATCATGATATGCCGATTTCCAATCAAGCCAACTGTAGCCCGCTCCTGGAGATCCCAGGTGTCGAAGATGAGTCTGTCGAAAGAATCCACCGAGGGCCTTCGCTGCTTAAATCTCGCAACAAAAGTGAGGTTCAGAAGTGCAGAAGATTCAGCAAATTCAGAGTTTGAGATCTGAAGATTCGAGTAGCCCTGAATGAGTTCTGCAACCTTCGGTCTTAAATCAATCATCGGAAAAGAAGGGAGAAGGTCAGGGTTCGAAAAAGGCCTAAAAGGATGCATATCATCGGTGTGGGAGAATCCCTCCCCCAAAGGAGGAGGAGGGATCCCTGCGGTCGCCGCCGCCGCCGTCAGTGAGGAAGAAGATCCCTAGGGTTCCCTCGTGAAAGCATCAGCTTGGGATCTTTTAAAATATATATATATTACCATTATTTAATTTTGAAAACGACAAGATAGAATACTAAGAAACACAACGTTGAAAAGCATTATTTTTCAATAAAAATAGTTCACACCAAAACATTATTTCTTATTTATATAGTAAATATATATATTTTTTAATTTAAAGTATTTAAAATAGACTAATATTTTTATTTACCATTTGAAAATTATCTTAAGATGAAATAGTTATACTTTTCAAAGAGATTTTAATTTTAGACGAATAGTGGAATGTACGATTTTTACAAATTTCCATAAATTTAAGGTATATTTAGTATATAACTATAATGTGTAAATTTAGGAACCATTTTATCTAAAATAATTTATATTTTCAATGTATTATTATGAATTTACTAATACTAGTTTTAGTTTATTGACCAATATTTGATATTTTAGAATTTAAGATCTTTTTTCTGCATTTTTTTTAAATAAAATATATATTAATTATAGTAAAATTAATTTTTAACAAATATATAATATCAATATAATAAAAAGGAAATAAAATGTTGATTTATAATTTCCATATTTTCTAATAAGGGAAATTTTATTTTTAGGCAAAACAGTCAAATCTATTAGGTAAAAACATGTTCCCACCTTAAAATATTAAATGTTTAAAGTAAAAAATCATGGGATGAAGTGATTCAAACATGTTTTTAAAATGATTCCAATTTCATTTTTGAGATATATAGACCTTATATAATAATGTAATCAATTATTATTCATTTCTTGGTACACTTGACTATAGAAAAAAAAGAAAAGTTTTAATATAAAGTGGTTATATGTTTTACAAAATGTCATTATAAAAACATATACAAAGGGCCTATCCCCACCCCTTCTAGGGAAAGAAAAAAATTTATATTCATTTGAAATATTTCAAATATTTTTTACCATTAAAAATCCGATTTTACTCATTTATGATTCTGGTGTCTTGAATGAGACCAAATTCATCTGTTCCAAATAAGTTCTTCAAGAGAAAGCTTAAAATCTCATTTTATATACTTCACACTCCCTATTTTAATCATTGCCAATATTATTATTTCAAGATTAAATTACATAGTATTATATCAATTATTTATAATAAATATATTATAAATTTTTCTATGTTTTTGGTATATTGAGTATTTACCCTTTTCAAATTTCCCTTTTGAAATCAATAAATGCCTATTGTGTGTATTTTTTGACTACCACCTTTACAATAAAACCTGTTAAATTTTAATTCACATCCATTAAAGGATTTTATTAATAGATAGTTAATATATAATAATAATATTAATAATATATTTTATGATCTGTAATAATATAACATATCACTCTTTTCTCCCACACTATAGGAAGTGAAATCAACATCAAAACATACGTGCAGACCACCGCTCGAACAAAATGTCTTATTCAATCATTTATTATAGTTATTAATGGATGGTTATAATATTTTTATTAATGGATAAATATAATTATTATGTTATTAATCTTGTTTTTTATATCTAATTGGACATCATTTTGAAATATGTTTGGTAAAAAAAATTTTAAATTCAACCATCCAAAATAGTGCTCTAATAGAAAAAATTATTTCAACGTATTAAGTAATAACGTTTTATAAGTTATATTTTGTATATAATTACTTAAAAATTTGATATTTCACACAAATATTCACTTCATAAAGCCACTATAATTTTTTTTAATAATACAACAACTTATTCATTGACTAACCATCAATTGATTATGGTATGATCATATTCGCATTTGTATGAAAATGAACATTAAAAATGATAAGAAATAATAATATGGGTCACTATGAAGAGATAATTTAAAGTAAAATATGATATAAATATGTAAATATTTATTTTATAATTGGTTTTTAGTGTTAAAAATAATTTAGCATCATTATTATATTCATAACATTGCTTGTTAAGAATCATAGAAACATGTTAATCCATTATTTCACCGTCAAGGATTACAAAAACCAAAAAATAAAAAATAAAAAATATAAATCATTATAAAAAATTATTTCATTTACCTATTATGAACTAATAATGATGCAGTTTTCAGTAAGAATGAATAGTAATAATTTGAATATATACAAGTTCAAAAAGGTCTCTATTACTCTCAATTCATATTGAATATTGATATGAATTAACTGAAATACATATATAGAATAATTATAATTATGTTTATAAAAAATTTATATAAAAATTTGGCTATATCATTGTTATTAATATTGTTAATTTTTGGTAATTCAAGACATTAAAACACTTACGTATATGTCGAGAATAATGGTATGAGATTCATGTCTCAAATATTCACCCATTGTGAAATATTTACACTAATAGATAAAGATATTTTATTGTTGGTTTTTTAATTTACAACTTTTTATTTAACAGAATTGGATGTCGTTGATGTTATAAATAATTGTATTGAGACCATTTTTAAAAACAATTGTGAATCATTATCAAAAACATATTGCATATATATTTTTTTAATTTATGAAATGTAGAAAAAATAATAATAAATTTTAATTTCCATGTCATTTTTTACCAAAACAAAATCACATGTGAAATTGTTTTTTACCTGTTGGATTATAAACAAAAATACATGAAAAGATCCATTTTTTAAAATTAAATATATTACATTAAATGCTCTAAAAATATTTTATTCCTTATAAACCATATAGAATATACCAACATAATGCATTGAAAAACACTATAAAAACATATCCTACCAATATAATGAATAAAATGAATATTTAAATAAATATTTTAAAACATTATGTAAATGTTAAATAACTGATAATATAAAACATATCATACATGAATTATAGTTTATAAAAAATATTAAATGATATGTACTCTAATGTTTAATTTACTACACAATAACATTACATATATACAATAATAATGAATATTTTTAGTTTAAGAAATAGATTATTTTGATATAAAAACAAAAAATAATTAAAAATAACAACAATATCAAATTCAGAAATTATTCTAGTTAATATTATCTCGAAAATGAATCAAAAAATCTAATAACCCATTCCACCCATTTTATTGATGATTACAATGTGATTGTAAAACATTAACATGGAAATAAATACAAATTCACACACACCCACACACTTATATATAATTGAAAACAAATAATATCTATTATAAAATATATTCATAACAAATTTCATTTATTTAATTTCATTTCAATCATCATTCAACAAATTATCATGGATACATTATTTTTTTGCGACCCAGGATTTTCAAACATTAATATTAAATCATTCTAGAAGAATATTAAATACATTACAAAAATAAACACATATGAAAAATAATATTTTAGTTCTATTGGACTAGTGGAAGACAATAATCTTAATTTTGTTAATGATATTCAATTTCCTAAAAAATAAAATTCCCCTTTAGTACTCATCAATATCATATCTTATGTAAATATTTACTCACAACAAGGGGAAAGGAATCATAAGAGAGGTTGGGCTCATATGTATAAGAATGGTGGGAAAGAGGTATATAATAATAACATGAACATATTATTATGATAAAATGATCATAATACATGAAAAGCATAACCTGTATATCAGAGAGAACAATAATAATTCTATGTATAAATATTCACCATTTATAATACATTAATCATAACGGAATCAAATAACATGAGCCATTAGATATTAACATTGAAATAATAAATAGATTTATGGAATAGACATAAGAATATATAATCTCATGTCAAGGATACCCAAAAAGACATTCATAACATGTTAGGTCTTGGTTTACCAACCACGTAACCACATCGGGCTTCAGATTACCATTCTTATACCATATTTAGGGAATGGGAAAACCACCCTTGTACACAACGTTTTGGGATTAGTCTAACCACACTTGTACCCTTTATTTTCATAAAACATTTATCCATACACAACACATTGTGAGGAGGTAAAGGTTCAACCCATCACATAATTAATTAAATACATATCTTCCCCACTTGATAATAAAACATTATACATATCAAAACACTTTAAAAGGAATGGGCTTCATAAACATTTAATCATATAAAAACCCATAAAATAGAAATCTGGATTCATTATAAAATTAACATTTTATATCCCATAGAATAGAAAATGTTTTCATCAACATCACTTCATCATTAAAAAATCAATTTAAATAAAATATGAATGTTATCCTTTGATAATATCCCTACAAAATCATATATGACAACACATGTATTCAATTTATATGGAAAATGATCTATAAATATTACTGAAAAGATAAATTAATTCATTTAGATTCAATATAAAATAAATTTTAGAACATAATTCATTCTGATATCCTTTTCTTTGTAAATAGATTTCATAAAATATAAATGAATACTTCAATAATAATTTAAAACCATTCATGGGGAAAATATAAATTCATATTGGATTAAGAAATTTTTAATAATTAATAATTTTTTAAAAAATATTTTAAAATATCTATAAAAAATTATAAATGAATATTCCAATATAATGTAAATCATTACATGATAAAAATATTATTTCTTCGATTAATTATCTTTTTAAAACATTATCAAAATCATTTTTATGTTGAATCGAATACCCAAATAGATGATGACATTAAATTAAACCTATAATATTCTTTAAAATAAGATATTTATAGTATAAAATGGTAATGGGAATTTACATAGACTAAAAAAACTAAACATGTGGTGAGTTCTCATATGACACCAAGAAATAAAAAATCTATTATAAATAGGTTTTAGTAAATACATATATTTAAACAATTTTAGATAATGAAGATATTGTGAAATTAATAATTACATTGTACTATACATTAGTTGACGGTGTGTTAAAATCTTGTATATTGTTTAAATAATGTTATTCAATTATAATAATAACATATAAATATTTATGATATCATATATGATCCTTTTAAATCATTTGTTAAAAATATTTTAGTAATATCATTGCTTCATGTTTTAACAATTTATTTTCCTATGCATGTTTATGGTAAAAAAAAATTTTATAATGCCTATTTTATAGTTTATTCAAATCCATAATTATATTATTTTCATTTGTTATATATATAGTCATTTTATATATATTTATAATCAATATTTAATGGGTAACATGGAGAATGAATCTCATCACCTTGTCGAGATGGTAGGCCATACATACACATAAGTGATGGTTTCAATATTGATAATGGTTAAAATGTATTGAATTGGATTAAGGACAATGTAGAGTGGTGATGCCATAGCAGAGCACTATCAGCAATTTCATAGTAGTGATTTCTGCAGCCCCATCCCCCTCCTCCCCGATGGGAGGAGGGGGGGGGGGGAAGGTTTTCCTTCATACCTCTCGGCTCGGTCCTTCTCCCCTTTCAAGAACCCGGAATTCATTCCCCCATTTCCTTCTTTTTATCTTTCCCCTAAGGTCCCCGACCTTCTAACTGCTCTCCCCAGCTCGTGCTTTCCACGAAATAGTTCAATGAGGCCTCGGACCTTCACCGGTTGATGCTTTTGGTCCGATTCAGGGGCCGCCGTCCCTCTGTCGATGCTTTCGATCAGTTCATTTTTGATTCATGGGATCTCTAGGAGCACGCAGTGGTCAGTCACTTTAATCGGAGAAACCTGATGGTTCGCTTCTCCTCAGAGAATAACCTGATAGTTTCCTGGTCCAGAGCCCCTCGTGCAATCAATGGATGTGATTTCTCTCCTCTCTGCTGGTCTACTGAACTCATCATGAATCGTGATGCGCCCTCGTCTGCTGTTTGGGTAAGCTTCCCGGATTTACCTCTTTTTTTCAGAACCCCTCAATTATTAGGATGTTAGGAAATATGATAGGCAGATTTCTATGTTCTGATTGTCAAAAGGCGTCATTATGTCATCTGATATCTCCTCGGGTATGCGTCGATGATGATGTTTCAACCCCCCCCCCCCCCCCAAGGAGTGGCTATGGATTTCAATTGTTGAGGAGTTTCGTTAGAGGCAAAGGTTGTCCTCGAATCATGGCATGGTTTCTGCCGGGGATGCCACAAAATTGGGCATTCAGTCTCTGACTATTGCTGTGGGCATAGGGTTCACCAAGAGGTGATAGGCACAACTGAGGGGAATGTGGTGTTGGCTGAAGCTGTTGAGAACTAGAGGGTGCGGGCTTTCGATGGTAGGAATGAGCAAGAAGAGATGCACGGGGGTAATCTGGAGATGGTGAATTACTCAGGGGAAGCTGGGGTGCACAAACCAGACATGGTACCTCCAGGTCCAAGTGTCGTGACAGTCTTCGCGAGGCTAAGAGGTGACTTGGATACCCCCTTCAATCAGACTAGGGAGGGGGCGTTTGGGTCAGTGAAGCAGCTGAAGGTACTTGGGGCTCACCTGTTTCTCACACTCAGGCACCGGGGGAGGTTGCAAGAGAAGCTGAAGCAGATGGCTCAGCTACTGGGGTGGAGGCAAGAAAAATTCCAAGCTCTTATGCAATGACATTGAGGGCTGGCAATAAATAAGTCAATGGAAGGGTGTCTAATGTCAAGAATAAGTCAATGGTAGTCCAGGGGTGGGAGTAGATTTCACTTGGGGATAGCAGGTCACTGGATTGTAGGAAGGACTTCAACCTGAGGAGATATCTTTCATGTATTCCCCTCAACAACTGGTTTGGGAACTGGATTAATGAGGCTGAGTTTGAGGGTCATTACAAGGGCTCTTATGTGATTGATTCTGAGAGTGATGGTCGATCTTTTGAGGACAATGGATTGGTAGGGGAGGGGAATGACTTGCACAATCAATGACGGAAGAAAAGGAACAAAAAGAATAGGGACCCAGGGTGCTGCATTGTTTCTAGGAAGCTGAAACCGAAGGGGCACAAAGACTACTCTTTTCTACCTAGACCGATGGAGACCTGGTCAGCTAAGAAAGATGGGAAACCCCAGGAGCTCGAGTCCCAATCAGTGGGGAGAGTGGATGACCAGCCAGTCTTGGTCACCTAGTCACATGAGAATGAACCCTCTCGGGAAAGAGATCAGCATGAGGAGATGCAATTACATACAGAGGAGGTGATAACAATGATGAAGAAGGATACCTCTCGGGGTACGCGGAGGGAGGAAAGAACCAGGATAACTGACAAGTCATGTGTATTGGAAGAGGAGGTTCATCTGACCGAATTGGCCTCACCTGCCAAGGTGGGAGTGAAAGGGATGCGTGGGAAGTCGAAAGGGGAGTCTTTCAGAAGGGAAGATCCATGGGATTTTCTTGTGTACTCAGAGGACGAGATGGATGAGAAGGAGGTAGACATCCATGATACTGCTGAGACTCCAGAACAGATGAAAGCAAGATCGATGGAAGTTGACATGACCAAGGAACAAAGTGAGTGGATTTACAAACAACACAAAATCTTTGTCAGAGGTTTCAACAACAATAAAATTGACGAGGAGGAGTTCTTGCGAGCCTGGGGGAAGTTCGCATCCCATTTCAAAGGAATCATTAGAGATGACCCTGGAAAAGAGGTAACTTCCCTCTTATGGAAATTGTTTAAGGATAGTAGGTCTACTGGTTTTATGTCCTTAAAAATTTTGGAATGTGCTATAGTATTTGACGGCTAGGGTGTATTTTGGTTTCACACATACTCCATAAAAGATTTTTTGTTTATAATAAAAAACTTATATTTGATGGTAAATTGGATTGTATACTATTTATAAACTATAAATATCATGTAAAATTCATTATTTAAATCCAATCTATTAATTTTTATAACTATCCAAATTTTGTATATATGAAAAATAGTTTACACCATGGCTTGAATATGGTAATCCATACACAAAAACATGGTGATTTTTTTTATAGTATTGATAAAAGGAAGAATATGGTCGTACCATAATCATAAAAACATCATATAATATATTATATTATGTATTTTCTTACATATTATTGAAACAACATAGGAAAAATATGTTGATTTCAAAAATAACATTCAAATAGTTTGTAAAACAATTAAATATTCCTCAGGTATATTCTTTTTTTTTTGAACAAAACGAATATTTATGATGTATTTATGCCTATATTATTGCCTCTCTTTTTAATTAATCGATTTTTTGAGGATAAATTGGACAGTTTTTTTCCAACATAAATATCTATAGAGATGTTAATATAAGAGAAGGGGGTTGTTATATTATAAGATAGGGGACATGTGCTTTATGAAACTCCAAAACTAGAAGTTTATTATAAATTAATATTCAATTCCAAAAAATTCAAAAGAGAGTGATTTTATGATATATAGAGGATGGGTAGATATTTTCTATTGCAATATAATTTAGACAGAATTTTTTTATATTAATCCGTTATATTTTTATTAATCCTTCATTAATCTATTTCATTTTAATTATTGTAATAATTTCCTAAATATTAATAGGATATAAATATTTACTTATATGTTATAAATATTCCATTAGTTTACACATTAAGAAATTTTATACCATACAATTATTATTATTTTGTTATTATTATTTTTAAATAATGTAATAAAATTTTATTTTTATAGAATATCAATAGTTTCAATTATGATAGTATTGATTTAGTATAATTTAAATCAAATAGTAAAGAAATATAACATCAAAACAGACAGGTTAATATACTAATAACATTTCATAGTCGCCTATAAAATTCATGTATAACCTTAATTAATTCAAATCATATTTCTTTTCATATTTTTAATACCATATATTTCATATTTCTATTAATAAAATGTGTTCTCATCCCCTATAATGTGACCATTAATGGAAAATAATTAATATATATAAATTATAAATAATTTACTATGATGTAGATAACTATTTTATATTTCCATTGATTATTTATTATACATTAATAACTTGGTGATCATTATATTTAAATTAATATAATTATATAAAATGAGATTTTGAAATTATTTCACAATCAATGATTTTAATAACATCCATGTCATATTGATGGAATAGTGTCAATTAAATGATTCCACAAAGAAACACAAATGATAAATGTATAATTATTTATCATATAATATTTTTATATATATTAGGGAAATTATAAAATATATCTTTATCATTTATTACCTAATTAACCATGAACTATGGTAATAAGTTTCTTAGTAATGTTATTATTCATGATGTCCAAAAGTAAAAGATAAATATATATATAATTTGTACACAATGATTTAAAATATTGAATAATATTTTCAAAATTAAAGACATAGAAGTTAAAATTGATCACACATATGAATGGAGAATTTTTTTTGATAGTAATAACCATCAAACGATTGAGAGGCATTTATATATAATTTTAATGTGAAAATAATTTAAATGAACAAGATTATCTGAAACGGTAAAATTATAAACTAAATACACTTTAAAACAAATCAAAAGTATAATTTTTCACTAAAAATTATTTGGAAGTAAATTTTATCTTTCAATTATTATTTTTTTACAATTTACCAAAATATTAATATTAACATAAAAATTGTAAAAAATGAACCAATGTAAATATTGATATTACACTTTAAAATAAAAAGATTATTTTTTCATTTTTAACATAACATAGTTTAATATATGTTTTTAAAAAAATTCTCCATTAATATTTCGTAAAATTATTTTTTGAAAAATATAGCATTTTAATGTGAAAATTTGGACAAATTATTATCTTATGCACATAAAATAATTAGAATTAATTTCAAAACATTTTATTTAATATTTTATAGTTAAACGTTATTTTCTGGCTTATTTTATTTATTTATTCTTATGAAACATATTGGTTATAATGACCAAATTATAATAACAATATTTAATTTTATATAAATATTCAATTGAAAAATGTGTTGTGGGAAACATAAGTTATATAATAAATTTAATTTAAACAAGGCACAATTTAAAATAATTTGGTGTTATATTCTCATCTTATTCAATAAATTTTTTATTCACAATTATTTATTTCTAGTTCGGTAATAATGGTTTGACTATTCAAAATTATATTATTGAAATCCCACATCAGAAAAAGGGTTGATAAAACATACAATTTAAAATAAAGAAATTAAAGTATGTAAGATTCCAGAAATAACACATACAAGGGATCCATGTAGTAAAACATGAACATGAATGAAATATCTTACCATCATGTTTTGATGGATAGTGATAGAGAACATGGATCGAAGAATGTTAAAAATCACAAAGATATCAATCTATGATGATCTAAGGGTCTATTTGAGTTATATAAAATATTACTAGGATTCATTTATGGATTCAAGATCATTTCCATGGATTTGAAGAATATATTACTATTTATATAATCACATAGTAGATTTTATTCCATTTTATCAGATTAATTTCAACCTTAGGTTATGTTATGATCTATATTGACTCCACCTCTTAAAAATAGAAATGTATGATCAAAATTAATTTTCATGCCTGATGCACTTTTCATAAATCATATGGCCAAAAAATATTCCTTTTTTCATTAAAATTAAAACTAAAACAAAAATGGATAGTGTGATGTATATCAAAAGTCATTCTTTAACCTCAAAAAATAAAATCCATTATTCAAATTACCCTATTCAAACTTTAATAATTATCCAAAATACTTTGTTTTCCAAATTAACTGTGAAAAAAAAACTCTATATTTCTAAAATCATTCATATCATCACATCCCCCACACAATGTAATGATGATATTATCGAAAAATTCCAAATATTTGATCACCAAAAAAATAATAATGAAAACATTGATACCTAAAAATACATAAACATTTATTATTATCATATGATAATTATACATCACATTATTATTATAACATAATTCTTGTATCAAAATGATATATTAATTAATTATTCAATACAATCCAAAGTTACAACATATGTTTGACCTTGATCCATTTTTTTCTTCTGAATTACATTTCCCGGACACTCTAGAACATCATTTTTATATTTTCTCATCTCTTTATAATTAAAACATTTCACATTTACTTCTTCTTTCATTCCCTTACAACCACAATACTTGTGACCTTTCACTCAATACTTGTAACAAACTATCATTCCTTTCAGTACAATACCACGGTGAATCCTTAAACAATAATCACATTAGAAATAAATCATTCTTTATATTTTTCTCTTTATCCTTCACTTTCTCGATCATCAATTTCTTCTCTTTCATTCCCTTCAATTCATAATATTTATAAAAAGAATTTATTTCTTTCATGGACATGATACTGTATATTTATATATTGATAATGTTTTTGATACGAAATACTTTAGGAGAAATTCATTTAACCCATCTTTACAATGATAAATCATACTTATTGGGTTACATATATAGTCTGTAGAATTATTTGTGATCCTTGTAAGTCTTCCTCATACTCTACTATATTATCATTATTCTTTTCCCCTCATATTAATGAATTTTCTCTCCATATATACTCTCTATTAATGAGGGAAATATATTTAAATTATTTTTTTTAAAAGACATCCATTCCATGATTTAAATTTATTCATCCTATTTTGAGTTTGGAAATAGTGACAAACATTCATTGGAATATCCTAAGAGAAAATAAACTGGCATGAAAACTTTTTCAATTGTGTAGCACCCCAATGAATAAAATGGATTATATAAAGAAATTATTCATTACTCAAATAACAATGGATATATATTCCCATTCAAGATTGGAGGTAGATTTGTAATGAAGAGTTTTAACCATTATCCTCTGATTTATGGATCCGGATGCTCTATATGGGTAAGGTAGTTATTCATAATCCTATTAATGTGTAAATGAATAGTTATATGTTAATCACCACCTGTTGTATCTCCATATCCATAGTAATTATTATTTATTGAAGGGAAATCCCTACATAAATTGGGTTTATTTATAAGGTTTCCATTCTTTCCACTATACACCATTTGTAAGAAATTGTATATAAATGATTTGATTTTATAAAAATGTGTAATAAAAAAATAAAAATCATTCATGACATAAATTGAAATTATTATTCATTTCTAACTCAAAATCCTAAAAAAAATTCCTTAAGGACATATTTACTCATTAATCCTTCATAAATGTGTGTAAACAAAATATAATTGGGAGGCCATTTCGAATATCAAACGTATTACATAGTAAATCATGTTGTCATGTACTAGATTACCCTGAGTCTAGCATAGAACACCTTATCAAATGTGTTACTGATATGTTTATCTATTCCATAACAACTTCCCCTTGTAGTATATAAGAATCGGTTTATTATCTAGGAATAACCACATAATCTATAAATTACAAACATTTTAGGTGATATTCTATACTTATCCTCTAGGTATTACGTAGGGATATATATTTCCTAATCTATGTCTTATATATCTAATTTCCAAGTTGTTTCAAAGGTCATTTTATATGAACTATACCACCCATACCCCAAAAGCCCAGATCCAATGCCATATTTTAATACAATAGCATGATTACATGTAATTACCTATTAAAGGAATAATTAATTTAGTAATCCTGGATAATAAATTACATATCTAAAAATTTCATTTTAATTAAACACATGAAAAAAACACAGATATTACTTTTAGAATACCATTATTTTCCTCGATTAACCCGGTATATCAGTCGTAATACACATCTTGGAATCTGGAGAATGTAAAACATAAGAAAAGGGAGATATCATATACTCAGAAAGGGTAATCAATACAAGAAATGATTTCATAAATAATAATAAACATTTTTGACAAGGTATAAAACTAAATCACAAGCCTTTTAAAATTAATATTTAGCATAATATAAAAATAATAAATCAATATATTACATTTAAATATTAAAATGGATATTCTACTAGTCAAATAATCACATGTAATATCAAAAAATATTCTTATAATAATGGAATGAAAAATTTCTGACATCACAATCATACAATCAAGTTTGCATGCCACAACTATATATAAATTGGTAAAAACCTAAAATTGTTTCTCTCATAAGACCTACTGATGTTTTGAGGGGACATAGAGGGAATCACCCATCCTGTTCGAAGACCAATTAATTCCTCATAGGAAAATGGTGATACATAACAAATATAATTTTTTTTATACTAGAAAAATAAATTATAATACATTAATAATAAATAATGAATGGTATCAAAATTGAACATTCATTGTCAAACTAATTATTAACTATTCAATCAAATATGATATATTTTATCATAATAAAACAACTTCAATTAAGCATAAAATCCAATAAACAATGTTGACATAGATAAAAATGTTATTAATTAAATCATTTATTGTTTCTTTAGTGAAATGACCCATTTTATTGAAAATAGTTATTTGAAATTCCATAGAATTTATCAAAGAAAATATTCAAATTGAAAATTATCAAGAATTATTTTAATGGATGTTTTAAAACGTTAAGGCCTCAATATGGAGGGAAAAAGACACTAATTCCATATAAGTAAAAAAATCATTCTTCAAGTACTTTTTTGAAAAATTCATACAATGTATATTGTAAAGAAAAATGAAAAAATAATCCATTTATAAAATAAATCATGGGTGAAAATGTATTTGAAAATTTTAAATGTATTATAAAAATGTTTTGAAATAAAATTCTATGAATTATGTACATTGATGATAAATATGTCCCTAAAAATATTTAAAAAATACAATCTCTAATAATATAGAGATTGTGAAATTGAACCATAACATGGAATTTCTATTAGTCAAGGGTGTATAACCATCATGATTAATTTTTATTGAATTTCATTAAATAATACCAAGAACATATCAATATTTATGATATAATATACAATCCACTTATATTGTTTTCTTAATAATATTTTATTATAACCATTTTTCCCGGTTTTAACTGCTTCATTTTTCGATGCATGATTTTCTTGGGTAATTCATGTTTCTAATATATTATATATATGTTAATATAATTGAGAATGATATTATGTTTATAAATTTTATATATACTTATATAATACATTTTTATAATCGTTATTGAATGGATAAAGCGGAGAATGGATCATATCGCACTGTGGAGACGGTAGGCCATATGTACGCCCAAGCGATTTTATCATTCCATTAATTCATAAATGGTATTGAATTTTAGAGTTTTATAATTATACAAACTCATTATCATTTAATATTAATTATTTAAATACTTTATATTCATTTTTGTACACATCTAAATAAGTATAGATGAAAAATACTTTACACAAAGGGGTGGAGAGAGTTTGTTGTATGTACACATTAATTGTGATATTGTTTTTCATAGGATAGGTAGAAGAAATAATATGGTTATACAATAATCATAATAAAATATCATAATATATTATATTCTAAATTTTTTTATTTATTATCAATACAATTTAGGAAAATGAATTAGATAATGAAAAGATCTTTGAAAGAGTTGATAAAACAATTACCCCCTCCGTAGGTTTCTCCTTTTGATGTTAAAAAATGACTCATTATGTTGGAATTATACCCTTAGAATGGACCTTAGGATAAATTAATGGATTTTGGTAGGATAAATATATAGGTTTTTTTAGTAAGATTTTTTTATAGGTGTGAATAAAAGAGAAGTATGGGTTCCATTTATAATATATGGGTGGGGCACGCGAGGAAACTCCAAAACTACTAGTTTATTATAAATTTATTATCATTTATTAATATCTCCAAAGTGACTTATTATGATTATAATATGATGATTGGTTGAAATAATAACAATCAATAAAAATTAGACATGTTTTTATTTTATATTAAAAATTATCATTTTCTATCCCTATTTAATCTATTAATTTTAATTGTCAGATTAATATTAGAAATAATGAAATGTTATAAATAATTATTTATGGGTTGTAAATATTCCATAATAAGACAATATATGAAATTTTATACATTATAGTTATCATTTCTAAATTTTTAAATATTTTTATATTTTTTAAATATGTTAATTACATATTATTTTTATAAAATATCAATAGTGTTTTTTACAGTATTCATTTCATTGAGAATAAATAAAATAGAAAAAATTTATATATTATAAAAAAATCAATATATTCATAGTATTTCATAGTCACAAATTTATTTCCTTCATATATTTAATTAATTCAAATTATAGTAATTATAATATTTTAAATATCATTTATTTGATATTTCTATTAATAAAATAATTTCATCGTCCCTATTGTGTTATTATTAATTGTGATTATTCAATCTAAAAAATTTATAAATAAATTAATGCGATCTATATAATAATTTTATCTTTCTAATAATTTTTATTATTTAATTTATCACATGTTTATCGTTGTATTAAAATTATTATAATTATAAGAAATTAATGTGAGGAATTTTGTCACATTCAAGGATTTTAATAAAATTAATTTTCCAATCATGTAAAAGTGTACATTAAATGATTATAATTTGAATAAAAGATTATAAGTATCTTATTTAGTCAGCCAATAGAATTTTTAATGGTTTTATGGTGATTCGGTAATATTATGTGTAAATTTAATTATATGACTTACCCCTAATCGTGGTTATAAAAAATTACCATTATTACAAAAAATAATGTTAAAAACATATGATCCATATTTACGTTCATTGGAACCACTGCATCCAAATAAGAAATCCATTATACTAAAATAAAAAATCGAATATAATATTAACCCAATTAATGGAATGAGGAAACATGTTTTTAATAAATAAAATCCACCGAAAGATTGACATGTGTTTATATCTAATTTTTACGGTTTAAAAACTCTAATTAATAACATTACAATAAATGAAAAAATATATAAAATAATTTTTCATTAAATCTAATTATATGTATAACATTAATATATAAATAATTTCAATGAAAAATTTATTTTCAACTAAACTTTGGAATTTTTCAATATTCATTAAAATATTAGAGTTATAAAAAAATACCAAAAAATGTTCCTTGGTAAATTTTGATTTTAATAATTTAAAAAATAATATTATTTTTTTCTAATTGAATATATAAAAGACTTAAATATTTGATTTAAAATTGGTTCTTCATTAAATTGAGGTAAAATTAATTTTAAAAAAAATCCCCTTTAATGAATGGAGTTTGATTAATTTTTATATTAAGCCTATAAAATCATTTTAATGAGCATTAAATCATTTTTTGAAATATATAATATTTAATTTTTATAATTCAGTTAATACTATTCAATCATACCAATTTAATAGTATGGTTATAACTATATTGTTAAAATAATAATATTTTATTATATATAATTATTATTTTAAACATACTGTTGTATGAAACATATGATACTAATGAGAATAAATAAAAAAATATTAGTAATGAAAAATCATGGGGGGTTAAAAATGATGAATTCAATGGATATATTATCTCATTTATATATGTGTATAGTTAGGTGATGATGCATACTATGGGGATTCTAAGGCACAAAATTTATCCGACATATAAATTTATTAAATTGATCCATAAAATAATATGTTCTGTCTCATTCTATGACACTAATATAAAATTTCATATCATTGAAGATTTTAGTTGTTGATGTATTAATATACCATTGATAGTGATGGAAATCCTTTTCCTCTAATTTCCATATGGAGGGAGACATGTTAATATAATTCCTATTATAAAGGATTACCTTGGTGGATTGAGACAACTAATTGATCATCTCCCAATTTTATATAACATTTGGGATGTGTTTATTATAGAACCAATGGTTACACTTATTCAATAAACTCATTTATATAAGGGGTAATTATAACATTATATAAAAATACCACTATTTCATCTTTTAATACCTTCAAAATAATATTAAATAATTGTCCCATCATGTTTCATTCCTTTCTATATGATTTCAGTGAATTAAATGGAAATATCATGATGATATCATTAGTAAGAGAACTAATCATTCAAGGTGTATAGGAATGTTCAAAATAATTTTATTAAAATAATTCCACTCATTTTATTTTAATGACATTAAAATCCTATTGAGATAATATATAACTCATGGTTTTTTGAAAAGTTTATATCCAAAAATTATCACTGATGTCGTAGAACCACTAATATTTAAGAGAATTCATGAAAACCTCTAGGTCAAGTTCACGGCATGAATAGTTTATTTCATGTTATATTTTTTTTGAGATCCATACTCCCCCATATCATTACCCCTAATAAGAACATAACCCAATCCCACGCATGATTCCTCAGAATATACTAGATATACTATGAGAGGTAAAAAATAATTAATTGAGATGATGTTAATCATCATTTCAGTTCACCAATGCATTCATGATGTTAAAGAATCAATATAAATTTTAAAAACATTAAATTTTTTGAGATATAAGGTGTGGTATTCAAAGAGAAATATTTTAAAAAAAATTGATTGTGACTGGATAAACCTAATAAGATTCATATGTCAATGATACTCCATATGTATGAAAAGGATATTAAATTTATTACATTATCTTGATCAACCAAAATTAATTTCTTATGACTATATATTTCATAAAATATTTAACTCCTTGATCCAAATATTATAGTTGAACATATTTTTACAATGTAAATTATTATAGAGATTAACTACAATAATACTCCAAGTGATTCTCATTACTCATTTAATTTTAGAGTGGAGTAAGGTGTCATATTTGTATAGAATGAAAAATCAATCCATTCATCTATGAAATATATGATATATAAGGGATATAAATACAATTAGATCGATGCTTAATCCAAATGGAATCATTACATCCTAGAAAATTATATACCAGTATCAATAATAAATCATGTAAATGTCAGACTTTTCTCCCAAATATGACAGTAACATGACTGAATATCAATTTTTTAGAACCTCCTCACCCCAGACAATTATTTATTTAGGTTAATAATATAAAAAATATGTTTTAATTTTTGATTTTTGAGATCCAAATTTCCCAATTTCGTTAATCAATATATTTTTTAAAACAATTTGTGATACTATGATGTTTTTAGATGAATTATATTCTGGATTTCAAAATCATGACATACATTATTTACTTAAAGTATAATGTAAATAATGTAATCTATATACAAGAACCTATATTTGGATCATAAAAACTATATTATGAATTATTCATAGTATATATTATTCCATCATAACCATAATACAGTTAGAAAACATTTATTATATGTCTCTCTTATTTTATTCAATCATTTATAACCCATGTTATTAAAATAACACCCAAAAATTATATTTTTATTTATACAAATTATAAAAAATATGGTCAAAACATTTGAATCATAAACTCAATAACACATCAATATGTGCTACTAATGTTTCATTTATATAAACACAAAATTATTAGATAGTGTATATAATGTGATAGATCTGTATATTTATGTGTAATAAACAAAATCACATTTTACATGTATCATTACCCCTCAATAATCTTCAAAATATGTAAGGGATATTCAATCTCCTATTTTGTTAATCTGAAAAAATGGCCATCATTAAATAAAAATTATCGTAATGATATCATAAAAATTATTATTTTTTAAAACATACAAAAAAATATTAATTAATCACATCCCTAGTACTCGTCTTTTTCAAACACTTCTATCATTGAATATTATCAACTACCATATCCCCTTTTAGGAAAAGTCTATGATTCAACCCAATTTTAAAAAATCCATATTATGTCAAAATGATATTAATTATTTTATTATACAGTTGTATCATTGAACTCATATATTTTAACAAGGATAATAGTAAAATATTCTTCCAATTTTTTAGTAAATGAAAATTAATTAAATGTAAAAAATATAAAAAAATAAACTCATAATACATGTGGGAGAGTAATAAATCCCAAAAATCCTAGGTTTTAAAATGAATCCATTATTAGGGTACTCGTTAAGATATTTTTTTCTTGTTCCCTTGATAAAACATTCTAAAATTTGATTGTTGAGATGTCCACCTTTGCATTAATGAAATCTAATTTTATTTATAGAAACCTTGGTTTTAACACAGAAAAACCATTGATATGAATATTTAACTCGAATATGATTATGTTTTGATTTGAAAAAAATAATATTAGTTTTATCATTGAATTTTTTAATATACTAATCTTATTTGGTGGTATGAGTGACTATTGATTTATTATACAATTTCCAGTAAACCAAAATATCTCTAATAAATAATGATAAAATAGATTTTGAATTTCTATCACAAAAATCACCTACTAAATATAAATTCATAAAACAAAAAATTTGAATAAAATTTTAAATTATTAGATATCAGTTTATTTTAATATTTTATCCTAATATAATATATAATGAATTTATATATTATATGAATCCATCAAATATTTTAAAATCCCAATACATAGGGTAATAATGTCTATAATATAAAATTTTGATTTCATCGACCATAAAAATTTAAAATCAACATTTTGACATATTTATTATTAACAGCCCATCTATCATTATCCGTGTTGAGTTTCATACTAATTGAGATGGTATTATATTCATCCATTGATGTTAAATTTATGAAATACATCAAAATAATATGAGAACCAATTTAATTTGATAAAAAATATATATATTTTAGTTGTTCCACTTGAAAATGCATGAAAAATGTCATCTCTCATATCAATTATATGAATGTATGTAACAACATTTGTGCTGAAAATTCTTCAATTAAATTTTCTAAAGATCCATTAAAATTATTTTTTCATAATAATCTTTCATAATACACATATTAGTTTTTATTTCATTTATATAAATATTTTTGTCATATTTTTTCCCATAAACAAATTTATATTATAAATAACATAGTTTAATAACACAATAATGGTAACTGATAAGAACCAAATAAAATTTTTATCCAATTTCACACTTTTATATTATCACTAATAATAATAAATATATCTGTTGAATTAATATATACCTTATTATCAGGTTCTTTATTTCCAAAATTGGCACATCGAACTGATTTTTAAAATCATGTAATTACATTGACATTACATCATAATTAAAATTTCATTAATTTAAATATATTAACATTGATACAATTTATCATAAAAATAAATTCCCACAATTTGATAATATTATTTAAAAGTTAATATACATTTTACCATGATAGTTATCCTTTCGCACTATGTTTATACCTAAAAAATAAATCCTTCGATATTCATAAACTATAGACATGACACTAATTTACATGTTTTTTATTCTTCATTTTATTTAATAGACATTTTATAGAAGAAATTAAGTCATGGTTTTTAATATAATATCCAACACATTCTGGTTTAACATGATAAACTAAAACCATGTGATTGAAATTCTAAAATGTACTCCATTTTTTATAAGTGTGACTGTTTTCCCCCTTATTATTTTATAACTATATATTTTTAATATCTTAAAAACAAATATCATCTTTTTTATATTCCTTAATCATCTCTACATATATAATAATGAGCATATGTTTTTTAAATACAACACACCAGTTTGGGTTATTACCAAAAAAATAATGTTTTCATCCTGGGACTCTTTAATGTCAACTAAAAATAGAAATGATATTCATTGAGACTATTGATTCATCAATACAATAACATCATCAATATTAAATTTCATATTAAATTTATCAATATAACTAAAAAATGTTTTTCCGCTCAGTGAATAACCATGATAAGATACCAAATAATCTTATTCATTGATCATAAGTCAATTATTTCTAATTATATTTATAAAGAATGTCTAATAAACAATTTTCTATTGTTTACGTTTGAATTCTATAAAAACCATTATTTATAAAGAATATTAACTTTAATTTTTTATTAATGAATTGGGTTGGATTATTATTAATTATTTTTATGTTTTGTAACAAAAAAACTGACGATATGTGCACCAATAGATCCATAATATCCATAATTTCCTGGTTATTTTTATTATTATTATATAGCCCATTTTTTGAGGAGTTTATGGAGATATATAATTATACATTCTTTTACTCTTCTCATTATATGTATGTAACACCCAATTTATGATTTTATATACATTATTAAATTCAATATTATTGAATGAGTGTACTATTTTCAAATAAAAATGTCTCCAATAGAATTTAAACATTTATTGAAGTATAATATAAGAATATAAATTGAAATATAAGATAAAAAATAAAAAATATTTTAATTTTTGTCGAATATTTTCATATACTAGTTCATTTTATTCTTCTAGGGGGACATACCAATGAGTTTATTAGTTTAAGTGACCATTGTTTATTGATCTATAGCAGTTTGATTCTTTAATATAGTATCATCTTCCACTGAAAAACATCAAAATAGTTTTCTTATATTGGTTTTAATACAAACTTTATCATAGAAAATCATAAAAAATAGGCTTTGTCATGTTCTTTTTTACCACATGTAGATACTCAATCTTCACATACATGGAAATTATATTAGTTATGTAGAATACATAATACATGACACAAACAAATTCCTAAAGACCGTATAAGTTTAGTTTCTTTGGAAAGTCAAAACATAATTTTTTATTCATGTTGTAAGATCTTCAACATCTCCCATAAAGATCTTCCAATTTTTTTCAACATTAAAAATTCAATATTTCCCTAGAAAAGAAAACCTATAAAGGGTGAAATAAAATGCTTAGTAATAGTAAAAATGAATAATATAAAACATTCCATCAACATTTGAATGTAAAAACAAGAAAATAATGTTTAAACATCAAAATGATAAGCATTGACATAAATCTTGGAAACACAAATGTCATGGATCATAAAGGAACATTATCCACCATATAATTAAATTTAAATAAAACAAGTAATTTAGAAAATTAATAAGCACATATATTGATTTCTATAGTATCCAAGGTATTGTTTCCAAAACCATCATAGAGTAAATAGTCCATTACTAAACAGGGTGTATGTGCCATTCTAGACATGTATTACTGAATCGGATTTCCATGCTCTTCTAGTCATGTCTATATCATGAGATATAAATAATTATCCAATTAATTAGATGGAGATATAGTTCCCACCCATCTCTTAATGAATTCTTACATGTTTCACAAAAAATTCATTCAACATAGCATAACCCATGAAATAAAAAGGGATTCTTAAAAATCCATTCATCCAAAAATAATCGATAAAAGATAATTGGACTTCATTAAAATAATTCCATCTTAAAACAATAAAATAAATTTAATAATAGGGATTTAAACAATACCATATATCATCTTCGATGGAAAATAATATCGATAAAACACATGACCTTAATTCCTCGGAAAAATATCCTTTCATCCTTAAAATGTTTTCTTTTGTCAAAATGTTATGCAGCATTAAAATAATAAAATATAGATTAAAATAAAAATCAAATAGAGTCAATTAATATTCATTGAAATATGGTGTTAATAAGACTTAAAAATTCGTTCATACCGTTAATGTTAAAAAACATTATCCTCGTACTTTTACCGGAAAATTTAAAATGTACCTTATATGGTAAACAAAAGAAAAATTCATTCCATACAATTTAGTAAAAGTCAAAAAAAGGATTAAAATGACTTTAATCATAAATATAATCATAGTAAAAAAAATTTGGAAACATGTTTATAAATCATGTACTTGGATTATAAATATATCCCCAGAATATAATTACGTATAATAATGCTCCGATAAAAATGAGATTGAAAATATATCCCTTTACTTAGGTTAGATTTCTTATATATGTGACAGAATTTCATATATAGTGAGTTTAAATATATTATTATCTTTTATAAAACCATAATAATATTTATGATATCATATATGATTCAGTTAAGACTTTATATTACCCGTTCATTTTTCAATTCCATGTTAAAGCCACGTTTTGGGTAATAATCATTTCATTTATCGTTCATTTTTTGAATTTTTATTCTTGATATTATGAATTATATCAAGTTTTAATTACTTACATAATGTTAAAAGTGATTATTATATTATATATATTATGTGTATAAATATATATATACTATATTGATGAAAGAAATAGAATACACCGTTAATGGAGACGGTATGCCTTACATACGCATGAATGTTGAATTCGTTTCCTTATAAAATTGAATGGAAGTAAGAAAATGAGATATATATATTTGTAAATATAGTAGAAATATTTTTCCATATATCTCATTATTATTTATTATATATACTTTATATTAAATCTTTAAGTGTTGATGCGGAGAATGAATTTCATCCAGCCACCGAGACGGTAAATCGTATAGACACCCATGTGATGTTATAGTTCCCATAATTGATGAATTGTATTGAAGTTTATGTTTTATAATATCTCATAATTAGTGTCATGTTATAATAATAATATATTGTTATTATTTCCCCCATTATATCCATCCATGTACGATGGTGGTAAAAACATATTACACCACAACATGAAGATGATAAGTCGTACGTACGCACTCCCGACGATTTAATTTTTCATAGGATTCATTCAAGGTGAAATATGATTATTTCATATTTATTATTAAATATCAGTATATGAGTGATATTGATGTTATTTAATTATAATACAACAACTAAAGATGATTATGATGAAGTAGAATGAAATGTGGAAAAATTGGTAGAAGATATTACATATTCCTCGACATGCCTCCTTTAAATTACCCCTTACTGGATAGAGATGGTCTTTTGACAAGACCATAACCTCTAAAATTTAGATATGGATGTTTAGATGTGAAATTGGAAGGGTTTGATCAAGAATAAAGACTCAAAATGGAGTTTTGATGATAGGGGGAGGTTCCCTTTTATAAGTGAGGAGAGGGACACTTTTAGAAATTCTTAATATATTAATTTATTATAAATTAAACATCAATTAAAAATTATAAAAATATTATTTAATTCTAATATAAGATTATTTTTGGTAAAATACCAATCATCCAATAATTTTGTGACATATTTTGAAAATTTTTGTAACCTCTTGTTTTTGGTTTTACCGTTATTTTACCCTTAATATTATTGTGATATCATATTATTTGCACATTGTGGGTACATTTAACTACCATATCATGTCAAATGACCTACAAAAATTTATTTATGAAAAATTTGTAATCATATTAACCATTGGGTAGAATCATATATTTTTAGTAATTTTCTACCATTTAATAAACTATTTTATGTTCTATGTTCTGAATTTTGTCAATTTTGTTCACTATTCATTCATGATTATTTTAAATTCATAAAATCCTGATTCCTTCATAAATAAGGATTTATATAAAATATAATTTATCAATACAGTCCATTAATTTTTTTATGACATAAAAATAACAATATTATATTTTGTTTAATATTTATGAATTCATTTATTTGAATCATTCATTAATGAGGTAATCAATACATCATAATTATGTCATAATGAAATTGATTTATCTAATGAATGAAAATCATAAATAATATACCATGATGTAAGAAAGAATATTTTCTTTCTAATGAATTTTTAGAGACACTGATATCCGTTATTTAACCCTTTAATAAAATTTATTTAGTAAAATATATTTGTTAGGATATAATTATCTTTATTTTAAATTAATTTTTATAAAATTTCAACATCACATCTATGTGAAAATATGGGGTAACAATATCAACCCATAGATTCCCATTGTTGGAGATATCACATCCAATTAGATTAGGACATGTGTTATGGTAGTGTAATATTATTATAATAGTATTCTGTTACTTTTATTTAATAGATTTATCATTTAACCATGGTAAATAATATAACTGCTGATGTTACAATTCAAATTTTAGAAAAATAAAAGGTAATTTACATAATTTGAAACTCTTGATTCCTAATATGGATTATATTTTTCCAAATTCAAAAAATCGAAGTAGTAGTAATTAATTTTAAATTAATTCCTATTGTCAAAATCAAAATGCGGGGTTTTATAGAGTAATAACTATAAAAATATTGACACGTGTTAATGTCCAATGTGCAATTGAAATTACATCCAATGAACAAAATTGGATTAAATTATAAAAATATGATTCGATTATACTTTAAATTTTATTAAAATAATAATATAAATGTATAAATAATTTAGATTAAAAGGTTGTTTTGAATTAAAATGAAGTATTTTTCACTAGTCATAAAAATATGCATTTTATCAGAAAAATAAAAAAATTTCATCCAAACTAAATTTTTATTTTCTTATTATAATGAATAAAGTTATTGTTTCAAATTGAACATATAGATGTGAGAGAAACTACATCTAAAATGGGTGTGCCATCAATATGTGACAAAACAACATTTTTGAAAAATACTTCTTTTATCTAAAAAATTGATTCTATTATCATATAATGTTATAGAAAATGTTTAACATGAATTTTATTTTTATATAATATTCATAATTTGGTTAATTTAATTAATAACGCCTAGTTTATATCCAATTAAATAATACGATTTTTATAATATATCATTGTTTGTTGAAGCTCAGTATCACGTGCAACGGATGCTAATGAGGAAGGTCACTCTTGCGTGTAACAGAATCCATGTCAGTGTTTTGAGTAATGAAATATTCCTTTGGTGTTGTGTTTAAAATTATCCAAACATATTTCATTTATACAATGATCGAAATCTATACACAATATTGCATGAAATGAGTTATGTCAAAAGAACATGAAATTATGTGTTGCAAAAACCAAGAATAGTATTGTGTATACTACAAGATAATAAAGTGTTGCATATAGAATAAGATAATCATAGTGTAGCTTACAAAACAAGGCATCAAATAAATTAAAAAGTATCTATCTCATAAAATCTCTGTTTGTTACTTTCAACCCCCCCTTAAAAAAAATTTCACCCTCGAAATTCTTCATGGTTATAAATGGTTTACTACTTGAAAGTATATTTTATGTAAACCCACACTATAAAAATAAATAAAAAACATTAATTTATTAAGGAATGTTATTAAAATAATGGTTTCCAAATTTATCTCATAATTGGGTTTCCACATAGGAGAACATAGGTGGGAGGTGAAAACAAAGATATCGAAGAAAAATATAAACATCAAGTACTGATGGATAGTGATGGAGAATTTGGGATGTATAAAGTTTACTACAATAAAACCATATAAACACTATGATTTTGGGGACCATATGATTCATTAGATAATAAGACTGTAGGATAACATTTTGTGTTATCAAGATCTTTTTCATAAAGATTAATTATTTTCCTAGAGAATAAATTATTAAATTATTTTGGTACAATATCAACGTTTTTGTGCCTTGAACAATTTCCACTTGAAGAATTATTTAATGAAATGAATTTGAATTTTTATCCATAATGTGTTAGAAGATCATTATATAGAATGATATGTCATTCGAAATGTATCAATATAAAGGTTTTCACTTGTAATCAAATACGAATAAGTCCACCTATAGTAATATATTACATTACTCAAACAAACATAAAATGAAAGATAAATTATTCAATCCATAATTGGATAACATTATAATCCTCCCAAAAAATAAAAATATATAACTTCAAAATTATCTGAACTAAATTTGTATAACATTTATCTCCCTTATCCCATTTGGTGGTAATTTTCTATCATATTCCAAATATTTGAATACCTTGATCAATTATTATATAAAAACATGATAATGACATGAATTAATATAAATCATTAGTGAAAAAATTCATTTTATAAAAATTAACTCATTACAAACACCAAAAAATACAAAAATAATCTACATAATCAAACCATGATATCACATTGTCCTTTTATCGACCATGAGCTCATTAAAACTATATAACATTTTATTGTCTCCTAGTACCTAAATTATGTTCATATCATGTGACTTCTAAAATTTTTTCAATTAAATTTTAGGGTTACCGGTACCATATAATTATTGAAATCCACAATAAACTAATACATCAATATTCCAATGATCAATAATACAATAAATGAGACTTCAGAACACTATTTTGGAATCCAATTAAATAAACACTTAATTTTTCCACCACTTTGTTTTCTTACTCAACATCACCAATGGAGATCACATGTTACTTCCCATTGTCTTTTTCCTTATGATTTTGTGGATATCGATGATCATTAACACTTGGATTATGCCTTAATTTATCATTGTTCCCCATTTCCTTGGAATTGTAGCATTGAAGTGATTGTTTTTCCTTCCCTGTAGTCTTTTGTCTATTCATATCACCAGAAACCTTTTTCCTATTATTTTGACAGTCAACTACATGATGACCTTATTTTCCAAACATTAATCATTTTATATCCCCTTTAATACAATCGCCACCATACTTCATTTCACAATATTAGAATATGGGAACATTCATCTTCTTTTCACCATTGTTTTGATATTTTACCATACAATCTATCTGTTGTTTCTAAACAAAACTATGGGATTGATATGTACCAACAACTTTTTGTTCCATCTATTTAGCCCAACACACTATCTATTCATATCTATTGATGTATTTTATGGCTAATTCCCATATAAGACATTGATTTAAGCCACTGAATAATTGATCAACATTACTTTTTATGTTGGATGATAAAGCCATAAACATACCTTGCATGCCTTGTAAAATTTACATAAAATGTACTGATAGATTCGTCATGATTTTGCTTATTCAAAAAATAAACTCATTTTTTATATTTGTTCGAAGAATATGAGGGATTTAGTTGTTGAAAAATAAGTTCTTCAACTAATCACATTCCAAGGAATCAATTTCATCTTGGGGCCCTGTATTTTAAATTAGAGTCCACCATTGGACTAATTCGCCTTCTCAAAGGTAATCCTGAAAAATGATTTTTTCATGTTCTGAATAGTGAAGGATTGAAAACATTTTTTCAATGGTATTTATCGATTGTTCTACAACAAGTTCATAAGAATTCTAACTGAATGATATTGGAAATTGTCTCATGAAGGACTCAATAGTATAGTTTTCCCTTATATACTCATATGGAAGCAAAAAATGATTTATAGCTTGTTTGAGTATAATAATAAAATTTTGGACTCTATATCCCTTAATATTTGGTTGTTCATATAGAAAATAATTTAATTTTCCATTGAATTGTCCACTAATGGGATCCATTTGGGTTTAATCCATTATCTAAACCCAAATAAAATAGTCTGAGGGGAAAAGGCATACTAGGAAAACAACATAATCATGGGGGAGTACATTCAATATATATCATTTTAAGATAAATCCTAGGATATTCAAGAATGTTATCATACTTCTTGTACTGTACCCTATACTTATACTTAAACATAAAGACATACGTAGACATACCATATAAATATCACTATGGATCTCACTAATGTTTTCACATCCTAATTTCCAAAGGATGTCTAAACACTCGCTCTGATACCAATAATAATGACCCAATCTTAACGTACATGGACATTAGATTAATTTTTCAGAATACATAATACACAACACAAATAAGTTTCTAACGACCATACTAATTTAGTGTCTTTGGAAACTCAGAACATATTCTTCTAATACTAGTGAATGTTCTTCAACATATCCTGTAATGATATTTCCATTTTGTTTTCCAACATAAATCATTTCATTATATAATTGGGAAAAGAGAACATAGGAATGGGAAGCCCAGATGCTACGTAAGGGTAAACATGTATATCACAAATCAATCCATGAACATTTGAATATTAAAACATGAACAAAATGTTTAAACATAAAAATCATAAGGAATGACATAAATCTTGGTAGTATATATGGCATGGATCATAAAAATCAATAACCTCGATAGAATATCATTTGAATAAAACATGAAATTTTGGAAAACTAATAATAACATATTTTGATTTCCATAGTATCCAAGGCATTTCTTCCATGACCATCGTAGTGGATAAAGTACAATACTGAACTGTGTTTACATGTTGTTCAAGCCATGTATTACCGAACTGGATTAACCTACCATTCCAGTCATGTATATCTCAGGAGATATAAATCATTACCCAATGCCTTTTAGGGTGATATAGGTCCCACCCATCTAATAATTTAATCATTCTTACATGTTCCAAAAAAACAAAAATCATTTATCATAGTATAACCCATGAAATAAAATGGGTTTATTAAACATCATTCCATCATGGAATAACCCATAAAAGATAAATGGACTTAATAAAAATAATTCAATCCTAGACCCAGTCAAATAGATGTAATATTAGGTATAAGGACACAACCCTATGTCACCAATATAATGACCCAACCTTAAAACATTATATAATCATTAATTAAATGAATACTTCACATTGAGTATCTTTTTAAGTTTAGATTTTTAGATAATTGGGCCATAATTATTATATTACATCACAAAATTACAAAATAGACAATTCTATTTAGTATCAATTTTTTCAAAAAAAATATAAACTCATAAAAAAGGGTCATGTCTAGTTCCATGTTCTAGATAGAATGAAATTACCTAGATCCCATCCTTGACCATATTCATCTTTAAGTCCTGTGAAAATCATTTAATAACATGGATGAGCATAAAAAGAACATTAAATGTTATATAACAAAGAATGGAAACATTAGTTCATCAATACATACACTAAATATGATCCTTAACATACCTAATGAAATTATTAGATTTATGAAATATTCATAGAAATAATAAATCATAAAGGTTTCATGTGGAATCTATAACATACTTTGGTTATAACTTTCACAACAACGTGTAAAGTTACATTTAGAATTCCCATCATAGTATATTCCCCAAGTTTCTTAGGAGAAATATTCATGTTTACCTCCACCATGTTACCTAATGAATTGGAGAGCTATCTCAAACTCACCATCACTAGGTTTATCACAGAACCACCCATATACATAAATAATTAAAAAGTGCCATAACATATTCATAACACATAAAACAAAGTTAAATAAAGGATATAATTGAAAAATTTCAATCAAAATATATCATTTAAATATATATACATAACATATCCATTATAAAAAACATTTTAAATACCAAAAAACCTAAAAGGGTATATGATATTTGGTTTCCTTTTAAAAACATTAATGCTAGTTAAGGAAGCTATAGATCAAACAATACTTATGATCGCAAATAAGGTTGTTGCCACAGCTTACGATAAAAAGAATAAATATATTTTTTCATTTAGTAAAATGTATCGTATCAAAGAATTCCCTTTGAATGCAAAGAAAATTCAATGGTGTTTGAACTCTGTATAAAATAATGTCATGATTAAAACAAAATATGCCTCAATGAAAGAATATCAAGATGAAGTGCATTACCCTGTGTCCGACATGACTCGATCATTCTTTAGTCTACTAAATAATTAAATAAGGAAAATTTATACTAGAATAAAAACATTTTTCATGTTTATTATTCCCTTTTTATCAATTATTACCTTTCTGTAACAATTAGTTAATTAGTTGAGTTCAAATTTGACATTTTGTCGATGTTCAGAAAATGAGTTAAAAATGAACTTGTTATAATTATAAATTGTCCATGTGGTCGAAATTTAATTATAAAAAGAATTATATTCATGATTTAGATTTAATATATGTCATATATATCAATTATATACTTGTATTTATAATAGTTCATCACATTTAGAGATAAGAAATGAAATGCACCGTTCATGGAGACGGTAACTCGCACGTACACATGAACGTTACATTCATTCCTATTTAATATTTAATGGAATAAAAACATAATGATACATAGGTATATTATAATTCCAATATAATATAATAAATAATTTCATTAAGTAAATCTTTTATACATTGAACATATGGCATGAACAAGTCATGTCACTTTGAGGGGGCGATAGTCCACACTACCTCAAATAAAATTAACATATTTACCCACTATGGAAACTATAAAGGTATTCAATAAATGAGAAATAAAGAATAATAGAAACAATATAAATATAATATATATCACATATAAATATATTTCCATCCTAATTTCCACCATAAGATGCGGTAGGAGAAAATTGAACAATCATCATTTCGTGAGTCGTTAGTTTTCCGTCTACTGAAACATTATGTTCTTTTCCCATTAGATGGAGGTGTGTGTAACTATAGTTAGAATAATTCTAAAAAAACAACCTAGTATATTAAGTATTCTGTTTTTATTACAAAATATAGGAATAAAAAGAGTTTATGGTGTTGGAGAATTAAAATAAAACAAAAGAACTTAAGAGAAGATGTTACATTAGAATCGGGTATCTCCCTTTTGTTTTAACCAAATGGTTTTATTAAATTGACTTATGTCAAAGGTAAGGCTCCTAGGAGGTTTATAGGGATATATTAAGATAAATTAGGCTGATGTTTTATGATCCAAGGGGCTCAAGAAGTGATAGGAATGGGTTCGAATTGAGGGATTTTTATAAGTAAGAGGAGGGGATCTTTAAGAATGTTTTGAAAATATTATTTTATTATAAACATAACCTCATTTTCAAAAGTAAAAAAACTCATTAATGTCTAATATAAGAAGAATTATATTCTAAATAAAATCATCCAATATGAATTGGATTGGTTTAGGTTATTATTTTAACATTTATAATCTTATTTATTTAAATAATCCATTACTAAGGTAAAAACTACATCATTATTATCTCATAAATATTTTTATTTATTTGATGACTAAAAAATTAAAAAAAATATCAAGATGTAGGAAATATTTTTATATTTCATATTAAAATTTATAGTCTAAGAGAGAAGTTATATGCCATGATGTAATAATTTATTTACTAAAAGATATATCTGAAACTAGTTTTTTTCTTTGCATTAAATTAATTAATCTAAAATTCCATTATCACAACCATTTGGTCCAATGGGTCCCAAAAACGACCTAAGGATTTAAATAGATGTAAATATATCAACATATATAATTAGGACACTTGTTAGTTTAATTTTATATTATTCTAATAATATTTTTTACCCTTATTAAGCAAATTTAACTTTTAACCATGGTAAAAAAACTTTTTACTGAAGTAAATATTCATAATTCCTAAAAAAAGATACATATTTAAAAAAAACTTTCCTCCGGATTCCATATATGGAATTCATTTTTTCAAATTCAAACCACATAAGTGGATGAATTTTTTTGATTAATTTCTTCTTTGAAAACAAAAAGCGTGTTTTTATGAAATAATAACTATCAAAGGATTGAAAATTGCCCGAATGGCCCGAAGGACTTATTTTTTATTTTATTATGGATAATCCCCCAATTAAGGGTTGAAGGGGAACCTGTACATGACCCTTAGTCCCAAGACACAAGGCCTGGAAAACCCACAATACATGACCTGAAGGCCCAGAGGCATACCATGCCCAATACATGACCTATAGTCCCAGCCCACTTGAACTTCCCCTCCCCAGATTTATGTGTCATTGATAACCTTGCTCCCCACCTTGCATTGCTGATCGGATAGCATTGCCCCATAAAAAGCTACATGGTGCCTGGTCCCAATGGCGGCTGTCATACCCTCTCATTCTTCCAATCTGGTTAGCTCTGCATCTGTTGGCTACTACTCCTATTGCACTGATCCCCTTTTGGGGTTTGGAATTAACTATCATTTAAAATAACAATATTATTATTTTTCATGATAACTAAATGTTCTATTAAATGTATGATTTCAATGAAACCTATTTTTGTGTATCTTGTATTCTATATAACATAGCATCCCTTTTAAATTTAAATTAAAATTTATATCACAAATATTAATATATATAAAAATGTATTATTCTTTATTTACCTGGGATGTTACATACTTCCCCCTTTTTGGAATTTCATCCCCGTAATTCTATTCATATAAAAAATAAGTGGGGGTATTTACCCCTCATATAATTTTCAATTTCCCACATTGCCTCTTCAAACATATGGTTTTTCCTCAAATTCTTTAATGGATAATTACCTTATTCCAAAATAGTTACTCTCTATGGTCAAGAATCTGGACCGAATGGTCCTCTTAAGAGATAATCTATTCCAACTGTACTACCTCTAGGTTCAAAACATGAGTTGGATCCTTTATATACTTACTCAACATTGAAACATGAAAAACACAGTGTACCTAGGATAAACCTGGAGGTAAATCCACTAGGTATGCAACTGATCCAACTTTATCCAGGATTTCATATGGTCCAATGATCCTCATACTCAACTTTCCATTCTTAACTATGAAGAAAGGACTCTAAATTTCCAAAATCATTCCTAAAATTACATCCCCCACACAATTTAATGATGATATTATCGAAAAATTCCAAATATTTGATAACCAAAAAAAATAATAAAGAAAACATTAATACCTAAAAATACATAAATAATTATTATCATAATATAATTATACATCACATTATTATTATAACATAATTATTATATCAAAAAAATAAATAAATAAATTATTCTACATAATCCAAAGTTACAACATATGTTTGACCTTGATACATTTTCTTCTTCTATGATACATTTCCCGGACACTCTGGACAATCATTTGAAATTTTTCTCATCTCTTTATAATTAAAACATTTCACATTTACATCTTATTTCATTCCCTTGAAATCACAATCCTAGTGACCTTTATCTCAATACTTGTGAAAAACTATCATTCTTTTTAGTACAGTACCGCAGTGAATCTTCACACAATAATCACATTAGAAAAAATTCATTCTTCATATTTTTCTCTTTATCCATCACATTATACATCATCTACTTCTTCTATTTCTTTCCCTTTAATTAATAATATTTATAAAATGATTTTTATTTCTTTCTTGAACATGATAATGTATATTCATAAGATGATAATGATTTTGAGACCAAAGACTTTAGGAGAAATTCATTTAACCCATCCTTCCAATGATTAATAATATTTATTGGGTTACATATATAATCTGTAAAATTATTTTCAATCCTTGTAATGTCTTCCTCATTCTATGCTTTATTCTCATCCTTATTTTCCACTCATATTAATGAATTGTCTTTCCATATCTACTCCCTATTAATGAGGTAAATACATTTAAATTAATTTTTTTTACAATACTTCCATTCCCTAATTTAAATTTATTCATCCTATTTTGAGTTTTGAAATAGTGGAAACATTGATTGGAATATCCTAAGAGAAAATAAACTGGCATGAAAACGTTTTCCATTTTGGTGCGCTACAAAAAATAAAATGGATTCTATAAGTAACTTATTCATTTCTCAAATACAAATGGATTTATATTCCCATTCAAGGTTGGAGGTAGATTTATAACGTAGAGTTCTTACCTTCAACCTCTAATTTATAGATCAGGATGCTCTATATGGGTAAGGGAGTTATTCATAATTTGAGTAATGTGTATAAGTATAGTTATATGTTAATAACCACTAGTTGTATCTCCAACTCCATAGTAATTATATTGTATTGGGGGGAAATCCTTACATAAATTGGGTTCATTTATAAGGTTTCCATTCCTTCCACTACGCACCATTTGTAAAATATTTCATATACAATATTGGATTATATAAAAATGTATAATAAAAATTTAAAAAACATTCTTGACATAAATTGAAATTATTATTCATTTCTAACTCAATATCCTTAATATTGTTTCATTATGGACATATTTACTCATTAAAATTTCATAATGGTCTGTAAACAAAATATAATTTAGAGGTCTATAGGATAATCAAACGTAGTGCATAGTAAAGCATGCTATCATGTACCAGTTTACCCTGAGTCTAGCATATAACACCCTATTGAACGTGTTATTAATATGTATAGCTATTCCAGAACCACTTCCCCTTATAGTATATAAAAGTTGGTGTATTATCTAGGAATAACCAAATAATCCCTGCATTACAAAAATGTTAGGTGATATTATATAATTATCCTCTAATTATAACATAGGGATATATATTTCCACATCTATGTCTTATATATCTAAATTCCAGGGTTGTTTCAAATGTTATTTAATATGAACTGTACAACCCATACCCCAAGAGCCTAGATCCAATGCACTATTTTAATACATTAGCATGATTACATGTAATTACCTTTTAAAGGAATAATTAATTTAGTAATCATGGATAATAAATTAGATATATAATCATTTCATTGCAATTAAACACATGAAAAAAAACAAAGACATTACTTTGAGAATGCAATTATTTTCCTAGATTAACCCGGTATATCAGTCGTAATAAACATCTTGGAATCATGGGAAAGTACAACATAATAAAAGAAAGATATCAAATACTCAAAATGGTAATCAATACAAGAAATGATTTCATAAATAAAAATAAACGTTTAATACAAGGTATAACACTAAAACACAATCCTTTTAAACATAATCTTTATCATAATATAGAGAGAATAAATCAACATATTACATTTAAATTTTAACATGGATGTTCTACTAGTCAAATAATCACATATAATATCAAAAACTATTATCATAATAAGGTAATGAAAAATTTCTGACATCACAACCATACCATCAAGTTTCCATGCCACGATTATCCATTAATTGGTAAAAACCCAAAATAGTTTGTCTCACAAGACCTGCTGATGTTTTGAGGGGATATAGAGGGAATCACCCATAATTTACTAAGACTAATTAATTACTCATATGAAAATGGTGATACATACCAAATATAATTTATTTTATTAAAACTAGAAAAATAAATATAATACATTAACCATAATTAATGAATGGTATCAAAATAGACCATTCATTGTCAAACTAATTATAAACTATTCAATTAAATATGATATATTTTATTATAATAAAACAACTTAAATTAAGCATAAATTCCAATAAACAATGTTGTCATTGATAAAAATGTTATTAATTAAATCATTTATTTTTTCGTTAGTGAAATGTCCCATTTTATTGAAAATAGTTATTTGAAATTCCATAGAATTTATCAGAGAAAATATTCAAATTGAAATTATTGTGAATTATTGTAATGGAAGGTTTAAAATTTTAAGGCTTCGTGATGGAGGAAAAATACACTAATTCCATATAAGTTAAAAAACATTCATCACGTACATTGTCGAAAAAGTCATACAATGTACATTGTAAATAAAAATCACAAAAATAATCCATTTATAAAATAAATCAAGGGTGAAAATGTATTTTAAAATTTTAAATGTATTGTAAAAAGGTTTTTAAATAAGATTCTATGAATTATTTACATTGATAATAAATATGTCCCTGTATATATTTAAAAACATACAATCTCTAATAATATAGAGATTGTGAAATTAACCGTTAACATGTAATTTCTATTAGCCAAGTGTGCATTACCCTCATTATTAATTTTTATTAACTTTCATTAAATTATAACTAGAATATATAAATAGTTATGATATAATATACACTCCTCTTATATTGTTTTGTTAATAATATTTTATTATAACCATTTTCTGGGTTTTAACTGCTTCATTTTTAGATGCATGCATTTCTTGGGTAAATCATGTTTTTAATATATAAGATATATGTTAATAGAATTGAGAATGATATTATGTTTATAAATTTTATATATACTTATATTATACAGTTTTATAATCGTTGTTTAATGGATAACGCGGAGAATAGATCTTATCGCACTGTGGAGAACGTAGGTCGTACGTACGCACAAGTGATTATATCATTCCATTAATGCTTAAATGGTATAGAATTTGATGGTATTTTAATTAAAATGACTCATTATAATTTAATATTAATTATTTATATCCTTTATATTAATTTTTATACACATCTCAATAAGTATAGATGAAAAGTAGTTTACACAATGGGGTGGAGATAGTTTGTCGTACGTACACATTAATTGTAATAGTATTTTTCATAGGATGGGTAGAATAAATAATATCATTGTAAAATAATCATAGTAAAAGATCTTAATATGTTATATTCAAGATTTTTTTATTTATTATCAATACAATTTAGTAAAATAAAGTAGAATAAGAAAAGATCTTTGAAAGTATCGATAAAACATTTACCCCTTCCGCAGGTTTCTCCTTTTGATGTGAAAAAAATGACTCCTTAAGTTGGCATTATACACTTAGAATGGACCTTAGGATAAATTAAGGCATTTTGGTTGGATAAATATATAGGTTTTGTTTGAGTATTATTTCATTATAGGTGTGAATAAAAGAGAAGTATGGATTCAATTTTTAATATAAGGGAGGGGCACACGAGGAAACTCCAAAACTAATAGTTTATTATAAATTGATTCTCAATTATAAATATCTCCAAAGTTACTTATTCTGATAATAATATGATGATGGGTTGAAATAATAAAAACCAATAAAAATTAGACATGTTTTTATTTTATATTAAATATTATCATTCTTTTATCCCTATTTCATCTATTTATTTTAATTGTAAGAAAAATATTATAAATAATAAAATTTTATAAATAATTATTTATGTTTTGTAAATATTTCATAGGAAGACAATATATGGAATTTTAGACCTTATAATTTTCCATTTTAAATATTTTTATATTTTTATATTATTTAAATAAGTTAATGACATATTATTTCTATAAAATATCATATTGTTTTTTACAGTGTTCATTTCATTGAGAATAAATAAAATTGAAAAAAAATTATACATTATTAAAAAAATTAATATATAATCACCATTTCAAAGTCAAAAATTTAATTCATTAATATCTTTAATTAATTCAAATTGTATTTATTATAATATTTTAAATATCATTTATTTGATATTTCTATTAATAAAATAATTTCAATTTCCCTATTGTGTTATTATTAATTATGATTATTCAATCTAAAAAATTTATAAATAAATTAAAGTGATATATATAATATTTTTATCTTTGTATATAATTTTTATCATTTAATTTATGACATGCTTATCTTTGTGTTAAAATTATTATATTTATAAGAAATTATTGTGATGAATTTTGTCACATTCACGGATTTTAATAATATCTATTTTCCAAATTTGTAAAAGTGTCCATTAAATTATTATAATTTGAATAAAAGATTAGAAGTGTCATATTTCATTATCCAATATAATTTTTAATAGTTTTATGGTGATTTGGTAATATTATGTATAAATTTAATTATATTATTTACCCTTAATCGTGGTAATAAAAAATTACCATTGTTACATCAAATAATGTTAAAAGCATAAAGATTGATATTTACGTTCATTTGAACCACTTCTTCCAAATATGGAATCTATTATACTAAAATAAAAAATAGAAGATAATATCAACCCCATTAATGGAATGAGGAAACATGTTTTAAACAAATAAAAACCACCAATAGATTGACATGTGTTTATATCTAATTTTTACGTTATAAAAACTCCAATTAAAATCATTACAATAAATGAAAAAATATATAAAATATTTTTTCATTAAATCTAATAATATGTATAACATTAATATATAAATTATTTCAATGAAAAAAGTTTTTTTAAACTAAAATTTGTATTTTTTCAATATTAATTAAAATATTAGAGTAATAAAAAAATACAAAAAAATGTTCCTTTATAAATTTTGATATTAATAATTTAAATTAGAATATTATTTTGTCAAATTCAATATATAAAAGTCTTAAATATTTGATATAAAATTGGTTCTTCATTTAATTGAGTTAAATTTATTTTAAAAAAAATCTCCTTAAATGAATAGAGTTTGATTAATTCTTATCATAAGCCTATAAAATCATTTTAATGAACATTAAAACATTTTTTGAAATATATAATATTTAATTTTTATAATTCAGTTTATAATATTCATTCCTACCAATTTAATAGTACAATTATAACTATAATGATAAAATAATGATATTTTATTATATATCATTATTAATTTAAACATGGTGTTGTATGAATCATATGATACCAATGAGAATAAATAAAATAATAAATAATGAAAAATCATGGGGGGATAAAAATGATGAATTCAATGGATATATTAGCGCATTTATATATGAGTATAGGTAGGTGATGTTGCATACTTGGGGGATTCTAATGCACTAAATTTATCCTACAGGTATATTTATTACATTGATCCATAAAATAATCTGTTTTTTCCCATTCTAGGACACTAATATAAAATTTCAGATCATAGAAGATTTTAGTTGTTGATGCGTGAACATAACATTGATAAGGATGGAAATATTTTATCTATAATATCTATATGGAGATTTTCATGTCAATATATTTCCTAAAATAAAGGATTGCCTTGGTGGATTGAGACAACTAATTGATCATCTCCCCACTTTATATAACATTTGGGGTGTGTTTATTATGGAACCCATGGTTACACTTATTCAATAAACTCATGTATATATGTGGTAATTATAACATTATATAAAAATATCATTAAATAATCTTCAAATACCTCAAAAAATAATTTTAATTAAGTGTCTCATCATGTCCCATTCCTTTCTAGAGCATTTCAATGAATTTAATGAAAATATCATGATGATATCATTAGTAAGAGAAAAAATCATTCAAGGTGTATAGGAATGTTAAAAATCATATTATTAAAATTATTTCACTAATACTCTTTTAATGATATTAAAATACTATTGATATAATATATAAATTTTTATTTATTGAAAAGTTTATATCAAAAAATTATCACTAATGTGGTAGAACCACTAATATTTATGATAATTCTTGAACACTTCTTGCTCATGTTCACCGTATGAATAGTTTATTTCATGTTATAATTTTTTTTTGAGATCCATAATCCCCCATATCATTACCCCTCATAAGAACATAACCCAATCCCATGTATGATTCCTCATAATATACTCGATATCCCTTTATAGGTAAAAATAATTATTTGAGATGTTGTTAATCATCATTTCAGTTCATCAAAGCAATCATGATGTCAAAGACTCAATATAAATTTTAAAAACATTCATGTTTTGTAGTTAAAAGGTGATATAATCATAGAGAAATATTTTAAAAAAACTAATTTTTACTGGTTAAACATTAAATGATTCATATGTCAATGATACTCCATATATATGAAAAATATATTAAATTTACTACATTATCCTAATCAACCAAAATTAAATTTTTATGACTATATAATTCATATAAAATTTAACTCCTTGATCCAAATATTATAGTTGAACATATTTTCATAATTTAAATTATTATAGAGATTAAATATAATAATACTCTTAGTTATTGTCATTACGCATTTAATTTTAGATTTGACTAAGATGACGTATTTGTATATCATGAAAAGTCAATCCAGTCATTGGTGAACTATATGATATATAAGGGATATAAAAACTATTAGATCAATGCTTAATCCAAATGGAATCATTACATACTAAAAATTTATATACTAACATCAATAATAAATCATGTAAATATCAGACTTTCCTCCCAAATATGACAGTTTCATGACTGAATATCATCTTTTTTAGAACCTCATCACCCCATACAATTAATTATTGAGGTTAATAATATAAAAAATATGTTTTAATATTTGATTTTTGAGAACCAAATTTCCCAATTTCGTTAATCAAAACATTTTTTAAAACAATTTGAGATACTATGATATTTTGAGATGAATGCTATTCTGGATTACTAAATCATGACATAGTTTATTTACTTAATGTATAATGTAAATAATGTAATCTATATCCTAGAACCAATATTTGGATCATAGAATCTATATTTTGAATTATTCATAGTGTATATTATGGCATCGTAACAAAAATATAGTTAGAACACATGTATTATATGTCTCTCTTATTTTATTCCATCATTTATAACCCATGTTAAAAACAATTACACATAAAAATATATATTGATTTAAACTAATCATAAAAAACATGGTTAATACATTTGAATCATAAACTCAATAACAAATCAATAGTGTACTAATAACGTTTCATTTATACGAACACCACATTATTCGATAGTTTATAGATTGTGATAGAACTACATATTTATGTGTAATAAACAAAATCACATTTTACATGTATCATTACCACTCAATGAAGTTCAAAATACCTAAGGTATATTCAATCTCTAATTTTGTTTTTTTTTGAAAAAATGGCCATCATTAAATACAAACTATCATAATTATATCATAAAAATGTATTATTTGTTAGCACATCCAAAAAAATATTAATTAATCACATCCCTAGTACTCGCCTTTTTCAAACACTTTTCTCATTGAATTTTATCAACTCACATATCCCCTTTTAGGACAAGACTATGATCATACCCAATTTTAAAAAATCCATATTAAGTCACAATGATATTAATTATTTAATTATCCATTTATATCATGGAACTCATATATTTTTACAAGGACAATAGTCAAATATTCTTCCAATTTTTTAGTAAATGAAAATTAATTAAATGTGAAAAATATAAAAAAATAAACTCATAATACAGGTGGGAGGGTAATAAATCCCAAAAATCCTAGGTTATAAAATGAATATATTATTAGGGTATTCATTAAGATATTTTGTTCTTGTTCCGTTTATAAAACATACTTAAATTTGAGTTTTGAGCTATCCACCTTATCATTATTGAAATCTAATTTTATTTATAGGAACCTTGGTTGTCACACCTAAAAAACATTGATATAAATATTTAACTCGAATATGATTATGTTTTAATTTCAAAAAAATAATATCAGTTTTATCATGGAATTTTCTAATATACTAATCTTATTTGATGGTATGAGTGACTATTGATTTATTATATGAGTTCCAATAAACAAAAATTTCTCTAATAAAGAATGATAAGTTGGATTTTGAATTTCTATCACCAAAATCACGTACGAAATATACATTCATAAAACCTAAAATTTGAATAAAATTTTAAATTATTATATATCAGTTTATTTTAATATTTTAACATAATTTAATATATAATGAATTTTCATATTATATGAATCCTTCAAATATTTTGAAATTCCAAAACATACGATATTAATGTCTATAATATAAAATTTTGATTTCACCCACCATAAAAATTTCAAATCAATATTTTGACATATTTCGTGTCTACACCTCATATATCATTATCCTTGGAGAGTTTAATACCAATTTAGATGGTATTATATTCATCTATTGGTGTTAAAATTATAAAATACTTCAAAAAAATATGAGATCAAATTTAATATGATAATAAAAATCTGTATTTTAGTTGTTCCACTTGAAAACGCGTGCAAAATGTCATATCTCGGATCAATTATATGAATGTATGTTATAACATTTGTGATGAAAATTCATCAATTGAATTTTCTGAATATGCATAGAAAATATTTTTTCATCATAATCTATTATAATATATATAATAGTGTTTATTTCATTGATATAAATATTTTTGTCAAATTTTTTCCCATAAAAATTTTTTAATTAAAAATAACAGAGTTCAATAACACAATGATGGTACCTGATAAGCACCAAACAATTTTTCATCCAATTTCACACTTTTATATTATCACTGATAATAATAAATCCATCTGGTGAATTAATATATACCCCACTATCAGGTTATTTATTCATAAATTGTTACGTTGAACCGATTTTTAAAATCATGTAATTACATTGAATTTACATCATAATAAAAATTTCATAAATTTAAATATATTAAAACCGATACAATTTATCATAAAAATCAATTCCCATGACTTGAAAATATTATTTTAAATTTTAATATACATGTTACCATGATAGTTATCCTTTCGCACTATGTTTATACCTAAAAAATAAACCCTTCCATATTCAAAACCTAGAGACATGACACTAATTGACATTTTTATTATTATTCTTTTTATTTAATTGATATTTTATAGAAGAAATTAAGTCATGGTATTTAAAATAATATCCAACAAATTCTGGTTTAGCATGATAAACTAAGGGCACATGATTAAAGTTAACAAATGTACTCCATTTTTTATATGTGTGACTATTTTCCCCATTATTATTTTATAACTATATATTTTTAAAATCATGAAAACAAATATCATCTTTTTTCTATACCTTACTCATCTATACTTATATAAGAATGAGAATATGTTTTTTTTAAATACAACACACCGATTTGTGTTATTACCAAAAAATTAATGTTTTTATCATGGGACTCTTTAATCTAAACTAAAAATAGAAATGATATTCATTGAGACTAATGATTCATCAATGCAATAACATCATCAATATTAAATTTCATCTTCAATTTATCAATATAACAAAAAATGTTTTTCTGCTGGGTGAATAAGCATGATAAGATAACAAATCATCTTATTCATTGATCAAAACTCAATTATTTATAATTATATTTATAAATAAATGATTAATAAACATTTTTCTATTGTTTACATTTGAATTCTACAAAAACAATTATTTATAAAGAATATTAACTTTATTTTTTAATTAATTAATTTACTTGGATGATTAGTAATTATTTTTATGTTTTTTATCTAAAAAACTGATGATATGTGCTCCAATAGATCCATAATTTCCATAATTTCATGGTTATTTTTATTATTATTATATAGCCCATTTTTTGAGGAGTGTATAGAGTTCTATACTTATATATTCTTTTACACTTATCAATATATGTCTGGAACACCCAATTTATGATTTTAGATACATAATCAATTTCAATATTCTTGGTAAAGTGTACTATTTTCTAATAAAAATATCTCTAAATGAATTTATACATTTATTGACGTATAATTTAAGAATAAATAATGAAATATAAGATATAAAAGATAAAATATTTTAAATTTTTTCAAATATTTTCCTATACTAGTTTATTTCATTATTCTAGGGGGGACATACCAATGAGTTTATTAGTTCAGGTGTCAATTTTTTATTGATCTATAACATTTTGAGTCTTTAATTTAGTATCATCTACCATGGAAGAACATCAAAAATAGTTTATCTTATATCGGTTTTAATAAAAAAATTATTGTAAAAAATCATAACAAATAGGTTTTTTATGTTCTTTTATACCACATGTAGATACCCAAGCTTCAAATACATGGACATTATATTACTTTTGTGGAATATATATTACATGACACAAAAAAATCTTAAAGACTGTATAAATTTAGTTTCTTTGGAAAGTCAAAACATAATTTTCTAATCATGTTGTAAGTTCTTCAGTGTCTCTTACAAAGATCTTCCCATTTTGTTTTCCAACATAAAATATTCTATAATTCCTAGGGAAAATAAAACCTATAAAGGGTGAAATCAAATTCTCAGTAAGGGTAAACATGATTAATATAAAACAATCCATAGTCATTTGATTGTAAAAACATCAACATAATGTTTAAACATCAAAATAATGAGCATTTGCATAAATCTTGGTAGCACATATAACATGGATCATAACCGAAAATTATCCACTATAGAATTAAATTGACATAAAACATGTAATTTAGAAAACTAATAAGCACATATATTGATTTCCATAGTATCCAAGGCATTGTTTCCAAAACCATCATAGTGGAAAAAGTCCATTACTAAACATGGTGTACATGAGATTCTAGCCATGTATTATTTAACCAGATTTACATGTTTTTCTAGTCATGTCTATATCATGAGATATAAATATTTATTCAATTTATTAGAGGGAAATATATTTCCCACCCATCTCTTAATGAAATCATTCTTATATGTTTCACAAAACAATCATTCAACATAGCATAACCCAGGAAATAAAAGGGATTCTTAAAAATCCTTTCATCCTAAAATAATGGATAAAAGATAATTTGACATCATTAAAATAATTCCATACTAAAAACGATAAAATAAATTTAATAAATGGGATATAAACAATACCATATTTCATATTAGATGGAAAATAATATCGATAAATCACATGACCTTAATTCCTCATAAAATTATCCTTTCTTCCTTAAAAATGTTTTCTTTTGTCAAAATTTCATGCAATTTTAAACGAAGAAAATTTAGTTTAAAATAAACATAAAATAGATTCAATGATTCTTCATGGAAATAACGGTTTAATAAGATATAAATATTTGTTCATATCGTAAAAGTTAAAAAAACAATATCCTATTACATTTAGGGGAAAAGATAAAATGTACCTCATATGGTAAAAAAAGAAAAATTTATTCCATACCATGTAGTAACAGTCAAAAAAGGAATAAATTACTTTAACATAAAATATAATTGTAGTAAAAATTTTATGGAAACATTTTTATAAAACATGTACTTGGATTATAAATATATCCCCAAAAAATAATTACTTATAAAAATTCTCAGTTAAAAATGAGATTGCAAATATATCCCTTGCCTTTGGTGAGATTTCTTATATATGTGTCTGAATTTACTATATAGTGGGTTTAAATATATTATTATCTTTTACAAAACCATAATATATTTTTGATATCATATATTATTCAGTTAAGACTTTATATTACCCGTTCATTTTTCAATTCCATGTTAAAGCACATTTTGGGTAATAATAGTTTCATTTGTCGTTTGTGTTTTGAATTTTTATTCTTGATATTATGAATTATATCATTTTTTAATTACATACATAATGTTATACATGATTTATATATTTTTTATATTATGTATATATATATACTATATGATGAATGAAATGGAATACACCGTTAATGGAGACGGTAGGCCGTACATACGCATGAATGTCGAATTCATTTCCTTATAAAAATGAATATAAGTAAGAAAATGATATATATATATGTGTGTGTGTGTAAATATAGTAAAATTATTTTTTAATATATTTCATTATTTATTATATATACTTTCTAGTCATTCTTAAAGTGTTGATGTGGAGAATGAATTTTATCCAGCCACCTAGACGGAATGTCATATGGACGTACATGCGATGTTATAGTTCCCATAATTGTTGTATATTATTGATGTTTATCTTTTATAATATCTCAGAATTAGTGTCATGTTAAAATAATCATATATTGTTATTATTTCCCCCATTATACCCATCCATGTAAGATGGTGGTAAAAATAGATTACACCACAACATGGAGATGATATGTCATACGTACGCACTCCCGAAGATTTAATTTTTCATAGGATTAATTGAAGGTGAAATGTGTTTATTTAAAATTTATAATAAAATATTAGTATATGAGTGATACTGATATTATTGAATTATAAGACAACAACTAAAGAAGTCTATATTGAAGTAGAATGAAATGTGGAAAAATTGGTACAAGATATTACATATTCCTCGACATGCCTCCTTTAAATTACCTCTTAAGGGATAAATATGGTCTTTTGACAAGTCCATATCCTCTAGAATTTAGCTTGGGAAGTTTATGTGTGAAATTTTTAGGGTTTGTTCAAGCATAAAGACTCAAAATGAACTTTAGATGAGACGGAGGTGGTGCCCTTTTATAAATGAGGAGAGGGACACTCTAGGAAATTCTGAAAACATTTATTTATTATAAATTTAACTTCAAATAAAAATGGTAAAATTAATATTTACTACTAAAATAAGATTATTTTTGGTCAAATACCAATCATCCCATAATTTTTTGACATTTTTACAAATTCTTGTAACCTTTTCTTTTTGGTTTTACAGTTATTTTACCCTTAATATTATTGTGATATCATATTATATGCACATTGTGGGCTAATTTAACAACCATATCATGTCAAACGACCAAGAAAATTTTATTTACGTCAAATTTGGAATCATATTAACAATTTGGTAGAATATCATATTTTTATAATTTTCTATCATTTAATAAACTATTTTATGTTCTATGTTCTGAATTTTGTCAATTTTGTGAACTATTAATACATGATTTTTTTTAAATTACTAAAATCCTAATTCCTTCATAAATAAGGATTTAAATCAAATATAATTTGTCAATGTAGTCCATTAATTTTTTTTGACATAAAAATAGAAAAATTATTTTTTGTTTAATATTTATTAATTCATTTATTTGAAACATTCATTAAGGAGGTAATCAATACATCATAATTGTTTCATAAGGAAATAGATTTGTCTATTAAATGAAAATAATAAGTAAAATACCATGAATTAGGAAAGAATATTTTATTTATAATGAATATTTATAGACACTGATATCAGGTATTAAACGCCATATTAAAATTGATTTAGTAAAAGATATTTGTTTAGGATATATTTATCTTTATTTTAAATTAATTTTTATAATTTTTCAACTTCACATCGATGTGAATATATGGGGTAATAATATACCCCTAAGGATTCCAATGGTCAAAGATATCATATCTAATTGGTTTAGTACATGTGTTATGGTAGTGTAATATTATTATAATAGTATTCTGTTACTTTTATTTAACAGATATATCATTTAAATATGGTAAATAATATAATTACTAATGTTACAATTAAAATTTTCTAAAAAAATGGAAATTTACATTATTTGAAACTCTTGTTTCTGAATATGGAATCTATTTTTCAAAATTCATAAAATAAAAGTTTCAATAATTAATTTTAAATTAATTCCCATTGTCAAAACCAAAAAGCGTGTTTTTATTAAGTAATAACTATAAAAATATTGACATGTGTTTATGTCCAATGTGAAATTGAAATTACATCTAATGAACAAAATTGGATTAAATTATAAAAATATAATCCAATTGTACATTAAAACTGATAAAAATAATAATATAAATATATAAATATATTAGATTAAAAGGAAGTTTTGAATTAAAATATAGTATTTTTCACTATTCATAAAAATATGCATTTTATCAGAAAAATACAAAAATTTCATCCAAACTAAATTTTTATGTTCTTATTCTAATGAATAAAGATATTTTGTCAAATTGAACATATAAATGTGAAAGAAACTACATTTAAAATGGGTTCTCCATCAATAGGTGACAAAACTACATTTTTGAAAAATACTACTTTTATATAAAAAATTGATTCTATTATCATATAATATTATAGAAAATGTATAACATGAATTGTATTTTTATATAATATTCAAATATTAGTTAATTCTATTAATAACGGCTAGTTTATATCCAATTAAATAATACTATTTTTATAATATATCAGTGTTTACTGAAGCTCGGTTTCGTGTGCAATGGATTTTATTGGTCATAAAGATTAATTATTTTCCGGGAGAATAAATTCTTAAAATATTTTGGTTCAATCTCAACGTTGTTCGTGCCTTGAACAATTTCCACATCAAAAATTATTTAAGGAAATGAATTTGAATTTTTATCCATAATGTGTTAGAAGATCATGCTATAGAATGATATGGCATTCCAAATGTATCAATAAAAAGTGTTTCACTTGTAATAAAATATGAATAAGTCCACCTATAGTAATATAATACATTACTCAAACAAAAATATAATGGAAGATAAATTATACTATACATAATTGTATAACATTACAATCCTCCAAAAAAAATAAAAATATATAACTTCAGAAAGATCCGAACTATGTCGACATAACATTTATCTCCCATATCTCATTTGGTAGCCATTTTATATCATATTCCAAATATTTGAATACCTTGATCAAGTATTCTATCGAAACATGATAATGACATGAATTAATATAAATCCTCAGTGTGAACATTCATTTTGTAAAAAATAACTCGTAAAAACACCAAAAATACAAAAATAATCTACCTAATCAAACAATGATATCACAACTTCCTTTTATCGGTCATGAGCTCATTAATACTATATAACATTTCATTGTATCCTTGTACCTAAATTATGTTCATATCACATGATTTCTAAAATTATTTCAATCAAATTTTAGGGTAACTGGTACCATATAATTATTGAAATCAACAATAAACCAATACATCAATATTCCAATGTTCCATAATACAATAAATGATACTCCACAATAAAATTTTTCAATCCCATTACATAAACACTTTATTATTCCACCTCTTCATTTTTATACTCAAAATCACCAATGGAGATCACATGTTACATTCCATTGTCTTTTTCCTTATGATTTTCAGGTGTCGATGATCATTAACACTTGGATTATGGATTTATTCAGCATAGTTACCCTTTTCATTGAACTTGTAGCATTGAAGTGATTGTTTTGTGTTCCATGTAGTCTTCTCACTATTCGTATCACTAGAAAACATTGTCCCATTATTTTTGAAGTCAACTACATGATGACCTTGTTTTCCAAACATGAATCATTTTATATCCCCTTTAATACAATATCCACCAAACTTCATTCCACAATATTAGAATAAGGGAACATTTATATTCTTTTCAACATTTTTTATGAGATTTTCCCATAAAATCTATCTCTTGATTCTAAACAAAACCATGAGATGGATATGTACCACCAACTTCTTGTTCTACCTATTTATCCCAACTCACTATCAATTCATAGCTATTGATGTCTCTTATTGCTAATTCTCATATAAGACATTGATTTAAGCCACTGAATAATTGACCAAAATTACTTTTAAGATGGATGATAAAGCCAGAAACATACCTTTCATGCCTTGTAAAATTTGCATCATATGTACTGATAGATTAATCATCATTTTTCTTATTCAAAATGAACTCATTTTCTATATTTGTTCGAAGAATATGTGGGATTTACTTGTTGAAAAATAATTTCTTCAAATCATCACATTCTTGGGAATCAATTTCATCTTGGGCCCCTATATTCTAAATTAGAGTCCACCATTGAACTAATTCGCCTTCTAAAAGATAAACCTGAAAAATGAATTTTTCAAGTTCTAAATACCGAAGGATGGAAAACATATTTTTAATGGTATTTATCTATTCTTTTAAAAAAAACTGCATAAGAAGTCCAACTGAATGATAATGGACATTGTCTCATGAAGGACTCAATAGAATAATTTTCCCTTATATACTCATATCGTATCTAAAAATGATTTATAGATTTTCTAAGTATAGTAATAAAATTTTGGACTCTATATCCCGTAATATTTGGTTGTTCATATGGTAAATAATTGAATTTCCCATTTTATTGTCCACTAATAGGATTCCTTTGTGTTCAATCCCTTGTCTAAACCCAAACAGAATAGTCTGAGGGGAAAAGGAAATCTATGAAAAAAACATAATCATGGGGGAGTACCTTCAATATATATCATTTTAAGATAAATTTTAGGTCATTCAAGATAGTTATCATACATCTTGTACTGTGACCTATACTTATACTTAACCATAAAGACATTCCTAGACATACCATAGAAATATCACAATGCATCTCACTAATGCTATCACATCATAAATTCCAAAGGATGACTAAAAATTCTCTCTGATACCAATAATAATGACCCAAGATTGAAGTACATGGACATTACATTAATTTTGCAGAATACATAATACACGACACAAATAATTTCCTAAATACCGTACTAATTTAGTGCTTTTGGAAACTCGTAACATAATCTTTTAATCCCGGTGAATGTTCTTCAACATGTCTCGTAATGATCTTTACATTTTGTTTTCCAACCTAAATCCATTCTTTATATAATGGGGAAAATAAAACATAGTAAGGGGAAAATAAAACATAGTAATGGGCTGCCCAAATTCTATGTAAGGGTAAACATGTATATCATAAATCAATCCATGAACATTTGAATGTAAAAACATGAACATAATGTTTAAACATAAAAATATTATGGAATGAAATAAATCTTGGTAGTATATAATGCATGGATCATAAAAATCATTAACCTTGATAGAATATCATTGGAATAAAACATGAAATTTTGGAAAAATAATAATAATAACATATATTGATTTCCATAGTAGACAAGGAATTTATTTCACAACCCTCATAGTGGACAAAGTACATTACTAAACCGGGTTTACATGTCGTTCAAGCCATGTTTTATCAAACAGGATTAACCTACCATTCCAGTCATGTATATCTAAGGAGATATAAATCATTACCTAATGAATTTTAGGGTTATATAGGTCCCACCCATCTCGTAATTAAATCATTCTTACGTGATCCACAAATACAAAAATCATTTATCATAGCATAACCCATGAAATAAAATGGGTTTATTAAACATCTTTCCATCATGGAATAACCCATAAAAGATTAATAGAGTTAATAAAAATAATTCAATCCTAATCCCAATCAAATAAATGTAATAATAGGTATAAGGAAACAATCCTATGTCATCATTATAATAACACGACCTTAAAACATTATATAATCATTAATGAAATGAATAATTCAAATTTAGTATCTTTTAAGGTTTAGATTTTTATAGAATTGGGCCATAATTATTACATTCAATAACATAATTACAAAATAGACAATTCTATTCAGTTTCTATTTTATCAAATAAAATAAACTCATAAAAAAAGATTCATGTCTAGTTCCATGTTATAGATAGAATGACATTACCTTGATCCGATCCTTGACCCTATTCATCTTCAAGTCCTGTGAAAATCATTTTAAAACATGGGATGAGCATAAAAAGAACAATAATGGTTATAAAAAAATGAAATGAAACATTAGATCATAAATACACACACTAAATATGCTCTTTAACATACCTCATTAAATTATTAGATTTTTGAAATATGTATAGAAATAATAAATAATAAAGGTTACATGTTGAATCTATATCATACTTTGGTTGTAGCTTTCACAACTACATAGAGAGTTACATTTGGAATACCCATAATAGTATATTCCCAATGTCTCTTAGGAGAAATATTCATGTTTACCTCCACTATGTTTCCCAATGAATTAAAGAACTATCTCAAGCTCACCAGCACTAGGATTATCACAGAACCACCCATATATGTAAACAATTCCCAAGAACCATAACATATTCATAACACATAAAACAAAGTTAAATGAAAGATATCATTTCAACATTTCAATCAAAATATATCATTTAAATATATTGACATAATATATCTATTATAAAAAAATTAAATACAAAAAATGTAAACGGTTATATAATTTTTATTTTCCTTTTAAAAACATTACTTCTTTTTAAGGAAGCAATAGATCAAACAATACTTACGATCACAAAAAAGGTTGGTGCCACTGCTTACGATAAAAAGAAACATTATTTATTTTAATTTAGTAAAATGTATCATATAAAAATATTCCATATGAATTAAATGAAATTTAAATGGTGTTTATACTCCATATAAACTGATGTCACTATTAAAACAAAATATTCCTCAATGAAAAAAGATTGAGACAATGTCCCATACCTCATATCCGACGTGACTCGATAATTCTTTAATCAACTGAATAAAAAACTAATGATAATTTTTACTTTCATATGAACATTTGTCAAGTTTATTATTCCTTTTATATCAATTATTACGTTGCTATAACAATTAGTTAATTATTTGAGTTCTAATTTGACATTTTGTCGGTGTTCAGAAAATGAGTTAAAAATGAACTTGGTATAATTATAAATTGTCTATGTGGTTGAAATTCCCTTATCCATAGAATAATATTAATGATTTATATTTCATATATTTCGTATATTTCATGTATATATTTGTATTTATAATAGTTCATAACATTTGTAGATAAGAAATGAAATGCACTGTTCATGGAGACGGTAAGCCGCACGTACGCATGAAAGTTACTTTCATTTATATTTCATATTTAATGGAATAAAAACAAAATGATACATAGGTCTATTATAATTACAGTATAATATAATAAATAATTTTATTTAATCCATCCTTTATACATTCAACATATGGCATGAACAAGTCATGTCACTTAGAGGGGGGAGATATTCTACACTACCTCAACTAAAATTACCATATTTACCCACTATGGAAACCATAAAAGTATTCTATAAATGAAAAATAAAGAATCATAGAAACAATATAAATATAATATACATATCACATAAAAATATATTTCCATATTAATGGCCAACATGTGATCTCGTAGGAGATAGCTGAACAATCATCATTTCGTGAGTCGTTAGTTTTCTGTATACTGAAACGTTATGTTATTTTCCCATTAGATGGAGTTGTGTGTAACTGTAGTTAGAATAATTCTAAAAAAATCTAGTATATTAAGGATTCTTGTTTTGTTATAAAATATAAAAATAAATAGAGTTAATGGGGTTAGAGAAGTAAAATAAAACAAAATAACTTAAGAAAAGATGTTAAATTAGACTCAGGTATCTCTGTTTGGTTTTAACCAAATGGTTTAATTAAATAGACTTATACCAAGGGTAAGTCTCATAGGAGGGTGACAGAGATATATTGAGATAAATTAGGCTGAAGTTAGACGATCCAAGGTGCTTGAGAAGTGTTAGGAATGGGTTCGAATTGAGGGATTTTTATAAGCGGAAGGAGGGGCTCTTCAAGAATGTTTTTAGAATATTTTTTTATTACAAACATAACCTTAGTTTAAAAAGTAAAAAACTCATTAAAGTATAATATAAGATGACTAATATTCTAAATAAAATCATCCAATAAGAATTGGACAAGTTTGGGTTATTATTTTAACATTTCTAATCTTATTTATTTAAATAATCCCTTAATGAAGTAAAAACTGCATCATTATTGTCTCAAAAAAAATTTTATTTATTTGATGACTATAAAAAATATCAAGATGTTAGCAATATTTATATCATTAAAATTAATATTTATAGTCTAATAGATAAGTTATATACCTCCATGTAATAATTTATTTACTAAATGATTTGTTTTAAAGTCATTTTTTTCTTTGCTTTAAATTAATTAATCTAAACTACCATTATCACACCCATTTGGCTCCAAGGGGTCCCAAAATCGACGTAAGGATTCCCATGGATGGAAATATATCAACCTATATAATTAGAATACTTTTTAGTGTAATGTTTTATTATTATAATTATATTTTTGTACCCTTATTAACCAAATTTACCCTTTAATAATGGTAAATAAACATTTTACTGAATTAAATATTCATAATTTCAAAAAAACATTTCCAATGTAAACAATTTATTCCTCCTGATTCCAAATATGGAATCCATTTTTTGAAATTCAAACCACATAAGTGGATGATTTATTTTTATGATTAATTTCTTCTCCGAAAACAAAAAGTATGTTTTAAAAAAATAATAACTATCAAAGGATTGATATTTGATTACGTTAAATTTAAAAGTGAAATTACATACAATTACCAACATTGGATTAAATAGTAAAACCATATTCTAATTACAGTTTCAAATAAATTCAACTGATAATATAACCATATAAAAAATTTAGAATAAAAGGTTTTTTGAATTAAAATATACTATTTTACATTTTTCATTAAAAATATTTATCAGAAAAATAAAAATAATATACCCAAATTAAATTTTTACATCCTGATTCTAATGAAAATGTTTATTTTCTCAAATAGAACATATAAATGTGACGAAAACTATATTTAATATGTGTACGCCATCAAAAGGAAGTAATGAAAAATTTAAATGATATTGGATTATTTATTCAAATAATCATAATCTTTCTTATTTTAAGCCGCTAAAATTTATTGGATAAATGTAAAAATATTTAAAAAACATATATATTCATATTTTACTTAGTTCTATTAATTCTTGCCAGTACAACTGTTTGGAATTAACTATCATTTAAAATAATAATAATATTATTTTTCAATATAACTTATTGTTCTGTGCAACGTAATATTTCAAAAAAACTTGTTTTTTTATCTGGTATGCTATAGAACATAGCATCTCTTTTAAATTAAAATTTATATTTAAATCACATATATTAATAAATATGAAAATCTATTATTCTTTATTTACCTGGGATGTAACATCCTTCCCCCTTTTGGGAATTGTATCCCCGTAATTCTATTCACTTAACAAATAAGTGGGGGCATTTACCCCTCTTATAATTTTCAATTTCCCACACTGCCTCTTCAAACATATGGTTTTTCCACAAAACCAATACCTGGATAGTTACCTTATTCCACAACTCTTTCTCTTTATGGTCAAGAATCTACACCGGATGTTCCTCATAAGAGATATTCTATTTCAACTGAAGTACCTATGGGTTCAAAAAATGAGATGGAACCTTTATATACTTCCTCGACATTGAAACATGAAAATCATAGTGTACCTAGGATAACCATGGAGGTAAATCCACTAGGTAAAAAACTGATACAACATTCTCTAGGATTTCATATGGTCCAATGATCCTCAGACGCAACTTTCCCTTCTTACCAAAATTCATCACACTTTTCATGGAGAAACATTGAGAAATACATGATCACCTACCTTAAAATAGATCCTTCGTTCATTTATCTGTATAACTCTTCTTCCTACACTGAGCTATTCTCATGTGCTTCTGAGTCAACTGAATTTTTTTTCTACCGTCTCTTCTACAAATTCTGGTCCCATCAGTTTCCTTTCACTTAATTCATCTCAAATAGCTAGAGTTCCACACCGCTTCCCATATAATTCCTCAAATGTATCCATCTGTATACTGTAATGAAAACTGTTATTGTAATAAAATTCAACCAATGAATTATGTTTGTACCAAATTCCATCATAATCCATCGAGAAAGCACATAACATATCACCACTGTCTGAATTATTCATTCTGAATTCCATCTGATTGAGGATGAAAAGCAATTCTTAAATTTAATTTTTTATCCAACGACATCTGATGGCCTTTCCAAAAGATATAAGTGAACCTATGATCATGATCAGATACAATGGAGAGGGGAACAACATGAAACCTGACTATTTATTAAACATGAAACCGAGAATTTTGATCCAGATAAAAAGTATCTCGAATAGGAAGTAAATGAGATGATTTAGTCAATCGATCAACAATAACCCAGATTTCATCATTACCCTAAGATGTCTTTGAAAATAACACAATTAATTACATAGATATATTTTTTCATTTTAACTCTATCACTATTAAATACTAAAGCATCCATTTTGGTAACTATATCTCTGCTATAACATGTTGACCAGTCAAACAATTCACAGTAAAATCAGCAATATCTATATTCATTCCATACCACTAGTAATATTCACAAAGATATCTATACATGTTAGTACTACAAGTATGAATTGAAAAAATAACACTATGAGTTACACATAACAACTGAATCTTCAAGTGTGAATCACAAGGAACACAAAATATCTTCCCAAATCCCAAAACACAATCTTTATCAATGTTAAAATCGGGAAACATTCCCTTTGGAACCAGCTCTACTTTTTTCTACATCTCACATTCATCCAAATGTGCTTTCTTAATTCTGTATGATAAATTTGATTTCACTAACACCAGAAAAAAATAGAGGAATTTCCTGCACCAACAACATCGAAGCCAATTTTCATCAAATAAAAAACCAAAGGATCTTGTTCCAAATGTAACAAAATTAATTAGGCATTAAATTTTCAACAAAAAGCATCATCGACTTTATTTTCTTTTACATGACTATAATAGATTGTCAAATCATAATCCTTGATTAATTCCAACCATATCATCTATATCATTATTAATTCTTTTAGAGAGAATATATTCATCAAACATTTTTGGTTTGTATATATTTCTCATTTTACTCCATACAGATGATGCCTCCAAATTTTTAAATAAAAAACAAATATAGCTAATTCTAAATAATATGTAGGATAATTTTACTCATGAGGTACCAAATGACATAAAAGATATGCAATTACCTGATCATTCTATATTAGGAAACAACCATGTCCTTTCAACGAAGCATCACTATAAATAAAAAACTCTCCATTTCTGGAAGGTAGTCCCAAAAATGGATCATTCACTAATGTTATTTTCAATTCATGAAAACAATCATCACATTCGTTTTTTGAAAATAACATAACACATTTTTGAGTTAACATAGTCATTGGAATAGATAACAGTGAAAAATTTTCAATGAACCTATGGTAATAATATTATAAACTTAGTAAACAGCGAATCATGTTTATATTTGTGGGTCTTGGCCATTCATCGACAACTTATTCTTTAAAAGGATCAATAGTTTTGACATTTATTGAAATAATGTTCCCAACGAATGAAATTTTTTTAACTAAAACTCATACATTCTGAATTTCCCAAACAGTTTCTTTTCATTTAAGGTTTTCCTGACAACCCTTATATGACTGCCACATTCCTATTTTATATTATAATAAACAAAAATATCATCAATAAACACTATATTTTTTTATCACCTGAGTCATGTAAGCCATAACTGCAAAAAACTACTTTACTCTGATTCTGACCATTTCAAGATGATGATTTAGATGGTCATTTCCCTCACTATGCCATCCCATAAAAGCTGCTCTATTTTATATATGAAAACCCATTCTTAACATAGATATATCATAGGCAAAGCAACATGGTCGTCTATAGATTCTATATCAATTAAATTTTACCATAAATTAATTTATGGACAATAATTTAACAATATAATAGCCCCTAGAGATGTCTAAACCGACCTATAATACCAACTATAAGTAATCAGCCTTAAAACATTACATAATCATGAATTTAATGAATAATTCAAATTGAGTAACTTTTAAGGATTCGTGTTTTCGAGAATTCGACCATAACTATTACATTACATCTAAAAAATTACAAAGGTGACAATTCTACTAAGTTTCCTTTTATCATAAAAAACCCCTAAAACGGATTCATGTATACTTCCATGTTTTAGATATCTTGACTTTCCCTTGATCCAATCCTTCACCCTATTCATATTTAAGTCCTATGAAAATCATTTCAAAAACAAGGGATGGTCATACAAATCTCATTAACGGTTATATAACAAATAAAGAAAACATTAGTTCATCAATACACACATAACATTAGCTCTATAACATCCCTCATGAAATCATAAGATTCATGAAATATACATATAAATAAAAAATTATAAAGCTAACTTGTGGCATCCATAACATACTAACATTGTAGCATTCATTGTTATAGAGGGAGTTACATTTGGAATACCCATCACAGTATATTCCCTAATTATATTAGGAGAATCCTTCATATTTACCTCTATCATGTTGACCAATGCATTAGAGAGCTATCTCGGGCACACCTTCCCTAGGCTAATCATGGAACCTCTTATATAGGTAAACAATTCCCAATAACCATAACATATTCATAATATATAAACCAAAGGAAAATGAAAGATAGAATTTCCACATTTCAATCACAATATATCATTTAAATATATTAACATATCATATCCATTAAAAATCTATTTTCAATACCAAAATACGTAAAAGAGTATATGATTTTTATTTTCCTTTTAAAAACACTATAGCTTTTTAAGGATTCCATAGATAAAATAATTCTCATGGTGGTGATAATGTTCGTTGCCACCACTTACCTTAAAAAGAAACATTATTTTCTTTAATTTAGTAAAAAAAACCTTGTAGAAAAATATTCACTTTTGATGGAATGAAATTTCAATGGTATCTATAACCCATATAAAATAAAGTAATGTATAAAACAAAATATACCTCATGGAAAGGAGATTGAGACAAAGTCCCTTACCTTTTGTCCGACATGTCTAGATCGTTCTTTATTCTCCTGAATAAAAAAATAATGTTAATTTTTACATTCTTAAAATATTTTTTAAATTTTATTATTCCTTTTATATCAATTATTATAGTTTTAAAAAATTTATTTATTTATTTCAGTTCGTATCAGACATTTTGTCGATGTTCGGAACATGAGTAAAAAAATGAACTTATTATAATTATAAATTGTCCTTGTGGTAAAATTTCCATTATCTCTAGAATGATATTTATTATTTATTTATCATATATTTAATATATATTCCATATATAAGTTTATTTATAATAGTACATAACATTTTGATATAAGAAATGAAATGCCTCTTTCATGGAGACGGTAAGACGTACTTACGCATGAACACTACGTTAATTTCTATTTCATATTTATTGGAATAAAAAAATAATTATACATAGGTATATTATAATTCTAGTATATTATCTTATAGAATTTCATTACCAATATTTTTTTATGTACCAAATATGGATTGTACGAGTCATATCACATTCAAGCGTTGGTAGTCCACACTTTCTCAAATGAAATTATTTCATTTACCCAGTATGGAATACATAATGATATTTGATAAAAACGGAGCTTAGAAAATATATAAATATAATATATATCACTTATAAATGTAGTTCCATATTAATGGGAAACATAAGAGGTGGTAAGATATAATTGAACAAAAATTCATTTGTTAGGTCTTAGTTGTCGTCCATAGAAACAGTATGTTCATTACCCATTAGATGGAGGTGTGTATCAGTTTTTCTCAAATAATTCACATAAAAATAACCCAGTATATATATTATACTGGTTTTTTTCATAAAATAATGTAATAAATATATTTTATCGAGTTAGAAAAGTAAAATAAAACAAACAAAGTAAAGAGAATGCGTTAATTTTAAATCGGGTATTTCTCTGTGGTTTGAACCAAATGGTTTAATTAAATTCACTTATGACTATGGAACAGATTCTACGAGGAGGATAGGGATGTAGGGATCTTAATTGGGTAGAGTATGGATGAGAAAAGTGGTGTGATATGTGCGAGGAATGGGTTTTAAGTGGGGGATTTTTATTAGAGAGAGGAGAGGCTCTTTAGTAATGTTTGAAAATATTATTTTATTATAAACTTCTCTTCTATTTAAAAAGGTCCATAACTCATTAAATTATAAAATGAGATAATTAATATTGAAAATAAAATCATCCAATTAATATTTATAGGAAGGGTTATTGTATTGTTGTTTATAATCTTATTTATTTAAATCGTCTATTAATGAGGTAAACACTGCATCATTATTGTGGAATAAATATTTTTATTTATCTGATATATAATAATTATAAAAAATATCATGATGTATGAAATATTATTATATTTCTAATTAATATTTATAGTCGGAGAGATATCTTATATAACCCACTGTTAGAATTTATTTATAAAAAAAATATGTTTAAGTCATTTTTTACTTTACATTAAATAAATTAATATAAAGTCCCATTATCACTCCCATTGGGCTCCATGGGGTCCCTAAATAGACCCAAGGATGCCCATCGATGGAAATTTATCAACCAATAGGATTAGTAGACATAATATAATTTTATATTAATATAATAATATTTGTTTACCCTTATTTAAAAAATGTACCCTTTAACCATGGTAAATAAAATTTTTATTCAAGTCAATATTCATAATTTCGAAAATTAAATTATCATTTTAAAACATTTGGGACCCATAATTCCAAATATGGAATCAATTTTTTCTAAATTCAAATCACAGAAGTTAATGAAATTAATTATAAATTTATTCCCATTTTCAAAACAAAAACCATGTTTTTATGAATTATTAACTGTCAAAAGATTGACATTTGTTTATATCTAATTTCAAAGTGAAATTACTTCCATTGACCAAAATTTGATTAAATGGTAAATAAATATTCTTAGTAAATTTTAAAAATAATTAAATTGATAATCAATCCATATTAGAAATTATATTAAAAGGAAGTTTTGAATTAAAATACAGTATTTATCACAATTCATTAAAGAATGTATTTTAACAGAAAAACACCAAAAAAATACCCAAATTAAATTTTTATGTCCCGATTCTAAAGAAAATTTTATTTTTGCAAATAGAACATATAAATGTGGCCAAAATTAGATTTTATGAAGTTTCTCCATCAAAAGGCGGTAAATCGACCTTTCAATGAATATTAGAGTATTTATGCATAAAATCGAATTCTTTTATATTTTATGCCTCAAATAATTATTGTATAAATGTTATAACATTTATAAATCATGCATATTAATATTTTAGTTTTTTCTATTCATTCCATCTAAAAAAAATTCTAGGAGTTAACTATCATTTAAAATAATAATAATAATACTTTTATGTATAACTCAATGTAGTGTGCAACGTATGATTCCAAACAAACTCATTGATGCGTAGCAATACGCTATCGAACATAGAATCCCTTTAAAATCTAAATTATTATTTAAAAGAAATATATTAATAATTATGAAAATGTATTCTTCTTTACTTACCTGAGCTGTTACAATCAAAGATGAGAAATAATTATGATAAAACACTTTAACTTATTTCATGTGAAAAATATCATTTCTTCTTAAAAAATGATTTCTTTTCTATAAATACATCACATTTTTTTTTAAATAACTTAGTTGAAAATAATATCGCAATAGTGTAGAAAAATATTGATGGAAATAATTCATTATGAACACATAAAAATATATTCATGTTTTATAAGTTAAAATTAACATTCTCCATGTACTATTACCAGAAAAGTTAAAAAAGTACCTCATATAGTAAACAAAAGAATTATTACTTCCATACCATGATGTTAAATTAAAAAATGGGTTACAATTAATTTAAAGATATATAAAATTATAGTAAAAATTATATGATTCCATTTTTATAATACATGGACATGGATGATAAATATATCCCTCGAAAATACTTATCTATAAACAATCTCGGATAAAAATGAGATTGTCAAATTATCCCTTACATTATGTCTAATTTCATCCATATGTGTCTAATGTTCCTATATAGTGGGTTTAAAAATAACATTAACCAGTAACTGAATAATAATAATAATTATGATATCATATACGGTTTACTTACGACTTTATATTACACATTCATTTGTCAATTTCATGATAAAGAATCATTTTTTGCAATAATCATTTTATTTATCATACATGTTTTGTATTGTTATTTTTGATATTATGTATTATATCATGATTTAATTACTTCCATAATGTTAAAAAGATTTAAATATTATCTATATTTAGAATATAAATATGAAAATATATATATATATATATAATAGAAAGCTAAAATAAATGGTATACACCATTCATAGAGACGGTTAGTCATACGTACGTATAAACACTGTTTTAGTTTCCTTTTTAAATTGAATAGATATATAAAAATGATATTTATATATATGTAAATCCTGTAGAATTATTATGTCATATTTTTCATGATATTATATTATATATACTTTATAATCATTCTCGAATGATTAACGTAGAGAATTAATCTCATCGCATCATTGAGGCGGTAAGATGTATGAACACACGTGCCTCCTTTAAATTTACCCTTTGATAAATATATTTGGTCTTTTGAGAAGAACAAAAACATCTAAAATGAAAGAAGGGAATATGATTAGAGAAAGGTAATGTTGTGTCCAAGCCCGAAGACTCAAAATTGAGTGAATAAGAAAGGGGTGAGGTGCCCTTTTATAAGTGAGAAGAGGGTTACTTTAGGAAGTCTTAAAATATTTATTTATTATAAATTAAATATCAATTAAAAATTATCCAGAACATATTTAATTCTATTATAATATTATATTAGTTTTAATACCCATCATCCAATATTTTATTGACATTTTTTTAATATTTTGTATCCTTACCTTTTTTGCTTTACCCTTAATTTACCCTTTTAATCTTACTCTGATATCATGTTAATTTCACATTGTGGGTAATTGTAATTACCATATCTTGTCAAACGACCCAAAAAATTTACTTATGAAATATTTCTACTTATATTAATAAATTTTCTAAGTCATAGATTTTAATAATTTTAGTATAATTTAATAAACTATTTTATGTTTTATGTTATGAATTGAGTCAATTATGGAAACTATTCGTACTTGAATTTGATTAAAATTTCATAGCAACCTCATTACTTATAAAATAAGTAATTAAATAAATGTTAATTTATAAATATCTTCATAAAAGTTCTTTTATTACCTCAAAATAAGCAAATTACATTTTTTTTAATATTTATGAATTCATTTATTTGAATCTTTCATTAATGATGGAATCACTATATCATAATTGTGTCATCAATATATATATGTATATCAAGTAAAATAAATTATTAATAAAATTCCATGATGTTGGAAATATTTTTATATTTTGAATGATTAGTTAGAGACACAAGGATCAGTTATATAACTATATGTTAAAATCAATTTTTTAATGATATATGTTTAGGTTGTAATAATCCTTACATTAAATTATTTATTATAAAATGTCATTTTCACATCCATGTGAATCCATGGGGTCCCAAAATCGAACCATTGACTTCCATGGTTGGATATATCTCATTCAAAAGGATTATCACATGTGTCTATGTAGATTAAAATTATTATAATTTTATTTTGTTACCCTTATTTTCCAGATTTATTCGTTAACCATGGTAAATAAAATAATTATTGATGTTTCTATTCTTAATCCCCAAAAACAAAAGGTACCAATTTACACAATTTGATCCTCCTAATTCCAAATATGGAATCCATTTTTGAAATTTCCAAATACAGATGTTTCATTAGTTAATTTGAAATTTATTCCTCTTGCCAAAACACGAAAAGTGGGTTTTTAAAAAGTAATTATTATCAAAATATTGACATGTGTTTATGTCCAATTAAAAAGTAATATTACATCCAATGACCATAATTGGATTAAATGACAAAAATATAATCCAATTATATTTTAGTACCATATAAAATTATAATATAACTATATAAATAAATTAGATTATATCGATGTTTTCTATTAAAATACATTATTTTTCCTTATTCATAAAAACATTAATTTTATCATAAAAGTAAAAAAATCATACAAAGTAAATTTTGATGTTACACTTCTAATGAAAAAATTAATTTTTTAAAATAGAACATATAAAAGTGAAAAAAACTAGATTTAAAATGTGCTCTCAATCAAAAGGTCGTAAAACTATATTTTTTTAATATATATTTGACATGAAAAAATGATTTTGTTCTCATGTCATGATCTAGAAAATGTGTAAGTTGAATGATAATGTAATATAAAATTAAAAATTTGGTTGATACTATTCATAACATTTAGTTTATATCCAATTAAATAATAATATTTAAATAATATATCATTATTTATGGAAACTCAATATCTCTTACAACATAAGCTATCGAGGAAGGTCACTCTTACATGTAACATAATCCAAGTCACTATTTCATGTATTGAAATCTTCCTTTAGTGTTGCATAAAACATAATACCAGTATAGTTAATGTATACATTGAACAAAATCTATACTCAATTTTACGTGTAATGAATTCTATCTATAGATTTTGAAATTGTGTGTTACACTCTAAGAATAGTGTTGTGTAAAATACAAGATAATACGATGTTGTGTATAGAAAACAATAATCCTGTTATACTATAAAACACAGAAAAGAATAAAAATTTGAAACAATCTATCTCAGAATATCTCAGGGTGTTACACCACATGACCAAATTTTTTATTCCATAACTTTTTTATTCATTAATACTCAATTAAAATTATTTATCCTTATATATAGATTAAAAAATATTCCTATATATTTAGGTTCATTTCATGTTAATTGTTCAATCATAATATCTTCAATATGAATTCCCATTTTAAAAAAAACTATTTTATTTCTGTTAGAAGATAATAGAGATATAATCAATATGTTATGTCTTAACACATAAATGGAGGGGGTTTACTTTAAAAGGATTCAATTATCACAAGTATATGTGATTAATTTTACATTAATATAAGATATATTTTCATTATTAGATGTTACAAAACATCCATAATAATATTTAAATACTTTCATGAAATTGTTTTTAATTTTCCATATGTGATAAGATAAAACTGTCTAATATAAAAGGATATTAACACATGGATTTATTTTATGAAACACCATACACTATTGTTTGGTCTCGATATTTTCTCTTCATATTAGACAATTTTTAGTGTCATTCAATTATTCTTATCATCTTCCACTGGAGGCCTCATGTACTTTAGATCTATTTTACACACTCACTTAACTACTAGGTTTTTGAGTAATTTTATAATTCCAATTTTTAGACTATATCCCAATAAATACAATTTTCATTTTGAGGTCAAAATTATTATATATCATGAACACTAATTATTTGGACCAATTTAATGATACATTTTTACTGATAGGGTGGGTGTTTTAATGGACCCCAAATACATTAATATAAAAAAATTATTTCAATTATGTCTTATGTATAGGATCGGTATTCATAAACAATTGTTGTTAAATAAAAATAGTGATAATATAAAAACATAAATAAAAATATTTTTTTAAATGCTATCTCAATATATTTATATAGTTTATAATAATTCATGTTGAATGGTCATGATCTAACTTCCAATTTACATATAATACTACCAAAAATGGAAAAATAAATGTAACAAGAAGACGACCTTATACTCAATGCAAATTAATTTATAAAATAGATAATATGTGAAAAAATCTTCTAAAAATCATTTTCATGTGCCTGTATTGATTTTCATAGTGTGAAATCTCATTATTCTCATCAAAACCATCCATATTCTTAATATAACTCTCAATGCATCATATACTAATATTTCTATATGTTTTTTAAAATTATATACTGAATTATTTGTATTAAATGAAAATTAAAAAATAAAGGAATTATTCTGTTCATTTCATTATAATTATAGTTCAACCATATATCTAAAAATTATGAATCAAACAGAATTTTAAACTGCCAAAAATAATTAATGATGTCAAAAAAATAAAAAATGATTTAAATTTATTGTCATGTGACTAATATTAATGGGTTACAATATTGTATCCTCAATTCCCGATTCAATAATCAGATATATAATTGTGAGATAGAAAATAATGGTATGTTGTGAAACCATATCCTAAATATTAATTAGTGTCTAATTATTATTTCATTACTCATTACAGTGTAAAATATATTTTTATATAATAGTCTTATAAATTTTATCATTAAAAATAGAATGTGATGTGTAATCTATGATGGTTCTTTGGATATGTTATCACATAAAAATAATGAAATAAAAAAATTTAAAGAAACATATGTATGGTCGATGTAATAATATTTCATAGAGACATCATGTTGAAATATATTCAAATTTTGGTATGATTTTTTAATAAATATAGGAAATTAATTCATTATAATCATATCAACTAAAATCATTATCAAAATATATTAACGTATTATTGAAAATTATTAAAACCTAATACAATATTTTGAATTAAAAATTTTTTCATCTTAAAAAACTTGTAATGTTTTTCCATCAAAGCTAGAGATATAAAAACCCTAGATCATTATATTGAATTTTTTTCTTGTGATTTCTATAACCCTCATGTTATTCTCATTACTATGTTGAACATTTCTTAATTACAATCATAAAAATTCCCATGTATTTAGAAATTATTCATAAGGGTTCCTCAATTATCCCCATTAATAAATGCACATAATTCTCCACATTTTCATTTTTTAGAAGAATTCAATAAGTAATAATATAAATTCATAAAAAGTAGCTATAAATAACGCATGTATCCTCTTACATGAAATACTACAATTTAACTTTTCCCCTTAATTAGCTCCCAAATAAAAAAAAGAAATTACTATATTGATTGAAAATATCTTGACATATCTCATCATTTCTCAATAAATGCAATGGAATGAATGATACAAAAATAAATCAATGAATTCCTTGTGATTTTGATATAGAATATAGTCAGAAAAATTCAACAAATTAATGAATGAAATTTTCCATTTTGGGATTCATCTTATCATATGTAACATTATCTTTCATTATAACATAATCTACAATGATATCTCTATATTACATATTCTCCTTGATAATGAGGTATATGATGTAAACATGGTTTGACCGTGAATATTGAAATGGATTAATAAAAAAAATTATATCCAATTACCCAATCAACATTGGTTATGTGACCTCGTGCCTCATAAATAAAATTTATAACATCACAAAAACAATTTTGGTTTCATATTATGATTTATTGTTATACAAAACCTAATCAATTCTGATTTTTTTTGAATTTTTCTTCATAGTCTAAAAATAAATTCTCCACACTTTAATAAGTTATATTACTCCACATGTTGACTTTTGATATTAAACATTACATTCCATGCATTTGTAGGAATTTACATAATGTTTTAATGTTTTATTTTGTTATACCTCATGAAAAAAGTTATGGTTACTTTTAATTAACACAGATTATTTTTTTACATAAAAAATATATGATTTTATTATATTTATTTGGAACAAAATATTACAATAAAATTGAATAAACAATATATGGTATAGATAAAATAAAAATATGGGTTTTATATTCATTTTAAAATCCTTTTATTTCACACTCATTCCTTTTGTATCCATGGAAAACATAGTCCCATGAAATAATGATGTTGATTCCTATCTTAATTATATTATATAAACAATGTAATCACTCACAAGAATTCACTAATTATAATATAATATGATAAATTATATGTTCATGCATTAAAAAATAATAATGTCTTGTCAATTAATATATAAATTTTAAAATAAAATTAATTTGGGTTGTATCATCACACAAATAATTTCATTATTCCAAAACAATAATGTCATCATAATAGAAACTCACAATGATTTGGTTTTTATGATTTCCCTTAATAAAATGTTTTTTATTGACATTTCCTTAATTGAAATTCTTGTTATTAATGATATTAAGAAATTTTGAATCACATTTTTGGGATTATTATATAATAACATTTTATTCTCTCATTAGCACACATATATGAGAACCCTTCCCTTATGTATACAAACACACATTTTATCACTGTTAAACCCCACCTAGAGTTATTTATATAATAAAAAAAATTACATCCATTTAGGAAACATAATAACTTATCTATGTTAATATCTCAAAAATCACAAAAAAAATCAATAATTTTTAATTCATAATACTATAAATAAAATATTATAAACATCATTTTAGAGTGACCTTTACAATCCCAATTTGATTCATTCCAAGAAACTTCTCTTATATGATTACGATTACATTAAAAACCCATTTATTCCCAATCATATTATTGTATTTTGTATATGGAACTATGTGATCATTTCTTGATAATATAATTTTTCACTTTAATCACTAATACATTAATATGTTTATGGAAAAAGTATTATCATCCTTTTTTGATTCCTCCTATGAATGAATGATGGTATGATTAGAATTTAACAATCATATTATATTTTTAGGACCATTATTGTTGACATTAAGGATATATTATAACTCATAGTACATTATATGTCTTGATAACATAAATATTATTTTATTGATCCCTTTATCATCACTACATAAATATAAATTATATAAAATTATGTAAAACATAATGTTTTCATATCATCCGAACAAAATAATCCCATAACTAGTAGTTACGTTGTTACTTTCGAATAAGAAAAATGTGATCACACTCCAATAGACAAAATTGATTAGTAGTCATCGAGAACTATATACACACATGATACAAATTTTTAAATTGGATATAAAAAAATATTATATTGTAATAAAAACCATTCTTCATCGTCAATGTCATTAAATGATTCCTTATTTGTATCATCAAAAAACGAAATAAAATAAGGGTGATCTCAAATGTTTTGAATGGGTTATATATAGTGGAAAATATAATTACTAACTAATATATAATCAATATGTTGTGTTAAATAACAAATAATAGATACAATTTAATTTATATCATGACCATGATGAATAAAATGGAGGGAATAAGCAATGATCAAATAATGAATTATATATAAACATATAAGATTGAAACCATTCCATGGATATCATAACAATTAAAATGGTCACATTAAAACAAACAAATGATTTCATAATGATGTAATGAATAATGTTTGACATCTTAAATATACTATCAAGGATTTATAAGACAACATATTACATAAATGGGTAAATCCTCATCTAAATACCCATTCAAATTTATGTCACGAAACATACCAATGAATCAATGGGTTGTCCGTTACAAGCCCCATTTATCACATAATATTCCCAAAAATTCCTCATATATTAAATGATCAATTTATTTTATATAAAATATTCTTTATACCAATATATATTTACAGATTAAATAATACAGAATATCAATATTTCACATGTTAATTAGTAGTAAAACTTATAAGGTAGAAATGATATTTTTTTATGAAATAATAATATCCATGATGAAAATAATATATATGTTGTTTATAAAAAATACTCAAAAAATGAATATTTTAAGAGAAATATAAGGACTATAAAATTCAACAAAAAATGATAAATGGCTATGAAATTATCAAAAAAAATTATTTTATTGTAAAAAAAATTTATTGAGGAATAATGGTAAATATATAAAAATTAAACAATTTTTCATTAAATATTTATATTATTAAAAAAATTAAAAACATGTAATATAATACAAATATCAAAAACATTTTATGGTCATGTTAAAGTCTATTAATGATGTTTATGTTGAAATTAAATATTCCTTTTCAATTTTTGTAGTGAAATTTAAAAATGATTACTTTAAAATAATTGAATGATTAAATTCAATCATTTACAAAATTGAAGGATAGATTAAATTATTCTTTATAAATCAAATCTATAAAAAAAGTTGTTTTTCGACATAATTTTGGAAAATATAGACAGATAATAAAAAAATACCCACTCAAAAAAAAATATTATTAGATTTCAAGTTTAAATTTTTTTTTTATAATTAATTTTCAGTGATAGTAATATTTTTAATAATACATTAAAAATAAATAAATTCCTAGAGAGTAATTATGTAGATGAATTTTATAAATGAATGATGATAAGTTTCCTTGAGGATAAATATTAAAAATATAAAAAAAATCTGATAGAAAGATAATATGTCAAAACATTGGAAACATTAAAATTGTATCCCCTTAAAATTTAAAAAGTAAATTTAATCTTTGATAAGACTGAATAAATATAGATAAATTTTAAATATAAAAATGTAGATTCATATAAACCACATAAAATAATATCTGTTTATAATACTTAATATGTCTCAAATGATTGGAAAATTGAGATGAAAAAACATAAATAAGATTTATAACTAAAATGAGAATTAATATTTTTGAAAAAATAAAATAAACATAAAAAATTAAAAATATTGAAAAATTATTCATATTACAATTCAAATATATTCATAAAATAACATGAAACAATAATGAAGTTACTTAACCCACTAAATAGAATTATTTTCATGAAATACCATACCTCACACTTCCACATTGTTGAATGTTATTTAACCTCATATATAATGGTTTATATATTTTTTTATTATTTATACATTATTAATATTAATATTTAAAATATAAAATATGATCCACATATAAAATTTAATCCATTTTTATTAATAATTATTCATTAAAATCTGCATTCTCAATTGTCACATGCCTTTTTTCACATATGTTCCCATTTGGTAGTTTTAGTGGTTTCATATTTATCATGGGTTTTTTATCAATATAATTATATAAATATAATATATTTACATTCTTATTTTCTTTAAAATCATTCATTAATAATAGATATAGGAATATGAATTTCACTATTCTTGAATAAAAAGTTTATCCTTACACTTGAATGATTATTTCTATTTTCACTAGATTGAACGATGAATACCTAAAAAGAAATTCACCATTATAAAGTAATTATTATATCATATTAATCATAAATATTCACATAATATATCTTTATTACCATCCATGTAAATCAGAAATGAGAAAAGTGAAACATTTCTTTATGGAGGTGATATTCCATATATATGCATGAGAAAAGTAATCTTTTTCCAATGGATTTGGATGATGAGAAGGTTGATATGATAATATAATTAAAATTCCAAATGATTTAATAAATATTATACATAGTATTTATTTCCATGTTAAATAAAATTAAAATAAAGTGGTGATGAAATATAAATAATACTGTAATTTTGAGATAACAAGTTAGTTTGCATAAGTGATGTTTTCTCTTCTCAAAGGAGGGGAAAGATATGGAAAAAATTGTTGTTCCTTAATAATTATAACATATCAGTATATTTATCATAAAGGATTTTTTATTTTAAGATGGTTAAAATTAATTTATATTGTGTATAAAGCAAATGATAGTTTTATATAGTTTGTAAATACAATTACCGCATCTTCAGAAGACTTCTTTCAGATCCCTTATTAACAACATTGTTAATAGTATTTTTAGAACACCAAACCATATAATTAATATATATATTTTTAATTAGTATAATGTGTAATGGATTGGTTGATATAATATTCCAATGAATGTGTAAAGGAAATAGGTAAGGGGTATAATTTCATATACGATGGTCATGAAACAGTTTGACTTATGTAAGTATTTTGTTAATATAAATTAATTTTCATAGACAAAGGGAAAAATTGAAATAATTAAAAAAAAATATTTGTTGTTTCTAAATAATGAATAAAAAAATTCTTGATTTTCCTTTGTTATGTTGTCTCTTAGTGACAACCTATGTCAACCATTTTGAAAATTCTAGTGTTATTAGAATTTATACTTTTTATGTGTAATGAATGACAATATAAATGAATAAGTGACACATAAAATATTAATGGGATATATTTTTGACCATATACAATTTATTGGGACTATGATATAATTTTCATTAAATTGAAATCATTTTAAAAAATATTATTCATTATAAAATATTTATTATTATAAAATATCATTAATGTATTTTTATGAAGTAAATGAAATATTATAATATAATAAGTACCTAACTTATTTAAAATGGTTAAAAAATAATTTTTAAAAATATATAATGATTTTATTAGATTAATATAATCCTTAAATCATATTTTTATAGATTTAGATTTCATTTTTAACATTATCATATTGTTTAACCCCATTGTTGACAATTTTGTTACATTGACTATGATAATAAATTTTTAATATTAATGTGTCGTACTTTTACTTTTATGTTAAAAATTGGATCAAAATCAGACATAGATTGAAATTTAAGGAAATTTTTAATTCTAATTTTCCTTATTAATTATCTCCTTTTAAATTTATGGAATTTAAAAAAAATAATATTTAACATAATACATGATTTATGGGAGTTTTGACACTATTCACAGAAGATGACTTGAAAATTAACATGAATGTAATGGAAATCCAATATAAACATTTAAAAATTATTAAATAGTTTTTATTTATCAATAAAACTCATGCAAGCATCAAATCACTGCAATAATATAACCTTTATAGTTTCTAAAATCCTTCATATTATTTTTTTCTGTTTCTTTCAAGTATTGTGTTGGTGTTGAATACTGAATCATGATCATTATTTCATCAGTACGATTTGAAATTAAATAACAATGAAAAAAAATCATTCACTCGGTTTTAATGTAAAAAATTTTATTTAATTTTTTTTCTAAATAATCTATATTTTATAGGTATTAAACCCATGAATGTGTCATTTACTACCTTTTCATTCACTTAAATATTATAATTTTTAATATCAATGTTAAATGGAATAATGTTAATATTTTTATATAGTTTATGATTAGGGATTGAATAAATCATAAATTGAAATAAATTCATGTTTTTAAATAAATTTTAATTGTTATCAATCAATGTTCAAATAAAATTAATTCATTATACCTTTACCATGGTAATAAAATTTAAAATGGTTACTATTCATAAAGATCTAAAATAAAAATGACTGATTTAAAAAATATGAACACTCTAACTATAATTATAATATCATTTTTTACATATTAATTCAAAAAAAATTAGATATAAATTTTCAATTTAATTCATAAATCCTAAATACAAATAGTTTTAAAAAAAATTATTTTTATGATAAAAATTAAATTTTATCAAAATAATGGAAATCATTCTTTCAGTGGGAATTAATTGTATTGTTATGGACCAAAGAGATATTATGGTTCATTAATAATATACTAAAATTATAATAGACTATTTAAATTACATTATTTATTAAAAAAAATTAATTATTTTTAATATTACTATTCTCTGTATTCACCTAATAATGAAATCACTTAACAAAATCTCAAAATTTCATCGGAAGTTAGTTTAAATTTAATGAATTAAAAAGTAATGTTTATTTCATTCAAATTTATTTTAGAAATTTTTGGGAAATTAATAAAATTAGTATTTCCCAAAATGAAAAATACTATTATTGAGAAAAAATTATATTATTAAAGAAAATATTTTAAAAATATTTTTCTTAATCTAAAACCATTATATCATTCTTTAATTATGACTCTAATTTATTATTTTAATTTAAGAAGATATGTTATGATATTATAATACAATATGGTTTATTTAGATATAGGTATGATTTAATCACAATCTATTAACCCTATAATAATAAATAATTGGGTTTTTACATTCTACCGCATTAAAATAATTGGACAATTAAAATTTTTTGTCCGTCAAAAAGGATTAATTAATATGAAAATACCATTTTTAACTCCCATATCTTACAGAGTGACAATAATAAATCCTCAAAAAAGGTATTTAGTATACATAAAGGATTCCAAAATAATAAATATTTGAGCTTCTAGTTAAAGAGAACATTATTTTGATGTTACATGATAGACATAGGTGAGATTAAAAACATCTAAGTAATTATTAATTGTGACAATGAATATTGGAAATATAAAGATAATATCAACCTGAATGGCCATAAGGATTTCATTTTTTTTATTATAGTTTAATTTACACCATTCAAGGGGTTAGGTGGAACCCTTACAAGGCCCAAAGGCTTTGAGAAAATTATATAACTCGTATGTCGTAGAGGGAATCACCCTGACAAGAAAACATGGGGGTTCACCTCCCAAGAACATGTCATGATATCTACGCTCCACCTTTGTATGGATGGCTGGATAGCTTCCCAATGAAAAGCTGCACATGCCTGATACCGATGGGAATGTCATGACCTTTCATTATTCCAAATCAGGTTTTCTCTTCTCTAATGAATGTGCCTGTCGTAATCGTCATCCTCAGCCTTGTCCCTTGTGTCCCGACTGGTACATATTAATATTCATGTGTCTTGAAGTACTTGGGGTGGCCCTAAGGCCTTATGGTGGCCTGAAGGCAATGAGAAAAATCGTCCCAAAAAGCCTTTGGTGGCCCGAAACCTTTGTAGGACCCAGCGCCAAAACCGGTGGCCTAGTGGCCCGGATGGAAGAATAGTTTCATCTACTACAATACCAAACAGTGCCTGCTATAATTCTGGGTAGAGTACTTCTACTGTAACCCTACAATATATCTCCACCCGTATTTTATCTCGGGGCTTCTGGATTCAATTGATGATCCCTTAACAATAAATATAAGGCTCGTGTGATAAGATAATGTCAACAAAAATATAAATTAGTCATGTTTTGAAAAGGACTTTGATTCATCAAAAAAGAATGTAATTGAATAAACATTTTAGTTCAATATCATAATTCATGTATGTTATTAATAATTAAAATGAAAATATATAACATTTGGTCCTTTCAAAATAGGGTCAACAACTATATATAGAAACCTACTAAATTTGGCCAACATAATTTTTTAATGAGAACATTTTCATGCATCGAGTTGGTATATATATTCTAGGACCTACCCTTCACTTCTTATCAATATAATTCATCATATCTATTAATATATTTAATTAATAAATAATATTCCTTATCAAATATCCATATTTAATATAGAATACTAATTTATCAATATTTACCATTTAATATCATATCTATAATGTACCCATCGTATGTAAATATTGTGTATAGTTTTGGAAATAATTTTTAACATCTTGACCATTTTTGGATATTTAATGGTCTTGATTATATGTACTATTTTTCATAGTGTTGAGTAATTTTAGTTTGATATTTATCATGAGTATTGTTTGGAAGATATTTTTAGAAAAGTGAATGAAAGGGTATAGAATACAGTTATAGAATATTATACCTTATCCGTATGTCGTGGCCCAACTGACCATGTAACCCCAAGCATAGAAGAATGTCAGGTTTGGAAAATAGTTTTCTAATATATTTTCCATTTTATGAGTAACCAGTGACCCTTTATGTGTGTTTCACTATTTTAAGTGCATTGATAGGGAAAACCATGTTCCCAAACAAAAAAAAACCATTTATGATTGAATAATTTACATAAATATTAGTTATTAAATCACTTGAACCCCTTAAACTCACACTATTTCACCATTACTAAGACCAAATCATCTTATCATGATTTTAGAACATCCTAAATGGATTCCAAGCCAACCCAAACCCCATACTCAGTGATTATAAGCTATGATTTAAGATATTCACCCCTTTAAAAAAGGGGATCCCATCCCGGTTCTTCTCCCATTCCTCTCAATTTAAAATAATGACGTTTTCCTTTATATATTTATTTTTAGATATAATTTTCAATTATCTAGATCTAGAATTTTAAATCAAGTTACAAATTTATGTGAAATTGATTTATTCGATAATGATTTACTATGTTAGAGAAAAACATTATTCTACTAAGTTGTGCAGCTCAAAATATTTGTTTTTTTTTGTTTGGATATCATTCAACAAAGAACCGAGTTGGTGGTTTATTATGTAAATAAAATAGTAGTGATTTCAATTACATTTATGTAATTGTATAATTTCTATGGTCCAAATAGAAATTGTAAACATTTATATTGAATTAATTAATGAGGTAAATAGGATACTTATGGGATTGAGTTTCACATAAATGACTTATTTTAAAGTTAAATTCCATTTAATTTTCATTCATTTTTTGTTTTGAGGGTTTCCCAAGCTTTTATGGTGGAATGGGTGAGATTTCATGAATTGGTCCAAACCGTGAACCCAATTCCAGATTTAAATTTAAAATTTTATACTTTTATAAATAATTAATTTTTCAACATTTTTCTACCATTCAAATTTATAATTGTCATCCCCTGACCTATTAACACCACTATATTAATTTGTACCATTTAGGAATCCATAATCATGGTGGATATGAGTTTTAATTTAAGGGATTGGGCCTGCCCGAAAGTCCATTTTCTGCATTAAAAATAATGTTTAATTCTTTAATATCTCCATCAATATTTGTGTTTGCTTGGCGATTCCAACTCTCACCCGAGACCACATACCTATGGAGCTCCCTCATTCCCTCCTGCCACAATTTGGGGCTAAATAAAGTCACCAAAGTGTTCGAAACATCTCTAGATTTCAGAAATCTCCCAGATTTGGAGAGGTAAATTGATACTTTAATAACTCCTTCTATTGTTACTCTTTTTCACCCATTACAGTTCCTAAATTATCTATTAATCCTTGTTATAAACTCCCATCAATGGTTGGATGTTTTCAAATTCAGATACTGGTGTATTTTGTGTCGTTTTTTTTCATGATTTTTTAGGTAAGTGTTCCTCTCTTCAATTCCTCCCTTATCCTTAGGGTTTCCTCCATATTTCATGAATTTATAGAATTTCCAGAAGTTAGGGTTCGATAATAGGGTTTTATTTGGTGTATTTATTGGTCAAATATGGTGTTATGGGTCTAGATTTATCTTCCATGTGGTGCGGCGGTGGTGTGATTGATGTTTCGCACCAAGTTTTGAGGGATTCGACACTTTCGGTAGGTGGTTCCATGGGTAAACAATTATTGATGAGTAAGCATGCTTTATTTATTCTTCTTTCAAATTCCTCATATGTTAGGTGTTGTGTGAAAACTATTTATGATTAATTTGGATGAGTGTTTAATTTTTTAGTTGCATTTTAACTTGAAATTGGGTGTTTTCGTGTGTAACTCATTGGGTATTATTTGGGTGTACTTTATAACATATGTAATTGGTTTACTAAATATTGTTTGGCCATAAAATTCTGGTTTGGTAATGTATTAGTGTCTTGTGAGCTTAAAAAGAGGGTTCTTTAAAAGGTTTAATGAGTAAATTATTGTTATACTTCTTGAGAGTTATTTATGAAAATGTGTGTTTTCATTTGGATCATTTATAATATTATTCAAGGTGATTTTATAAAACATTAAAGTGGTTTTATAAATGTCTCTAAGGATTCTAATTCTATTTTGGATATAAATTGGTATGGTTTTTGGTCTTAAATTGGGGTTTTGTAATGGGTTTTGTGTGCAAGACATATTTACATCACTAGGGTTCTTTTTATTAAAATTGCAAATGTTTTAGTTGGTTAAACTAAGTTGGAAAAGGGTTCATATGTCACTTTTGGTATGAGTGTTCACCTATTAAGGGGTTTTGAAAGGTAAAGTGATGGTTTAAGATGTCGAATATTTTTATAATTTTTTGTAAATTTCTGAAATGTTTTTTTAAATTGTGATGTTGGATCAAAACTTGTTTGTGGGATGTTTCATATAAGTGTGACGATAAATTGATTTTGAAGGTAAAAAAAGAATTATGTAACACGTGTGTGGGATTTTATGAGTTTTAATATATTGGAATGGTTTTAAAAAAAATTAATTGATTTGTGGAAGTGTTAATGAAATGTGAAAAGTGTTGTGCGCTATTTTAGTGTGAGTCATATTTCAAAATCAATTTGAATGAAAAGTTGACTTTTGTGACTTGTTTTGTATACATGTGTTCTATTTAGTGAATTTATGATATTTAAATGATATGTTCTTGTGATAATTATATTAATTGACTTGATGAACATGTTTTATCACAAAGGGAAAACCAAGGTATCTTGGTTGGTGGACGTGTACTAGTATGCTAGTGAATCCGTGGGGTTTGGCCTTAGCTTCACTTAGCAAGATTGATGCTTACAACTCTAACTAAACTATGATTATGATTATTGGGGTCCACTAGGTTATGGGTATGTTCCCTACTAGTGTCTCGTGCATGAGAACTGATATTTGTGATTGTTACTCTAACTGAGATACGAGGTACCTGGGACCCACAGCTAGCTAATGCCTAGGGGTTACTTCACATTGCTTGTACTGAATAGATATTTTGTGCTTACAATCAGCATACATTATGTGTATCTGGAAAAATTTAGTATCTTTGTTATTTATTTTAAATGTTTTTATTTTTTTAAATTCTCCCACCTTAAAATGTTTTTATTTAATATTGCATCTTTTAGAAAGTGTAACTAGCATTTCATGTTTTTGAAAACTTACATGCTTTTTGACATTAAATTTTTATCAAATAGAATCTATTAGTGGTGGTATCGTATTGTGAATTGTCTCACACCCTACTTACACCTTTGTGTGTAAGTAGACTTGGTTATTTTTGTTGTCGCAGGTTGGGTACAGTTTTGAGTGCCTGTGGTTCAGGTTTTTAGCAGTTCTTTAGTGGTGAAGTCTTGTGGGGATGGATTGAGGGAGGTGCCACTTTCCATGTAGAGGTCATTGGGCCACCCTTATTTGGTATTATAACTTTTTAATTGTGTTTAATCATAGTTTTATCTTATGTAATTCTAATCTGAAATTTTGTAAAAGACGGTTTTAGTTGAAAAATCCAGATTTTTTTATTGAGTTTGTTTGTAGTTTAGTGTTTATAAAATTGGGTAAATCATTCCCATACCTAAATTAAAACCCGGGCACTTGTTCCAGCCCGTGGGGATAGGGAACACACTTCGGGCCTTGCCACGGGCAGGATTTGGTGCCAGAATTGGCAGCAACCAGATTCGGTTCATGAAAAAATGTATTCAAAGGAGATTTTTGTTAACTCTTTAGGTCACGTTATATAGGGAAAAATCAGGATAGTCTAGAGTTAGGATTGATTGGAATTGGTAGTTCGGTTATGGGTAGTGTTCTTGATCAAAACACCTCATGATGGGATTCAAGTCACCACGGGTTGTGGGACTTATCTAAGTCCTTTTGTTTTCTTGGTTTGATGATGATTTGGGGAAATGAAAAGAGAGTTAGGTTAATGGTCGCAATGAGCTCGCAGGGCCTGGAATGCCATGTAGAGCAGGGGATATTCCCTAGAACACTCTCTGTGATGGTGAAGTGATTGGTATATGGCCGCCCTCCATATTTCCAAGTCACCAACTGATACTAGTTTCCTCTCACATTGATGTGTGTTGTTGTTTTGAAATATTGGCACTTGGGTTTTAAAGTGACTTCGTTTTAAGAAGCGTAAATTTTCTGGGAAATTATTTTCCAATAAAGAGGGAATGGTTTTGTTAATGAAAAGGAGGAACAAAATTTTCGTAATTTTTTTGAAATGGAAAATGGTTTTCTTACACTGCTTTTGAAAGAAGGAACTATATTAAAGCTGGTTTTGAAAAGTGTTTCCAATATAGTTTTCTAAAAAATCAAAGATTATATTAATGGGATGATTTTTTTTGAAATTCATATGAATATCTTGAATATGAGTTATTTTCTAAATGGTTGTGTCTTTCTGAAGTGTTTTTTAAGATGTGAGTTGGGATTTTGATCTCGCGGTTAGTGGTTTTGAGAAAAATGATGTGTTGGTTGACCGTTTTAGTTTTGAAAAGTGGAAATAATTTTTTTTAACCTTTGATATTTTTTTGAGAATACACATGCATGGGGTTATATGGGAAGATGGATGGTTGATGACATGATTGTATGACTGTCGGGATGGATATGAGGAGGGTGCTCAGTGTGGCACAGAATCAGGCTTGTGTAAGGCCCATGGGGTACCATTGGTGGATGCGCTGACCGTTGAACCATTTGTTTTCAATGAAATGTTTTTAAAGAAAAACATGATGTCTTGATGACTTGTTTGGGATTGATTATATTATGTTTTTTTGGAAAATGTTTATGTTTTGGGATGTTCTGAGTCCAAGAACCCATCATGTTCGAACTATGTTTTGGGTTTGTGTTTGGTCGGCAAGCTGGGTAGAAGGACCGGTTCGTAGTATCCTCTGAGATATGTTTCAGGTCACCTTTATGGTGGATCCCTTAATGTGTTTGAATCTGGTTTGAGGAAATTTTTGACCAATGGACCAGCATGGTGGGGTCTTTTGGTTCTCTTGTTTGATAATGTATGCCCCCATTAAGGGTTAATGCATAACTGAAGTGAAACCCAGATTGTTTCTCCATTAGAAAATCCTCCAGTTGATCAATATAAGGAATTTTTTTCACTAGATCTATAGATTGAGTCTACACCCATTCCCTTCTTTGATTTTTAGATCCTCTTGTAATGGTAGGGTACTCGTGGAAGGTTGAAAGGGACCTTAGTTTCTTACGTTTTCTGATTCGTCGAAGGTGGATGTGGTCTAGGGTTGTTTGGGTGAATGAGTGTCTCGATGGTGTCTAAGAGGGCCTTTGGGTTCTTCAAAGTTTCTTTGAAGCATGAGTTCATGTAAAACCATGGGTTTCGGAAATATGGTCACGATAGGATATTGTGGCCACTTTCTAGAATTGTGTGTTGTTTGGGGATGTTGTATAAGGTCCCTCTAAATGAAATGCTTATATCAGTCGCAATGGTCATGTTCGGTGATGCCTTATGATGTCATGTGTTCGATTGACCATATAGGTGAATGTTTTGAAATCCTCTGAGAGTCCCTGTTATGTTGGGAAAATTTCACCCTTTGAAAAACTAAAAAATCATTTATTTTAGTGGAAGGTGTGTGTATGTGTTCTTTACTTATATTGTTTCTCACCTAAAGAAACAAGGTGTAATGTGTGTGCATATTTTGTAGCCCTTGTTTAAGTGAAATATAGGGAATGGATAAAGTGAGTTTGGAATGTGTTATTTATGGAAAACTTATTTGGGATTGTGGTGTAGTTTCTGGTGGAACCGAAAGAAGAATTCTCATTTAGTGGGTTTCCAAAGACTAACTGTGAGGACGAAGATGCTTCAATCATTTGAGCTCTAGCCATAGGTCTCGGAGAGATGCTGGCTTGTAGTTAGGGGAAATCACAGGGTCATTTAAACCCTTGTACAATGTCCTATCCTAAATATGAAAGATAAGAAGAGTTTAAACCTCTGGTATCATCATATTTCTTTTGTGGTTCACGTTTGGTGGAAATAGGTGGAGGGTCTTGTAACCATGACATCGCCAAATGTCATTCCCTCCCCCTTTGGTTTCCATTGAGTCTATGGAGAATGGTTGGAAATTCGGCTAGACAGGCTGAGAACATGGTTTATGAACGATTAAGTGTGACTGTGTGCCTGAAATCCATTCTAGAAGATTGATCAGCATAGTCAGTCCATGGTTTCACAAACTGTGTGGACTAACAATGTGACCTTCCCAAATCTTGAATTTTTTGGGTTCTTTTGTGTCATCCCATGCTGGTCGGTTAAGATGGTTGGTTCTTATGGTGGGTAGAACCACTATGATTCTTATGTATGTTCCACTGAAAATTTTTAATGGAAGTCTACCCTATGTACCAGGGAGTCCGTTCATGCCACCCCCTATTAGTGTCCTAATTCTATCTCGGGGAAAAAAATATTAGTTGTCTCTTATGGTGGGGAGCGTATTTGTGTTCCCCTGTACCAGTAACTTAGATTTATCTATGATCTTGGCTTGGTGTAGGTAGTCTATTTTGGACCTATCTAGCTACCAACATCTTCCCTGAGTAAACGTTGGGACTGGAGAGCGCCTAGTGGTTTAGTTGAAGTAAGGTAAGTGTAACCTTGTACAAATTTGTTGTTCATTTGGGTGAATTGATTGAGTCTTGTTATGATAGTGTTTAAGGAGTTTTATTTTATGATAAAGGTTAAATGTGATTGATAATTTATGGAAATTGGTGAATATTTTGGTTATCATATTAATCCTTCATTAATTGACCACTAGAGGTGTTTTGGCCTTTTGGGTTAAAACCTGATATGGGAGTACCACTTTGTTTCTCAGTTGGGATTGGTTGATACATTGGCCTTGATGTGACTTTATTGGGCGGAAAGTTTTCATGTTAGGGAGAATTGTCAGATACATAACTTATTTTAAACTTAAATTCCATTTATTTTCTATTCATGCTTTGTTTTGAGGGTTTCCCAAGCTTTTATGGTGGAATGAGTGAGTTTTCATGAATTGGGCCAAACCGTGAGCCTAATTCCAGATTTAAAACTAAAATTTTATTTCTTTATAAATCCTTCATTTTTCAACATTTTTCATCGATTTCAATTCCTAATTGTCCTCCCCTGACCTATTAACACCACTATTTTAATTTGGACCATTTGCGAATCCATTATCATGGTGGATATGGGTTTTTATTTAAGGAAGTGGTCCTTCCCAAAAGCCCAATTTCTACATTAAAAATAAATTTTAATTCATTAATATCTCCTACAATATTTTCTTCTTTCGGTGATTCCAACTCTCCCCCAAGCCCACATACCTAAGGCACGTACACAATCCCTCCTAACACAATTTAAATCTCAATGGAGTCGCGAAAGTGGTTGAAAATTCTCTAGATTTCAGAAATCGGCCAGATTTGGAAAGGTAAATTGATCCATTCATAACTCCTTCTAATTTTTCACTTTTCCCCCATTCCAGTTCCTACATGATCTCTTAAACATTTTTAAAACCACGCATGAATGGTTGGATGTTTTCAAATTCAGATACTGGTGGATTTTGTGTCGTTTTCTTCAAGATTGTTTTAGGTAAGTGTTTCTTTCTTTAATTCCCCACTTCTCTTTAGGGTTTCCTCCCTATTTCACGAATTTATAGAATTTCCATAAGTTAGGGTTCAAACATAGAGTTTTAGTTTGGTGAATATGTGGTCAAATATTATGTTATAGGTCTTGATTTATCTTCCTTGTGATGTGGTGGTGGTGTGGTTGATGTTTCGCACAATGTTTTGAGGGATTCGACACATTCCGTAGGTGGTTCCATGTGAACACAATTATTGATGAGTTAGATGGCTGTATTTATTCATTTTTAATATTTCTCATATGTTAGGTGTGGTTTAAAAACTGTTTATGATTAATTTGGATGAGTGTTTAATTTTATAGCTGCATTATAACTTGATATTGGGTGTTTTTAGGTGTAACTCATGGGTATTATTTGGGTGTGTTTTATAACATATGGAATTGTTTTACTAAATATTTTTTGGCATGAAAATTCTGGTTTGGTAATTTATTAGTGTCATGTGGGCATAAAAAGTGGGTTTTTGAATAGTTTTTTTGTGTAACACATTGTTATACTTCTTGAGAGTATTTTATGAAAATGTGTGTTTTCATTTGGATCATTTTTAGTATTATTCAAAGTGATTTTATAAAACATTAATGTGGTTTTATAAATGTTTGTAGTGCTTCCAATTCTGTTTTGAATAGGAATTGGAATGGTTTTTGGTCTTAAATTGGGTTTTTAAAATGGGTTTTGTGTGCAAGACATGTTTACATCACTAGGTTTCTTTTTATGAAAATTACAAATGTTTTTGTTGGTTAAACTAAGTGGGAAAATTGTGCATATGTACTGTTTAGGATGATTGTTCATCTATTATGGGGTTTTGAAAGGTAATGTGATGTTTAAGATGTCAAACATTTTTAGAATGTTTTGTAAATTTCTGAAATGTTTTATTAAATTGTGATGTTGGATTGAAACTTGTTTATGGGCTGTTTCATGTATGTTTGATGATAAAATGATTTTGAAGGTAAAATGGGTAATATGTAACACATGAATGATATGTTATGAGAGTTGTAATATATTGGAATGGTTTTATAAAATTGTTTAATGGATTTGTGGAAGTGTTAAAGAAACGTAAAATGTGTTGTGGGCTATTTTGGTGTGAGTCATATTTCAAAATCAATTTGACTGAAAAGTGGAATTGTGTGACTTTGGTTGTATACATGTGGGCTGTTTGGTGAATTTATGATATGGAAATGATATTTTCCTGGGATAATTATATTCATTTACTTGTTCATTTTGTTTGAGAACAAAGGGAAAACCTGGATATCATGGTGGGTGGACAGGTACTAGTATGCTAGTGAATCTGTGGGGTTTGGTCTCAGTTTCACTTAGCAAGATTGATTCTTACAACTCTAAATAAATGATGATGATGATGATTGGGGTCCACTAGGTGATGGGTATGTTCCCTACTAGTGGCTCATGCACGAGAAAATATTTTTGTGATGGATACTCTCACTGAGATATGAGGTACCTGGGACCCACAGCTAGCTAGTGCCTAGGGGTTATTTCCAATTGCTTGTGCTCACTAGATATTTTGTGCTTACCATCAGCATACGGTATGAGTGGCTGGAAAAATTAAGTAGGTTTGGTCTTTATTTTAAAATTGTTTATTTTTTTAAATTATCCCACTTAAAACTGTTATTATTTAATGTTGTATCTTTTCAAATGTGAAACTGGCATTTCATGTTTTTTAAAACTTGTGTGCTTTTAGTCATTAAATGTTAATCACACAGAATAAATTAGTGGTGGTATCCTACTAGGAATTTTCTCACACCCTACTTACACTATTTTGTGTAAGTATACTTGGTTATTTTTTTGTCTCAGGTTGGGTATAGTTTTTAGGGCAAGTGGTTCGAGTTTCTAGCACGTCCTTAGTGGTGAAGTCTTGTGGGGATGGATTGAGGGAGGTGCCTTTTTCCATGTTGAGGTTCATGGGCTGTCTTTATTTGGTTTTTTAACTTTGTAATGGCCTTTAAACGTAGTTTTAACTTATGTAATTAAGTTCTTAAATTTTTTAAAAGACGTTTTTAGTTGATAAATCAATATTTGTTTTATTGAGCTTGTTTATTGTTTAATGTTTATAAAATCGGGTAAATCATTCCCAAACCTAAATTAATGATACCCAAGAACTTGTACCAGCCCGTGGAGATATGAAATTCCCTTCATGTGTTGTTGCGGGCTGGGTTTGGTGTAGGTTTAGGCGGTGACCAGATTCGGTTTGTGACATTGAGAATTTAATTGAATAACGTGTTTTTAGAAAAGGGATAATTAATTTTTAAAATTTAAAATTGAGTTCATGGAATTTTAAAATAAGGATAATTAATTGATGCATTGAATATAGAATTTTAAAATTATGAATTTGAATAATGAATTGATGAATTTTGTATTATATAATGATATGTGGAATGGAATGATTAATTGAAAAATTAATTATAGGATTATTGGGATAGTAGATTTTGATTAATAAATTATGAAATTAAAGACATGAGTTGACGTGACGAACTAATTAATGAATATTTAATGAAATATAAAAGAATAGTTATATTTTGTGTAATTTAATGGGATTAATTATATTCATTAGTTGTTTAGTTAATTAATAGGATCGATATTATTAATTAATTGTCAAGTTAATAAATTGGATACAAATGCTTAATAAAATATTTATATTGTTTATATATTTACATTGAAATGATTAATGGTGTCCACATAATTCATCTGTGAATATATTTTGATGATTATTTATTTATGAATTTAATATATTTCTTTATACAACTACATAAACTATTTTTGAAATGATATTGTTTTAGATGATAATTTTGGTGGCTTTTATTGCTTTACTCACACCATACTTAGGATTCCAGATGGGTAATATAATATATTTCATGTTTTAAGGATAGGATAATGAAAAATCCATATTTTATAAGGAAGAGTCATGATGGACCACGGATGGGGGAAGCAGATCTGGTTGGGGACCCATTAGGGAGTTATAAATGTCAAAAAAATTATTTTGAAACATGTCACATATATTATTATGGCATATTTTCTGTTATGTTTTGTTATTTTATTTCCAATTTTTGCCGGGATGTGATATTGGAATTCTTTTGATCCTGGTTATTTTTTTAAAAGGATGGGCCTAAAGCCTCATTTTATTTTTAATGAAAATAAAATACCCCTTTTAACCAAGTAGAGGGAGATGTATTACATAGACGGAAGGCCCAATGTGCATGTAGCCTATTACATTTTTTGTAGGACCAAATATTTTTGCCCAAAAACCATTATATGAATAGTAACCCAACTGCTACAGTTCCCATTGCCGCTATAGTGTCCTGCTGCCGCTATAGTACATGTCATTCAACAGTATCACCATTGCTACAGTACTGTTATAGTGCTAATACAGTACCTGTGCCCAATGGGTTTTAAACCCCCATTTTTCAATAGTGTTTTACTTTTAAATATATCATATAGTCTCCCCATGATTGAAATAAAACCCTCATTTCTAATCTAAATTCTATGGATTAAGGTAAGGTGACATTGAGGTCTTGCGACTAACCTACCTGGGTCACCACTAAATTTCATCTGGGATGAGATGTTATGAAGTGGTATAAGATGATTCTTTCTTTAATATTCTTATGTATTAATATTTTGGAAATGATAAAAAGATACTATAAATGGGCATGCCTTTTTTATGAGTCATTTCATTGTAGTAGTTATCCCATGTATAGAATAAAACCTACATTATTTGGTGGAATTTTTTTATTTATGTTTACTTTTAATGTTAATTATAATTTCACCTGGGGTGCCTCACTTCTATTTAGATAGGGATATTTTTTTGTATACTTATTTTGATTTTGATAATTTCCTTGAATGACATGATTGTTCAGGTTACAAGAAAAATATTAGCCACTCAAATTTTTTGGTTACGTGCATCATTTTAGGAATACACTCAAAAAGATTTTGTATACTATTGAACATGATATTTTATTTCATTATAGTGAAATTGAATTGAAAATGGTTCCTAATAATAAATTAAATATTTTAAAATAATGAATTATGGGAAAATTTTATGTATAAATGGGAAAATTTAATAATGAAAAAATGGCACCTTATTTTAACATTCACTGATATGTGAGATGGATAAGGAATGTTTTTGGTCCTTATTTTTGACAGTGTCGAGGAGGTTGGGAAAAAAATTATTATGCATCATTCTACCTTATCACGTCTTCCCATAAAAGAGATAATGTTTAGATATGTATCATATGGTGTATGATTTCATTGTTTAGTTGTGCCTACAAGAAAAATCATGCTGAGAGACTGAGAAGTGTAAATGCTTAGGGATGATCTAATAGGGGTTTAACATGGGTAACAAATAGTAAAAACTGTGTAGTTTTTAATGTTGTTGTATGATAACATTTCTTGGATATCATAATTATGAAATGTGACCTCGTTCTGGTTAAAAAGATCATTTTTTATATAATGAGGGAGTTTCAAATGATCCAGCCACAAAAATACGTTATAGTGGCTAGCCCTATGGGATATGACTTATAGATTTAGTCTGTGTAGAATATAAATTCCAACCTAGTGACTCCTACTGAGAAGAGGGATATGTTTTATACTTATATTTTATGAGGAATAGTGATTGTTTTATGAATTTTCCTAAACTAACTAGATATGTTTATGGTATGTTATGGTAGAATTATTATAGAGGTTATTTGATCCCATCAATTTATAGACTCTGAGGAAAGAGAGTTTCGTTTAGATAATGATATTGACTAAGGGGAGAATGAGTGTGATGGATTATGCTGGATTATTTACATATTTTTTTGATCTTTTCTCTAGTTTAGTTAGTGGATTTGGAAACATTAAGAAAACAATTTCATGAAATTGATAAGTGGTCAATTATGTACCATGTAAATATATATATATTAATATATATTCTTATGATGTTTTCAAATGTTGATAATTTTTCTCAAATATTTTTTGGGAACATGAAGGAGGATTCTAGTGAAAATATATATTTTTTCTTGGATGGTCAAGAGGTACATATTCTATGAGGATGAAGCATTTTTATGAAATATTTATCTTGATAAGTGATTAAATAATGTCATTGTGGAATTTTTAGTTGCACATTACCTATAGGTGGTGAATTTTCAACATTGTGGTAGTCTATGACACTATCATAGATACTTTTCTTGACCCCCAGTTCTGTTTTGGTATGGTGGAAGGATGGTTCATTTGTTTTTATTCTATAAGAACCCACTACTAAAATTTAAATAGTGGGAATCTAGAAATAATTAAAGTACAAGAATGAGTACTTATCCACCATATTACGGTGGATGTTAGAGTTATAATTTCCATGGTAGTAGAGATAGTGGATTAAGAACTTATCGGAATTTGTTCCGATATCAGCATAGTGGTGCAACATTTGAGAGTTAAACTAAATCATAGGGAAGTTGATTAGGATTATAGCATGAAGTTAATCCCATAAAGGATGATTGATTGGTTATACCATTGATAAAGAGTGGCATTATTCTTATAAATTCTAATCTATCTACTGCATTATTTGATATAGGTACATCAGGTTCCTTTATTTCTACAAACCATGTGAACAGTTTCAGCATGGAGGTGGAGTTTGTGAGTCTAGTGGTGATGATAGATACATGATTTGGATTGGGGTATAGGTACATACTATTATGCATGGTATGATTTATCTATGATTGTGATTATCATTTTATATAGTATCTCTATTTTATAAACATGTCCGCATTCGACATAATTTTTTCTATAGACTACTTCGTAGAATTCTAAGATCATATTTATTTTTAACATATATATATATATATATATATATATATATATCATATGGGTTACAACTATGTTTTATTTACAGAGTGTAATATCTAATAATGTCAAGCCGGTATATTTACGTAGAAAATGAGAGGGAAAAAACCTATGATTCTAGACTAATAGCGGATGATGGGGGTTTAAAACATAATATATGTCCACCAATATTGTATATGTATTAAGATGTGTTTCATAAATCACACTCAAGGTTATAAAATGAGATAGAAGAACAATATACTATTGAGAACATTCACGTTGATGAACTAGTTTATATTCCACCATAGTGAATGGCACCGATAGACATTTAGGTTATCATGAATCTATAGGAGGAGTTTATAGATAAGGGATTTATCCATCAATTTCATTGAATTATGGATCACTAATACTGTTTTAAAAGAATAACAATGAGTGTTTGTGCTTGTGTTTCTATTACCAGATGAATAAATATAGGACAGTGAAGAAATGATATCCTCTTTTGTGAATCAAAAATATTTTTCCCCATTTGAAAGCGGTATGTTTCTTTTAAATTATTTATATGGGATTATGGTATTATCAGTCGATATATAAACATTATGATATACCGTGGACCAACATTATAAGAAGGTATGCCCAATATGAGTTTGTGGTAATGATTGGTTGGATGATGAATCCATTAGCTGTGTTTATAGTCCTGATAAATAGAAACATTCATCCATATTATGATCTATTTTTTCTAGTTTTTTTGTATGAAATCACGTTTTATGGAAAGACTCAGGAAGATTAATCCCAACATCTATAAATCATCCTGTGTATAAGAAGAGATCACCGGTTATACTCCACATTATCTATGTTTCAGTTTTTTATTGATTAGGTGCCCTTTATAGGACATGTCAACTCAGAGAAAGGCATGTTTTTAGACCCATGGAATGTGTAAGCAATAGTTTCCTAGGATCATCCCATTAATTTTTTTATACATATATTTTATGGGGTTATTTTCTTGTTATAATAGGACTGTATATGACTTCTCACTTTTTTACGCACCACTTATGGGCTTAAAAATGATGGGTATAATGTTAGAATGGTATGGAGAATGTGATAGTGCTTTCCACGAATTCAATATGTTATTTAAATCAACATCAATCATGATCATACTATGGTCCATTAGGGATTACATGTGTATCATTAATCTTATGGGTTATTACATGGAGTAGTGATGATGTATGATGATCGAGTAGTGGTATGTGTGGATTGACAGTTGATGACACATGAACATAATTACCCTACAGATGACCGCGGGTTTGCTGTTGTTGTTTATGTATTGATGTTTCAATTAATTACAATTGGGTGAGAAATTTAGAATGTTTACTGATCACAATAGATTAGGGTATATCTTCTCATAGTGATATTTGAATCCTCAGAAGAAGAGATGTGTTTAATATATTCAATCACAGGATTTTTCACAATTATATATTCCTAAGAAAGAGAATAGTATTTCTAATTATTGAATAATAAATCCTCAGACACATGTAGATCAGTGGTTTAGTGTTGAGTGAAAGATAATAATAACGATGGGTGAGATGAATGTGGTGGTTTTGGGGAATTAGGAGTAGATGAATCTATTGTCACATTTAGTGGAGTCTTCACTTTTGAGACTGATTAGGGATAAATATTATAAGGATCCTAAAGTATATCTTTGATGTAATTCCTTAATTATGGGGAGACACCTTCATTGTTTTTTATTAATGAGGATGAAATCATCTATTTCAAAAATGGGATTGTTGTTCCACCAAACATGTGGTAGCAGTTTATGTGGGAATTTTATTCCTATAAGAGGGATGTGCATCAAACTATGAAAAACAACTACCATGACCTCTAACAAATATTTTTGGTGGCTGAAAAATAAAAATTAGATAGTATTGATCTTGACATTATGCAACATATGTCAGTAGTTTAAGGTATAACATCAAGTTCATGGAGGTTTTCAATAGTTGTTTCCCATTCTAGAGTGCAAGTGTTATAACGTTACTACAGACAATGTATTGGGTCTTCTAATGATTCCTTGGAATAATAATGCTATTTGGGTGATTATGTAAATACTGAAAAATATAGCATATTTATTTCCTATACGTGAGGTTTTCTCAATAGAGTAGTTGAGAGATTTTAATGTTTCGATAACTGACTATCTATGTTCACTAATATAGACTATAGAATAATGTCATGAAACCTTTTTGACTTTTCACTATTGGTGGGGATTACATAAGGTCATGGGTATGCAGTTTTCACTGAGTACAACATTCCACACACAGATAGATGGGTAGTTAGTGGATACTATATAACTGAATGAGGATATTATTTGGGAAAATGTCCTATAATTCATTAATCCATGGGATAATCACCTAGATTTTGTGGAATTTTTCTATGAAAAAAATTATCAATAAACTATAAAGAAGGAACCATATGAGGCTCTAAATGTTTGGGAATGAAGATAAGCACTATGATCGATAAAGGTAGGATAGTTATATGTTTTCAAACGGTTTCTCTAGAATGAGATGTCAGAGAAGGTACATATTACTTGAAAACATATGTCTATATCTATGAATATGAATAATTCATATGATGAATGACATAGATGACAATAGTATTTTTCAGTGGGTGATCATGTATTCATTTGGGTATCATAAAGGATAGGTCACCACCTGAAACAGTTAAATAGAAAACTAGATCCCAGGTTCATTGGACTGTATGATGTTTTGGAAAGAATCTTATTAGTGGCATATCAATTGGATCATCCATAGTGATAATTTTTTGTGAAGGATATTTTTTATCTATCACATCTTCGACTGTATCTCTCTTACCCTTATCATCTAATTCATGTAGACTCTATTGGTCTTGTGATAGATACATCATTTTTGGATTATCCCATACATGTGTCTGAGAATTGTGAGAAAATTTTTATGGGAAGTATTATAAAAAATGTTCAGGTTTTATGGAAACTTGTACTTTTATAGGAGAAAACATTGCAGATGGAAATGGATATGTGGGATTATTGTCCCATTATATTGGGAACAATATATTAGTTATGCTTGAGAGTAATTCTTGAGGAATATATTTTATAAGGATGTGAGATTATATGTTTTCGATATTTTTAGGACAAGTATTACAGTTGATTTTTTTACTCTATTTTTTAGTGTTGAATGATTTTCATTTGGGATTTGTCATGGGGAGTATTTGGGTAAATTTTTTAGAAATGTTGAAGAAAATGGATACCACAAGTGTTTCTCATATTAAACCCTATCCAGGGGTAGTGACACACCAATCTGTGCATCCTTAAATAGAGGGTAATATCATTTTTGGAATAGGTTTTCGGAATCTATGTGCCTTTTTATGTATAAATGATAACTCCTATAGAAGAGGCATGCAGTTTAGGTGCATGGATAGTGAAAATATTTCTCTCCTACCTAACAAACTATTCATGAATTTTTAAGTCAATAAAAAATTTGATTTAAATATAAATGAACCCCCAAAACTATCCCAATTCGACCCCAAATAATACAAACACGCCTTCTCATGAATTTAGTGACTCTTTGAAGGATTCAAATCCCCCCCCCAATCTCTGTTCATTGTGGCTCTATACCCGGATCATAGATCACCACCACTCCCAGTTTGAGGATATCATCTCGTTTCTTGGATCGTTCTTCTCTATTCTTTATTAAATATAATCCTTTATTTGGATATGTCTAGATCTAATTAAGTAAGATCTATATAGAAGATTTTTTATCTATATATATATTTTAGATATCATTATTTATTCATCATAATTTAGGATGTTAGATCTGGTGGTCGTTTTATGTTGTTGTGCCACTAATCTTATGGGGATTTCCTATAATTTTGCTGAATTTATGTATTTTTTTAAATTATAATAAATTATTTCATGACCAAGAGATGTGACAAAAGACGATTTCAAGGCCCATAGTGCCTAAAATGATCCATAGAAAAATGTTAATCTTTAAATAGAGTGTGTGACCAGTTTTTATAAAATAATAGTAACTCTTATTCGGGATCCCAGATTGGAAGTCTATGAGTATCATTGTGTTCTGAATGACAGGTTAACTCTAAGGAATACTTAAATTTAGTCGGCGTAAGCCTCTAGTGAGAAAAACTGAAAATGGTATAACCATAAATAAAATAATTAAATAAAATTGTTTTGTTTTTAAAATACTTATAACTCATGAATGTTGACTCAGATAAAAAATCAGAGACCACAATTGAGCTTGTGAGTGTATACATCCCTTAGGAAGAACCAAACAATAACCACCGAGGGCCAAAAATGGTAGTTAGTTTTTGGACGTATATTAAATAATTATGAAACATTTATTTTATTGAAAAATCTTTATAACTCTTAAATCTTAATTTTGATTGGAAGTCTGATTGTAATTTTTATCTTATGTGGGAATTTTTCCTTTAACTAGCGCATAACCTTGACAGGTGCAGGTCGAGGTTGAACACTAATTATTTAAAATTTGTTGATGTTCATTTTATTAAACTGGCGAGAAGAATTTTCTAACTTTAAAACAAATTCCCAGATGAAAAATCTGATGTAACTATTGAACTGAGAATTCCGGGATTAAATTAGAATGAACATAAGGTTGGTCGAAAATGGCTGAACGAAAAAGTTATTTTTTGGACTTTTTGAGAAAAATAATAAAATAAATTATAATGATATTTTATTTCTTTTCTCACAAACAAGCAGTGACACGAAGAAGCTATGGTGTAGCGACTAGAAAACAATAAGGCCCATTAATGGAATTCATTAATGGCTCATTTTCATTATGTGTAACGATGCTTTAATGATCTATAACACTGACTATTTTTCATAAATGAAACAACATAACAATGGGAGGTCATAGCGTAACATAAATGATGTGATGTGTTTTTTTAATAGTTGATGTGTTTTTTTAATAGGCACAAAACAATGATGATTATATTACAAACCTCATATGTATTTCTTCGACAATGATGAATGATGAACCTCTGATTGATTTATTCCATAATGAAGAACGACAATCACGTGTAGGATTTCTTTGAATTCGACGTACCTCAAAGAACAACGAACGTCATAAACCTCTTGGACTCTATGTGTCAAAAAATTATGGAAACAGATATCAATGAGGTAGGGGTATTGAATTATTTTATGATTTTACCCATTAATTATTCTAAATGAAGAACACATATTATCCTACAAATTGGTTAATCTGTAGATCGTTCATTCTTATAGGATTTTTTCATTATTGGGATTTCTATTAGGTATTAATTTTATTTTTGATAGAATTGTAATTCCAAGACACACATACATTAATCCTATAACGTAGAGGGTGCGGGGTGACACAAAAAAGGCACGACCCCCCACTTCATTGTGTATTCCTGGTAAAGATTTTTTGAATTGGGGACAGACATGTTCGAGGCCTTCATAGTGACGGAAACGCCCTAAAGAGCATTTTTTGCTAGGTGATCCATATAATGACCAACAAAGATACTCTAGTGGCCTTACGAAGGAAACTCCGGTGCCCCGGCACTGGCGGTGGACTATATAAGGGCCACCCGAGCAACCTAGTGTGCCATGACCCCTCCACCACAAATTAGGGGAGGCCATGGTCTGTGGGCCACATCAGGTGTTGGATGCAGTACCAGGTGGATGCCGCATAGAAGGAGATGTCCTCCAATTGCAGGATGCATTAAGAAAGTGGAGGGGATGCAGTGGTGGATGTTTCACCCTTGGTGCACACCACTCATCCACATGTGGTGGATTAGGCTACAACTAGTGGGCCACAACCCGAGTTAGTAGTTCAAGCTGGATGAGATCGGGTCGTCGAGTGTACTGGTGGGATGGAACTACTGAAAAATTAGGTCGTGCCCAGTGAGTCACATTGGGATTTCCCCATTATCTAGTTCAAATAGGTCCTACCCTGACCTAACCTAGGTCAGGATGGGATTTTCAAATTAAATTTTGGTGTATTAGACACCCATGCTAGGTTGGTCGGGTTAGTCGAACATGGATGGACCAGGCCGAGATGCAACCAACCCTTGTTACTAAAATATTAATATCTTAGAGACCATGAATTCATTTAATGTTTCGTATTTTGTTTTTGAACCCTTAATATGAGGATGATCGTTGTGTTATTTTATGTGGGACTTCATGGTGGTTGACGTAGAACTGAAGTCTCAAGCAGATTCCATGTGGATCCTTAGTGGCATGGGAGACGAGAAGGATCTGTGTGGATACTTAGTGGCTCAACATATGTCCATCAGCCATGTGGACCCATAGTGGCCTGATAGAATATCATCAACAATGTGGATCCATAATGTCCTACCAGACGAGCATAAGCCACATTGTAACACCTCGACCTTAGTTACCAAGAATCGGTGAATTATTACATAACATTGGCATGATCACAAGGAAATCATGTCTCGAATGACCAATCAGTTTAGTATTATTGGAAACAAGATTCATACATATGTTCCACTTTACATCTTGAAGATAAATACAACACAAATATATTTCAATAGGAACATCCAAGCATCCTAGATTATTCCTGCAGGTCACTGATAAGTAACTTCTTTATATCATGGGAAAAATAAAACATTGAAAGGGGTGAGATCAAACGCCCAGTAAGGGTAAGTAATACAGCGGAAATGACATAAATATTAAGCATAGTAAATAATTGAAACCACATGCCATTACCAATAAAATAAATGAATACTTTTATGGATAGAATATGAGATGAGTATATAATTCCATAATAAAACATAATCATGGGTATTCTACTAGTCGAATGACCACATGAACCACCAATATTATTTCCATAATGATGGAATGTATAATGTCGGACATTCTAAAACATTTTGTCAAGGCCTCGGCCAAGTCGTCTAAAAATTATTAAGGACTCGGCCATAACCATAAATCAAATTGTGAAAGGGCATCAGCCAATTCCATGACTAGTTGTCACATGAGACCTGCCGATGAATCGAGGAGCTATAGCGGGCTCCACCCGTCACTTACTAAGTCGAATACATTTCTCATATGAAAAGGTTTAAACATATTATAAACATTCGTATTAAAACTAGCATACGAAATGTCAATACTTTTTCCATAAATCAAGAATGGTATAAAAAAATCACATCCAAAGTCAAACATATAACAAAACCTTTAATACATTAAGGGAGTTTTGTATCATAATAAATCAACTCCAAATAAACTTAAAATCCATCAAAGGATGTTGACATAGATGAAATCGAAGCCCTTTTTAGAGAAATATCTCTTTCGATTTTGAAATCATTTAAGAGTCACATAATTATAAAATAAAACATTTACTTTAAAATTATTCTTATAATCTTGTAAGGGAAGCTTCAATTAGTTTATAACGGCCGAAAATAGTCGCACCTTCCGTATAAGATAAAAAAGTCATTCTTACCATAATTTTGTCGAAAAGGATAAAAATGACCAAGTTTGAAAACGACAGAATGATTCCATTATAAAAATATTATAAAAAGTCAAAAAAGGTTATAAATGAATTTAACACATATTAAGTAAAATATTAAGCATGATTTGAAATACATTTTTAAAAAACATGGATGTTGATGATAAAAAGGTCCCAGTAGACAATTACGTATAAACAACCTCGGATAATGAAGAGATTGTGAAATAAACCCTTACCAATTTGGTAACATACGAAACATAAACCCCATGAAAGAGGAATCATACAATGAATATGTAAATACACATAAATTAATGTGTATTACACAAAGAATACAATTATGGGCAGTACATACACCACACAAAAGGTAATAGTGGCAATATGGTATGAATCTCACGGGAATAAGGAGTGAGATTAAAACCCCTTACCTTGTACTTTTCCTTGGTTGAGGGTAGGATATCCTCCTTTATATTTGTAAAATAAATGTTTTTAAATTATACAAGAATCATATACATTAATATGATATCATATATGATCTTTTAACATTGCTTTGTTAATAATATCTTAGTATTATCGTCATTTCGGGTGTTAACTTATTCATTTTCTTTTATATGTTTGGTTACAAAAGCCGTTTTTGTTATGGATACGTTGTATAATAATCATATACAGAATTATATTAAGTCCTTAAACATTATTTTTAATCCTAAAAAGATAATTATACTTGAATGGATACGATGGGGAAAAAATTTCATCGCGTTCGTGGAGACGGTAGTCTGTACGTACGCATGAGCGACAATATCACTATTTTGATATTAAAAGAATATATAATTGGATGGTATATTATATATAAAGAATACTTATCATGTTATATTTATTATTTACATGAATTACACATCATTATTATACACATACAAATAATAGTGTATTGAATAACAATTACACCACGACGTGGAGACGATAGGCCGTACGTACGCACGTGTGGTGACATGTTATTCAAAGGATGGATAGAATGCTGAATATGGCTGTACCATATTTATAATAATATCATAGTATATAGAATATATTGGATTTATTATTTTAGAATGTAAATAACAAAGGAAGAAGAACTTGAAGAAGAAAGGAACATGAAAAAGGGTGGGGAAAACATTACCTCTTCTTCGAGTTCTTCCTTTTGATTTGATAAAAAGCACTCCGTAGGTTGGCTTTATAATCAAACTAAGGCCTCTAGGATGATGCAAGAGAGGTTTATATAATATTTGGGCAGGGTTTGGCAGAACCAAAACGCTTTGAAGGTGTCAATAATTGGTTAGAAGTGGTGTCCTTTTATAAGGCGGAGGAGGGGCTCTTTAGGAATAACTTAAATTATTAATTAATAATAAATTCATATTCGGTTTCTAATGTCTCAAAATTATTTTATTCAATTTCTAATAAGATTATGGGTCTATATCCTTTCATAAAATATATTTTAGATAGGTTTGGGTGATTATATTAACCTTAACATTAAGTTTTAACTCTTAGTTATTTAGATTGACATTTACCATGTCACTTTGTATTTTTATATTATATTTTTAATAAAGATACTATATACATCCAAGAGACCCCCAAGTGGTCCATTAATGAAATAAATATCATGATATAAGTCCTTTGGCCGATATTATATTTTTATTAATATAATATCAATTAATAATATAATATTTGTTTTAAAAACCCATTTATGTCTATTTTGACACTATTTAATAATTGATTTTTGATAAAGTCTTAACAACATTATTAATTGTAACCAAATTCATTTCAGAAATACTATAATGTCATATTAACCAATAAAATTCTTGTATGTCATCAAAACCTTCAAATTATATTTATGTTAACATTTATAATACCAATTATTTGATTCTTCCATTAATAAGGAAAATACCGCATCATTACTGTGTCCTAAATAAATTTAAATATTTAATATCTAAAAATTATAAATAAAATACCATTATGTAAGAAATATTTTTAAATTTATAATTAATATTTATAGTTGAAAATACAATATATATAACCCTATGTAAAAAAAAATTTTCTAAAAGATATGTGCTTCGGTCATTTTAGTATTTATTTTATCTTAATTAATTTAAAGTATCCTTATCACCTACAAGTGGCTCCATGGGGTCCCAAAATCGACCCAAAGATGTCCATGGTCGGAAATGTACTATATAATAAGGTTACGACACGTTTTATGGTATTTTATTATTATTATAATATTATTTTGTTACCCTTATTTACCGGATTTACCCTTTAACCATGGTAAATAAAATATTTACCAAAATAATTATTCAAAATGTCTAAAAATAAAATTTATCTATTTACATAATTTTTAAATCCTGATTCTAAATATGGAATCCATTTTTCTAAATTCAAAACACATAATTGGAAGAAATTAATTTAAAATTAATTTCAGTTGTAAAAACAAAAAGCGTGTTTTTAATAGACAATAACTATCAAAAGATTGAAACTTGTTTATGTCCGGTGTAAATGTGAAATTATGTCAAATGACCAAAATTTTATTATATGGTAAAACTATATTCATTATATACATAAAAACACCTCGAATTCATAATTTATCACTATTAAATATTTTTACTAAAAAAGTTGTTTTTAATTAAAATTTAGTAATTTTCAATATTCATCAAAATATACAAGTTATCTAAAAAGTACCAAAATTTCACCCTAGGCTTATTTCGATATTTAGAAACCAAAAATGAAGTCCATTTTGAGAGATAAAATTTATAAAATTTCAAAAAGTGGGTAATTCTATTCATAACGGCTACTTTGATTGGTCGCGGTGTGTTAGAATATCGAAGTTGTGTACAACACATGGTACTATATTATTCAAAGAGAATCGTATTGTGGATGCATGGATTGTTACATTCTCCCCTCCTTCAAATAATTTCGTCCTCGATATTTCTAGAATACTACCTCATGAAAATACTAGGGTGGTTATTCATCATAAGTTCCTCGGGTTCCCACGTTGCCTCTTCCATCTTATGGTTTCTCCATAGAACATTTACTAGATGAGTCATCTGGTTTCTCATCACTTGTTCTCTTGTATCCAGAATCCTGGCGGGCTCTTCACAATAAGATATACCAGCTTCCTGTTCTAATTCCACTTAAGTGAGTACATGTGATGGGTCAGGCATGTATTTTATCAATAATGATATGTGGAACACATCGTGAACTTTGGAGAGACTTGGCGGCATTGCCAAACGGTATGCTATAGCCCCATTTCATTCTAGAATTTTGAAATTTCCTATGTACCTGGGACTCAATTTACCTTTCTTGCAGAAATGTATAACTCCATTCCAAGGATATACCTTTAAGAAAACATGATCTCCTACTGGAAATTCCAAATCCTTCCTTCGGCTACCAGCATAGCTCTTCTACCTACTATGAGCTACTTTGATGTGGTTTTGGATTACCTTCACCTTCTCCATTGTTTCATCCCCCATTTCTGGGCCTACAATTTTTCTTTCACCAACGTCATCCCAACAGGTTGGTGTGTGAAATCTCCTTCCATATAATGCTTCATATCTAGCCATTTGAATTCTAGAATGGAAACTATTATTATAGGAAAATTCTACCAGAGGTAAATATTGATCCCAGAAACCCTGAATGTCAAGTGAGCAAGATATCAACATGTCTTCTAAGGTTTGAATAGTCTGTTCTGATTGTCCATCTGTTTGAGGGTGGTAAGCAGTGCTCAAATGAATTTTTGTATCCATGTCTTTTTGAAGACTCTTCCAGAATCACGATGTAAAACAAGAATCTCGTTCTGAAACAATTGATAGGGGTACACCATGAAGTCTCACAACTTCATTAATATATAGCCCTGTTAGATGTTCAAGTAGTAAATCTTCCATTATAGAAATAAAATGTGATGACTTCGTAAGACGATCAACAATGACCCAGATTGCATCGTTCCTTCATGGAGTCTTTGGAAGTCCCATGACAAAGTCTATAGTGATATTATCCCATTTCCACTCAGGTATGGGAAGAGGTTGCATGACTCCTCCAGGTTGGTGCCTTCCAACATTCACGTGCTGAAAAAACCTTACATCTTGACACAAAATAAGCAATCTCTCTCTTCATGCTGTCCAACCAAAAATTTTCCTTTAAATCTCTATAAATTTTGGTGCTCCCAGGGTTTATAGAGAAATTGTAACTATGAGCATCTTCCAACAATTCTCATTTTAAATCAGGTATATTGGAAACACAAATCCTCCTCCCAAATTTCAAAATTCCATCTTCATAAACAATGTCACTCAATCTACCATCATTCATAGCTTTAATATTCTTTTTAAATGATTCATCATCGGTATGAGAACTCTTTATCCTTTCTGGTAAGGATGGTTTGTCAACCATTTGAAATAGTATCGATGTTTCACCTTCCATGGTTATTCCCATATCCATTATTACTAGATCCACGTATATAGGATCCTTGTCAACTCTCATCTTGTTCAAAACTACATGATCCTTTCATCTCAAAGAATCTGCCACCTTATTTTCCTCTCCCTGGTGGTAGTTTATCGTATAATCATAATCCTTGAGTAGTTCAAGCCATCTCTTTAGCCTCATGTTGAGTTCTTTCTGTGAGAAAATATACTTCAAACTCTTGTGATCATTATAAATCTCACATTTTTCACTGTAGAGATAGTGTATCCAAATATTTAGAGCAAATATTACAGCAGCTAACTCAAGATCATGAGTATGATAGTTTTTCTCATGAAGTTTCAGCTGTCGTGATGCATAGGAAATAACTCTATAATTTTTCATAAGGACACAACCAAGTCCTTTCTTCAATGCATCACTATAAATAACAAACCCGTAATTCCCCGATGGTATATTCAATATAGGATCATTGACTAATCTTCTCTTTGTTTCTTCGAAACATTCTTCACACTTTTTTGTCCAAACAAATTTAACCCCTTTACGTGTGAGCTTCATTAATGGCTTAGCCAATCTGGCAAAATTCTGGACGAAACGTCGATAATAACCTTCTAAACCAATAAAACTGCATACCTCGGTTATAGTCATCGGTGCTGGCCATTATTGGATTTATATTGTCTTAGAAGGATCAACATAGATTCAATCCTCAGAAACAATATGTCCAAGAAAAGAAATCTCTTGAAGCCTGAATTCAAACTTGCTAAACGTCCCATATAATTCACGTCTTCTCAGAGACTTTAATATAATGCGCAATTTATTTTCTTGATATTTTTAGCTTTTGGAGTATACCAAGATATCATCAATAAATACCACTACAAAGTTATCAAGATATTCCTTGAAAACTTTGTTCATTAGATCCATGAAAACAGAGGGTGCATTAGTCAGCACAAAAGGCATTACTGTAAACTCATAATGCCCGTACTTGGTTCGAAATGTTGTCTTCAGAATGTCTTACTTCTTCACACACAACTGATGGTATTGAGATCAAAGTTCAATCTTTGAAAATTATTAATCTCTATGCAGTTGGTAAAATAAATCATCAATGCGAGGTTGGGGATACTTGTTCTTTATTGTTATATCATTGATCTCCCTGTAGTCAATGCACAACCTAATAGATCCATCTTTCTTCTTAAAAGAATGATAGGGGCTCCCCATGGAGAAACAATAGTGCGAATAAATCCCTTATTACTCAATTACTCCAGTTGTCTTTTTATTTTAACTAATTCTACAGTGGCCATTCAATAAGGGGTTTTTGATATGGGCCTTGAACCAGGAATTAATTCAATGGAAAACTCAATTTCTCGTTCTAGAGGATGTCCAGGTAAATGTTCCAGAAACACATCAACATATTCTCTCACAATAGGTACATCCTCTATTTGAACATTCCTTTCCTCACCCACAGTTATTTCATTCTCTTCCTCCCCGATAATTGAATTTAGTTGAGCTACTGGGGGTGGATCTAGATAAGAGTTAGGTGGTGACGATTCTGCTCTAAAGACAAGTTGTTCCTTATCATAATCATCAAAAATCACAACTAACTTATTCATATAATAAATATTCACATCATGGTATGAAATCCAATCCATACCAATAATTATACCAAATTAAATCATAGGTATGACGATGAGATCAGTAGATATAGAACATTTATATGCCATAATGGGGAATTATTGACAAAACATTGTAGCAATGATACATCCATTAAGGGTTTTGATTGACAACACCTTTGTTAAATAAATTTGGAAATATCTAATTTTCTTAGAAAACTGGGAAGATATGAAACAATGCGATGATCCAGAATAAAATAATGAATTTTCTAAACTTGAAGAAACCATTAAATTACCTACCACCATGTATTTCGGAGCTTCGACCGCAGAAAAGTGATAGCATAAGCTTGGCCTTGATCCGTTGGCCTTTTTTGAGGTAAGATTCCATGACTCTTAGGGAATTCATTGGAATAATGTCCCATCTCCCTAAAATTGTAGCATTGAAAAGTAGTAGAATCTTTCTTTCCATTACAATCACCAGCTAGATGGCCCTTCTGTCCACATTTGTAGCACACTCCATTTCCTTTTAGACAGGCACCAGGGTGCTTCCTTCCGTAATTTTCACAAGGTGTAAATTCAATTCTTCCTTCTTCCATGTTTCCTTATTTTCTTTCCCAGAGTGTTCAGCATATCTCTTTTTCTCTTGCTTTGATTTAATGTCATAAGACATAGAGAATTCCTTTTTAGTCTAGAATTCACACGAGACAATATCTTCGTATGATGAGAAGGATTTTGATACTAATGCTCGACGAAGAAATGGTTTTAACCCATCAAATAAATGATCAATCTTACTTCTTGGGTTACGTATATAATCTGCAGCATACCTCGCTAACCTTATAAAGGTATCCTCATGCTTCTAGACATTCTCATCCTCTTTTTACCTCAAACTCAGAAACTGCCTTTCCATATCATCTCGATGGTCCTGAGGAAAGTATTTTTCTAAGAAAATATCATTAAATTACCTCAATTCCATATTTAATACATCATCATATTCCTTTTTATTTTGATTCAAGGTCCACCATTGGTCAGTATCTCTAGTGAGGCGGTAAACTGCCATGACAACTTTTTCCCTTTCGCTACTCCAGAAATCATTTAATATTTTCTATAAAGAATTTCTCCATTTCTCAGCTACTAAAGGATTTGTATTTACATTAAATGTTGGTGGTTTCTTCCTCATGATGCGATATATCATTGATCCTCCATGCTGCGGATCAGGGTGCTCCATACGGGTAAGGTTATTATTCATAACCTGAGTGAGTTGTCCCAGTATGGTGATTAGTTAATCAGCACCAGTTGCATCACCAGCTCCACTATAATTATCTTGAGCAGGAGGGAAATTCCTACATGGTGTGCGTGCACTAATACAGTTTCCATTTCTTCCACTAGGCTCCATTTCTAAAAAATGGCATAAACTAGATTAGTTTATAAATCAAAATATTTAATCCCAAACTTCTAAAACACTTAACATAAATTCAACAGTTGATGGATATAATCCATAATCATAAAAAAAGTTTTCTTTGAGGATGTATATACTCATAACCCTTCATAATGTTTTGTAAATAAAATGATAAATATCCTATGCATATCCACCGGGAGTTTCGTAACCAAGAGTGCAGCAAGGCCCGTTGTCATGGACCAGTTCCCGTTTGAGTCTAGCTCAAAGCGCTGTTTTCAGGTTTCCCCCTAGGTACAGCTGTGCCAGAGCAGCCTCTACCTGCATGTATCCTGATAGGGATGTATTTCTTGGAAAACACACAAAATCTCTACGATACCAAAATTCTCGGAAGCTCTTCTATACTAATCTTCATATTCTATCTTAGGGATATGTGTGCTAATCAGAGTTTATCTAAATCTAGTTTCCAAGTTTTGTAATAAACTTCCTCTGATACCAACTATAATGCCCGGACCCTAGCTACCTAGAGTCGGTGCATTATTATATAACATTTTCATGATCACAAGGAAATCATGTATCAAAAAACCGATCCGTTTAGTATTATTGGAAATAAGATTCATACATATGTTCAACTTTACATCTTGAATATAAATACAACAGAAATGTATTTCATTATGAAAATCCAAGCTTCGTAGATTATGCCTTCAGGTCACTCATAAATATCTTCTTCATTTCCTTGGAAAAATAAAACATTGAAAGGGGTGATATAAAACACTCAGTAAGGGTAAGTAATAGAGTGGAAAATGACATAAATATTAAGCATGATAAATAATTAAAACCACATGCCTTTACCAATAATAAAAATGAATACATTTATGGAAAGAATATGAGATGAGTAAATAATGTCATAATAAAACATAATCATGGGTATTTCTACTAGTCATATGACCACATGAACCACCAATATTATTTCCATAATGAGGGAATATATAATGTCATACATTCTGAAACATTTTGTCAAGGCCTTGTCCAAGACGTCTAAAAATGATTAAGGCCTCGGCCAAAACCATAAATCAAATTGGGAAAGGGCCACTTCCAATTCCATGTCTAGTTTTCTCATGAGACCAACTGATGCATCGAGGAGCTATAGCGGGCTCCACCAGTCACTTACTAAGTCTAATACATTCCTCATATGAAATGGTTTAATAATATTATAAACATTCATATTAAAACTAGCACATGAAATGTCAATACTTTAATAATAAATCATGAATGGTATAAAATTAAAAAATCCACAGTAAAACATATCACAAAACCTTCAATACATTATTGGAGTTTTGTATCATAATAAATCAACTCCAAATAAACATAAAATCCATCAAAGGATGTTGACATAGATGAAATTGAAACCCTTTTTAGAGAAATATCTCCTTCTATATTGAAATCAATTAAGAGTCACATAATTATAAAATAGTACATTTAATTTGAATATATCTTTATAATCTTATAAGGGAAGCTTCGATGAGTTTATAATGGTTGAAAATAGCCGCAACCACCGCATAAGTTAAAAAAGACATTCTTACCTTAATTTTGTCGAAAAAGTTAAAAAGGACCTTCTTTGGAAACCGACGAAAAGATTCCTTTATAAACTTCTTATAAAAAGTCAAACAATGGTATAAATGAATTTAAAACATATTCAGTATAATAGTAAGCATGATTTTAAATACATTTTTAAGAAACATGGATGTGGATGATAAAGAGGTCCCAGTAGATAATTACGTATAAACAACCTCGGGTAATGAAGAGATTGTGAAATAATCCCCTACCAATTTGGTAACATACAAAAAATAAACCCCATGAAATAGGTATCATACAATGAATATATAAATACACATAAATTAATGTGTATTACACAAAGAATACAATTATGGGCATTACATACACCACACAAAAGTTAATAGTGGCATTATGGTATGAATCTCACAGGAATAAAGAGTGAGATGAAAACCCCTTACCTTGTACTTTTCCTTGGATGAGGGTAGATTAACCTCTTATATAGTCGTAAAATAATTGTTATTAAATTATACAAGAATCATATACATTTATATGATATCATATATGACTTTTTAACATTTCTTTGTTAATAATATCTTAGTATTATCGTCATTTTGGGTGTTAACATACCTGTTTTCTTTTATATTTTTTGTTAAATAAGTCATCTTTTTATGGATAGGTTGTATCTTAATTATATCCAGAATTATATCAAGTCCTTAAAAATTATTTTTATTCATCAAATTTGAATTATACTTGAATGGATACGATGGGGAATGAATCTCATCGCGTTCGTGGAGACGGTAGTCTGTATGTACGCACGAGCGACAATAGCACTATTTTGATATTAAAATAATATATAATTGGATGGTATATCATATATACAGATTCATTATCATGTTATATTTATTATTTACATGAATCACACATCATTATTATACCCATCCAAATAATAGTGTATTGAATAACTATTACACCACGACATGGAGACGGTAGGCCGTACGTACGCACGTATGGTGACATGTTATTCAAAGGATGGATAGAATACTGAATATGGTTGTACCATATTTATAATAATATCACAGTATATAGAAGATACTGGAGTTATTATTTTATAAAGGAAATAACAAAGTAAGAAGAAGTTGAAGAAGAAAGGAACATGAAAATGGGTTGTGAAAACACTACCTCTTCCTCGGGTTCTTCCTTTTGATTTATCAAAGGGCCCAATAGGTTGGATTTCTGATCAAAATAATGCCTCTAGGTTGAGTTGATTGAAGTTGAGATAATATTTTGGCAGGGGTTGGTTGAACAAAAAGGCTTTTAAGGTTTGATTAATTGGTTAGAAGTGGTGTCCTTTTATAAGGTGGATGAGGGGCTCCTTAGGAATAACTTAATGTATTAATTTATAATAAATTCATATTCAGTTTCAACTGACTCCAATGTTGATTAATCGAAGTATAATGTGGTTATGGGATGAGATAATTTCATCCAATAGATTTTAGATAGGTTTGGGTGATTATATTAACCATGTATGTTAGTTTTAACTCATAGTTAATTAGATTGACATTTACCATGTCACATTGTATTTTTATATTATATAGTTAATAACATAACTATATAAATCCAAGAGACCCCTATGTGGTACATTAATGATACAAATATCATAATTTAAGTCCTTTGGCCAAACCGTAGATTTTTAGGAATAGGATATCAATTAATAATATAATATTTGTTTTAAAAACTCATTTATGTAAATTTTGACACTATTTAATAATTGATTTTTGTTAAAGTCTTAACAACATTATTAATTCTACAAAAAATAATTTAAGAAATACTATCATGTCATATTAGCCAATAAAATTTGTGTATGTCATCAAAACTTTCGAGTTATATTTATTTAAACATTTATAATACCAATTATTTGATTCATTCATTAATAAGGAAAATACTGCATCATTATTCTGTCGGAAATAAATTAAATTATTAAATATTTAAAAATTATATATAAAATAAAATTATGTAGGAAATCATTTTAGATTTATAATGAATATTTATAGTTGAAAATCCAATGTATATAACCCTATGTAAAAAAATTTTTTCTAAAAGATATATGCTTAGGTTATTTTTGTATTTACTTTAACATAGTTAATATAAAGTGTCCGTATCACCTACAAGTGGCTCCATGGTGTCCCAAAATTGGCCCAATGATTCCCATGGTCGGACATGTATCTTCCAATAAGGTTAGGACCCGCTTTAGGATAATTTATTATTATTATAATATTTTTTCTTACCCTTATTTACCGGATTTACCCTTTATCCATCGTAAATAAAATATTTACCGAAGTAATTATTCAAAATGTCTAAAAATAAAAGTTACCTATTTACACAATTTGGAAATCCTGATTCAAAATATGGAATCCATTTTTCCAAATTCGAAACAGATAAGTGGCATAAATTAATATAAAAATAATTCTCGTTGTTAAAACAAAAATCGTGTTTTTATGAGATAATAACTATCAAAAGATCGACACTTGTTTATGTCCGGTTTAAATGTGAAATTATGTCCAATGACCAAAATTTTAATATATGGTAAAAATATATTCAAAATATGCTTTAAAACAACTAAAATTCATAATTTATCACCATTAATTATTTTGATTAAAAATGTTGTTTTTAATTAAAATTTATTAATTTTCACTATTCATCAAAATATAAAATTTATCCGAAAAGTACCAAAATTTCACCCTATGATAATTTTGATATTCTAAATCCAAAAATGAAGTCCATTTTGGAAGGTAAATTTTTTAATATTTCAAAAAGTGGGCATTTCTATTCATAACGGCTACTTTGATTGGTCACGGTGTGTTAGAATCTCGAAGTTGCGTACAACACACACTACTGTATTATTCAAAAAGAATCATAAAGTGGAAGTATGGGGTGTTAAAATCAATCCTTTTCCAAATTATTTCTCAACATTAAAAATTAGTGTAAATATTGTATTATTGATGAGATAGTTTGGAAATTTATAAGAAGGTGGAAGCTCTGAGAAACGGAAAATAAAGATAGTTTAAAACTGATGAGGAATGAGTTGTATGGTTTGGGACATGACTATGAGTACCTTCTGATCAAAAGATAAATAAATAACTTTTTTATTGTTTTCATAAGAGATTATTCTCAATTCAAAAAGGTATAACAACGATGTTTCGAGATCTCTAACTAAATTATTTCTTGGACAATATGAAAAATGAGCTTGGTTAGTATATATCAAAGTAAATGTCATGATAACTTATAGAGACCCATACTTTACATACATGGTTAGTACATAAAAATTAAATCATAATTATTACAACAAATAACAAAACCATGAAAGGACCGTATAGGTATAGTGTCTTTAGAAACTGGGAAACATAAACAACTGATTCATAAAGCATCTACACTGTCTCCCATTTATTTCATCATATCTATAGTCCCTTTTTGGCATATCTTATTTAATACCCTTCTTCATGACCTATTGAAAGAAAACATAAAAAAGTGTGAGCTCAAATTCATAGTAAGGGTAAACAAAAGAAATATCAATCACATCAAATTCATAAGAACATAACATTTTGGAAGTCATACCCTGCAAAAGAGATCATAGTTTCATAACATGGGATAAATCATGGTAGTGAAATATAATCCCAATAATCATAACATAAAACCTGAAACTTTTTGGCATACACACATAATCATAGAGAATCATTTTTTATTAGTCAAGACTCATTGCCAAGACTATCTTAGTGGAAACAGTCCATTTTTGAACTGAGTTCACTCCTCATTTCAGTCATGTTTCACTGAACCGGTTTAACCTTCCGTTCCAGCCATGTCTATCTCACAAGATATAAAATCATTACCCAATGAATTGGAGTGAGATATAGGTCCCACCCATCTTATAATGACACCTTTTTTATTTGTGCCACAAAAACATAATTCATACATCATTGCATAACCCATGTAATAAAAATGGGATTCTTAAACATCGTGACATTATAATAAAATTCATATAAGATAAAGGAATTAATAAAAATAATTCCATCACAACATAATCAAATAAATGTAATAATAGGGATAGAAACAGAACCCTATATTATCTTAGATGGAAAAAAATTTTGATAAAACACTTTAACTCCATTCTTGAGGAAAATATCCTTTCTATTTCAAAAAAATTTTCCCTTTCTTAACATGTCATACAATTTTAAACTAAAAGAAGTTGATTAAAAAAACATGAAAACTTGTAAAGGAAGCTTCTTGAAAATAATTTTTAAAAACTCCATTCATTCCGTATAAGTTAAAAAAACATTATTCTCGTACTTTTGTCGTAAAATTCAAAACGTACCTCGTACGAAAAATGACAAAAGATTCCATTCATATATTTTACTAAAAACTCACCGAAGGGTAAAATTGGATTTAAAAAATTGTAGTTGGATGGAAACAATATTACATATTGAGGGAACATGGATGTGGATGATAAAATACACCCCAATAAATACCAAAGTATAAACAATCTCGGATAAAAAGGAGATTGTGATATTTTCCCTTACCTAAGGTCCGATTTGCTTCGTAAGTGTCTGAACCTCCTGTATAATGACTTAAATAATGTTATTGAATTATTAAAGAATCGTATATATTTTTATGATATCATATATGGTCATATTCTTAGCTTCTTATTAGTAATATTTCATTACTACTTGTTATTCGGGTGTTTATTACTTTTTGTTCTTATGTGTGTTTTGTTAAATAGATTCTTATTCTTCTCATTAGGTTATAGATAACTCGTTTCCAGAATGGTATTAGTGTACTATATATCATATTTATTCATTCGATTCATTTATATAATCATTATGCAATGAAGATCATGTAGAACGAATCACATCATATCGTGGAGACGGTATTCTGTACGTACGCACGAGCGATGATATCATTCCCATGATCGTGGAATTGTATTGGAGTGTATGCATACTATTTAAGAATAAATAACACTTTACAATAATCATATATAGTTATTTATTTGCACAATTATACCCATCCATGTATGTTGGTGATGGAAAATAGATTACACCACGGCGTGGAGACGGTATTCCGTACGTACGCACGCGCGGTGTTTTCATTTTCCGTAGGATGGATAGATAGTGAAATAGGATTGTTTCATACATATAATAACATATCAGAATATGAGTGATACTGATGTTATTAATTCATATTGAAACAAATAAATAAGAATAAGTGGAAGAAGAAATAAAGTTGAAAGAATCTGTAACAGACATTACCTCTTCTTTGAAGCGCCTCTTTGAGACCTCCTCTTAGGGCACTACAATTGGTCTTCGAAGAAGACCAGGACCTCTAAGATGTTTATAGGGAAGTGTGGAAGTGAAATGGGCCGGGATCTCCCAATCATGAAGGCTCAAATTGGTGTGAGTAGGAGAGGGAGGATGTGCCCTTTTATAAGGCAGGATAGGGGCACCTTTTGAAATATAAGAAATATTTGTTTATATTAAATCCCAACCCCACTTAACAACTTCCAAAATTACTCATATCCAAATATTAGATGATATAGTGTTGTAATCTCATCAACCAATAAAATTTAGACATGTTTGGAAATTATTTTAAACATTATCAACTTGATTTATCCTTATTTATCAATTTAATTTTATTTGTGGTAATAATAATATAAATTTTAAATTATTATAAATAATTATATAGGTGTTGTGATTTTATCATAATTTGACACTTTATGACATTTTATACCATATAAATATTAATTTATAATTTTTAAATATTTTTGTGATTTTTAAACAATTTTATAATATGTTATGTTTATAAAATAACAATAGTGTCAAATTTTACACTATTCATTTATTTGAATTTAAATAAAATATATACAGATGATATGTTCAAACTAAAATATTTAAAAGATTTATAAAATGTCATATGTATCTAGAAAATTAGTGTAGAACATTAAATAGTTTATATAATATTTAGTTTAATATTTTTAAACCCATTTATTTGATATTTTAATTAATAAAATAATTTCAACATCACTATTGGGTCATAATTAATGATAATTATTTAATCCCTAAAAATTCTAAATAAATTTCTATAATGTAGATAATTGTATTATATTTCTGGAGACTATTTATTTTTGAAGTTTCATTAAGTGTATTACTAAATTAAAATTATTATACTTATAAGATTTAAGAAAGTGACATGTTGTCACATTCTTTGGTTTTAATAATAATTAAATTATTTTCATTGACAAAAGTCCATTAAATGAATCTAATCCGACCATTAGGTGATATGGGTTTACTTGTAGTCATCCAATAGGATTTTGGAAGGTTTTAAGGTAATTTTATAATCTTATATTTACCCTTAATTACCCGATTTACCTTTAACTATGGTAAATAAAATTTACTGTAGTTACTATTCATAATGCCCAAAAATAAAAAGTAGCCTATTAACATAATTTGGACCCATTTATTCTGAATATGGAATCCATTTTTAAAAATTCAAAACATATTGGTTGCAGTAATTAATTTAAAATAAATCTCGTTTTTAAGAAAATGGGTTTTAGAAGTTAAAACATTGCCAAAGATTGAAAGGTTTTTACCTATGAATTCAATGTGAAATTAATGCGAATGAAATAAATTATATTAAATGGTAAAAATATATTATATTGATACTTTAAAACCATTCAATATGGTAATTTAACCATATAAATTATCTCAATGAAAAAAGTTGTTTTTATTTAAAAATTAGCGTAGTTTTACTATTCATCAAAATATGAAAGTTATCAGAAAAATATCAAAAATTTATCCAAAGTAAATTTTTATACCCTGATTTAATATAATAATTTTATTTTGTCAAATTGAACTTATAAACACGTCAAAACTAGATTTAATGTGGGTGCTCCATCAAAAGGCGGAAAAACTGCATTTTTTTAAAAATACTTATTTTACCCGAAAAAATTATTTTCTTCTCTTAACATGTTCTAGAAAATGTTTAAGATGAATAATAAACATCAAAATGTAGTTAATAATATTCATAATGGCTAGTTCATGATAACATATAGTTGTTTAGTGAAACCCTATATTGCGTACTACATATGCTATTGAGGAAGGTTGTGATTGCGTGTAATGCAAGCCAAGTCTGTATTGTGTGCTGTGAAAGATTCCTTTGGTGTTGCATATAACCTAAGACATAAATAAAATTATCATAAAATCTCAGGGTTTTACATAACTAGTGATTAACGACAAGAAAAATTATAATGGGATGATGAAAACACTACCCATAACAACATCGAAGTGAGAGAAAATTAACATGGACTATGTCACAAGACTTCCAAATATATACAAATGAAAAATGAAATATAGGTTGTTCTAGATCTACTTACAAAGAAGATAATCTATATCAAAATTTGAGAGGATTTCATACTTGATCAACGTTCCAGAATATATATTAGATAAGTGGAAAGGATGCATCGATAACCATTATTGATTGTTTCATATCCTGATATGAGATTCACCTCAATGTTTTGGAAAAGTCACCAAAATGCTTTAAGCACAAGGATAAAAAATAGTATGTCCTATCATCCTCAAACTAATAGTCAATATAAGCGGGCAATTCAGAGACCATAAGACATGTTGATAGTTCATTCTATGGACTTCAAACGAATATGAGACCAATATCTAACTATGGTTGAATTCTATAACAACAATAGTTTCCACTCTAGTATTTAAATTACCCCATATAAATTACCTTATGATGAATGATGTAGAACACTATAATTCCTAGATGAATTAAGTGAACGTAAGCTTCCAAGACCATAAATGGTCTTTAAAATAATGGTGAAGGTATAAACCATTTAGCAGCATGTCAAGGTAGTCCAAATTCAAAAAAAGATATGTACAAAAAATAATCGACATTAACATGAGGTTACAGATGGTGACGTGTTACTCCTCAACCTATCTATGTGGAAGAGTTTAATGTGATTTGGTATGAAAGGCAAGGTAATTACTAGCTACATCGACCTCTTTGATATTCATTATCTTGTTAGAGATGTAACTATCGAGTAGGAATTTCTCCACCATTGTTTTTAGTACATGATGTATTCCACACATCCCTATTAATGATGTATATACTAGATCATTCACATGTACTGAATTCATAGGTGGTATATTTGGAAAATATATATCATACAAGGAGCATCCAATGAATATCTTAGATCATGGATATAATGTTCTATGCAAAATGAATACTCACTTGTTCTTTGTAAAATGGTGTAACCGTATGCAGGAAGAGGGAATAGAGGATCCTGAGTAAGTGGTGAAGGAGAAGTACCCACACCAAATTTAAAAATCAAATTTACGAAATAAATTTATTGGGAGAAATTTTATAATGGGGGAGAATATAACATTATAAAATTTTAATAAATGGAAATTCCCATCTTATAATTTTTTATATAGTATAAGTATCATAAAAAAATAATTTAAAAATGTAGTTATAATAAAATAAGAGGTATTTCATGAAGTAATGAAACATAAACCGATGGAATTATAACATGACCATTGGATTTATAATATGACCATAAGGAATTTTAAATCATCCAATGGAATAGTAACACCACCAATGAGAGTAGAAATAAAAATTTTGAATCCTATGAATGATATTATGATATATATATATATATATCATATTATAAGCATATAAATATTCATGTAATTATTAATTAATTGTTTGAACTTTTTAAAGATACAAATATTTAATTACAATTTAATAATTAATATATTTATTTAATAGAAAGTATATTTCCATTAAATTTATTCATAAATTTGTATCTTATTTATCTTCTGATTATATGATAATTTTGTGATACATTATTTAATTTTTCAAAGCATTTCAAAATTAGTTATAATTTTAGATTCTGTATTTTCCATGTAAATGATGATTTTTATTAAAAATTAAATTCATTATATATAGGAAAACATTTTCATAAAATGTGGTTCATTTTTTAAGTTATAACTATTAAAAAATGGTTCTGTGAATTTTCTTTTATTTTTTTAAAATAGTTTAATTTTTTGTGAATAGTAAAATACAGTAATTTAAAATAACTATACATTATAAGGTAAATAATCTTTTTCGTGAGTCTTTTCTCATGTATGAAAATTAATCTCAAACATCCCATGATTATTTTATTAAATTTGGTTATAATTATAAAACAATTCATAGTCTTGAGACAAAATAACAAACTAATGAACAAAATAATGAGAAAACACCTCTCTCATCCACTATAAATACCACCCCTCACAACATCATCTTCCCAGACCTCCCATTATTTATAAAATATCCATATTATAATCAAATCTCTTCCATGTAATTTCCCCATGTTAAGGATCTCTTGGTCTCATTGGATGAAAAACTAATTTCCCAACGGAGGGTCTTAAGGAAGTGAAATTTAAGAGGTAAATTCATTATTCCTTATAATTTTTTCATGTTAATTTCATTTATTGATATATCCCCACCTATCCTAATGAAAATTACATGAAAAATACACTACTATACATTTATTTTAATGTTATTTTTCTAATGTAATATTCCATCATTTAACCCCTTCTCCCCTCCATTTTATTCTAGAATTTAAGATGTTATTAATGAGGTGTTAGATTATCAAGGTCAAAGGGAATAGATTTTTGTTTTCCCATAATTCCTTCACGGATGGTAAAATAAAATTATAGTAAAAAAACATAATATTTATTTATTATATAAAATTCAATGATTTCGAAACATTATATACAGTTGATATTAATAATAAAACTTGAAAAGTTCATTGTAAAAAAAACATTGAAGATAATCCAAATAATTATCACATATTTATTATCAAATTATTCATCCTCCGAACATATAACCAAATAATTTATAATATATTTTAACATTATTTATTTTCATTAACATCTTATAACATCAATTCAGGATTTCTATTTCAAATTTTACATGAACTTTCAAACTCCTATTAATGAAAATCAATCTTGAAAACAATGAAAACTGGCACTCTCAAACGATAAAAATGAACACTATAAATCAAAAAAAATGAAATAAATTAAATGAGAAAATTATAATATATAAATAAACTGTCAAAAAAATTACTAATTAGTTAGAGAATCTTATTTTATTCTTCATGTTTCTATGTTCTATTTAACAACTATTCTGGACATAAGGTAGGGGATTCTACCTGAACCCCAATTTTTTCCATCAGTTTATTCTTCAAATATCCTTAATCTGACGTAATTATTATTAATTATTATTTAATTTTTAAAAAATTGTGTTTATATGTAACAAAATCATATATCAGGATCATATAATTATTCACTGATGAGAATTACTTGTTTTACCAAAGGTTCTGTTTTCAATTCTTCCCGATAAGCATGTCAGATTCAAGGGAACATATTGATATCTGAAATACATACAAGTGCACACCATAATCTATTTTCATCTCAAATTATTTTTTTAAAATCACTCATTTTAACATGAATAAATTATCTTCGTTCATTTATGGATATATGAAAACAAGTATTCCCTTTTTGTTATGAAATCTATTTAATAGTTCCTGTAAATAATTCTAAAATTTTTCATTTCAAACGATTCTTAAAACATATTTTTACATTTTTACCAATCAATTGGATATTAATTATCCGGATCCATTCATATTTTCCCTTAATAATTTATATTTATGTTTTTAATATATCATTTCATGGAAACAATTATTATATTATCCTTTGTTCTGAATATTGACATGATTTTGATACTCATTTCATGTCATGGGTTACCCTAATGTTTATTATCCATGTGGCACACATATTCAAAAAAATGATATAATGGGTGTTCTTAAATAGATCTCTAATTCATTGGGTAATTTTTATTCACATGAGACATCTTGTACAGATAGGGTGTGAATACAATTCATTTTTGGTATTTCTTCCACCGTGTTATATAAAATTTGTGGTTTTCCATGACACATGATAATGTCATGTTATAGGTTATTGTCACAATCATAAGATTCCTTGATTATATGTTACCAAGATATACATGTTGTAATTACTTAGGTTTATTCATTATCAATTCCATTTAGGTTAACATTTTATATCATAGAACCCATATGTTATGTTTCTTACTATTCTTATTTCGTTATGTGGATTTCTTTCTCATCCCTTTTGACCATGTATTAATGAGATTATCCTATGTAGATATAAGTGATAAATTAATGTTGGGGAATGAATATATAGATTATATAACTCATTTTTTCATGATTTTTAATAAAGTACACAATCTTCTACTGATAATATACTTTACGATCATTGGCTTGTAATTTGATGGTTAATTATGGTTAAAATCTAGTAATAATATGTGTAAAAGGCTAGGGTTTCTATAATTATGGTCCATACACATGAAAATAAAATTTTCCACGGACATAGTATCTCTAAAATTGAAAATCATGACCCACTTTGACAGATGTTACATCATTAGTTTTGTACTTCTACTAATAGGGTCAAAGCTGATGAGACCCATATGAAAATACTTTACCTACATGTATTGAAAAATCTCACATGCCCATGAAAGATGTGTTAGAACATAACTGCATACCCAAATCCAATCATAATAATAATATGGGAATGATATGGCTTATACACCTTCATTATCTCTATTAAGACATCTCTATATTTTTTTATTCAAATGTGACCTCCTTCTTAGACTATGATGTGATGGGTTTTTTAAAGTGAACAAATACCTAGATGAAACTCCTATAGTTCCCATTCAACCTAGCGAAAAAGTGAATAATTACCATTTTTATTGATCATTCATAATAAATTACATCATCAACCGTCATTGAATAAATTAATAATCATACATTAGAAACCACATTTTGTAGAAATCAGAGATCATATATCCCAATGTGACATTTAGAGTTCTTGCCTCATTTATTATGTTCTCAAATCATATGTTATATGATATCAATGTGTCTAGAATCTTATTATGATGTATTACAATATATTATTATTTCATCAATGAACACAAAAATTGTGTTGTTAATGTATTGGTGATTAAACTCATTCTGGATTTAAATTAACACTTCTAGATAATTCCATTTTCCAAAGTCAAAATGTTATAATCAAATGACCCATACCTAAAATTGAATTTGTTCATAAATAATTCATTATATCTAAAATGATGATGATGGTAGCTAAAATATATATATCACAGAACACCCTTGGGATCCCATTAATTTATCAAACTAGTATCTATTTCATAGAAATATTTACCTATTATTAACAATGATTTTATTCAGTTGATTTTTGTCCACCCAATTCATTTTGCGCCAACATCATCAAGATTAACCTTCTCCTATTTTAACTCAATTGCGGTGATTTAGTAATGTGGTATCAATATTAGTCATCCAACATACATATGGTCTATTTTCAATTCAACTCCTATGTAGGGAAACTTACCTAAAAAATTCTCAATAATTCTATATTTGTAATTGAATTACAATGATGGAATAGTGCCCGAAGAATATGAATAATCTACCACTAGGATAATACTATGCGCGTATATTCCAAAGTCCTATATCTCACAAGTATTTGGCCAATTATTCTTGCCTCAACATCAAAATCACTGATCAATACAAGCTTCTCTACATTTACTAATGAAAATTTCATTCTCCTATATTAACAATCAATGTGTTCATGGTAGTTGTTCCACTAGTCAATATGAAATATCATGTCAAAAACTAGCATCCTGATAATTATAATGGTACAAAATTTAAAAATATATAAACCCCCATAAAATTATATAGAATGATATAAAGATAATATACTTTCCTTCCTATGTGAATAACAATATTGAACAACATTGAAGAGAATTTAACTAATAAATATAAATCAAAAACAAATTGAGCTAGGGTGTTTGAATGGGATGCTCCTATATCAAAATAAAATAGATAATATATTAGAAATCATTACTATCCATTCAACTAAAGAAGTTCTTTCATCAAAACTTTTTAAATCTAGATTTACCACATAATCCCTTCCAGAAAACACTACATGATACCACAGATGTTCATGAGTTACCTAATTCATCGAAGCAGACATTTTTGAAACATTCTATGAAGCTCCTATGATTGTAATTTTTTATGCATCCATGATTCCATATCATTAATCATATTCAATTTCCCTATTTTCTCTCTAATTTGGATTCCTTAGAGAGATGTTAAAATACATTAGAATTTGATTCTTCTTCATACAATATTTACAATTTAATGAGTCACCTCAGGTAATGAGAGAAAAATGACATCTCTTCTACTTATACTAGCGATTTCTAACCATGTATCCCTCCTATAACATTTTCTTCATATTTATTGAATTAGGAAATAGGATTTCACTATATATCTCCCTTTTTTATCCATATTAGTTGGATAAACACCTAATATTATTCCCTCGTCAATTCTATTCTCAATCATTAGAGTCTTATAAATTAATATACCTTAGGTTGTTGGATAAATGTTCTTGATTTTTTTCTTTATCTCAGGATGAATAATAATACCAAACATTCTTTCTTTATGTGACTTTTTCCAATCCATTAGAGGAGAAAAATAAATCGATTTGTTGAATCCTAATGAAAATGAATTCACTATCATCATCCCCTGATGAAGGATCATGATCTCTAACCCATGGTTAACATTCAATTCATCTAGAAATAACTCTCTAATGTAGAGATCCTTTATGTTCTCACATGTCCCCAATTCACATCATCCTACATGTATCATGACATCCCCTTGTATTCCATCTATATATTCTCAACTAAATATCTTAAAAACGTCATTTTTATTCTTTGTGGTCAATACCATGTCAAAACTCTTCTCAATGATCCACAAATAGTCCTCTAAATCATGGGGTACTATAGGTTCCTATACGTACATGGGATGTTAGATCTATAATATTGAGCATGACTTTCCATAGTAAGAAAAATCATGTGGGATCCTTTCTCCATGATAGGAACCAGTTGAATGTGAGCCATTGGGACTGGGTCTATAACATTACCCACTAGAGTATCCCAGAGATCATGATTGATTTTACCCCCCAAAAATTTTATTTTTGAAATTTTTTTTAGAAAAGGCCGAGGAGGTTTAATTCCATGGAATACCAAATAAAACAATAAAAAATCATATAGCGTGATTATGAATTAGATTTACAAAATATTAGTACACAGAAGGCATCAAAATAAGGTTTATCCTACCAGATACCTTCATTAATAGTTCAAACCTCACAATGAACTAACCATTACCCAAGCCAAGCCTATGGAAACATCATGTCTTTCAAAATCAGATTTCTACACTAATGAATAGAATATGTAGGGTGAAATAAAATAATGTATGAAATCATACACCATAAGAACATATAAAGATTTAGAATAAGAATCAATTGTTTATAATCTATCTAATGTAAGAAACATGTATATAGAATATGATCCTATATTATAAACAAAAAATATTAACACATGCCATGTCTCGTAAATTTTTATACAATCGCCTTTTGAATAACCCAAGGTGAATTTTGGAAAATATGTGTAATCTGAAAGAAATAACACTATTTCCCACTTAATAGAAACATTTATTTCCACCATATATTATTATACATGAACTCAAATAGTTCCGCTTCATGAACCGAAAACATCAAACATCAAATCTACCCTATCCCAAATATATAAAATTAGAATAAAAAATTTTATTAACACGTTTCGCTGATAAAATTTGGTAACAAGCGGACCTAAAAAATTATGGTACACTAGTTATTCCACATGAACACATTCACACCTCTCCAAATTAAATAGAATGATGACTAGTAGTGAGGACTACATAACATCAAGGGGATAATATGCCCTTGTTTATAGGTTGTAAATCATTTTTTATTTTATATTGAGAAGTCACTTTTTGGTTAAGTGAGAACCATAAAAAAACCTCCTCATATCCCTAGAACATATCCCACTTAGACATCAACATACAAAATAAAAAATATACAATTCAAAAAAACCTCATTGTAGGAAAACTCTCCAATCACTCCCACATGTCGTCATCCAGGATCACAACTGGATCTATTTTCCATACCTAATTACCACAAAAAACCACTTCAAATTTTGAAAATCAATACACAGTCATACCATCATCACACCTCGGACACCTAACCGCCTCGAAACACAAAACACTAAAATTTTAGAAATCAGTTTGAGTAAAAGACTTTGTAGGACACCACCAATTACCCTTATCATAAATAAATATGACATTCTTGTATATTCCATGAAATTAAATAGATTACAAATAAAAAAGTATCTCAAATAAGAACATCACATGTGTTGAGTCCTCACACACTAAATCAACGTAATTTAACCCCATGATTAAATGAACATCATACAGCCACCCGAAAAATCTTCATTATGGGATAGTCTCAAACATGTATGACACATATCCCATAATTTGATATTCCAATTCATGTTGATATAGGACCAAACACATCTATCTTTTGGGATAGTCCATTTGGTTCTATCTATAATCTCAAATATAGTAGACAAAAATACATCACATACAATACTAAAAAAATATTACTTGTATAAAATTGCATTAAATTAATTATGTATCATATTAATCATACCCCACATGAGGGAAACATAAGAACATGTCACATAGAAACACACACACTATATTTGATCAGTAACTAATAATAGGTTCCATGGTATACACATCATTTCCTAAAAAAAATCCTAGAACCCATATAAAATAGATGAAAATTTTATTGTCATCCTTCCATAACTAAAACTATGATCAATGGAATGGTCCAATGTATGAGTACAAAAGAATCACTTAATCTAGGAACAATACCAAGATAGAATAAATTTAGAAAATCGGGATCATGGTTGAGGTAAATCCAAAATGTAATTGTAGTTCAAGGCCATACGAACCCTAGAATATCTTTTAACAAAAATAAATTTGTCTAATTGACACATAGATTCCAATTCAATGAATTTGGGTTCTAATTCTACATTGGATTTACAAACCCATTGTTAAAAATTGTCAAAATATCAATAAATAATATATTCATGAAATATAAAATCAATTTTGATCTTATTGAATATATAGATTGTGATCTACTAGGAAGATGAACTCATCATAACAAGAAAACAATTTTAATTAATTATCTAGGTATCACTAAGACGAGATAGAATCGAAATGGAGAACACAATAACACCAAATTTGGTTCCTTTGGTACTAGTGATTGAATGAGGAGCTATATTAGTGAAATATGTAAAATAGTAACATTCTAAAAAAAATTCATAAAATCACGGTTTCATTACATGTATCTACCGACACCACCTAAAAGACCTTCTCATTCTTTAACTTCCTAAAGTTCAATATGCATATTTAATTTTTCCAAAGAGCACAACCAGCTTGATGGTGGGTTTTATATATAATCAATTTTAGCCTATATCCTCTTGGGTGATCTATTGGAAAAAATATATCTAAAAAATCTACCTTAAGTCCATCGAATTTTCCATATCCTAGATATTTCCCTAAAATTCTTCTATCTTTCATTTAAATACTAAAAAACACGAAAAAACGATATATAATATATTGAAATGATGCACACCTAAAATATAGTTTTCAAGAAACACTTTGTGGCCCAAAAATATCATGGACATACACCATTATAATATCATTTACTATGCGAGTCTCAATTATTTATAACAAATTAGCATTTTTCACTAGTAGGTTAGTTATCATCCAAATCGTATTACAAATCTTCATGGTTTTTGGTAACCCTATCATAATATCCTCTCAAATACACATGTGAATAGGATGTGTTTAAATAATAATACCATGATGTCAGTTCTCATCCATTATCCCTTAATCTGTATGGTGTCTAAAAACATATCTAGAAATGTTTATTTTCATCTCATGCAACAAGACTTCCTCCTAAATTCATGGTACATATTTTTTTCTCTTGGATATAATTTTCACCCTATGTTAAGTAAATATCTCATCATCTCATTACATATTGAAGTAGAAACTATTAATTCATCTTGTACCAAGATCACATCATGTTCATCTTTTCACTTCCTAAGTTTCAGATTACTACCTTATATTTGTTCTAGCATCACAATACTCACGGAATTGGATATGTAATTGTCTTTTAATCTATATAAAAAAACCAATTCCACCACTAATGGGTAACATTCTATCTATCCTTGTTTCGTATTAACCAATCATCTAATATGTCAATAAACTCATTAAGTGTCACTATTCCACCAATGTGTGGTCACCAAGTTCTGTAAATACATACTTTTTATAGATACATATCTATTTCAATGTTAACATTACCTAGTTAACAATATGTATCAATGTTTAACTTATTCTTGTACTCTACCCTACTCCTATATTGAAAATTCAGATCCCAATATGAGAAGATATAGTTGAGGATCATGTGGTTTCTCAGCCAACAAACCTTTCACTAATGAGTTTGGGTCCCCAAAAATTCAATGTATGGAAAATAAATTAAAATTTGATTTCTTGATAAGAATTGTTCCATTTAATAGGTCAGAGTGGACATGATCAATAAGGTAATAAATTCTTTATATGTATTAATATTTCCCCCAAAATCACTCTGGATACGTCTCAATATATAGCATATCAAATCTCATGATTAGGAATAAAAAACATTGGACATATAGAAAACATACTCATCATCTCAAGATACACATCACCACAATAGTTTAATTTTTTGAAATTTACCCCTTTCTTTGTCAGTACAATCATGGGTGATGTTAATTATGATAAATTATGGATAAATTTATGATAGTACTATGTTAATACCAGAAATATCATAATATCAAACACAATTTGAGGAATTTTCTAGGATATCATTTCCTCTAATTTCCCATATTCTACTAATATACCAGTCAATTACACTAAATTACCTACTAATTAAAACTCATGAATATAAGTTGATACTTCAGAAACATGGAATAATATTTATGTTCACAAAGTGTACCCAGTTGTATCTTTATTTTTATATCATATAAATCTTGGATCAATTATGATATGAGGACATAACTAATGAATTCTACAATTTAAAAGTAATGTTATTGATGGTATCTCTTATTCATGAGATCTATGAACACTTCTTACTCGTTAATCAATTAATGAAACAATACATAGTATATGTATATCCCAAATAAACTTCTAGAAATTTCTTATGAAATATCCTCCCCTTTAGTAAAGAGTTGGTCATTTCCCAATAAAATATAAAACTTAATCATTCAATGAGATACCCACAACCGATCAATGTGGTTTTTAATCATGGTAAATAGAATGAAATTAGTCATAGTCACCTAATTTAGTATCATGTTAATGATTTTGATTCAAAGACTACTATCTTATTTCATTATAAACAAATGATGTGCACTCCATGGTGATGTGCTCATCCTAATAAAACCTTTGGTTCGAAGTCCTATAGCTATAAATTGAGACCCATTAACTTGGGTAACAACATTTTATCGGGGTATTAAAATAGGACATGTACCTCAGAAGAATTAAACATAAAACATAATACCATTATAAGGGTGAGTAACTTTGAAGTCATTTGTGACGATGCCCTAATACCAATCCCCATTATTAGAAAAAAAATAGATGGAGTCCCCACTTGATCTACCGAATGATCCAATATTAATAATTTGGGCATTATAGGTTCAATTATACTAAATTACAATTTTATTCTTATGTATCAAATATCCCACTCACCTATAAACATGTACCACACTTATTTAGTCATTGTGAGAGATACATGTGTCTGGTATCATTTGATATAAGATCGATAACTAGGGTATTATTCCATTCAAAATATGACATTAAAAATAGTAATATATAATGTCAAGAAAGACCATAGATGAAAATATCTAATAAAAAATATAGGAAATTCTATACATCTTAGGAAATAGAATAGTTTCATTCCCAAGGGTTTCCTAAGAGAGAGTAACACAACATATAACATAACCAGTAAAACTAAACCAGTGAGGCCATGAAAATATACAAAAGAATTGGAATACCCAACATCATAAAAAATAATATATTAAATATAGGTAATCACAACCATAAATATATTTATAAAATGTTCCTCTCTAGTATAAGGTAGACCCTAATCCACTACACACACTCTTCATGCCTAAACACCATAGGCTGACCCCCAAGGAGAATTACTTATCAAGGTATATGATGTCTATGGTATCTTTATCATCTAATCATTAACTATTTCTTATACAAGTTCCATATGCTCTAACATTCATATATTAATATGAGATATTTTATACAATACCATTGAATAGATATATTGATGATGTCCCATATTTCAAAATAAATGACATTTGAACTTAGGACTTGGTAAATTTTATTGATAATTGATAATATAATCATAGTTGAAATATTGGGAACCTAAAATACCGAAAATGATATTATTAGAGCTTCAGCACTATTACATATGTCTTCCATCCGTTTTAACATAATCCACATTTTCTTCCTTCTATAACCAAAATAATCTTTCTAAAACACTATGATGTTCATCCCTCAGTGCACTATAATAAGAAAAAACAAATTATCCAAGTCTTCCTCTATCCCCATCACAAAATTCATTGCCTTATTAAAAATTTAGTATTTTCCTTCTACAAAAATACACTAAAGTGACATCTAAATAATATATTATGAATACCCTAAATCTCCATATCTTTATATGGCATTCATAACCATGATAGGAACAAAATGAATTGGTTTAGTGAAACAAGTGGAGTATAGAGATAAATTAATAGATATATAATGATTATTCTTGAATCCAAGGTAATTTTATTGATTTTAAATTTTAGGAAATTATTCCATAAATAATTCATTTTTATGATCTCCCAATATATACCATCACATAAACCTAATTCTCTCATAAGACACCGCAATTTCATGATAGAAATCATAAGTATAAATTATACAAAATTTACCCATATAACTTATTGTGTCCTAAACATTTTTAATATTTTTTTAATTATGTCTAAAAACACATAAAAATTTGGTTGTCCACTAGTTCCTTGAAAGGAAGGTGGGTTTTAGAGTAGAAAGTAATGGGTGTGGTGAAAAATTTTTCGTTGTACTGAATATTCATAGGATGGTCAAATATAAATTATACTAGTATGGAGATTCCTTAATTCGTAATCCATTTGAGAATGCATTGTTGTATTCATAGGTGCATCCTCACAAACAAAAATTGGTGACACTGTCATGTCAACCCTAGTGTAATAATTCTAGTGTATGTGAGGAAATATTGATCATAATTTTAATATGATAATTTAAACATATGAAGAAATTATTAGATATTCTGATTAGTTTACTAGATGACCCAAATGTTCTCTTAAGAGGTAACCCAAAACCAAAGGTATATCACTCCTAAAACGACCTAATGATCTCCTAACATGTATTTTCATCATAATAATATATATATATTTATATAATATATCAGCATATTCATGATCAAGTAATTAATTAATGAATAGATATATCATATGAATAGTGAAGCAAGATAAACTATTCAATAGAGAATATTTTTCTCCCAAATAGATATTAAATTCCATAGAATTTAATGAAAGATCTAATATATAGTACAATATATATACATATATATCTCTGTGTGTGTCTGTGTTAATTTTGATCATAAAATCTATCTAATGATGCATAAACATGCCCTAATACTATTGAAATTAAAGAGGAATCCCATAAATTAAAATTTAGAGGTTTTTTAGACATTGGCAGTTAAGTCGTAGGAAAACTCCACCACTAGAGTTCAAAAGGGCCTATCTTGTTTCTATCCTATCCCAAAACAACCAAATATGAATGAAAGGAAAAAATGATTTGTTACCATATTTTAATGCCCCACCCACACCAACAAAATAGATTCAGATATCTTGAAGACCACTAATGTTATTCTATGTGTGGAATAGTCATTCAACTATAAATGAGTGTATGAACACCATCTGTGGGGAGTCTATATCCTTAGAATAACTAAATATTACATTTTTTTAAAAAACAATTTATAGGAAATGTAATAACCAAATAGAATCACCAAAATTAAACACTAAAAGAATCCAAACAATTGATAAAATATATCTTCTCTCTATTGTATGTTTTCTCTCGAAATAATTTCTTGGAAAGAGTTGTTATATATATGCATGTATCCTCCATTATAAGGTCTTAAATTGGTGTTTTAGTTTATTCAATTTTTTCATGTACCCCTATTTATCGATCTTCCCTTTGTTGAAACCACTAATCAACATAAGATCATTATTCCCAATCCATGAAATCTAATCACAGTTACTATTCACACATATAAATGTTTCCAACATCATTTCTACTTCGTCTTCTATATCATCAGTCACTAAAACATCTTCCATTATTTCTTCTTATGAGTGCCTGAGAAACGCTAGAGTTTTCCTATAAACAACAATTTTCACCAAATCTTGTCTCAGAATCATACCATTAACAAGAATAACATAATCAAGTACAATATCTTACAAATATATATTCCTAAGAACCTCCGAATGATCTTCCATAAAATTGTATTTTGATGTTCTGGGGGATTTATCTCCATTGGTAAGGGTTCGTGGGAATATTAATTTTGACCCTTACTATTTCCATTCCAAACTTTTTTCCTCCTATGACTATAGATTTCCCTACCTTAATGATCTCTTACAATGTCTCTTGTTAAATTATAGTACACTCATCACCATACTCATCCTGATGGATTCATTGTTCATCGTTGGAGTTCTCTACCAGTGCTTCTTCTACCGGCCCATTTCACCCCAATTCATCTATGGTGTATCATGGATTAATAGTTGGAAATTCTATCATCAATCATGAATTTCTTAGATTATCTCCCCCCTCAAACCTTATCTCATCTCTTTCACCTGATGGAACGACCTACATTTCTATATTAGACATTACCATAAGATCCCACGACAAATTAATCTCTGAGTATGCCCCACTTACACTAGATTAAAACCCTGAAAATAAAACATCTTCATAGGATTCAGGTTCCACCATAAACTTATTGACTTCTTTTGATTCTAATTCATCCATTATTCTAGATATTGATGTTTGGTTCCATGAATCCCAAATCCTAGTATAACACCCTATATTCATGTCTTGTTTTAATCGTCGAAAAACATTATTCCAAATGGGGTCATGAGGAAACCATTGTGCATCCTTCAAAATGATGACATAAAATGATGTCCTGAGATACAAATGTTCATCTAGAAGTCTCAAAGCTAAGTCAGTTTAGGCAGGATCCTTGTACGTGATTTGACAAACACTCATGGCATCTATTTCCCTAATTCATTCACAAGGATCGCCGATGAAAGTAATCTTCTTTGAACCTTCACTATAAGCTTGAACCATTCATTCTGGTCTTGCATTTAGAAATATATTACCCTCATACATAATGATAGTCATTTTGTGCCCTAATTTTTTGAAATACAATAAAAAATGAACACACGATTCAATGATTTCTAGTTGCCTATATAAAATTTCTTCCCTATTAGAAATCGACACAATCTCATTAAACACACTAGGCATGTCAACATAAAAATACGATATTAGAGAATTAGGGTGGAAAAAAACTATATTCTTCTATCCATGCACAATTATCATCCCACTAAATTCACTAACATATTGATAATTGACTGATTTTTAAATGAGGGAGGGAGTTTTTGAAATTTAACCAAAGTATCCATACACGGGGAGTCACAATTCATATGTAAATCATAACTTTAGCTCATTTAGATATCCTATGTACGTCATGTTCCATTAGTTAGATCCTTAATGATGAATTCTGCACAAACATCAACATTCTCATATAGGTTGGGAGTAATAAAACTTGGTAGGACACCAAGAATGAATACTTAACATGTGGTGACAGATATATTATGTAGATACCATTATAATAATAAATAAACAAATCCAATATAAAGAATGACATGTCATGAACGCTTGTGTTAATCGATCTACCATAATCCATTACCACAATTTACTCAGTTAGATGTGGGAAGCATAATCGGGATGATGTTTAAATAGACCATGATTTGGAAACAAGGTTGTTGAACATTTCCTATTAATGTATCAAAGTATCATTTCTGGTCGGGCCACAAATTAATCATGTCCCACCCATATAATAGTTATATCCTAAATTGATTCTATCATATACATTCCGTGGGTAAGACCACAAGGTTACCATTCACCGAATTTTGCATCCATATGTCGACAATCTTGTAATTTTTCCCCAACTATATGTTCATGTTCGGAATCATTGTTATCACATGTCTAAGGATCTTCCCTAATAAACAAAACTATATCACAATGGTACACATAATCCAACCTCCAAATAAATTCAACCAATAAAATGGTAATCATATATAATAGGCTGGTTCATATAACATCATAGCATAACATATCTTCTTGAGAATTTTTATCGATACACAAGTATATGTATCAAAAATTACCATGTCTATTAGGATACATAATATTTTTAGTATAATGAATCATCCAATGTGGGATTCCAGGGATACAGTCAAACATGATCAATATCATGACTGTTTTAATATGGAATACTATCACATGTATCATATTATGGAAACATGTGTTCAGAGGGACCCAAAGGGTATGGAAATTCCCACCTCAATTTTGTATCCAAATTTACATAATATTCATCAAAGTGTTGAGGATTGAATCATATTTCACCTCCACAGAATGATTTTTTATGCCAAAGAAGCCTATTTGGGGTTCTAAATAATAAATAAATAGTTAGATAAAAGATACATGAGGATACTACATTCCATGGTGTGTATTTATAGGATAACATACTCTAGGATTGCATTAACATAACTAGTTCAAAAATATAGATGGATAAATATGACACCAATTCACCATATCATTTGATGATTATATAATATATCCTAACTAACTCTTCAAATATAGAATATAACCCCATACATGGTAGATAAAAATAAATTCACAATCAATCCATAATAATAATAGATATCAAATATGATAATAAAGAAGAATAAAGAGTCATGCTGATTGTTCTATGATAACTTAACAAGAAACATCTCTCATTCACAAGAGATCTAGATAAAGTCATATAGATGTTTTCAACTCACTAGATCCATTAATGATATATGAAGAGGGGTGAATTCATCATAATATAAGCATAAACATCTTAATATTTCATAGATCATTGCACATATAAAAATTAGTTTTTAGAATTTTCTATAGATATAGGGAAAACATGTTACTCTACAGCTAAAATATTGATATATCATTAGAAATCCTAGAATAAAAATTATAGTGATCTAGAATCAATGGCTAAGGCAATTGGTTTGAAATAGAGGGTTGATTTAGGATTTAAGTATTAAAATAGGTTTAAATTGAGTGAAACCAAAAATGTTAGTTGTTTACTTTTACAATAAATTGGACAAGATGCCTCGGAATTCCATTGACTGTCTAGAATTCAAGAAAAGACATCTAAGGTTCTTTCGGTACCATCTGTTTATTGGTGATGTCATCAATTTTTTTCATACCCACTATCACCACACAAGCTAGCCCGTTGGAACCTAGATGCCAGATAGAGGTAGTTAACAACCACCATTCACCTAATCCTAAACTCACTTCTACAACTTTTGAATCTCATTCCAGTTATATTAAAAATGAACCATTATGGACCTTTAATAATGGTGAACCAAAAATAAACCTAAATTTTAATAGTATTAATAGATATTATATCATGAATTAAGTGAGGATTTTATATTTAATAAATACTTTTGTTCAACCTATTGTCTTTCATAAATCACCAAAATAATATTAACACTTAATTATTACCTTAATTTATAACATTATAATAGTATAGATATTTTAGAATAACTTAGTGAATAATTATTAATAAAATTACTAATGGAATAAATTCCCAAGTAAATAATAAAATATTATTGAAATATTAATAATAAATATTGACGATTATGATTATTCAATGATTGATATATATATAATTGATAAAAAATTATAAATATGATAATAGTATTTGTAAATAAGTAGTAATATAATATGAACAATTTTAATAATTTATATAAAAATATATATATGTATGTTAATTGAAAAAAATGATCATTATGAATATATATAAATCAGGTATACATGTTTGGTGTAAATAAGAGGTTATTTGATATTCTAGTGAAAAAATATTAATAGGAAAATTAATACATATTTCTCTATTAATATAAACATGTGTTGTAACAACTACAATATATTCATTAATATGGAGGGTATAAATAGAAGTAATTGTGATATTAATATTGTATTGATATAGATAATCATGGTAATTATGTAATATGAGTCTCCCACAAACTGCTCATTTGTCTGAGATTATGAAAAATGTTTAATGGTTATGTTTGTTTTCCTAGATAAATTAAAAAAATTATATCTTGGTTTAAATCATATTTTAGAACAGCCAAAAAATATAGATATTTCTATGATATTTTTTCATGAAAACCCATCATTAATGATTCCCTTCATTTCTCAACTCACACTTTGGGACTATACCCTCATCTTAAATGTTTTTAAGAAAACTATTGTGTGATGTAAACAACTAGTTATTAAATTAATGAATTATATTTTAAAAATTAATTTTCATTATTATTTTAATTATGTGTATTTTTATACAGTTTTTATTTTTATTATTTTAATTAACTTTTTGGATATATATATATATATATTTTAATTTAATTTTAAAATAGATAGAAAAATTTAAATACCAAATAGTGGATAAAATTGTGGTAATTACTAATAGATATATATTCATTTTTAAAGAAATATTAACAATATGAATTTATATTAATGAGGGATATTCTTCAAAATTATTATATGTGTTCTGTATTTTAATATTAATTAACTAAAATAATAATTATTAAAGAATTATTTTAATAAAAATTTATATATATATATATATATTAATAAAAAATTATATTAACTTAATTTTTATTGATTGGTATTAAATTATTTTAAATTCATTTAGATTTTGACATATTTTTCTCATAAAAATTTATTTTTATACATGTTGGTATTTAACAGTTAAATTTATTGTCATTATAGTATTAATTTCATATCATGGATTAAAAATTTAGACTAATATTATGAAAAATAGGTAAGTGGTTGTATTATTTTTAGGGCCCAGCATTAAAACATTACTTACTATTGAATTAAAAGGATAATTCACATTGAGGATCTTTTTAGGTTTAGAGTTTTAGAGAATTTGTCTATAACTATTACATTAGATCAAAGATATTACAATGTAGACACTTCTACATAGTTTCAATATTTTCATAAAATAACAACACTTGAAAAAAAAGTATCACAACTATTTCCTTGTTTTAGACATCATTTATTTTCCTTGATCCCATCCTTGACGCTATTTATCTTTATGTCCAATGAAAAAATCATTTCAAAACCTAGGGATGAGCATAAAAATTATAGTAAGTGTTATAAAACAAAGAAAAAAACAATAGTTCAAAAAAATAATCCTTTTAATATACCTCATGAAATGGTAAGATTTATGAATAACACATAGTAATCACAAATCATAAAGGTAACTTGTGGAATCCATAACATACTTATATTGTAGCTTTCACAGCTACATATTGAGGAACATTAGGAATACCCATCACAATATATTCCCAAAATATCTTAGGAGAAACATTCATGTTTACCTAAATCATGTTTCCCAATGCATTTGACCTCTATATCTAGCTAACCTAACCTAGGTTTATCATGGAACCACCCGTATACGTAAACAATCCCCAAAAATACTAACATATTCATTACATATAAAAAAATTTAAAGGAATGATAAAATATCCATATTTCATTAAAAATATATATTTTAAACATATTGAAATAAAAATCCATTATCTGAACCATTTTCAATTAATAATTTGTAAATGATTATATAGTATTTTTTTCCTTTTAATAACATTACATCTTGTTAAAGAAGCCATAGATCTAATAATACCCGTGGCTGCAAAAAATGTCATTGGCACCGCTTATGTTAAAACAAAGATTCTTTTTTAGTAAAATTACTCGTAGAAAAATATTCCATTTGAATATAATGAAAATTGAAAGGTGTTTATATATAGTATAAAATAATTTCGTGTATAAAACAAAATATACCTCAATGAAAGGAGATTGAGATAAAGTCCCTTACCATGTGTCTGACTTAAACTGTTCATTCTTTAAACTCTTGAATAATAAACTAAAGTTAATTTATACTTAATTTATTTCAAGTTTATTATTGATTTTATATCTCTTATTTCCATGTTATAGACATTATGTAATCAAATATGTTAATAATGGTCATTTTTGCGATATTTGGTACTTGAGTAAAATATGAACTACTTACATTTACACGTTTTCCATGTGGTCAAAATTTCATTATCTCAAAAATGATATTAATTATTTATATATAATATATATCATATATATACAGAATATATATGTATTTATAATATTACATAACATTTGGATTTAATAAATGAAATGCACCGTTCATGGAGACAGTAAAACGTATGCACGCATGAACGCTACATTCATTTCTATTTCGAATTTATAATGGAATTAAAACATAATGATAAATAGGAAAATTTTAATTCCATTATAATATCATATAAATTCTCATTAACTCCATCGTTTATATGTTCCGCATATGGCATTAATGAGTCATATCACTTTGTGGGGGCGGTAGTCTACGCTTCCTGAAATGAAATTACCATGTTTACCCATTATGGAAACTATAAATGTATGCTATAAATGAAAAATACATAAGAATAGATACAATATAAATATAATATTTTTTACATATAAATAATTTTCCATCACAATGATAACCATAAGTGATGGTAGGGGAAGATGATACAATCATCGTTTCGTGAGGCAGTAGTTCATCGTCCAAGGAAATAGTATATTTTTTACCCATTAGATGGTGGTGTGTGTTAGTTAAGTTAGAATAATTCTCATAACCACTATATATTATATTTATCATTCTGTTTTTGCTATAAAATAATGGAATAAAATGAGTTAGGTGGTTGGAGAAGTAAAATAATATAAATGAACTTAAAAGATGGTGTTACCTTTAAATCGGGTAACACCCTTTGGTTTGAACCAAATGGTTTTCCTGAAGTGCCTTCGGCATAAGGTAAGTCTATTAGATCAAAAGAGGGATCTTGAGACATAATTTGGGCCATGTTTGGATGAGTCAAATTTCATTGGAGGAGTGAGTAATGGGATGGATGTGAGTACTTTTTATAAGTGGGAGGAGGGGTTCCTTAGGAATGTTTGAAAATATTATTTTATTAAATTATGATACTCATTTTATAATGATTCAAACATTATTGAATTGAAGGATAATATGACTCTTGTTTGATATAAAACCATCCCCTAAGAATTAGATAGGTTTTGGATATTTGTTTCATTTTTATAATAATATTTATTTAAATCATTTATTAATGAGGTAAACACTACATCATTAATGTGTCATAAATAATTTTATTTAATTGATGTTAAAAATAATAAATAAAATACCATAATGTAGGGAATTTATTTACATTATAATTAATATTTATATTCTAACAGATCAATTATATAACCCCACATTAAAATTGTTTTATAAAAACAATACATTTTATGATTATTTTATTTTTACTTTAAATAAGAAATTATTAATATCATTAGCATACCAAAGTGGTTTTCAAAATCCAAAAGACTCACCCAAGGATTTTAGTGGTAGCAGATTACTCATCCATTGAGGTTAGGAAATTTTTTAAGGTAATTTTATATTATTATAAAATTATTTTTACCCTAAAATACTATATTTACGATTAACCGTCGTAAATAAAAGTCAAAAGTTACTAATCACCTAAATAATTTTCATCTTATTGAACCACATTTTACATTATAATAACAACCATGTATGTCGAATTATTGAAATTCAATTCATTGAAGTGGCTAAATTTCATTTAAATGTAAAAGTTGGTTTTTTAACTACTATTGAGTGTTTTCACTATTCATTAAAAATAGATGTTTTTCAAAAAAATACCAAAAAATAATCCTAAGAAATATTAGATATTCCAAAAATAAAAATGATTTATATTTTACAAAATTAATAACATATAAATTGGTTTAATTTCTTTGAAATTAATATATATTTTAAAAACAAAAAACATGTTTTTGAAAATAATAATTATAAAAATATTGACACTTGCTTATGTCAAATTTCCAAATGATATTATTTCTAATGACTACACATTTATTAAATGTTAAAATATAATATAATTACACATTAAATATAATTAAAAGGATACCCTGACCATATAAATAATTTTGATGAAAATGCAGTTTTGAATTAAAATGTTTTATTTTTCACTATTATTTAAAAAAATGAATTTTATGAGAATAATTTCAAAAGTTTACCCAAAGTAAATTTTTAAGTCCCGATTAAAAAAGAGAATTTTAATTTTTTTCAAATAGAACATATGAAAGTGTCCAAAACGTGATTTAAAGAGGATTTACCATAAAAAGATGGTAAATCCACCTTTTAAAGAATATTATACTATTTGTGCTTAAAATTAGATTGATTCACATTTTTAGTCTCTAAACATTATCGGATAAATGTGAAAACATTTAAAAAATGAATAATCTTTTTTTACATAGTTTTATTATTTCCGGCCAATACAATATCTAGGCATTAACTACCATTTAATATAATATTATATTATTAATTTTTCAATAGGACTCTGCATTTTGTACAACATATAATTTCATATAAACTTGTTGTTGCATGTTAGGTACACCATCAAACATAGAATCCCCTTTCAAATAACATTAATATTTAATTCAAAAATATTAATAAATATTGAAATTTATTGTTCTTTATTTAAATGGGATGTTTCAATTATATATTTATGGTAAAAATAATTATCATTATAAATAATTAAATCAAGTTAAATGAAGTTAAATTAGGAAAAATAACTAGAAAATAATTTTCATAATAAAATTGATATTAACTAATTATTTATGTGGTTATTAGATTTTATGGTAAAATATATAAATAAACCCCACATTTTATACACTAAATCAACTAACAGTCCATGGAATCCATGTTCACCATTTACAAAGCTTAGATTTCCAAAACATTTTCCCATATTTTCACTTTTATATGGACATCTCTTATACCCACTCCAAAACAAATATATGAATTTTTTTACTCTATAAAACTTTTAAAATATTAATTATATATATTAAGATCCAATACTTGTTATATTTTGATTATGTTAAAGAGGTTTTCATTCTTCATTATGAGGGTAGCTATTAAGAGAAGGAGTGTGTACATAAATTTATGTAATGAGTACATTATTATATCATTAATTTTAATTACCATGAAAATATTAATATGTCATTTATAAAACAAGAAATCATTTATTTATAAGGTCATAAAGATTATATAAAAATAATATTTCAAATAAATAAATACAAAATTGTTCTTGGTTTTTAGTTTAACTTGATCTTGTCGGGGTTGCATTTACAACCTACATGAATTATGTTGTCTTATATTTATAATTTCAATTATTGTTGATTATGAAATAATAAATAATAATAGTATGTGATATTTATATGTAGTTTATTTTTATTAATTTTTGGTATAATTAAACTAAAATAAATATTAATTTTTTTGGGTCACTTTTTTATCCATAATGTCACCCTAATCTTATGTTTCAAGAATTTCATTTTCAAAAATCAAAATACTATATTTTTTTAAATGAACATTATAATTTATAAATCATGATATAATTACTAATCACAGACCTTGAATAATTTGGAATGATGAACTTTAAAATTCAAAATGATAATCAAGGTCACCATACCAAAACGAGTTTGAGAAAATAAAAATAATGACATCTTTTAACTAATTTGTAAAATAAGTAAATAATATATTTATATAATAGATTGATATATTAAAATAATTTAGTAGGTAATATACATGAATAATATTATAAAAAATGTTTTAATAAAACTATTTTTATAATACAGTAATTTAGAGTGAATTTTACTATCTTGTAATATATGTTCAATGTTTTTCTTAACTAAATCTCTATTCATTGATTTGTACTATATGTTAATTAACTATTCTATTCTATTTTTGATATATTATACCCTCACTCTATATCATATTCTATTTTATCATTTTTTTTATTTTCATAATAATGACTTATTAAAAAAATCGACAGATTCCATTTTCATAAAATATGATTTTGTAAAAGTAGAGTTTCTACATTCATTTTTTTGGAAATTATTTTCTAGGACCACAAAATTTATTACTAAAAATGTATTATTTAACTATTTTTAATATTTATTGGGTCCCCATTGAAATAATTTAATCCTTTAGATAAGATGGTGGAATCATGGTCTCAATTTTTTCTATTGTTATTTCAGATTATTTCCCCACATTGGTTAGAATGAAAAAAACATATTCCATCAATGACACGTCCTCATTTAGTATAAAATTAGTAATTAAAGTATGAAATAAATTAATTTAAAAAATTTATATATAAATGGATAATCCGTGGTTTATATATAATTATGACCTAGTTATACTTGAATCTAATTTTCCTCACTAGATTCCATGAGTTACAGTTATTTTTTAGTGGTCATTAAATTCTAGGTGCACTGCCTACCCTAGGTCACTTATGTTAACATATTCATTCAAACTAATTTGGATGAATACTTCCACAATATTATGAGTTAAAGGTAACCAATGAATCTATGTAAATATTTAATGGGAATTTCATTATGAATTCGTATAATAATTAAATAATAAATTCGACAAACTTCATCCCATGTATATATATTCTCAAGTCCTTATATTCACTATAGTCTTATTTTTATAATTTCCCATAATTTCCTATGTCTACATATCCCAAATTCCATTCACATCGGATGTCTAATTCCCCCAAGTTATTACCACCTCCTGTGTCTAAATCTTTTTATACTCTCACATAGGTTGATTCTATGGTAACATAAGATAAACATGTTTTTAGGTTACATCAATTTCATGATAGACAAATTTTAACTCCAAAAGTAATCTCAAAATAATATAATGATTATTTTTTGGGATTATCTATCTAGGCATCTTATTATAAAATAGTTTTGAACATTCCACCATAATTAAGCCATAATAGACTCCCATTTTTATTTCTCATAATTTATAATCATTATCACAAACTATTACTTAGAAACATAAGAAATGGGTGACATTAAAAACTTAGTAAGGTACATCATTGAATTGTGCCATCAATGGTTAGATCTGATTCATATTCTAATTCGTGAGTGGGGCATAAATATCGTATAAAAATTAATAAGAAATTAATAATAATTTTCCATGATTCAAGGAATAATATAATTTAATAATTGAAACATACCATTTCAAAATAATTTTTAATAATAATTTAACTAAAATTATACATTTATTGTAACACCAAAATATTTCATACTACGTTATCTCTTTAAAATAATTTAATATCTTGCGATATACACAACACTGAGATTGAGGAAACCATGACTTACCAACTAGCTATTTAAATAGCTGTTATGAATGATATTAACTATATTTTGAATACTCAATATAATTTTAACATGCATATTATGTATTTAGTAAACATAATATAAAAAAAATACAATTTTTTCAAAAAAAAAAGAAGTATTTTTAAAAAAATGTAATTTTAATGCATTTTAAAGAAAAAACTGTTTTAATCAAATATCTTACACTTTTATAAATTTAATTTAATAATATTAAATTATTCCTTATAAAAAAGACATAAAAATTTAGTTTTAATAAATTTGTATTATTTTTATGATAACATTCATATTGTGATGAATAGTGAAAATCACTATATTTTAATTGAAAAAAAATTAATTGAAAATATGTATTGTTTTAAATTTTTAATATTAGTGTTTTTAAAGTATAATTACATTATATTTTTATATTTTAATATAATTTATGTCATTGGATGTAAATTAACAATTAAATTGTACATAAACACATGTCAATATTTTGATAGTTTTTACATGTTAAAAACACTCATTCCCTTTTTGACAATGGTAATGAATTTTAAATTAATTAATGAAGAACATATGTTTAGAATTTAGAAAAATAGGCATCATTTTTTGATTTGAAATATCAAAATTATATTATGGTGTATTTTTGGTATTTTCATGAAAACATTCCATTTTGGATAAATTATTAAAAACATTGTGTTATTGTTTTAAATCAACTTTTATAAAAATAATTATTATTTTTATTAAAATTTATTCTAAAGTAAAAATAGATACATAAAACCAATATTAGTTCAATTTAATTCATTAGAGTGATTTTATAATAAGATCAGATGTATAAATGTTTATTGAATTTTTTAACGTCTATTACTCACCATCTAGGCACATTTGCCAATTTATATAAAACATATTTTTACCATTTCTACGAAATGAATTTTAGAAAACCAAGAGAGATGGTTGACATCAATGTGTAAAATTTGGTTCAATAGGATGAAATCAATATTTGATGAATATTAAATTTTATATTTTATTTACCTCGTTTAAAAGTAAATTTGGTACATAACAAAAAAAATTATATTTTAATTAACATAACACATGTCCTAATTCTATTTTATAAGTTTATTTAGACCAAAATAATCCTTGGTAATAAAATATGATCCTTTTGGTGAACTTTTATTAGATTAGGACATTTATTATTAATCTATTTAAAGAAGAATAAAAATTGATAAATTCAATGTTTAATAACTAAACCAATTTAATATAGGGTTATACATAAGACAAATTCAACAATAAATATTAATTATAAAGAAAAAAATATTTCCTGCATCATGGTATTATATTTATTATTTTTTGACATTAAATAATTAAATTTATTTGTGACACAATGATGATGTAGTAGTTTCCTAATTAATGAATGATTAAAATAATTGATATTATAAATATAATCATAAATGTAAATTGAGACTTTTTATGAAAACCAGGAATTTTATTAGTAAATATGAATTTTTAGGGTTTATTTAATTTATTGTTTACAAAGTAATCAAGTTTTGATGACTTTAACCAATACCAAATACTAAATAGTTTCAAAATTGACATAAATGAGTTTTTAAAACAAACACTATATTATTAAATGATATAATATTCTTAAATAAATATGTTTCAGCCAAAGGACATATATAATGATATATATATCATTAATGAATCAATTTTAGTTCTCTTTTCAATTTATAGTATGTTTATTAACAATTTAATATAGAAATAGAAGAAGACATTATAAAGGTTATATTATTTAACTAAGAGATAAATCTAATATATAAGGTTAATATTGGGACCTAAACATGTCTAACAACCAATTGGTTGAGTTTATTCCTACCATAACCACCTTTTAATAGAAATAAATATATTTGTAGCCATTATGAAGCCCAAAATATTTTATAATAAATTAATATATCAAACATTTTCTAATGTGACCCTCACCCCTCTTGTTAAAGGGTGTTTTCCCTTCTCTCAAAATCACACCTCCAAAGCCATTTGGCTCAGCCAATCCCAACAAAAATATCCTCCCAACTAATATAAAATCATCATAGAGTCCTAACACTGATCAGAATCCACCCTAAGGATCCCTTTTGATCAAATCAAAATAAAGAACCTGAAGAAGAGGTAATTACTTCATCACCTCTTTCAAAGAACTTTTCATCTTCCATTTCCGCTTTCATTTTTTCCATACTAAAATAATAACTCTGGTACCTTATACATTATAATATGTATTTATAGATATGTTAAAACCATATTCATTATTATTCCCTTCCTAATAATGACAAAGTCACCATACGTGCATACGTACGGCTTACCATTTCTAGGTTGTGGCGTAGTTTGTTATTCAAAACTTCATTATTTGGATGGGTATAATAACGAGTATAATAAATATAAATAAATAATATAACATGTTAATGATTCTTTATATATAATATACCATCCAAATACATATGATTTCACCATCAATAGAATGATAGTGTTGATCGTGCATATGTACAACTTACCATATCCACAATGCGATGAGATTCTTTTCCATGATCCCCATTAAATGATGAATATAGAAATAAATATTATTAATATGTATTTAATATATTCCATAATAATGACATTGTAATATATATATATATATAGACATATATATATATATCTCATTCACTTACTTCCATTCAATACGATATGAAAACGGAATCAACATTTATGCATATACACGGCCTACCGTCTCCATAAACGATGATTTCAATTTCATATATCTATCAATTATATATATTTATATAATGAATATATATGATACATAAATAATTTTATATATTCTTAAATAAATAAAATCATTATATGTGTGATACGATCATTAATAACAAGTAAAAACATGTACTATAGAGAATGAGATTATAACACGAAATGTTATTTTAACATATATATTATTATTTAATGTGTATTATAAAGCCTAAAATGAATAAAGTATTATTTCATAAATATGAATATGGTTCTGGTATAATTTAAAAACATTTTATTGTCATTATACAGGCGGTCAAACTTATCCTCGACCAAAGGAAAGTACAACATTAGGGTTATTTCCTCAATCTCAATATTATCTGAGATTGTATATCTATAGTTTGTCACTAAGAAATATTTTACATATATGTCCATGATTCATTAAAAAAAATTAAAAATTAATATTTAATGTTTTTATGTAAGTGATTCTTTAACTATATAATCATTTTAAATGTTTTTAATGATTTATTGTTCTAAATCATTTAATTAATTTCCATGATTTCAAAATGATTTTAAGGATTTCTTTACATAGACTTAATTGTTTAAAAGTGTTAATTTCATTAAAAAGTTTTAAAGTGGTATGGAACAATTTAACTAAAAATTATCTGTTAAATGGATTCTTTAATAAATGTTGCCACTTTTAAATGATTTCGTGAAAAGAGGTATTTCTCTTAAAGAGTTTTATTGATTATTTTCAACTATGTCAACATCCAATATTTGATATTATAGTTGATTGGGGTTGATTTAACATAATACTATCTTCCATATTTTATGTAATGAGTTTTGATTTGATTGAATGTGTATGTGCTATTTTTATACCATTCATGTTTTATGGTTAATGTATTAATATTTCGTATTCTAGTTTTAATACTAATGATTATATTGTGTTTCAACCATTTCATAGGAGGAATTCATTAGACTTAGTAAGGGAAAGGTGGAGCCCGCAATAGCTCCTCAATGCATCTGTAGGTCTAATAAGACAAACTAGTTATTTGGCACAAGGCCTTAACAAAATCATTATTCATAGTCTTGGAATGAGGCCTTAACTGTGTGGTTATGATGTTTGACATTAGGTATTCCGTCATTAGGGAATTATCTATTGATATTAAATAGAATTATTGGACTATGAGAATATCCATTTGAATAGGTAATTGAAATTATTTGATTCATCTTGTCCAAATTATTCTATAGATTATTTTTTAGATGGTTTTGTTTTAGTCTTAAACATTGCATTAAATGTTTATGCATATTTATGATAGTTTATTCTACATTGTTATACTTACCGAGCATCTAAGCTCACCCCTTCTTATGTTATATTTTTACTAGGATGTGAAGAAGTGTGTTATGATTGATATTCAGGGTTATTTTTGGGGAATAATGGAAATATCAATGTATTATTTTGGTAGTGTTTTATTTTAGAAATGGTAATTTGACGTTCATAATTGTAATATAATTTCCAAGACTACTAGACTGATCAGCCCTTCGGGACATGATTCCTTGTAATCATGAGAATGTTTTAAAATAATGCACTGACTATGTGTAGCTGGGTTCAGGGTATTTGATTTGGTATCAGAGGATGTGTCCAAACATAACTGTGGTGCACTCCCATGGTTTAGATATAGGACCCACAATGAGGACGTTGTGCTCTTCAGGAGGGGATTATAGTAACACCCCCAAATGATAAACGGTTAAATGACTAAATGATATGACTCATGTCAATAAGGTGCACCTTCATTTTCAAGAGCCTACCAGATTAGAAATCCACATTTAATTGTGCTTGTCGTTGAGTAGTGATCCAGATGGCTGACCTTCTAGGAAGATTCTCTAGTTGTGTGTGAGTGAGGACAAAGCACACTTGAAAGACATCTGTTGGATTGTGGGGACAATCATTAGTCAGATGAACCGTACTTGCATGGGGGTGGGCCCCATATTAGGGAACACATATCTACGGGGTAGCTGGTGGAACCTAGAGGGCCAGGACTCGATGGCCATGTTATAGCAGGGTGTCTGTGCTTTCACTGGGGCCCGATTGTTACAGTTATTATCAGAGAAAGTATAGTAACAACCTTTGAAATAGATTTAGTAATAACACAAATTAGAAAACAATACCATTAGATAGAAATTGATGATTATTATAGAATAACATCCAAAAAATTTGGTACTGTAAATATTATACGGTTTTACCAGTAAAATACATCCTTTTCTGGATATAATCAGGTAGAGGCGGCTCTACCACATATGTACCTAGGATTTAAAACTCCAACAATGATTTTCAGGTGTTACTCGGGGTATCCTGGTACATGAAAGCAGTCCTTGTTGAACTCATGGTTTTGACACTCCCAATAGATATGATGAGGATAATTCACATTTTATTTAAAAACCATTATAACGGATTTATATGTAAATATTTGAACAAAAAAACTATTTTTACGATTATTATACTAGATGTTTGAAAATATTCAATTAATGTTGACAATACATCTAGTTTTTTTATTACACAGTAAGATATGATCTAACCTAGTGTATGGAAACATTTAGAGATGGATTCAAGTATAAGGAATGAGAACTCCCACAATACGCATGATCCAAATAGTAAGAAAGATCACATCTCTCATGGTATTAAACAAACATTTAGAAGGGAAATAGACTCCCATGTATTCTCATCATATGATAAAATAGTATCGTGTGTGTATAAGATATGCAACGAATTATATGAGTCTTATAGCATTGAAGGGAATACAGAGAAGAAATGGATGGTAGAGAGAATGATATAATAAGGGAATAATGGAACAAATGATTTACCCATATATGATTATGGTGGAAAGAGTCACTTTGGTAAATTCTTAAAAAGAATGATAATTTGTTATAATTGTGGAGAAAATGGACACCATGTAAGTAGTTTCAAGGGTATGAAAAAGGTTTCAAATGTATATTGATTAATCTGCATTGAGATGGGATGCTATGCGAATCAATATCTCAATCATCTGAGCATACCCCAAATGAAGTTATAGGATAATAATCATGTTATGATACTGTAACAAATGAAGAGGAATGATTAGTGTTCTTAAGTTATTATTAACGAATTGTGTCATTTTACTACAAGTTATAAGAATTATAAAGCATATATGGATTTAACTACAGTACATTTCCATTAAGGATTTTAGATTTTATGGTACCATGTAACGTGACATTGTATCCAGTTAAACATTTTTGAATATATATTGTTGGCAGAAATATTACCTTTAATATGTTTCGTAAACTAAGATAATGATTTTTCAATAAGATATAATTGAGTTGGATAATGTATATTTGATATTATAGACTACCTTGTAACTAATTGACTCTTTGTTTATTCCTCCATTGTTGGAGTTTAAAATTTTTTGGATATAAGGATAATATACGGTATATTATAACGAATAAAGGAGCATGAATGTATTCAACAAGGTTTTATGGTAATTCTGGGTGTTACATTTTTTAATAAAATACATGATGAAGGTATTCACATGTTATTAAATAGAAAAATATATTTTCATTATGTTTACCATCCATATAAATTTTTTGACTGTGAGTTTGGCCATATGATATTTTAGATATGTATAAAGGTTATAATGGAGTTAGTTGAGCACTTTATATTTTGTATGAAGTTAAAGTATAATTTTCTAGACAATCTGAACTAATATTTTTCATTTTAGTAAACATATAAAAAAATAAGGAAATACTTGTGGACCTTATGATTTATCAAATGCAAATCAAGCATAAAAATATAATTTTTGAACATTCATTTACTAGTATAATGGATGAATTTAAAATAGGTCGAAGAACAACCAAATGATGAGATTATGATTAATACATGTCACAACTCATACCCTAGGGTATGTGCCATGACTACCCCAATCCCTCCTTCTATAGGCCAGGGGCTGGCGACTAGCACCGAAGGCGTAGTCCCTAATAATGGGAAGGTATTGCCTTTATAACTTGTAAACTGACATATCCAAGAACATAGCAAGATACGATCACAAGTAAACTATATATAAAATATAGTGTGTACTGTAAGTAAAAAGGAGCCAGAAATAAAGGCAAAAAGGAAATTATAAGAAAATTGAATGGAACAGGTAAACTGAACATCTCTTGTGAACACTCGCCAAGGATCCTAACAAAAGGGTATGTACAACTCTCAAATAGTTGACTCTATGGTATGCCTCATCTAGGACCACCTCTGAGCTACCTATGGTCCTGGTACCCTCGTATTAAGTCAGATTTGTCCTTCATCTGCATCACAATAGTGTGTGGGAATAGCACGTGCTCGGTTCAGTATAACGATACTCAGTAGGGACCCCCAGACCCTCAAGGTCTAACAAAATCCACAAATGAAAAACCCATAAATCATGAAAACAACTGACAACCCTACTTATGTATATGGCCATACATATACCTAAGTTATCATGTATTCCTATCTCAGTCATGAGGAAACACAAGGTTCAACTCAAAAGCCCAAAGCTCAACTATTCCACAAAGGATAGAATACCAAGAAGGTAACTAGCACACAAGTATGCCACATAGATGAATACTACTAAGGTATCACCATGAATTCATGTACGAAAAAGGTATAGAATCATCTCACACTAGGTATAATTCGATACGATAGTAGAGATTATTAGATGTTACCACTAAATCATCTTACTCGGTTAAGAGGAATACTCATGAAGGATCCTAAATAATCAGCAGACCCATAGAGGATCGTTGTAAATCGTCAAACCCACAAAAGATCATAGTAACTCGTAGACACACACATGATCTTAGTACATCTTCAGACCCACACAAGATCCTAGTACCTCATTAAACCCACACAGGATGCAAGTACATCGTCGGAAACCCACAGGATCCTAGTACTTTGTCAGTACATCTTCAGATGCACACAAGATCCTAGTACCTCATCAGTAGATCATCAGACCCACAAAGGATACTAGAACATTGTCAGTATATCCTCAGACCCCATATGATCCTAGTACATCGTCAGTAAGTCGCCAGACCCACACAGGATCCTATTACATCGTTAGCACGTCGTCAGACCCACACAGGATCCTAGTATATTGTTAGTACTTCGTTAGACCCACACAGGATCCTAGTACATCGTCAGTATTACGTCATACCCACATCAGATCCTATTACATTGTTAGTTTGTCGTCAAACCCACACTGGATCCTATTACATCGTCAGTACGTCATCAGACCCACACAGTATCCTAGTATATTGTTACAACTAGCTACAGGGTTCCCAAACTAAGATTGCTTATCTCTAGGAGGGTCCGCTCCTCCAGCCACTGGTTGATACTCCAATGGCCATGATTTCTCGAGAAGAAGTATCCCAAGAACCGCCACTTAATAGCAGTCTCAACACACCAGATGGTATTCCAATCAGATGCTTGATCTGTATAATATTATCCTTTTAGTTCCATGTGCCCGGTTGGATTAGTGATCGATCCAACACAATCGTACCTCAACATTATCCAAACCCCAAGTGGTGTATATCAAATGAACCATATCACTCCAAGGTTTCTAGCACCATAGATGGTTCGTAAAATGAATGCCCAGTGACAATGTTTATGCCAAAAGTATGGGATGGGTCGAAACTAGTCCGGGTCCGGGCTGACCCGGTCAGGCCGCCCTGGTAGGGGTCAACCCGGTCGGGCCCACTGGATCCGGCCCAACCCATGCTGGTTGGACCACCCAGTTTGTACGGCCAAGCGGCCAGGCCCAGCTAGCCTGATGGTGCACGGTGGCCACGGTGCGGCGGGGCGGAGGGAGGCCGCAGTGTGGTGGTCCGCTATAGCTGGCCAAATGGCCAGTTGTCCTCCCTTCACCAACGTGGCACAAGTGGCTATTCTCTTCAGTTGTACAGCACGATCGCTCTGTCGCCTTCGTCGTGGTAGTGGTATATTGGCTGCCCTATCTGAGTCCCACTAATTCTATTCGATGGCACTGGTCTTCACTCTCTTCCATTCCGAGGAACACAAAAAAAACCTCAATGAAATTTGGAGAGGTAGGTTCATGTTCGTTTGGCCCGCACCCTCCGTGTTAGGGTGTGAGAAAGCAACATAATAAATATTGTATGAAGAACATCAAGAATGTTAAGGGGCGTACTCAAAATATCAAACCCTTCCTCGAAGGTTTGCAGACGTCAATGTGGAGAGAAGGCCGGACATCGGTCTGTCATTTTCGAAGACGTCCCACGATGGTGGGTGACGTGTTCTTTGATAGAGAAGATCTTTGATGAGATGTGTTCTTCATTAGATAAGAATAATCCTTCCAAAATATCTCCCCTTCTCCTTTTCCAATGGTTTCTCCCAACAAAAACATATGTAGATCCAACAACAAATATAATTAATTCTATCAATTTAATTTTTTTGCAATAATTAATTGGCATCATTAATTAACGGTGTGTGGCACAATTAAGGTGGAAGAAGTCCAAGAGACTTCTCCATATTAAAGAGAGATCTTTTAGTTCGAGTGGTCCTCACCATTTAAATTCAAAATGGAGGGTTTTAGTTCAGGTGGTCCCCATGTCCATAACCCATATAGAGGGGTTTCAAGAATTTAAATAAAATGATAAATAATTTTATTTTAATTTTCCCATGAATTAGTGAAAAACTAACTTTCACACTTGACTTAAAATGGTTGAGGTGAAGGATTCCTGAAGCGAATACTGGCACTGCGAGTTCAACGGTGTCCTCATATTTCAATTCCGACCATCGGTTAAAAAAATTAAAAAATCTGATTGTACGTTTACTGAACATACATGAAAAAAAGTTCAGCAATTCATTCTGGGAACACCGGTTCCCAAAATCATGCACCGTCAATTTTCGCAGACTAAAAAAATTCCCATATAATAAAAAAAATTACATGGAAATTTTTGGGTCATTTGATTCACACCAAGTAAGGGTTTTGCATCCCCGAAATTCACATAAAAACTAGGCAAACAAGTGGGGTTACTGAGCACAAATCTGAGCCTCTCACTCTCATGTGCTCTCCTGGAGGTTTACGTGCTACCAGCAAATGCGCACTTGAGGTATCGATAGCCCACGAAGGACCCACTCATGTCAATCCTCAATCTCTACTAGAATCTCCGTAAATGTCCCCCCAATGTCAACATCCAGCTTTCCATGGTCGATGATGTGAGAAGGGTCATGCACATATCCCCTTATCTGGGATATGTGTATGACATCGTGCACCCGGTGCAACTGAGGTGGAATATTTAAGCGGTAATCCACCTCTCCAACTCTGCTGAGGACCTAAAAATGTCCCATGAATCTCATAGATAACTTGTTGCCCTGACTATATCTACGCAACCCTCTTTGGGGTGTGACTCATAGGAAGACGTGGTCAGCATCCTCTAACTTCGAAGGTCTCCCTCTCCTGTCGGCATAAGACCTATTCCTTCTCTGTGTAGTCTTGATCTGCTCCTGGATGATCTCCACCTTCTCCGTGTGAGCCCATTCCATCTCTGGTCTTACTAGTGTGGACTCCCTGGGGTCAACCCAACACAAAGGTGATCTGCAATGTCACTCATACAATGCCTCGAAAGGTGAAATCCCAAATATGGACTGATATATTTTGTTGTATAAAAACACCACTAGAGGCAAATGATCCTCCAAGTTGTGACCGAAGCCGAGGACACAAGAAACCAGCATGACCTCAATGGTCTAAATGGTCAGCTCAATTTGGCCATCCGTTTGAGTATTGAAGGTAGTTCTCAAACGAAGTAACATCTAGAAAGCCACCATCAACCCCTTCTAAAGCCAGGAAATGAATCATGTATCATGATCGGAGACAATCGTCAAGGGTAATCCATGTAGCTACACAATCTCTTACCCAAAGAGGCATCCCAATCAATCTACAAAACCATGTTCTCTGATAGGTAGGTTGTGTGCCGACTTGGTGAGTCAGTCAATGATCAACCAAATAGAACCAAGACCCCTCTATGTACCTTTTAGTCCCATCACGAAGTCCATGGATATCTCATCCCACTTCCACTCTGGGACCTCTAAAGGCTAAACCAAGCCTACTGGTACCTGATTCTCTACCTTCACTTGCTATGAATTGAGGCACCGAGAAACAAAATATGCTAATGTTGTATTCATTCCCGGGAACCAATGTAGTCATCGGAGATCTTGGTACATCATCGCTACTCCTGGATGTACCACTAGAGGGGAGTGTGAAACTCTCTCATCAAATCCTTCTGAAGCGACACTGGTACTATGGTATGTCCCCTGAAGAGGATGACTTGCTCCCCACCTTCATAAATTTTATCATGTGCCAGTCCTATGGAGATCTGATCACATTGAACCTTGCAATGAGTATCCACACACTATGTCTCTCGGAATCGCTGAAGAAGTGGGGGAGTGACTGTAAGAGACTGAAGAAAATAAGCTCCATCTCGATCCACATATTATATCTACAATGTGGCCATCTGCTTCCTCGCCTCGCCTAGTAGTTGTACAACAGATCTCTTGCTGAGTGCATCTGCTACAATGTTCCCCTTATTAGGAGTATAGACTATCTCAATGTCATATCCTGGAGGAACTCAGTCCAACGTCATTGTCTCTGGTTCAACTCCTTATGGGAGAAGATATACATGAGACTCCTGTGTTCCGAGTAGACATTAAAACGTTATCCCATCATTTAATGTCGACACATCTTCATGGAAAATTCCACTACTACTAACTACAGTTCATGGGTAGCATAGTTCTTCTCATGATGTCTCAGCTATCGAGAACCATATGTGATCACTGCTCTCTCCTTCATCAGGACACATCTAGGCCAAGTCCCGGATGCGTCGGAGTAGACTGCATACCCAACGACCTCCTCCAGAAGCCTCAAGATGGGGGGAGTAGTCAGTTTCTTCCTCAGCTCCTAAAAACTCTGTCGGTATCTCTCCAACCACACGAAGGGTTTCCCCTTCTTCGTCAATGCTGACAAGGGTACCTCTACCTTGGAGATGTCTGGTCCATAACTCTGGCAGTTCACAGCCAAACTCGAAGTCCCTCTCTCTATGGGGAGGTAATCCTGGGAACATCTTTTGAAAAGATATCCCAATGCTCTGCCACACTTGTTTGGAACCAAGAACTCAAAACTCTTACTTCCTTGAGGGAATGTCTGGATAACTCAAGAGTGGTTGGTTTCACCCTCCTATGCATGAATTTATCACGTGCTTCATGGGTTTCCTTTTTTTCCAACCAAGGAGAACCCCATTCCATCATTGTAGAGAAACCACCACCATTTGCCTAATACAGTCAATATGAGTATGAAATATGGATGCCCAGTTCATACCAAAACTAACATCGTAAGGCCTCGATGTTGCCACAACGAATTTCCAACCGAAACTCTCGCCTCAATGGTCAGATCACACCGTCAATGTAACTGTTATTATCGAGTCTCCTCCCAATGGTATCTCCTGGCGTGAGAGTCAAGTAAATGATTTAAACTTATACTCTAGGTCTTGGAAAAGATTCGTGGAAGGATGGAATTGTTGGTCCCTATGTATTTTGATACGACATCTAGTAGTAGACATAGACTTTATCTCTAATAAATCTTGACGTCCATGGGCCACACTCCTTGACCACATGAAACTACCCCCTTCCCCTTCTCTCTAGCTCAAAAATCCTGGTGGGGACCACAATGGGGGGTGGTTGTAATATGTCGAAATGTACACCACCTCATTCAGCTCACATTGATCAACTTACACATCTACATCCCTTCAGATTCATCTATCCCTAAAACTTCTACTTCTTGAAACATTGTTACACGACCATGTCTCTGAGACGAGCACCATTTTCTTGTCTTCCCACTACTATCATTCATTGGTTGTATCCAATCAGACAATGAACATCCAACCACAGTGGTACTCTCTATCACCCCATCATAAGTATTAATGAAAAGAGGAATAGTGTTGGCTCGGATGTCCTTAAACACAATTCACTCGAAATTCTGAGCCCTGAAGCAATGATCGTATCATGTTCATCGAGTACGAGGAATTATTGGTGTGCCTCGATGAATACTCAGCTACTGACATGTCATCCCACTGAGTTGTAGAAGCTCTAGAGAAATTTTAGCCACCTCCTCAAGTCATTCCTCAACCATTAGTGAGTTATGCTTTCCTCAAAACATGAGGGGCATCTGATGTTGAATCACGGGTAAGGCACAAAGCTTATATGGGTCCTCTACCGGTACCTCCTGTAGTAACTGATGACCAACAAGAAGTGGTATGGCCGACACACAACCCAAAGGTACTATCTCGGGTAATGGTATACGTACCGATGCCTCATCACTATACATACCATCCACTTGGACACGCATTGAAAAATTATAGTATTTATGATCACCATCTACTCTACTACTGTCTCAACAAGGCATAATACTCTAGAAACTACCTCCAGCCAGCCCTCAGTTGTGTGGGAAACTATCTCGCATCAAATCCTCAGAGGGCTCTAGTACTAGAACCCATGCAGCATGCTCAGTCGGCATGCACCATTAACCAATGTGGCCGGTGGTATCTTTTTTCCAATGGGTGATGGTGCTTCTGGTACACCACCTCAAGATTCCAACATAGTAATAGGGCCCCACACCGGAGCATCATCGCTCGGTGGGTCATCAACGTGTACTCTCTAAAAATCATAGTTGATTGTCAATGCAGTGGAGTCCTGATAATGAATAAGTACTCCACGGACATTTAGTTATACCTAGTGAGCTGACTCAAAAAAACACAAGAAAAATTGTCAAAACAGACACACAATGAATGTTTTTGTGCACTGAGTCGGAAATCAGAAGTTAGGGTCCTGGTGTATGGATACATCGGTCGCCACACCAACACAGGATTCCCTGAACTGACAACCACACTCACTACACTTAAAACTATTTCCTTTAAAAATATGAATAGAGTACAATTTTTAATAGTTGAAGTGACTCTGCTGATAATAATTTGTCATGTCCCATCCCTCGGGGCACGTGTCGTGACTACCCCAAGCCCACCTTCCATAGGCCAGGGGCTGGCGACTATCACCGAATTAGTATTCCCTAATACTGGGAAGGCATTTCCGTTATAACATGTAAACTCACATAACCAAGCACAGATCTTGATACAATCACAAGTATACTATATAGAAAACATAATGTGTAAGGTAATTAAAAAGGGACCAGAATACAAGACCAACTAGAAAGTACAAGAAAACTGAAGTGAATAAGTAAACTAAATATCTGTTGTGAACACCCACCAAGGATCCTACCTGAAGGGTGGTTAGAACTGCAAAACGATCGACCCTGCGGTATGCCTCGTCTGGATCCACCTTTGAACTACCTCCAGTCCTGGTACCCTCGTCCTTAGTCAGTGTTGTTCGTCGTCTGCAGCAAACAGAACTGGGTACGGGAATAACCCGTGCAGGGGTGAGTATAGCGATACTCAGTAGGGACCCCGATACCATCAAGGTCTAACAAAATCCACAAAGGTTAAACCACACAACATGAAATTCACTAACAACCCTTCTTAGGTATATTTCCATACATATTCATAAGACAAGAAGTATAACCATCTCATTCATGTGGAAACACATGGTCCAACCCAAAATACCAAAGCTCAAATGTTCCACAAAGGATGTGATACCACAAAATGTATGTGCCACAAAGTTACGCCACACATAATATTTATACCAAGGTATCACCACGAAGGAAAGTACCACACAGGTACAGACTCATCTAACACCAGGAATATCATTGATATAGTAGTAGGGATTATTATATGTAACTACTGAATCATCCTAATCTGTTAAAAGGCATGCCCACGAAGTATATTAAATCATTATCAGACCCATAAGGGATCATAGTACATCATCAGACCCACTGATGATCCTAGTACATCGTCAGACCCACACAGTATCCTAGTACATCGTCAGACCCACATAAGATCCTAGTGCATGGTCAGACGCACACATGATCCCAGAACATCATTAGTACATCGATAGACCCACACAGGATCACAGTACCTCATTAGTACAATGTTAGACCCACACGATATCCTAGTACATCATCATTACATCATAAGACCCGCACATTATCCTAGTATATGGCCAGTACGTCATCAGAAAAACAAAGGATTCTTGTACATTGTCAGTGCATTTTCAGACCCACATAGGATCCCAGTACATCATTAGTACGTCGTCAAACCCACACATGATCCTAGTACATCATCAGTACGTTGTCAAACCCACACCGGATAATAGTACATCGTCAGTACGCCGTCATACGCACACTAGATCCTAGTACATCTTCAGTACATCGTCAAACCCACACAGGATCCTAGTACATTTTTATAACGTCGTCGGACCCACACATGATCCTAGTACATTGTCACATATAGCTACAGGGTTACTGCACTACTCTAGCCTCTCTCTGGGAGGGTCTTCTCCTCATGTAACTGTTAAATAATCCAAATTCAATAAAGTCCCATGAAAAAATATCCTAAAGGACTGTCACGTAATAGGGGTATCAACGCAACAGACAGTGTGACAATCAAACGCCCGATCTATATATTATTAGCATTTTAGTTTAAAGGGCCTGGTTGGATTCGTGCTCAATCCAACCTGACCATACAAAACTTTATCCAAACCTCAAGTGGGTATACCAAATGGATCGCCTCAATCCAAGGTTATTGTTGCCACATATGGTTCATGAAATGGATGACTGAATGCATAGTTATAGACAAAAGTATGGGATGGTTCGAAACTGGTTCGGGTCCAGTCTGACCTGATTGACCCGACTAGCTCGACCCGGCTCGACCCAGCGGTGTAGGGGGCCACTGTGCGGTGGGTTTCCGTGGTGCGGTGGGGCATTCGTGGTCCAGTGGGGTGCAGCGGGGTGGCTATTGTGTTGCGGGGTGTCGCGGTGCAGCAGGGAGGCCGTGGCACAAGCCATAGTTCTCTTTCGTTAGGCGGCGTGGTCACACCTTCACCTTCATCCTAGCTAGGGTGTGCCAGCCACCATATATGAGTCCCACATGTGCCATTTGTCGACACTGGTTTCCAGTCTCTTCCATTGCGAGGAAGACAACAAAACCCTCAAATAAATGTATAGAGTTCGGGACATGTTCGTTTGGCCCACACCCTTTGTGTTTGGGTGGTAGCAAGTTGCTTAATAAATAATGTATGAAGAACATCATGAATGGTAAGGGGGTATTAAAAACATCAAACCCTACCTCGATGGTTCATAGTCATCGGTGGGAAGAGAAGGGTAAACGTCAGTTTGCAGTTGTCGAAGACGTATCACGTTGGAGGATGACAAGTTCATTGTTGGAGAATATATTCATTGGATGGTTTTCATCATTGGAGAAGAATAATCCTCCAAAAATCTCTCAGCTTCTCCTTTGAAAATGGTTTCTCCAAACAAAATCAAGTTTAGAGTGAACACCAAATTAAATTATGTCAATCAATTTAATTTTGTTTGAACAATTAATTAGAATCATTAATTTAAGGTTGTGGAACTACTAAGGAAGAGGAATCACAAAAGACTTCATCACATTAAAGAGGGAGTTATAATTCGGATGGTCCACACTTTTTAAATTTAAAATGCGAGGTTTTAGTTCAGATGGGCCCCACCTCCAAAACCCATGTAGAGTGGTTTCACGAATAAAAATAAAATGTTAAATGTTTTTTTTATTTTTCCACAAAAAAGTGAAAAATAAACTTTTACCCTCAACCTACTTTGGTCGGGGTGAAGGTCCCTATAAGAGAATACCGGAACTGCGAGTTCAACGGTGTCCTCAGATTTCAATTTGGAACATCGGTTCAAAAGTTACAAAAAACTGATTCTATGTTTTCTCAAGGTGCCCGAAAAAAGTTCAACAATTCATTCTGTGCAAACCGGGCCCTGGAATCACGTGGCGTCAATTATCGTGGACTCATAAAACTCCCATATAATTAAAAAAATTACATGGATATTTCTGGGTCATTACAAGATAGGTAATGAAATGGAGAATTTTTTCTTGATTTATTATCTCGATATTAAATAAATCCCTCCTCTTCAAAAAATAAAGAATCTACAAATATATTTATCTCAATAAATTATGTTTTGTGGAGCTATTGATATTTTAAATCACCATAGATTTATGGATTTGATGCTCTCAAATTGTTACGTTTATTGTTAACTTGTTCGTGATAGATGACGTCATCACTCCCTAGAAATATTTACATTTTTTCTCCAGTTATGTTTCTATAATTTCCATTAATGTTTTCCTAATAGAAACTCTAATTTGGTGGTGAATTTTTTAATTCTCATTCACACTTATTAACAATAAATTCTAGAAACCACATTTCCTATGTGGGATTTCCATAATTTTATTTTTTATTTTAAACCTATTATTTTTGATTAATAGTTTCAAATTGTGAGGGAAATTTTTTTTAAAGAGTGGGAGAATGTAACACCCTCTGTTTTCATAGTACATTATCTCTTTATTATAATTTAATAGCTTGTGCTACACGCAACATCAAGTATGAGTGAACCATGAATCACCAAAATAGCTATTCAAAAAGTGGTTATGAATAGAATTGACTTCATTTTTAATACTCCATATAATTTTAACATCAATATTATGTATTTCATAGACATAATATAAGAAAAAATTCATTTTTTTCAGATAAAAGAAGTACATTTCAAAAAAAAATAATTTTACCAACTTTTAAAGGACAACCCTTTCTAATAAAATATTTGAATAAATTATATATTCAATATAATGAAAATTTATTCTTCTTTATAATTAGGATATAAATTTTTTTTGATTAATTTTTGCTACTTTTCTGATAACTTCCATATTTTGATGAATACTAAAAAATTGTAAATATTAACTCAAAAACAACTTTTAAATCAAAATAATTTATAGTGTTAAATTATGAATTAGAGTAGTTTTAAAGTATAATTATATTATATGTTTATCAGTTAATATAATTTAGTTCATCGTATGTAAATTCACATTAAAATTGTATATAAACACATTTTAATATTTTGATAGTTTTTAATTCATAAAAATCCTCTTTCTGGTTTTGACAACGGTAATTATTTTCATATTTATTAATGAAACTCATATGTCTTGAATTTAGAAAAATTTAATTTATTTTTGGATTAGTTATATCAAAATTATATTTGGGTGAATTTTTGGTACTTTTCTGAAAGCATTCATTTTTTTATGAATAGTGAAAAATATTTTGTTATTGTTTAAAATAAACATTTATTTAAATTATTATTATTTTTATTTAAATATATTTTAAAGTAAAAATATATACATAATACTTATATTAGTTCAATATAATTCATTGGAGTGATTTTATAATAATATTATAAGTATAAATGTTTATTAAATTTTTTAACGTCTTTTACACACCCTCTAGGCACATTTGAAAATTTGCATAAAACATATTTTTACCACTTCTGTGAATTGAATTTTAAAATTACGAGAGGAATATTTGACATAAGTATGTAAAATGTGGTTCAATAGGATGGAAATTATTTTTTGTTATTAGTATGTTTTGAATTCTATTGACCCCAGTTAAAAGTAAATAGGGTAATTAAAGTTTAAAATGATATAATAATTACCCAAACACATGTCCAAATTTTATTTGATAAGTGTATTTTAAAAAAATCAACCATAAGAATAAAATATGATCATTTTATCCACATGGAATAGATATGAAATTTATTATTACTTTATTTAAAGAAGAGTTAAAGTATTAATTTCTATGTTTAATAACTAATCAATTTCTAATATAGGGTTATAAATATGATAAATTAGACAGTGAATATTAATTATAAAGATACAAAAGAATTCCTACTTCATGGTAATTTATTTATAATTTTTAGACTTTATATAAATAAATTTATTTATGACACAATGATGATGCAATAATTACCTTATTAACGAATTATTAAAACATTTGATATTATAAAAATAAATATTAATGTAAATTGAGACTTTTGATGAATTCCATGAATTTTAAAGGTTAAAAATTCATGTAAGGGACGATTTAATTTATTTTTTCAACATAATCAAGTTTTTTGACATAAAGAAAAACCGAATACTAAATAGTGTCAAAATTGACATAAACGATTTTTTCAAACATATACTATATTATTAAATGATATAACATTCCTAAAAATCTATGGTTCTACCAAAGGACTTATATAATGATATATATGTCGTTAATTAATATCATGAGGTTCTCATGGGATTCTATAGTTTTTTTATTAACTATTTAATATAAAAATACTAGAAGTCATAGTAAAAGATAAATTATTTCACTAAGAGTTAAATCTAAAAGATAAGGTTAATATGGTGACCTAAATTTCTCTAAAACCTATTTTTTGAGAGTTTTTCTACACATAAAAACCATATCCTCTAAATAAATATATTTTTATCCATTATAAACCTAAAATTATTTTATAATAATATAGTATTTCATACATTTCCAAAAGTGACCATCACCACACTTATAAAATGGTACTTCCCCTTCTCTCAAGATCACACCTCCAAATCAATTTGGCTCCACAAAAACCTACTCAAATATACTAAAAACTACACTATCCACTACATATAGTCCTTAAATTGATCATAATTCAACATAAGGAGCCCCTTTGATCAAATCAAAATGAATAACCCGAAGAAGTATTAATTATATCATCACCTCTTTCAAAGTTCTACTCTTCTTCCACATCCTATTTCATTTATTTTTCCATACTACAATAATATTTGTTATACCATATACAATATGAGTTGGTATTAAAAATATGGTACACCAATATTAATTATTCTATCCATCCCATGAATGAGAGAGTCACCATACGTGCGTACGTATGACTTATTGTCTCCACGTTGTGGTGTAGTTTGTTATTCTACACTTAATTATTTGGATGGGAATAATAATGATTATAATAATTGTAAATAATAAATTAAAAATTAAAAAGATTCAATATATATAATATATCATTCAATTACAAACAATTTCACTATCAATGGATTAGTATCGTCGCTCGTGCATATGTACGACTTACCGTCTCTACTATGCTTTGAGATTCATTTCCACGTTCACCATTCAATGTTGATTATAAAATTGTATATTATTAAATACTATTTAATATATGACATAATAATGCTATGAGATATATATATATATATATGTATTTACATTTATCTAATTCACTTACTTCCATTCAATATGATATGAAAATAGAAACAACATTTATGCGTACGTAAGACCTATCGTCTTCATAAACGGTGTTTTGCATTTCCTATATCATTATATTATACATAATTATATTATGAAGATATATGATACATACATAATTGGTCATTTTCTGGATGCAAATAAATCTTGATATGAGTGATATGATTTTGAATGACAATATAAGACATGTACGATAGAGAAAGCGATTATTACCTGAACTGTTATTTTCACAGAGAAATTATTATTAAATGGGTATTATAAATTCATTAATGATTAAAGCATGAAATCATAAATAAGAATAAATTTCGGGTATAATTTAATAACATACAATGGTAATTATAATGATGTTTAAATGTACTCTCGACCAAACTTATGTACAAGGTAAAGGTTATTTCCTCAATCTCATTATTATCCAAGATGGTTTATCTCTAAGACTCTACTAGGAAATATTTATCATCTATGTACATGATTTAAAAAATGTATATTTTATGTTTTTATAGAAGGTACTCTTTAACTAGACCATAATTTTAATTGTTATAAAGATTTATTTTTCTAAATATTTAAATATATTTCTATTTTTTCAAAATGATTTTAATGATTTATTTATCTAAACAAGATTGTTATAAAGTTTTAATTTCCTTCAAAAGTTTCAAAGTGGTATTGGACACTTTGATTGAAAAATATCATTTAAATTACATCCTTTTTGAATTGTTCGACTTGTTAATGTTTTCTTGAAAATGGGTATTTCTCTCAGAGAGTTTTATTGACAATTTTCATCTATGTCAACATCCATTATTAGATATTACTATAGATTGATGTTGATTTACTATAATACAATTTTCCATATTGTATTGAATGATTTTTGATAATTTTTATTGTGGATGTGCTATTTTTATACATTCATGGTATATAGTAAAAGTATTAAAATATAGTATAATAGTTTTAATATGAATGTTTATGTTATGTTTCAACCTTTTCATATGAATAATGAATTGGACTTAGTAAGTGAATGGTGGAGCATGTTATAGCTCTCCAATTTATCAGTTGGTCTCAGGAGACAAACTAGTGTCTTGGCATAAGGCCATGACAATATACTTATTTGTAGTCCTTGGAAGAGGCCTTCACTCTGTGTTTATGATGTCTGGAATTCTGTATTCCATCATTATGATATTAGATATTGATATTACAAGGGATTTTTCCACAAATATAATATCAATGTGAATATGTAAATGGAATTAATTGATTAATATTTTCCATATTATGTTGAAGTTTATGTTTAAAATGTTTTTCTTTTGTTATTATATTTTTTTAAAGGTTGGGGCCGAAGCCTCAATTTATTATTTAAAGCAAAGACCTCTTTAGACTGGGTAGAGGGAGACCCATTACATAGCTCGAAGGCCCAAGGCCAAGTGGCCTGAATACAAGGCTTGAAAGCCCATTTTTTGGCCCAAAGGACCCCTCGATGAACAGTACTGCTACAGTACTGCGCTGCTACAATACCTGCTACAGTACAGCTGCCGCTACAATACCTGCTATAATCCCTCTGATGCTACAGTGCCACCACTGCTACAGTTATTCCACTACTATAGCACTGCTCTAGTGCCCTCATACAGTCTGTTACAATACCCTGGAAATTCCCCCCGGCCCGAATTTGATCCTGGGTATTTTGGATGCCAAGCAGGAGCATGTACCACTATGGTACATGCTCTTTGGATTCTTTTGTTTTTATACATTTCATTAAATGTTTATTATCTTTTATGATAGTTTTTGCTTTATTTTTATTCTTTCTAAGCATCTGAGATCACCTCTTTCTTTATGTTTTATATTTACCAGCATGCGAAGAAGTGAGTTGTGATTGATATGCAGGGTTATGCTTGGGAAATAATTTCGTTTTCAAATGATTATTTATGTTGTGATTTATTTTAGAAATTATAATTTAACATTCATGTATTTAATAAATTTTCCAAGACTGCTAAACTAATCGGTCCATCGGGACATGATTCCTTATAATAATGCCAATTTATTAATTAAAGTACTGAATCTGGGTAATTAGGGTCATGGAATTACATTTATCATAAATATATAAATATAAAATGTTAATATATAATAGCCTTGATACATGTAATAACAATCTTCTATAGAAATAACATAAGAATATGGTACCATCATGTGTTGAGAATATTCAGAAAGGCATACACATTACATTTTGAGAATGAATAGGTATTTTTAAACATTATATTTTGAGAATATCCCATGATTCCCACACATTCATATTGGATGAAATTAAATAGGGCTCATGTTATATTATATCATCAGATCTAAAATATAAACCAATGATTTAAAGGGTTATATAGGTCCCCTCCGATGATTATATATATATATATCTTTGTATGTGTGTGTAACCTATCAGATATCAATAACTCAACATAATAAAAAAATCCATTTTAATGATATTAATTTCATTAATAACATCATAAATAACGCATGGAATGAAAAATTTATTTCACATCATTTCTAAATGGTATCACCCAAATTGATATAAAAATATAAATAGTTGATAACCAAAATTCAATATTTATCAATTTTATTATATAATATCATTTACATGGTTATGAATGATAAATAATATCCATGTAAATCATTACTTTTAAAATAAATTATAAAATACCAGGTATACAAAAAATTATCTTATTTCAAAATTATTATAACATTATTACAAGGGAAAACTTTTCAAATTACATTAAAAATTCATTTTTTTAAAAAAAATTGAAATATCAAGAAATAATGTTCTTTAAAAATAATATATAATATATGTTACTTGAAAATATATAAATTTTATAAAAAGAAATTTTTTGAGTGGAATATAAAGCATTATTATGATGAAACGATTAAAAAACATTCCAATATTATAAAATATCATTTTCTAAAACCATATAACAAAAATTATAATGATACATCATTTTTTAAAGTGGATATGGAAAATATGAGGGAAACCTATGATAACAAATAATTTGGTTTCCATATGTGAACAGAGAAAAGTGTTGGATAATGGAAATATTCATTATTAGACAGAACCAATATTAATGAAGATGAGAATCATTCTAAATAATGATATAGTATGGGAAAACATTTGATCATGTGAAAAATATGAATTAAAAATATGGAATTATGTTGAAAATAGATAATTATATATTCATAAGTGAAAAAATTATATCTATATCCTAAAACCATTTACATAATGGGATCACTATATTCTATAAAATAATACATGTCATGAAAATCCCATTTCCTTTGATTCCTTCTTAATCAAACAAGATATAACCCTCTATATAATAAACATATATATCGTAATAACCAATTCTAAAAAAACATTATTATATATAACATGAAATGATAATTACTTATAATTATTCTATATATTTATATTAGTTACTTATTATTTATTATCAATATATGGTTTCTGTTATCAAGATTATTTTGAACTATTTTCATAATAGAAATTTTTTAATAAATTAAAGTGAAATATTTCAAAATTACATCACCCTAAAAGGAAGTAGGAAGTAATAAATAAAAATATTTGAAATGTTATAATTTCATTTAATAATTATTTTACTTTTAATTTGTGATAAATAAGTAAGTTTAAATCATGTTACATTATTATTTAATTAGTGGAAGGTTTTGTCTTATTTAATTTGTTGAATTTTATTACATTGAAAAAGATAAAAATTATTATTTACTTATTAATATCCAATGTTATGTTTCCAATTCCCAAGAGAATATATTACAATATTATTTTAATTATTTATATGGAAGACATTCACCTATCATAATAAAATTATCACAAAATTATCATGACATTATAAATATTTTATTATGATTATAAATCATACAATGAAATATTTATAATAATGATGTTAATTAAGAAAGGATTTTTCACTAATATGTTAATAATTTTTCATCTTTCTTTATTTTTAGGTCATTTTATGTAATGTTACCACTAATTGAGAATCTTAATTTTAAAATGTATAATATATATTTATAGAATATAAATCATGACATAAATAACCAATCCTTTAACTAAACCTATTTCTAAAATAGTATGATAGAGGTGGTGAAGATAACCGAAATGATTCATTCACAGAGGTTGTGGTCAACACACATGAATGAGAATTGATTTTATCGTTTCGATTGAATAGGATGGGAATATATAATTGTTATAACATATATAATAACATTTTAATATATTATTTACATTTTTTACATTATATAAATATGGATAGAATTTTTTGGAATAGGGTAGTAGTGAAGGATAAATCAAATCTAAAATGAGGTAAGTAATAAATACATTGAGAAGTTGTATCTTCAATCAAATAATCCTTTTTAATTGATGGAATAAAATAAAATTTTTGAGTTTATATATTAGTAAACATATTTATGGGTTCTATAATAATTCAATTGGATTGTTTTTCCTCATAATATTTTTCAATATTTGGAGATTTTAGGTGGAAGTGAGCTCATTTTATAGTTGAGATTATGTAAAAATATCTTGAAAAGAAAATTATGAAAGGGGTAAGAATGAAATAACATAATATTTAGGCAGGAAAATGTCAGTTAGACATATATGTATGATATTATAGCACAAAAAGATGTTCTAAAGGTTCTACATTTCAAATTTAATTTTTAAGAATCAAGAAACTTTTGATCACCAAACATAATACTTATTAATCCTGTTTAAAATATAATAATTTTTATATAAGGTGACCCGTTATAAATAATTAACACATAATAAATCAAATTAAAAATATATTTAATTTATTTAAATTCATAAATATAAGGAAATATTTTTATATTAAAATATATAAAATTTCGGAAAACATTTTTTTTATAAAAATGTGGTCTTAATCATTAAGTGATCATAGTATTATAAAAAATTATAACCAATTAATCGGTAGTTAATTAGTTGAATATTTTCTTAAATATAATATTATATCCATTTTTAGGGAAGAATTATTTACATTACTAGATATAAAATAAAATATATTAAGTAAAACAATTTACTGAAAATAAATGTCTTACCATTATCATAGTAATTAAAACAAATCATTGTAATCATATATTTATACAAAAAATTATAATGGTCCTCTGATAAATTTTCACTAATAATTCGAAATTTTAATTCTATTTTAACAAATATGAATAATTCATTATATTACACCCCTTAATACATAAAACCCACCTTTTTAGAAAAAATATATGTTGAAGTATAATATATCTCAATTTTGTAATACCATTTATATCCTATTCATAAGGTGGTTGGTTCTTTTTAATCACAAATTTTATTTGATATTCTATAAGGGTCACATTAAATAATCTTTTTATAATTGTAAAATTACTTCAATATCTATTTAGTGTTGTTTATAAGATTATATACCCTAAAAAATTAGGAAGATTTATTTTCTAAAAAATTTCATTATATTCTATTCCCATTAAAAGGAATATCCCCATAAATGTGTTATGAATATGAGAAAAAACATGTTAGTCTATTTTTTTCTATCATTATTATTCAAGTACATTCTTTTCATATTATATATTATTATTCCTCTATAAAACATCGATCATATGAGTTTTGTTGTTCCATTGTAATTTACCTCTTGAATCCTGAATTTCCATTTTTTGTTCCTCATTTTAAATATATTGTTCCAGTTTAGTGAAATTTGTTTTTATTACATATTAATTGTCTAATATTTATTTCCACGAATGTGGTCAATGAAACAAATAATCTACTAGAGATATATTTTGAGGGAGTTCTAAGTGATACGCTACAAGACCGGCATAGTCAGCAATATTTATAGAACCTGTATACCATGGGATGTACTTTCTTTTTCACACAAAATCTCATAACCCACATCTATGTAGATACACTATGGAAATACTGGTAATTAACTTCATAATATATATCATAAATTTTTATATTCTTCACTCGTAAATAAACAATGGGATACATTCATATGTAAGTAAATATTTTGAAAATTATCCATCTTATCATGGAAAATTTTAGTTCCAATCATCTTCCTCTGTTCTAGTTAATCTTATCATGTTGGAGTCCTGTATATCTTACCATTTATATCGTCCCATTTTTCTATCTAAATTATAAAAAGGAATATATTATTAAAGGAAAACTATAATATGGATGGGTGTTAGTCCCATCATCATTCTAAATATATTGAACTAGAGCTTAGAATTTCCTAAAGGGATTGAATGGTCCTTTTAAACTGTTTATCGGTATAAGGGTGATATGATGTATTGTTACCTAGATTTATCTCCAAATATCACTAAAATATTTTCCAAATATATGATGAAAATCTCATATCTATATAATATATAATCTTGAATGGTACTTCATAGCCATTCCTCCTCACTACAGTATATCATATGGATTTTTTAAAATAGGACATTATCATTTATGGAAATTATAAATCCTGAACTAATTAAGAGATCAAAAAATATAGAATTATAAGCATTATATGTAATAGATTGGACTATTATGAAATACATTATTACAATTTCAAATTTCCATACCGGTATGCATAAGGGTGGAATCTTCCTCGTAGACTTCTATCATTTAGACTTAACATTGTAGCATACTAAGCATTGAGGTCTGTGTAGAACAATCATAATTTTTATTTATCCAAACAAAAAAAATTCATTGGATACCTAAACATATTTTTAATTATATGATTAATACTTATATATGATCCATGAACATCATCCAATGTTATCTTTTTCAGTTTTAGTTTATATGGTACACATTTCGGTATTAAAAACATATAAAGATTTACTTACCAAATTTGAACTCAAAAATACCCAATAACATTTTTCATAGTTCTACATAATCCTTACGGGTTTATTTTTTCATCACATAAATGGATTTTTTTAAGTAATTATGGAAACATATGACTTATCACTTATATATAGGCCTTCAATAGCAATCATTTTATAATCTATGAGAATTTGGTATTTTTGAATCATCATAATGGACATGGTATTATGATATTTTATCTATTATATCAAAATATTTTTTTAAATATTCATCTCATTTTTTGTAAATATTCATTTCAATCTATTTTGGTAATTATATATATCAAATAATAAACTTTCAAGATAATAATTCCAAAACATTAATGTAAAGTGCATTTCTACAATCTCTATGACATGAATCATTTATTTTTTATCCTTAGTCATTAATTTCATTGACATATAAATAATTACTGTATCTGTAACACCATGTAATTTTATGAGAAGTATTGTTTTTAATTTATTTAATGTCTTGTGTTTTACGCTACACCAAGATTACCTTGCGCTATACAGAACACCGTGTTAGCTTGCAGTATATGCAACACTATTCTTGGATCATGTTACACACAATTTTGATAGTAGTTATTCTACGCAAAATTTAGTATATATATATATATATTCAATGTATAAATGAAATATTTTTGGATTCTGTTATACGAAATAATGAAGGAGTATTTCACCAAACGCAACCCTGACTTGGCTTGCATTACACGCAATCGCGACCTTCCTCGATAGCATGTGTTGTACACAATTTCAGGTTTCACTAAACAATGATATATGGTTATTATATTATTATAATCTAGCCATTACAAATAGTATTAACTAAATTTTGAATTTTATAACATTATTATTCATCTTACACATATTCTAGAATATGGTATGAGAAAAAAATAATGTTTTCATGTAGAATATGTATTTTTCCAAAATTGCAGTTTTCCCGCCTTTTGATGGCGCACCCACATTAAATCATGTTTTAGACATTTAAATAAGTTTAATTTGATAAAATTAAATTATTATTTAGAATCAGGATATAAAAATTTACTTGGATAAAATTTTCTTGTTATTCTAATAACTTTTATATTTTAATGAATAATAAAAACCCGTTATATTTTAATTAAATACAACTTTCTTTCATCGTAATAATTTATATGGTTAGATTATCTTTTTAATTGGTTTTAAAGTATAATTAGAATATATTTTTACCATTTAATAGAATATTGGTCATTGGAATTAATTTCACTTTGAAATTGGACCTAAACGAGTATTAATCTTTTGATAGTTATTGTCTCTTAAAAACACACTATTTGTTTTGATAACATGAATTAATTTTAAAATTAATTAATTCCACTTATATGTTTTTTATTTGGAAAAATGTAAATAAATTTTCAATTCAGAATATCAAATATAACTTAGGCTCAATTTTTGGTATTTTTCTGAAAACTTTCAATTTTTTATGAATAGTGAAAACACTGAGTTACTATTTAAAAACCGACTTTTTATTTAAATAATTATTTGTTTTATTTAAATTTTTTTAGGTAAATATTGATACATAATAAATATATAAGTTAAATTTAATTAATTGGAGTCATTTTATAATAATTTTAGACATATAAAAATTTTATTGAAGTTTTCACCATCTTTTACCAACCTCCTAGGAGAATTTGGAAATTCACATAAAACATAATTTTACCGATTCTGTGAGTGGAATTTCGAAAATCCGAGAGACACGGTTACTACCAAGGACTAAAATGTGGTTTAATGAGATGAAAATATTTTTTGGTGAATAGTAACTTTTTACTTTTATTTACTGCGGTTAAAGGTAGATAAGGTAATTCAAGGTTAAAAAAATATTCTAATAATTCAAAATTACCTTAACACTTTCCAAAACTTTATTGGATGAGTAATGGCCGACCATGTAAATCCTTGGGTCGATTTTGGGACCCCATGGAGCCACTTATGAATGACAATGACACATTAGATTAATTAATTTAATGTAAAGACAAAATTGACATTAACAAAAATCTTTTAGTAATTAATTTTTATATGGGGATATATAAATTCTCTTTTCGACTAAAAATATTACATTGAATGATATAAATATTTCCTATATCATGGTATTTTTTTATTATTTTTAGACATCATATAAATTAAATTATTAATGACACAATAATGATGTAATATTTACCTAATTAATAAATGAATTAAATAAATAAGATTATAATGATTAACATGTTATCCAAAACACGTCCAATTCTGATTGGATGATTATATATCGACCATGAGTCATCTTATATTTGACTAAAATGATTTTTGGACCATTAGAAACCGAATATCATTATATTATAAAATAATATTTTCACTCTTTCCTAAAGAGCCCATCCTCCCCCTTATAAAGGGAGACCATTTCTATCCATTTCCTCACACCTCTCAAGCCATTTGCCTCATCCAAACCCTGACCAATTAATCTCCATACATCCTTCTCGTCCCCTTATAAGCCTTACATTAGGCAGAAGGCACTTCAAGAAGTCATTTTGGTTCAATCCAAAGGAAGTTACCCAAATTAATGGTAACAATTTCTCTTAAGTTGTTTTCTTTTATTCTACTTCTCCAACCCCTAAACTCTTTTTAATCCTTTATTTTGTAACAACACCAGTATCCTAAATATACTAGGATGTTGTTATGTGAATGATTATAACTAAACTTACACACACCTCCATCTAATGGATGAAGAACATAATGTTTTTGTGGATGGCTAACTAACTCTTCACGAAACGATGATTGTTCGATTTTCACCTACCGCCTCTCATGGTGGCCATTATGATGGAACTATATTAATAAATGATATATATATATATTATGTTTATGATTTCCTTATGCTTCTTTACTTCCAAATTATATCAATCCTTTATGGTTTCCATAGTTGGTAAATACGATAATCTCATTTGAAGAAATGCGGACTACCACCCTCACAAAGTGATGTGATTCGTTAAAGCCTTATGTGGGATGTATAAAGGATTTAGTTAATGATATTATATATGATTTTATAATGGATTTATTATATACCTATTTATCATTATGTTTCAATTCCATTAAAATTAGAAATAGAAATGAAAGTTGCGTTCATGTGTACGTATGGCTTACCGGCTCCAAGAACAGTGCATTTCATTTCTTACCTCCGAATGTTATGTAATATTATAAATACATGTATATGCTGGGTATATATGATATATATGATTTATAAATCATGAATATAATTCTGGATATAATGAACCTTTGACCACATGAACAACATGTAATTATAAGAATTCTATTTTTGACTCAAGTACCAAAAATGAATAATAAATTTAAAAAAGGTTATTAAGAAAGTATAAATTACCTTTGGTTTATTATTTATGAGATTAAAGAATGATCGAGTCATGTCGGACATGAGGTACGGGAACATCTTAACCCAATTTCCATTCTTGGGGTTGATCTTTTCTTTCTTGTTTATGTCGTTCTTTGATTATGTGAGAAATGAATTTTTATATCTTATAATGTATTTATAATTTCTTTATGTGACCTTATAGTGAATACACATATGTGATCTATTTACAAAAAGATCTTTGTAAGGGATAAATTTTCAATCTCAATTGTTTTCTATCTGAGTTTGCTTATACATAAGTATTTACTAGGGTTATATTTATCATCCATGTCCAAGTTTTATAAAAATGTTTTCATGTATGTTTAATGTCCTTTATACCCATTTTTGTCATTTACTACATGGTATGTAAGGAATTCTTTTTTTTACCATACAAAGTAATTTTTGACTTTTCCGGAAAAAGTAGTAGAAGATTGTTATTTTAACTTATATGGCATGAACGGATTTTTACGGTTTCATAATGCTTTTTTTCATGAATCTTACTCTACAAGATTTCATGACTATTTTCAACAAAATCCATTTCTTTTAAAATTGGATGGAATTTTGTGATAAGAAAATGATTTTAAAAAAGAAAGGAAATTTTTCTTCAAGAATTCATTTCACGTGCTTTATCAAAACCATTTCCAATCTAAGATGAAATTATATTATATGTGTATGTTTCAAGTATAATGTCTCTATGATTTATATAGTTTAACTTTTCTTATGATGAAATGATATCCATTTGTTTTATATGGATTATGTTATGATGGAATGATGTTTATGAAACCCAATTTATTCTTTGGGTTATGATGAATGATTTATGATTGTTTTGTGGGACACGTAAGAATGATTTCAATATTAGATGGGTGGGACCAATATCTCCCTCCAATGAATTGGGTAAAGATTTATATCTCCTGATATAGACATGGCTAGAATGGTATGTTAATCCGGTTCAGTATTACAGGACTGGAATGAGGACTGAACTCGATTTAGAAAGGGACATTGTCCACTAAGATGGTCCTGGAAGCAATGCCTTGGCTACTAGGGAAATCATATCATGTTCTTAATGGTTTTACACAATTACATGATTTATTCCCATGCTATTTTATGATGATTGATGTTCCATTATGATTTACGCCTTACGTACTTCCATGTTTTATGTCATTGCTCAATATATTGATGTTTATATTTTATGCTCATGTTTTTACATTCAAATGTCTATGGATTGTTTTATGTTCTCTATGTTTACCCATATTGACCATTTGAGCTCACCCTTTATATGATTTCTTTTCACCAGGACATAATGAAAGGTTTTTAGGTAAGAAAACAAAAGGGGATGATCTTTATGGGATATGTTGAAAATCCTTCACCATGTTTAGAAGATTATGTTCTAAGTTTCCTAAGACACTAAACTATTACGGTCCTTGTGTGTTGGTTTTTTTATGTATTAAGTATTCCAAAAAAGTAATGTAATGGCCATGTACATCAAGATTTGGGACTCTACAGTTGGTATTAGAGGGAGGTTTAGTTAACCTTTGTAAATGAGGAATCAAAAACTTTAGTGAGATCCCTAGAAATATTTCGAACGTATATCTAGGGATGTTCCTAAGGTTATGTATAGGTATAGGTTATAGTCCTAGAATTACAATAATGATATTAGAATTAATCCTAATATGTTAGATGTCTAAGGTACTCCCTCTAGATTATGTTATTTTCCTTGTATGATTTTTTCAACTCACAGAATTATTTTTGTGTTTTAGTCAAAGGAGGGAACCAGAAGGAATTCGGTTAACATTGAATCTAATGGAAAAATTGGTGACTATGAGCAACTAAATTTCATAATTCCTAGAGAGAAAGATATTGTGATTATGTTGAATCAGTCATCGTGAAATATGATTAACATGGTGAAATTTAGTGGTATTACTAATTCATCAAATAAGAGGAAGAAAGACTTTTAGGCATGTTCGCATGTTGAGGAGCATAAATAAAAGAAGATTGAGATTTCTAAAGAAGTGAAGAAAAAACTTGATGAATACATAAAATGGAGGGGAAGATGTTATCTGTGTAGAGAGAAGGGTCATAGAGTGATCGACTGTTATAGAGTTCAATGTCTTATCTGTGGAGAACATGGGTATTACCCAACTCAATACCCTGACCTAAGAGGTTACTTCTAAATCAAGAATGGATTTATTCCATGAAAATCAATGAAGAGGATGAAATGAAGTGTTTATGTATTGGTATTAAATAATAATGTTGTTGAGGTACTTTTATGGTATATTAGAATATATATGTATAGGTTAATTTTGGTTTTCAATAAGAATATGGTACTAGTAACCATGAGAAGTGACTGAAATATTTTTGGAAAGTAGATGATATTCACATAATGAATGGATAAAGAGAAAATGATATGTTTGATAGTATTCATGAGCTCATGACTGATATAAGGACAATGTGATACCATGGTTTGAGTATATCGAAATTTTGGGATTTTGGAATGTCGAAAGAGTTAACTTTTGACAGAAATCATGTTTACACTAAGGTTCAATGGGTATTCATTTTTCAAAATAATACATGATTAATGTATTCACATGTTTGGAATGTGACCAAAAATATATATCTTATGATATATGGGGGATAAATGATGGTATTCGCATTCTCGGTAGATGAAATTTCTAATAATTGTTTTCCTTATACTATGAGCTTGGACAGAAGTATTTTAGATAATACTAAACAACAGAATTAATTATGTTGGACATAAGTTAATATTGATTAAAGATAGAACTTTTTTTGATATTATTGATGGAATTTTATAATAGTTTATCTTAATGAAAGGGACAACATGCAGAACAGGTGACAACCCATCACGTCAGACGAGGCTATGGGAATCGAACCCACAACTGAAGAACGACAGGCCTTTATCGCCTACAACTGGCCTACAGGAAGTCCCTTATTACTAGAAACTAGTTTTGATTTATTAAGAAGTATGATAGATGAAGTATAAGTCCATTTCTAGAATCATATGTGATTAACCACACCATAGATGGACTTATGTATATTTGATAAATTTTTCAAAGATTTTTTTTGAGATAGATTGAATGACATATTAATATATCGCATGATCCACTAACACTTCACGAAAGACAAATTCAACATCATTTAATTAAGAGGTGAATTGGAAATTGTTCAAGGTACGAACAACAGTGAGATTGTACCAAAATCAAGTATGAATTTATTTTAATTCAAAAATTATTCAACATTTGGGAAATGATCTTGAAAACCCAAAATTTTGTCCTAGTTCTCTTATATCTGATGAATCAGATGATAACTTAGATCATCACAAATTTATGGCTTTGTGGTTATTGGCTTTTTCATAGCCATGTTCTCTACCACTCTCCATCAAATCATGATGGTTATATTTCACTTCCATATCCATATTTTCACTTATGTTCTTCTATGTGGAAACCCAATGATAGGTTAATTTGGGTAACTGTTATTTTTCTTACTTTACTTTTTAAAATGATATTTTATTATTCTTTTTTACAATGTGGGTTTCTATAAAAGAAACTACCATGTAGTGAATGATTTATAACCCTGAAGAATTTCAAGGGCGAAATTCATTTTAAGGGGGGTAGAATGTAACACCCCGAGATTTTATGAGAAGTATTATTTTTAATTTATTTAATGTCTTGTGTTTTATGCTACACCATGATTACCTTGCACTATACGCAACACTGTTATACCTTGCAGTATACGCAACACTATTCTTGGATCATGTTACCCACAATTTTGATAGTAGTTAATCTACGCAACATTGAGTGTATATATATATTCAATGTATAAATGAAATATGGTTGGATTCTGTTATAAAAAACAACTATGGAGTCTTGCACCACACGCATCCCTGACTTGGCTTGCATTACACGCAATCGTGGCCTTCCTCGATAGCATGTGTTGTACGCAATATCAGGTTTCACTAAACAACGATATATGGTTATAATATTATTATAAACTAGCCGTTATGAATATTTTTAACTACATTTTGAATTTTTTTACATTATTATTCATCTTACACATTTTCTAAACTATGGTATGAGAACAAAATAAATTTTTCTTGTAGAATATGTATTTTTAAAAAATTGTAGTTTTCCCACATTTTGATGGCGCACCTCCATTAAATCTTGTTTTCAAAATGTCTATAAGTTCAATTTGACAAAAACAATTCTTCTTTGGAATTAGGATATAAAAATTTACTTTGCATAAAATATTCATATTATTCTGATAACTTTCATATTTTAATGAATAATAAAAACACGATATATTTTAATTAAAAACAACTTTTTTTCATCGCAACAATTTATATGGTTAGATTAATTTTTTTAATTGGTTTTAAAGTTTAATTAGAATATATTTTTACCATTTAATCCAATATTGGTCATTGGAATTAATTTCACTTTGAAATTGGACATAAAAAGTATTAATCTTTTGATAGGCATTATTTCTTAAAAACACGCTATTTGTTTTGATAGCAGGAATTAATTTTAATATTAATGAATGCCACTTTTATGTTTTTAATTTGTAACAATGGAAATCATTTTTGAATTCGGAATATCAAATATATCTTAGGCTGAATTTTTGGTATTTTTCTGAAAACCTTCAATTTTTGATGAATAGTGGAAACACTGGGTTACTATTTAAAAACTAACTTTTTAATTAAATAAATATTTATTTTATTTAAATTTATTTTAGGTAAAAATTGATACATAATACCTATATAAGATCTATGTAATTAATTGGAGTCATTTTATAATAATTTTAGATATATAAAAATTTTATTGAAGTTTTCACCGTCTTTTACCCACCTCCTAGGAGAATTTGGAAATTCACATAAAAAATAATTTTACAGCTTCTGTGAGGGGAATTTTGAAAATCTGAGAGACATGGTTAAAATCAAGGACTAAAATGTGGTTCAATAAGATGAACATAATTTTTGGTGAATAGTATCTTCCTACTTTTATTTACTGCGGTTATAGGTAAATAGGGTAATTAAAGTTTAAAAGAATATTATAATAATTCAAAATTACCTTAACACTTGCCCAAACATTATTGTATGAGTAATGGAAGTCCATGGTAATCCTTGGATCGATTTGGGGACCCCATGGAGCCACTTATGAAAGACAATGACACATTAGATTAATTAATTTAATGTAAAGACAAAATTGACATTAACAAAAATATTTTAGTACTTAATTTTTATAAGGGGCTATATAAATTCTCTTTTGGACTATAAATATTCATTGGAAATATAAAATGATTTCCTACATCATTGTAGTTTTTTTATAATTGTTAGAGATCAAATATGTAAAATTATTTATGACACAATAATGATGCAGTATTTATCTCATTAATAAATGATTTAAATAAATAAGATTATAATGACTAAAATATTATCCAAAACATGTCCAATTCTGATTGGATGATTATATCTAGACCATGAGTCATATTATCTTCGACTATAATGATTTTTTGACCATTATAAACCGAATATCATTATATTATAAAATAATATTTTCACTCTTTCTTAAAGAGCCCCTCCTCCCCCTTATAAAAGGAGACAATTTATATCCAATTACTCATGTCTCTCAAGCCATTTGGCTCACCCAAACTATGCCCCATTAAGCTCCATACATCCCTCTCCTTGCCCTAGAAGCCTTACATTAGGAAGAAGGCACTTCAAGAAGACATTTTGGTTCAAACCAAAGGAAGATACCCAAATTAAAGGTAACAATTTCTTTTAAGTTGTTTTCTTTTATTCTACTTCTCCAACCCCTAAAATCTTTTTAATCCTTTTTTTTGTAACAACAACAGTATCCTAAATATACTAGGATGTTTTTATGATATGTATTAAAACTACACTTACACACACCTCTATATAATGGATGAACAACATAATGTTTCTGTTGATGGGTAACTAACGCCTCACGAAACGATGATGGTTCGATTTTCTCTTACTGCCTCTCATGGTGGCCATTATGATTGAACTGTATTCATATATGATATATATATTATGTTTATGACATTCTTATTCTTCTTTAATTCCCAATTATATCAAGATTTTATGGTTTCCATTGTCGTTAAATACGATAATTTCATTTGAGGAAGTGCGGAATACCGGCCCCTCAAAGTGATGTGATTCGTTAATGCCTTATGTGGGATGTATAAAGGATAGAGTTAATGATATTATTTATATGATATTATACTGGAATTATAATATACCTATGTATCATTATGTTTTAATTTCGATAAAATAATAAATAGAAATGAAAGTAGTGTTCATGTGTATGTACGGCTTACCTTCTCCATGAACGGTGCATTTCAGTTCTTACCTTCATATGTTATATAATATTATAAATACATATATATGATGGATATATATGATATATATGATTTATAAATCATGAATATCATTCTGGATATAATGAACCTTTGACCACATGAACAACATGTAATTATAAGAAGTCCATTTTTGACTCAAGTACCAAATATCGACAAGACGAACATTATTAACTTAATTAGTTACATAATTTTTATAACATGGTAATAAGTGATATAAAAGGAATAATAAATTTGAAAAAGGTTCTTAAGAAATTATAAATTAACTTTGGTTTATTATTCAGTAGATTAAAGAACGATCGAGTCAATTCAGACACGAGGTAAGGGAACATCCTAACCTAATTTACGGTCTTTGGGTGGATCTTTTCTTTCTTGTTTATGATGTTCTTTGATTATGTGAGAAATGAATTTTTATATCATATCATGTATTTATAATTTCTTTATGTTACCTTATAGTTAATACACATAAGTTATCTATTTAAAAAAATATCTTTGTAAGGGATAATGTTGCAATCTCAATTGTTTTCTATCCGAGATTGCTTATACATAAGTATTTACTGGGGTTATATTTATCACCCATGTCAAAGTATTATAAAAAAAATTTCATGTATGTTTAATGTCATTTTTTTACCCATTTTTGACTTTTACTGCATGGTATTTAAGTAATATTTTTTTACCATACGAGGAACTTTTTGACTTTTCTGGAAAAAGTACGAGAATAATGTTTTTTTAACTTATACGGTATGAACAGATTTTTACGGTTTCATAACACTTTTTTATCATGAAGCTTAATCTACAAGATTTCATGACTATTTTCAACAAAATCCATTTCTTTTAAAATTGAATGGAATTTTTTGAAAAGAAAATGATTTTAAAGAAGAAAGGAAATTTCTCTTCAAGAATTCATTTCAAGTGCTTTATCAAAACCATTTTCAATCTAAGATGACATTATTTCATATGTGTATATTTCAAGTATATTGTCTCTATTATTTATATGGTTTCACTTTTCTTATGATGAAATGATATCAATTTTTTTATACGGATTATGTTATGATGGAATTATGTTTATGAAACCTAATTTATTCTTTGGGTTATGATGAATTATTTATGATTTTTTTGTGGAACACGTAAGAATGATTTCAATATGAGATGGGTGGGTCCTATATCTCCCCCCAATGCATTGGGTAAAGATTTATATCTCATGATATATAAATGTCTGGAACGGTAAGTTAATCCAGTTCAGTATTACAGGACAGGAACGAGGAGTGAAATCGATTCAGAAAGGGACTTAGTCCACTAATATGGTCTTGGAAGCAATGCCTTGGCTACTATGGAAATCATATCATGTGCTTAATGGTTTGCCACAATTATATGATTTATTACCATGCTATGTTATGATGATTTGTGTTCCATTATGATCCATTCTTTACATACTACAATGTTTTATGTCATTTCTCATGATTTTTATGTTTAGATTTTATGCTCATGTTTTTACATTCAAATGTCTATGGATTGTTTTATGTTCTTTATGATTACCCTTACAGAGCATTTGAGCTCACCCATTATATGTTTTATTTTACCCAGAATATAAAGAAAGGTTTTTATGTAAGAAAAAAAGGGGAATATCTTTTTGGGAGATGTTGAAGATCTTTCACCATGTTTAGAAGATCATGTTCTGAGTTTCCAAAGACACTAAACTATTACGGTCCCTATGTGTTGGTTTTTGTTATGTATTAAGTATTCCACAAATGTAATGTAATGCCCACTTATATCATGCTTTGGGTCTCTATAGTATCATTCTATATATGGATTAATACCATTATATTTAGTAAAAAATCATTGTATATTACAATCCCTCCACTACAAAAGGGTAATGTACATATAGGTATAGTGACTAACCAATTTTCAGTTACATGAATCTTTCGTCACATTAATCATTCAGAATAAACTTTATTCTTCTTAATATTAAATTTTACTTTTTTAATTTTGAATCCATGATAAATTTCTCAAAAATATTCATTATCACAGTGATAAACTCTGATGTCTATATATCTCAGTAACTGTGGTATTTTGGGATATTGAATATTATTTTCTTATATGGAGGATCTATAAATTTTATTTTTCATCCAATTACTTGAAACAAGAATGATTATTTTTAAATAGTATTAACACATGATAATTGTGCAATTATATTTCTCTTTTCATAAGGGTTTAACCATAATCTTCAAATGGTTATTATCATTTTCTTTCCTTTTTAAATATTAGAATTATAAAATTTATAAAGGAAACACAGAATTCATAAAATTAGTTTCAAAAAGTCATTATTCATTAGACATTAGAATATGTAAGGATAATTTGAATGTTAAAATAGAATCCTTAAAAATTCACGGTTATCATACCTTATAATTAAAAAAATAATTAAAATATACTCCCTTTTAACCCTTATCTTATTATATCTAAATTGATTGATAATCTTTGAGATGTATTGGGATCCTCATAGATAGTCAAATTAATAATTCATAAAATATAGATAATAAATATTCTTATTTTTTATTTTGAAAATGTTATTTTAATCAATGTATAGTCACATTTATCCATATTTATTTTCTGATAAATAGGAATCATTCACCCAATGATGAAGTACATGGGAGTGTAAAACCATGTATAAATTCCTTTATATATACTTCATAAATCCTTCAAACATAATAGGTATACCCTATAAGGACTCATTAACAAAGTAAATGACACTAGAATTATATTAATTGACAACACAACCTAATTATCATGGGTAAGATTTTGTATTTCCTTTGAAATTACATATGTATATTCGCAAATAGTTCAACATTCACAAATTATTATTTCCTTCTATATCATGTTTTTTATAATTCCCTATTTAATGGTTTGGATGATCCACATTACTTAATTATCTTCTAAATGGATTCTATTGTCATCCATACATTGGTATTTATATAGGTAAATATAATCCATACCCAATACTATATAATATTATACAAAGGTATGATGAACTAGATTCACAATAACTCTATTACCATAAATTCCTAGTAGACATTAGATATATATAATCTATGATATCTATGAATTATTGTTTTTTCATATATACATCAATATGAAAGTTTTGAGGTTAGGAATCAATATTCATTGAGATGTCCTATTATTTGAAGGTATGGGATGAACCCAAATCAAACAATAAGTTCTATAATATATAATTTATAATGTGTAATCCTATAATAATTTAATTGTTTTATTCCACCTTATATGGAGTGATAACATAAACTCTTCCATTGTCTATTGGTATAGGAGGTCGTTGGGAAAATTATCTTCGTTATCTTTCATGTTAGGGAATCCATTTTCATAAGCCCTAATGTAATTTAATTTAAAGTATTTATGTGTTAGAAATAAATTAATTTGTATATTATTTTCCACTATTTTGTAGAATTTATTATTCATATCCTTTATATAAAAAGTTGTTTATTGAAAAATCTACCACATATTAATCACATCCTTTTATTGGATGTAGTAACCTATGATATTTGTCCCACATGTTTTTACAACTATTAATTTAAAATTTATTTCCACCAGTTTAGTTGTCATAAAATAATCCATGATTTTATATACTCTTTATTCTCTATCAAGAACATTGAGTAACTTTTTTCCATCACCACCTTAAATGAACATCATTACATCTATTCAAATCTAATAATTACTCTTATATATAATTCATTTTAATGATTTTTTTTCATGAAAATAATCAAATTATTGATTACACTCTCACCATTGGAGATAACTATTGAGTAATAACCAGTGTGTATCTTGGTGTATTATTTGATTATGACATTGGATTATTCCTACTTTCCATTCATGTAAAATATTTCATACTATGTTTTTCCAATGATTATCATGGGAAAAATAAACAGTGAAAAAAATATTTTTGAATTCCTCCTATTATATATATTCAACATCCCATTTTTTGATGTATTATTAATGAGGGTACACCATTGGTTATCCTCACCCTCCAAGTTATAAACACCCATCACACTAATCTCGTATTCTATGAAATGGTGAACAAAAATTAGATTTTAAATTACTTCAATCAACTCCTTAGTATTAAGAGGATTATAAGATACAAAAGTCATGGGTGGACTTGGTCACATTAAAGACATAATTGAAATCTGATCCTTCCTTGAGAAATTTTTTATCTCATTATTGAATTAATTACTATTTATATATATGTTGATTTTAGTTGGAAATTCAACCTTATTTTTAATTCCTTCACCTAGTAAGACCTCAAAAACCCTATGGGAAGAGATTTGAATCTTGGTGTCAAATTATTCTTTAAACATGGTATTTTTCATTCCCATGTTTGCTGTAATTGTCAATTATTCATGATTGAATCATTAAGTGATTAAAAATTTACATATAGAGAGACAACATATTAATTATTATTAGTTAACCACTAAGGCCAACTACATGGAGGCTACACCAACAGAGTTATGGTCATGCCAAATATACACTAATATTCCTTTTTTAATATATATGTTCATACATAGTTCTCTTGTGTGGGGAAATCCTCCTTTTCGAGACACTAGTAAAAGAACATTATCTCCCATGAAGCACTTTTCTCGACTCCCCTTAGATCACTACTATGGGTGATTCCATACTCAGTTAAACTACAAAAAGGTCGCTATAGTAGATTGTAATTTAAGTATATACCTTATAATGATCTAATATTCTTCATAATCCATTGTCCAGTGTTGATGCATAGGAAATAATTGATCAAAGGACTAGATACTCAATTCCATCAAGTCACAAAACGTAAACACTTTTGCATAAAACCTGTACATGTACACAATTTATTGAATTTTTTTAAAAAGATATATTTTTGTAAACACATATATTTTTTGAAATTTGAAGATTAATTTGACAAGGTATTGATAAAAATATATAACCCTTTACACATATATCTATTTTTTGAAACTCTTCTGTGTGCAACTCTTCCTCATGGAAGAGAAACCAGATTCTCCTTTGAAAAATAAATATGAATGAGTATGGTTTCCAAGTATTTACAGAATGGGTTAACCATGAACACATGTTTTTTTATTCCATACACATTATATGAATATATTTCAGAGAACTAAAATACTCATTTTGTTTTCTCCTTTTTCATGTATGTTCTTTGGTTCCCTTACACAATGCATGTTACTTCTTGTACCATGAAACAATAAACTTCAAGAAATACATATTATGCGTATGACTAATATTATTGATTAATTTTCATGTTATGGTCTCGAAACATCACTTTCATGAATTTTTTTGATTCACATTTATGCGCAAAATATCCATCTCCTTAAGCTACATTCTTCATCCCCCAAATTTTGGATCCAAAAAATTAGAAAACAATACAAAACAACACCACATTAAATAATGAATCCATATACTCTATAAAAACATTTGTATAAGAAAATAATTGATCATATTATCATCTCTTGACAATAAAGAAAACTATAAACTATTTCTTGTTATCACTATTGAAGCCCTTGGTTCCCACACTCCAATCCTTTTTATCATTTCTTTGGTACAACCGATGTGTTGACCATAAAATTAATTATTATCATATTTTTTTCTTTCTCCATATAATTTTTATATAATGAAATATTAAATATAAATTTTTTTATTATACTACCAGAAAACATGTAACATAAATAAATAAAATAGAAATTTCATAAATTTATAGAATTCAATATTTTTTGTTAATTTCGAATCTCTTTTATGTTCTCTAATCCCCTAAAATTGTTCATAAAGTGTAAATAATTATCAAATAATATCACTCAAGAGTTTCTATAAATTCATGTAGTCTTAGTCCGAATCATTTTTCACTAAAGAAAACACTATGTTGATACTAAACATTCCATTTCAGGCTGATTACCCTAATTCTCTGATGTTTCATAGTAGAAAAAATTCCCAATATCCACAGAGGGAGGAAATTAATTTGAGTAAAAAAATAAAAAATTTTCCAAATAATCATGATGGCATACGATTGTTGAACTTATCCCTAGGGTGTTCAATAATATTCCCTTATCCAAATCCCAAAAATAAATACAATCCCTCTAAAATAACTTTACTCTACTCTAATATGAACTATAACAACTCAACATAAATAAGTATTTATTTTACATACTCTATATAAAATAAAAATTAAGACTCATTAAATAATACCCAAATAATGGGGGTATTAATTTTTTTTATGACTATTTATATAAAAAATCATTTTATTACATATATGGACATTCATCATTAATTAGTACACAATATAATCCCTTCTAATTTTCATATAAACTATAGTTACTTTTTTTAAATTATTAATATAAACATTGAAAATGGATAAGCATAAATATCCAGTAATGAGAAAAATACCATCATTTTACCATGGGATAGTTTATAAGAATAAGATAATAAAATATTATGCGATAAATATAATATTACAAATTATATGGAACCATTTTAATTGATAATTATTCACGATATATGAGAATGTAAGAATATCCATATACCATGTAAATTGATTGTGGAATCATAAGGTAATAAATATGAACCATGGAATATAAACATTGGAATAGGGAATTGAAATGTTTCATTCCCTTCTAACAAAACATACCCATGATATTTGGAATAGACCTAAACATAAGGGGTCATAATATTATGAGTATATACATTAAGGATCATGATTTCGATTTATTAATATCCAACAAGAATATCCATTTAGTTTATGAGAATATCCATAAAGACACACCCTTTATATTGTGAGAATATATATGATGGATCCCCCTTTAGTTTGTGAGCATATCTATGAAGTATTTTCATAGATTATCTCATTAGATATAGAATATTAACCAATGCATTGGGGGATATATAATACCCCACCAATCATCAAATATTCAAATGTGTGCACTAGATATAAATAATTGAAATTTCATAACAAATAATGGGAAAAATTATTTAATTCATAACATCCATGAAAACCAAATATAATAAATATTTTCCCAAAAAAAATTATAAATGGTATCATCATAATCTACAAAAAAATGTAGGTAGTTAATAAAAAATAATCAAAAGAGACAATTTAATAAGAAAATTTTTAATTAGATCAGTGAAAATTTATTTCAAATTAAATAAAGCCTTTTATGATAATGTGGGAATTGAGAGTGAAACTTTAATACATTTTTAAGAAATTATTTGTAATAATGACACTATAGAATAACATTTTTATCACATTCAAATTCCATTTTTTAAATTACTATTGAATACTTTGGGAATTATTTTCCTTTAAAATAATCATTAATTAATTTTCCTTAGATTGATATATACGTTATTAAAGATATTTTTGAGTTCAATATAATTCATTTTATTGAGAAATTATGGAAATAATTATTTTTAAAATTTAAATGACTTTCTTGTAAATACAAAAAATTAAATAGTAACATAGAAAACATTTTACATAGATTAAAAGAAATATATAATTCTCTCCAAATATTACACAAACATGGCGTTCCATATTTAAATGCATAATATTTTCTAGAAAGTAAAATATGAATAAGGAGAGGAAACCGTCATCTCTACAGATGTGAATTATTCACAATAATTATGTAATTTTGATAAAGTAATTTATCATAGATAATATTTTTATTATATATATAACATTAATTAGTGAAGGTAGTAATTATAGTATCATCATTGAATAGAAAAAATGTATCCTATAAGAGCATATAAAAAAAGGAATCGTATTACTCAATAAATGATGTTGAGTTTAGAAAATAAATTAACTAGTATTCTGGCATACTCAAATATGGCGTGATCTTCTATATAATAAAAACATTTATACACCGTTTTGTAAAAATATTATGATTTAATAATTGTTATAAACATTATCTCTTATAATTATATACATCAATATTAGTCAGTTTTCACTTTAGAAAGTCACTTGTGAGTAATCATGACCATTTAGATATAATTTCATAATAAAGGACTAATTCTTCCTTATATTCTGAAATTTAAACTTTACCATATCATAGAGTGTTATATGAATGAATATTTATAGATATTTATACTATTATAGTTAAATGTCATTAAAAATTTAGATATTATTTCTAATTATGATGTTGATGATGAGAATGTTTTAGTAATTTATAATTAATAGATGTTGTTGTCCTAAATAATGTGTTTCAATATTACATTATAGATAAAAAACCTAAAAATATTTAATTATTAATATCCTTAATTATGTTTCAAAATTAATCCTTGTTATAAATATATAACATTTTTCATGTAGGTTGTTAAGCTATCATATGAAGAACTTACTATAGTCTATATTTGAGTATGGATATGAAAGATATTCAATGTTATTATATAATTTCAAAAAAAATAAAATCATATTAATTATATTTTAATAAAGTTATGAATAATAATTATAAATATTTATTATAATATTTAAATTAAAAAATGTATTCAATCAAAAATTAATACTTTTTCAACCTATTGTGTTCATTTTAGACAGTTAATTTTCTAATATTCTCTTGTTGGTGATATTAAATAATAAATTTACCAATTTCAATATAATGACTATAAATAATTACATAAATAAAATATATATTCAAAAAAATATTTATATAAACATAAATTAATATTGGTTATTATGACTGGTTTTTTTTCATGAGGTCAGTTTTCCACATAAATGCATGTCCGACGTTTTATTTTTTTAATTAAATGCGATCGGAAAATATAGTGGTTATAAAATATATATCATAAAATTTATGCATATTATTTATATTTATTTTAATTTATACATATAATTATAATGTCTTGGATGATGGTGGATTATAAATTTAATGAATGTCATTAATATAGAATGATATAATTACACTGTGCATTTTTTATCTTTTCTTAAAGTATCCCTTGAAATTTAATTACATGAGGGTTAATGTTGAGGATATAGGCTTTCGAATGTATATAAGGGATATAAAATAATAAAAATTGTATAGTTCTAGTTGATAATATGGAATTATATTATTTTATTGATTTTGGTGTAAGCGAGATACATTTATAGATTATAAATAGAGAAATTTAATTAGAGGAGAAGATTATGTATGTGGTAAGAATAGAATTTCATGCGACTTATGTGAGTTAGTTGGAGAAATATTATTAGGACATTCCCATATGAAATTATTATAGAAAAATTTGTTTTTTAAGATCTTCGTTTTAAATGTATTTATTGAACATCAACCCACATTAGAGTACATATTTTAACACTTATTAGTCATGATTCAGTATTATAATTCAAGCCTTTAACAGTGATAAAATTGGTTTATGTTTTTATTAAACAAATTGACTACCAGATCATGATTAAAATACCTAGTATTTTATAATCACTCGAAATGTGCATATTAGGGTGTCCTTTATCACTGCTAATAAAATAACATATTTATCATTTCTTTTATTTAGGTATGAAAAACCATGTCTTATATCATCTCTTGTAAAATAACGGATAATGGTAGATGATATAATGAGATACTAAATTTACAACATACTTCAGCTCTATATATATTTGATCAGAAACCTCAAATCATAGTAAATGATATATAATAATAATATATTAAAATTTAAAAAAATAACCAAAAAATAATATAGTATAAATATATCAAAAATTTGATAATAAAAATACTTGATTAAGTACACACAATCATAGACATTAAAAAACATCAATTTTACTTTTTTGTTAAACCCTGAAACCCACTCATGTTATTGTCGAAAAAACCACCCCATCTCGTGAAAAAAATGAACCAATAAAAGAAATTAATTCTTATGTTATTTATTCTATAAATAAATAAATTTAACCAATATAGTTAATTCTAAACAATATTTTGAGTCATACTGGGAACAATGTGTATAGAATTTAGATGTGGTTAATAAATGTAAGATGCTATCTTTTTCTAGTTATGTTTATCTCTGAGTTTTACAAGAACTTTAATTTTTGGTATGTTTTACCTCATCGTTAAGCCTTAGTGACCATTTTATGTCATGGATGAATGTATTTTGAATAAAACTATTCTTTGTTTTTATAGAAATCTTATGAAAATATAATAGGATCAACATGAAGAGATTATTTATTTAAAATGAATTAATGTACTAAGATATATCACTTTTGGAGTAATATTTTCCTACTATAAATTAGTTAACAATTTCATATGTTCTTACTATATTAAAAAAATTTATTGGGGGGTTTGGTTATTTATATGTAAAATATAATTAATACTATCTGAAAAACATTTAAATTCCATTTAAATGGATTACACATCATGTAATTTTTGATTATTATTAATAAAATAATCCATTGAATGTGTTTTTTAGGCATTTCACATTTAAAAGATTTACATGATGTTTATCCAAATTACATGATGTTTAGTTCCCTAGACTTCTATATTAATATATTTTATTTCGTTAAATATTGATTATAATTCTCTAAATCCAAATCACCTATAACATTGGTCACCATCTAGGTGATTTTGTAGAGAAAAACATCTTTCTGAATATCCTGATAACACCTTTGATCTATGGTAACTGGTTTTGGTCCTATTATTTCCTTATCTCTATCAGTCGTCCAACCCTTTTGGTTAAATCCATTGACCATGTGATATTATTTCTTTTTTATTTGTCTTATTTTATCTAGGAACATCATTACAATCATTTTTACATTCTTCCTCTTAGTCGTTTCCATTGTAAGAGTTTTCAGATCATTTGTTAATGGTAGGGGTATAAATATTAACCATATTGTTTGATAATATCCATGTATGTATAGTATTTTGATTTCGTAAATTTAATGAGCACCCAAATCAATTAAATAATGAATTATACTATACCATAAAGTCATTTGGTTTCAATTGAATTTTGGGGTTACTTATAACTACCTGTTGGTTGAGGAAACCATAAATACAAATTAATTTGTCTAACGGATTAATGTGTGTTTAGCATTATATGAGAATTGACATTATTTTTTAACAAACAATACCTATCATGTGGCTTATTTATTATTTATTTGACAATTGATCAATTGTGAAATAAATGACATAGGTAAATTAATGTCCAACTATAATTCAAACAATTAACCATTTGTGGATTATGATGTGATATTGTGATATTCATGCATTATGGAAAGACTTCGGTTTCGTGATGAAAAAATTGTATCTTAGGCTTTTCAATACTAAATTCTCACATATATTCTATAATTAAAATATTGAGTGTGCTCGACCGAGTCAAAGGCTTTAATTCTTATAGTGAGTAGGCTCTTCCCAGTCCCATGTTATAATTCTTATAAGGCATTAACAAAGATGGTTGTGACTATACAATTGTTAAATGGTTGTGGTTGGTATGGTCATACCAAAAAATATGAGATATTATTTCTTGGTACCAGAGATGGTAATTTTACCATTGATATATAATTTTAATTTTTATTGTTGGAATACATGATAAGAGATATTCTAGAATGGCGCTAAGTTATGTTGGTGTTTTGATTAATTAATTATTTTATTAATTAATACATTTGTTTAACGATTTATAAAATAAAATTCTTTTCAGGGGTGTTTATTTGGACATTGTGGTGTCAACCAGCTCAGTTATACTCACACGCTATTTAGGCATCCTATTAGTACTCAAATAGATTCAATGGATGCAGGTTTTGATAAGGGAAGATGATCTTGGGTTGAATGTTTTCTTACTGGATGGGTTGATGTATGTTCTTGGGATTCACATGGGTTTGAGACCAGGGACTATTGAGTCTAGGATTCGTCTTATAGACATTTTATTATATTGTTTCTAGAATAATTGTTAGTTATATTCCAGAATGTCGTTATATTACTTCTATTATTATTTATTGATTATTTAGTTGACATTTATTATTAGTTTTTTTATTTTCAATAGAGTTATTTAATTAATTTTTGTTGATTACATATACTATTATGACACATCATACTAGGAGTTATTGCCTCTACATTATACATTTCACTCCCCAGGATGATAGTCTGTAGCCTCTTGCATATGGGGAGGAATGATCAAGGTGTTATGACCAACCCTTTTTACCACATGAGAGTTTGTGCGATCGGGGGATGATACAATGTGCTATCAGAGGAGTGGGTTCATATTTTTTTTTTTATTTACTTATGTATAAAGGATTATTATTTTTTGGGGGAATCCTAATGAAAATTTTAATTGGAGTGTCTTAAACATATATAAGGAAAAATATGAGTTCCCAAGGATGGAATTTTCATATATGGTGTTTTCACGTAACATTTTATGTTACTTAACCTTGAATGGTTCACATTTTTTTGTGAGGATGTTGTTTTATGAAATTAAAATTTCTTGATAATTGTTCTCATGGATCAGTATGTACTGAAATGGAGACACATGCATCATATTTAGAACATGGAGACATATATTGACATTAATTGTTCATTATATGGGCATATTAATTTTTCGTTTGGTGTACACATTCCTATTGAACTACTATATGAGATATCAGTTTCATTACATAAATAAAATTAAGTGATTTGTCTTGTCAAAACACTGGTAATAAATATTTACAGAGACCCTGAGTAAGTTGTTCTCTATTGTGTTCACCTTTTATGGTTGACCTTTTTGGTATCTGGTTCTCTATGGTGTGTATTTATCTTGAATAGAAAATTACTCATCATCATCATTGAATTTGGTTTGGGGAGAGGATTTGTTAGAACACTCCTAAAATAGCTAAAACCAAACTTCATGTAGTTTCTGGGGATCAATTAGATTTTCATCTTTATGATAAATTTCTTAGGGCTGTTAGACCTAGGTAAATGCATATTGTTCATATCATTCCATATATGTTTGAGTTGGAAATACAATTTCAGTTTCATAATCCATCTATATTTTTTTGGAAGGTGGACCCCAATAATCTAATTTTTAAATCAAGTAAATTATTATGATCATTAATAATATTTTGACACCATGGGATGATATGGTGAAGCTTAGTGCATATATGATTTTTGAACCATCCATTCATTGGTGGGATATTCTGGGGAATGTAAAGAATTATGATAATCTATCCTGGATGGATTTTGAGATGACGTTCTTGATCTGTTTCTATCTCGAGACATTCAGGGATGAAAATGATCATGAGTATAAGTAGATGACAGACATGGGACTGTCAATGCTATACTATAATTTCTATATCATTGAACATGAACACATTGTTTCATAATTGGTAGTTGATGAGATCTCCATGTGGATATGTTTTCAATATGGTATTTTCCATGAGATCTGTATGCAAGTGAATGTTTTTTTCTTGTGAAGCACTGAGGACATGATTAACCAATAACCTGTCATGAAAGGGAATTCGAGGGAGTCCCTGAGCAATAGACATTATATTTCAGTTGGTCAAACTGATATCTCTTCATCAGCTAAACAAAATGTGACACAATGACATTTATTACAAAGGATTTTGTGGCAAGTGTAGCATTGTTAGGGTACATCCATATCTGTAATGTGCTCTGTTGATGTGCTGTTAGTATGCCATTATTGGCCACAGGTGAATTCAATTTCAAAACCCCATAATCAAGTGTCATATTTATGGTATTCTATGTCATCATCAACGGTTCCATAAAAACATTTTATATATAAAAAATATAAGAGGATCAGGACAGGGACCTCACTCAGGAAGGGCATCCTCTACCCCACTGCATGATGATTGTTGGAGTTCCACTAGTCTTTCGTGATGAAGTTGGGGACATGGCACCCAACTCATGAGTAGTAGAACTAGGTAAGGGAAACAGATCGAGGTAGTTAGGAAAAATCCAAGGTCAAATTGACATGTTACATGAACACTAGGTAGACTTCTATGATTTCATGGACAGAAGAATGTTTATCATCATAGGTACCATTTATTTATCATCTTTTTAGCTCGTGTTTTTATATAGAAGTGTTTGAACATTTTCTATTTAATCATTTTTATGATGGTTCTAGCTTTGATTTTGAAAACATGAAATGTTCTATGACCATAGACCCATCATTGGGAGTGAGATCATAGAATATTAAGTATTTTGAGGAAAATTCTCTAGTAATTTGTGGTAACTATTTATTTTGGGGACTGTTCATGTCTTAAATGATGGGATTCATATTCATTCATGGAATGGATTGGATTGTTATATACTAGGCTCATATCTACTGTTACATCGGTTGAGTTTCATTTCAATCACTCGAAGGATTCAACATTCTCACTAAGGTGAGAGGGATCTTCAAGAAGGTCTTTCAAGTCCAGTTCAATGTATATTTGATTGAGTCAAGGATTAGACAACTGTTCTTTCTATAGATGAGTATGTAATGAAGTGTTATTATTTTACTCTAATGGTTGAACATTTATAGGATGTTTTTTGATGAGTTACAAAACATACCTCTTGTGCAATATATCGAGTTCACAATTTGGTTGGAGTTAGAATCGTAGCCTGATTTTACCCATGGTCATAGGAAAGCACCAGAATAGATTTTGGAATTGATATTTTAGTAGGGAGATAATGAATCTAATGTATTTTTATATCCGAGTATATCTCCTTGGTTTTCTCATGTGCTCTTCCCCAATAATTATAATGGGTATTTATTCTTATATGAGTCTTATTAGTTGTTGAACATTACTTTGGTCATGAATCAGCATCCTCTTCTAATCATTGATGATATTTTGGATCTGCTGAGAAGTTCTAATATCTTCTCCAAATTTAATTAATATAATGTTACCATAAATTATTGTTGAGACCATAATATATACCATGTAATTCTTTTCAGAAGATATTTGGTTTGTATTAATTCATAGTGATGACATTTGGGTTGACTAAACCACCATCAGTATTTATGAACATGCTGAGTAAGATATTTCATCATTTTCTAGATCTATTTTTTGGATTTCTTGATAATAATGTAGTGTGATAATTTTTAGTATATGATAATCTCAATCATCTTGACATAAACTTGAGTACATTGAGAAATAATTGACATTACTATAGATAAACAAATGATGTATATGGATTAGTAATGTTCACATTTTGTGCCATGTCATCTCGAAGGCAGGAGTGAGTGTAATACCAAAGAAGGATTAAAACATGGTATCAGGGGACTAGTTCCATAATGTCATTGATATTTGGATCATCCTAGGTCTATATGGTTATTATCGTTGATCCATCTATTATATCATTAGCTTGTAAGAAAAATGTATTGGATGACCATGATATTTGCTGAAGAATTGTTTTTCTGATTATCATGAGAGATATTCTTAGGAGATGAATGGATGGATGACCTCCAATCCTATCTTTAATGTACATATTAATATTAATCATTATGTTTTGTACTATAATAGATTCAAAATCTGACATGAAGAATTTCGGATATAAGAAGACAGTTTGGTTTCTTATGGATCAAGGCCACAGATACCACATGAGAGGAATTAACCTACTCACAATCTCGAGATAGAATTAGTGGTACATGAGATTATATTAGGGATAGACTATCTCTTGTGTGAGAGGATCGTTTTATACATAGATCACAATATCCTTGAGTATATATTTTCTTAGAGAGACCTCAAACATAAAGAGATGAGTTGGATTGAGTATCTGAAGTTTTTTATACATCATGTTGGTGTATACATATTGAGTGGGAAATTTTTTTTTTTGATGTATTGATATGAATGACACAATTAACATAAGTGAGTGAGTATTTCTACCAGTGGAGTATAATGACCCTCCGTGCATACATGTATCTCAATGGTTAAGTGTCTCATGGATGTGTATATCTGACCTCTACATCTATTATAATTGTTCATTTAGTCATGATTAAGAGAAATATATTAAATAATAATAAGGGATTTGTTATGAGAGAATGATTATATTGTGGGGATAAAAAATTAGGATAGTTTCTCAAAATTCAATATTGTATTCATTTAAATGCCATATTGTAGGTTAATATGTGATTTTGAGATGATATTATATTGGAGTTCCATGCTTCTAGATGGTTAGTGCATCCTATTTGAGAATGATATGTCATGATATCTATAGACAATAGTGGTGTCCAAGAATGATGAAGGGGTTGGCAGGATTTGTGGACAGATGCTTCACTTGTGAGCTAGTGAAAGGTGGGTATTAGAGACTAATAGGATTTTACAATATTTACCCATTACGACGTGGAAGGGGGATGATTTCACAATGGACTTCGTGACTATATTACACAACAAAACATATATGAATGATGCCTTATGGGTTATTTTTGATGGACTAATTAAGGTATCCCACATCTCCCCTATTAGAGAGACCTTCACAAGTTATGATCTGGGATGTCTTCATGAGCATGAGGTAGTTTAGTTGTGTGTAATTCTAAAGAGTATCGTTTTTTATAGACATCCTCAATTCACATCACATTTATTAAAGGTTCTTTAAAAGGATCTAAGATCATAGGTTCTTTTGAGGACATCATATCATGATGAGACTTATGGTTAGTATGAGTTGACTATTTTGTTTCTAGAGGATATGTTTTGATATTTTGTTATTTATTTTGGTAGAATATGAGAGAAACATATATAACTCATGTATATTTCATATAATAATATATTCAATGCATCAATCCAAATGAAAAATTTAATGGATTTTTATAGAAGATCATTTTTCACCTCATTGTTGGTTTTATTCAGGTGATTAAACATGTTTTGGGCCTAATCCTCCAAATGATACATCTAATATGGTTTATTTGATTAGACAATGATCGGTGGTCGTGTAGAGTAGGAATAAATTATATGATAACGATAAAATAATGACATTGAAATTAGAGGTTGGTAATCATGGTTTATGTCAGGTGTTAATTAGATTAAGATAATTCCATATCAGGAAATGGGAAACGCTAGAACCCTTGTTTTTTTGGGCCTTTTGAGATATTTTCATGTGTGTAAGACCATCTATCCTATCAACAATACTACAGTTCCATGTGTTACACATGTTACTACTTTTGAGATATAATTCTGACCCTTCTCATTTGGTATATTTAGGAGTCATTGATAATTTTGATTCTGTGTTCATGGAGAAGCATCTGATATGGGTTAGTATTCATAGTGAGAAATATCTTCAGAGTAAGACTATAACATTAGTTCATGTGTAGTGGCAGTATGAATGAGTTTAGTATGATACTTGGGGGATGGATTCTGAGTTAAATCACTGTTGAAATACTTAATTATAAGTTCCTCACTATGATTCATAGAGTAGCATTGGGATTAGCTATTTTGTGGTGTGTAGGTTTTATGATCCCATAGTTTTCTATGTATGTCCCATTGTAGGTTTGTTGTTAACATTTATTTTAGGTATTTTATTCCTCATCTTGAAATATTGGTGGTCTTCTTCAAAAATATAGTCCAATAATTTTAATAAATATTTTCTTAGGACATGAAAAAACATTATAAAATAGGAGAGGATCCTTGTGAAGATATTTATTGTGGAAAGTGAATTAATGTACAGAGAAGTAATCATGTCTAAATTAATGAATTCTATATATAAATTCATTAATTATTTCATGATTTCATGATAAGTTTGGAATATTTAAAGTGGATTTTGGTTTTTATAATAAAAATTAGATGAATACCCATATCAATTACATTTACACATCATCTAAATGGATTACACATCAGGTAATTTCCATGTGTTTCTAATAAAATAAAACTTGGTGCCCTGTTTTTTTATTATACCATTAAAATTTTTTATTTGAAGTGTAATATTATTAAATGACTTATAATTCTGTGACATACTATTGGAAACTATGTTTTGAGGTTAAATTTTTATTTAAATTCATTATAACGTTCTCCTCCTGACATTGGGTCTTTTTTGGAGTGTCATCCATCCTTTCAGATATCCCATCTTTGCATTTAAATCCTCTGACTGTGTGAATTTATGGTATTGATATTGATCAATCTTGATCTAGGAGCCTTTTTGTGATCCTCTACACCTTATTCACTTTTGGGGTTTTCCAATATAAGTGTTTTCATATTGTCTATTAAATATGGGGGTCTAAATATTAACCTGATGGTTTGATAATTTCTATTTATATGAAATATTGTGCTTTTGATAATGTAAATAATTCTTGATTCAATTAAAAAAAGACGTGGATTATTACTTTCAGTCATTTTGTTTCAATTTTCTTCTTACATGGATTATGGTTATCCATTAGTTGACAAAACCATTAATATAAATGAATCGACTAATAGATAAAAGTGTTTTTATCATGATATTAGACCTCATTTTGTTTCTCGAAAATGAATCCCTAAATTTTTTCTTATGAATTACTTATTTCATTATTTTTCAATTGTCACATAAATGAAATATATAAGTAAATGAAAAATGGTAATTCATATTATTAAACATTGTTTATTATGTTTTGATATTATGATATCCATACCGTATGATAATACCTGTGTTCCATTATAAAATAAAAATATATCAAGCTTGGATCAATATCATGCACTATTACAAGTTATAATTTTCATATTTAGTGGGATTGATCCAGATCATTGTTATAATTATTATAGAGAAAGGGATCTACATAGTACCATGATTTAATTCTTATAGTAATTTCACCAATACTTTTGTGATTATACCATTGGTATATTGTTGTCATTATAATTATCATAAGAGATGCACTAATATATTATTGTATGGTGTTGACATGGGTTATTTTACCTTGGTTATATTGTTGTGGATAGAATTTTTATAACAAAATATTCAATATATTTCACCAAAGATTCAAATAATGTTGTTGTTGTATTTTTTTAATTTTTGAATTAATTAATACACGTCATTGTCACTTTATTTCATGCACTTTTTAAGAGAATGGTTTTTTAGAAACATCGGTTTTGAATTAATAAGTTATACTCACAAACTATGTTGGCCACCATATGTTTCGTGAGAAGATTACATGGATGTATATTTGTACAATGTTAAAGGATGTTTAAATTTATTTTTTCTAGCTAGATGAGATGGAATTTAGTGGTGTGACTGACAAGGTGTTAATGTATGTGAATATTTGAGTATTTTTAGATTATTCTAGTTTTTTTTATAGAATTTTTCTATAATGAAATTTAGATACATTCTAGCATGTCATTATTTTATTTTTTCATTATTATTTTTTTATTATTCATTTGGATTTTTTAATTGGATCATTGTTTTTTCAAAACATTGATTTATTTCATTTTATAGCACATTCATACTATGATGAAAATTCATTATAGTGTAACAATTTCCCCAATATACATTTCGTTACCCCACTACATTTCAGTAGCCTATACTATATGGATAGATGTTGTTAAGGTCTTGTAACAAACCATTTTGGGCTATGTGAGAGAGTGTTAGATCAGGGGACATTATAGTCCATTGATGTCACACAATTTTTGGTTCATCTTCTAGAACTATCTCTTTGAAAATTAATTAAATAAGTTTGTAAAATAATGTTGAGGAAATTAAATATGTAATAGTAGATGGAATGATGATAAAATAGTGTAGACACGTTTTATCAGTTTTTGTGTGGTGTCATGTGTTTTAAACTAAAATAAACTTATATATTGAATACACACACATGAGTAAGATTAATAAAATTGTTCATAGTATTTGGATGTTTTTGATTCCAACATATCCCAAACTACATTTGGATCATTTTAAATATGCATAAAATCCATCTGAAATTTTATTTTATGGTTCTAACTATGTCACTTGAGTTTCTTAATAAAATTTCATTTTAAAATTGATACATGAACATAAGTTTTACCAGTCACTTAGTGTGTTATTTCATGTGATATTAATTCTTACATGTCACTAATGAAATATGAATTGTTTTCCTTAATTTTCAAGACAATCTGAAAACGGTTTCTCTATTTTAAGTGTGGTAAACTGTTTGAACCAAAATATTAACTTTCAACTAATAACATAAATTTTGTTTCTTATATATAATATAATGTATCATATTGAGGTGTGTCTAATTCCAATAACACATAAATCACTTATGAAGTGCTTTATAATGCATCAGAATAGTCTGAATCGTTTTTCTCCCTATTGAGTATATTATTTGTATTTTTTAAAAATAGTTAATTTAAATTTTAAATGAAATGGAATATCTTGAGTCATACTACTCACAAAAAGCATCATATTAAGCTACAAATTATTTTTACATGTCATAAATGAGATATTGATCATTTTCGAAATGTATCAACATAATCTAAATCTATTTTTTGGGGTTTGAGTATGTCACATATGTTTTTTACTATAATGTCATTTTATGGAAACGAGAACTCTGAGTGATACAAGTCGCTATGTTTTTTGGTTTGAAATGAGTTATATTCATACACAACGCATATGATATATTAATAATTTATATAAATTATTAATAAAATCTAATCTCATTTGTTTAGTTTTCATTGGGTCATTTGTTTTTAAATAAAATGTCAATTTTAAACCTAAAACATACATTTTGGGTTATATTGAGAATATTGTGTGATTTATTAAAGAGTGGATGATTCCTTAATATAAGAAACTAATTATAAATCATTTCCATATTCTTTTAAAAAAATATGAATATTTTTTATCGGCTTTGAGTATGTTAGTTGTCTTTTTAAATGAAAATTGGTATCAATTTTAATTTAAAACACACACATGGAGTAATACGAGTCACATAATGTATTATATGGATGTGTGAATGATCCAAACAAGTCAGAAGTAAATTAATTGCAATTTTATTAAATAATCCAAACAATACAGATGTAACACATGGTTATATTTATGAAATATTCTCTTTACAAAATTTTAATTCTTCAATAGCTTTCATTGTATGAAATCATGAGTTTAAATGAATTGCAAGATTCTATTAGTATAAAACAACCAATATAACCTAGCCATTATATTGGTATGAAAAAATATAACTAACTTATGAAAATTATGATGAATTATTTCATTAGAAAATATTTTTTAAAAATATAAACCATTTAAATATAAAAAATATATTTTTATTTTTTATATTATCAAATTAAGTGAATTATAATTATAAAAATAATTTAATTGAGTATATTTGTTATATATTTTAAAAAAAATATTTTTATAAAATAGATATTTTATTAATATGATATGAATAATTCCAACTTTATATAGAAAACCCTATATTTTTCAAAATGTTAATTTTACACATATTAATGGAGAACTGATTTTAAATAAAATTTTGAATCGTTAATAATTTTTATATTACTATGTAAATATCTTATTTAACAGTGGGATTTAAAAATTTACATTGGGGGAATTTTTAATTTTTTTATAATAACATCCAGGAATTGATTAATAGTAAATATATACTAAATTTTAATTGAAGAATAAAATTTCATGGAAATAATTTAGATGGTTAAATTTAATTACTGAATGGTTTTAAATTAAAAAATTATATTTTTATAATTTGACATAATTGAGGTCATTTTCATTGATTTCACAATGAATTGACATGTAATCCCATTTCAATATTTTTCAATGTTTTAGATTTAAAATCATGTTATCTCATTCTCCCAATGAGGATAATTTTAAATTAATTATTGAAGATTTTTTGAGATGTTAAGCATGGATTCAATATGAATATTTAATCACTCAAAATTATTTTAATAGATATATTTTCAATTATGGAATTAATAATAGTAACTACCAAAATTTTAATTAATATGGTAAAAGGTTTAATCATATAATTATGGATAAAAATAATTTTATAAAATTACCCAAACGGTTTTCCTTATAACTTTTTATGAGTATTTGTCAACCCAAATCATCTCTGGTTAGAAGTGGAACCCATTGGATGCCACATAGATGATATTAGAACATTTAATTTGTTTTATTTATAGAGATATTAAAACAAGTCTTAGTAAAATTTTAATAAATTTATCATAGTTAAGAAATGGAAATACAGAAGATAGGTTCGTCTATAAATATTCATATAAATGATAAAATTACTTTCTTTTTCATTGAAATTTATATGTAATTTTTGAGAAATATATAACTAAATTCAGTAATTATACGTTGATGATGCCAAAATATATTTATTGATAAAAAATCAATACTATAGTTTTTATTAATAATATAATAATCATTTATAGTAGAAAACAATTGATAAGGACTTATTAGTTATTTATATCTCGTCCATAATCATCAATTGGACGAATTATAGACCATTTAAAGAGTGATGGAAATGATTCTAACACATAAAATATTTTATTTAATGTGATGTTAACGTTGTAAAATTCATGTTTTAATATATATAATATTTTTAATATTATATTTTCACGAATATATATTCTACTAAAAGAATTATAATGAAATTTAGATGATTTATCATTGTCATATAATATTTTTAGATTTTTATTCAAAAAATATATATATGTTAATTAATTACACAAAACAACTGTACTAATTATATTATTAGTGGAGATAAAAAAATGTTAATAAAAATATTAAAATAATTATAATTTGGTATAATTAAAATATATAAAATAAATTATATTTGACCTTGAACTTTTATGAATATAATAAAAAAATATTAGTTAACTTATTTTCTTTTTATTTTTAATAATCAATGAATTGAATTAAAGAGAAATGGACAATATTTATTGTTTATCAAAATAATGTATTATTAAATTAATTAAAAATTAAAAAACATTTTTAGAAATATATATTAATTATCATATGATCTAATTTTTTCTAATTAATTAATATCTTGTTTAATTTACATCGAATATGTAACTAATTTACACTTATAATATAAAAATATGTGTTACCTATATAAAAAAATAAATAGAATAACAACGTGTTAATTAAAATTTTAGGTTTAAATTGATATAAAACATGCCAAAAAATTATTTAATGATGATATTAAATCCATATCTCATGTAATATTGAAAAATGTGAAATTGATGAGGTTTTTGGATAGGGTTTGAGATTATTATAAATTAATATTTATTCAAGATTCCAAATGTTCCCCTCAAAGAAATTATAAAATAGAACCACCACCCTCAATTATTCACTTCACATTGATATATAAATCTTGGAAATTACATTAACTTTTTAATTATGTACATTCCTAGTATATTTATAGAGTTTCTGTTCATCTCCACGACCAACTCTTGTGCTTTAAGAGGAGATATAGAGGGAGAATGTTGAAGAATATGTAATCTACTCAAATGATTCCTTCAAAATTATTTCTTTTTTATATGTCCTAATCAAGTTTTGTTTCCATTAAAAATTATTAACTTTAGTATCAATTATATTATAAGATGTTATTATTATAGGAAAACAATATTTTACATTTTATTTGTCCTATGATAAATCAAATAACCAGACGTTTGTACATACAGCTTATCGTCTCCACGTCACAGTGTAATCTATTGTTCATCACAACCTTAAAAGAAAGGGTATAATGATGTCAATTATTAAAATATATAATTATTATAACATTATTTGTATTTATTTAGAAAAATATATTCCATCCACTTCCATTCCATTTCAGAATTATTGATATTATATAGTTTCTTGTGTTTATGTAAGGGTTACCGTCTAGATGATGCGATATCACTCATTATTTGTCATCTCCATTAAATGAAGACTATATAAATGTGTATGATGAATAAATATGTTATATATTATATTAATATAATTTTTTAAATTTTATAACTATAACCTGACAAGTATAATGGGAACTTATTCATCAAAAAATGTGTAAGAAAATAAAGTAGTTAATTCATGAATAATGAGTAATATTGAAATTTTGTTAAAAAATATGTGACAATGTGATCATATATGATATCATAAAAATGACTATGATTCGATAATAATTCAATGATATTTTTTAAATAATTATACCATAGGTTTTGAAACATAAAAATTATATCAAAACTATTGCTATAGATGATTTTGTAATCTCATTAATATCAAATATGGTTTCTACATAAATTTTTACTTGGGTATACTTTTCATCCATCACAGTTTTTCATAAATATGTATTTCAAAATATTTTGTCTTATTTTAGAGTCAATTTTATCCATTGGTTAATTTTAATTAAATGGTATGAAAGGAATCTTTTCTTTGATTCAATACTAGTAACGTTTTTACTAATCCGACAAAAGTTTGAGAAAGATGTTTTTAACTTATATTGAAAGAATAAATTTTTAACTTTTAATAAAAAATTATTTATATAAAACTCTATTAAAATATTAGAAGTTTATTTTTCAAATAAATACTTTAATTTTAAATTTTCATTAAATTTTTGGAAGAGAAAATTTTTTTGAATAAGAAATGATATTTTCTCCAGAATTAATTACAATAGTTCTGTCAATATTATTTTCCATAAAATATGGATTTCATTAATAGGGTTATGTTTCAAGTATAAAATACATATTATTAATATAGTGTTAATATGATTATTATTTAATAATATTTATAAAGTCAATTTGATTTATGTGGATTATGTTATGATGGAATTATATTTAAGAAATCCATTTAATTGCAAGGGTTACACTATGAATACTGATTTCTGTTTTGGAGGAACATGTATGAATGATTTTTTTATGAGATAGGTGGGACCGATATATCTCTCAAATTAATTTGGTAAATATTTAAATCTCATGATATAGACGGGGTTGGAATGGGAAATTAACTCTGTTCAAATATACAATTCTGGAACAAGAATTAAACCATGTTAAACAATACATGGAAGAAATGAAAAGGAAATTCAGTTTAGTAATGGAATTTTTTTGTTATGATGGTATTATAAATATTCCTTGACTAATATAAATTGATTTTATATTGTTTTTTGTATTCCAAAAACTACATGTATTATGTTCTGTCTTTAGGGAATATGTTCATTGATTCTTTATAAAAATTTATGATTAATCACATGACATTGTATCATGATCTTTTAAAAGCGTGATATGATTGTAAAATATTATTTTCATATATCTTATGATTGTAAAATGATTGAAATTTCCCATTTTTACCCATATTAATAAATTTATCTCACACTTTAATATGTTTTTTTAAACGTTGTGTAGAATGGTATTAAATAAAATATGCCAAAATGGGGTCTAGTTTTAGAGGAATAAATGGGAGACAATGTAGATGTATTGAAAACTAGTTTTTCTATTTCTTAGTTTCTAAGGACACTAAATCTATATGGTCCATTCATGGTTTTGTTATTTTTTAATGAATAATTTTCATTTTTGATTGAATATATATGTATGTAATGTATGGGTTCTTATAGAATATTAAAAGGAAAAGGAATAGTTATCCTTTAGAAACCTATATGAGATAACATAGTAAAATCCCTTTGGATATTAACGACTATAGGTTATAATCCTAGTGTTTTAAAAAATGATGATGAATAAATTAGGATAAAACCTAACGAGTCATAAATTTTTATTTTGTTTTCATTATCTGGTCTTCAAATTATGAATTTTATTTCTCGCATGATGTTATTTGGTCTTATTAAATGGATAGAACCTGAAGGAATTCCGTTAATGATGAATGACATGGGCAATGTGTTGATTGTACTCCTAAGAGATAGAATGTTATTGGATTTTGAATGAAAAATATTATCAATATGGAAAAATATATAACAATCTGTGAATCATATATGGCTTCCAAATGAGCAAAAGAGGGAACAACATTATATGGATCCCTTTCATGATGTTGAATCCTCCTTCATGCAATGGGTCTTCTAATCTCATAATAGATTAGCAATGGGTTAGTACAGCCAAATAGTTATTTTCTATTCCCCAATTTTTAGAATATAATAATTTAATTATTGAATTCTATCGTATGGAAGGTGAAATTGATCAATGGTGGAATCTTATCAAGTCTATGAGGCAAAGAGATGACATTGAATCTATTGAATGGGAAAGTAAAAGAACTTATTATTCAATAATAACATTCCTTGAATTCTTTAAACAAATATGTGTATTGAGTTCCATGAGTTTATATAAATGGAAGATGAATCTAATGGTACCTTAAAAGAAAATTTTACAAGACTCTCAAGGTACGCTTCTAGAATTATTATAGAACCTCAAAGTAAAATTTATCAATTCATTAGTGGATGAAAACAAATTCACTAAATGGAGTTATCCATACGGTACTACAATATCAATGAGAAAATCATTCAATGTGATCTCAGGTTTGAGATAGATATTAGAGTATCCCATTTGTCCTATGGGTTTTATAAGAATAAAAAAATGGAATTCAATTAAATTTATAAATACTATAATGAAATGAAGATGCTTTTTCCCTAATGTTCAATATGTGAAATGAGACATGGTGGAAATAAAAATAATGGGAAAATAAAATGTTTTATGGGTGTGAGTGAAGTTCATCAGGTAGTTGAATTCTAATGTGATAGAAAAAAAGATGTTTAATGGTGTGAATAGATAAAAGGCTACAAATAATCTACCTCCCACATGTTAGTGAATAAATTTCAAGTAAATTTTATATTATTCCAAAAAATTCATTAATCCAAGGGTTATCAATTATGATCGATAATGGAAAACTCTTAAGAAAAAATACAAGGGAAAGTCACATTTGATCACTATTAATGATGTAGACTTTGATATTGAAGTGTTGAAATCCATAACTACCATACACTCTAATGTATTAAATCTTTTTTTGGAATTTGTATCCACCAACTATTTTATTTGTCAAAAATTTTCTATTGGTATCATAGTGTTACCTCAACAATTAGAAATTGAGTTAGCGGTGACAACTTCTAGTGATAAAACATCCTCATTAAAAGTTTATAATTATTCTCTAATAGATATTTGTGTAAAAATTCATCTTGAAAATATTTAGATCATTATTTTACTGAAATTTGATATTTTTCATTACATATATTGGTTTCCTCTATACAGAGCTCATATCAATTGACAATTGTAGTCACATTTCATATTCCAGATCAATCGATGATCAACCATTGATGCATTGATAAATATGACCTTCAAGTGGAAATTATTCTATTTTATGGGTATTTGTTCCTATAAATTAAGTTTATCTGTCTCAAATGGTCTGGGAGGAAGTCAACAATAAGAAAAAAATTGTTGTAATGATTTTATTGATTTCTTTGAATATAAACTACATAGTATTCCACTGAATTGTGAAGTTGGGTTTTCAATATAACTCATATCGGGTGAGAATCCTATTTAAAAAAATAAATAATTTCCCCAATTAAGTTGATGTAATTTAAGAAAAAACTCCATGAAAATTTTGACAAGTAATTCATATACCCTAGTGTTTTACTTCGGATTCACCTATTCAGTTTTTTTTTCAAATAATGTTAGATAAAAGAGACTCTACATTGATTATCAAGACCATAACAAGATAACTATAAATAAAAAAATATCATGTTCCCTATATTGATGACTTATTTTAACAAATACACAGATCTCAACACATTTCCAAGATTTATCTTCATTCATGTTATCATCAATTAAGGGGGAAAATGATGATATACAAAATATGAAAACTGTTACATAGTATAGATAATATTATTTTATAGTGATTGCATAAGGTCTTTTTAATTCCCCCACTATCATCATGGATTCTATTATTAGAGTATTTAGATACTATCTTGTTCAGTTTTTGTTAGTCTTTATAAATGATATTATTGTACATTAATAGAGTATGGACGAACAAGAACATCACGTGATAATTAAATTAAATACCCTTAGAAATGATACTATTTATTTTAAATTTATAATGTGTGAATTTGGTATCAAGAAATATTCATTTTTTGGTCACATTATCTCTGGAGAGGGGATGTCTATAGACCCATCAAAAATATAAGTTATTAAATATTGTCCTAGAAAAAAAATGGTAACAGAGATCCATATTTTTCAAGGTGTGGATGGATAATGCTGATGTTTTGTGAAATATTTTTTTTAGAAATTGTAATCCAATCACCATAGTGATTTAGAAAAACGTTAAGATCAGGTTGATCGAGGAATCTGATTTGAATTTCAAGGATCTAAAAATAATGATAGCTTGTGAACATAAGCTCACACTGTCTTGTAGTGGATAATGGTTTGTGATCTATAGTGATGTATCCAAGAGGGGGATGTGATGTGTTCTCATTATAAATGATATGGTGATAGCTTATGCCTTGTGAAAAATGAAAATTTATGAGATAAACTACCCAACTCATGATTGGGGGTGAGATATTGTAAAATTTTTATTACACTGATCATGATATTTTTAACTATATTTACAGTCAAAAGGAGATTAATATGGTCCAAAATACGATTCTTGGAGTTTATTAATGATTACAAAACGTCAATATGTTACTACCCAGGGAAAGAGCACAATGAGGAAGATGCTTTCACTCAAAAGGACCATGTTATCCTACAAATGTTGTGGATAAAAATATCAAATATTTATGGATTTACAATGGATGGAACAAGAAATTATATAGAATGCGATGAAAAATTTTATATATGAAATAGAAAGTTAAACATTTTAAACATGTTAATATTAAAGAGGTACATATGTAATATGTGGAGATACAAAATAAGGGGAGAAATCATTCGGAATTCAACCTTGATTATGATGTAATAAAAAGGTTCATGAATTGTGATTGTATTCCCCAAACAAGAATTAAAGAATGATATGTTTGATGAGGCTCATAGTTTATCATTATTTATTCATCATGTAAACTAAATGATGTACAAGGATGTAACATAGTATTTTTGGTGGGATTGTATGAAATGAAATATTGCTTAATATTTCCATCGATACATGGTTTATTTTCTTGTTAATGTCGAGAGAAAAAAATAAAATGGGATGTTACAACAATTACAGATACAATAATGGAAATGGGAAAACATCAATATGGACATTGTCATTAGACTTCCCAAAACATCTGAACTCCATAATGTTATATCGGTTATTGTTTATCACCTTACGAAGTTGAAAAACATCATAATTATTATATAGGATTTATCTATTGATGAACATTACCTGATATATATAAAGGAAGTGGTAATATTACAATGAGTACTGCATTCCATTATATCTTATAGGGATCTAAGGTTTCATTGATGTTATAGTAAATCCTTTGATAGGATATGGATACAAAGTAAAGTATCATAACTTCTTATCATCCTTATAATGATGGTCATTATAAAGACGATCATTATATGAGTACAATTCAGACTCTAGAAGACATGTTTAGTTCCTTCTTTATGGATTTTTAAGGATCTTGGGACAAACACTTTCCTTTATTATAATATTCTAACAAAAATATCATTCAATTCGTCATTTAGAAGGATCATTATGAAGCCCTCTGTTGAAACAAGTATGAAATACCAACATGCATGGATGAATTTGAGGAATGATATTTATTAGGATATAATATTGTGGATGAAATGGTAGATAAGCTCACATTTTTTACAAAAATCAGAAGATCATCTCCAATTCAACCAAAAAGTTATGTTCACAACCAATTATAGTCCCACGAGTTTGAAGTGGGTGAAACTGTGTTTCAATTAATTTCTCCCTAGAATAGTGTAATGATATTTTAATGAAGGGAAATATGAGCCCTAATTATATCAATCATTTAACAATTCATTATGGTGTTGTGAAGGTATCTTATAGATTAGAACTTAAACTAAATCTCACTTATGATCATAATGTGTTCCATATATCTCGACATAGAGCAAGCATACATAATCCTTCAAATGTAATGATCCATGATGATGTATTGTAGGACAGAGAATATTCTTATGAAGAACAACATATATTTCTTCTAGATCATAGTGAAATTGTTCAACAATACAATACCACTATATTAGTTTATGTATTATATAGAAACATCTAATTTTAGGAAGATATGTCTAAACATTAAGATGTGATAAGGTAGTGGTATCCTAATCTATTTTAATAAAAATCATGAATATAAAATTATAAATTCATTTTATGGTTGATAAAATGTATTAACTGAATTTTTTCATAAAATATATTCTAATTATAATTCTAGTTCTTCTATAGCATGCATTTCCCACAATCATGAGTTTAACCGAACTATGAGACACCATAAGTGTAAAATGAAAATTATAACCAATATATTATGTTAAATGGAATAAATATAACTAATATATAAAAATATATAGTGAATAATTTGTCTACCAATTATTTATGAAAAATATTAACGAATGAAATGTTAATGAAATATGTGTTTATTATATTATGAAATTATGTTAATAACAATTATAAAATAAAATTAATGAAATGTAAATATTATATTTTTGAAAAAAATATCTTTGATATTCATCAAATGTAGATTTTAGTCATATGATATGAATAAATAGTACTTTAGGTATAAAACCCTGTAATTTTTAAATGGGTAATTTTACATATTTTTATTGGAGAACCCATTATATATTAATATTTTGACCCATAAATAATTTTTAAATGATTAAATAAACATAATAATTTTTAGAGATACATATAAATTTATTTTCGACTAATTTATGTTATTTCTCTATTAACATTCTGTTTTAATAAAAATAGAAAATATATGAAATATTAATTGAAATGAAATTTATTTCTAAATACTAATTTATAAGGAAACGTTATTTAATTGAATGGATTTAAGGTAAAAAGATATTATATTTGTATAGTTAAATAAAATATAGGTAATTGGGATCAATATTAAGTTGAATTGTGATGTAAAAACATTTCAATCTATAGAAATGTTTTATATTTTAAAATCATTTTCTCATTGAAAAACGATCTTGTTATAAATTAATTTCAAGCACATATGCATTTGGTATTTTGAAAAATGGATTTCATATTTTGAATCAATTGGCCAAAATTATGTAAATATATTTCTTTTATTATGGTTCATTAAGAATAATAGCTTTGGTAATTTTAATTAATACGGTAAAAGGGTAAATCAGGTTATTGAAGTTAAAAATAATATGATAAAATTTACCAAACACATTTCCTTTTATCATTGGTTGATTGTGTTTCGGCCTCAATCATACATGTGTCAAAATTTTATCCTTTGGAAGACACGATAATGTGATAAAAACAGTTAAATTTTTTAATTTAAAGAGAAGTTATATATGTCACACATAAATTTCAATAAATATATCATTATTAATATAAGGTAATAAATTATATATATTTGACAATAAATAATAATTTTAGAGATAAAATGTTTTTAAATATCATGTTAATTTTATATTAATTTATGTGTATTAAATAATTATATTAATGGATTTTACATTGGTAACATAGTATTTTATTTTTTATAATTATTAAAAAATATGTATTTTATAAACATACCCAAAAAGGATATTGTAATTACATTGTTAACAGAGATAAAAAAATAAATTTTATTAAAAAAATTAAAAATAATTGGATATTTAATAGTCATGAAGATTTTCTAGATGACCTTTACCTTTATGAAATATAATAATATATTTTAATAGAAATAAACTTGTTATCTTTATATTTTTGATATACAGTTAATCCAAAAGTCTCAATACTAACATTATAGATTGTTTATCGAAATAATGTATCATTTAATTATTTAAAAATTATAATATATTTTAAATGATTTAGAATAATTATGATATGGTCAATTGTTTTTAAAATTATTCTTAAATAGTATAATTTACATGAAATGATTAAATGTTATCCCATTTTAATATTGAAATATTGGTTACCCATATTAAAAATTTAATTGATTGAAAATATTTTAATTCAAATTATATGGTTCAAATTTATAGACAAACGAGTCAAAAAATTATTCTTCGATGAGATTACATCCATATCTCCTCTAATATTCAAAAATATGATATTTTTAGGTTTTTTATGTGGCTTGATTGTATTATAAATTTAAAATTTTTGTTATTCCAAAAGTTTCTCAAACTTAAATTATAATAGGGAAACTCCTCCTTCACTTATTCACATATAATTGATCCTTAAAGATTGGGAATCCCCTGCAGATTTTCGTTCTAAACACCCAAAGTCACATTTTGGAGGATCTGGCCTTCTCTAAAGGTGAATTATAGTTCTTTAAGTGGAGATCTAGATAGAAACTGTCTATGAAGAGGTAATCTTCTCTATCGATTCTTTCAAACTTATTTATCCTCTTCGGTACTCTTCAAGATTGGATTCCATTATAATCATATAACTCTATTTTGAATTATATTCTAAGAACTTATTATTATTATATACCATATTCCATATTCTATCAATCTTATGAAAAACACATTCACCTCTTCGTGTGTGTGTATAACTTGTCATCACTATGTCACGGGGTAATATATTTTTCACCAGCACCTTACATGGATGGGTATAATGAAGGAAATAATAATTATATATGATTATTATAACATATTATGGATTTTATAACCAAATATGTACCATAAACCTCCATAGAATTAAAAATTTATGGAAATTATATCATCAATCACGAGAACATACTGACTATAGTCCCCAAAATGTGATGATATTCATTTTAAATAATTTCTATTAAATCATGATTATATAAATGTAAATAATGAAATTATATGATATATATTATATTAATATAATTTTATAATTGATATAACTATAACCTATAATTGCGAACTAGAACTTATTTAAGAAACATGCATAAGAAAATGATGTAGTTAATACCCGAATAACAAGTAATAAAGAATTGTTATAAAAAAATTGAAGATAATATGATAATATCATATATCAAAAATGATAATTTATTTGTAATAATTAAATGACATTATATAAATCATTATACAAGTGGTTTGGATAGATATAGTTGATATTATTCCAAATGTATGGGATAATATTTTAATCTTATTATTATATGAGATTTTTTATACGTAAGTATTTAATGGGTTATATTTATTATCCATTGTCAACATTACAAAATATGTATTCCAAAATATTTTTTATATTCATATAAAATTTATTAAATACAATTTTACAAAATGGTGATATTTTATTTTATTATATGAAAGGAATCTATTCTTGTATTTAATACGGGTTACTTATTTATTTATCCAACCGATGTATAAGAAAAATGTTTTCATTTAACATAAATGTAAAGAAAAAAATATGTTTAAATAATTCCTTATTTCCATCAATCATACATAACAAGATTTCAATATTATTTTCAAGAAAATATTTTATATCAAAATTTCATTCGATTTTGAGAAATTAAATTTTTTGGAAGATGAAAAAATATTTTATTCTAGAATTATATTCAAGTGACCTATCAATAATAATATCTATATAATAGGGAATTATTTAATAGGTTTATGTTTCATGCATATATCCAGATTATTATTTTTTTATATTTATTTTATGAAGGAATCATATTTATAAAATCCATTTGTTTTATATGGATTGTGTTATGATGGGATGATGATTGAGAAACCCATTGTATTCATTAAGTTATTCTGTGATGAAGGATTTATTTTTTTTCAGATCATGTAACAACAATTTCATTATGAGATTGGTTGTACCTATAAATCCCTATAATGAGTTGGATACAACATTATACCTCGCCTGATATATATTATTGAAATTTTAAATGATCACAATTCAGTAATATAAAGATGAAATTTTAAGAAATCCTTGTTCAGTAGTATATAGCTTAATTGAGGAGTAAAATTGATTAATTATTTGAATTCTTCTACTTTGACGGTCTTCGTAATGAGCCATGACTAATATGAAATGATTATATAATCATATGTTTATTAAAAAAATTACATGTGTTATATTTTAACATTTAGGGAAATGTAAATTTATTCTTTATGAACTTTAATTTTTTCCATGACATGATATCATGATCTTTCATATGCATGATATTATTTTCAAATATAATGTTCATAAATATTAGGATTATAATATGGTTGATTTCCCACTTTTTCACCCTTAATTAGCATCATAGGCCACCCTTTTTATGTTTTATTTATCCATCTTTTGAAGAAGGGTATTATGTATGATATTTCAAAAACAGTCTAGTAATGAAATTATCAGTGGGAGATAATGTAAATGTCTAATAAACTGGTGTTTATTTTTCCCAGTTTCTAAAGTCATAAACCAATACAGTCCTTGGATTTTTTGGTTATGTTTTATAATTAATATTTTTTAAATTGTAAAGTCGTAACTATTTATGTGAAGTATGGGTCTTTATAACAGATGTGGTTGATCAATTTTGAGTATGTCACTTATGTTCTTTACTAATATTTCATTTTCAAACGGAAACATGTACTTCAGTTTCATCATTCACATCATGTTTCATTTTGATGTGGGACTCAATACTACACATAAAAAATGACTTAAATATAATTTTCATAAATTATCAATAAAATAAAACAAAATTTATTTTTTTTTTATGACTGAAACTATTTGAACTAAGATGTCAATTTTAAATTAATAACAAACAAATTTGATTCATACATACTACATTGTTTTCTAGATAGAATTTATTCTAATTCTTAGATGTAATAAATTTATTTTGGATTATTTTCATAAAGTATAAGGAAAATATCAATTAATTAATCAATTATTATTATGTCAATTTTCTTTTTTAATTAAACTATTGATAATTTTAAAAAAAATGGTCATTGTTTGTGTCATACCACTATCATCTCGCATCAAAATGTGTTGGGGATGATTCCTATAATTCAGAAATGTCTTATGGATTGTTTTACCAATGTATCCAAACAATATGATTGTTTTTTATCATTTCATAGTTTTCAATATGCATTTTTTAATGAATTGTAATTATAAATAAGAAATATGCACTTTAAGTGAGAATGGTCCCATAATATGTTTGATTGATGTGAGATTAATTAATAGACATCAAAAATGAAAAATAAATAATTTTCCAATATTATAAAGATATTTTTAGTGCATTTTCTATGTTTTCTACAAGGGATACTTTTTGAACTAAAATGATATTTTTAAACGGATAAAGTACTCAATGAGTCATATCGGGAACATCATATATCATATTAGAGTGCGTAGAATTATTAAATGTTATAAATTGCATTTGAATCATCTAAATATTGTATAAAAGTAATCTAAATGATTTTACTCATTTTTGAATATGTCAGGGTCTTTTTACTAAAATTAATGTAAATTTTGTATAAAAGGCACAATTTGTTTCATACCGGTCACACATTATGCCACATTAGGGTGAAAGTAAATAATTCTTTTCATAATTACCCTTTTTATTATTTTCTTTAATTATCAAATCAATCATAATGTTTTTTCATGGTATTGAGTATGTCACTTAATTTTTATTACAATAAACTCTTTTGATCATGGAAACACAGACATCGAGTTATACTTGTGTAGACGCCGGAAAAGTCCGTTGTTCCCAAACGAAGCTCCGGATGCGGAAAGCGAAGTGATATTTGGAGTCAGAGGCACGTTCCGGAGGGCCCGGAGGACTTCCGCGAAATTTCGGAGGCTCGCGCGCAAAGTTGAGTCGCGACGCGCAATCCCCCCGGGATGCGCGCAATGCGCTGGGCCGGCGCGCTATTTTGCGCGCCCGCGGCCTGTGCGGCGCCCTTTGCGCGCTGGGTCCTGATTCCGCGCCCGCGCACCGAATTACGCGCCCGATACCGGATTCCGCACCCGGGGTTGCCTATAAATATAAGGCGACCCCCGACGTTTTGAAGGTTGCCAGAATCCGAAGCGTCGCTCGTTCGCGCAATCCAACCCCTTCCGCGCGCAATGCCGATCTTCAGGTAACCTCCTTTCTTTCGCGCAATAGAGCCTTGGGGTTCGCCTTCGCGCGCAATCCCCTTGGCTCCTTTGAATAAATTTCAACCCGAAGGCCTTTGCGCGCAAAAGAAGCCTCTTGCGCGCAATTGCCCCTCGGGTGCGCGCAATCCAGCCCGATTGCGCGCACCCCCCATTTTCAAAGTGGCCATTCGTTAGAGAATGAGCCGTTGCCCCCGCGCGCTATCCGAAGCCCGGTGCGCGCAATCCCAACCATCCGCGCGCGAAGCGCTGGCCCAATTGCGCGCCAGCCCGCCATTTTGCGCGCCGACCCGCGGTTTTGCGCGCAAAGCTCCTCTTTTGCGCGCAATCTGCCAGGGTCGCCTCCCTTGACCCCCTGAGGGTACCCGCCTGCGTGGCGCCCAATGATCCTCATCCTGGGTGCCCGAACCGTGCGCTGTCTTCCCGTGCAGCCTTTCAGGCTCGTGCGAAGTGACACGGACTCATCAGCGGCAATCATTCGTCCAACATGACGTTAAACTGCATATTCGTCCCGCATGACGTTAAATTGCACGTATGTCCAGCATGACGTTAAACTGCATATTCGTCCCGCATGACGTTAAACTGCACGTACGTCCCGCATGACGTTAAACTGCACATCCGTCCAACATGACGTTAAACTGTACTACGTCCAAGCTGCACGACGCTAAACTGCCTAGCCCCCATCGTCTGCGCTGCAAGACGTTAAACTGCCAAGTCTTTCGTCCTCAACACACGACGTTAAACTGTACTTCATCCGGCAAGACGTTAAACCGTCCGCTTCGTCCTCAACACACGACGTTAAACTGTACTTCGTCTGGCAAGACGCTAAACCGTCCGCATCATTAGATCCCGTGCCTCGCACGCAGGGTCTCCCCCGGTTTGGATGTGGCCCCCACCCGCTCGTCTCTGCAGGGATGTCGGGATTGTCCCTCTTTTGGGACGATTTAATGGGAGCGGCTTTTCCCTACGGGGGCAGGGTATTACAAACCCCTAGTTTCTCGTGGGAGGCTGCACATGTGTATCTCCATTGCGCCTCCCCACTGTCGAAGCCAGTAGAGGGTCTGACTGGGATCGAGGTGCCTTCTGCTTTCGGTCCAAGTCCCTTCCAACTGAGTTTTGCCGCATCCGGGCTGCCTCAAGTGCGTAAGTCCTGACAGAATGAACTACGTGGACTTTGATCCCTGTCTTCTATACAGGGTACGTAGGAAGCCTCCCTGAGGTCCAATCCTGCGACCTGGTCGTCCCGGTCGTATTTACGTCGGTTCGTCCATCAGTGGACCCCTCCAGGGTTCACGCTTGCGTCGATTCACCTATGAATCTGCCCCTATGGGAGACTGCCCATGTGTATCTCCACGGTGCCTCCCCACAGTCCCCCTTTTCCATTTCTCCTTTTATCGTCCAGCATGACGTGAAACTGTGATCCACCCGGCCGTTCCATCCCCCTCTGTGTGAGGTGGTTCGGTTCAATCCTTCGCCCGGCGGCCTAGACCTCTTCGTGAGTTGGCTTGCCGACGTCCAGCATGACGTTAAACTGTATACCCGAACTACGTTGACTTTTATCCGTGCTAATGCGCGGTACGTAGGAAGCCCCTCCGGGGTCGAAGCTCTTCACTCCATCATCCATCCTGATCCTTACCTGGGCCGCCACATCCTGGTGGGGTCATGCCACTTCACTCCACTCCACGTTACTTGGGAAGCCGCCCATGTGCTGGCCCCAGCGTCGGAGGTTCCCCGCAAGGGGTTCTGTCATCTGATCCACTTTTCGTGTTGATCGGTCCGATGCCGTCCCCGCTGGACGTTAAACTCGCGGCATACCCCGTGTTAAACATGGGAAGCTGAGGAAAACCTCAGGTGACACAGTTCCCCACACCCAGTGCGGGATGCCTCAGGCCATCATGCCTTCGAGAAGCCCTATTAGGGACGGAAGACAGACGTGCAGAGCCGCAGTGTTACGACACGCCCCCAGCACCCAGAGCCATCCGGCCTTCTCACTGCAGGTTGCTGCCCCGACCAGACCCCTTGGAGCGTCCGGGCGGAAGCAGCGTAATTAACCGGTGTCCATGAATATATGGCGCCGGGAACGAGATTCACGAACATTCTTAAGTCTATGAGGGAGACCCGGATTAGGCGACGAGTTCCGAGGAGACGTCCAAGGAAGGAGGAGCCGACATCCCATCATCCCGGTTTCGATCAAGGAGCAGACGCCCCTGAATAAGGGACGAATGCCACCCGCCCTTGGAAAGCGGGACTGCGGGACCACAAGCCGCGCGCCCATCCCCTCGGGTTGACGGGTGCACGCGCGAACGCGTCCTGGCGGAACAGCGTAACCCGACGCACATCCGCACCGAAACAGAAAAATGGTGAACCCGACGTGAATCTCTTCTCCTCGATATTAAGACCGATGGCTTTCAGAGGTGTTGGAAGACCGGCATGTTGCCCGGCCAAGCATTCAGTCTTACCCGCCAGGGGCTCGGGAAGGGAAATCGGGAACTCCGTCTCACGATGTTGATGGCCTGGGTTCCCCCCCACAGATGGCGGGTGTTGGGTACGCTTCGGTTAACACCGTCGAGCTGGTAAATCCCTTTTCGGTTCCCGACGTTGACGAACACCAGGTGGACCTCCCTAGTGTCCCCGGTCGTCGCCACCGTCGGAAGAACCGCAGCAACAGGAGTCGCCGGGGCACAGCCGTTGGTACCTCCAGCCAGGCCGTGCACGCCACTGAGACTAGGCAGCAGGCTCAAGAACGAGCACAGCGTGCGCAGGCCCCCCATTCGGGGATGACGGATTCGCCTCCGCCACTGTTTGTGGTGTGGGACCAGGCAGAACCACCTCAGCCGCGTCGCGACCAGCTCCGCCCTGCCACGAGTCCATCCCGGCCTCCTGACTCCAGTACAGTGACTATTTCCTGGACTGCGACCAGTGAACAGCGAGATGCGCCAAGTACCAGTCGGCCGCCGATCCAACCGGCAAGGCCCGTCATGCCACCAACCGCAGAGCAACCTCCTGCAACCAGGGGCTCGCGCTTGGCCAAAAAGTATGATGTCCTGAAGCACTTGGCCGACATCCCAGCAAGGCTCTCCATCCTTGAGGCTCTGCGCATGTCATCTGAGATGCGCGAGGCACTCGCTGAAGCCCTGAAAAGCCCCCTCCAGTTTGAGACAGAGGTTGCGGCTGCAGAGGCCTTTCACGCCGAAACGATCGAGGACGCCGAATGTCAGGCAGTTATCTCGTTCTCTGGTAAGGATGAGGACCCTCCTATATAGGGACACATTCGTCCGCTGTATGTCACTGGCCAGTTCAATGGCCTTGAAGTCCGGCGCTGTCTTGTCGACACGGGGTCCGGGATTAACCTGATTCCAACTCGGACGCTCCGGAGATTGGGGTTGTCTGAGGATGACTTGATTCCCTCCGACCTCAGGATCCAGGGGTACGACCGCACCGAGCAAACCCCGGTCGGCAAGATACGTTTGAAGACCCAGTTCGGTGACTTGGTTGCCAACACCGAATTCATGGTAGTCTCTCAGGACACTGCGTATAACGCATTGATGGGCAGGCCATGGCTCCACCTTCACGCGGCGGTTCCCTCGTCATACCACTAATGCCTCAAATACTCCCTTAATGGTCGAGTAGGCGTGCTTCAAGGAGATGCCTCTCCTTTTGCCTCATGTGAAGCCCGATATCTGGACGCGGACTATTACAAGAGCAAGGATAAGCAGATCCTGGCAGGTGAGGTTGAGCCTGTCGCTGTTGCGAGCGATCCCTGGGCAAGTCTGGATGACGCTTACGTCCTCCCGATTCACCGGTTGGACGTCGCCATGGTCTTGACGGTCCGCGAGTCTCCTGATGAGATGGTCGCGACCGCCCGCGCCAGCACCAGTGGCCCAGCAGGATCTGGTAGCCCCAATGCAGTTTCCAACGCAGTCTCTCCCGTGGACGATCCCTCCCCGAGTGGAGAGGACGTGGAAGACGCACCCCCAGCCTTTGAGGAGGGCGTCCCCGCCACGGTCGATGAGTTAATACAGGTGAACCTTGGAACCGAGGCCGATCCAAGACCCACATTGGTTAGTGCCGCCATGCCCTCTGAGGAGCAGCAGCAGTACGTGGACTTTCTCAGGCAGCACCGTGATGTGTTCGCTTGGGGCTATGACGAGATTCTGGGGCTAGATCCTCAGGTAGCCGTCCACCGCCTTGGTCTCCCGGCGAACCATCGCGGGTTCAAGCAGCCTCCCAGGAAGATGCACCCATCCCACGGTGCCATGGTTGAGGCCGAAGTTGACAAGCTTATCAAAGCCAACTTCGTGAGGGAAGTTCAGTACCCCAAATGGCTGGCCAACATTGTGCCGGTCAGGAAGAAGAACGGGCATATTAGAGTCTGCATCGACTTCCGCGATCTCAACCGCCACTGTCCGAAGGATGATTTTCCCCTTCCAGTGACAGAGCTGTTGATTGATGCCACGGCAGGGTTCCGAGCCCTCTCCTTCATGGATGGATACTCCGGATACAACCAAATTCGGATGGCCCCTGAGGATGAGGAGTTCACTGCCTTCAGGGCCCCCCAAGGTACCTTTTTCTACCGGGTCATGCCCTTCGGCCTGAAGAATGCAGGTGCCACCTATCAACGGGCGATGCACCACATATTCAAGCCAATCCTCGGCACACTGGTGGAATGCTACGTCGACGACTTGGTTGTCAAATCGCGCCAGCGTCGGGACCATCTCAAAGATCTTGAGAAAGTGTTCAGCTTCCTCCGGTCTCGCTGCCTGAAGATGAACCCGTTGAAGTGTGCCTTTGGGGTCACCTCCGGAAAGTTCCTTGGATTTGTGGTAAGATACCGGGGTATTGAGATCGACCCAGAGAAAATCAGGGCGATTAGCCAGATGCCTCCCCCAGGTACCGTCCGGGAACTGCAAGGGTTCCAAGGCCACTTAGCCTATATACGCCGATTCATCGCGAATCTGGCCGGCAAGTGTAAGCCCTTTTCTCGGCTTATGAAGAAAGGTGCCACCAATGTATGGGATAAAGAGTGTCAGACCGCTTTCGAGGAAATCAAGCAGTACCTGCTTCAACCTCCGGTCCTGATGCCGCCCGTATCCGGAAAACCGCTGGTCCTTTATGTGACCGCCCTGGAACGGTCCCTGGGTGCCCTTCTCGCCCAGAAGAACAACGAGGGAACAGAGAATAGCCTCTATTACCTCAGTCGCATGCTCCTCGATGCGGAAGTTAGGTATTCCCCCATCGAGAAGAGCTGCCTGGCGCTCGTATTTGTCGTACAGAAATGACGACACTACTTGCAGCACCATGAGGTACAGTTGGTTTCTCGGGTAGACCCGTTGAAATATATCCTGAGCCGGCCTATGTTGACTGGCCGCCTAGCGCGGTGGGCTGTGATTCTCCAGCAGTTCGACATCAGGTATGTGTCTCAGAAGGCCATCAAAGGGCAAGCGTTGGCAGACTTTCTGGCCGCTCACCCGACCTCCGTGGATCAGCCGCTGGATCTAGGCTTTCCTGATGAGACCATTCTCTCGGTTGATCGAGCCGATCCATGCTGGCAGATGCACATTGATGGTGCATCCCGGAGCCCCACCGGTAGAAGACTCGATAATCCTAAGCTCAACAAAGTGGGCTTGGGGATCGTCTTCATTACCCCGGAGCGAGCCGTGCTGCCATACTCTTTCCTGTTGTCAGAGGGCTGTACCAACAATGAGGCGGAATACCATGCCCTCATCACTTGCCTCGAGTTGGCTCTCGAGATCGATGTGCCCCGTCTGTGCGTGAAAGGGGACTCCGAGCTGGTCGTTAAGCAGATCAATGGCGACTACGTTGTCAGGAAGCCGGAACTTGTGCCATTGTTGGAGTGCACCCTCCTTCTGATGGCCCGATTCCCTTCTCGGCCGGAAATTGTCCACGTTCCCCGGTCGCAGAACGGTCGAGCAGATGCTTTGGCCAGCCTTGTTGCGTCACTTGCGGAACCTGAACAGGACAACCTGATCGTCCGCGTGACGCGCCGCAGGCTCATCGCTCCCGTTATCCTGGAAGAAGATCGTGGCCCGTTGGTAAGTAACCTCACCACGGTTGCCCCCATGCCCAGAGCCCCGAGTACCCCAGATATGACAGTCGGATCAGCCCCTGATTGGAGGACGCCTTTGGTTGAGTACCTCCAACATGGCATTCTTCCATCGGATCGGGCCGAGCGCGAGCGAGTTCGACGCCGCGCATCGCAGTTCGTCCTCCAGAGCAGTCCCGGCCTGGAGCAGATCCTCTACAAACGCGGATTTGATGGTGTTCTCCTCCGTTGCCTTCAGGGAGTTGAGATCCCACGAGTCATGCAAGAGGTTCATGCTGGTTCGTGTGGCGCCCACCAGACTGGGCCGAAGCTGTCCCACCAGATTCGGAGGTTGGGATACTTCTGGCCCTCTATGATCCATGACTTCATCGAGTATGCCAGGAGGTGCCATGCATGCCAGGTTCATGCGAACTTTGTGCATCGGCCGCCGGAGCCTCTCCATACCACAAGGTATTCCTGGCCCTTTGTAGTCTGGGGACTGGACGTTGTGGGACCTTACCCGCCGGCGACAGCTCGCCAGTGCCGGTTCATTCTGACCGCCACGGACTTCTTCTCCAAATGGGCAGAAGCGATTCCGCTCAGAGAGGTCAAATCATGTTCGATCGCTGACTTCGTGACCTCCAACATCATCTATCGATTTGGAGTGCCTCACGCTATCCTCACGGATAACGGAACCAATTTCCGAGCAGCCGAGTTGAAGAAGTTGTACGCCAAGTATAACATTCGCTCGAACCATACATCTCGCTATCATGCGCAGGCGAATGGACAGATCGAGGCGTTTAACAAAACCCTCTCTAACATTCTGCAAAAGATGGTTGGTCGGAACAAGAAGAGTTGGCCGGACAAGCTCCCCAACGCCCTCTGGGCTTATCGGACGACGACTCGCAATTCCACCCAGATGACCCCTTATTCCCCGGTGCATGGAGCTGAGGCCGTCCTGCCCATCGAGATCCAGTTGCGGTCCTTGCGCACTGCGGTCTACGACCAGCAAGCGCCGGACAGAGTCGCTGAAGCCCGTCTAGTCGAGTTGGAAGCACTGGATGAGAATAGACTTCGCGCTTTGCACAACTTGGAGAGGCATCAAAGCAGAATGGCTCGAGCTTTCAATAAGAAGGTTCGCCTCCGCTCCTTCCTGCAGGGTGATCTAGTGCTAGCCCTAAGAGCGCCGATGATCCCCGGCAGGAAGCCGCCCAAGTTGGAGCCCAAGTGGGAGGGACCTTTTGTTGTCCACAAGGTCTATCCGAATGGCGCGTACTCCCTAGAGACTATGGATGGTGAGCGTGTCACTCCTCCCACCAACGCTAGGTTCCTCAAGAAGTACATTGTCTGAGTGTGCCCACGTCCTGCACGACGTTAAACTGCACACGTCCGCGCGACAAGACGTTAAACTGCCAAGCATCATACGTCCGAGCTACAAGACGTTAAACTGTTCAGCATTCGTCCCGCATGACGTAAAACTGCCCCTCAAGAACTACGTGCGGCTTGATTCCCATCCTTATGGGATACGTAGGACCGCCTGAACATTCATGTTTCAGGCCCAGCCCCATCCTTCGGGAATTTCCATCCCATCCCGGGCCCTTGGTCCAGTTGCCTCTGGGTATGTGGCATATCGCGTGCGCGGGGGATTATGTCCTCATTCACGTCGGTTTGCTCGCCACGCTGTACGCCCCCCACGTTTGGGGATGCCTTCTGCTCCCTCCTTTCTTCTCTCTTTTCGTCCTGCATGACGTAAAACTGCCCTTCAAGAACTACGTATGGCTTGATTCCCATCCTTATGGGATACGTAGGACCGCCTGGACATTCATGTTTCAGGCCCAGCCCCATTTCCCGGGACTCTCTATCCCGCGTCGGCCCTCTGGCCCAAGTTCCCCTTCTTTGTGCGAGGCGTATCGCGTGAGCGGGGGATTATGTCCCCACTCACGTCGGTCTACTGGCCGCGCCGTACGCCTCCCCCGTGTGTGGGACTACCTCACACCCCTCATCGTCCTGCATGACGTAAAACTGCCTCTCCAGAACTACGTATGGCTTGATTCCCATCCTTATGGGATACGTAGGACCGCCTGGACGCATATGTTTCAGGTCCAGCCCCGTCTCTTGGTTGATCATGGGGATCTGCCCTCTTTTGGTTGCTCTCAGGGTGAGTCCTCCGACCCTTTCCGGTGATCTGTTAACATGTTTTGGGTACTTCGGTCTATGACTCGTAGTGTCAGATTCAATCCCGACAAGTCCTGTGTTGCTTGTCAGGCCTCACGCTTCCTCTTGTTCGAGCCTTCACTCAAAGGGATCCTCGTTAGCGGTTTGGGTATGATGCCTCAGTGCTCTCCCACCGCTCCGGGTCGATTTACCGGCGGGTCTTGGGCCGCAAATCAATATGAATCCTGCGATTGAGCGGTTGATGCTCGTTTGCTTGCCCCGTCTTAGGCTGACGCGATCGGATGTTGTGTTGCGAATGCATCAGCAACATCCTTGATCGCCATGTCGGCTCTTTCAGGGTCTGAACATTGGATTGCGCAGTCCTCATCACACTCCGCTTTTATGCGTTGTAGTGGAATCTCGACACTCTCTTCATACTGACCTCCAGTACACCTCTACACGTTAGGCAGACCAACCAAGGTAATGATGTCGTTCGAGGCTCCCATGATCTGAGCACCAAGGATGTATGCGGATATCCTCCCTAAGGGCCATGCGTAGCTGGACCCTCGTCCCCATAAGGAGGAGGGAGTCGCCCGAACAATTGCGTTCTGGGCCCAGTATATCTGGAGGCTAGCATCTCTGCCCCTCGGGTGATGGACATACGCAGACCCCTATCCCATGACTCTTCTCCTGGAATCGTGCGTGACCGCAGGGCTGGGTATGTTCCCACCTCCGCCGTGTCCGCCGTACCGCGATAAGCGGATTCCTCCATGGTCCGAACCACACGACCTTAAACTGTGTTGTCTGGTCCTACCACACGACCGTAAACTGTGATCGTCTTGGCCGCCCAACGAGAGACGGCACTGCATCGTGATGTCCTCCTCAGGGGACACTCATGTTGGGCGCTGGTTAATGACCACGCCATTCATCAATGCCTTCCATGGCTTGATTATTGTGGCGACGCCAGAGATTTCTCAATCACAGGCATGTCGCCGCACAAAGAAAAACCATTCATCTTTAAGGACAAACAAGAAATATCAAATGCCGCTCCTTCTGTGTGCGAGGGTCAGACCCGCACTATTCCCCGCGTTGGTGCCCGATTGTGTTGCGCCGCGCTTCAAGAACTACGTGCGGCTTGATTCCCATCCTTATGGGATGCGTAGGAACGCCCGGATGTTTGAAACTTCGGGTCCAGCCCCCCACCTCTTAGAGATTCCCCCTTCTCTGGGGAATCCGCCGCCTTCAGGTCACCCTCAAGGCGTGTTCCCCGACCCCTTGTCGTGGTCCACCGGTGTCAAGAGTACTCTGGTTTATTGCCAGGAGTGTCAGGTTCAGCTTGGTCAGGTTCCTTCCACTTTTCAGGCTTCGTTCTCCCTTTCATTCGGACCCATCGTCTACGCCCTGGGTGGAGCCCCCGTGAACGGTTCGGACACAATGCCTCAGTGCTCTCCCACCGACTCGGGCCGGTACCCCCAATGGCCTCGGGCAGCAAATCGATATGAATCATGCGATTGAGCGGTCGATGCTCGTTTGCTGCCTCATTCCACCAACGGTTAGTGCGATATTGATGCTGCCTTTCCGCCACGGTCGGCAGTACTCCCATATCGTTACTCCGGTGCCTCCAGTCCTCGAGTGAATGGCCGCATGATTCACATTTTCCACCTCCCATTCCGGCCAGGCGAAACCTAGACACTCTTGACACTATCCCTCAGTGCATCTTCTCATATCCAGGGGATAGGACCACGATGCGGCGTACTTTGAGGTTCTCATGGTCCGAGCTCTAAGACCTTAAACTAAGATCCCCCCTTATGGTCCGAGCTCTAAGACCTTAAACTAAGATCTTCCCCTATGGTCCGAGCTCTAAGACCTTAAACTAAGATCCCCCCTTATGGTCCGAGCTCTAAGACCTTAAACTAAGATCTAGCCCCATGGTCCGAGCTCTAAGACCTTAAACTAAGATCCACCCTTATGGTCCGAGCTCTAAGACCTTAAACAAAGATCTAGCCCTTATGGTCCGAGCTCTAAGACCTTAAACTAAGATCTACCCCTATGGTCCGAGCTCTACGACCCTAAACTAAGATCTCCCCAAATGGGGTCCTACGTCCTGCATGACGTTAAACTGCACTCTCATAACTACGTGTGGCTTGATCTCCAGCCTGATGGAGTACGTAGGAACGCCCGGGCATTCCAACTCGGGTCCAGCCTCAGGGATCGTTAAGTCCTGCCCCTCCTCGTCGCCGGCCGTCTGGCCTGACTTCGGGTAGAGTGGTGCAGTTGTGATATTCTCCCCGATTCAGCTCGGGATGCCCCATCACAAGGATGGGAAGCGACGGTTTCCTCGTCAGAGAGGTACTGTCTGAGAATTGAGGTGACTCACGGCCAGATTAGTGCATCCGCCTAATACGCTTTCCCCACGGTGGCGCAATTTTGAGAGCGTTGGATTCTGTCCGAACAAATCGTCACTTCGCCCCACGCTTCGCATTCCCTGTTGATCTGGATTTTCCACCCTTGTGTCTGAAGGAACCCCAAAGCGGTATTCATGATGACATGTGGTCCGCCTCCTGCAATATGAATGATGGCCTTTTTCGGTCCGTCTATTGCAGTTGTTATGGTCGATCCACTGTCCGCCTACCGTCTTGGGCATTTCCTGGAAGGCCGACCATTGTGGATGTCTGGATTCGAGACACGCGATTCACCTCTTCTCATTTCCCTATGTTCGGATAAAATCTCAACGCCCCTAGCATTGTCCCGCTCGTGTGTCGGAACAGGTTGGGGGGATGGTACATTGATTAGGTCTGAGGTCTCCTTTCCTAGGAATGACCTCCCTCTTTTCTCCAGAAATCCAGGCCCAATTATGGATGCCTGATGCTTGGTTAACACTCCCGCAAGACAACGAATTGTGGTTGAGCATGTTAAACCAAAAGATGCAGATAAATATATTGATTCATACAGATGGATCAAAGTAGCGGAAGCAAATGTTTTGGGAATGGCAAAACGAAGCCCTTAGGGATTAGTGTGCTGAATGAGTCTTTCTAATGCCACTACCCTTTGGCCGGTGGCCTCCAGAGCTGCTTCTCGCTCTCTGCGTGCCCTCTCTTCGTCGGTGGTCGCAGCGCGCAGTTCGTCGATTCTGGCCTGTGCACGCTCCCGCTCGACCTGAATTGTGACCATCTGTTGGCCCGCCTCCGTCAGCTATACCTGAGCGTCAACCAGCTGGGCTGCTAGTTGCTCCACAAGCTCGGTACACGTTGCGACGAAGGCCTCCTTCCCTGTCACCTGCCCTTCGAGGCGCCGGACTTCCTGCTCCGCCGCGAGGAGCGCCCGCGTGCTCTCCGACATGTCCCGACTTTGTGTGACGTCGGCACGCCGGCAGCTCTCGCGCATCTTTTCGGCCATGAAATCACGGACCGTTAGATGGAGGCGTTGAGCATCAGCTCCCCCGGCACACAGAAAGCGCATCCAGGTTTGAAGTGATCCCATGCGCCCCAGCCACTCCGACGGGTCTCGCTTGAGGAAGCGCTGGATGCACTTCCACCCCCTACGGCGCGTTATCCGGCTCTCCTCGACCGCCTCCGTGTCTGAGTCGTCCATCTCCTCGGGATCGGCAGGCCGGTAGGCGGGGAAGGCAGCCAGCAGGTCTGCTGCAGGGTCCGCCCCTGGGAGGTCCTCACGAGGGATAGGTTCCCCAACATCTGGGCGACCTTCTTCTCTCTCCCCAGCGGCGCTGACACCCTCGTCAGCCCCCAACCTCTCTCCGGTGGCAGCACCGCCGACGTCCGCAGCCCCTTGATCAGCAGTTGGTGGGGCCGGCTCGGTTTGGGAAGCCTGTTCCGGAGCAGGCGGCATGTCCACCACTGGTCCACTCGTAGATGGCCCGGGTTCGGCAACCCGATGAGCCTCCAGTGTTGAGATCACTGCGCAGGGCATGCCATGGTTAGTCACGGATCGTCAACGGCAAGCACCAGCAGTAAAGTAGGGAGACTTACGGGAGTTCGGAGCGTCATCTTCCGCTATCCCGGTCGCCGCAGGAACAGTTGCAGCAGGGGACCCCTTAGCGCTTGTCAATTCAATGATGGGTGTCTGGCCCCCGCCTTGTCCTGCTGGCGCCTCTCCTACTCCCGCTGAGGACGCCTGACCAACATCCGTGCGCTCCTGAGAAAGGTGGAGAAATGGGTTAGAAGCTGCATAAGAGAATGGATGAAGCAGGTTGAGTAGGGATAAAAGCGGACCTCGAGGAGCTCAGTGACATCAACTTTGTCAGAGCCGGCCACCTCGCCGCTCTCCCGTGGGCTCCCCCGATGGGACCTTCCCTCGGAGCCTTCATCCTCCCCCGTCTCCTCCTCCTCCTCGGAGTCGCTACTGTCGTCTTCTTCCGGCGGCATCTGTTCCGGAGCGGGCTCGAGACCGAGCATCACCTTCACCAGAAGGGATGGCTCCGCGCGCTGACCACGTTGGCGCGCGTACTCGTCCATGGCCGTCAGATACGCATACTGCCGGTTGAAGTCCACTCTGTCGGCAATCTGGAGGCGCCCGACCTCTGGCATATAGATTCCTTCTCTGAGTATCTTTCGCCAGATGGCGTCGGTCCCCAGTGACTGCCGCAGAGTCATCCAGGCCGACCATAGCGCCGGGAAGACCGCATCGTGGGAAGGTTCGAGCAGACGTCTCACCTGCTTCCCGGGCCTCTCGTCGACCACCGCACGTGCCCCCTCTCTGGGCGCTGAGGTCGTGGCGGCAGCTCGCGATGTGCCCGCCGCCGAAGTCCCTGCCCGTGCCGGCTCCGCTGCTTGGCGCGCCTCCGTTCTCCCCCGTGTGGCGACGCCTCGCCTCCTTCCTTGACGCCCGTTCTCCGCACGGGTAACCTCGAGCCGCCGAACTAGCTTCCGCAAAAGCCCCTCGGGGTACGCGATGGCCCAGTGTTCGGCGTACTCGGTTTCCAAGCCTGCGTCAACTCCGGTAGGAGGGAGAGTGATGACGTCGCCAGAGCCGAAAGCGACAAACATCAGCCACATCTGACGAAGGACGCCAGGGTTCGTCTCCTCCCGGACAGCAGTGAATACCCTCTTCGGCATCCGTTGAAGGCACCCGAACTTCCTGGCGAACCGGGTCGGCACGTAAGGCTCGCAGATCACCTTCCCGTCGATCCGAGCCACGAGCACCCCGCCCCGCATGTTCAGGAAGTACTCATGCTGCTCCAACGGACCCTGCCCGTTGTCGATCATTTGGCCAACGGAAGTGGGGAACGGACTGAAGTTGAAGTTGGCATGATTGCCAATCCGGATCCGCACGCCCTCCTCACTTAGGGTCATCGGAGCGACCCCCGCAATGTTCAGCAGGGAGGGTCGCAGGCCGTTGCCCGGAGGAATGATGGCGTTCGGAAACGTGTACCCACCGAGGTGAGCAGCCACCCAGCCGTGGAAGAACTGAAAGGGCCCACAGATCCTTCGTGGCGACCCCCCTCGTGAGATGCGTCCCAGGATGGCATACAGCCTCGCCAGCACTGGGACCCCGAGGTTGTATCTCTTGTTGGCGGCCATAGCGCCTGCCATCGCCAGTGTCGTCGGGCGAACGCCCATTCTCGCGTCCCGCACTGGCAGGAGCCACCCACTCAGAAAGGCGGCCAGGAACGCCGCGTACCGGACATTTGGGTCCCGGGCCTCGATGACGCGGTACCCCCATGAGCGGTAGTCACCCGTCTCCAGGACCCGCCAGTACGACCCGTTCCGGCTCCTCTGAGCTGCGGTCGGGCACCGCTTCCCCCTGCCTGGCATCTTGACCGCCGGGTCATGCTCCAAGAACTGGCCGAACCATTCCTTGTAGGCTATGTCCTTCTGGAAGTCTTTGATCCCGAGCTGCTGCGTAGCCAGGTCAAGCAGATGCCAGGTCAGGATGGGAGTCCGTGACCTGTCCTCCCAGGTGTTCTTCGGTGGCAGGAACTCATCGTATTGGTAGCCCTCCAGCGGGATACCTCCGATGCAGTGGATGTCCCATAGACCGATGCCGACCTCCCCATGGTGAAGATGGAAGGTGTTGGTATCCGGAGATCATCGGGTGAACAGCTCCGGCCCGAGCTCGGACTGCTGGTAGAAGTGGAACTGCGACGTCCACACCGCCTCGAACAGGCCGATGTACCGCAGCTCCTCTGCGAAGTGATCGCAAGTGTGGCGTACCCAGAACGCACAGGCCCACTCACTGGTGAAGTTGCCCCCAGACCAAAAGTCCCAGTCCTTCAGCCAGCCCTTGGTGTCGTCCGTGACGCTCTGGCGATATATGCTCGAGTAGAGGGCTGGAGAATTCTCCGCAGTAGGCTCACCCCCATCAATGGTTCGCGTCCTCGGGTTCAGGACATAGACATCCAAGTGTCTGGTCTCCCTGGCAGGATGCCCATTGTTGGTGATGTTATAGCGGAGAAGCTCGTCCTCCCGGGTCACCCAGGTCCGCGGCGCATCAATCTCAAACCCTGGCACCGGAACCTCATCTAGGATGCCGAAGTTCCAGAGCGGCAGGTTGTCCGACAGTGGATATGTCTTCTGGGCCGGCGTTAGTAAGTCGAACAAGGATTGATTGTTGGAAACAATCTCCTTGGCTCCGTAAACCTCCTCGTTCGTCGCCATCTCAGCCCTGTGAGTGGCGACATCCCCCTCATTTCCTCTGTGCGCGGCCATCTCAGAAGTTTCGGGAGTCGTGCGGGTTAAGGGATGAAGCGTGCGGGATCGGACGAGGCTGGTAGAGAAGTTTGAAGGCTGGCGCGCAATCCAAGTGGACGGCGCGCAATTGGGAAGACTTTCGCGCAATGTTCCGGGTTTTCGCGCAAAAACAGGCGAAATCCGGATGGTTTTGCGCGCCGATCGGGCGAATTTCGCGACCGGAAGAGGCAATTTCGCGCACGAGAGCTTTGGAGCTTATCGCGCGGAAGGCCGGAGTACGGAACGCGGGACCCAGGGCCCCTATTTATAGGCAAGGCCGGGGTCCGCGCTGCGCGGAAAGCGCTTTGCGCGACCGCAGCGACGAATTTCGCGCCCGACGCCCCTTTTTGCGCGCCTAAGTCCCGCGCAGCCCAGGATTTCGGCATTCCGGCGTCTCCCTCGGAACCCGATCGTTGCGACCTCTCGCCGATCAGATTCCGAGGGGGGGCTTTTGTAGACGCCGGAAAAGTCCGTTGTTCCCAAACGAAGCTCCGGATGCGGAAAGCGAAGTGATATTTGGAGTCAGAGGCACGTTCCGGAGGGCCCGGAGGACTTGCGCGAAATTTCAGAGGCTCGCGCGCAAAGTTGAGTCGCGACGCGCAATCCCCCCGGGATGCGCGCAATGCGCTGGGCCGGCGCGCTATTTTGCGCGCCCGTGGCCTGCGCGGCGCCCTTTGCGCGCTGGGTCCTGATTCCGCGCCTGCGCACCGAATTACGCGCCCGAGACCGGATTCCGCGCCCGGGGTTGCCTATAAATATAAGGCGACCCCCGACGTTTTGAAGGTTGCCATAATCCGAAGCGTCGCACGTTCGCGCAATCCAACCCCTTCCGCGCGCAATGCCGATCTTCAGGTAACCTCCTTTCTTTCGCGCAATAGAGCCTTGGGGTTCGCCTTCGCGTGCAATCCCCTTGGCTCCTTTGAATAAATTTCAACCCGAAGGCCTTTGCGTGCAAACGAAGCCTCTTGCGCGCAATTGCCCCCCGGGTGCGCGCAATCCAGCCCGATTGCGCGCACCCCCCATTTTCAAAGTGGCCATTCGTTAGAGAATGAGCCGTTGCCCCCGCGCGCTATCCGAAGCCCGGTGCGCGCAATCCCAACCATCCGCGCGCGAAGCGCTGGCCCAATTGCGCGCCAGCCCGCCATTTTGCGCGCCGACCCGTGGTTTTGCGCGCAAAGCTCCTCTTTTGCGCGCAATCCGCCAGGGTCGCCTCCCTTGACACCCTGAGGGTACCCGCCTGCGTGGCGCCCGATGATCCTCATCCTGGGTGCCCGAACCGTGCACTGTCTTCCCGTGCAGCCTTTCAGGCTCGTGCGAAGTGACACGGACCCATCGGCGGCAATCATTCGTCCAGCATGACGTTAAACTGCATATTCGTCCCGCATGACGTTAAACTGCACGTATGTCCAGCATGACGTTAAACTGCATATTCGTCCCGCATGACGTTAAACTGCACGTACGTCCCGCATGACCTTAAACTGCACATCCGTCCAACATGACGTTAAACTGTACTATGTCCAAGATGCACGACGCTAAACTGCCTAGCCCCCATCGTCCGCGCTGCAAGACGTTAAACTGCCAAGTGTTTCGTCCTCAACACACGACGTTAAACTGTACTTCGTCCGGCAAGACGTTAAACCGTCCGCTTCGTCCTCAACACACGACGTTAAACTGTACTTCGTCTGGCAAGACGCTAAACCGTCCGCATCATTCGATCCCGTGCCTCGCACGCAGGGTCTCCCCCGGTTTGGATGTGGCCCCCACCCGCTCGTCTCTGCAGGGATGTCGGGATTGTCCCTCTTTTGGGACGATTTAATGGGAGCGGCTTTTCCCTACGGGGGCAGGGTATTACAAACCCCTAGTTTCTCGTGGGAGGCTGCACATGTGTATCTCCATTGCGCCTCCCCACTGCCGAAGCCAGTAGAGGGTCTGACTGGGATCGAGGTGCCTTATGCTTTCGGTCCAAGTCTCTTCCAACTGAGTTTTGCCGCATCCGGGCTGCCTCAAGTGCGTAAGTCCTGACAGAATGAACTACGTGGACTTTGATCCCTGTCTTCTATACAGGGTACGTAGGAAGCCTCCCTGAGGTCCAAGCCCGCCACCTGGTCGTCCCGGTCGTATTTACGTCGGTTCGTCCATCAGTGGACCCCTCCAGTGTTCACGCTTGCGTCGATTCACCTATGAATCTGCCCCTGTGGGAGACTGCCCGTGTGTATCTCCACGGTGCCTCCCCACAGTCCCCCTTTTCCATTTCTCCTTTTATCGTCCAGCATGACGTGAAACTGTGATCCACCCGGCCGTTCCATCCCCCTCTGTGCGAGGTGGTTCGGTTCAATCCTCCGCCCGGCGGCCTAGACCTCTTCGTGAGTCGGCTTGCCGACGTCCAGCATGACGTTAAACTGTATACCCGAACTACGTTGACTTTGATCCGTGCTAATGCGCGGTACGTAGGAAGCCCCTCCGGGGTCCAAGCTCTTCACTCCATCATCCATCCTGATCCTTACCCGGGCCGCCACATCCCGGTGGGGTCATGCCACTTCACTCCACTCCACGTTACTTGGGAAGCCGCCCATGTGCTGGCCCCAGCGTCGGAGGTTCCCCGCAAGGGGTTCTGTCATGTGATCCACTTTTCGTGTTGATCGGTCCGATGCCATCCCCGCGGGACATTAAACTCGCGGCATACCCCGTGTTAAACATGGGAAGCTGAGGAAAACCTCAGGTGACACAGTTCCCCGCACCCAGTGCGGGATGCCTCAGGCCATCATGCCTTCGAGAAGCCCTATTAGGGACGGAAGACAGACGTGCAGAGCCGCAGTGTTACGACACGCCCCCAGCACCCAGAGCCATCCGGCCTTCTCACTGCAGGTTGCTGCCCCGACCAGACCCCTTGGAGCGTCCGGGCGGAAGCAGCGTAATTAACCGGTGTCCATGAATATATGGCGCCGGGAACGAGATTCACGAACATTCTTAAGTCTATGAGGGAGACCCGGATTAGGCGACGAGTTCCGAGGAGACGTCCAAGGAAGGAGGAGCCGACATCCCATCATCCCGGTTTCGATCAAGGAGCAGACGCCCCTGAATAAGGGACGAATGTCGCCCGCCCTTGGAAAGCGGGATTGCGGGACCACAAGCCACGCGCCCATCCCCTCGGGTTGACGGGTGCACGCGCGAACGCGTCCTGGCGGAACAGCGTAACCCGACGCACATCCACACCGAAACAACTTGTCACATAATTTTTCAGTTTAACGAGAAATATTTCATACACATCAAAAATTAATAATTAACAATTTAACTAAATTATCAAGTCAATCCAATAATTTTTTTCCATTTTCCATTGACTAACACTTTATAATCTAAAATATAATTTTTTAAATGATAGCATGCAATTTCAGACATTCAGAGAAAATCATGTAATGAATTATGTTTATTTTGATTCCTACACATCAAAAATTAATTATCGATAATTTTATTAATGTGTAAAAAATATTGGAATTAATTTCAACAGTTTTGTTTATGGAAGATATACTTTTAAATAAATATATTGTCGCCTTTAATTAAAAAGACAAACTTGGAGTCATACTGGTCACACCATTCATCAAATTAATGTAAGGATGATTCAATCACAATAAAAATGATTAATGGATTATTTTTTTAATATGGAAATATAATTTGAATGTATTTTCATGGTTATGACTAGGTCAATTTTATTTAATAAAATGTCATTTTAAAATGGAAATGAGACAATTGAGTCATACCAATTACATCATGTGTTACTATATTGCATAGTTGATTCATCCATATAGAAAATTACTTATTAATCAATTTTATAAATTATCTACACAATATAACACTATTTTTATGGATTTCAGTGAGTGAAACATGTTTTGAACTAAAATATAAAATTAAAACTGATATTGGGAACATTGAGCCATACTAGATATTGTTTTTATTAGATAGTGGGTTGAATTATTAATACAAGTCAAAAAGGTATTATGGATTAGTTTCATAATGTATAATGATAATTCTAAAGCACTATCTTGGATTTTAGTTTTTAAATTTTCTTTTTTACTAAAAGTAATGTCTATTTTAAATAATATGACACATAGTGAGTCATACAAGACATGTTATGTGTCGGATTATGGTGCGTCTAATTAATGAAAATCCCAAATTACTTTTTTATTGTTTTTGTAATGTATCAAAATAAAAAAAAAATCCCTTTGATTTTAGTATGTGTTGTTCATTTTCAACTAAAATAACATTCTAAACATTAAATAAGGTCATTCAGACATACAGGTGAAAGAATGTATCATTTATACATGAGAACAATTTATACATCTAATAAATGAATTATTAATTATTTTTGAAATTTATCATGATAACTATTGTGTTTTGTATCAGTTTTCAAGGAGTGACACACGTTTTAAACTAAAATGATAATTCAGAATGGATAATGGGCTTGTTGAATCATTCATGGAACACCATGTACTAGAATGATGTGTAAAAATTCATTCACATAATAAATGACATATATATAATTTTACTAAATTATGAAAATAGTCTGAATGTGTTTTACTGGTTACTAGTATGTCAGTTTTCTTTTTAACTAAAATTAATATATATTTTTAATAATAAGGCACACGTGGAGTAATATCGGCAACACTATGCTACCAAAAAAGTTTCTAAAAATTCATAAAAACCAAAATTATGTTGGGATTATTTCTATAGTTTGTAAGAACAATTTTTTTGTTTGTTCAATTTTTAGTATGTCATGTATATTTTGATCTAAATTGTTAATTATAAACTAAAACATATAGTCTGAGTCATACCAAGTACACAATGTATTAGATTGATGTGTGTATGATTATTATTTTGTATGTGTTTCGTGTTCAAATATATTTTATAATAATGAATGGATATAACATGTTCCATTCATATGTAATATGAAACCAGATCCCCCTCATAAAATTAATATCTCATAATGATAGGGGTTTCTTATTAAATCATAATAGAATATGATCTTTATTTTCTAGATCACTAAAACTAGTTGAAATAAATATACATTACAAATACTCTAATTCCATTTTCTCATTAGATTGGTAATATTTGAACACATCAACCGAACACGGGAAAATAAATCTGGCTATATAGGAAAAATATTCATAGGGTTATATTGCTATAATGAAATAAAATATCAAAATTATGAAAACATTTATTTGTTCATTAATTTTATTAAACTATAAATAAAAACAAGAATATTTTTGATTCACCCAATTTCAAAATATATGAGATATTTTAGAATCACAATAGAAAAAAACATCACATATTTTATAACATTAAAATAAGATTACATTGGAATATTAAAAAAAATAGATAATTTTTTTCATTTTGGGTTTGTGTAAAACTCATATATAAACATGTAACATGTTATTTTCTACAATAACATCTAACACATTGAATTACGTGTGATTTAATTAATGATTTATTATTTTCTATAAAAGATTTGATGTGATGATTGCAGAGTTGGGTTGTAGTTCAAAATGTCATGTTTCAAGTTTGAGCTATTTTGACACAAATCTATACTACACATAAAATAATTGCATATTTGGGATTCTGGTATGATTACTATAAATATGTAAAAATTATATTTTCATCATATTGTTATAATCATATGGTCATATTATTGAATGATTATTGAAAAAACTGAACCGTGGAAAGTACTAATTATTTTTTATGTAGTATAAATGTGTATGGTTGGATTTCAAAAACAGTGAAATATTTTTAATGACTGAATATTAAATGAAACATGTGTCACATAATTTCTATCCATAATGGGCAGGTCATATCCAAACAGATATAGAATTTGGAACTACAAGAGTCCTAGGTACAACAATAAGCCATCGTTTAGGGTTGAACAATTTCCAGGGAGGGTTCTGGCATGGGGAGGAGTTAGTATGGTGGGAAAGTGCTAGATAACCATTTTTGGAGTAGATTCAATCATACATTCTAATATAAATGAATTTTTTTGATAAATATGTTATGATTTCGGAATGTTTACAATAATATTTAAATGAATCTAAACTATATGATCTATCTGCTGATCATATTTGTCATCAATTTTCCATTTGGTTGTGTCAAATTCTTCAGAAATTCCTCAAGGACTCGTGCTCACATGGATCTCTATGTATTGAACATTGTTAATATTTTTGATATTTCTCACCAAATAATCAACATCATGTTGTTACTAAAATGACCGAAATAATGTGTCATTTAATTTAAATATAATAAATAAAGATAAAAGAGAATTATTTAATCTCTTACCTCGAGATCACTAAGGGATGCTTCTCATCAGGTCTTACATGAAACATCAATTGAACCTCAAACCATGATCTCTGAACATTTATTATTTATTCTAAAAATCCTATTTTGGTAAAAATATAAAGAATATTTGTATTTAGGATTTAAGATATGATCAAACAATGGAATTCTGAAGTGCATAATAATTTTTTATTAACGATGTATCACTGTGTTTTGAATAAAATATAATATTCCATGAAATGATTTGGTTAGAATGATAATGGTCAATGGATAGTTTTTTATAAAGTTCCTAGAAACACTCATGAAGCTATGTTGGTTTTGTTTTGAGAAGATTAGGTTTCCTGTGATGGATATCCATCATATATTCAATTGATTCAGTGAAATAAGATCTTCACATTATTTATGTTTTTGTAATGTGGAGTATATTCCTCAAGAATAATATATTTTCATTTTTTCATACTTTTAGATCACCATGAAGAAAAAACTTCCAATGGAAAGTCAAGATATATGTTTTCTTTTACAAATATATCATTTATTGTTTGTGTGATTTTCTTAAAAGGGCCCCAAGATAATGTACTATTGTACTGCATCTCATGAGAAATATATTGTATGCATAAACATATTATACACATTTCTATATGTGTATGAGGAATAAATATTATGGGTTGTGCATGGAATAAAAGTACATAAAATATTGCACTTGTTTCATTCCATGATTACATCTTTGTATATGAAGAGTTGATTTCGAAGTGTTAACGTTCATACATATGTTAATGAATATATGCATAATGTTTTTGTTGAAATTTTATATTGACACTAAACTAAAATATAGTGTCCAATGTTGTGAACATTCTGATTTGAAGGAAAATATAATCTATATAGTGATATTTTTTTCTAAATACTTGAATAATAATTTCCTTTTCATTTTTTAGATATAGATTTCATTCATTTGTTTGATATATTCAAAGTATATTACTTAATGAAATAGTGGTATGAATAATTTTAACCAGACATTAAAGGGATGAGGCTTCTTGAAATTTAGCTACAGGTTTTCTAGAATTAGTGATCAAGTGTTGTATCATCTTATTACTGTATCTCAAAGATAAATTAATTTTTTTTTGTTTTAGGTGTATTTTGGAATATTTGGAAGATTTGTTGTGTTTTGTTACTAATATTATGTGAACTCATATAAACTATTGTCATTATATTTTATATTGGGAATTTATTTATAAGTATCGTTCATGGTTATAAGGTAATACTTGAAAACCCACATATACGTTTTGTGGAATTTAAGAAGAGAATTTACGGATCAAATAATCTGAGACATGGAAAGAACATAGTCACTCTTCTTAGGGGGAAATGAAAAAATATTTTTTCCCATCTGGTTAAGAATCTAAAAATCCATAAAAGGATTATATAAAACAAATTGTATTTGTAATCTATAGTAAAATTGATTTTTCCCTCCTATATCTCTGTGGTAAAACACATTCCTAGATACTTCTATCAATATCAATCGAGGATACCAACAAAGAATCTATTTAAATTAATGATAAAATTTTGAATTTATTTAATATCATGGTTATTCTAATAAATTATTATAATAACATAGATGGATGTAATAACTGAATTATTTTGTTCTTACTGTCACATGTATTTGAGATTTTATATGCAGCGACTATTTTATTTCCTCTTCTAGAAATAGATTCCCTACTACTATTTGGTGACAAGAGAAATATAGAGGATGATGGAAAAAACAAAAATAAAATTTTATAATCCTTGTAGGATAAATTCATTACTATTGTGATGGGACATAAAATAATCAAGGATATGTTTGATAAGTTTGATAACATCTATGAAGGTAATTTCAATATCCAAGAATCCACGTTACAAATTTAGAGGGATAAATTTGAAAAAATAAAAAAAATAGAAGATGAGACTGTGGATTATTATATTAACATATTTGATTAAATTGTAATCCATATCATAGGGTTTATATAAATTTAAAAGGATTCATATTTTCTCAAGAAATCAGTGAGAATAAATGTAGATTGATTTTATCCAAATATTTCTTCCCTACAAAGAAATAAAATATCTATAAATGAGTTTCATAATTAATTAATAAATTATTAGATAAGAATGGATATTTTATTCAAGAAAAGGGATAATGATGAAATGTAATTCAAGTCCATGAGTAATTGAAATCTCAGAGAAGAAGAAGAAAATGTCTACAAATAATCTAAATTTGTAGTTGTGTAAGATAATGAGTATAATAAAATTATGTCTCAAATATCAAGATACATAAAAAAGATCAATAGAAATTAAAAAGTTAATATTCCACTAAAATATTCCAATTTTAAAGGAATTGGTAATTTCTTAGTTACATATTAGAATAATAAATTTTTTGAATTTTAAATTGATGATCAATATGAAATTCCTCTTAAAATAAATAGGGGAAAATATTAGATTGATTCTACACAAATATAAGGGAACAAGAAAATGTTTCAACCCAAAGAAAGAATAAGTTTTTTGTGTAAAGAAGACTAAAACTATTCATCCTCAGGGAGTATCCCCAAAGAAGAGGTTCTAGAAAAAATTTAGAATTTAATGGGTGAAATTGGGATTTTTGATGAAACATTAGGTGACAATGATGTTGACAATGAATTTTCTTACATGTAAAATATAATAAAATCATAACATGAAGCCTTTAGAAAAATACCAAATTCAGTAAAGAAGTTGAACTTTTGATGTACAATGTTAAAAAATATAAAAAAACATTAATGATATTAGAAATATAAACCACATAGTTATAGAAAAAGTAAAAAATTATGAATGGAAACTATAATAACTAAAAATAAATGATATTTAATTAGATACGATCCAAATAGGGTACCTCAAATTTGAAAATTATTTGATTATAATATTCAAGTATTTTAAATAACTGAAGTATTCAAAGCTAAAACATCTCAATAAGGTGATAAAAATTTCCAAAAGAAAAACATTATATATTTTTTGGATAAAGTTAAATGTATAAATGTTTTATAAGTAAAAATAGTTATATTAAAAATAGTGTTATTATTTTATTTTAATAATAATGATACAATATTTTTTGAAAAAAATAATGATGTGGAAACATTTGGACTGTTAATATCCCTAGACAGAATGATGCAGAATATGTGACAGTTAAAAAACAATAGTATCCTACAAATAATAATCAGCATTATTGTAGTAACAAATTTAATGAATGGGTATTGTTTCTTTTTGGAATATTATAGAAAAAATCATATACATGTTGGTACAATGTGTCACTTTCATGGAACATGAATGTGTCTAGTGGGAAAATCTCTTAATAGAAAAAAATAGTCATGTTGAAAAAAGAAATCAATACGAATAAAACAATTATATTCATTTAAAATAGATTTTATTTTTTAAAATAATTTTTTTAATGTATAAAGGAATATTTTCATTGTTCTGATAATTGTACAGTTGTTCTTTGTAGTCATCTTTACAATAATATAAAGGGTAGAAAAAAATCCAGAAGCCAAGGTAGAAGAAAAATCGCTTATTGTTTAAATTTTATTGTAGGCTGTCAAAATTGAAATACCATGGATTCTAGTTAGTTCTTATGAATATCATATGATAGGAAATAAAAAACATGATAACATTGAACAAAATAGTAGAGGTGATGTTACTTTTGGGAATGAAAGTTATTTAAAAGATAAATGTTTTGTCACTATTGAGATTGAATCCCACAATCTAAAATACAATGTTGTACTTTTTTGATGTGATTAAATATAATAAAATGAGTGGGATCCATCATTTTTGTGATTGAAATAAATTTTTTTTACAGTAGTAATATTGAATAATCAAAATTTTAAATTATTTAACAGATATCATTAAGGGTGAAATAATGAGTGAAAATATATTCCAAATTGGTGATCCTACAAATTCATGTCATATGAGTGAGAAAGATGAAAAATATGGGGCAATGAAGGCTTGGACTTCTTTTTCAAAATAATTTGTGTAAGATTTCGAATAAAAACGGGGTAATATATGTTCCATTTCTATTTATAAATAGAGAAAATTTATGTGAAACATGTCCAAAGCGTATGCTTGTTCATGAAAATCATAGAGGAGTTGATATTTAGTCTGTTAGACAACATAATCTCATTCAATCTGGTCATTTTATACCAATGATATATAATTATACCAATTCATAACTCTATTTTATAACATTAATTAATGATTTTATTTCTCATGTTGAGGGTCATGATTGTTAAGATAATGATAGAAGAAATTGTAATTTTCAATTTCTTCAAAAAAGAGCATAAAAATTTTAAAAATATGGAAAATTCAAAAAATATTATTTGAAAAAAAAATAACTAGTACATACTAAAAGATGAATAATTATTGAAAGTATAATATATATCATATATAATATTTATCTTAATAAATATGGGAAGTTATTCAACACAAGTATTGGATAATTTCTTTGAATAAAGATCCAAATTAGATTGAGTAAAATAGTACCAGGGGTCTTATTCCAATCTATATGGAAAGAATGTAAAATGAAAAATGGGTGTTTAGAGATGAAATAAATGATAAAGGTGTTATGTCATGAAATAAATCTACTCTAGTAGGTTTTGGTTATTCATAAGTTGATTGTGTAGATTTTGAGGAAACATTTTCTCCTATGGAAAGACTATAAGCTATCAAAATGTTTCTTGCAGTTGTATCTCACATACACAAGAATGTTTATCAGATGTATTTGATATATACATTATTGAATTGAGACTGTGAAGAAGAATATTTTTATTGATATATTAAAATCCTTTACACTATATTTTTAGGGAACTAATGATTTCAAACTTTATAAATCCTTATATGGTTTAAAACAAGCTTCTCAATGATTGTATTCTAAACAGGAATGTTTCATGAAACAATTTAACTCTTCTAATGAAAACGTGATAGAAAATTATATATAAAGGAGTGTAGAATAACTACACCAATTGTTAGGTGTTTGTTGTTTACATAATTATTTTACGTGACAAGGAATATGCATGTGATGAATTAGTAAATACTTAGTTTGCACTTTTAAATTTCAATAATCAGAGATATGAATCTTTTTATCAGACTACAAGATATAAAAAAAACTAGTTACATATTCCCTTAAAAAATATAACAAGGAATTGATGAAGAAATTTTTACTGGAATATTTAGTGTAACTCTCAACAGATATCAATGTGAGTTTACATATCAATAAAGATGGATCACAATAGAGTGTCAATTAGAAATATTTACAAAATTTAATTGGTTTCTTTCTAAATCTCATGACATAAATCATATATATTGTGTGTGTATTAACATTGTGTTCTATATATCAAAGTGATCCAAAATAATAACATGATATATGAAAAAAGATATCATCTATATTAAGAAACATAAAATTATGTTTTTATATATAAGAGTATTGTAGATTTGAACTTATTTGGATTATGTGATGCGAATTGGGATGCAAAATGAATTGATCGTAAATCAACATTTGTAGGAATGTTCATTGTGAGAGAAAGATGTGTACGTTTTCATAGAAAAAATAATTATTATATTACAATAATTACAAAATATGATGATTATGTTTCTTGTAAAAATTAATTTACTCTAGTTTTATGAATTTTATTAAAGTTCTTAATTTTTTATGATGAATTTTGAAATACTATTGAATATTTCCTCTAATAATCAATGTGAAAGTAATCACTAAAAAAAATCCAACATTCAAGATCATAACATATAGGTATTAAATATGAATTCATCAAGGAGATATTATATAGTGGAGATTATAAATTGGAGTATCATTAGTAAAAATATAAAATTAATTATACACTCAGTAATGTTATGAAATGATAAATATTTGTGGGACTTAGGTTGTAACTCTGTGTTCATAATTCCCCGATCACTTATAGAAGTTTTAAGGATTCCACTACATTTATTTGTATTCTGATATCAAGGTGAAAACATCCAGAATGACAATCGGACGTCAGGAACTCGAGATATAAGTGTTTCTGATCCGAGGGCCCGGTTGGTTTCATATTCGAACCAACATGACCTTAAAAAAATTTCTCTGAAACCTTGAGTGTAACATACCAAAATGACCTCCTCGATCCAAGTATCGCATCGAAACTGACGGTGTGTCGATCAGGGGTCTGTAGCCCAAGATATGGGCGTTTGAACGAGAACTGCCCGAGAATAGTAGGTTCGGGCCCGGACCGACCTGGCCCGAGACCCCCCCTGGGTCGGCCCGAACCGGGTCAACTGGAATAGGGTCCGGGTCCGACCCAAAAGGTTGTGGCCCATCCTAGTGGGCGAGGCCCGACCCGGCCTAGGCGCGGCCGCATGGCCGCTCGGATGTCCGGCTGAGCGGAACAGGGGGGTGTGGTCGCCCCCTTGAATGAGGCCGCGGCCCCGTGTGGGGGTCGCTCCCTACCAGCAATGCGGCGGCCAACGCCGTATCTCACATGGTCCCGCGCGGCCGTGGGACTGGTCGCCTGCCACTGCGGCAGCCCTTCCCGACAGCCCGCTGGGCTCCACCACCGCCTTGCCGGCGGGGCGCGCCGTTGGGATCTTCCGCGGACCACCGGACGCGCTCCGGTGGTCCGTTTGGTCTGTCGTCTTCGCCAGCGGTCCTCCTGAGACCATCCCTTCACTGAGAAGACCTCAAAATGCCTTTGTGGCCCACTTCTTCATCGCCCGTCAATCCACGCACAACGATCAACCAGCGGAGTCTTCGAATCACCTCCGCGGCCCCGACTCTGGCCGCGGTTTCGTTCGGCCTCAATGGTGCGGCACGACGGCGCCGCCCTTCTTCGTCGCGTTCTTCCTTGTTTCCGTGCGGTGCCATTGCATCACACCACCATTGGTCATGCCGCAATGATGAAATCAAAAAATGGTGAGGATATTCGGCCATGTTCGTGCGGTCCGACCTCCTCCCGTTAAGTTGATAACAAGCGGCTCAAAGAAGAAGAACGATAAGGATTTTTCACAAACAAAAAGTAATCAACCCCTACCTCGAGCATTGTTGAACGAAGGATCGTCGCGGAAAGGGACGTCGCGGAATTGAGCATCACGGAAGAAGGCGGATCGTCGCGTCGTGCGGGAACGGTGTCTCCCTTCCTTTTATGCAGAAAGAAAGAATGAGGAGATGCGCGTCAGGTCGTCGATCTCTGAGGAAGGCGTCTCTCACAGTCATCTATCGTTGGAGTTCAGCGTTCTTCGTCAGCGGCGATGCGTTCTTCGCATTCTTCAACGAAGAACGAAGAACTTCAAGACTCCCCTTTTTCTCCCAAAAACTCAACACAGGAAGCCCCACCATAATAAAATACGACATGCCTTATTTTATTAACACACAAGCCAATAACTTTGAAAATAAAAATTGAATCAACAATTAATTGAATTAATTTCAATGCTTAAACTGCCCAATTAATAGAGGCGTTTAATATTTAATTAAACGCACGAGTTGACTTATAATAAAAGGGGGGCTGCAGGTGCGTTACTAAAATAAAGGAGGGGGTTTTGAGGGAGTTGAAAAGGTGGGGCTCATGTGGGTCCCACCTCACAAATATCCTACCTAGTGGGGTAGGATACTTTGGTTCCAACTCCATCCACTTAGCTTAGGTTAAACAACTTTAATAAAATAAAATTGGTTGCAACTCTTTTATTTTATTCCTTTACTTAACCCACAAATTTAATAACCACACCCAAGAAAACGCAACTCAAGAAAAGGTTTTTCTAAGCAATTACCGGGGCTTAGATTCCATCAGTTTCCTCAGATTTCGATTCCGAGCTCTGGTTCAAAAGTTAGGAAAACCCGCTCATTCGTTCACTGAATGCACCCAAGCTAAACATCTGAAATTGATTTCGGGCACACCGGGCCTCGGAATCAGGTGCCTTCAGAAACTGCGCACTCGTAAAATTCCAAAGAAAATTAATAAAAAAATTTCCTTTGAATTTTACAGGTCTTTACATTATAAATCCATAAACATGGGGGATTTGAGTTTTTTTAATAATTGGGGCAACCCGAAAGCCCATTTTACAGTTTTAAATTGTTTCTTTAATTTTTTAATATCATATTCATTATAATGAATATTTCGGAGATTACACCTCCCTATTGACCCTATGAAGCCCAGGTGTAGTCCCATTTCCTTTACCCCAACTTTGGATCTCGTTTTCATCGCGATTGAGTGCTAAAATTTTTCGGGTTTCTAAAATCGGGCAGATTTAAGGAGGAAGTTATTTCCATCATAACTCTCTCTATTTTTAATCTTTGTCCCCCATTCTAGTTCCTATATGATCTATTAATCATTTTTAGAACATCCATTTAATGGTTGGATGTTTTAAAATTCAGATTCTTGTGGTCTTTTGGTTGTTTTATTCAATATTGTTTTAGGTAAGTGTTTCTCTCTTCAATTCCTCCATTTTCCGTAGGGTTTCCTCCCTATTTCATGAATTTATAGAATTTACAGAAGTTAGGGTTCGACCCTAAGGTATTATTTTGTACTTTTGGGTCAATTTTTGTGGTCTAGGTCTGGATTTATCTTCCCGGTGGTGCGGCGGTGGTGCGGTTGACGTTTCGCACCATGTTTTGAGGAATTCGACACTTTTAGTAGGTGGTTCCATGTGTAAATAATTATTTATGAGTTATCTTTCTGTATTTAGTCATTTTTCATATTCCTTATATGTTAGGTGTGGTGAGAAAACTATTTATGATTAATTTGGATAAGTGTTTAATTTTATTGTTGCATTTTAACTTGAAATTGGGTGTTTTCATGTGTAACTCATGGGTTAATATTAGGGTGTATTTTATAACATATGGAATTATTTACTAAATATTTTTTAGCCTACTAATTCTGGTTTGGTGATGTATTAGTGTCATGTGAGCCAAAAAATAGGATTTTTTAAAGGATTTATGTGTAAAACACTACTATACTTCTTGAGAGTATTTTATGAAAATGTGTGTTTTCATTTGGATCTTTGTAGTATTTTTCATTGTGATTTTACAAAACATGAAAGTGGTTTTATTAATGTCTCTAGGGATTATAATTATGTTTTGAAAAGAAATTGGTATGGTTTTTGGTCTTAAATTGGTGTTTTGAAATGAGTTTTGTGTGAAAGACATATTTACAACACTTGGGTTCTTTTTATGAAAATTGTAAATGTTTTAGTTGGTTAAACAAAGTGGGAAAAGGGTGCATATGTAATTTTTGGTATGTGTGTTCGCCTATTATGGGGTTTTGAAAGGTGATGTGATGTTTTAGGATTTCAAGAATTTTTAGAATGTTTCGAAAATTTCTGAAATGTTTTATTAAATTGTGATGTTGGAGCGAAACTTGTTTGTGGGTTGTTTCGTTTAAGTTTGATGATAAAATGATTTTGAAGGTAAAAAGTGTTTTATGTAACAAGTGAGTGGTCTATAATGAATATTTCAATATGTCGGAATGGTTTTATAAAAAATTTTAATGGATTTGTGGAAGTGTTAAAGAAATGTGAAAAGTGTTGTGGGTTATTTTTGTGTGAGTCGGATTTCAAAATCAATCTGAATGAAAAGTGGATTTTTGTTATTTTTGTTGTATACATGTGGGTTGTTAGGAAAATTTATGTTATGGAAATGATATTTTCATGTGAAATGTATATTCATTGACTTGTTGAACATGTTTGAGAACAAAGGGAAAACCAGGGTATCTAGGTGGGTAGACGTGTGCTAGTATGATAGTGAATCTGTGGGGTTTTGGCCTCAGTTTCACTTAGCAATATTGAAGCTTACAACTCTAACTACACTATGATGATGATGATTAGGGACCACTAAGTTATGAGTATGTTCCATACTAGTGGCCCATGCACAAGAACGTATATTTTTGATGGTTACTCTCACTGATATACTAGGTACCTGGGACCCACAACTAGCTAGTGCCTAGGGGTTATTTTCCCATTGCTTGTTTGCACTGGATATTGTGTCCTTACCACCGGCATACGGTATGAGAGGGTGAAAATTTATGTAGCTCTGGTATTTATTTTAACAGTTTTCATTCTTTAAATTAGCCCATCTGATAAATATTTTTATTTAATGTTGCATCTTTTTGAAATTTTAACTAATATCTCATGTTTTTTAAAACTTGCATGCTTTTCATCATAAAATATTTATCACATGGAATCTATAAGTGTTGGAATCATATTGGGCTTTGGATCATGCCCTACTTACACCCTTGGGTGTAAGTAGACTTGGTTATTTTTATTTTCGCAGGTTGGGTATAGTTTTTAGTTTGAGTGGTTCGGGTTTCTAGCACGTCCTCAGTGGTGAAGTCTTGTGGAGATGGCTTGAGGGAGGTTCCCCTTGCCATGATGGTTCTTGGGATGTCCTTATTTGATTTTTTTACCTTTTTAATGGTCTTTAAACATTGTTTTTTACTTATGTAATTCATTTCTGAAATTTCATAAAACATGGTTTTTTTGGAAAAATCCAGATTTGTTTTATTGATTTTGTTTGTTGCTTAATGTTTATAAAATTGGGTAAATAGTTCCCAATTATCATTATATTATACCCAGGAACTTTTTCCAGCCCGTGGGGATCTATAACGCCCTTTGGGTCTTATCAAGGGTCAGGTTTGGTGCCAGATTTGGTGGCGACCAGATTCAGTTCATGACAAAATGGTGTCAGAGGAGGTTCTGGTTAACTCGTTGGGTCACGTTATTTAGGGAAAAATATGGATAGTCTAGAGTTAGGACTGTTGGGACTTAGTAGCTCAGTTATGGATAGTGTTCCAGATTATCCCACATCAAAAAAGGATTTTAGTTGCCAGGGGAAGTCGTTATTTATCATTTTCCTTTGATATTATCGGTTTGATGATGATTAGGGGAAATGAAAAGAGAGTTGGGTTAATGGTCTCAGTGAGCTCGCAAGGCCAGGAAAGCCATGTGCATCTGGGGATATTCCCTAGAACACTCTTGTTAATGGTGAAGTTATTAGAATTTGGCCACCAACCATATTTCCAAGTCACCCATTGAAACTAGTTTCCTCTCGCATTGTTTTGTGCTTTTGTTTTGAAATCTTGGCACTTTGTTTTTAAAGTGACTTGGTTTTAAAAAGCGTAATGTTTTTGTGAAATGATTTTCAAATAAAGAGGAATTTTTTGGTTTATAAAATGGCGGAAATGAATTTGCAGAATTTTTTTCAAATGGAAAACGGTGTGCTTACACCTCTTTTGAAAGCAGAAACTATATTGATGTTGGTTTCGAAATGTGTTTCCAATAGAGTTTTATAAACAATAAAAGTGTGTTTTAATAGGATGTGATGTTTTGAAATTTATGTGAATATCTAGAAAGTGAGTTCTTTTCTAAATGGTGGTATCTTTATGAAATGATTTGTAATATGTGAGTTGGGATTTTGATCTCGTGGTTAGCGGTTTTGACAAAAAGGATGTGTCGGTAGACCGTTTTGGTTTTGAAAAGTGTATATAATTTTTGTTTTAACCATTGGTATTTTTGAGAGAAATCACATGCATGAGGTTATACGGGAAGATGGATGTTTGATGAAATGACTGGATGAGTGTCGAGAAGGATATGAGGAGGGTTCCCAGTGTGGCACAGAAACATGCATGTGTAAGGCCCATGGGGTATCATTGGTGGGTGTGCTAACCGTTGAACCATTTGTTTTCAAAGAAATGTTTTTAAATAGAAACATGATGTATTGATGAATTGTTTGGGATGGTTTATATTATGTTTTTTTTTGGAAAATATTGATGTTGTGGGATGTTTTGGGTCCAAGAACCCCTCATGTTGAAACTAGGTTTTGGGTTTGTGTTTGGTCGGTAAGCTGGGTAGAAGGACCAGTTAGTAGTCTCCTCTGACATATGTTTCAGGACACCTTTATGGTGTATCTCTTCATGTGATTGGATATGGTTTTTTGGTACTTTTTTACCAATGGACCATCTTTTTTGGGTCTTTAGGTTCTCTTGTTGGATAAAGTAAGCCCCCATTAAGGGTTAATGCATAATTGAAGTGCAACACATATTTTTTTCCATTCAAAAATCCTCTAATCGATCAATATATGGAAATTTTTTTCTCGAGATCTTTAGATTGAGTCTACACCCATTACTTTCTTGATTTTTAGATCTTATTGTAATGGGAGAGTAATTGTGGAAGGTTAAAAGAGACCTTAGTTTCTTAAGTTTATTGATTCATCAAATGTCTATGTGGTCTAGGGTTGTTAGTGTGGATGAGTGTCTCGATGGTGTCTATAAGGTCCTTGGGGTTCTTCAAAGTTTCTATAAAACATGTGTTCGAGTTAAACCATCGGTGCGGGAAATCTGGTCCTGATAGGATATTGTAGCCACTTTATAGAATTGTGTGTTTTTTGGGGATGTTGTATAAGGTCCCTCTCTATGCATTGTATATATCAGTCACAATGGTCATGTTCGGTGATGCAGTATGATGTCATGTTCTCTATGGACCATATTGGTGAAAGTCATGAAATCCTCTGAGAGTCCCTGTTATGTTGGGAGAATGTATCCCTTGGAAAAACATCAAATTTTTCCATTTTAGAGGATGGTTAGTGTATGTGTTCTTTACTTCTATTGTTTCTCACCTGAAGAAAAAGGTGTGATGTGTGTTCATCTTCTTAACCCTTGTTTCAGTGAAATATCAGGATAGGGTAAAGTGAGTTTGGAATTTGTTATGTATGAAAAACTTATCTGGGATTGTGGTGTATTTGTTTTTGGAACTGAAAGAATAATTCTCATCCAATGGGTTTCCAAACACTAACTACGAGGCCAAATATGCTTCAATCATTTGAGCTCTAGCCATAGGCCTCGAGAGAAGCTGGATCATAGTCCAGGGAAATCACAAGGTCATTTAAACCCTTTTAAAAAGTCATATCTTAAATATTATAGATAGGGAGACTCTAAACCTCTATTATCATTATCTTTCTTCTATTATTCACATTTGGTGAAAATAGGTGGAGGGCCTTGTACCCATGACATCGCCCAATGTCATTCCCTCCCCCTTTGGTTTCCATTGAGTCTTTAGAGAATGGTTGTAAATTTGGATAGACAGTCTGGGCACATGGTTTGTGAAAGATTAAGAGTGAATGTGTTCCTGGAATCCATGCATGTTGATTGATGAACACAGTTAGTTCATGGCTTCACAAACAGTGCGGACTAACCGTGTGACCTTCCCAAATCTTGAAATTTTTGGGTTTTTCGGTGTCGGCACATGCTGGTCGTTTAAGATGGTTGGTTCGTATGGTGGGCAGAACCACTATGATTCTCATTTATGTTACTTTGGAAAATTTTGAATGGATTTATACCCTATGAACAAGGGAGTCCGTTCACGCCTCCCCCTATTGGTGTCCTGATTCTGTCTCGGGAAAAAAAATTGGTTGTCTATTATCGTTGGGAGCATATCTGCGTCCCCCCATAACAGTAACATAGATTTATCCATGGTCTTGGATTGGTGTATATAGTCTTGTTCAGAGCTATCTAGATACCAACATCTCCCTTGGGTAAATGTTGGTACTAGAGAGCACCCAATCGTTTAGTTAAATTGAGGTAAGTGTTACCTTGTTCAAAGTTGTTGTTCATTTGGGTGAATTGCTTGAGTATTGTTCGGATAGTGTTTGAGGAGTTTACTTTTGGGATAATGTATGAATGTTATTGACCATTTTATGAAAGTGGTGTATGTTTTGTTTGTGAGAGTAATCATTAATTGATAACTAGAGGTGTTTTGGCCTTTGGGGGCGAAACTTGGCAGGGGAGTACCTATTCGTTTCTCAGTTGATTTTGGCTGTGGCTTTGACCTTACTGTGAATTTCCGGGGAAGAAAGTTTTCAAGGTGAGTAGAATTGTAACGTAAATAACTTATTTTAATGTTATTTATAATTTATTTCCATTCATGCTTTGTTTTGGGGGTTTCCCAAGCTTTTATGGAGGAATGGGTGAGTCTTCATGATTGGGCCAAACTGTGAGCCCAATTCCAGATTTAAAATATTTTTTTATTTTATAACTCATTAATTTTTCAAAAAACATTTATGAATTCAAATTCCAACTTGTAATCCTCTTACTTATTAGCACCAACAATTAAATTTGGGGCCTTTATAAATCCATAATCATGGGGGATTTTAGTCTTTATCTAAGAATTGGGCCAACCCAAAATCCCATTTTCAAGTTTTAAATTGTTTCTTTAATTTTTTAATATAATATGCATTATAATGAATTTTTCTATGATTATATCACCCTATAGACCCTAATAATTTCAGGTGTTCTCCCATTTCCTTTCCCCCCACTTTGGATCTCGTTTTCATCGCGATTGAGTTCTGAAATTCTTAGGGTTTCTAAAATCGGGCAGATTGGAGGAGGTATGTTCATTCCATCATAACACTCTCTATTTTTACTCTTTATCCCCCATTCAAGTTTCTATATGACCTCTTAATAATTTTTATAACTTCCCATGAATGGTTGGATGTTTTAAAATTCATATTCTGGTGAATTTTGGGTCGTTTTATTCAATATTGTTTTAGGTAACTGTTTCTCTCTTCAATTCCTCCCTTCTCTTTAGGGTTTCCTCCCTATTTCATGAATTTATAGAATGTACAGATGTAATGGTTCGAACCTAATGTCTGATTTGGTATCATTTAGGTCAATTATTTTGGTCTAGGTCTGGATTTATCTTCTTTGTGGTGCGGCAGTGGTGTAGTTGATGTTTTGCACCATGTTTTTAGGGATTCGACAGTTTCGGTAGGTGGTTCAACCTGTAAACAATTATTGATGAGTTATAATGCTGTATATATTCATTTTTCATATTCCTTATATGTTATTTGTGGTGAAAAAACTATTTATGATTAATTTTGATAAGTGTTTATTTTTATAGTTTCATTTTAACTTGAAATTGCGTGTTTTCGTGTATAACTCATGGGTTATTATTTGGGTGTATTTTATAACATATGGAATTGGTTTACTAAATATTTTTTGGCCTTCCAATTCTGGTTTGGAAATGTATTAGTGTCATGTGAGACAAAAAATAGGGTTTTATTATAGGTTTTATGTGTAAAACATTGTTATACTTCTTGAGAGTATTTTATGAAAATGATTGTTTTCATTTGGATCATTTCTAGTATTATTCAGGATGATTTTAAAAAACTTGAAAGTGGTTTTATAAATGTCTATAAGGATTCAAATTCTGTTTTGGATAGGAATTGGAATGTTTTTTGGTCATAAATTTGGGTTTTGAAATGATTTTTGTGTGCAATACATATTTACAACACTTGGGTTCTTTTTATGAAAATTGTAAATGTTTTAGTTGGTTAAACAAAGTGGGAAAAGGGTGCATATGTATTGTTTGGTATGTGTGTTCACCTATTATGGGGTTTTTAAAGGTCAAGTGATGTTTTAATATTTCAATCATTTTTAGAAGGTTCTTTAAATTTCTGAAATGTTTTATTAAATTGTGATGTTGGAGAGAAACTTGTTTGTGGGATGTTTCGTGTAAGTTTGATGATAAAATGATTTTGAAGGTAAAAACTTTTCTATGTAACAAGTTAGTGGGATGTTATGAAGGTTTTAATACGATGGAATGGTTTTATAAAGTTGTTTAATGGATTTGTGGAAGTGTTAATGAAATGTGAAAAGTGTTGTGGGCTATTTTGGTGTGAGTCGGATTTCAAAATCAATCTAAATGAAAAGTGGATTTTTGTTATTTGTGTTGTATACATGTGGGTTGTTTGGTGATTTTATGATATGGAAATGATATTTTCATTTGAAAATTATATTCATTGACTCTTTGAACTTGTTTGAGCACAAAGGGAAAACCAGGGTATCTAGGTGGGTGGATGTGTACTAGTTTGCTAGTGAATCCGTGGGGTTTGGCCTTAGTTTCACTTAGAAAGATTGACGCTTACAACTCAATCTAAACTATGATGATGATGATTGGGGGCCAATAGGTTATGGGTGTGTTCCCTACTAGTGTCTTGTGGATGAGAACGAATATTTGTGATGGTTACTCTCACCGATATACGAGGTACCTAGGACCCACAACTAGCTAGTGCCTAGGGGTTATTTTCCTATTGCTTGTGCTCACTCGATATTTTTTGCTTACTGTTGGCATACGGTATGAGAGGCCAGAAAATTCAGTAGCTATGGTATTTATTTTAAATGTTTTTATTATTTAAATTATCTAACCTGAAAACAGTTTTTTTTAATGTTGCATGTTTTTTAAATTTTAACTAGCATCTCATGTTTTTGAAAACATGCCTTCTTTTCGTCATTAAATATTTATCACATGGAATCTATTAGTGGTGGAATCCTATTGGGATTTGGCTCACACCCTACTTACACCCTTGGGTGTAAGTAGACATGGTTATTTTTATTGTTGTAGGTTGGGTATAGTTTTTAGTTCTAGTGGTTCGGGTTTCGGGCAGGTCCATGGTGGTGAAGTCTTGTAGAGATGGTTTGAGGGTGGTGCCCCTTACCGTGAGGGTTCTTGGGCTGTACTTATTTGGGTTTTTACATTTTTAATGATCTTTAAACATAGTTTTTACTTATGTAATTCAGCTCTGAAATTTAGTAAATGATGGCTTTAGTTGAAAAATCAAGATTTGTTTTATTGAGTTTGTTTGTTGTTTAATGTTTTTAAAATTGGGTAAATCGTTCTCAATTATCATTATATGATACCCAAGAACATGGGCCAGCCCGTAGGGATCGGGAACGCCCTTTGGGTCTTTTCACGGGTCAGGTTTGGTGCCAGATTTGGTGGCGACCAGATTTGGTTCGTGACAAAAATAAACAAATTATTTCTTATAAGATCTGAGAAAAAAATAATATCATTACTTGTGATGCCATTTTGAATGGATCCTCATTTACCCCTTCCACACTGAAATTCACCTCCATGAAACTCATTTAATCAACATTCACATAACTCTTATTTTCATAAATATTTCAAATATAAAAGAATCCACATAAATGTTTTTTAATCTGAATTATATATCTCTTCGATAATTTGTAAATATTCCAAATTATGAGAAAATTGATTTCCTTCCATGGAACCAGAAATGTGCATCACTTCCATCATATGCATAACTCTACAAATTTACATCAAACTTTATTCATTTTGTTATTTTATATATAAATTATAACCATTTATTAAAAAACAATTTAGAATGTGATATTTTCATTTTTTCCCCGACTATCCATCGATATTTTTCAACAATTGAATTTTGATTTTCATATAAATACTTATAAATTTGATCATATAGCCATTCTATAAAATATTTATTATGTGTATTTGGTATTCATCCTTCATACAATGATAGATTTAAATACCTAATTATTTCTTTTTGGGATTCAATTTAGGGATTATCATATTCACTATTATGTCAAATGTAAATTTGTTTATTAGATACTCTTTGATTTTAATTTTAAATTAAAATCTACCAAAAATTTATTCATCCATAAGGCCTTCACTCTGAAGAGACATTTGGAGACCGGTGTTATCTAAATTTTAATGGTTATTGGTATTTAATTAAACATCTTCTTCAAAAATGTATCATTCTCCAATAAATCCTTCGAGCCCACTACATTTCTAGGCATACCTTTTTAAGATTGTAAAATTATATTCAATTTGGTTTATCTATCAGCAATCAATAATACCACATAGTTGAACTAGTATAACCAATTGAACCATTTTGTGGAAAATCATAAAAAATAATAATCATGGGAATAAAATCAATAATCAATATAATATGAATGCATCCTTCTTTTTCATAATTGTAAACATCTTCTAGACTATAAAATTACATTATATGGCTTTGAAAAAGAATAACAGTCTAGTTTCTGTATGTTGAACATTAGGAAAAATTGGATATAAAGAAATGTTAATCAAATCATGAATAAAAAAAAGTCAGTCTTTTGATTTTTTCCTTCTATAGTCTAATTATTAATTAACATGAAATTATTTAAATTTTATGAGTACACCTATATAAAATCTAAACTTTTAATGAACATGAGAATTTTCAAATTTTCAGATATATATAAAGTTTTGGCTGATGAAGGATAAAATTGATTCCCATTACCAATTCTTGGTTTTTTATCTTCCCTTAGAACCATGTCAATCATTTGCACAGTAGCCTTTATTCCATATTTTGTTTTTCCAGGAATATTTCGTATCATTCAAATAATATGATCAAATAAATTGTTTCTACATGCAAGAAATCAAAAAATGTCTTATGTAAAAATAATTCAAATACTCTAATTAAAATAAAATTGTACTCTTTTTCATTCTTAATTTCATAAGATTTTTGTGATATTTAATACCGAAATAGTTATTATATAGTTTACATTATAAAAAATGTGATCATCTATTTGTAGAGATAGTGTTGTACAATGTTTATAATTACCTTTGATTTTTTTCTTCTTTGATATTTATATATGTCAGCAAGGTAAAAATTTAAAATGTTTTAAAACACTAACTTTGAATAATGTTTCAACCAAACTGAGTCTGTGTATTATTAAAAAATGTTACAAAGCAATATCCATTAATGCCATAGAATGACAATTTTTCGTAAGTGGGAATGTAATTTATCAACATGTAACATGTGGACCTCAATGTGAATTCATCATTTCAATGTTCGTCAAACATTGTAACACCTATATCCAACATCAATATCATATCATTGATCAATAGTTCCAAATAGAAATCAATATTATTAACATGTTTCATTGTTCCAAATATAAGAATAGGCAACATAATGTATTTATACATCATTAATAACCATGGAGTCAAGTTATAATTTACAAAAATGATAGAACATTTATTATGAGTCCTACTCTATACACCAAAATGATTTATTCCCTAATTATATAGTGTTTTAATTATGTTGTTCCTCTATAAAATTGTAGATTTCAAATATATAACTTCAATACAAATTGGAATTGTAGTGTATTTAGTAAAATTGGTATAAAATAGTCTCTTAGAACATCTATTTAACTTCTCTAGAAACAATGGGTAATCATGAAGTTCATTATCAACTACCATTTCTTTTTAATGAATGCAATATCCATCATTATTTATACTATCATTCCACTCAAATGATCCATAAATAATAGAATCATATCAATTGGGGTGAATGATCATTTTCTACCAGTTTTGATTCAAACATTTTCAGATCGGAACTTTTGTAGGAAAAAATATAACTTTTTTCAAACTATTCTAGAATATTTTTTCATGAAGGGAAAAAAATTTATCATAGGCAAATGATTTCAAAGTGGTCATATACATGTTCTATTGCTAACAAAAGGAACACTTTATTTCCATCTTCATACTCTTTTATAATTTGATTGGGATGAATCCACATTCAATTAATAGAAACGCTATGAGGTTCATAAAATATTCATTTGTTAAAAAAATTAATAAATACACTTATGATATTCTTTATAAAAGGTGAATATTATAGATAATTATAATAAGGGACACAGAAAAAAGGATTACATAAAATACTATATTTACTAATTAAAAAAATGATAATTAAATTTAACAAAATATTTACTCTACTATGGAATGATTCATCCTGTGAATTTATCAAAAATGATCACCAATACCTAGATTAGGATGACTATTTTTCAAGGTAGTTGAAGAAAAAAAGTTTCATAACTATAATTAACGAGGAATGAGTCTCAATAAAAAAATTCAATATTAACTTTTCAAGATATGAGGATGTTGAGAAAGATTGTTGTCTCCTATATACATTTTAAACTACACAATCATAATTAAAAATTAAAAATATCATCTAAAATAGATTTTAAAAATTCAATGGGTTAATTTTTGAATTTATAAATCCATTCTTAAAATACATTTTGGTATAATTCCACATGAAATTAAAAATTTGTTTATTAAAACACATAATGTGATACAGAGCCCCTTTTAAAAAAACCATTTTAGCAGAAAGTGGAAATTTTTTAAATCATATACAAAAACCATTAACAATTAATTAAAATTTTATTACCATTTCCATGATATTATGTACATTGTATGATGTTTTAAACATTATAGGTTCATATATAAATCACTTCCTGAGTTACAAAATAAAAAATCTATTATACTTAATTTTAAAAGAAAAGCCTAATTATTTAATTTCATAACCCAATTTAAAATTTAAAACTAAATTTCCTTTTTCAATATAGAAATTAAAAATAGTTTTGGAAAAAAAATTAAATATAATCCACCACCCTATATAATAAAATTCATTATTATTATTTATTTTGTAAACGTTTTATAAATCTAACATGTATCAAACAATTTTCATAAGGCAGTAGAAAATTGAAAATATAATTCCTAACATGATTGGATAAGACATAACACCTAATTATTGAGGTTCCCATGGGATTCATTTATAATTCAATCAAGCTAATATTCATTTATATAAAACCAAGTTTCATTAAATATTTTCAAATAAGACTCAAATTCATGCTTTGACATGCCATAAAATTTAATCAGGAATCAGTAAGAATAAGTATTTATATATATTCCAAACATTTAGAGATTATTTCCAAAATATAATGGGGTGTTAGATGGAGGTTGTGTGTGGAATCAATGATAGTTCTGATTTGAATTTATCTATGTGTTACTAGAGTTGGATTTTCTCTCTTACCTAGGTTGAGAGAACAATATCAGATATGGGTTTTTTGTTGCAATGGAACCAGAAATGTAGTAACACCATGTTTAGAGTTTGTATATTAGTTTTTAAGTTTAGAAGAGCATGTGATTATTTAGGTTGTTTATGAATTTCTAAGATCAAAATAAGATTGTAGATGCTCAATATACTAGAGGGGGTGAATTATATACTTTAAAATTTATTTGGAACCTTTAAAAATTAAGATTAACAATGTCAAACAAACATTCACAACTCCTCATAAAGAAATATTTTCTATTTTTATTAAAATAAAGATTCTACCTTAAAGCATATAGAATATAATATATATTTAATGTAACAAAATTACAAGTTATAAGAAATTTATAATTTCAAACATTACCAAAGTTAAGATATAGTAGAGGAATTAAAACAACTTTTAAAAGAAAATAAGTAACAATAGGATTTATCCTAAAGAGAAGGGTGTCCAACAACATTGGATAAAGGCTCCTTGATTTATACTTTCACGAAAGTCTGTCTTACCCAAAACCAGGTAAGCCCTCAATCCAAAGATCGGTATCTATTTTTCAATCCCTACAAGCCATCGATTTAGAAGGAAATCAGATCCTCTATCTTCCAAACCCAGAATCCCATGATCAGCACAATCGGAGTCTTCACTAAGCAAGTCTGAACTAGGTGTTCGCACCGAAGCATGTTTTTCACGACATCTGGACGATGCACTGAGAGTTGTAAGATCCTCTCACTCTATAAATCACATCACATCTATTTTAAATGTATAAAGTTCATCCAATTTCTACAATGTGTGTTTTTCTCATTCAAATGAGCTTGTATTTATAGAAAAAACTTCCCAATAGTCGGATCCTTTACAATAATCATATTTTCCTTAATTTTTGGAGGGACCTGGACATGTGGAAAACATAAGATGATTACTTTGTAATGTACTACATCGATTCAGGTAAATGAAACGATGTGAAATTAAAGATAAATGTTAGGTATAACAAAATATTGGAATCCTATATCATTGTAATGATACATTAGGTATATCTACCATTATTAACATAACGTAATCTTAAGAAATCAGGAAATCAAATTCTTAGAAATAACATTCTCATGAAAAACGAATCATAAAATCAGAGACACAAATACACCAGATCTGGTATCATGAATATCAGCATCATATATACACCAGATTCGGTATAGAAAATCGGTATTACATATACATCGGAATTAGTATTGAAAATTGGCATCACATATAAACCAGAATCAATATTGAAAATCAGCATCACATAAATACCGGAATCGGTATAGAAAATCGGCATCACATATACACCGGAATCGGTATAGAAAAACTGAATGACAAAAACGGAATGACATGTCATGTAAAAATAACTGAATGGTAAATCGTAATGACGTTTTTTTAAGTCTAACAGAATGGAAAAAAGTAATGATATATCTATAAGCATAATGGAATGATAATTCTAGATGTTAAGAAAAAATACATAACATAAAAAAAAGTTATGAAAAGTGTTCGAGATTTTCAAAACATAAAACCATAATAAATTGAGAAGTCATAAGATATTTTTATTGACTCTACAATCTCCACCTTTTTGGAAAGCACAAATAACATTTTTATGGAAGAATAAATTGACCAAGATAAGTAGGAAAAACTTATCTCCTCCTTTGAATGAGATTATAAATGAATATGACTAACTCCCCCTTAGGGCATGATTCCCAAGGATCGTATTCTTGATATATAAATTCTGGGTTTTCTAAATGGAATAACTTCCCCCTTAGATAAACATCTCTTCCTAAAATTAAACCCCCCCCAGTACATGTAAATTTTCCTTTCATTCCAAACTCCCCCTTAAAATATTCTCCCACTCGGAGATTAAATTATTCCTTTAAATAAATTCATCCCCATTGTGATTTTCAAAAAGAGGGAAACGAATGGAGAAGTATAAGATGTACCCGAAAGGTTAATGAACCATACATTTGAAAACAAAATAAATATATGCAAGAAACTTCCTAAGAAAATTTTAGAAATAAGGTTTATATTTCAACAAAACATTGGAATGTAAATAAAATTCATTCAATCTTCTTTTGCTTAGTCAAAATTTTCTTGATTACGTCTTTGAGCTTCTTGACTTACTAATGACCATCATGAAACTTCTTCAGCATGTTCTCCTGATTCTGGTTCATCTTTTATAAATCCAAAATCCTTTCTTCTTGAGTAGCAACCATTTTCTCTAATTTTTCTCTGACTTCCTTTTCACTGCTAACAGATCGGGAAAAAAAATTGAGTTGACTACCCTTATCAGATATTGAATCCTTAACCTTCTTGATTTTGATTTCACAAGAATTAAAAGAACCCTTTGTTGAATACATGAAATCACCAAACATCCTGAGATCTTCATTGATTGTTCTGGTGTGGTTAAATACTTTCTTAGAAGTTACCTTCTTGGATTTGTAATCAATAAAAAGATTAATAATATCTTCTTCTTTCTTGACAACCATGTCCATAAGAATGTTGGTCGATTCCATCTTTTGGTTCCGGGACTCTTGCATCATTTGACTCTGGGAATCTATATTTGCAAGAACCGGAATAGTACTTACAAACTTTCTTAGAGATAGATTGTCCAAATCATTCTCAACATATGAAGAGAACTCATATCCTGAAACATATTTTCATTTCTCAACTCCTCTTGGAGTTAAGGAATCTTGTCACTCTATTCTCTTATAGGAATTATGAGGAGTTTCTTTATCCACTAAGGTAACCAAAATACTCTTTCCTTTGTCATGATTTCAGACTGGGGTTTTTTCCTCAGATACATGGATAACATTAAGATATTCATGTTCATCTTCTTCCTTTTGAAATTATTCATCATCTTCACCTTGATTTTCAACTTCTTCTTTATCATCTACTTCCATTTCAGTTTCTACTTGTTCTTCTTCTTCTACTTCAATTTCTTCCTCAACTTCTTCCTCTTCCTCAACTTCTTCCCTAATTTCTTCTTCCACTTGTTCTCTGACTTGTTCAACTAAAACAGATTTGGAAACTAAACTCGAAGGAGTTCCAATAAATTCTTCCACTTCCCTTAAAACATCATCATCATCATCTTGGACCATCTGATCTTCTACTTATTCAATAGGTTCTGATAAAACTAGGACTTTCTTAGATTTTTGTATTTCTGGAGTGGCCAATGGTTTCTTATGAGAAACTTCATATTCCTGAACATGTTGATACTTTTTTTCCATGTATTTAAATAAATAATAGCACACTAGAGACTCTGAGGAATTCTTCTTTAACATTTTATCCTTCTTTTAATTTTCATGATTTTCATCTTTCTTGATTTTCAAGGCCTTAGCCTCTGTGATATTCAAAACAAAAGAAGGATCTCCTTCATTTCTAGTGTCTTCCAATTCTCTTCTTTGCAACTGTTGCATCTAAATAAGCTTTTTGTTTCTTTGTAGGATGAGGTGCTGATACTGGGACATCAGGAACTTGTATTGGAAAGCTCGGTTCAGCATGTTTTTTTCTTATATATTGGCTTTAAAGATTCTGGAACAACACCCTTGTTCTGGATAACCATTTCATCAAAGTGTTTGGATTCTGGGATAAACTCTACCTTCATCCTCCTTAGAGTGTTTTCACTTAGAAATAATATCTTGATTGGCTTCAAGACTGATAAACACAAAACATTCTTTTCCTAAATACACAAAAAATTATCCTCAAAATAGTTGTTGGGTACATAAGGATCTAAGATATGATAGATCCAGATTTAATTGCTTGGATGGTGAGAAAGATGTATTTCACTAAGTTGATATTCCTTATGTTGACAAGGAATTATAAGAGAAAGGTATCACATATATTCAAATAATTCTTATCTCCCTTTCTTGGAATAAGAATACTTGAATCCAAAGGGCTACTATCTTGTGATTTGTTGAGAGATTCTTGATCTTCGGATTCATAACAAATTTGAGACCATGAAAATTCAAAGAATTTTATTTCACAAAAGAACCTTCTATCTCAGAATGTTTTTGTGAGCATAGAAGAGATTCCCCTTTATAATAAATATTGAGAACATTTTTTTGCGTTTTTGTAAGGAAATATATATGTCTTATCATAGCATTAAATCTAAAACAGATCCATACCATCCTTTTGGAAGAAAGAAGTTGAATCATAGAATTTAATAAGGAGATTAGGATAAACCGGATCCTGAGATTTCTCCTTAGAAACAAAGACACATTCCCATATATTAGATCTTATCACCATCAAAATAAGGGAATCAAAATTTTCAAAGAACATTGGGTAGACTAACCATTCCCTAAAGATTGACCATTCCTTTAACTCCTTGGAAACTAATATCTGATCTGCTGAGGATTCAGGAGTCATTCAAGGTGAAAGAAGAAGTTCAGAACGAAATCTTTGATGGTATTAGAGATTTGGGACTTAGAACACTAAGGATGGTGCGATACTTGAGAACTATACACCCCTTATATAGGAATAGCTATGACTTTTCAACTTACATAAGACAATCAAATGGCTGACAAAATCCTGATCTGATCTAATAGTTGAGAATGGATATATAAAATATTAATTCTGATCTATTGAAGTAAGGTAAAACAGAATTTAAGAAATTTTGAACTACTAACAACCAAAATTTAAGATAAATAGTAAGAAAAACTAGCTTTTGGAATACTCTGAGAGATTTATCGGTATTGTATGAATTTTTCTTGGGAGCTTTAAAA